>CM037876.1:112918807-114208302 GCA_021292165.1 Shinisaurus crocodilurus | reverse complement strand
GCCCATGAACGATCTAAATGGAGGTTGGCCTTTCACAAAGGTTCCATGGACTTTGAAGAAGCCCGAGTGCAAGGTGAAAGGGAGAAACATGCTAAGCGAAAAGCACGTCAAATGAATCCTTTACAGGACCATCTTCCATCTGGTAACCTGTGTCCTCACTGTGGGAAGCTGTGTGGATCTAGAATTGGCCTCCACAGTCACTTACGGACCCATCGCTAGAGTCTACACAATCTTCTTTAGAATTTCCTCCTTTTATCCCGGAAGACAATCTTACTCGGTCACGAGTGATCGCCTGATGATGATGATGATGATGATGATGATGATGATGATGATCACTGTTTGGTTCTGTCCCATTTAATACACAAATACTCCACCCCAAAAGGAGGCAAATTATTCACTGCTTTTATTTATCTAAAGTCTGCTTTTGATACTATATCCCATGACCTCCTTTGGAGCAAACTGGAACAGCTCTCTACTGATAGGAGGTTATTGTTTCTAATCCGTACCCTACATCAAAACACATCTGCCCAGGTGCGCTGTAGTAACTATGGCCATTTCTCTCAGGATATTTTCTCCTCTCGTGGTGTTAGACAAGGCTGTGTTCTTGCTTCCACTTTATTCAATCTGTACCTGGCTGATCTTCCCACCCACATACGGTCAATAGCCTCCCACCCTCCTAAGATTTGCTCCACAAGAATATTTATCCCCTCTATGTAGATGATGCCATTTTAATTTCGCAGACATGACTAGGTCTCAAGCGATTACTATGTGGATTTGCTGGGTTTTGTAATAAAAATCTTTTAACAATTAACTACTCCAAATCTAAAGTTATGGTATTTGCAAGGAGGAAGGTTAGATACTCTTGGTTCATGGATAATAGCAGGCTTGATCAAGTTGACTCCTACAAATATCTGGGTATTTGGTTTCACGAGGCAACAAACTGGAGAGTTCAGGCGAGACGTGCAAAGGTTAAAGCTGAACAAAATTTGGGTGCTATATTATGGTTCTTTTTTTACTAAAGGCGGGAATTTCATTCCAGCTGCTACCCGTGTTTTTCAAGCCAAAATAGTATCTCAGATTCTTGTCGGAGCCCCTATTTGGTTTCCTGGCCTTAAAGCCTCTCTTGAAGGTGTTCAATCCTACTTTCTAAGAGCTATATCTGGCGTGCCCAAGTGTGTGGCTAGTGCTGTTCTCTATCTGGAAGCTGGCCTTAATTCTCTCGGCTGTATGGCTTGGATACATTCTATTCACTTTTGGCTTCGCTGCTGCTCTTTGCTTAAGCTTAACTCTTTTGCATTCCAGGTGATGTTAGATTCCCAAGTGTCTGCTTGGAACAAAGCAGTGGTGAAAAAGGTTGTCTCAGCCGGGCTGTCACCCTCCTACTTGTTATCCATGCCTTGGGAGAAAGCTAAATTTCTTGTTAAGCAAAGATTAATTGACATCGACTTTCAAGAGCTCCACGGAGCGGCTCAGGGCACATGCTCCCCCTTGTCGATGGGTCTGTCAGACCTTTGCTCTACAAATGGGATGCTATACTTAGATTGGTTATCTATTCTAAAATATAGGAGAGCGTTTTCCTTGGCTCGATTTAATGTTCTACCCTCCAAACTTTTGGATGGTAGATTCAATAAAATCCCAATGGAAAACAGGTGTTGCCCCTGCAATAATGAGGTGGAATCTGTTGCACATGACCTGAAAACAAAAAAGGACACGTATAGGAAGTGGAAGGAAGGACAGGCTACAAGGGAAGAGTACAGGCAGGTAGCACAGAACTGCAGGAATAGTGTCAGGAAGGCTAAAGCTGAGAATGAGCTAAGGTTAGCAAGGGATGCTAAAAACAACAAGAAAGCTTTCTTCAGATACATGCATAGTAAAAGACAGAGGAAAGAAGTGGTGGTTCAACTACACAATGAGGATGGCAAATTGATAACAGAAGACAAAAAAAAAGGCAGAAATGTTCAATTCCTACTTCAGCTCGGTCTTCTCCCAAAAGAGGGTCTATGACCCCCCTGGCAAACCTGAAGTGCAGACTGAAGGGGCAGGATTGCAGCTTGAGATTGATAGGCAAATGGTCAAGGAGCACCTGATTACTCTGAACAGGAACTGGCAGAAGAACTCTCAGAACCACTGTCTATCATCTTTGAGAAATCATGGAGGGCAGGTGAAGTGCCAGATGACTGGAGGAGGACAAATGTTGTTCCCATCTTCAAAAAGGGCAAGAAGGAAGAACCTGGGAACTACAGGCCAGTCAGTCTGACATCAATCCCTGGGAAAATTTTGGAGCAGACAGGGCTGGTGCTACCATTAGGCCAACTAGGCAGCTGCCTAGGGCGCAGGGCTAAAGAGGGCACCAGAAACGCCTTGAAAAAAATACAGCGCTCTCAAGTGGGAAGGGGGGGCGCTAAATATCTGATCTTGCCTAGGGCACCAAACTGCCTTGCACCGGTCCTGGGAGCAGATTATGAAGAAGTCAGTCTGCAAGCACCTTGAAAACAATGCAGTGATTACTAGAAGCCAGCATGGATTTGTCAAGAACAAATCCTGCCAGACTAATCTGATCTCATTTTTTGGGAGTTGTGGTCCAAAACATCTGGAGAGTACCAGGCTCGGGAAAGGCTGATATCTTGCCCATTAAGGGTGCAATCCTATGCATAGCTGGCTGGGGAATGCTGCGAGTTGTAGGGCTTTTTTCTGTCTAAACATGCATAGGATTGTGTCCTAACTTGCTGTAATCCTTATTATAACAACCCTGACAGGTAGGTCAGTGTTGGTATTCCCATATTGCGGAGGTCGTCTCATTCATTGGTGGTGGTGGAAGCACTCTGCACATGCTTAAAGGCATTGTCTTATTGCTTCCCATGATTCTGGCTTCCGGGATCCCGCATTTTGAAAACCAGACCCACCCATCCACCCACGTTAAGCCTCCGTTCAAATTAAGGCCTGTCTGAAGTGTTGCGCCACAGTTCAAATCCAGTATATATGGATTTAACCGGCCAAAAGTCCCTTTCACTGGGATGCCTTGGACTAATCCGAAGAAATTCGCTTGGGGCCGGGATGAGCGCTCGTTTCGCTACCCCCCCCCGCCCCCTTACTCTTTGTCACACTGAGCCTCCCCCTCTGCCGAGATGTCGCGCAAGCTCGCCTCGCCCGCTTGGGATGCCGCAGCACCGCCCCGCAGTTGATGAGCGGATCCAGCCGGCCGCAGTCCCGGGCCGCCACCTCCGCCGCTTGCCAGATCTCCGCCTCCCGGGCTGCGTCCAGCTGGAGCACAGCCAGTCTCTGGGGGGACTCTCTGAGCAAGGCTTGCAAAGCGGGCTCCGCGGGGCTCCTGCAGGCGGCGATCACCGTCGCCTCCTTCCGCGGGGACATGAGGCGCTGGCAGAAATGCAGCCCGAGCCCTCGGCTCGCGCCCCCGCCGCTCCAGCCGCCATCCCTCCGAGAGCGGCAACACCCTGATTGATCCTTCGCACAGCGCATGTCCTGTCCTGCTGCTTAATAATCGCTCCCCCGAGGAAAAGAGCCTTTCTTGCCCTGCCGGCTGAAGCAAGCGCTCATCCATTCAGCTTCTCCAAACTGGAGATCAGCCTTTTCCAACCTGCTGCCCTCCAGACGGTTTGGGCTGCAACTCCCATCAGCCCCAGCCAACATGGTTAATGCTCAGGAATTCTGGTGCTTGTAGTCCGAAACAATGTCTCGCAACATCAATATAATACGCAACAACAGTCAATTGAACTTACCTGTAAACTTTAGCCCAGCCTTCTCCAACCTCGTGCCCACCAGATGTTTGGGACAACAACTCCCAGAATTCCCCACCATTCACCATGCTGGTCTGGGCTAATGGGAGTTGAAGTCTAAAACATATGGGGGGCACCAAGTTGGGGAAGGCTGCTCCAGGCACTTGAACCCCTTCAATAAGTCTTGTGCTTATTGCAGAGCCCTTTGGGATTTGTAGTTTCTCTGTCGAATTTAATTAGGAGCGGACATAAAGCGAAGTCAGTGTAGATCAGCTTTCCTCAACTTGGTGCGCTCCAGACATTTTGGACCATAACTCCCGGCATTCTTGAACATTAGCCATGCTGGCTGGGGCTGATCGGAGTTGAAATCGAGAACATCTGGAGGGCACCAGGTTGGGGGAGGCAAACATGACCACAAAACATTCAGTGAACAGATTCAACTGACAGAGGGCCAGAATAAATGTTCTGCTTATCACATTGAGCAGAGCCAAGGCTGGCCCTACCATAACGCTGAATGAGGCGATTGCCTCAGGCAGCAGATGCTGGGAGGCAGCCTTCTGGTTGTTCCTCATGGACTCTGGCTGTTTCCCTCTGTTGGAGGAAAGATCTGTGTATGCCACATATTGTCCTGGGCCCCCTAAACTACCCTGTTGCCGCAAGCATGGAGGGCTCTATCCCATCACAAGTGTTGAAGCGAGATTCACCCGCTAGTCTGGTCGACTGCTGTACGTTGACTTGGGAGAGGGTGCCATCTTGTCCTTCGCCTCAGGCAGCAAAATGTCTTGAGCCGGCCCTGAGCAGAGCTGTGTGTGATTGGCTTCCTTACTTTAGTTTAAGTGCCTCCCCATTCAGATTGGGATGATGGAGATTCAGGAGGGGACCATTTAAGCTTCCCCCCTCTCATTTTCCTGCTGAAATTGCATCCCCCTGGGAGGTAAAAACCCCACATACATCTCCATTAGAATCCAATGTCCTGTTTCTCAGCCCTGGCCTCTCAGAGTGGCTAACAATAATGAAAAGAACAATAAGTACTACGCAACCCTATGCATGTTTCGACAGAAAAGGCCTTTAACTCCCAACATGCCTCAGCCAGCCATGATGGCCTAGACATGCTGGAAGTTTATTTATTTATTTATTCTATTTATACCCCCTTTTTTTTTTCCTGCAAGGAACCCAAGGCGGCTTACATAATCCTCCTCCTCCTCCTCCTCTCCATTTTATCCTCACAACAACCCTGTGAGGTAGGTTAGGCTGAGAGTCAGTGACTGGCCCAAAGTCACCCAGTGAGTTTCATGGCCAAGCGGGGACTAGAACCCGGATCTGCTGAGTCCCAGTCCAACACTCTAACCACTACGCCACACTGGCTCTCAGTGTTGTAGGCCTTTTCTCTGTCGAAACATGCATAGAATTGCACCTTTAAAGGATTAGGTTAGGTGTAATTGGCATCTCACATCTTACTTGTCATCTTTGTGGGCTTGTAGGACATATACGACCTCAGTGTCCAAGACTTATGGACCAAAAGGAAAAAAGTACCTCAGTGAAGAGGGTATATGTTAATAAAGACTCTGAAGAGCCTAAGAGTCCACAGTGCTACATGTTAAAGTGGGGTGACATGCAGGAGTCAGATCAGTCTTTGTGGGAGGAAGTGACAGTAAATGGAAGAAGACATATGGCTGTACTTGATACTGGAGCACTTATTTCTTTAATTCGTGAGGATTTGGTAAATCCTGAGGAAATCATTCCTCACAGAACAGTCATCATTAAACCTGTGACTGTGAGAGGCCCTACAGTGGAGATCCCAGTAGCAGAAGTAAATATTACGTGGAGGGGATTCAAAGGGAAGTTTATTTTGGGTGTGAATTCCGGTCAGGAAGAACCTCTGATTCTAGGGAAAGATCTTATGGAATCAGATGGCAGAAAAGTATATATTGTGACCCGTTCTCAAAAAGCAGCTATAGACCTGTCAGGAAATTGTATCGAATCAGAGAGAGCTGAGAGTGCAACCCCAGTGTTGCCTAGTAACTCAGCTGAAGAAAACTTTGCTACTCCTGAGTTCCCTCAGGCAGATAAAGATTTCAAACTGGCAACTGTAACGGATCCCAGCCTGGAAGGTTTAAGGCACAGGCAGAAGCACATGAAATCTCTTTTGCTGACACCCAAAAAGAGCAGGTTTTCTATGGACTCCTATATCAAAAGTGGTTGCCCTTGGGAAAGCCAGGAAGTTGGGGGTTGAAAAGCAGCTTATAGTTCCAAAGCCATATCCGGACCAGCTGCTGAAATCAGCCCACCATGATTCCTTTTTGGCAGGCCACATGGGTATAGGGAAAACCAGAAAATGATTGAGGGCTTATTATTACTGACCAAACGTGGCTAGGGAAGTCACTGAATTCTGCAAGTCCTGTGAGAGTTGTCAGAGGGTGGGAAAAAGTGGACACAAGGTTAAGCCTCCACTAAATCCCCTACAGCTAATAAATAAACCCTTTTACAGGATTGGGTTGGACTTAGTGGGACCCTTTCCCAGACCTACACAATCAGGAAAACAATTCCTGGTAACGGTTATAGATTTTGCCACACGATTTCCAGATGCTGAAGCCCTGAGGAAGGTAGATGCCCTGTCAGTAGCCGAAGCCTTATTGAGAATTTTCTGCAGGCTGGGGTTTCCTCATGAAATTTTGAGTGACAGAGGCTCTGCATTCCTATCAGTTGTTATGAGGTGTTTGTGGAGGTGTTGTGGAGTGAAACATATCACTTCTACCGCTTTTCATCCTTGAACAAATGGGCTTGTGGAAAAGTTTAATGGTACACTCAAGCAAATGATTAGAGCATATGTAGCCAATCATCCCTTTGACTGGGATAAAAAGTTACCCTATTTCCCCTTTGCGTGAGGTCCCCCAAGATTCCACGGGGTTCTCGCCTTTTGAATTAATGCTGTGGAGGAATGTGAGGAGTCCCCTTAGCATTCTTAGGAAGAGCTGGGAAGGGGAAGGGGAGGAAGAGAAGGAACCAGTCATCAATTATATGCTCAACCTGCAAAATGACATGCATGAAGTCATGGAGCTGGCTCACACCAATTTAGCCAAAGGCCAACAAAGACAGAAGAGCTGGTACGACAAAGGGGCCAGAGCTAGAACATGGGAGATTGGAGACAAGGTCCTGGTGTTTTTGCCCAAGAAATCTAATCGACTGCAGGCTGGTTGGGAAGGACCATATATTGTTCAGGATAAATCGGACCCAACCACATATCGCATTGAGTTGCCTGCCACTGGCGCATCAGAGGTCGGAATCGGGGCTGTCCTAATGCCAACCAGAGACGGTGTCAAGCATCCGGTGGCCTACTTCGGTCGGAGGTTGTCGGATCGGGAGCGAGGCTGCTTGTCAGTGAAAAGGGAGTGTCTGGCGATCATGTGGGCCTTGGACGAGATCGGGCCATATGTGTGGAGCCAACGATTCATTCTACAGATTGATCAAAAAGCACTGTTGTGGCTGCAGACAATGCAAAACCACAACCAACTTTTGCAGCGGTGGTCGTGGCGATTCCAGGAATTTCATGCAGAGATCCAGTATGTGGCCAGTCGAAAGAACATTGTTGCTGATGGACTATCTTGCAGGGAGTCTTCGAGCGCGGCTGGAAAGTGAGACATTGTTATTATTGGACTTATTATTGTGCTCCTGGAGTAAAATTGGAGCCAATAATTTTGACTTTGGGACATTACCCATAACTTGTTTTTCCTTTACAGGTGGTTTGTATTTGCATGTAAGTTGTTATTATTGTTGTTATTTATGTTTGTTTACCCTGTTATCTTCCCAAAACCCTGCGTTAAGGACTAAGTATTTAACCAGTTCCCTACTCGGGTTTTAAAAGAAAGGGGGGGGGGAATATGTGGCGTAACCCCACAATTCAGTTCCCTGGTGTATGTCTGCATTAGTATGTTTAGTGTGTCTAGAATGTTGAACCGAGTGGGTGTGGTTTGTGATGTCTTCTTGGAAAGGGTGGGGGGAGGAGCATATAAGGAGTGTTTGAGTGATGTCAGAGTTAGTTAAGGCAGTTAGTGTGTTAAGAAGTAGAGTGTTGGTTGTAGTGTGTTGGGAGTGTTAGAGAGTTTGGGAGTTAGGTTAGGTGGGTTATTTGTGTCTTGTCAGGAGTTTTAAGAGGAATCAGTGATTGTATGAGGAGTGAAAGTATTTGGAGTTATAGGGACTTAGGTTAATTATAAAGTGTTTGGTGTACGCAGGTTTAAAGTTATTTTCTGGAACTAAGATTTTGATAATTAAAATAAACTTATTTTTATTTTGTTTGCTACCCAAATCCTACGTGTCAGCTTGGCATTATTAACCTGCTTTACTTTTAAATCTACACACACACCTTTGTACCCACAGCATCATAAATTTAAAAATAGATCCTTAATAACCAGAATTAATCTTTTCCCTCATTTGTAGGGGAAAGGTTTCATTTGACCCTCCACTCAGGTTTTTAAGTGTTTATGCTTAGCCTGAGAAGGGTTTATGCACGTGGTCCTAAAGTGTAAGGGGCTCTCGGAGAAGGACTGCTGAAGAGGATCTTAGTGTCCGGGCAGGTACATATGGGAGGAGACCATCCTTCAAATACCCTGGCCACAAGCCGTTTGGGTTTTGAATGTTAGTACCAGTACTTTGAATTGGGCCCGGAAACAGACTGGCAGCCAGTGCAGATGCGAAAGCACTGGCATAATATGTTCACGTCGGCCAGTCCCAGTTAACAATCTCACTGCCCTATTTTGGACCAGCTGAAGTTTCTGGACCGTTTTCAAAGGCAGCCCCATATATAATGCATTGCAGTAATCCAAATGAGAGGTTACCAGAGCATGGATAACTGTAGCTAGGCTATCTCTGTCCAGATAAGGACGTCGTTGGTATATCAGCCTAAGCTGAGAAAAGGTGCTCCATGCCACTGAGTTCACCTGTGCCTCAAGTGACAGCTGTGGATCCAAGAGCACCCCCAAACTACGAACCTGATCCTTCAGGGGGAGTGCAACCCCATCCAGAACTGGTTGAATATCACTTAGCTGGGCAGACGAACCACCCACTAACAGTACCACCGTCTTATCTGGATTGAGTCTCAGTTTATTAGCCCTCATCCAGTCCATTACCGTGCCCAGGCACTGATTCAGAACAGCCACTGCCTCACTTGGATTAGACAAAAAGGAGAGATAGAGCTGGGTGCCAGTGTGGCATAGTGGTTAGAGTGTTGGACTGGGAGTCAGGAGATCTGGGTTCTAGTCCCCGCTTGGCCATAAAACTCACTGGGTGACTTTGGGCCAGTCACTGACTCTCAGCCTAACCTACCTCACAGGGTTGTTGTGAGGATAAAATGGAGAGGAGGAGGAGGATTATGTAAGCCGCCTTGGGTTCCTTTCAGGAAAAAAGGTGGGGTATAAATATAATAATAAATAAATAAATCTGCATATTGATGACACCTCAGCCCACACCTCCGGATAACCTCTCCCAGTGGTTTCATGTAGATGTTGAACAGCATGGGGGATAAAATAGAGCCCTGTGGCACCCCATGGCATAACTGCTGAGAGACAGAGCAGTAATCCCCCAGCAACACTTACTGGAATCGGCCACCCAAGTAGAATCGGAACCACTGGAGCGGAGTGCCTCCAACTGCCAACCCAGACAACCTATCCAGAAGGATACCATGGTCTATGGTATCGAAAGCCGCTGAGAGGTCCAGGAGAATGTCTGTAAACTGCTGCTGCAAGCCTGTCTTTAGTTACGGCAGACGTGCATTCAGGGCAGCACTGACACCTAGTGGTCAAAAACGTTCTAACAGCAATCAAACTATTTGTATGATTATAGTTTCTAGAATTTTACGATAGTAAGTCCCTGATTTGACAACAGAGGTAAACCAATAGCATAAATCCCTTTGCTACAATAAACTGTGATGTTTTACCTTTGCTCATAATATGCTTCTGATATGTTGGAAATTGTAATGTTGTCTGCTTAAATCAACAAGGTAATATAACCACTAATTAGAGTGGGAGAAAAGGGTTAATTGAAGATTCCCAGGGTGCATGCCTTTGTAACCCCTCCTTCCTACTTCTCTGGCCAGTGCGCGCTCTCTCTCTCCCTCTCCAACCAAGATGGATGCACATCTGAGCTGGCTTCCAGCCAGTGATCTCCAACAACGAATCTAATCTGCCTATATGCATCCTGCATATATGATATACGAACTGTAAGTAAAACTAATAAATGTCTTTATTAGTTTTAAACCTTGTATGGCCAATCTGTTTCCTTTTAAGTGCCTTTTAAACAAGCTTTCTTGGGAGAGTCTCTATAGGCGAATAGCAAATATGGCAGAGCCTGGTCCCAGGTTCCGGGGTGGTTGGTGGTGTAGTCACGGATCATCTTCCCCAAGGTCTGATTAAAATGTTCAGTCAACCCATTTATCTCGTAATGGTATGGCACGGACGTCAGGTGTTCCACGCCACCCAGCTCCCATGTCTTTTTGAACAGCTTGGACATGAACCCTGTGCCACAGTCCGAGACCACAGTTTGGGGCATTCCTAGGTGGGCAAAAAGAGAGAGGCGAGTCTTAGCCAGGCTACTCGCCGATATGGAGGCTAACGCAAAAGCCTTGGCATAGCAGGTTGCATAGTCAATGACGGTCAGGACAAATTTCTTTCCAGTCCTAGTAGGTGGATTCAGGGGCCCCAGAATGTCCAGTCCCGCCCATTCAAACGGGGTGCCAACCACAGGCAGGGGTTGCAGCAGGGCTTTGGGGTGATCACGATTGTGTCCCACACGTTGGCAAACATCACAGGACTTACAATACTCTCGCACTTCATTGGCTACCATTGGCCAATAAATCCCCTCCGACACCCTAGCCAAGGTCCGCTTCTGTCCCAGATCCCCCCCCCCCCCGGCTACATCGTGGGCTAGCTGGAGGACCGCTTGGTGGTGAGCTTTGGGCACCACTAGCTATCTTTTCTTCTGGCCCTAACCGGGTCCCTGTTGTGGTATGAACTCCTGATAGAGAAGTCCAGCATCCCACAGGAATCGGGGGCACAGAGATATCAGGGGAATTGTATGGTTTGATGGAACAGGTTTCCCCTTGCAAAAACTGGGAGTCTTGCACACTACCCGTCACATCTGCCCCCGTGTCCCGATACCCCACGTAGGGAACATGGTTAATACAGATGGACTCGGAGAACTTGTTCTGGCTCCAGCACATCTGTTCTGGGGACACGATCCTCAGGAGGGAGGCTTAGCCCCTGGGGAGTCCTGTTCCACCCAGGGTTGGCTGTACTCGGAATCCCCGGCGTCGTCTTCTTGGGAGGAGTCCGGACTGCCTTTCCTCCCCGCTGTCGTCAAGGTGGCTTGGGGCTGGGGCGACGACCTGGCCCACTTTGTTCATCGGCGGCTGTTGCTCCCGCGGCTTGGCCAGCAGCTTAGGGCAATTCCTCCGAATATGCCCGGGTTCCTTACAATGGAAGCATCCACTGGAAGAAGGGTTGGATGTCCCTTTGGGGAGAGGTGGCACTTCCTCCCGACTCTTAGGGCATCCCTTCTCCATGCTCCCCTTTCCTCTGCCAGGGTTGGAATCACCGACCCGGCTAGTCTCCGGCTGTCGGTGCAGCCCCATCTGATCCGCCAGCCTCATAGAAAAGTAGAGTTGGAAGGGACCTACAAGGCCATCGAGTCCAACCCCCTGCTCAATGCAGGAATCCAGGTCAAAGCATCCCTGACAGATGGAGGTCCAGCTGCACCTTGAATGCCTCCAGATTGGGAGAGCTCACCACCTCCCTAGGTAGTTGGTTCCATTGTCTTATTGCTCTGACAGTCAGGAAATTTCCCTGCACCCTGGTAGTAGCAAAGGAGCTCTCCCCCCGCCCCCCACTACCCTCTAGCTGTCAAAGTAAAAGGACTTTATTTGAACTGCTTGGGTGGGTCTAGCTTTGCCCATCGCTGGAATTTATTTGTGCTTTGGAGCCCAGTTCTGAGCACGTTGACTCGGAACTTAGAAAAACCCCTTGAATTCCATGGGATTTCTTCCCAGAAAAGTGTAGGGTTGCAAAGAGATGCATAGGGATGGCAAAACTAAGCATTCCAAATACAGAGCTGGATGGTCTTCTCTGCTGCTCCCCCCCCCCCACTATAACTTTGGGCAGCATGGCATTTCTCAAAACCCACAGAAATGAATAGGTGTGGGCGTAGAAGCTGCATACGCATAGAATCGGGTTAAGATGAGAGAAAAAGTGTGAGATGCATATTAAATAACAACAACCACTCTGTCCGTAATTAAGGGCAGTCCTAAAACGCCTACTAGAGATTAAGTCCCACTGAACATAGTGGGCCTTACTTCCAAGTTAACTTGCATAGGACATTTCCCCCTAGCCCTGTTAGTCTGTTGAA
Organism: Shinisaurus crocodilurus; assembly: GCA_021292165.1. Lineage (NCBI taxonomy): Eukaryota > Metazoa > Chordata > Lepidosauria > Squamata > Shinisauridae > Shinisaurus > Shinisaurus crocodilurus. The sequence goes on along the minus strand of CM037876.1, from coordinate 114,196,174 downwards.
GCCTTCCCCCCAACCTGGTGAGCACCAGATGTGTTGGACTACAACTCCCAGCTGATGCACACTGGGTGTTGTAATCCAACACATCTGGTGCACACTGGGTTGGGGGGAAGGCTGGTCTGTTACACTGAAAAACAAGCGTCTTAATTTATTATTGTTGAAAAAGCACATTTATTACCGTAGTAACATTTAGAAAAATTAATACTTTGGTGTCGAGACTCTTACATGCATACTTGCTTGTAAGACACCGATGTGCTTACTGGAAAGGGACTTCAACTTAACAGGACTGAATTTAATGCCGCAACTGCCAAGAGTACTACATTTCCCAGCATGCACTTCGGCCCAGGCGGCTGCTCCCATGAGCCTTTACGGCTAGACTAGAAAAAGAACCCGCCGCTCAGATGTCTTTAGGTGGGGTAGAGTTAATTGCTGGCGGAGGTCTTCAAAGCAAGGGTCTGGTTGGCGGCGTTTGGATGCTTACTTGGTGGCGGCTTAAGGGGACACTTATTCTGGTGGAAATAGCGTGTGAGTGCCTGCTGGGCCCTCGTTCCTGTGGTGAGGGTGGACTGGACTCTGAGGGGGCTGGAGTTTGTCTGGTCCAGCGTGGGCGGAACTGATCGGTGTGTTGTTGGACCCTCACCTGATCGCTTCCCCACCTCCTTAGATTTGAAAGTAAGTAAATAACAGCCCTTACTCTTTTTATAGCCGCTAAAACGGGGATGGGCAACTTGCGGCTCTCTAGATTTACTTCCATGAAAACATGCGTAGAATGGGTGGGTTGGAAAAATCCTATGCACACACTTACCTGGGTTTTACTTCCTAGTAAGAAAATACAATATTTCAGGTAACACCTAGCAAGAAATTCTGCACTAAAGCGAAGAGTTCAGTACAGAGATGCCAAACAGATTTGTTCAAGATCACAACTTATTATTCAGAAACATCAATGAAAACAGACATTCATTAAAAAGACACCAACACAAGTTACTGCAGGTTTACTAGCAGCTCATGTTTGGATTGATAAAGCGCAGCACTGCTTAAAATTCCAATTCGAGTGCATAGGATTGAGGCGCAGATCCTTAAAGGCAGGGGACGGTAATTTGCGGCTCTCCAGATTTTTATTTTTTTGCCTACAACTCCCATGATCCCTCACGATTGGCTATGCTGGCTAGGGCTGATGGGACTTGTAGGCCAAAAAGCTAGAGGGGCCGCAAGTTGCCCATCCCCGTTTTAGCGGCTATAAAAAGAGTAAGGGCTGTTATTTACTTACTTTCAAATCTAAGGAGGTGGGGAAGCGATCAGGTGAGGGTCCAACAACACACCGATCAGTTCCGCCCACGCTGGACCAGACAAACTCCAGCCCCCTCAGAGTCCAGTCCACCCTCACCACAGGAACGAGGGCCCAGCAGGCACTCACACGCTATTTCCACCAGAATAAGTGTCCCCTTAAGCCGCCACCAAGTAAGCATCCAAACGCCGCCAACCAGACCCTTGCTTTGAAGACCTCCGCCAGCAATTAACTCTACCCCACCTAAAGACATCTGAGCGGCGGGTTCTTTTTCTAGTCTAGCCGTAAAGGCTCATGGGAGCAGCCGCCTGGGCCGAAGTGCATGCTGGGAAATGTAGTACTCTTGGCAGTTGCGGCATTAAATTCAGTCCTGTTAAGTTGAAGTCCCTTTCCAGTAAGCACATCGGTGTCTTACAAGCAAGTATGCATGTAAGAGTCTCGACACCAAAGTATTAATTTTTCTAAATGTTACTACGGTAATAAATGTGCTTTTTCAACAATAATAAATTAAGACGCTTGTTTTTCAGTGTAACAGACCAGCCTTCCCCCCAACCCAGTGTGCACCAGATGTGTTGGATTACAACACCCAGTGTGCATCAGCTGGGAGTTGTAGTCCAACACATCTGGTGCTCACCAGGTTGGGGGGAAGGCTTCAACAGACTAACAGGGCTAGGGGGAAATGTCCTATGCAAGTTAACTTGGAAGTAAGGCCCACTATGTTCAGTGGGACTTAATCTCTAGTAGGCGTTTTAGGACTGCCCTTAATTACGGACAGAGTGGTTGTTATTTAATATGCATCTCACACTTTTTCTCTCATCTTAACCCGATTCTATGCGTATGCAGCTTCTACGCCCACACCTATTCATTTCTGTGGGTTTTGAGAAATGCCATGCTGCCCAAAGTTATAGTGGGGGGGGGGGGAGCAGCAGAGAAGACCATCCAGCTCTGTATTTGGAATGCTTAGTTTTGCCATCCCTATGCATCTCTTTGCAACCCTACACTTTTCTGGGAAGAAATCCCATGGAATTTAAGGGGTTTTTCTAAGTTCTGAGTCAATGTGCTCAGAACTGGGCTCCAAAGCACAAATAAATTCCAGCGATGGGCAAAGCTAGACCCACCCAAGCAGTTCAAATAAAGTCCTTTTACTTTGACAGCTAGAGGGTAGTGGGGGGCGGGGGGAGAGCTCCTTTGCTACTACCAGGGTGCAGGGAAATTTCCTGACTGTCAGAGCAATAAGACAATGGAACCAACTACCTAGGGAGGTGGTGAGCTCTCCCAATCTGGAGGCATTCAAGGTGCAGCTGGACCTCCATCTGTCAGGGATGCTTTGACCTGGATTCCTGCATTGAGCAGGGGGTTGGACTCGATGGCCTTGTAGGTCCCTTCCAACTCTACTTTTCTATGAGGCTGGCGGATCAGATGGGGCTGCACCGACAGCCGGAGACTAGCCGGGTCGGTGATTCCAACCCTGGCAGAGGAAAGGGGAGCATGGAGAAGGGATGCCCTAAGAGTCGGGAGGAAGTGCCACCTCTCCCCAAAGGGACATCCAACCCTTCTTCCAGTGGATGCTTCCATTGTAAGGAACCCGGGCATATTCGGAGGAATTGCCCTAAGCTGCTGGCCAAGCCGCGGGAGCAACAGCCGCCGATGAACAAAGTGGGCCAGGTCGTCGCCCCAGCCCCAAGCCACCTTGACGACAGCGGGGAGGAAAGGCAGTCCGGACTCCTCCCAAGAAGACGACGCCGGGGATTCCGAGTACAGCCAACCCTGGGTGGAACAGGACTCCCCAGGGGCTAAGCCTCCCTCCTGAGGATCGTGTCCCCAGAACAGATGTGCTGGAGCCAGAACAAGTTCTCCGAGTCCATCTGTATTAACCATGTTCCCTACGTGGGGTATCGGGACACGGGGGCAGATGTGACGGGTAGTGTGCAAGACTCCCAGTTTTTGCAAGGGGAAACCTGTTCCATCAAACCATACAATTCCCCTGATATCTCTGTGCCCCCGATTCCTGTGGGATGCTGGACTTCTCTATCAGGAGTTCATACCACAACAGGGACCCGGTTAGGGCCAGAAGAAAAGATAGCTAGTGGTGCCCAAAGCTCACCACCAAGCGGTCCTCCAGCTAGCCCACGATGTAGCCGGGGGGGGGGGGATCTGGGACAGAAGCGGACCTTGGCTAGGGTGTCGGAGGGGATTTATTGGCCAATGGTAGCCAATGAAGTGCGAGAGTATTGTAAGTCCTGTGATGTTTGCCAACGTGTGGGACACAATCGTGATCACCCCAAAGCCCTGCTGCAACCCCTGCCTGTGGTTGGCACCCCGTTTGAATGGGCGGGACTGGACATTCTGGGGCCCCTGAATCCACCTACTAGGACTGGAAAGAAATTTGTCCTGACCGTCATTGACTATGCAACCTGCTATGCCAAGGCTTTTGCGTTAGCCTCCATATCGGCGAGTAGCCTGGCTAAGACTCGCCTCTCTCTTTTTGCCCACCTAGGAATGCCCCAAACTGTGGTCTCGGACTGTGGCACAGGGTTCATGTCCAAGCTGTTCAAAAAGACATGGGAGCTGGGTGGCGTGGAACACCTGACGTCCGTGCCATACCATTACGAGATAAATGGGTTGACTGAACATTTTAATCAGACCTTGGGGAAGATGATCCGTGACTACACCACCAACCACCCCGGAACCTGGGACCAGGCTCTGCCATATTTGCTATTCGCCTATAGAGACTCTCCCAAGAAAGCTTGTTTAAAAGGCACTTAAAAGGAAACAGATTGGCCATACAAGGTTTAAAACTAATAAAGACATTTATTAGTTTTACTTACAGTTCGTATATCATATATGCAGGATGCATATAGGCAGATTAGATTCGTTGTTGGAGATCACTGGCTGGAAGCCAGCTCAGATGTGCATCCATCTTGGTTGGAGAGGGAGAGAGAGAGCGCGCACTGGCCAGAGAAGTAGGAAGGAGGGGTTACAAAGGCATGCACCCTGGGAATCTTCAATTAACCCTTTTCTCCCACTCTAATTAGTGGTTATATTACCTTGTTGATTTAAGCAGACAACATTACAATTTCCAACATATCAGAAGCATATTATGAGCAAAGGTAAAACATCACAGTTTATTGTAGCAAAGGGATTTATGCTATTGGTTTACCTCTGTTGTCAAATCAGGGACTTACTATCGTAAAATTCTAGAAACTATAATCATACAAATAGTTTGATTGCTGTTAGAACGTTTTTGACCACTAGGTGTCAGTGCTGCCCTGAATGCACGTCTGCCGTAACTAAAGACAGGCTTGCAGCAGCAGTTTACAGACATTCTCCTGGACCTCTCAGCGGCTTTCGATACCATAGACCATGGTATCCTTCTGGATAGGTTGTCTGGGTTGGCAGTTGGAGGCACTCCGCTCCAGTGGTTCCGATTCTACTTGGGTGGCCGATTCCAGTAAGTGTTGCTGGGGGATTACTGCTCTGTCTCTCAGCAGTTATGCCATGGGGTGCCACAGGGCTCTATTTTATCCCCCATGCTGTTCAACATCTACATGAAACCACTGGGAGAGGTTATCCGGAGGTGTGGGCTGAGGTGTCATCAATATGCAGATTTATTTATTTATTATTATATTTATACCCCACCTTTTTTCCTGAAAGGAACCCAAGGCGGCTTACATAATCCTCCTCCTCCTCTCCATTTTATCCTCACAACAACCCTGTGAGGTAGGTTAGGCTGAGAGTCAGTGACTGGCCCAAAGTCACCCAGTGAGTTTTATGGCCAAGCGGGGACTAGAACCCAGATCTCCTGACTCCCAGTCCAACACTCTAACCACTATGCCACACTGGCACCCAGCTCTATCTCTCCTTTTTGTCTAATCCAAGTGAGGCAGTGGCTGTTCTGAATCAGTGCCTGGGCACGGTAATGGACTGGATGAGGGCTAATAAACTGAGACTCAATCCAGATAAGACGGTGGTACTGTTAGTGGGTGGTTCGTCTGCCCAGCTAAGTGATATTCAACCAGTTCTGGATGGGGTTGCACTCCCCCTGAAGGATCAGGTTCGTAGTTTGGGGGTGCTCTTGGATCCACAGCTGTCACTTGAGGCACAGGTGAACTCAGTGGCATGGAGCACCTTTTCTCAGCTTAGGCTGATATACCAACGACGTCCTTATCTGGACAGAGATAGCCTAGCTACAGTTATCCATGCTCTGGTAACCTCTCATTTGGATTACTGCAATGCATTATATATGGGGCTGCCTTTGAAAACGGTCCAGAAACTTCAGCTGGTCCAAAATAGGGCAGTGAGATTGTTAACTGGGACTGGCCGACGTGAACATATTATGCCAGTGCTTTCGCATCTGCACTGGCTGCCAGTCTGTTTCCGGGCCCAATTCAAAGTACTGGTACTAACATTCAAAACCCAAACGGCTTGTGGCCAGGGTATTTGAAGGATGGTCTCCTCCCATATGTACCTGCCCGGACACTAAGATCCTCTTCAGCAGTCCTTCTCCGAGAGCCCCTTACACTTTAGGACCACGTGCATAAACCCTTCTCAGGCTAAGCATAAACACTTAAAAACCTGAGTGGAGGGTCAAATGAAACCTTTCCCCTACAAATGAGGGAAAAGATTAATTCTGGTTATTAAGGATCTATTTTTAAATTTATGATGCTGTGGGTACAAAGGTGTGTGTGTAGATTTAAAAGTAAAGCAGGTTAATAATGCCAAGCTGACACGTAGGATTTGGGTAGCAAACAAAATAAAAATAAGTTTATTTTAATTATCAAAATCTTAGTTCCAGAAAATAACTTTAAACCTGCGTACACCAAACACTTTATAATTAACCTAAGTCCCTATAACTCCAAATACTTTCACTCCTCATACAATCACTGATTCCTCTTAAAACTCCTGACAAGACACAAATAACCCACCTAACCTAACTCCCAAACTCTCTAACACTCCCAACACACTACAACCAACACTCTACTTCTTAACACACTAACTGCCTTAACTAACTCTGACATCACTCAAACACTCCTTATATGCTCCTCCCCCCACCCTTTCCAAGAAGACATCACAAACCACACCCACTCGGTTCAACATTCTAGACACACTAAACATACTAATGCAGACATACACCAGGGAACTGAATTGTGGGGTTACGCCACATATTCCCCCCCCCCTTTCTTTTAAAACCCGAGTAGGGAACTGGTTAAATACTTAGTCCTTAACGCAGGGTTTTGGGAAGATAACAGGGTAAACAAACATAAATAACAACAATAATAACAACTTACATGCAAATACAAACCACCTGTAAAGGAAAAACAAGTTATGGGTAATGTCCCAAAGTCAAAATTATTGGCTCCAATTTTACTCCAGGAGCACAATAATAAGTCCAATAATAACAATGTCTCACTTTCCAGCCGCGCTCGAAGACTCCCTGCAAGATAGTCCATCAGCAACAATGTTCTTTCGACTGGCCACATACTGGATCTCTGCATGAAATTCCTGGAATCGCCACGACCACCGCTGCAAAAGTTGGTTGTGGTTTTGCATTGTCTGCAGCCACAACAGTGCTTTTTGATCAATCTGTAGAATGAATCGTTGGCTCCACACATATGGCCCGATCTCGTCCAAGGCCCACATGATCGCCAGACACTCCCTTTTCACTGACAAGCAGCCTCGCTCCCGATCCGACAACCTCCGACCGAAGTAGGCCACCGGATGCTTGACACCGTCTCTGGTTGGCATTAGGACAGCCCCGATTCCGACCTCTGATGCGCCAGTGGCAGGCAACTCAATGCTGATATGTGGTTGGGTCCGATTTATCCTGAACAATATATGGTCCTTCCCAACCAGCCTGCAGTCGATTAGATTTCTTGGGCAAAAACACCAGGACCTTGTCTCCAATCTCCCATGTTCTAGCTCTGGCCCCTTTGTCGTACCAGCTCTTCTGTCTTTGTTGGCCTTTGGCTAAATTGGTGTGAGCCAGCTCCATGACTTCATGCATGTCATTTTGCAGGTTGAGCATATAATTGATGACTGGTTCCTTCTCTTCCTCCCCTTCCCCTTCCCAGCTCTTCCTAAGAATGCTAAGGGGACTCCTCACATTCCTCCACAGCATTAATTCAAAAGGCGAGAACCCCGTGGAATCTTGGGGGACCTCACGCAAAGGGGAAATAGGGTAACTTTTTATCCCAGTCAAAGGGATGATTGGCTACATATGCTCTAATCATTTGCTTGAGTGTGCCATTAAACTTTTCCACAAGCCCATTTGTTCAAGGATGAAAAGCGGTAGAAGTGATATGTTTCACTCCACAACACCTCCACAAACACCTCATAACAACTGATAGGAATGCAGAGCCTCTGTCACTCAAAATTTCATGAGGAAACCCCAGCCTGCAGAAAATTCTCAATAAGGCTTCGGCTACTGACAGGGCATCTACCTTCCTCAGGGCTTCAGCATCTGGAAATCGTGTGGCAAAATCTATAACCGTTACCAGGAATTGTTTTCCTGATTGTGTAGGTCTGGGAAAGGGTCCCACTAAGTCCAACCCAATCCTGTAAAAGGGTTTATTTATTAGCTGTAGGGGATTTAGTGGAGGCCTTAACCTTGTGTCCACTTTTTCCCACCCTCTGACAACTCTCACAGGACTTGCAGAATTCAGTGACTTCCCTAGCCACGTTTGGTCAGTAATAATAAGCCCTCAATCATTTTCTGGTTTTCCCTATACCCATGTGGCCTGCCAAAAAGGAATCATGGTGGGCTGATTTCAGCAGCTGGTCCGGATATGGCTTTGGAACTATAAGCTGCTTTTCAACCCCCAACTTCCTGGCTTTCCCAAGGGCAACCACTTTTGATATAGGAGTCCATAGAAAACCTGCTCTTTTTGGGTGTCAGCAAAAGAGATTTCATGTGCTTCTGCCTGTGCCTTAAACCTTCCAGGCTGGGATCCGTTACAGTTGCCAGTTTGAAATCTTTATCTGCCTGAGGGAACTCAGGAGTAGCAAAGTTTTCTTCAGCTGAGTTACTAGGCAACACTGGGGTTGCACTCTCAGCTCTCTCTGATTCGATACAATTTCCTGACAGGTCTATAGCTGCTTTTTGAGAACGGGTCACAATATATACTTTTCTGCCATCTGATTCCATAAGATCTTTCCCTAGAATCAGAGGTTCTTCCTGACCGGAATTCACACCCAAAATAAACTTCCCTTTGAATCCCCTCCACGTAATATTTACTTCTGCTACTGGGATCTCCACTGTAGGGCCTCTCACAGTCACAGGTTTAATGATGACTGTTCTGTGAGGAATGATTTCCTCAGGATTTACCAAATCCTCACGAATTAAAGAAATAAGTGCTCCAGTATCAAGTACAGCCATATGTCTTCTTCCATTTACTGTCACTTCCTCCCACAAAGACTGATCTGACTCCTGCATGTCACCCCACTTTAACATGTAGCACTGTGGACTCTTAGGCTCTTCAGAGTCTTTATTAACATATACCCTCTTCACTGAGGTACTTTTTTCCTTTTGGTCCATAAGTCTTGGACACTGAGGTCGTATATGTCCTACAAGCCCACAAAGATGACAAGTAAGATCAGTTTTGCCAAACAATGGTCTTGTGGTGTTTCCCACCTTTTCGGTGGTCAACTGATTTTTGGCTCCCTCGGCTTCCTTTTTGAACTCTCCAGGCTTATATACAGACTTTGTGTTAGTCTCTTTATTAGTTTTGCCTGTCATATTATAGCCCCGGTTCAAGGAAAACTGATCAGCCAGCAAAGCTACCTCTTGATAATTTTTAGGGTTTCTGTCCCTAACTAATAATCTTATCTCCTGAGGTATTTGAAAAACCAGTTGATCCTTTATCATAAGATCAACCAAATCTTGTTTGGTTTTTACCTCAGCACAAGTGATCCATTTCCCAAAATGATCAGCTAACTTGTGGCTCAACTCCAGATAAGACCTGGACAAAGCTGCATTAGTGCTCCTGAATTTCTTCCTGAAATATTCAGGCCCATAGCAAAATCTTTTATACTGCTGCTTTAAATGTTTCAAAATCAAGAGCTTCCCCCCACAGGAAAACTATTATAAATTTCGGCCAAATCACCCTTTATCAGGTTTGGGATAAACTTCATATAATCTTGTGGATTTACTTCCCACATCATGGCTGCTTTCTCAAATGCATGAAAGAAAATTTGGGGATCTTGTCCCTCTATGTAAGCAGTGAAATCTTTTGGAGATAACTTAGGAGTTCTGGCTCTCTCCTCAGTTCTCCATTGATCTTCCCTCTCCATTTTCTTTTTCTCCAACCCAAGTCATTCTAAATCCACCTCACAATCTTTTTCTTTCATTCTTATTTCAGCCTCCCTCAATCTTTCTTGTTGTTTTATTTTTTTCTAGTTCAATTTCTCTTTGTTGTTCTTGATGTTCTCTTTGTTGTTTTAATTTTTCTAGTTCAATTTCTCTTTGTTTTAATCTCTCCCTTTCCAGTTCTAAATACTGAGGAGACATTTCTATAGGTAATGGCCTTACAGGATTTACCTCAGCCTCTCCAGCACCACTACTCCTGGAATACTCAATGAGCATCCATTTTAGTTTATCCACAGATTTACCCTCCACTGGCAAACCTACATTTTTACATTTCTGTGTCAGGGCCTCTTTTTTCATCCCCAAAAATTCCATTCTTTTTCCAGACAGTTATATATGTCAGAAATATATCAGGACTAGGAGTTGTTAAAATAAAGTCAGGAGTTTCAGACTTACTATGGTAACAGATTTCTATTACCACAGATAAAAGAAATATCCTGTCAGAGAGTTGTATCAAATCAACCTCTGACCTAGATATAATGCAGCTTCAACAGCTAGGAACTCAGTGGCGCCTCACAGTAACTGTGACAGGCTATCATACTGAGCCCTTTTCAAAAATAGAGATCCTTTCTGACTTCTGTCACAACAAATGACCAGAAATCTATTACGGATCCTACCAACGCTACCACCAAATACCGGTATGCGATGACATGGTCCCTTACACTTTAGGACCAGGCGCATAAACCCTTCTCAGGCCAAGCATCAACACTTAAAAACCTGAGGGGAGGGTCAAATGAAACCTTTCCCCTACTAATGAGGGAAAAGATTAATACTGGTTATTTAGGATCTAGCTTAAATTTTTGATACTGTGGGTACAAAGGTGTGTGTGTGTGTGTGTGTAGATTTAAAAGTAATGCAGGTTAATAACACCAAGCTGACACGTAGGATTTGGGTAGCAAACAAAATAAAAATAAGTTTATTTTAATTCTCAAAATCTTAGTTCCAGAAAATAACTTTAAACCTGCCTACACCAAACACTTTATAATTAACCTAAGTCCCTATAACTCTAAATACTTCCACTCCTCATACAAGCACTGATTTCTCTTAAAACTCCTGACAAGACACAAATAATCCAACTAACCTAACTCTCCCCACACTCCAAACACTCTCCCATAACACACTAACTCACTCTGACATCACTCAAACACTCCTTGTATACTCCTCCCCCCACCCTTTCTAAGACATCACAAACCACACCCACTCAGTTCAACATTCTATACTCACTAAATATACTAAAGCAGACATACGCCAGGGAACTGAATTGTGGGGTTACGCCACAGCGCCCCATGGACATTGCCCCAGCCAAGGCTTCCCACAGTTGCACAACTACAGCTAGTTTTTTACACACAATTTTTTGCACAGAAAAATAAAATAAAAAAAGGTTGGACAGCCACAAGCAGCCCCACCAAAGTGTCCCTGGGGCAATTTGAAGGGACTGCTCATAGCTGTCAAAATGGGGACAGATGGCTTTCCTGATCTCTGGGCGGGCGGGTGGGGGGGGGGGAGCAAAAAAGCTGCCTTGAGCCTGAAATGGCTTGTGATTGCAGCGGGAGGGGGGATGACTCATTCCTCCTGCAGTGTCTCCTGGGATACCCATGGGATCCAACCAACACTCTAGTTCTTAACACACTAACTGCCTTAACTAACTCTGACATCACTCAAACACTCCTTATATACTCCTCCCCCCACCCTTTCCAAGACATCACAAACCACACCCACTCGGTTCAACATTCTAGACACACTAAACATACTAATGCAGACATACACCAGGGAACTGAATGGTTACGCCACAGCCCCTGCCAAAGGAAGTGAGGCAGGTGGCTACCAGGAGGAGGGCCTTTTCTGCTGTGGCACCCCGGTTATGGAATGAGCTCCCCAAAGAGGCTCACCTGGCACCTACATAGTACTCTTTCAGGCGCCAGGTGAAGACCTTTCTATTCTCCCAGGCATTTTAATCATCTTAATCATTTTAATCTAGTAGTTTTAACTCTGTTATTGTAACTGCTGCTGCTAGCTCTGCTGTTTGTTTTTAATCTTTGTTTTAAAATTATATATTTTTTATTTGTATTTTATGGTTTTAACTGTTGTAAACTGCCCAGAGAGCTTCGGCTATCGGGCGATATAAAAATGTAGTAAATAAATAAATAAATTGTGAAAGTCTGGATGTAGAAAGTCCGTAAAGTCTGGATGTATGTAAAGTCTGTAATATAATCTTGGGAATATAATATAATGGACTGTTCTCCCGCCTAGAGTAGAATTTATCTCCCTGCAGTGTTTGTGGTTGTACAACTGTTTTATTTTACTTACAGAAGAAGAATAGTTTATTTTGCTAGTCTGTGCAATCTTAAAGAACAGTTTGTGTGCAGGCAGGAAGAGAGGGCTTCCCATGGCCACACAGGGGAAAACCAAAGCTGGTCTGGGTTATCACAAAGCAGTGCGTGTCCTCTATTTTCAGTGCTGGTTAAAGGGTAGGGGGCACTGCAGGCTGCTTCTGTCCCTGGATTAGGGATGTCATTGGAGCGCACGGGGGTAGGGGTGGGAAATGGAGGAGCGGTTGTCCTATTTCTGCCACCTGCAGATGCACAACTGGCAATCCCACTATGGGTTTGTTGAAGGAAATGGAGATGTAGCTCCCACGAACCTGTGGTAAACATGATTATTATCACACAGTGTATACAAGCACAGTTTGGCCTCTGTGAGGTAATTTCCTTCCCCCTCACTGGCCCTGTGGTAAGACCAGTATGAAACCATATTTTTGAAGCATTGTTGGATCTCAGGCCACAGTGTAGTTTTGGCCAAATGGATACCACTTTCCTTAAGTGGCCAAACCACTGCACAAGGCTCTCACCACACATTCTTATGGGGTGTGGTGTGGTAAGAAATGCCTCATGGTTCCAGGATGTGTGTGTGTGTGTGTATTACCGGTACATAGACGCAATAATCACTATCAGAGCTGCTTCAAGTGCTGTGTTTCCCTACTTAGACTTTGAAAATGCATGTAGGGAAGTGTTTGTAGAGCACAAAAGTGGGTGTAGGCCCTTCTTTGTCTCAGTAAATGGTGTTAGTATTTGCTGTACATTTGGGGTTGAGATAGCAGAGGTGGGGTACACAAATGCACATGCTAAAGCAGCTTTCTCCTACCTGGTGCTCTTGGATGAGTGAACTTGTTGGCTGGGGATGATAGGAGTTGTGTAGACTAACACATTTAGGAGGCACCAGGAAGGCTATTGCTTGGCAGTCACCCCATGAAACTTGATTCAAGACTGGCAGAAGGAAGCATTTCTTCCATCAACATATTATTAACTTTTAGAATTCCCTGTTGCAAGATTTGACAATGGCCACTGACTTAGATGGTATTAAAGGAGAAATAGACAGATTAATGGAGGATGGATCTATCAGAGACTGTTAACCATGACAGTCAAGTGGAACCTCCAAGTTCAGAGGCAGTTCAGAGGTTTTTATATCAGTTTCAGGAAGGCAAAGAGACTTAAGGGTGTTGTTTTCATGTCTACTTGGGCACTTCTCAGAACCATCTGGCTCGGCACAGTTGGAAACAGGATGTTCATTACTGTAGTTGGACCCTTGAAAATTCAAAGATAACCCTAGAAGATTAGTATTTGGTGCATGCAGGGAATTAACGAATTCATGGTGCAGACTGACTTCAAGCAATGACAGAATGGCTTTGAGATAAAAGCCGGTGGTTGGCTGCGTTTCTTTTAACAGAGGGCTGTTAGGCTAAAGTCTTAGCATGTCCAGGCAATTAGCTCCACCCTTTAACTACATGAAGTTCCAATGAGGAAGTGAACGTGTCCCAGAAGCAGTTCTGCTCTTTTACTTAACTTATGCGAGTCTTTGGAGTCTTCTTCTAAGTGGGAAGAAGAGAATAAAACGTTTGCCTTTTAAAACAAGGAAGGTGACACTGCAAGAGACACCTTCGGGGGCTGTTTTTGCAAAAGGTAAGTACCCAAAGTTTTTGATATGCTGGACTTTGAATTGGGTGTTGTTTGCTTACGCCTGAATGCTGTCTTTTCAACAGGAAATGTTCTTGAACGTACAGGATCAGGGAAACGTTACTGTTAGCCGAGCTGGGGAAATCAGTCAGATCTGCCTTTCTGGAATGCAGATACTGCATAAGCAAAACAACAATACATGTATGTAGAAATACAAAATTATCAAACCTATCTACCCAAGCTGTGTGTTTTATCACTTTACTGATGGAAAACTTCCTGGACATTTTCCCACTGCTGCAGGATTTTCAACTGACCAGACATGGCTAAAGTGAACTGCCCAGAGAGCTTTGACTATTGGGCAGTATAGAAATGAAATAAATAATAAAATAAGAGTGTTAAAAAGACAGTAACTTACTGCTGACTCACTCACTGTTTACAATTCTTACCACCACCACCAAATGTACTGAATATAAACCTGGAACTCTCCCTAATCCAGGGAAGTTTATGCCAGAATAAATTTGTTAGTCTTTAAGGTGCCACAAGAACTCTTTGTTTTCGCTGCAACAGACTAACATGGTTACCCTCTGGAAATTGCTGTCTTTTAGACTAGTTCTGTCTATGCCAGCCTTCCCCAGCCTCGTGCCTTCAATCTGTGTTGGACCACAACTCCCATCATGGGAGATGTGTTGGCCATGGAGGCCAACACATTTGGGAGGCACCAGGTTGGAAGACTGGTCTGTGCCACTGTGAGATTCTGCAGTGAAACCTATTCTCACGTGAGGGATCTCCTGCAATCCTAACCTGCATTTCAGAATAAACTCTCTCAGACCAAACAACCAGTGTGTGTGATTCTTCCAGGTGGTTCTTACAGCGCAATCCTAGGCATGTCTACTCAGAAGTCGTCCCAGTGACTTCAGTGGACTTGCTCCAAGTATGTGTATAGGATTGCAGCCTTAATGTCCTTCTGGAATTTGAAATCTGCATCCGTGTACTACAGTGTTTCTGATCGTTGAGGGATACTTCTTTCTGGATTAAAATGGGAGACACACTTCCTCTTATCTGAAAAGGTTTTATTTTAGCATCTGTGAGAGAGTAACTGCCCAGGCACTGGAACTTAATTCTGAGGGAAGCCTGTCTTCAATGGCATTTCATATGTTGGTAAAATGGCTGTTTTGATTGAACTGCTGGCTTTGACGGAGTGAATTTTGAATCATTTTTTGCTGCTGTTTTCTGTTATTTGTTATAGCTGTTTTTTTTACTGTTTTGTGTTTTAGTACTAGATTATGTGATTTTTAAATTGTTAATTTATGGTTTTGTCTTTTTAACTGCCTTGAGCTCTTCTGAGGAAAGGTGGGATATAAATGTTTTAAATAAATAAATGATCTGGACCGATGTTCTCCAGGTCTAGGCAGAGTTTCCTGTGCGAGTGCCATCCCCAGGGGGAGGCTGCCTACTGCATCCCAGCATTGAGTCACTGATCTGGTCTTGCTTGAGAGGTCCAAAACAGCTTCTCTCCAGCCATTCTTCTCCTCATGGGAGAGTTACTTCTGGTCTCATCCTCAGATCCCACTGGGAGAAAAGCATCTGGAAAGAAGCAGTGCAGTTTGGGTGTCGCAGAATTTGATCTGGGAGAGTTGAGCTCTCTCACACACACACACACCACCACCACCACCAGCTGCTAATGCTGCACTTTAAATCCACTGGCCCTCCCCTGCTTTGTAGGAAATGGGAGCGACACAATTCCGATGCGCCAATCTGCAGCCATCACATTTCTACATTGCACCTTTCCTGCCAAACTGCCATCACTCCCCTTGGTTCCTGCTCTTCTGGCAAGTCTTCGTAGATCTTCCAGTTTCACCTCTACCTTTCTGCTTTTGAATCCTGGTAGAAATGCTTTTAAAGCTTTCTGGACAGTTTCATTCAAGAGACACCAACTTTATTGTTTGTGTGTGTTTTTAATAATAAAAAAAAATTGCCCTGCCAGAAAAATAGTCAGCAACCCTAAGTAGAAATAATGGCTGTGAGGCACTTCATGCCTCAGAAACAAGAGACAGGATGGCACAGGACACGTCACCCATGAAAACTTGTAAACTAGTAGAAGATGCCCTTTGTACTATTAAGCTGGCTGCGCAGCAGATATGCCTCCTTGGAACTGTGGCTTATGCAGACTGACAGATCTTGGGGGGGGGGGGAGCTCTGCTATTTACCCAAGGAGCTGGTCACTGGTAGTTTCATTTTCAGTTTCTATAAACAGAAACAGGAAGATTAGTACTGACATTCAGAAAACTGGGAGTGGTTTTTCATATAAAGCAGGAGTCCATTTTTCCGTACCAATAGGAGAGGAATTTTAAGACGTCATAAAACTTATATTTTCATGAAAAAGCTTTCACAATGAAATATAAATGCAGAAGCAACAGAGGAGATGAGAGAGCACAGTGATCTTATCTGCATTTTAGGATGCTTATACTCCCTCCAAAATGCATTCACAAGAAACATATGTGCAGTGGGCAATTCTGGCAAAATACATTTATTGATCAGCCCCTCCACATGGGAGGAAAAAGGCCGAGTCGTGGCATGACTTCCATGACTGGAAGCTGGCAAATTCAGCACGGTGACTCATGCAGAGAGACTGCAGGGAGCCTTCCCTGAGGAGGAGTGCTGTGGACTCCCAGGAGCCAATATAGTCACAAGTAGGGCTCCACACATCCCTGGTTTGTGGCTGAGGGGGCTGGGAAACCCTCCCAAGCATCAAAGTGTAGGGGCTCCTGTCTAACTTTGGTGCTACTTCTTGTACAACTATTTTTAATTATAGATATGAACATTTAAAAGTGCAACCATTCCGCATGCAAATCAATGGACTGTGAAACTTCTGCATACAACTGAGGGTTGCATTTGGCCTGGGAGGTGGTCTGAGGGGGCAATTTAAGCAGATCGGGCCTTGCTGCAACCTGAGAGAGGCACGGGGGGGGGGGGTTGACTGGAAATCCAAACCAGCCTCAACCCTTCTTCTGAGTATTAACAGTGAACTACCTTGCAGGGCTGCCATAAGTTGCACCCTCTCAGCACAGCCATCCACCCTGCAGTAGGGGGATAACTGTGGACTACACTGCAAGGTTGTTGTATACTTTTCTCTCAGCACAACCTGCAACATGAAAATAAAACCAGTGGATAACATTGGTTTGTTGTTGTAAGCTGCTCTCTCAGTTTCAGCCTAACCCCCAACATGCCATACAGGTCTAAATCTGCTAGACAGCACTGCAGGGTTGTTGGAAACCACTCAGATGGCCTGACCTACAATAGTGAGTGTGAATTATGCTGCAGGGCTGTCATAAGCCACGCTCTCCCAGACACAGCCACTTCACGCCTGCAATATTTTGGTCCACGAGGTCATTGGGCTGGTTCTCTTGGGCTTTGATGTGTATGTGTGCTTTGTGTGTGTGCACACACAGTGTGGCACCCACACCTGACACCCCTGGGGGCAAAAAGGCTGTGCACCCTACTGCTTCCTGCCTCCCTTCTCCACCTCCCCCCCCCAGTCACCCCAGAGCCAGCAACAAACTTTTCTGCTCTTGAGAAAGGAGTGGATGGGATTTATACCCCATTTGTGGCATCTTTTTTAGGACTCCGACTTTCCTGTCCTAAGGCTGATTTCGCTTTTCCTCTTGTTCCGGAGACTCTAGGTGCTCAGGAACATGGAAACGTGCGAGCCACCCCATTTCTGGGAGTTATTCCTTTTGCAGCTGTCAAAATTAAAACTCCCTTTTAAAAGAGGGATTTAGAGATGGTTAAAAAAAAAAGTATTTTCACAGGGAACCATGCAGGTATCATGCTTGTACATAATGTATAGCTCCCTGTCAACAATGGCAAAAAGCTTCTTTATTCTTACCTCTCTGGAAGGAAATTCTGGAGTCTTGCTGTGCTCTTCAGAACCATATCCTTCCAGCTTCTGATCCAGGGCACTGAGATGAGAAACAAGACACAACACCTGAGAACATGGAAACATTGGAAGAGCCCTGCTGGGTTTGCCAAAGGGCCCTGTGCCTTGGACCTGGTATTCAGAGATGTTCCATTTAACTCTGATATCTAATAGCCATTTATGGCCCTCACTGGTGATGTGGAAATTTTAGAGGAAGTAGCCATCTTTCAGCTCTCACCCCTGTAGAGCGAAAGATGTGGAGTAAAAGTATGTGAAGGACTGTTGAAAGTAAGATAAAGAGTCTAAGTCAGAATGTCTGTAGAGCGAAAGTCAACATAACATATGTTTATGTAAACATACCATTCGGAAGCATTCCCTTATAAGGAAAGATCATGCGTTGTTCCTGTGCTGACAGCATATTATCTCGTATTGTGTGTGTGTGTGTGTGTGTGTGTGTATGACCGGATACCCCAAATAAGGTTACTGGTTTCTTCCAAGAACAGATTCCTTCTTTGTATGGGTATATGCTCCCCCCTATAAAAACCCAGAGCTGCGTTTCTAAGTTTGTACTTTCCTTGTATCTGTGCTAGGAATTTACCTCTGATCAGACCAATAATAAAGTCCTTGGTTTACTAAAGGCAGAGTGGTTTATCTTTCCAGTGGACCTCCAGATCGGACTGGGAGAAATTCCACAACACCGGTATCGCCGAGCACACCCCGCCTCGCGCTCTTACCTCGCCTGTCTGCCCCAAACTAGCAAAGCCCCCCCGCCCCCTACACACACACACACACACACACACACACACTCACACTCAACAGTTCTGCCCTTCTCATTTGCACTCAAGAGGCTGAGAGGGAATTCTCTGCCTCTGTGGCCCATCCCTTCCAGGCCAGTCTCTGTTGATGAAGGATTATAACAAGCTTTTAAGTTAGATAGAATTCTTCAAGAGAAAAATAGATTCTCAGCTACACAAAAAGCAAGATTATCCACCAAGAAAAATATTTAACTCCCCTCAGAGAGGCAGAAATCTAATCACAAAACCTTTAGGAATTCAAAGCTATCCAATATATAATCTTTTAAAAGTAACCATTAACCTATTAAAAGTTCCCAGGCAAGTACTAGCTTAATGGTATCTGTTGTGACATGTAACAAAACAACAGCTGTGGCACAATTGTTTTCATTTGGAAAGGTACAGAATGGCTGGAAAACAAGTCATGTTATGTCTCTTCTTCCTGTCCTGTTCTCATGGGAAAAGTAGGTGTGAAAGAAATACGAGCTGATCACATGGTTTGTACTTTCTGATGACGTTGTATGATTTGTTAGGTTTCGTTCTGTAGCCATTTTAGTAGAGAGATGGATTGCTTCTTTTTCTCTCTGATGCTCTGACTTTTTGCTTGCTGGACTTGCAAACATGTAACATCTGTGCTGAGGTGGACTTGCTCCACAGGACTAATGCTTATTTGCAACACTGTAATGTAGGAGATTGTATACTCTGTAGTAGTTACTCTGATGTAGAAATAAACAGGTAGCAAGAAACCTGTTGTAGTCTACAGAGTTATTTCCTTATTACTGAAAGCTGCAAGAGGAGGCTGCGAGCTGGCTGTAATCCGAGACGCTTGGAATGCTGCTGATGGCAGAGACAGGTCTGGAGTTCTGTATGTAACCTCATGGGCCGTTTGCACACAGAACAGGATCTTAAATCTTCCATCTCACACTCTGCTTTTCCACGAGGCCTGGCGGGCCTACAGGGTGGATTGGTTGAAAGCCTTCAGGGCTGTGTCATCGCCCTTTCAGGGTTATGGGCCCAGAAAATCGGATTACGCGGGACCTGTTGGACCGGTGCCGGGAACCGAGCGAAGCAAGTTCGGGGCAAGGTCGTGGGTCTGTGCCAGCAGCGGCAGCGGGAGCTGTTTTTCCAGCTGCTGTGTGTCAACGCTTCGCCAACTTGGAGAAGCAGTGATTTATGGCAGAGAAGGACATCAAGGTGGAAGAGAAATCTCCTGAGCCTTCGTCCGGTAAGGAAAGGGAAGAGCGGGAGGTGTGTATGCTGTGAGCTGGCAGGCTCTGTTAAAGCCGGAAGCTCAGGAAGCAAGGCCGAGAATTCTGGAAGGGAAGGAGGGGGGAAACCCTGTTCCCGGGAATGCGGCGGCACCAGCTCTTAACTCACAGATAGTGGTAAAGCTATCTGGGCCGAACTGTGTATTATGAAACGACCAGAAGCGGCATTTGTTTAACTCATGCCGGGGCTCTGGAATGTTGTAATACAAGAAGCAGTTGCAGTTGCAGTGGGAGACAGAAAGCAGTTTCTGGACACTGTAAAGCAGATCTGGGAGTAGGATTACAATTGCGTGGAAGCTGTACCAGTTGAGCTTCAGGCAGCCAGATCGGAATCTGACAATGGAATATGTGTCAGGCAAGCTTCTCTCAGAGAGGGAGAAACGGAAAGGCAACAAAAGGAATGCTGGACGTAAATCAGCAGACAGCGCAGCTGACTCAGGCAGCGGCAAGCTGGTGGGAGTTACCCAAGCGGCAGCTTTAAAAGTGAGAAAATGCTTTTGTTGCGGTTCGACTTCGCATCTTAAAAAAGACTGTACTTTTAAGGGCAAGAAAAAAAAGGAAGTTACCAGTACACCTGAGGAGACAATTAAAACTGGCAAAAGTTTGATTGCTCGGGTGGGTTTTTCCAACAAAGACATGTGGGTACTTGACAGCGGAGCTTCTCACCACATGGCAAATTCCAGAGACATGTTTCAATCTCTGGATGATGGATATACAAATCAATTTGTGGAACTGGCTGATGGAAAACGAATCCAGGTGACAGCAGCAGGAACAATTGACTTTGCTACTTTGGGTCAACAAAGGGCACTGCTTGTTCAAGAACTGGACACACACTTGATAAGTATATCACAATTGGCTAATGATGGATATGAAATAAGTTTTTCTAACAGCAACTGTGTAATTTCACATGAAGGGGTGATCTGTGCAAAAGGTGATTTGCAGAATTCTCTGTATGTTATAAATCCATTTGTAACACATGATGAGAAGGCAAAGTATGCAAATTGTAAACCCCATGAAAATTGTTTACATATTTTCCACAAGAGGTTTGCACATGCCAACTACAGAAGCATAGAAAAAATGCCGGGTCTGTGTGAGGGTATGAAAATGAAACCTTGTTCTAAGTATGTGGAATGTGAAGTATGCAGTACAGCAAAGTCACACAGGTCTAACATTCAGAAACACAGTGATAGAGTTAGCACAAGAATCTTTGAGCTAGTACACTCTGATGTTGCTGGTCCATTTGAAAATAGCTATGGGGGGGAACAGGTACTATATGACTCTGGTTGATGATTTTTCTCGATTTTGTTTTATTTATCTTCTGCAGCATAAATCTCAGGTTCAAGAGAGATTTGAATCATTTGTTAAATGGGCTGGGAACAGATATAAACAATATCCAATAGGAGAATTACTCACAGATGGTGGGGGAGAGTACATGAGTACAAAGTTCAAGAAATTTTTGGAAAGTGAGGGTATAGGGCACAAAGTCACTGCCCCATACTCCCCATTTCAAAATGGCGTTGCTGAAAGAAGAAACAGAACACTCCAGGACATGATGAGGGCTCAATTGACTGAATCAAAGGTGGGAAACCGTTTCTGGGGGGGTTCATTGTCAAATGCCAATTACTTGCTGAACAGGTTACCAAATTCCACAATTGGGAAAACTCCAAATGAAATGTTTCATGGGAGGAAACCAAAGATTGCACACGTGCGCATTTTTGGGTGTAAATGTTTTGTTCATGTACAGGCAAGAAGCTTTGAATGTTTTCTGCTGGGGTATGATGCACAAACAAAAGGGTACAGGTTGTGGTCACCACACCACAACAAGGTAATTCTGAGCAGGGATGTGATTTTTCACGAGCAAACAGATGACCAGAAACAGCTGGTGGAATTGCCAATGCATGCAATGTCTGAAACACAGCAGGATGCTTCTGGGACAGAACAGGCCACTGGGCAGATATCTGGGGAACAGGAGGGAGGTGAACAATCTCTTAGGCGTTCAACCCGAGAACGCAAAACACCTGTTAGATATCAGGATGAATTCCAAAGTGGGAAAACTGTTGTACATAAAGCTCTCAAAATAGCTTTAGAACCACAAAGTTTTGAGGAAATTCAAAGCATGGAACCAAAAATGAAGAATGATTGGTTTGAGGCCATGCAGGATGAAATCAATGCAATGCATGAAAACAACACATGGAGTCTAGTATCTTTGCCTGTGGGGCGCAAAGCCATCACCTGTAAATGGGTGTACAAGGTGAAGACAAATCACCAGGGGCAGGTGGAGAGATACAGGGCAAGGGTCGTTGCAAGGGGGTTTGCACAAAAACATGGGGTAGATTTTGATTCCGTGTTTGCACCAACAACAAGGTATGCAACTGTCAGACTGTTGTTGAAATTGGCAGCACTAAGAAAAATGATGGCATTTCATTTTGATGTAAAAACTGCTTTTTTATATGGGGAATTACAAGAGGAACTCTACATGCAACAACCACAAGGTTTTGTAGAAGACCCCAGTCTTGTATGTCGTCTGAACAAGTCCATATATGGGTTGAAGCAGGCAGCTCGATGCTGGAACCAAAAGCTAGACAGAGTTTTGATTAGTTTGGGATTCAAACAAAGCAAGGCTGATCACTGTCTGTATACAAATCACACAGAACAGGGAAACTGGGTGTATTTGCTAGATTTTGTTGATGATATCTTACTGGTGACACAATCAGTAAGTCAAAAAGACAAAATTGCACAAGAATTGCAAGCACACTTTGAACTGAAAGATCTGGGTTTGGTACAACACTATCTTGGAATGCAATTATCTCAAGATGAGGAAGGTTCTTTCATGATTGAACAAAGTGGGAAAATTCAGAAATTGCTGGAAATTCATTGGTTGGAGAATTGTAACCCAGTTACTACTCCAATGACTCTTGAATATCAGAAACACACAGATAACACTGGATTTGATGATATGGAGAAATATCAGAGTGTTATTGGAAGCCTGCTATATTTGGCAAATGTGAGTAGGCCAGACATCAGCAATGCTGTAAACATACTTAGCAGGAAAACGCAAAATCCTTCTAACTATGATTGGCTAGCTGTGAAACGAGTGTTAAGATATTTAAAAGGTACCATGAATTGCAAACTGAAATTGTCACCACACACAGAGGGAGGTTTTTGTGTGTACACTGATCTTGTGTGGCTGTTTCTAGCGCAGAATCTGAATTCATCAGTTTATCTCAAGCATGTAATGAGATTGAGTGGTTCAAACAATTGTTTGCTGATATGCACATACCAGTAGACAAGGCTGTTACAATTTTTGAGGACAACCAAGCTTGCATTAGCATGGCTCAAAATGAAAAAAGTAGGCCAAGAACCAAACACATTGATGTTCGTTACTCTCATGTAAAGGACTGTGTGCAAAAGGGGTGGGTAACACTCAAGTACTGTGCAACAGGGGATATGGTGGCAGATCTTTTCACAAAACCATTGCCTGTAGTAAGACACAGGAAACTAATGACGGCACTAGGCCTCATTGAGTAAATGTAAACAAGATGTATCACAGGCTGTGGGGGGATGTTGTGACATGTAACAAAACAGCTGTGGCACAATTGTTTTCATTTGGAAAGGTACAGAATGGCTGGAAAACAAGTCATGTTATGTCTCTTCTTCCTGTCCTGTTCTCATGGGAAAAGTAGGTGTGAAAGAAATACGAGCTGATCACATGGTTTGTACTTTCTGATGACGTTGTATTTCATAGATTTCATAGATCATAGAGTTGGAAGGAGCCTACAAGGCCATCGAGTCCAACCCCCTGCTCAATGCAGGAAACTAGAGGAGGGGTCTCCCATCCAAGTAATAACCAGGCCTGACCCTGCTGAGCTTTCCACACTCAGACAAGCTGAGCCTGATTTGTTAGGTTTTGTTCTGTAGCCATTTTAGTAGAGAGATGGATTGCTTCTTTTTCTCTCTGATGCTCTGACTTTTTGCTTGCTGGACTTGCAAACATGTAACGTCTGTGCTGAGGTGGACTTGCTCCACAGGACTAATGCTTATTTGCAACACTGTAATGTAGGAGATTGTATACTCTGTAGTATTTACTCTGATGTAGAAATAAACAGGTAGCAAGAAACCTGTTGTAGTCTACAGAGTTATTTCCTTATAACTGAAAGCTGCAAGAGGAGGCTGCGAGCTGGCTGTAATCTGAGACGCTTGGAATGCTGCTGATGGCAGAGACCGGTCTGGAGTTCTGTATGTAACCTCATGGGCCGTTTGCACACAGAACAGGATCTTAAATCTTCCATCTCACACTCTGCTTTTCCACGAGGCCTGGCAGGCCTACAGGGTGGATTGGTTGAAAGCCTTCAGGGCTGTGTCATCGCCCTTTCAGTATCACCATCACAATGGTTAAAATCAGTGGAGAATACCTTGACTGCTCATTCATGCACAGAGTTCCCACCCTTGGTAAGTGGACTCAATGAGATTTGCTTCCAAATAAACATAGGAGTCATAAGATCACAGAGTTGGAAGGGGCCTACAAGGCCATTGAGTCCAACCCCCTGCTCAATGCAGGAAACTAGAGGAGCGGTCTCCCATCCAAGTAACAACCAGGCCTGACCCTGCTTAGCTTTCCACACCCAGACAAGCTGAGCCAGTGTGAGCCACAGGCTGGGGTTGGGCTAAGTGAGGTGAAGGGCCAGGAAATACAGTACACCACAAAAGGTTAGCAAAAATAACCTTCTACACCACCACCACCACCCCTACCCTCCAAAATTCCACGAATGGAACTAGGAAATGTGCACTCTTGTGTCGTAACAGACTTATTTCTGCAGCATGAATCATTGCCTGATCCTGCATTCTCACTATTATCCAGTGCTGAAGGATCTTTGCCAGCTGCTGGTCATTTTACTCTACAACAGCCTGCCCTGCTCATGTTTCTGAAGTGTGTTAGTAAATGTATGGTAACAGCTTTCTTCTTCTTCTTCTTCTTCTTCTTCTTCTTCTTCTTCTTCTTCTTCTTCTTCTTCATCATCATCCATTAACTACTTGAATATTTAAAGGATGTGTTTTTAATTTTTCAATTAAATTTGTGAGTTGCAACAATATTTCTTTGGATGAGTGGTTATGGAGGGATGGAAGGAAAATAGTTTCTGCCTTTGTGTATGTATGTATGTGCTTTTGCACTAGAGTCAAGATGCATCCATCAACGCCCCTCAGACATTTAATTCTTAGTGACCCAGCGAGGAGGCTGAAACCTGAAGAACTGTGCTGCACAGGGGTGCACACTAACCAAAACTTAAAAAGCATCTCTAGCCTCTCCACACAAGGCAAAACAGGAACAGGGGGTTGCTAGAGACAGATATCAGAACATAAGGATTATCCCTGGTAAATAGGGATGGTTGAAATATATGAATCTGTAGTCAAAATCAGGATGCTTAAGGATTGTACAAGACTACATTTAGCCATTTTTTCAATATATGTTTCTATGTTAAATGGGAATGCTAATACAGTCATGCCTTGGATTGAGAGCATAATTTGTTCCGGAAACGTGCTTGTAATCCAAAACACTCTTATATCAAAACGAAATCCCCCAAAAAAAATTTGTACAGAGATTTTTTAATTTAAGCCGTACTACAGTACTTGTATTGCAAGATGTTGCTTGTATATCAAGTAATAAATAAATAAATAAATATTTAAAAAATTGCTTGTCTTGCAAAACGCTCTCAAACCAAGTTACTTGCAATCCAAGGTGTTACTGTATATATTTGAGATGGTACCCAGCAATCTGGTATGGGATTTACAGATTAGTCCTACATACGTTTACTCAGAAGTAAACTCACGGAACTCAATGCAACTCACTCCCAGCTACATAGCATTACAGCCAGGGCTTGTCCTACCATTAGGCAGAGTGAGTGAGGTAGCGACCTCACGTGGAGGATACTTGGGGTGATTGGCAGTAAGATGTTGGAGGACAGAACTATGTGTGCCATGCAGCCTGCCCTTTGCTAGCCTGCTACTCTTAGGTGAGGCGGAGGATGCGGCCCTGTCACACTTCTGCCATCAGAAGTGAGAGCCAATGGCCTGTTTGGTGAGCTTCTGTTGATGGAATACTGGGCACACAGCCTTGTCCTTTGCCTCAGGCAACAAAATGGATTGGACCAGCCCTTGTTGCAGCCCAAGACCACTTGACCAATGTGCAGTGTCAGGGACCAGCCCAAGGCTTTTTGCAGATTGAGATGGAGCAGCAAATGGTGCCCCTCACCCACTCAAGTCAAGGTGAATAATAGTACCCAAAGCCAGGCAAGTTATTTTCACACATGAGGCAGAACATTCCACAAGCACCTCTCCCCATCTCTGACAGTAAAAATACAATAAATAATGCTAGTTCCTTAACTAACAATTTGCTGCCCTTTCATGATACCAAAAATGTGTTGCCTGAGACAACCGTCTCACTCTGCCTCATGGCAGGGCCAGCCTTGAAGGGAGTGAGTTGCATTATAGCTGGAAAGTTAGGGTGTTTCCAAACGGAGGGCTCCTAGAGCAGTCAGAAAATGTTGCATCTTTTCCTCCTCAATGGATTATCCGTGGTAAGAGAAAGGACGTATCAGTAGTGGTGGGTGTGAAGGATTGAGGCCTACACAGGCTTAAGTTTGTTGAAGCCTGAAGGCCCAAACACTTCCCTAGATTAGTTGAAGCCTGAAGGCCCAAACACTCCAGGATGGGAGGGGGGAGTTTGAGAGTTTTAGTACCCAATAGAAGTTAAGAATTAGTCTCCTGATCAACGTCACCTGGTTATAACCTTCCACTCCTGGGAAGGCTATATATGTGTGGGGTGTGGTCAGCGAGAGAGAGAGAGACTGACTGCAGAGGAGAGAGGTAGTCTGAAGTTAAGCTAGAGGACCTTGTATTGTTTGTTTGTTTATTTTTATCATACTTGCTTTTGAATTATAACCACTCTATTAAGTAAATACTCTAATATTATAAGTAAAGTGTTGTTGTGTACCCTGGTTTGTTGGAGTGACTTATTCACCACGTCTAAAGCCTACACCCATGCTACTGGAAACAGGCAAAGGATTTGATCTCCTGGAATGGGAGAGGCTTTGAGAAGAGGCAGAGATCTTCCAAAGGCAGGTCGAGGGGTCCCTGCAGTAGCGGAACCTTGACAGTGGGAAAACACAGGAGGGTTACAAGTTGAAGGTGATGTTGTCTGGACCCCTTGTAAAATGAGGCAGGGTTTAAAGGCTTGTCTGGAAGCACCTTAAGCTACTGAGGCAGGACTAAAAGTTTCAGGGTGAGAAGATGGCAGCAAAAGGAGGGCAGCTCTTTTCTGCTTGGATGTTGCCTTGGAGGCTTTGCTATCAGCTCTACCCCCAGTTTCATAACTGGAGCCACAAGGCGCACCACAGACTCCAGCTGAGCCACCAGGCACAACCAGGCATCTTTGTCTTTTGCTGCCAGGCTCCGCCCCTAGGACTGCCATGCATGACCCCTTTGCTTTCAAGCTTTGCCAACTGCACCTTGGAGTCTGAGCCTCAGCACACCTGGAAACCCTAGTTATTTTTCTTAGCTCACAATAAGATACAAACAGGAGGTGGAGAAGCATTTTTTAATTTGCCTACAAAAAAAACTTGGGTTGGCTTTGATTTTCCCACCTTGCTGAAGTCTTAAGGGGTTCCAGAGAAATTCCTTCATTGATAAAAGGGATTCCTAGTAAAGATTAACAAGCAGCATTATCTTTGCAGGTGCAACATGAATTTGGTCAATTTTTCCAGTATGGAAGAAATCCCTTTGGAAGATGTGGACAGAACCAGCATGGAATACAGAGTGCTTATGGCCTATGCTCAGCGCCGACTGTCTGCTAGCAAATACGGGCAACTTTTAGAAAGGGAAGCAAAAGACCAGGAGGGATCACCTATAAGCAGAGTGGACGTGGAAGTGGCCAGCCCAGAAAGATTTCCTCCTGAGAGTCAAGAACAGCCTGACAGAAAAAAGATCAGGACGAAGAAGAACAAGAAGAAATCCAACTGGAAACGCCTTCTGCTTCCTTCTTGTCTAAGGCCACAAGCTGAAGAGGAGCCCCAGAAGACAATCACATACAGCGAGGATGCTGTAAATGGACATGTATTCATGCCACAGGCAGGGGTTGGAAGTGTGCCTGCTTTTTCACCAGAGGTGCAAGGTAGGTTTAATTTGATTTTCATATATGTCCTAATCATATATTAGAGGCTGGTGATTGGTAGGTTTTTAGCCCACCTTTGACCTCAAAGGAGCCTCTCCCCAAGGTGGCTCGTCCAAACCTTGTAACAATTAAAATACAATTTAGGAGGCTAATAAAAGAAACCCATTTTAAGGATAGACAAGGAAGTTAAGCACTTTATGTTTCTGTTGCTTTAAACACTGACTACATTGGGTGCTTCCAAACAGACAGCTCCAAGAGCGAATAAATAATTATTCTTCCATTGTAAGCTACAAGTGGCATTGTGATTGACTTTCCACACTATTAGGGGATATTGTGCATTTTCAGTGAATACTGTCCGAATAAGACGCCTAAGATCCATAGACACAACAGGCAAACCCCAAAGTGGCTATCCACTGATTAGGCATTTTGTGGTGGTGCCCACAGCAGTTTCTCAAATTCACAAGGGTCTCCACTGGTCCAGAAAGTTTGAGGAGCCCTGGACTTTTGGTCTGATCCAGCAGGGCTGCTCTTATGTTCTTAAGAAAGCATTTCAACTCTTCCATCTCTACCCATTATTTTAGAGTAAATGCTCTATCTGTAGGCACATGACAGTGTCATAAACAGACAGAGTCAGACATTTGGCCCATCTAGCCCAGTACTGTCCCCTCCCAATGAGAGTGACTCTCCAAGGCCTCTGGGGTCCTGCCTAGCACTGCTACCTGAGATCCTTTAACAACTGAAGATGACGGGGATTATATTTGGGACCTTGTACATGCAAAGAGATGTGTTCTACCGCTGAGCGATGGCCGCTCCCCTTACAAGGCCACTGTGTGAGTGTGTGCATGATGTTTGCAGAGGAAGCTTTGCTCTATCTTTGTCCAAAAGTGCCAAACCTTGGTAAAGGCTGTGGCTTTTGTCCTAACCCTCCAAGACATTGGGGCCAAACTAAATTAGAAAAATGGCAGCTATACATTTATCTCCCTCTGTAATGTCTAAGTGTGACGTAGTGGTGAGAGTGTTGGACTGGGACTCGGGAGATCCGGGTTCTAGTCCCCGCTCGGCCATGAAACTCACTGGGTGACTTTGGGCCAGTCACTGACTCTCAGCCTAACCTACCTCACAGGGCTGTTGTGAGGATAAAATGGAGAGGAGGAGGAGGAGGATTATGTAAGCCGCCTTGGGTTCCTTGCAGGGAAAAGGCGGGGTATAAATATAATAAATAATAAATAAAATAAATAAATAATAGAACTTACCTGTGTCCTGTGATGGTGAAGCAAAATGTATGTACCTGAATGAAGTATTAGCTGAAATAAGAAGACTGGCTAGTGGAATTGTCTCACTTTGCTTCTTTTTATCTTACTAGATGATTCAGACATCACTCTTGTGGCAGACAGGCTTGCTGAAATAGTTGATAATTCTAGGTCCTACCCTGAAAGGACAGGATACAAATCATTGGAACGTACTGTGAGCCTCGAAGAAGATGGTGGATGGGCCAGCAAACCTGTACTTGAAGAAAATGATGGGAAAGGTACCTTGCTTTTCTTTAGCAGCTTAATGGCTTTGTGTACTGCTGTGTGTGTGTGTGTGTGTGCGTGCGTGTGCGTGTGCGTGTTTAACTTCTCTCTTCAGGGAACCACTTCCACATTGATTTCTCTGCCAAGGAACTGCTGCATGTTTCTGACACAACCTCTGCGTGTTGCAGAGGATTCTAGTACACCTTCTGGAGCACATTCAGGCAAGCTGGCCAGATTTCTTGGGCATCACTACTGTTCTGCACAAAAAATGAGTGTGTGCCTTTGAATGTGACCAACATTCACTACTGCCGCACAGTGCATGAACTATGATTAACAAGATGTTTTCCAGCAAAGCTTTTCTGCTGTTACTAAACTTGTAATTGATGGACCTCTGGTAAGCATCTGAGGATCTGTCTAGGGTTCCACAGAACACTATTGATGACCTACTATAAGGACTAGATATTGATATCCTTTTTAAAAAAGATTAAAACAAATTTTAAAATATTGTTGAAGTGTGGGACCTCATAAGATAGTGTACAAACAAACAAAAAGGAATGCTGTTCCGTATTTTTTGTCTGACTTCCAGATGATTCCTTTCCCCATAATTTCTGGAATCATAAGCATTTCAGACAGAACAGAACTGCACATATCAATAACTGCTAAGATGGCTGTAACTGCTCAGGAAAGCAACCTTGGCATCATAAGAGCGCCCTGAAAATGCCAGCATGGTGTGCTGTGGAGCTAAGACAAGTGCAGGACCAGGAACTTTAGGGGCCAGACAGAAAGCACCATAATGCCATTATATGCACCTATGGTGCATCCGCTGTTATGATATTGTTTGCAGTGTTGGATAGACTGCTTCCTTGTGGCTGGCACAGTTTGGAACGACATTGTGCAGTTGCTGTAAGCAGGACCCGCTCGGTGCATTTTGATGTGTGAGGCAGAAAATCCAAATGGTGCCATGCCATCCCACTCCTCAGTTCCTCCAATGTTAATAAAATATGCAAACAAGAGTGGATGCATTTATTAATACTTAAACGAGATATGAACTCTGTGTGTGCGTGCGTGCGTGCGTGCGTGAGAGAGATCCTTAATGTATTATATGTTTCTCAGGAATTTTTTTTAAGGATCGTGCCAATCTACTGGAAACTCCTCCAGTTTTTCAGTGGGGCTGACTGAGAACTTCCCAGTGAATGGTGCCTCCATGGTTAATCATTTGTGCCAGCCGGGCTGGGCTGCCTCTGTCTGTAAGGGTTACTAAGATAATATAAGATAACCACTTGGGGAAAGTGCTATACAAATATTTATAGCTGTATTTTTTTTATTGATGGTCTCCTGTGGCAGCTTACAAAATTATTATTTTAATAAATTTATTTATTATTCTACCTTCTGTGCTAGACCAGAAAATTAACTAAGTTTTTTAATGACTTTCACCAGATGAGGAAGCAAAGATAATTGACACGATAGTTGCCTTGTTAAGAAGATCGGGAGATGAACTGCAGGAAAAGGTAACCAATTTGGGGCAGCAGTTGTTGTTCTTGTTAATTTTATTTATATGCCTTTCCCTACAGCCAAAGCTCTTTTGGCGGTTGTTGTTGTTATGTGGCTTTCTCTCCACAGTTTCATTTCTAACAACAATTTATGCAGTACAATAAAATACAAATACTCTCTCTGATCTGCTTTTTACAGGTAGTGAATCCTAAGGCTTATACTGTAGAAGCTTCTATTCTGTTCCTTTGCTTTTCATAGATCATTTGCAATTTTGTGAAATAATGTCAGTGCAATCTTTTTTAGACTACACTTCTAAAATGTTTTTAGAATGTTCCCTTCCCCTGAATTCAAATAGATCAGGCAGTCTGGGGACCTGCATCAAACTCCTAAAGCTATTTTACATGGTCCTTATCTAGTGAACAGGGTGGTCCCCCAAGAATACAGAAGTAGGTTATCCCTGAAAAAGATCATTACAATTTTTGAATTAGAGTAAAACAATTTGGGTTTTTTGTGCCACAAGGTGGAGTCCCACAAGCATGCCATGTGATTTTTCAGATTTGCTTGAGGTCAGAGCAGCAGAAAGCATTTTCAGAGAAATGCACTTACAAGGTGACTGCAAAAAGTAACTCGAAGTGGGAAAAGTCATCACACAAATCTGTTCTTACCAGGGCAGTAGGCAGGCGTGTGCGAGGAGACTTTTAACATTTAGTTTGGGACATCTGACTCATGTATTTGTACAAGGAAAATACATTGTTAAGCTGCATGCATAGATTCCTGGACCTGAAAATTAGGGTTCAAATCCTTTCTCACCATGATATCACTTGTCTGACCTTGGAGTGCGGGATGCTTCCTCTGTTTGTTCCCATTGACAAATGTGTTAATTTTATTTTCAGATGCAAGAAGATAAGACTTTCTCTCAGTGTATCTCAGACCTGATGTCCTATGCGTTCTTCAGGAGAGTCGCTGACCAGTTCCTAGAAGAAGCAACGGTAGATTCATCAACAGACTGTGAGGTCCAAGTTCAGAGCACCAAAGTTGCTTTTGCTATGGAAGTCACAGCCAGACTCACCGCTATGGACAGCCATCCCATGAACATTGTGTTGGGTTTTGGAACAAAGTACCTCAAGGAAAACTTCAGCCCTTGGATCTATAGCCAAGGTGGATGGGTAAGAGATTTTACTTCCTTTGTTTATGGATCCCCTTTCTGTACACGTTCTAAGCAATATTGATCTATGAACATTCCATTGATGCAGCTGGCCCCAACACCCCTCTGTGATAGGGGTGGGAATGCTTGGGTACTAACAGACATCAACTCTGGCCTTCTGAAAGAAGAAATTGGACTGTTTGTCTGCATTATTACTGTAACATGACATGCTTTCATGAGCCCCTTCAAATGTTAGTTTAGCTACACTGCAGACTAAAATAGGTTTAATGAGTATTCCTTCCCTAAGGGAATTTTGAGAACAGTAGTTCTGTGACATGGGCTAGCAGAATTCTCAACAAGCTTACTGATAACGGCCACCAATGTGGGTGGCTTTAAAAGAGGACTGAACAAATTCATGGGTAACGCTATCAGTTAGTCATGATGGCTATACATCACCTTCAGTATCAGAAGCAGCATGTTTGCCTCTCAATACCAGTTGCAGGAGGGTGCCATGGTATTTGATTGGCCACTGTGGGAACAGAATGCTTGCCTAGATTAGCACTTATTCTGATCCAGTGTGGCTCTTGCGTTCTTATGACAGTTACACTGGTACAAAACTTTAAAAGCCGAATAGTTCTTTTGTAAATTGGAAAAACTGGACCCAAGTGATTTCAGCAGCATGGAACCTTGCCTCTGGATGGCAAGGAACCTGATTTCAGCAGCATGGTACTGGCTGGACATTGAGGGCTTGAGGGCTTGGGTTTTTATAGGATAAAAACAAAGGCTTCAAATGAGCCTTTGTGTGAGGCTGGACATAACAGTGACACAAAGGGACAAGGAGAAGCTTTGCAGATAGAATCAGTATTTATTTGTTATATTTATACCCCACCTTTTTTCCTGCAAGGAACCCAAGGCAGCTTACATAATCCTCCTCTTCCTCCTCTCCATTTTATCCTCACAACAACCCTGTGAGGTAGGTTAGGCTGAGAGTCAGTGACTGGCCCAAAGTCACCCAGTGAGTTTCATGGCTGAGCGGGGACTAGAACCCGGATCTCCCAAGGACCAGTCCAACACTCTCACCACTCACAAAAGTTGTGGTGGGAGCAACTCATTGCAAAAGCCATCACAAATGTCAAAAGGATGAGTTTGGAAAGGAAAAGCTAATCAAGGCAGTGCTGTGTCCAAAGTTAGACTGTAAAGTTAGAAAGACTGTAAAGACACATCTTCTTAATTTAGGCTATCATGTTTTACTGGTTTTATTGTTCTTCTTTTTTATTGTTTTAAATTGCTGTATACCGCCTTGATGGCTTTTTAGCAATTTTGGTGGGCAATTTTTAAGGGCCCGGGGGCAATTTTCACCCCAAGGGCAACACTCCTACTACCGCACTGCTGACACTTGGTGGTCCGATGACAAAAACATTGGCCATTTGTTGCTGAATTTTGGCAGCAAGCTGTAACAGAGGCTGAAAAGGGACAAATGTAGCTTGTTTACAAACTAATTTCCCGCCCCTTTCACCCTCAGTTGTGGTTAGCTGCCAATGTTTTTTCCACCGCCAGTGTCATGGCGCTGAATTTCAGTGGGTTAGGGTGGAGTCACATTAGAGATCAGGGGGTCCACATGTGGCCCATAGGCCATGTATTACCCACCCCTCCAATATTTAAAGGTTAGGAATAAATAAATAAGAAATAAGAAGCAAGAATGAATGAATGAATAAGAAACAGGATGTTTCCTGGAGATCACTTGTGATAGCTTGTTACAAGTGGTGTATTACGTACGGTAATTTATATGAAGTTGTCAATGTTCATTTGGGGCTCTTTGCTCAGTACTGGGGAGATTCTCTTGCTTTCCTGTGAACTGAAACCAAAAACATTCAGAACTGTATAAACCTCACTGATTCAGTTTCTTCTTTATTTCCAGGAAAAAGCTTTAGGATTACCAGACGAGGAAGATGTGGAATAATGAAAGAATGTGTTCTTCAGGAGACGTTCCTTAATTTGGAGTAGTTGATTGGGATGAGAAACGACAGGGAGATCCCCTCAAAAGCTTTAAAAGACATGTGGCACAATTTTATGCCTGTTTAGACAGAAAAAGTCCTACAGCTTCCAGCATCCCTCCAGCCAGCCAAGCTGGCTGGGGTATGCTGGGAATTGTAGGATTTTTGGGGGTCTAAATAGGCATAGGATCGCACCCTTAGTCGCTTTCATATTGGCATGGATACTTGAGTGCATGTCCAATCAGGATCCGCTGCTTTTCTGATGATGGAATATATTTTACTAGTCCTAGAAGACTGTGACATAGGCCACGCATCAGCACCCAGCATGGTGGAGCAAATATCAGGATCCGGAGGGCACACTGGCCCTGATGCTGTCATTCCCTGCCCCCTTTGTTTCTCTTTCTCTCAACAGAGAAGAACCGGGTGAAGCAGTGGTGCCACTTTCATTATCCCAGTGCCCGTAGGCATTCTGGTTTAATGTTGGCGGCTGCAGCCACTTTATCTCCTGCTTTGCTTCTAAGCCCCGGGCTGAGCACTGACACCTGTCCTCGCTGCTGGTGCTGTCACCTGGCCTGGTAAGCTTCTTTGGGGAAAGCAGTCTCAGCCAGGCACTAAGACAGGGCCCTCCCACCTTGGGTCCCCAGATGTTGCTGGCCTACTACAGCTCCCAGCCTACCCAGCCGGCATGGCTAATGGCAAGGGATTCTGGGAGCTGTAGTCCAGCAACATCTGGGGACCCAAGGCTGGAGAGCCCTGCACTAAGAAGAGATGCATCAGGCTGCTGTCATCTTCATTTTGTAAGGGGACCCACCAGGTTGGTCCTGGGGCCCCACAGAAGACATCTTACTCAGGGCCCTCACAAACCTGATGCCAGCTCTGCTGTGACATTCTAGTTCTTTTGCTCAACACACTGATGATGCCTTATTTAGGCAGATAAACATCGTAATACTTTTCCTTACAAGACATTTGTAAAGGTGTAAGTGGGCATAACAAAATAAAACGCACCAGAAAAGCAGTCTGAGGATTGATGGGTTCAGTCTGGGATAAGGTCTAGACCGAATGGTCTTTTAATAGTGCACCAAAAGCAAAGTTTTATCAGATAAAATTAGTTTGTTGCTGCAGCATTTGGAGAGCTGAAACACACAATAGGGGAGATACACATGGTGTCACTGAGCCTGAGCTGCACCACTTCAGACCAGGTGGGGGGGAAGTATGTTTGAATGGTTTCCCATATGAAAATTTCCTTGCACCTACAAAAACTAGCATTTCAAGGACAGGATTCTAGCTCAGTCTGACTTTCCAATTTACAGTATGTAGGCAGATTTTTATATGGGTGAGCACTGAAATACCCTACATGCAATCTGAAGTCCAGGAAGAGTTGTACTATCCAGTTCTCCCAATCATTTGTTTCATGGTGTAACTACAATTGCTGAAATTCTCACTTCTATCCAGCTATGAAAAACCATAAGAACATTGGACCATGTTATATCTTGCAACCCTGGAAAAATGGAGAGATTTAAGAACACTGCACATTAATTGCCTTTTAATGTTGGAATGTCTTGGGAGAATTCTACTTACTTGGGAAAACAGAACTCCTAAGCCTACCTCTGCTTATATACCGGTATATTATATCATACTTGAAACAATTATAAGTGATTGAAATACTTTAAAAGCTAGGCAGTTATCTAACTTCGTTACCTTTCCTTTTCTGTACCTTTTCATGGTACTTCTTTCCCTACAAAAGAGGTGTAAATGTTTTTATAATATCACAGCTCCCTGCCTCCTGTGTTCTGGATCAGGGCCTTAGCCCTCTACCTTGTCTGATTTCATTCTCAGTGTGCCCCGCCAGGAAATCTAACTGCTGGCCAGGGTTCACTGAAGTAACGTTGAATAATAACATCGCCCAAAATAGTAATGTTTCGAATTATATGCAGTTGGCCCACCCAATCAAAACTCTGTTCCACTATGTGCACCGTGATCAATAATGTCAAGTCTCACTGGGAGAAGGTGTAATGTTTACTTGACCCCTCCCTCTGTGAGGTTTAGTTCTGCCACTTCACCGCATGAACCAGGATGCTAGAATGAAGTGCCAGATGGTAGCTGACATGATTGTGGGTGGTAAACCACCATCCAAGAACACCCGTTTCTCATTTTCTCTCTGTGTGTTTGCTGGGTTAGGATAAGAGGGATTTTCTCCAGAAGGGACCAGTATAGAAGACTGATGGCCAAGCAGCCCAGCTTATATTTGCTTTTAATTTGATCTGTCACCCACGTTGTGGCTTATTCTTACTATCACCCTCTCTGGAAAGCGACAGTGCCTTTAGCTAACAGTTGACCAATATGCAAGAAATCTTGACCCTAAAACTTATTAACCTTAATGAACAAAACCCTATTATGAGCCTAAGCATTGGTTACCAGTATAGATAAACATGATTAATAAACACAGTAAAACAAGTCGCTTAAATTATTTTGTGCGAGTGTGTTCTTGTTCCATTTTTTCTTACTTGGCATTTTTTAACTCTAGCAAACTAGTCCAGAATCTGATTGAAAGACAGCCTCCTGCAATTCTTCCAAAGATTGTTTTGTTCATTGGTTTTAAAAATGTATCAATCACTCTCCTTTTATTTTAATTATTTATTTTAAGATTTTCAAACCTTACAAAAAAATGGGGGAAATGTCTGTGCGTCTTATGGAGCGAATGTTGTTTAAAAAAACTTTTTTAAAAAAACTTTCATTTGCTGGTCCGGGGAAGAGCGGAGGGCTCCTGGGTGGGGCGGGGCAAGCCCCCGCCTCTCAGCGGATTCCCCACAGAACAGCTGATTTTTTAAAAAATTATTTATTTATTTTTACTTTCCTTTGCTGGTCCGGGGAAGAGCGGAGGGCTCCTGGGTGGGGCGGGCAAGGCTCCGCCTCTCAGCTGATTCCCCGCGGAACAGCTGATTAAAAAAAAAAATTTTTTTTTTAACGTGCGTCTTATGGAGCAAAAAATACGGTATCTCAATTTGTTAGTATCTTAAGATTTAGTACCTGAAATGAAACAGGTCACACATTTTTTTAAAAAGTTAAAAAATGAAAAAAACTGAAGAACACAGAAAAAGGAACCCAACAAGAGTACAATAAGCCAATTGTGGTTGTAACAGCTTACCGTACATTGAACTGGTTGTACAGCCTGCATATATATTATTACTTTATACGGCTGTAATGGAAGAAACCAAGCAAAGCAACTAAGATGTCACTTGAGGCAGTGGACAGCCATAACATTTTAAAAGGAACCATCATTTTAACAAAGAGTCAGGAAATGCATCAGCATTGTGGAAATTACATCCATATATCTACCAATTTCAGGGTGCTTCTGGACCAGGCTTTTATTGTGTGATCGCAATGACTCATTCATGGAATTTTATCAGGAGGGTGGGATGGGTCCAGACAATATCTTCAATTTGTAGCCCTCCTATGTTTTCCCACTGCTTCTTCCATCTTTTTTTCGTAGCAGAAAAAAAATCCTTTACGCAAGAAAAGACGGAATAGCTGCTTCCGCAATGCCTGTGGATTATTGGCTCCAGGAGTCCTTGGTCTAGAAGCAACCCTAGGCTACAGTCCTATACCATGTTTAGCCCACTGTCTGGAAGTACCTTCAGTTTAAATTGCCTGAGGACAAACAAAGGTCTTTTGCAGAATCAGATGTTTTATCACAGAATATTTTGGAGTACTTAATAGAATTCTGGTAACCACGTCTCAAAAAAGAAAATACAGAAAATAACCATGTCTCAAAAAAGAAAATACAGCTAGGAAATGTGCAGAAAAAAGCAAATGCTTGAAGCAGTCTCTCTAGAACAGGGCTGAATTGGTGTCTGCGGGAGGCCGCACAGATGCACACACACAAACACTTGTGAGGTGGGGGAATCTTTTTCTACTCATACTGAAATAGTATCCCAAAGGTCAAGCCTCTGCATGTCTACTCATGAGTAAGCAGAATCACTCAACAGAACTTTCAAATAGCATCCCAAAGGTCAAGCCTCTGCATCCTATACTAGAGCCGGGTCCTCAAGCCTTTTAGGCCAGTGGGCACATCTGGAATTTTTGGAGAGTGTTGTGTGTGATTTCCCAAAATGGCTGCCATGAGGGGGGATTGCCCACTCATTAAATGGCTGCAGTAGTGGCTGTGGCCAGTCACAAAACACTAATTTCCCAGAAGGAAAACTGGTGAGGCTGAAAAAAAAGTAATTTCCCCAAGAACCTAAATTCAAGGCAGAAGTTCCAAAATACAAAACTACTCTCTTGAACCCACAGTTTTCTGCTCCAGCACCCATTTCACAGAAGGTAAACTGATGAGGCTCAGAGAATACCCCCCGCAACAAACCCAGGAAAAACACACTATACCAACCCCCTAAACCTAGGCACAACAAACTGTATGCACAGAGACACAACAAAACCAACCCACCCTTAATTTTTATTTTCGAAGAATGCCTCTGGCACCCACGTGCGGCACAGAGGAGTTGCTGGAAATAAAGATGACACTGGAGACCAGCACGCTGCTTTGTAGTCTACCAGATGCCCAGTTTGTTTGTTTTTTTAAAAGTAGGTAATAATAAAATTATTTTTTATTGCCCTTGAAACTTCCTGCAACACAGAACATTCCAATGCTGTCAGGATGGATGGGGATGTAAGCTGTGCTTATATGGTAGACTGCGAGGATTGGAGTTGCATAGAGCAATCATGAGAATGAGAGAATCTTTAAAAATTGGGGGGGGGGAGCCTGCTAGGCAGCAACATTGCATGGCCGCCACCACGCTGGGAACCCCAGCTCTAGAATCTAGACCAAAAGTGGAGGAAGAAATGACAGATGTTTATAAAATTATGAACCTTGCGGGGATAGCGGCTACCAAAATATTTCTTTCACTCTCCGCACTTGGTTATCTAAGTTATCTAGGCAGACAGCACTTGGCACTAATAAATCATTGTTCTTCCACAGGGGAACTGCAGTTGACTTTCCACATTTATCGGGTGATCTTTTTGGTTTTTCTGTGCATGCATCCCTCTGTGCTTTGTCTACACCAGTGCCTTAGTACTACTTTTCTGTCTTTTTCAAGGGTGTGAGCATGACTTGGGTAGTGACCTGTCAGGCGGCTGAACCCCTATCACAACGCTGCACACATTCACTATATCCTTTTCAGTGGGCACCATTTTTATCACTTTATTTTTTAATTAACCTTTTAAGTACTGTTAAAACACCTTTCTGGCTTTTTTTTTTTTTTAATTACAATAATAGTGAAATACCACACAAAAGAAAAGTTGTTATAGTGCTATATCCTTATAATTCTCTAATTCTAAAAACTCATTGAAAAAATGCCTTTCTAGTCACCCGAATTAATCATCTTGCTAAAATGGTGGTGAATGGAAAGCCCCCCCCCCCAACATTTAATATATATAGCAATAAACAATGGAGTATGGCAAGGGGGGGTGTTACAATTTTTTGTTGGGATTGCAGTTGGGGAAGGAAGGGTTCAGTTTCTGCTCCCCGCCCCCCCCCCCCCGTGGAAATAAATTGAATACAATGATACAAACGGGAGGCCCGAGTGCCTGCCATTAAGTTATAAAACCCAACCCTGATGTGCTTTCTACTTCATATCTAATTTGACTGTTAGATCTTTGTTTCATTTACTAGATGGTGGCAACCACAGGTAGTATCTGTTTAGGCCCTAAGTAGGTGAAACAGCATTTGCTTACATGCACTCCCTGTTACTCTGGCCTCTTCCTTTGTTTGCCTGCCCCCAGGGCCGGATTAAGATAGGGGCTATTGGAGCTGCAGCTCCAGGCCCCTACCACAAAATAGGCCCACAGGCCCGGCAGCGCCCACTCGCCCGAGCCGCGCCGCCGCCTGCTGCCGCTGCCGCGCTTGCCCTTGCGTCGAGACGCCAGGCAGCGGCTCCCTCGCGGAGGCGGTGCGCGGCGGTGGCTCTTCCCGCCGGGGACCTGCTGCTGCTGGAGAACTGGCGAGCCCTCCTGGGGCTCGGGCTGCTGCAGTCCCGCTGCGGTCGGCCGCTCTTCGCCAGCTACGCCGGCCTCTGGAGGAAATGCTACTTCCTGGGGGTCGACAGGGACCTCGACAGCCTGGTGGAGAGAGGTAAGGGGGCGGGGGGGTTGGCTGGCGGCGCGGCGGCAGTTTCCCCGCCACCGAATGCACCTCCTTCCCCGCCTACGGGTGCCGGTGGGGTGGTGGTGGTGAGCGAATATTTTGTCCACGCTCGCTTCCCGACACCCAAACAGGTGCCCGGGCCAGCTGTAGCGAGCGGGCGGCTGAAATAAAATGACCTCCTTGCCGTGTTGCTGTATTTATGCACGTCGCCTGGGGTAATGGTGCGGGGGGGCCCCCAGGACGGGGAGAGTGAGGCGGGCCCTGGCGGTGCCGCGGTGCGCGTTTCAAAGCTGTTGCACATTAGTCCGGCGGGACGCATCCGTTGGGT
The DNA here is from genome assembly GCA_021292165.1 of Shinisaurus crocodilurus. Taxonomy (NCBI): domain Eukaryota; kingdom Metazoa; phylum Chordata; class Lepidosauria; order Squamata; family Shinisauridae; genus Shinisaurus; species Shinisaurus crocodilurus. The sequence goes on along the minus strand of CM037876.1, from coordinate 114,155,834 downwards.
CGCTGTGCACGTATGCACACAAGGCCCAGAGACGCCTCTTCGGCCTGAAAAGTGACAACGCCGGCTTGAAAAATGGGTCTCCCGATAGGCCAAGTCTCCCCCCCCCCCGGTTTGGGGGTGGTGGTATTTATCTGGTGCTCAGCACTCTTCCCCCACCCACCCACCCCGGAGTCATGCGCATGGAATTTCTTCCTGGCAGCAAGCTTTCTGCCTCCTTTTGTCAAGTCTGCAACTTGATGTGCTTCGATCCAAGGAGGCCTGGCTTGAGCAATGGGGCGGCTTCCTCCTGACTCGCTTTGGCATGCGGCTCGGCGAACTGAGCCACTTCGGGGACCCGCTGCTACCGCCGATCTTGGTGCCCAGTTTTGAAACGTTGAGCCCCGAGAACGCGCCGGCAAGCTCCAGACATCTCCCAGTAAACCCCCACCGTGGTCCTCCTCACAACAGCCTGTTCTGCCAGTGAGGCGTAGTGGTTAGAGTGTTGGACCGGGACGCAGGAGATCTGGGTTCAAGTCCCCACTCAGCCCATGAAGCTCACTTGGGGGGGGGCCTTTGGGCCTGTCACTGACTCAACCTAACCTACTTCGCAGGATTGTTGTGCGGGGAAAAAATGGGAGAGGAGGATCATGTACACCACTTTAGATTCCTTGCAGGAGGAAAAAAGAGCAGGATATTGCTGTAATAATAAATAAATAACGTTTTAAAAATCAAATGACTCAAGCTGGAGAGCAGTAGGAGAGGACGAGCCAGTGCAGTGTAGTGGTTAGAGTGTTGGACCGGGACTCGGAAGATCTGGGTTGGAGGCCCCGCTCGACCATATGAAGCCCGCTGGGTGACTTTGGGCCAGTCGCTGACTCTCAGCCTAACCTACCTCACAGGGTTGTGGTTTGGATAAAATCTAAAGGAGGACTACCAGCCTTGTGGGAGACCCCGGATTCATCACTCTGCCTGGAATTTGTCACAGCAGAAGCCAGAATCAAGCTTCACTAAGCGGGTGTGCCCAGAAATGGACCGGGAGCTTCACTAAGAAGTGGGGATCTCCCAAACGACTCCATGATTTCCATTTAGGTTTTGATACCCCCTAAACCATCAGTGATTTTCTGGCAAATATCTGGCTTTTGGGGGAGGGATAGATATGGGGCCAAAATGGATGCAAAGCGGGAGATCCGTGATCACACCTCCCAAAAGTTTGGGCTTGTTCTTGTTTTCATTTGTTTTACTTAGAAGTAGCTTCACAGGATCAGGACCGCCATCAGTAAGTGGGGCAAACACCTCACCACTGTTCATATGCTTTTAACCAGGACAGGTTTTTAACCCTGACAGGTTATAGGGAGCATGTGACTCCCATGTTACAACAGCTACACTGGCTACCGGTCAATTTCCGGGCACAATTCAAAGTGCTGGTTATGACCTACAAAGCCCTACATGTGGGTCTTCCTTATCTGAAAGACCACATTTCTCCCATATGAGCCTGCCTGGGCTTTAAGATCCTTAGGAGAGGCCATTCTTCCTGTCCCATCAACATCCAAAGCATACTTGACAGGAAAAACGAGAGAGGGCTTTCTTGGTGGTAGCTCCCAAGGTCTGGAAATCCTTGCCAAGGGAGGTCTGGCTAGCCCCAGCACTGATGACCTTCCCGCCAGCAGGCAAATACATCTTTATTTAGACAGGGCCAAGAGGCAGACTTGTTAATATGTGGTCATTGGTTTGAACTGGTTGTTTTTATTGGTTTTATAAAAGTGTTTTACCTGCCTTAGTTGTTTGTTTTTTTAAAAAAACTTTATGCTTCATTGCAATTTTCTTATATTTGTGTTATGGCTGCAAGCCAGCTTGAGCGACTGTGGGGGAACAGCAGGATACAAATTTAACAAGCATACAAGTTGCCCTTCACCACCACCACCCAAACTATGATCAGAGCAGTGATGCTGGGTGAAGGTGTGTATACTTTGCCTGCACACACACCTTTTCTGGATCAAAACTGCACATGCACACACAAACCTGCACTGTTATTAGCCATTCTGGGAGCCCTACCTGGAGATGCTGGGAACTGAACCTGGGACCTTTTGCACACAAAACGTGTGCTCTATATCACTCAGCTATTGTCCATCACCATAACATAACATAAAATATAAAATGCTAGTCCTTGTGGTTCTGAATCAAGGGCTGAGTTAAACAGCAAGCTGCCTTAAATGGTGTCAGAGCACTGGTCCACCTAGTGCGGTATGGTCTGTCTGACCGCGGTTCTCCAGGATTTCAGTCTTGCTGGATCCCTTCCATCCAGCTGATACTGAGACGTCTCCTTCACAGAACCTCAGCGCTTGTGTTATCGCAGAGACGAGCAGGAAGGCTTTGGCAAAGCCATTCATTTCTGCTAAGATGCCATGAAATTCCCCAGAACAGCAGTTATGTTAAGGAGGTCCTCATAAGTTGTCAGAAATGTGAAACAGAAGCATGATTCATTTGGCTCAGTCCAGGAGGACAACACATGGAAAAGGCATTTCTGTGCAAAAAGAAATGAATTAACGCAACGGGAAGGCAGGTGACCGCAGCGACCGTTCCCTGGCCAAAAAAAGGAGTATTATTAACCATTTCTATTGTGCTTTTTATAGTAATGATGCTTTATGACAGGGATAGGTCAGATTTAACTAACAGGCAGGCCAAATCGACACTCCTCTCACTTGGCCCATTCATACCTTCAGGAAGGGCCATGGCTCAGGGGAAGTGCACATGCTTTGCATGCAGAAGGCCTCGGTTCAACCCCGGACATCTCCAAATCCCTGGAGAACTGCTGTCAGTCAGTGCAGTGTGGTGCAGCAAGCAAACATTATTTTGCGTTCATGGATGAAAATGGAATTTCCATCAAAGACTGCAGGGGTCAGTCTTATGATAACGCATCTAATATGAGTGGCAAATATAATGGTATGCAGGCCTTAATTTGGGGGAAAAAACCCACTTGCTGAATACATTCCTTGTTGTGCACATTCACTTAATCTTGTTGGACAAAATGCCGTAAACAGCTGTCCAGTTGCAGTTTCGTTCTTTAATTTTGTGCAGCAGTTGTATTGTTTTTTTTCTGCTTCAACTCATCGATGGAATCTGTTAACAGATAGTTTCAAACTATGTGGTATACCGACATTAAAAAGGTTATCTGATACACGTTGGTCTGCTCACCATGATGCTGTGAATGCCTTACAAAAAGGCTATAGTACTATCAGAGATGTCCTTTCAAATATTATGAATGATGAATCCACAAAGGGAGAGGTCTGTTTACAAGCAAAGGGCCTAAATAATGTCATGGATCAATTGGAAACTGGAATAATGATTGTTGAAGTATGGTCTGTCATTTTACCAAGGTTTCACAGAACCAGTGTCTCCAAGATGCAAAATTAGATCTGCATACAGCAACAGACATGCTGAACTCTCTAAAGGATTTTGTGCAGTCTCTCCGTTCTAGATTCTCTGAATTTGAACAGCAGGGTAAAAATATTTCCGGCTGCGAGGAGTACCAGCTACAACGTGGAAGGAAAGTGAAAAGAAATAGGAGGTGGGACTATGGTGATGCAGAAGATGCTAATGCTGATATGACACCCTCTGAGAGGTTTAAAGTGCATACCTTTTATCCTATAATTGACCAATAGACAGAATCACTGAGGTACAGGCAAGCAGCATACAATATAATTCAAGAAAGATTTGGATTTCTATCAGAAATATGCACTCTAGCAGCTGATAGTTTACGTTCCAGAGCCACTACACTAGTGTCAAAATATCCTGAAGATCTTGAACCCCTGTTTGCAGACGAAATTGTACAGTTTTCATCTATTTTCAAAATGTACCAATCTTCCACTGCAAATCAAGACATTCATGGGAGTCAAGAAACACAAATGTACAAGTTTATGATTGCACAAGCTCTAGTCGGTGCATTTCCAAATAAATTTGTGACCCTCCGCATGTATTTGTGTTTAATGGTCAGCAACTGCAGTGGTGAGCGTTCATTTTCAGCATTAAAACGTGTGAAAAATGAACTAAGGTCTTCCATGGGTCAGTAGCATTTAAATGCGCTCTCTCTGTTGTGCATTGAAAATGGTTTGCTGAACGAGCTTAATCTTGATTCTACAATTGAGGAATTTGCAAGTAAAAAAGCAAGAAAAGTTAATGTGTAATTTTATTTTAATCTACCAGCTTGATTCATTTAGTTTAAATGCAGGTTAGAGTTCAGTGAATAACCTGTTTGTGTGTTTAAAACTAGTGGTTGCTATTTATTTCAAGAGTTACTCTCTGCACCATAATCATAACGCAGGCTGTATTGATTATGATGCAATAATAATAATAATAATAATAATAATAATAATAATACTTTAAGGGACAAATTTTTATGAGCCAAACATCATACACTTATATTTAAATTGTTTATATGGTTTATGTTTATTTAAAAATGGTTGTTGTGAATGTTCTATTTATAACGGTTTTATTGAGTTAACAAGCTTATTGTTTACAAAAAAAGAAATATTTTCAATATGTTTCTGTTTTGGCACTTTAATGGTAATTAAAATATTTAATTTGTTTTAATATAAAATTGCGTCTTCATTTTATTTATTTCCATAAAAAGCCTCACCAAAATCCTCAGCACCAGGCCCACAATGCTCTTAATCCGGCCTTGCCTGCCCCGTTGATCTTAACTCCCCCTTTTTTTCTTTCTTGCAGATTGCATGAAATTGCAGGCTGCAGGTTGTCCACCCTGATAAGCTACTGAGGGAAAGGAAGTTTTGGAAGTTTTTCTTAGAAAGTATTCCAAGGTCTGGTCACCATGCATAAAGGAGTTCCCCCAAGCCACTATCCAAGTGAGCAAGGCCCCCTTCTTTGCTAACATTGGCAAACTATTTTTATACCATTGTTCCTGAATACTTTTCAAAGCTGCTACAAGAATCACAATGCTCCCCACACACCCCTGATTGTGTAGAATTGAAAGGCCGGGGGTGGCAAGAGTGGAAAGAGCTAGCTTAGGAAGCAATTAAGCAAAATGGATTAATTTGGGCTGACTCCCAGAATTCTAAACACAGAGGTTTTCTGCATATACTCCAGTGCTTTCTCTCACTGTCTTAAAGCCCACCTTAGCTAGCAGTCCGTAAGGAGTGCGTATTCTGAGAAACTGTCATAGCACGCAGAAAATAGAAGGAAGGGGGGGGGGAGAGACGACATCTAAGAGGCAGTCCACAAAATAAATCCATTTTGACTGGTGCCATGTTGAACCCAGCATGAGCTTTGATTAAACTAGATGCTGGGATTGGTGTTACAGCTTTGCAAAATGAGGGGAGATTCTTCCTTCTAGGGTGTTTTTTGTGTGTGCATAGTATGCTGCCTTCAGAGGATTCCGCTCTTAAAGCTGCCCTAGAAATAACTTTAGATAGATAGATATGGTTCCTTAGTGGACACTAAGGAAATTGTTAGAAAATACTTGCTGAAATTAGCATTGATGACTGGTGCTGAACACCACATCTGCCTGGGTCAGGCACTGGAGAGAAACAGGCTGTTGCCCTTGAAGCTTCCTACAACACAGAACATTCCAATGCTGTCAGGATGGATGGGGATGTAAGTTGTGCTTATATGGTAGACTGCAAGGACTGGAGTTGCATAGAGCAATCATGAGAATGAGAGAATCTTTGCATTCTGGATCCATGCAGCACCATGAGGCAATGAATCTGTGATTCTTATCATGTCAGAATTGTGTGCCATTTTTTTAAATTATTATTTTGGGCAGCTTATTAGAATCTGCATAGGTTTAACTTTCACCCAGACCTGAAAACTGATAGTACTGGCTCTCATCATCATCAGGCGATCACTCGTGACCGAGTAAGATTGTCTTCCGGGATAAAAGGAGGAGATTCTAAAGAAGATTGTGTAGACTCTAGCGATGGGTCCGTAAGTGACTGTGGAGGCCAATTCTAGATCCACACAGCTTCCCACAGTGAGGACACAGGTTACCAGATAGAAGATGGTCCTGTAAAGGATTCATTTGACGTGCTTTTCGCTTAGCACGTTTCTCCCTTTCACCTTGCACTCGGGCTTCTTCAAAGTCCATGGAACCTTTGTGAAAGGCCAACCTCCATTTAGATCGTTCATGGGCCAGAGCTTCCCAGTTTTCGATGTTTATATTGCATTTTTTTAGATTAGCCTTATGAACATCTTTAAACCTCTTATATTGACCACCGATATTCCGCTTTCCATCCTTGAGTTGGGAGTAAAGTAACTGCTTTGGGAGACGGCAGTCAGGCATTCGAACAACATGACCGGTCCACTGAAGTTGGCGTTGAAGGATCATTTTTTCAATGCTAGTAGTCTTTGCTTCTTCCAGTACACTGACATTTGTTCGCCTATCTTCCCAAGTAATTTGCAGGATTTTCCGGAGGCAACGTTGATGAAACCTTTCAAGGAGGTGGAAGTGACGTTTATAGATAGTCCATGTTTCGCAGGCATACAATAAAGTTGGTAATACAATGGCTTCATAAACCAGCGTTTTGGTCTTCTTACAGATATCCCGATCCTCGAACACTCTATGTTTCATTCGAGAAAATGCGGCACTTGCGGAGCTCAAACGATGCTGGATTTCACTGTCGATGTTAGCTGTAACAGAAAGATAGCTGCCAAGATAGAGAAAATGATCGACATTTTCCAGTATTGTCCCGCCAAGCTGGATAGATGGCATCACCAAAGGATTGGCTTGCACTTGCTGATGAAGCACTTTGGTTTTTTTGATGTTAAGTGAGAGACCAAGTTTTTCGTATGCTTCTGCAAAAGCATTTAGGATAGTTTGGAGATCATCCTCTGAATGTGCAGAGACCACATTATCATCAGCATACTGAAGTTCCACAACGGAGGTTGTAATTACCTTACTTTTTGCTTTCAGCCTGCTGAGATTAAAAAGCTTTCCATCTGTTCGATATATAATTCCCACACCGGTGGGAAGTTTCCCCTTGACAAGATGTAAAACCATGGCGATGAAAATGGCAAATAATGTTGGGGCGATAACACATCCCTGTTTAACACCTGATCCCACTTTAAATGGAGCACCATGAGAGCCGTTGTTGTCCAAAACCGTTGCCGTCATGTTGTCATGGAGAAGTCGCAAGATATTCACAAATTTATTGGGGCATCCAATTTCATAAGGATAGTCCAGAGAGCTGTACGGTCTACAGTATCAAAGGCCTTAGCCAAATCGATAAATGCCATATAAAGGGGTTGATTTTGCTCCCGGCATTTTTCTTGGAGCTGACGTGCAGTAAAAATCATGTCTACTGTCCCTCTAGAGGGGCGGAAACCATATTGAGTTTCAGGGAGGATCTCTTCTGAAATAGATAGAAGACGGTTTGCGAGAATCCTAGCAAATATTTTACCTGCGGTTGCTAAGAGAGAAATGCCCCGATAGTTTCCCTGCAAAACGGGAGTTTTGCAGCTTTCACTGACAGCCTAGGGCTCCCACTTGCAATCCCTGGTTCAGCTCGGGTCGTAAACACTGGAATTTAGCACTGAGTCAAAGCAAAACTATGCTTAGGGAAAGTGAAAGAAAGTTTATTGAATAGTAAATAAGTACAACTTGGAAAGGGAGATAAGGAGAGAGAAATTGACAAAAGACAATACCTTGTTACACACAGTCAGAACTACAAAATAACAACTGAGAATCTACGCTATTCTCAACTAACAACAGAGAGTATACACTAGGCTAACCTAACAACTAAGAACTTACACTAGCATACCCAGGCACTCCACTTGGGGGTTGAATGTCCGGGCTGGCCTGAGTCGACGACCCACTCCGTGCTTTGATGCACCTTATCTCCAACAACCAACAGAAGTCCTGGCTGCTTCTTTTACCCCCTCTCTTACCTCCCCTCTAGATCCCCGACCCCTCCCTTCACTGACAGGACGAACCGGTCCAGCCAGGCAGGAGGGGGTGCAGTAGTTTCGGGGCCACTTTGACTATGGCCCATCAAAGGTGCTCGGAAGGGATTTTTTAAAATGAAAGCAATTGGACAAATGCCTAGAGAGTTGATGTAACAGCCCCAGTCCAAGTGTTTAATGATCTTTGTGCACAAACAATACATTGGAGATGCAGTGTGAAGCCTTGTATTGCTGTACTGAAGAAGAATGGAATTATGTATAGCTTGGGCTATCCAGTTTTCTTAAGATTTTCATTGGTTAAAAAATACTGTAAGATAACATCTTTGGAGCAAGGAGTGGATTTGTTGCGTGAGCTGGGGCTACTGGAAAAAGATGGTGCAGGAGGACAAGAAGAAATAGGAGTGGTTGGAGGCAAAGGTATATAGGGGCTTTTCTACTGTGGAGATGAAGAAGAGAGCTGGAAAAGTATAGAAGATTGATCTACGACTTAATAGTATTCTGGTTTTATATTTCTCTTCCTTTTTTTCCTGTCCTTTTTTCCTTTTTTTTTTTTTTTTTTTCAATTAAGAGATTATTGTGTAACCAATACCTGATAGCAGTAAGACAAGGGATATAGCAGTGTTGGACTGGGAGTGGAAGATCGGTTGTTGCTCAGGAGGCTGGGGTGGCCTCCCCCCCCCCCGAGGTTTAATAAGTCATGTGCAGGGGTATTTAACCCTGAGGGAAAGAAAATGTTAAATGTGTGGGGATTGGGGGAGGGGGTTTGGGGTTAGGGGAATAGTTATGTGTGTCACTTCAAGGGATCAACAAGGAGAATTTTTTTTTTAAAGATTATGGATAATAATCTAAGGATTACAATTTTGAATGTTAAAGGTTTAGGGTTTGTTATTAAAAGGAGAAGGGTGGAGGCGTTACTGAACAGAGATAAAGCAGATATAATATTCCTTCAGGAAACACATCAATCAAAAGAAGGGGTTAATGAGCTTAAATTGAGGTGGTCGGCTATTTATGAGAAAGCTTATGGAACCTCAAAACCAAGATGGGTTGCGATTATTATACAGTAATACCTTGGACTGCAAGCATAATTCGTTCCGGAACCGTGCTTGTAATCCAAAACACTCTTATATCAAAGCGAGTCTCTAGTGGGCAGTGAGCAGGGCCGATTGCTCGAGGCAAGCGTTACATCCCTACGACTACTTGTTTTGCAAGACGTCACTTGTTTATCAAGTCAAAATTTATTTAAAAAATTTGCTTGTCTTGCAAAATGCTCTCAGACCAAGTTACTTGCAATCCAAGGTATAAAAGAAATGTGGTTTTAATGTGGTAAATGTGAAAAAAAGATGACATGGGAAGATATGCAATACTACAGGGTGTAAGGGGGAGGAAGAATATACATTGGTTAATATATATGCTCCAAATGAAAATCAGGTGGGATTTTATGGGAAAGTGCTTAAAGAAATGGAGGATATTCGAAAGGGTTTTATAGTAATGGCAGGGGATTTTAATATGGTGTTGGACAAACAGAAAGATAAATCGAATCCCACTGCAGACAAAAGGCGTAATAATATCACGATTTTAAATAAAATTATGAATAGAAATGAGTTGTGGGATGTTTGGAGAATGATGAAAGGAGATGAAAAGAAATTTACTTATTATTCATGGGTTCATAAGAGTTATTCTAGACTAGACCATATTTTTGTATCAAAAAATTTAACTTCAAGAGTGATGAATACAGATGTAGGGATTATAAAAGTAATGGATCATGTGTTAGTTAATATGGATATTAAAATTAAGAAAGATTATAGGGAAGCTAAAAGATGGAGGTTAAATACAAAGATTTTTCAGTATAGACATAGTGGATAAAATTGAAAAAGAAATGCAATGGGTAATTAATGATATGGGACAATGTAGTGAGGGTATAGTGTGGGATACTATGAAAGCAGTGATGAGAGGGATTAGTATCAGAGAATCATGTAAACTGAAAAGACAACAAGAAGAATATATGAAAAGATTGGAGGAAGAAATTAGAGAATTGGAAGGGAAATTTATAATGGATAGAAATAAGCAAATTTATGTGCAATTGCAAGTGGAAAGGAAGGAATTATAGGATAAGGATATGGAAAAAGTCCAAAGAAATTTGATATATTTGAAAAAGGAGTTTTTTTAAATTTAGTAATAAGAATTCTAAGATGCTGGCTAGATCAACGCAATCAAAAAAGGCTAAGAATTTAATTGGTGTGATTAAAGATAAAACTGGTAAAAGATGTGATTTGATGAAGGAAAAACTAGAAATATTTCAAGAGTTTTATCAAGAATTGTACACTACAGGGGGTTGTCCTGGGGGGAAGATTAAAGAATATATTGAGAGACATTAGGTTGCAGGAAGCTGACAGGGAGATAATGGCACAACCGATTTCTGAAGTAGAAATAGAGGGAGTTATTAATAAATTAAAAGGGGGGGGAAGACCCCAGGAGTGGATGGTTTGGGACCGGAATATTATAAAATATTTAAGAAAATGTTAATACCTAAATTAAAGTTGTTATTTAATAAAGTATTAGAGGGGGGTAGGATCCCACCATTGTGGAAACAGTCTTAATTGTATTTATTCCAAAATTAGATAGAGATTCGACTGACCCGGGATCTTATAGACCTATTTCTTTAATAAATCAGGATGCTAAAACATTGACAGCAATATTGGCAAAAAGGATGAATAGGTTTATGTTTAGATTGTTAAGATGGATCAATGTGGTTTTATGGCAGGAAGACAGATGGCAAATTTAATTAGACGAGTGCTGAATATAATAAATATAATTAAGAAAAGTAGTTTAACAGCAGGGATAATGGCCTTGGATATTTTTTAAGGCTTTTGATTGCGTGGAAAGCCAGCCTTAAAAATGATAATAAAAACTTTTGGTTTTGGAGAACGATTTATAGGTGTGATAAATCAATTATAGTCACAAAATATTGCACCAGTCATGGTGAACAATGGTACGCACAACAGAACAAATCTCCCTAGACCGAGGCACTAGGCAAGGATACCCCCTTTCCCTGATTTCATTTGCTTTGGTTAAAGAGGTTTTAGCTAACGCAATTAGAGAGGATAAGAGTATTAATGGGATTGGGAATAAAGAAAAGATTAAGATAAGTTTGTTTGCAGATGATACCTTATTGACAATCGAGAATCCTTTAGAAACTATGGATAGAACAGAATTACATTTGATGGAATTTGGGGAAATGACGCGTCTACAAATAAATTGGCTTAAATCAGAGATGATGTTGTTTAATCATAATAAGGTGGAAGAGGAAGGTTTAATTAGGAATAAAGTTAATATTAGGATATGGAATTTAATCAAATATTTAGGTATAAATATTTCAAAAAATTAAGATAGGCTAGAAGAAGAAAATTTTAAGAAATTAAAGAGATCAAGAATAAATTAGAGGAATATAGAAAAATTAAGCTTTCATGGTTTGGTAGAATAGCGGTTATTAAAATGAAGATTTTACTTAAGATTAATTTTTTATTTAGGCTGTTACCAATTAAGGTATCAGAAGTGGAATTGAAGGAATGGCAAATTATGTTTAATAAATTTTGTAATGGGGATAAAAAAAAGCAAGGGTCAATAAGAAAAGGTGGTATAAATCTAAAAAAATAGGAGGATTGGGTCTCCCTAATTTAAAGTTATATTATATAGCTAACCAATTAAGATATATTGTGAATATTATCTCAAGACCAAAAGATTTAACTTGTCTGGAGATGGAAACACAAGAATTGGATATGAATTTAGAAAATATATTTTTCATAGATTTAATTAAACCTATCAAGAAGCTGATGAAAAGAATTGAAAATCCATTTTTAATGAACGTGTTAGAGATTTGGGCAAGGTATAAAGAAAAATTTGTAACAGCTATTTCTCCATTAACTCCAGCGGTGGTGTTGGAAAATTTTCCAACAAATTTAAGAAGGGAAATGAAAATGTTATTAAGGGAGAAGAAAGTTATTAAATTAAAGGATTGGGTGGAAAAGATGTAAAGAGCACATAAGTGAAATGTTAGGAGAGGGGAAGATATCTTGGTTTAATTTTATGCAACTAGAACAATGGACAAAGAATTGGATAAGGAAAAATGAAAAATGTAGAGAATATACAAGATTTGAAAAGGGAATCTATAGAAGGAAATACAGTTATAAAAGGTACAAGTGAAATCTATAAAATGTTGTTGGAAATTGAAGAACAACAAGATTATCTTAAATCTGTATGGGATTATGATCTGATGGAAAAGATAAGTAATCAGAGCTGGGGGAAGATAAGGGATTTGCATATTTTGAAAACTATGTCCATACAGATAAAGGAAAATTATTATAAGTTGGTTTGGAGATGGTATTTAACGCCAGTAAAATTAAACCAAATTGATATGAAATTCTCAGCATTATGTTGGAGAGGATGTCAGGAAACTAGCATTTATGGTCATATGTGGTTGTAAGAATGTACAGAAATTTTGGCAAATAGTATTTAAAGAGATAAATGAAATAACTGGGATAAACAACAAACAAATCTTTATTATGGTCCAAGACCAGCATAAATAACTGGGATAAACTTAGAGGTATGTCCTAACATAGATAGCATTACTAACAGTTTATGATAAGGTTCATTGTACTCAGGTTATTAGAGATTTAATTTCAAACTTATTGACAGCAGCAAGGTTAATGATACCTAGAAAATGGAAAATGCAATATGGCTAACAAATAGAGGAATGGTATAAAGAAGTATGGGATATTGCTATTAATGATAAATTAACATGTAGTATTAAAGTTAAAAGGGGATTATCAAAACAAAATGATTTTAAAGATATAGGTTTTCTTTTATTAAGTGGGAAAGGGTGCATACCCTCACAAGAGTCATTACAATTTTGGAAGGCTGTATAGTTATGTAGTTTAGTTGGTCCCGGTGGGGTGTGAACTTATTATCATTCTTTTTTATGTGTTTGTTTGTATAATTTGTGTATTTATGTATTTTGTATCTTATATGTTAAAATTTAAATAAAATTAAAAAAAATAATAATCTAAAAACAATTCAATATTAAAAATGTTCATACACAAAAGCTCCCGCTACTCACAGCCAAGAATGAACACCACAAAAACAGCCCACCCAACTTGGTCCACAACTAATGTCCAAATACCTGGGGAAATGAGTACATCTTTGCCTGGCTCTGAAAAGATGACAGTGTCTGCCAGATGAGCTTTCTTCGGGAGAGCATTCATAGATTTCATAGATCATAGAGTTGGAAGGAGCCTACAAGGCCATCAAGTCCAACCCCCTGCACAATGCAGGAAACTAGAGGAGGGGTCTCCCATCCAAGTGATAACCAGGCCTGACCCTGCTTAGCTTTCCACACTCAGACAAGCTGAGCCAGCTTGAGCCACAGGCCTGTATGTGTATTCCATACACATGGGCCTATGACAAAAAGGCCCATTCCCATACGGACACCCACTGAGCTTCTCTTGGAGGGGGCACATAGGAAATTGCCTTTGAAGCTGACTTCAGGGAATGGGTAGTTTCATATGAGGAAAGGTGGTCCTTGAGGTATTGGGGTCCCAAGCCATACAGGGCTCTATAGGTTAAAACCAGCACTTTGAATTTGGCTCAGAAACAAATTGGCAACAAATGCAGGTGAGCCAGGACTGTGCTTATACGTTCACATCACCTAGTCCCAGTTAACAAACTGGCAGCCAAATTCTGCACTAGCTGCATTTTCTGAACTGTCTTCAAAGGCAGCCTGACGTACAATGCATTGCAGTAGTTTAACCAGAGGATAGACCACTGATGCTAGGCTATCCCCATCCAGATAGGGCCACAACTGGGCTAAAGCTGGTGGAAGGCACTCCAATAGGAGTAAGAGCTATTTATTACAGCATGTGATATAGTCCCAGTTTTAATAACATAAGGCAGCAGGATAGAGTTGCTTTGAGAGGAAGGTGGCATAGAAACTTAAATTAGGATTGCCAACTAACCTGCATTTTACTAGCTCACTAATAAACCATATTCTGGTGGGCACACAGTCTTGGGATCTGAAAAAGCCAGTCTATTCCGATTCTGCCAGGGTCCATCTACCCTTACTCCTCTCATAACATACCAAAATCAGTCTGGTTCCACCCAGGGTTTAGTGTGATAACTGTTACTGAAATTAGCAATGAAAGTAAAACAACAGTGTAGTAGTAATGTGCTGTTGCTAGGGTTACCAAATATCAAGGCTTCCAGATAGAGTGGATAGAAAGGTAACAGGCCATTTTGTGCTTCACTTGATGAAAGGCTTTACCATCAGCTAGCTCCCCCTTTTCACTGGGCTCAGCCCGGACCCACCAGATGGTATCAACAGGCTACACTCCCCCTAGCAACTAAGCCCCTGCCCCACCAGTGCAGTGCCGTCCCCACCCTGAAATCCAGGGGGACCACAAAAACTGAACATTTGCAAACAAGATGGCATCTGGAACTGCTACGGAGCATAAAAAGGGTCAAAATTATCATTATAATATTATTACATTTATATACCACCTTTCCCCCTCTTGCAAGGAACCCAAGGCAGCTGATATGGTCCTCCTCCTCCTCCTCTCCATTTTATAAACAAAATGTTGCAATGCAGAGCCAATGAGGTTGAAGGCTGATGCAATTAATCAATCAATTATATTTATACCCAGCCTTTTTTCCTGCAAGGAACCCAAGGCGGCTTACATAATCCTCCTCCTCCTCTCCATTTTATCCTCACAACAACCCTGTGAGGTAGGTTAGGCTGAGTGTCAGTGACTGGCCCAAAGTCACCCAGTGAGTTTCATGGCCGAGCGGGGACTAGAACCCGGATCTCTCGAGTCCCAGTCCAACACTCTCACCACTATGCCACACTGGCTCTCCAGGCATAGGTGTTCACTAGAGTTTGGCTCCTTGTATCGTGTTGTCCTTTCAATTTTGTTAGTTTAAATTAAACTCCCTGTATTCGATCAATACAATGAACAAAATACATTTTCCATTCAAGTGTATTATAAAAAAATCAACATTTTATTTGTTACAACTCCATGTATAGTAATAATTGAAAAAAGGAGTGGGGAATTTTGTACAAGGTTATATACAGCTTGCAAGTAAAGCACTTTTATTTTACAATACAAAACAAGCGTTAGTGAATGAATGAGTAGGGCTGACCAAATGTTGGTCATTATAAGACATCCTTGCAAAGCACCATCATACAGAAATCATACAGAAATCACACTAGCTGGATTTAAACAGCAGCAGCAGCAACAACAACAAAGGGAAGAGATTAAAAATTACAAAAACAACGTGAAAACATTGAAAAGACTAAAAGCAGCACCAGATCCTTCACTTGCAAACAAGGCTTGTTCAGCTTATGCTAGATAGTATCCTCTTTATATATGATGTCTTGCCTTTTCCCCTGGTTGGCTCAAGAAGTATACAGCACCACTTTAACTTCTTTTTGGGATTCACTGCTCCTACAGCAACAACGATCCCCCTGCACCTAATCTTTTTTAAAGTTTGGGATGGATACCAGGTAAATTCCTTGATGTATATTACACTAACTTTGGTCAAAAGTATTTTAAGGACAAAAATGGTCCTTGGGATCAAACTACTACAGGCTGCCACAGCAGCATAGGGAAATGAATTTCAGAGCACACGTATTTATACATAGATTGTAGGTTTATAGCTGCAAACACTTCAGGCACAATTTCCCTGAAATTGACAATTTCTGTTGAGAATTGGACTTCAAGGTAGTACATGTATAGGCCAAAAAAAGCTTTTCAGTCCTATTGATTTCAGTGGGAAGATTTAAATATGTGCATCTCTCTCCCACTGAAATCAATGGGACTCAAAAGTGCTTAAGGTTACAATCCCTATGCATACTTACTTATAGGCCCCATTAGGAGTGAGACTTCGT
Organism: Shinisaurus crocodilurus; assembly: GCA_021292165.1. Classification (NCBI taxonomy): domain Eukaryota; kingdom Metazoa; phylum Chordata; class Lepidosauria; order Squamata; family Shinisauridae; genus Shinisaurus; species Shinisaurus crocodilurus. The sequence goes on along the minus strand of CM037876.1, from coordinate 114,140,008 downwards.
AAACTTACCTAGGGTTAGGCTGCATGTTTGTTTGGATGCATGCTGTGAAGTGTAATTTGGCATGGACTCTGTTCTATAATTGATTAGTTTATCTCAGTTGCACTAGAGAAAAACTGACAATCTTATGTTTTAAAAAATGCATCACTCTCATTCCAGTATCCATTTGGTATTTTAAAAGCAGAGGTCTTACTTTAAATATCTTAAATAAAAGCTAGAATTCTTAATTGATTGTCAGCCTTCAGAGTAAACACAGTAATTTTTAAGCAAAACTTCAAAAAATGGATTCTAAAATGGAAAGACTAGCCTCAGGCACAAAACGTTGCTTGTTTAAAATAGGTTTCTAGATGGAGTAAACCGTTAATTACCTATTGCTTTTCGAATAGAAACTGATTGCTGGTAACCCAATTAAACATTCCTATGTTTCTGTGGCTATAAAATCAAGCATAAAGCTTGCTCTTCTTGTAAATATTCTATGATGTACTTACCAGAACAACATTAACTAGACTTTCTGCCTTTAAGATTAGAAGAGCTGAACTCAGGATAGGCTGTTAGGCATATTAGGCAACTTGACACCTGTCAAATGTGAACACTTGACCAATTAAGTGCAGATAATATGTATGTGGAATAGTATGTGTCCAATCAAGGATTGTCTTCACATAGTGGTGGAGTGAATACAAGTACATGCATCCCCCGTACAATAACATGTGACAGCTGGAGAAAAGTGTGGGCAACAGGACCCAGGAGAAACCCTGCCCTTTGGAAGTAAGTGCTCTTCCAAGAGAAAAATTCCAAAAGAAAAATACTGAAGTCCATATTAGCATAATACCTTTATTATGCCAACTTAAAGGTCACAAAATACTGTGCAAGCTTTCAAGTTCTTGTACAGTATTTTGTGTCCTTTGAGTTGACCTAATAAAAGTATTACGCTAACATGACTATTAGCATTTTTCTCTTGGCCAATGTGGCTACCTTCGCTATTAGTGTTCTCAAGAGAAAGTAACTCCTCATTTGGTGGATGAGAAGTGACCATAGCCTCTGATGAAGAGTATGTTATGGGCAAAAACACATTAGGCATAATAAAAAATTGTGAGTGCATCCACAAAGATCACTGCAGCTCACTGTGGCTTATTTAAGCCACAATGAGCCATTGCATCTGCAACATTAATACCTCAACTAATAAGATTGACACTAGTGGGTGCCAGTTTACCTGTTCAGGCCACAGCCGTGGCTTGTCGTGTCATGCAAACCCTGAAAACAGACCATGGTTTCTGGGTGGCTTGTTAACCACGCCAACAGCCCACCCTCATGAGGTTCGCACGGCATGATGAGCCATGGTCATGGGCTGAATAATCGAAATGGCCACTCGCACACGCTACTAAGCCCCAGGGGTTAAATAAGCCTGGTGGCTTAGCATGATGTGTGAACAGGCCTGTTAAATCACAGGAAAAGGGAGAGTTGGCATTCTACAGGGGTGGGTGAAATTGTGCAATTCAACCCTACGGTGCAAGTCACCGTTTCATTATATTAATGGTGGAGGAAGCTTAGTATACCTGCTCCTCCTCAACAGTAACTTAACCTTGCATAAGGCAATGTTAGCGGCTTTCTTTCCAGGATTTGCCTTGTATGCACCCCTGAAATTGATAGCTGTCTATCATCCAAAAACAAAGAACTAATTCTTCTAAATGAATCTGCATAGGAGGCAAGGGACCCTGGTTCTGTCACAGAAAGAAGATACCATGGCATAAGCTCAACCACCTCATAACAAAAATTGGCACAAACACACACTTTGCAAGAAGAAAAGATTGTTGCCAACGCAGCATAAGTGTTTGGATTGAGTTAAAGAAATGAAATATTCTGAATTCCCCAGTGCAAGTTTATACATAATAACTCCCAGTCAGAATGGTGTAAATAACACTAAGGAGTCACTTCCCAACAGCACTTCAGCATCTGTTCAACCTCCAATATTCTTCACACACTGGGTATTATGGGTAAACATTCCTTACTGTTTACAAGATATCCATTTTCCAGGAGACCCCACAGAATTCTTTCCTGTCGAAAGAGCCAAATGGACTACAGAACTTCAAGTATCTGAAATGAAGCTCCTGTTATCCAACACTTTTGCAAATGTTGCACAAGCCAGCCTTTGGAACAAAGCCTGAGAATAATTTCAAATTTTGGGCTGCAATCCTGACACACATTCATTTGGAAGTAAATTTCATTAAACTCAATAAAGTTTACTTCCAATTCAATGCACTTAGGATTGGGATACAAAGACAGGCTTCCTTTAAAACATTTTTGGGCATCTTTAGGCACACAGTTTATCTCCATTAGATTACCAAATGCCATGATCACTCATGGAGTTGAAGAAAAAGTAAGCATCCAACAACTGAAATGTAACAGTGCACAAGTTAGCAAAAAAAATTCCTCAAAATGTGGATTCAAAAGTTGGGCATGTTTGGAGCCTGAAAAACTGAGACTGGTAAGGAAACAAGGTAAGAACTGCTTCATACTGTATGTAGCAATTATGGCTGCTGTTGCTACACTGGTATCTACTGAGGTGTAGTCAATTGCAACTGCCCCCTGTATGCCTACGGTCTGTCCAATTGCTTGAAGACATCCACCTCAATTTTATTCATTGTATATTTCATTCAGTAAATAATGCTGTAATGCAGGTGCAACCACAGCTAATAGAATTGCCACCAGGGGCATTGCTAGGCCTGGGTCCCTGCCCCAGATCTATTTCTTAAAGCCCTGAGTGTCCATTGATGCCAATGGAATAGATCTTCTTTTACCTTAATTGCATGCAGGGGACAATTTTCAAGAATTGTAGCTGGGAAGGGTTAACCTTCCCCTCCCTACAGACTGGAACACCACCACCTCACCATAAATTTAGCGGGGGGGGGGGGGGGAGAGACTTCCATTGGTGCCAACAGAAGCTTTTCTTCTAAATTGAATTGCACAGGGTGGGGGCGATTTTCCTCCGAGAGGGAAAGAAAAAGTGGGTGGGGGAACAGATTGCAACTTAACTGTAACTGAAGAGGAACTACTGATCTGGATTATCTGGGGCAGGAAGCAACTTAAGCGAAGAATTTATTTTATTTGAGGTGATTAGGATTTTACTTATTTAAAAAGTATTTCTAGGCTGTGCTTAAGGGTAAAATTGTCTTAAATGGCTGGCTTTGCTTTCTGTGAAGTGTAAATAAATCCTAGTAATTATTTCTTAATGTGCGCATGGATATATCTATATCTATATATAAGCATATGCAAATTTTATGCAGATTTGTGTCCTATGGGCCTGGGGCCTGAATCTTTCAATTGCCTAGCAACACCCGATTGCAACATAATAATTGAAGCAGCTCTTAGTGAAGGCAATACAATTTCCTGAGATTCATGTAGAATCAGTGTAACAATACTGACCCCCCCCCCCCAATTTCTGGTTGAAGGCTCTCTCTCTGTGCCAGCTTTCATGATAGCTGTAATTTCCAAAGGCTGAATCTCAGGAAAGTCTCCATCAAAGACTTAGATGCTCATTGCCTAAACAGCAAAAAAGCTGTATGCTCCAGATTTTCATGTATTGGCTCTCAGAAATGAAAACCTGGCATCCCTTTCAAATCAGTGAAGGGTTATAGACAAGATGAAACAAAATACATAATGTTAACAAAATACTTTGGCAAAGAATAACTTTAAAAACTGACATTCACAGTGGTTTGGACTTAAGAATGGAAGTTTTGCCACCTAAGAGGAAGCAGCATGTTGAAGTCATACTTGAAGTCATATTGCTAAGACTGGCTTATTGAATATCATCAACATTGCACCAACAGGAAGAAGTATTTCCAAGGTGTTCAGAAAGCATCCTGACTCAAAAAAAGTTTAAATGCTTCCTAATAAAGAAAAATAGTATTTTAATATATATGAATTGTATACTGTGATAATTATTATACACTGAAAGTATTGCAAGAATATAAGATTTCATTTACATTAAACTAATAATTCAAAGTTAAATTTTATAGTTTATAAATATGACATCTATATTATTATTTATTATTATGCGGTATAAAAATATGACAACTTTTTTGGGCACTGAAACGTTTTGAAGAGCTGGGAGGAAAAGTTATTCAGGTTTAATTACCCTTGTCACTATCATGGAAATAGCACTGACCTGGTAGGAGAACATAATCCTATTGTACTGGCAGAAAAAAAGACTTCTTTCTCACCTTCACATGCATACACATACTTACATCCTCACAAAGGGCCTGTACATTCTTTACTCCCCACCCCCCATGGGATTTTACTTCCTGAGGCAGGGAGCGGGCCTCAGGTTTGTGCACTCCCTCATCTGCTTCTCCCCCTGCAGACAGAAGGTAACAAAGACATCAGGAGACCCACATTTATTTGCATGCAGGATCTTCCTGACCCTCCAAGATAAAACAGGGAAGGAGTCTGCAGACTGCAAGTCCCAGTTGGGTCCCCTCCCTATCTTAACAAGGGGAAATACTGAGGCCCAAGCGAACAGCCCCACAAAGTAAAAATTAAAAACTCACAGCCTTAAACAAAATGATTTAACTTCCAGAAAGGAACAAAGAGCTGCAAAAATGGTGCAACTGAATTACTTCAGACAATTTGAATTAAACAAAAGATGAATTTTTGAAAGTGTGTAAATGCAACTGTTTTCACTGATGTGATGATAGCTGTATTCTTGTAGTAAATAAAGCCCTTTGTGTACTGCTAGTTATCTATCTGACAGTTTTCTTCAAGTTTAATTTGAATTGCTGGCCCATGAGAGTTAAAAATGCAAGAGGTTATTTATAGATGCTGTTTCATTCTTTTCCTTGTTAAAAAGCTTTCTTTTTATTTTTTGGTATTTGGCTCATTGAACAGCGACACACCCTGGTCCTTCCATTCCCCTATGTGCTCAGTCACTTCACTGATTTAAGGCATCTTCTTGTGTTCCATTTGGAAAAATAAAAAAAAAAACCCTTTGTATACAAATTTTTAAAAAATTCTTATGGCACAAAGCAGCAAACTCTGTTTTAAGAAAATATATAAATAACCGTTTTTATCCCCACCCCTTTCTGTACAAGTTACCTCTAGTGTCCCCACCCGCACCCCATTTAATACATTTTAACTGTACACGCCGTACCCCGCCACACGTCCTCCCCCCTCTTGATAGGGGCAATCAGTATGCACACTGGTGAGTTGGAGGCAGTCAAAGGAGGGAGGGAGTCTCTCATGAAGAGTCTGTGCAGGGAGACGGAGGTGGGGGGTAGAGGTGATGTGAGTAGCTCCGTTCCGTGTATGGAGACGGTGGGCAGCTCTCGTAGTTCTCTTCTGCTGATAAGTACTGGCTGCGCGGTGTTGGAGGTGGGGGCACAGGCTCAGAATCATAGTTCAGGTCACTGGTATAGCCCTTGCCCACGGTTGTCATCACTCTGCGGCTGGGGGCGTAGTCACTATCACAAACATCCGTGCTGCATGGCGTAGTGGGAGGGGCAAAATGCCGATAGCTGTAAGGCCTGTAACTGGAGCCAAAAAAAATTAAGATGAATCAAAGCAGCAATATGCTAAAGCAGTGTTCTCCAACCTTGGGTCCCCAGATGTTTTTGGCCTACAACTCCCAGCATGCCCCAGCCAGCTACACTGGCTGGGGCATGCTGGGAGTTGTAGGCCAACTAGTGACTTTTAGGGTTAAACGAAAAATAAAGACAGTGCCACATATAGCCTCCATAATGCAGCCCTTCGTTAAACAGATACAAAAAACAAATAAACAAGCAAACACCTTGAAAACAATGCAGTGATTACTAGAAGCCAGCATGGATTTGTCAAGAACAAATCCTGCCAGACTAATCTGATCTCATTTTTTGATCGGGTAACCTCCCTTGTGGACTGTGGGAATGCTGTGGACATCATATATCTGGACTTCAGCAAAGCTTTCGACAAAGTGCCTCATGATATCCTGATTAGCATGCTAGCTAAAAGTGGGCTAGATGGAACAACTATCAGGTGGATCCACAATTGGCTACAGAATCAGACTCAAAGAGTGCTTATGAATGGTTCCTTCTCAAACTGGGGAGAGGTAACGAGCGGGGTACCACAGGGCTCGGTCCTGGGCCCAGTGCTCTTCAACATTTTTATTAATGACTTGGATGAGGAGGTACAGGGAATGCTTATCAAATTTGCAGATGACACAAAGTTGGGTGAAACAGCTAATACTCTGGAAGACAGAAACAAAATTCAAAGCGACCTCGATAGGCTGGAGCGCTGGGCCGAAAACAACAGAATGAAATTTAATAGGGATAAATGCCAAGTGCTGCACCTAGGAAAAAGAAACCAACTGCACAGTTACAGGATGGGGGACACTTGGCTCAACAATATTATGAGTGAGAAGGATCTTGGAATTGTGGTGGATCACAAACTGAGTATGAGCCAGCAATATGATGTGGCTGCAAAGAAGGCAAATGCTATTTCGGGCTGCATTAATAGAAGTATAGCTTCCAAATCGCGGGAAGTGATAATTCCCCTTTACTCAGCACTGGTTAGGCCCCATCTTGAGTACTGCGTCCAGTTCTGGGCACCTCACTTTAAGAAGGATGTAGACAAACTGGAGAGGGTTCAGAGGCGGGCAACAGGGATGATAAAGGGACTGGAAACAAGGCCCTATGAGGAGAGACTGAAAGAACTGGGCATGTTTAGCCTTCAGAAGAGGAGACTGAGGGGAGATATGATCGTACTCTTCCAGTACTTGAAGGGATGTCACACAGAGGAGGGCCAGGATCTCTTCTCGATCATCCCAGTTTGCAGGACACGGAATAATGGGCTCAAGTTATGGGAACCTAGATTCCACCTAAACATCAGGAAAAATTTCCTGACTGTCAGAGCAATAAGACAATGGAATCAACTACCTAGGGAGGTGGTGGGCTCTCCCACTCTAGAGGCATTCAAGGTGCAGCTGGACAGCCATCTGTCAGGGATGCTTTGACCTGGATTCCTGCATTGAGCAGGGGGTTGGACTCGATGGCCTTGTAGCCATCAAGTCCAACTCTACTTTTCTATGATTCTAAACAATCAAGGATTGCTTTGCATGCAATTTCAGTAAAACAAACGTGGACAAGTTATATCTCCCAAGCGGGGGCGTATCTCAGCAGCCTGTTCATTCATTTCCTCTGCTCTGTATTTTAACAGTGGCTCAGGAAGTTGTCAGTATAGGTGCATACCTCAAAAGACCACCCAGAACATCCCAAAGGCAGGCCATGGGGTTACAAAACTGGGAATGAAAGCTGCCTGTATTAAGAAAGCTGCTGCAGGAAAAAAACTTGCGAACAGCCATCCTCCTGGCCCCCTGCGAGGCAACCTAATAGGGAGAGATTTGTGAAGTGGGAAGAGCCCTTTGCCAGGCTCTTTTTCTTTTCTCAAAAAAACTTAAGAAGAGGAATGCTAGATCAGACCAGTGGTCTATCTAGTCTAGCATTCTGTTCACACAGTGGCCAACCAGCTGCCTGTGGGAAACCCACAAGCAGGACATAAGTGCAACAGCACCCTCCCGCTTGTGTTCCCTAGCAACTGGTATAAAAAAGCATACTGCCTTTGATACTAGAGGTAGCATATAGCCATCATGACTAGTAGTCACTGGGCCTGTTGGCACATAACAACAACCCATTGGTTAAAAAATTGATGGGTTGTCGTGCATGAGCAGGCACACTGTGGTCCGGGTTCACAGGTCATGCTCCAGAAAATGGAAGAGGTGGGTGTGCTTCTGCACAACAGCCGATTGGTTTTTAAACCTATGGGTTGTTGTTACATGCGAACCAGGTCAATGATAACTGTATCTGTCTAATGACCAGGGCCGGCGCTACCGCTAGGCAGACCCAGGCGGCTGCCTAGGGCGCGTGGCGGAAGAGGGCGCAGAGTTTCTGCGCCCCTTCCTCGCCTCCGGCGCGCTCCTGCCCTGCCTGCCGCCTCCGCCGCGCCTCCCCGCCCGCTTGCTGGCCGCCGCCGCCACACCTCCCCCCCCCGCGCACGCGCCTGCACGCCCGCCAACCACCTACCTACCTTCCCGTCGTAAAGCGCGGGGGTCCCATCGCGTCGGAGGAGGCGGCAGCGGCAGCAGCAGCGGGGGCGGGGGTGGTGGCGGCGGCTCGGGGTTGCAGAGCAGGGCTGCTTTGCTCCAGAGCCCCCCCCCACAGCACGAGGGGGGGGCGCTAAATATAATTTGGCCTAGGGCGCCAAACAGCCCTGCACCGTTCCTGCTAATAGCCTTATCCCCTATGAATTGTCTAATCACATTTTAAAGCCATCCAAATTGGTGGCTATCACTAAACCTTGCAGCAGCATATTCCATAGTTTGGCTATGTTTGAAGGAACACTTCTTTTTATCTGTCCTGAATCTCCCACCAATCAGGATGACCCCGGGCTCTGGTATTATGAGAGAAAAAATGTCTCCCTATCCACATTCTCCGCACCATGCATAATCAAACCTTACTTGTCATCTTTCTAAGGCGCTAAGCAGACCTTTTCACTGTAACGTTTCCTCATAGGGGAGTTGCTCCAACCCCTTGATCATTTTGGTTTCCTTTTTTGCACCTTTCCCAACTCTACAATATCCTTTTTGAGGTGTAGTGACTAGACCTGTACACAGTATTCTAAGTGTGGTTGCACCATAGATTTGTATAAGGACAGCATAGATTTGTATAAGGACAGCATGATGTTGGCAGTTTTATTTTCGGTTCCTTTCCTAATTATGCAAACATGGAATTTGCCTTTTTCACACTGGATATCCATTTTCATTAAGCTGTCCACCACAATTCCAAGATCTCTTTCATGGTCAGTCACCACTAGCTCTGATCCTATCAGCATATATGTAAAGTCAGGATTTCCCTCCCAATGCACATCACTTTACACTTGTTTACATTGAACTACATTTGCCATTTTAATGTCAATTCCTCAAGTTTGGAGGGATCTTTTTGGAGCTCAAAACCTATGCAGTCAAAACCTATGGCTAATGTTTCACCAGGTAATTGGGTGAAATGGTTAAGATCACTGATACCTTCTAGGGTGGTTTTCCTAGAAGGTACTCATTGAATTATTAACAGCCTGAACAGGAAGTGGGCGTTGCTCCCAGCTTCTTCCTCTTTCTGTTCAGACTCTAGTGAGCGTGGCACCACCAGGTTGTTGTCTCCACGTGGTCCTTGTAGCAGCATGTAGCCAGAGTTGCTGGTCTGAACTCCACAAGTTCAGACCCCAAGTATTTCCAAATGAACTTGTAACCAATTGTAAGAAACGCCTTTTAAGCCTGCCTGAATGAAACTGCATAATCTGAGTGAGTAAATGTTACTTTTTACTTTTACAAGACTGTGTCTCTGATTATGTTCTGAGGGAGAGAAAAGGGGGCAAAACCAGGGAAATCCAGTCTGCCTTAAAGCATCCTGGATTACCAAATGCTAACTGGCTAACACTAGCCGAATCTAAGCTTCTTTTAAGCTGGAAAGGGACTCTACTCTGCTGATCTCACTAACGTGAGATAGGAAGGATATTACTCCACAATATATCCTCTCCTAGTATCTTTTTCAAGTCTCAACAGTTTTAATCACCCTAGTCAGCAAATTTGGCACCTCACTGTTCACTCCTAATTCCAGATAATTTATGAACAAGTTAAAAAGCACTGTCCTAATACAGTTCCCTGTGGGACCCCACCATTTACATCCCTGCATTGTGGAAATTCACCATTTACACCTACTCCCTGCATTGTTTTTAATCAGTTCTCCATAAGAGGACCTCTCCTTTTATTCCATGACTGCTGAGTTTGCTCAGGAGTCTTTGGTAAGGGACTTTGTCAAAAACCTTTTGGAAGGTGAAGTAAACAATGTCTAATGGGTCACCTCTGTCCACATGTTTACTGATACTCTCAAAGAACTCTAAAAGGTTAGTGAGACAGGACATCCCTTTGCAGAAGCCATGTTGGTTCCTTTTGAGCAGGGCTTATATTTCTACATTCAGGGTTGCCACTAAAATTTCATTTTCCATTTCCCTGACCATCTTTTGTCAATTTCCCTGACCACCATTCAAAAATAACCCCAAGTTAAAAGTATTCATAGGTTACATTACATTAAACAACAGTTTTATTAAATGGTTTAAAACTACACAAGTACTGAAAGGTAATTGTTTGTGTGTCAAGATAGGAGGTTCAATATAAGCTTCTTTAAACATTGAGACTGGGTTTGCACGACACGACAACCCACTGTGGCTTATAATTCACAGTGCGTTGTCGTGCCATGCGAACCTGGGATGGGTTTGTCAGGGTGGCTTATTCTTGGGTTATAAGCCACCCTGACAAGTCATGGCTTGTAGTAGGGTCTGCTTGACCCACGATGGCTTGCCATGTTATCCGAACCCAGATAACATGACCCATCATGGGTCAAACTTGGGTACAAGTGAGCTGCTTGGCAAGAGTGGCAAAAAAACCCTTGCTGCACTTGCCAAGTGGCTAGTGGGAGACTGCCATTGCCAGGCATCCCAAAAGTGCCTGAGCGGCACTTTGGGGCAGCTGGTAAAAGCTTCCCCCACCCCCTGCTGCTACCACAACCCATTTTGGGGTCAACACAGCTTGACTTTTTTTCTTTAACCTTTTTTGGGGGAGATTGCGAAAGCCTGCTGACGCTTTCACATTCCCCATGGGGCATCCACAAGTTGCCCCTCCAAGGACCCCCCGTGGTACCTTGGAGGGGCTGCGCATGGTCTCACTTCCCTTTTAAAAAAAGTTTGTACCAATAATGTATGCAAATAATTGCGTTCATTAAATTTTTTTTTTAACCTCACCTGCCTGATTTGCGCAAATCGGGAAGGGCAGGTTAGGGCGAGGGGGTTCTTGGGCTAGGTTCCAAATCCAGCAAGCACCCACCCCAGGCTTCAGTATTTCCCCGTTGTGCAAGGAGATGGCAGCTCCTTGAAAAGCACCGGAAGGTCGCGGCCTGCAGAAAGGGGCTTTCCCCCCTTTTTGCAGCGCAATCCCCTGGTTTCTTTGAGAGAGATCAGGTGTCCCTAGTGCCCCCACCCATTTTGCAAGTGCCCCTTGCTGCTAGGATTGGGGAAACCTTCAAAACTGGAGGGGGTTCCCACTGACAGGAGGGAGGGCTCGGTTTGACATGTGTCAAAGTAGTGTCAAACTCATGTATCCCTGGCACTGAGAATCCCCCCAAGTTTTGCTGCTCCCTGAGGTGCTAGCAACTCAGGGTCAATGGCAAAACTGAGGGGACACTTGGGACTTGTGATCACCCCCCCCCACGCCCCAGAGATCCTGCTGGAAAGGGATGGTAATTGAGGACCCCAAAACACCCCTTTCCACATGATCCCTGGGTTTTTGGGGGGACGTCATGCACCCCTGAGTTATCCACACCAGGAAACGTGAGGGCAGCCCATGGGCACATGAGCACCACACAAAAACCCCAACGATTCTGCTGCTGGGTCCTTCCTATACCTCCTCTTTTTTTCTAGCGCTTGCAAAGTGGGTTTTGCAAAGTGCTACAATGTTCATTTTTGACATGTACACTTGCTGGGAGACAAACTGTAGCAAAATTAGACTTTACAGCTGGCTACTAAGTCCAGCCAGCCAAAATTTGCTGACCTCTGTCAAAATATTCACATCTTCAAATCAATGGAAACGGATTCCAGTTTGTTTGAACACAAAAATTACGCAGTTGCAAGGAAACCAGTCAGCTTCTCCATAATAAAATAATGCTATCACATACAGATTCATAACAACCATCAGTCAATAAAGATTTTCAAAATCATATAATCATATTATGAAGTTTGTGTGTATTATTACATTACACTTGTATTCTGCCGCTTCTCTACACCAACTGCCTCAAGTGCAGACTGTCCTCTTGCAGCAGCATCTCAAAAATCCATGATGCGAGTATAACTTAATCACAATTTCCCTGACTTTCCAGAAAGTGGCAACGCTGATATTGCTTACTAATTTTATCATCAATAATGCTTTCCAGTCTAGTGGTGGGGCTGAGCCTGGAGTCGGCTGGAGGCTTGCTCTGGGCTCGGCCCTCCGTGAGCGGCGGCCCGATCCCGCTCTTCAGAGCGCCGCGGAGCGTTGTCCGCGCCGCTCGAGCCGCCACCGGAGAAACCCCCCGCCGCCGCAGCCACTGCTCCGGCACGCTGGACCCACGCTCGCGCTGTTTTGGTGGGAGGAACCAGGGCAACAGGGCTTAAACAGCCCTGTTGCCCTGGTTTCCCCAGCCAAAACCAGAGCGCGGGAGTCCAGCGCGACGGAGCAGGGTCCCGTTGCATCACTTCCTCTGCGCCAGAAGTGACTCGACGGGACCCATCGGACAAGGGAGGAAGGCTCTCCGCTCTGTGGAGAGCCCAGGTAAAGCCTGCACGCGTGGCCGAGCAGGCCCAGTTCGGGCCTTGCTCCTGTCTGACGGGCTGCTCGGCTACATCCCTACGAGTGAGTTTCCACCAATCTGCCTGGAACAGATGTCAAGCTAACTGGCCTGTATCTTCCTGTATCCCTTTTTAAAAATTGGCCATTTTCCAGTCCTCTGGTACCAAGACTGATCTTAGAGACATACTACATATTTTTGTTAGAAGATCAGCAATTTCACATTTGAGCTCTTTAAGAACTCTAGAATGGATATAATCTAGGTCTGGTGATTTGTTAGCTTTCAATTTGTCAATAAGATCAAGAACTTAAATCTCTGATCACCACTATTTGTCTCAGTTCTTTAAGACTCCCTTCATGAAAACATCAGTTCGGGCATAGGCATCTGTCTTATATCTTCTGCAGTGGTGACAGATGAAAATAATTCATTCTGCTTCTCTGCAATCTCCTTATCCTCTAGTACCCCTTCAAATCCATTCTCATCCAATGGTCCAATGACCTCTCTAGCTGGTTTCCTACTTCTTATATATTTGAAGAATTCTTTATTATTGGCCTTGATGTTATTAGCCATATGCTCCTCAGAATGCTTTTTTGCATCTCTTATTGTCTTCGTGCATTTCCTTTGTGCAAGTTTGTGTTTCTTTTTGTTACCCATTATTACAACATTTCCTTGTTTTGATGCCTCCCTGATTTCATTTTCTATCACAAGAAAATAGTAAGGATAATAATAAAAATGTTTGTGTGCTATGTAGGTTTTGTGAACTTATTTGCAAGGCTACACAAAAGTTGGAATGGATGCAAATAATATTACCTGTATGATCGATGGGTAGAAGGGCTGTTTGAAGAATAACCACATTCCATAGTATAATGTGAACGCTCAGTAGCTGGTGATGGAGGAGGGTTTAAAATCTGAGATGGAGAGAGAAGTGCGGAGAGAGCTAATTTTAACAGAATTGTGACAAAGTTTAAACGTAACAGAATTGTGACAAAGTTTAAACATAAGGCAATCCTTATGGAACACAGCACTAGTTCATTCTATATATACTACTGATTTTTACTACTCTTACATTGCAATCCTAGGCTTGTCTACTCAGAAGTAAGCCCAGCTAAATTAACTGGGTCTTACTCCCAGGTAAATGTGTATAGGATTGCAGCCTTAGAGGTATCTGCTTTTATTAGATTTCATTAATGTCCTGCTTTTGGTCCATGGTAGAACTTCAAGGTTGCTGCATCATGTGCCTCCAGACTGTGCCCTGGGAACAAAACTGAGGAATAACATAGAACATTTATTTAATAACTTTATAAATCACATTCCTATTTAAGAAACTGGCAAAGCAGTGTACAAAGAAGAAAGGAAGAAAAACCACATACAGCAACAATTTTTAAAATAGCAATGTAACAAATTTAAAGAAAAACAGATAAGGTTCTTTTGAAGAAAGAAGGCAGGTAGATATTGAGGTTAAATACAGTGACTCTCTTTGGCCTTAATGAGACTCTTGACCTTGTAACACTGCTCTAAAATAATTGCATTGTTATTGTAGTTCGGTTGTATATACTGGGAACCACACCTCCATCATGGGGGTAAATTTATGCCATCCCTGGAGTTGGCAAATTTCCCTCCCATTACTGGCGACTCCTCCCTCACTTCCACCCTGTCGTCATGAACCTGGAAAGGCTTAGGAAATGTTGAATGTTCCGACATTGGAGCATCCCAAATTGGGAGGCAGAATTGCTCAATCTCCTTTGCTTATACTGTATTGGGAACAGGTTTCATCAATATGCTTTCAGATCTAGGCTCAGCTGTGCATGAACAATGGACAAAATGGTTTCTCATAAGTGACTTACTGGAGGGAAGTATGTGCCCTTGGTGCTTGAAGAACTACTGGATGATGCCCCAGTAACATGAGCCCTGTCATATGGAGGTCCGCTACTTCCATTCATAATACTTAGTGAACTGATCACAGATTTGCCACGGGACATTCCTAAAAAAGAAAGAATTTTCAACTTAAACATTCACAACTGTGATTCCCAGACAAGGGTATTTATGGGTAGGGAAAACCAAGTATCATATATCTAAACCATCTTTAATAGTAGCTATTATTAGTCACAGAAGATCAGTTCTGTATACAAATGTTGTGAAGGGTAGGAATGATGGTGGGAAAGGAGCAGCAACATCAGCGGTAAAAGATAAATGGCTTACGCTGGCTCAGCTTGTCTGAGTGTGGAAAGCTAAGCAGGGTCAGGCCTGGTTATTACTTGGATGGGAGACCCCTCCTCTAGTTTCCTGCATTGAGCAGGGGGTTGGACTCTATAGCCTTGTAGGCTCCTTCCAGCTCTATGATCTATGAAATGAAAGGTGTGGGGGGGGGAGAAGGTTCTAAAGTTTGTGTAGCGCTAAATACGCAAATGTACAGTCTATCAAATGTACAGTCTATCTGCACTACACTGCTTTCAGTGGAGTGTTCAATGAGAAGCATCTCTGAACCTACCCTCCACTGAAAGCAATGCACTGCAAACAGATTATCTGCACTGGGATGTGCATCCCATTTGCAGATGTGCTGACGCTGGGAAGTCTCACTCATTTGAGCGAGACAGACTTCCTGCCCACTTCTGATCCAAGTTTTTGTTGCCATCTCAGGATTTGTACAAAGTTGATATTTCCCCAAGCTCATGCATGGCAGCCCATGGGTTATTTAACCCATGGGCTGTTGTTACATGAGAGCCAGGTCAATGGGTCTATCCTGATCATCTTTCAGCAGCACTCCCAACAGCTAGAGAACTTTGGTAAACAGTTAAATGGTATACCTTATTTTGGCTTTATTGTATAAAGGGCTTAGGAACTACTGAGCTTACAACAGTGAAAAAGTGGACAGCACATGCAACTCTACATGACACTTTCGATTATACAAATATTTGAGGGTTCTATCTAGTTTCAATCACTTCAAAGTTCAATTGCCCAAACTGGGAAGCCAGCATAAATATTTCCTTGCCCATCCTGGCTTGTTATGAGGTGCAGGGAGAAACTGGGTGGGGAGATCAGTGCGGTAGTGAATGCCTCCCTCAAGGAGGAAATGATGCCATCAGCCCTTAAGGAGGCAGTAATAAGATCGCTTCTAAAGAAGCCCTCCTTAGGTCCCCAAGATCTGACCAACTTTCGCCCAGTCTCCAATTTGCCATTTCTGGGCAAGGTGATTGAGCGAGTGGTGGGGGCTCAGTTGAAGGCACATTTGGATGAAGCCGATTATTTAGATCCATGCCAGTTGGGCTTCAGGCCTGAACATGGGACGGAAATGGCCTTGGTCGCCTTGGTGGATGATATGAGGAGGGCTTTGGATAGGGGCGAATGCTCTTTTCTATTCCTCCTCGATCTCTCAGCAGCTTTCGATACCATTGACCATGGTATCCTCCTGGACCGCCTGGAGGGCTTGGGCATAGGAGGCACTGTATTGCAGTGGTTCCGGTCCTTCCTCTCTGGAAGGTACCAGAGGGTAGTTCTTGGGAAGGAGGCTTCGGACCCTCGGCCGCTCACTTGTGGGGTGCCGCAGGGTTCCATCCTCTCCCCGATGTTATTTAACATCTACCTAAAGCCACTGGGAGCTATCATCAGGAGGTTTGGGGTGCGTTGTCATCAATATGCAGATGACATGCAGCTCTACCTCTCCTTCAAGTCCTCACCAAGGTTGGCTGTTGAAACCCTGTCCAAGTGCTTGGAGGCAGTGGGTGGCTGGACGGGTAGGAACATGCTGAAACTGAACCCCCAACAAGACCGAGGTACTTCTGGTGGGAGACAAGGGAAGGTTAGGGGATGTTGATCTGGTGCTGAATGGGGTACATCTACCCCTGAAGGACCAGGTCCACAGCTTGGGAGTCATTCTAGACTCCCAGCTGTCCATGGAGGCTCAAGTGCCAGCTGTGAGCCGGGCGGCGCTGTATCAGCTCCACCTTCCTAATCATCTGCTCCCATCAGTGGTTCATGCCTTGGTCTCCTCTCGCCTAAACTACTGTAATGCGCTCTATGTGGGGTTACCCTGGAAGACAGTTTGGAAGTTGCAGCTGGTACAGAATGCAGCAGCTCGCCTGGTTAAAGGCTTCCGCCGGCGTGATCACATCACTCCAGTGCTCAAAGAGTTGCACTGGCTACCAGTTGTTTGCCGAGCCGAATTCAAGGTGTTGGCGTTGACCTTTAAATCCCTGAATGGCTCCGGTCCAGTTTATCTCAAGGAGCACCTCCAGCAACATCAAGTAGGCCGCTCAACAAGATCTGCCATGGTCGGCCTTCTCCCTGTCCCATCAGCCAGAGAAACCAGGCTGGTGGGGACTAGGAGGAGGGCCTTTTCTGTGGCAGCCCCCAATTTATGGAACTCTCTCCCCAGTGACCTCCGCCATGCCCCTTCCTTGATTAGCTTCTGCCGTGCATTAAAAACGTGGCTTTTCAGGTGGGAATATGGGGTGGGTTAGGATTTTTGTTTTATACTGTTTTTTTAATTGTGTTTTACACTCTGTTTTCTCTAGTATTTTATTGGACTGTACATTGCTCAGAGTGGCTGGATGACTGGCCAGATAGGGGATTCAAAAATACAATAAATAAATAACAGAGAAGATATTCTACACAACACAGTTCAGAAATGCCTGTAAGACTGTTGACTAACCAGGAAGAGATCCAGAGAGAGAGCTTGGGTGAGGCACATAGCCCAGGGGTACAGAAGCTGGTCCATGCACCACATAGTCATTGGTCATTGTTTCTCCATCCCCTTTCATACGTGGGCACAGCACCCTCTGGCAAACAAAGTACATTGCGGCAACTACAAAAACTGTGAGAATCACACCAATGATAGAACCTATAGTGTTCGTGGCTTGTGGGGCTGGTTCTTCAGTTGTGTCTATAAGCAAGGAGAAAAATCAAGAGATATCAAATATCCTTTATTACAACTTGAATTCTAGAGCCACTCTACATCCTGATGCCTTTTGAATTTTGTGCTGCTGGGGAGAGGAGAATGGGATGGGGATACGAGAATGTGATGAAATCTGTCCCCAGTCTTACTGAGGTAGGAAGTGTGAGGTGGAATTAACTTAATTGAAGAGGAATACTTGAAAGGGGACAGCTTCAGTTTCCCAGAGAATGGGGATAAGTAATATTAGCTAGATGAGGAAAGTAAGAGCTGGAGCACATTATTTACCATAGTGATGCTGCCAAATTACATCCTCCAGCTGTCCCATTCAGAAGGTTCCACTGCAATGGAAGATCACCATCATGTGGAAAATGTTCGTGCCCTTGTCTGCCAGGACGATGGAGCAGGAATGTTGATTTTTCCCCACACAATAGCAGCCATTCACATGGTCTATATCAGTGTTCTCCAGCCTTGGGTCCCCAGATGTAGATTCAACTCCCAGCATGCCCCAGCCAGCGTAGCGTAGCTGGCTGGGGCATGCTGGGAGTTGTAGGCCAAAAACATCTGGGGACCCAAGGTTGGAGAACACTGGTCTATATGTTGAAGCTAGTTTGTAGAGAAATGGCGTAAGGATGTTTCTGGTTGCTAGAGGCGGTGGGAATCAGAAGGCGGGGTGGGTGGATTGTGAAACACTAAACCCACCCCCTTCCCTAAAAAAATCACTTTACTAATTGCAAATTACAGTGTGACAGTATTGTGCCGCCTGCTGCTGCTGAGCTGCAGCTAGGACCAGGAAGAAGGAACTCCTGGCCAGCAGCTCACTTTTGGAACTGCACATGTGCACACTTGGCAGAAAGCTTCCTGGAGGGCTTGCACACCCATGAATTAGCAAAAAGGGAAAGAAAGAAAGCCTGAACAAGCCAGTCGGATATGACCCCTGCTTACCAAGGGAGGGGGTTGTGTGAGGGTGAGGGGTGCCCCCCAGCAGAGCAGCAAGGCTCAGAGATCTTGGGTGGGCGGGCAGGCTGGCGGCGGCTGCTGCTGCGCCTGAGCAGCCTCAGAACCAGCCACGTTTCTTTTCACTGGGGCAGCATGCTAAACTGACTGGTGGTTGGTTCATTCCTTCCAGATCGCACGGACTGAAGCAGAGTGGAAGAGGCCACGCCGGCACACCAGGAGCTGAGAGTGATTTTAAATTTAATTTTATCTGAGAGTGAGTCAGCAAGTGAGTCTGTGAACTGAGAGGGAGGGAGGGGCGTGCATGTTTGAATTTCTTCTGTGTGGCAAAGACAAGTTTCTTCTACTACCATGGTTTGTTGTTGGGTTAACTGCTGGGTTGTTGGGCCCCAAACGACCCAGCAGTCCGGGTTCGGATGCCATGCTCACCTACGAAGGAGCTGCTGCTCATGGGGTGCTAAGTGGTGGGTGCACTGTATAAAGCAATTTCTGGGGGCTTGGGTCATTTGTATTGTTTAAACATCAATATCTGGAGGCTGGGAGGCTTTTCATCTTTTTCAAAATTAAAAAATCCATATTGCTGTAATAATGGCTTTATTAAGCCAACCAAAAGATCAGAAAATATGTGCTAGCTTTCAGGACCGGTGCAAGACAGTTTGGTGCCCTAGGCAAGATTAAATATTTAGCGGGGCCCCCTTCCCACTTGAGAGCGCTGTTTTCCCCCCCAAGGCGTTTCTGGCGCCCCCTTTAGCCCTGCGCACTAGGCGGCTGCCTGGTTGGCCTAATGGTAGCACCGGCCCTGTAGCTTTTGAGATCTCCAGATCTCTTCAGCTCCTCCCACATTCCAGCTTCGGACTAGTTTGAACATGCAGACACAGTGACTTCACCATCTAGTCAGTGGTTTTCCTCCCCATCCCCATCCCCACCTCCCACAACCTGCTGTCTGCCATTTATAACATGATGAAAAGAGCCGGAGATCTTGAAAGCTTGCAGATCCCCCCCCTTTTGTTTGTCCTAATAAAGGTATGACAACAATATGGATTGTGAAATCCATTTTTGGTGATCTTTTTCAAAGCCACTGATGGTGCTTGGGGACTATTTAATTTTTTAAAAGTGCAAACCACTTTTAAAAAATGTTAGTTTTGGCTGTGGCTTGTCAGATTTCATGTCTTTAAGAAGCATGCGCCTCAGTGGTCAAATTTCCTGTTTTTAAATGCCCCTTTGCTTTTGTTTCTTACTTGCTTTATGCCTTAAAGAACAGCTATGCTGCATGAATGGAGGAGGTTGTTCAGAAAACTAGTAGTTGGCTCTGCCTCTGTGGACCCCAAGGCTCTGCTTCTGCTAACCCTCTCTGCACCCCACCCGTCAGACTGGCCACCAGCCTCCACTGCTGGTTGCATACAGGGGTGTGGCTGGAGTAAAGAGTACAATTAGAACATCAGATGTTTTGATGCCGTCTGAATGCAGCAGGCATGTAGCAGTGTTTAACAGCAAATGAAACAACTAGCCATAGCCCTCAGGATGATGTTTATTCTGTGTTCTATGTGTGCGCGCACACATGCATACTGAATTCTGCAGTCATTAGCTGTTTCAACTAGCTAGCTATAACTTCATGCCAAAAAACTATGAAGCTTACTTTATAGTTTCATCTATAAACTTTCTTTATACTTTCATCTTCTGTATTCCACAAGCAAGATAATTTATGAGCTGGGCTGAAATAGTTGTTGCACCATAATATTTAAATGTAAATTTTCATACTTACAGCATCCCTGTTCATCAGAGTTGTCACTACAGTCCAAGTGGTGGTCGCATTTTTTGTTTTTCCCAATGCACTGCCCACTGGCACATCGGAACTGATCTGTTAAACAAAGCACTGGGGGAGGGGAAAGTGAATGCATGATTAGTCAATGACAGGAATAACAAAACAAGCTAAATATGCAGCATAAAAAGAACAGTATTAAAGCCTATATTTTTAAGAGTTCTAAAGCAGGAGAACTCATTAAATTTCAACAGTACACTTGAACAATATTCAAGATGGAGAGTTTTTGAGCCCCAGTGGGTGACTTATTTTTTTTTAGCAGTGGGCCAGTAAGAATACAAAGGAAGCATCATGAAGAACCAAATCTCCTTTCTCAAGAGCTATTTTATATTTTGTATGTTTTAATAATTTTGTAGGTAGCCTTGGGTCTTTTTAAATAGAAAGGCGATTAAGAAATTCAATAAACAACTTCTACCACTAACACTATTATTATTAGAGTCGCCCTCCTCCAGCCGTACAGTTAAGGAGGCATACTAGTTCTGAAGGTGACAGAAGCAACCACCCCTCCGTTAGAGAGGCAGCGAAGCTGGGCAGAGCCTTGTATGGTTAGGAGATACAGGTTTTTAATAACCCAGTCAAAGATCCCTTGAAAAAGTTGGAATGGAATCACCTTGTAATAATAGCAATTGCTTCCACAATTGCAACCTCTAAGTCAGGGTTCTCCAACCTTGGGTACCCAGATGTTGCTGGCCTACAGCTCCCAGCGTACCCAGCCAGCATGGCTAATGGCAAGGGATTCTGGGAGCTGTAGGCCAGCAACATCTGGGGACCCAAAGTTGGAGAGCCCTGCTCTGAGTTACCTGTGGAGCTTCAGGGGTAGGGAGAAATGACTATATACTCCCATGAGATCTGCAGAAGCTAGAACCCAAGATACTTTTTACTCCTTCTGTGGGTCTTGAATCCATGTCCCAAAGAGAGCTGTCTCCCCTATGTGGGTGCTGTTCCACTACTGACTGCCTTGGGAAGTTTCATGTGATTGTTTACTTTTAACAAAAGAAAAATGGAGTAAATATCTAAGAATTTCTCTCGGAGAGGTATGTGATCAATAACCTGAATGCTGGGTTGAAAGAGAGACCTGTTCAGTATCCTGAGATCCAAGAAAATACTGGATTCTTCAGATAATGTTTTGCCTTGAACCTATACTATGGAGGAAGAATTACACCTATCAAACCCCTGTGAATTTTAGACAGCAACTTTCTTGAAAGCCTTAAAATCAGCCAACTGTCTGTAGACAGGTAAGGCATCCAACTGTCTCCAGCTAGTTGAAATTTCTGAACTTTGTGGTGACCTACTAGAGGCTTTTTTTCTTTTTTCTTTCTTTCTTTTTTTTTTTAATAAATTTTATTTATATTTTTTTTAAAAGAACACACATACAAAAAACCCCCATAAACCTACAAATCATACACTACAAGTGCACCCGTCACCCCGGGGCCAAAACCAATTCTATCCACATAATCCATTATTAATCTATATTCCAAAAATACATCATATCATGACATGGCTTACTCCCTTTCCCCTTTACTAAAACATAATCTAAAAATGACCCCATATTTCCTTAAAATTATTTTTCTTTAATTGTCCCCTTTTACATTTAATACTACATGTTAGTTTATCATTTAAAGCAATATCCCAAACCTCTTTATACCAATCTATTATTAAATACTGATGTTGAACTTTCCAATTCCTTGCTATCAATAATCTCCCTGCCGCTAATAAACTTACAATTAGTTCCTTTTTCTCTTGTGAGCACAGAAGTTTCTCCGTTATTGATAACAATGCTAATTTTGGACAGACCTCCACATTAATACCAATGATTTCTGAAATTTCTCCAAAAATTTTATTCCAAAAATCCAATACGCTTTTACAACTCCACCACATATGACCATAAGTACCAAGTTCCTGGCATCCTCTCCAACACAATGGAGCACAATTACTATCTATTTTGTTTAATCTTACTGGAGTCAAATACCATCTCCAAACAGTTTTTAAAAAATTCTTTTATCCTTACTGACATATTTCTTAATATACGTCTGCCCCAAATATTTCTCCACCCTGCATTCGATATCTCCTCCTCAAATTCCATTTCCCACATCATCTTAAGGTTGTCTTTTTTCACTTCAATCCTCTGCATCATTTTATATATCTCCTTAGTTAACCCTCTAGAAGAAACATTCCCTTCTATAAGTTCTCTAGACAACACTTTCTTTTCAAATCCAGTAAACTCCCTCTCATGCTCATTTTTCTTCTTCCATTTCTTAGTCCACTGATCTAATTGCATTAAATTTAACCACGAAATTCTATCTGGCCCAATCATTTCCGATATTTGTTGTCTAGTCTCAATTTTTCCCATCCAATCCATTAATTTGATAACCTTATTTTCCCTAAATATTGCCTCCCAATGCTGTGCATTTTCTGGAAAGTCCTCCATTGCTACAAGGAGAGGCTTTTTTTCTGCTTTCTAGGAAGAACAGGTTGCTTACCTGTAACTGTGGTTCTTAGAGTAGTCATCTGTGCATTCACACACATGGGCTCTGCGCCTGCGCTGAGACTCTTCAGGAAACTTCTAAAGCTGAGGAATTTTAGGCTTCCCCCACTGCCCCACTGAGCATGCTCCTAGCGGGCTCCTGCTTATTCCCTCAGTTCCTTGAGGCCGCCTGTTGTGGCCTCGGAACTGAGAGAATTCTTGGCACCATAACATCGATACAAGGGACCGACATCGGAACCGACTGTGAAACAGCTTCTGGTAGCCCTATTGAGATCAACAGTGATACTGAAGCGGGGATGGTGGGTGGGTTGTGTGAATGCACAGATGACCACTCGAAGAACCACAGTTACAGGTAAACAATCTGTTCTTCTTCGTGGTCTCTGTGCATCACACACATGGGCGATGTACCAAGCTGACTTACCGGTGGAGGGTCAGTGTCCTCAGAGTGAAATGGAAGAAAGCACGGCCCTGCCGAAAGCACAGTTCAATCGAGCCTGGATGTCTAAGTGGTAGTGCTGAATGAACATCGACAGTGTGGGCCACGTAGCAGCTCGAAAGAGCTCTGGCAGGGAGATCCCTTGACTGAATGCGACTGAGGCAGCTACGCCGTGTGTCAAGTGAGCAGTCACTGCATGATCAAGCGGGAGTCCACTAAGTTCAAAGGCAAGCTTTATGGCCTGCACAACCCAGTTCGCAAATCTCTGAGATGAGACAGGGAGGCCTGCACTCCATTGTCCATAGCATATGAAGAGCGCTGGGACCGGTGAGTGGACTCTGTTCTAGCCATGTAGATGGATAGCACCCTTCGGACATTGAGCGTGTGCATCATCCTCTCTATCAGCGTCGACAGTGATGGAAAAAATGCAGGTAGAACAATGTCTTGATTCAAGTGAAACTCTGAGATGACTTTCAGTAGATTTCTGGAAGCACCACCTTGTCTTGATGGAAAATGAGATAAGGGCACACAAAGAGCACAGAATTCACTTGATCACCAAGCTGAGGTGATCGCAACCAAGAAGGCCACCTTCCAGGTCAGAAGACCAAGATCCACAGTGGCAAGTGTCTTGAAGGGTTTTGAAGTCAGTGCCTTGAGCACAACAGAGAGACTCCAAGATGGCACTACGGTCTGGACCAGAGGAAACAGGTTATGCAAGCCTTTCAGAAATTGCTGGACCAGCTGGTGAGAGAGGACAGTCTTACTGCCAATGGAAGGATGATATGCTGAGATGGCTACCAAGTAAACCCTAATGGAAGACAGCTTCAGTCCTTTAAGTGAGAGTGAATGAAGAAATTGCAAGATTATTGGGATTGAGCAGGAAGCAGGATCAGATCCAGCAGACCGACAGAAGGCAGAGATAGTGGCCCACTTAGCCGCATAGGAAGATAGCCACATAGAGGGTTTTCTAGCTGCTTCCAGGATTGCTGTTGGGAGCTGCAGGGCTTGTTGTGTCAACGAAGCCTCCACGCAGTGAGGCGAAGGATGTCCAAGTCCGGATGACAAATCTGACCCTGATCCAGAGTTAGAAGGGACAGGAAGGTGGGAAGACAGATATACTCTCCCTCACTGCGGTGAAGGAGTGGTGCAAACCAGACCTGTCTCGGCCACCAGGGAGCAATGAGAATGCAGCTGGTATTGTTAGAGAGAATCTTGGCCATGACTTTCATCAGCAGTGGGATGATAAGGAAGAGATAGAAGAGACCTCCTGACCATCAATGAAGGAAGGAGTCCCTCAGCGAGGCTGGATCCATCCCTGCCCTGCTGCAGAAGGCCCCGCAGGCTGCATTCTCCACTGTCTCAAACAGGTCGACATCAGGAGTGCCCCAATGGTTGAAAAGGTAAGTACGCACCCAGGAGTCCAACTGCCACTCATGAGAGTAGAGTTGTATAAATGAGCCTCGCCTGGCAAAACAGAGGCCAAAATTGGCCCCGCTCACGCCCGGCGAGGCCTTACCTTTTTCTTCGGGGCAGCTCGCCTCTCCGCGGCGAGCCGCCCACGCAGCCTGCTCCGGTCCCGTCACTTCCGGGACCGGAAATGACGTGACAGGCGCGTTCTGCGCCTGTGCAGGGTCCCGTCACATCATTTCCGGTCCCAGAAGTGACGCGAGGCGACGGGACTGGAGAAGGCGGATTGAGCGGCGCGGAGAACTTCTCAGCGCCGCTCAGAAGATTGGGTCGAGGGGTGCGCCCCCGCGGAGAATCGAGTCGGGGGCGCGGAGGGCCCCCGATCCAGGTTGGATCCACCTCTACATGAGAGGTCACTGTGATCCTGCTCAAAGCATCCACCAGGACATTGTCCTTCCCAGCAATGTGAATTGCTGGGAATGACATCCGTCTTGGAATGGCCTAACTGAAAAGACACAGGGTCAAATTGTTCAGTTTTGAGGACCTTGTCCCTCCTTGCTTGTTCATGTAGGCCACCATGGTTGTATTGTCTGTCACGATTTGGATGGAGTGGCCGCTGAGGTCAGGCTCGAGCTAAGAGCTCTAGGAATTTGATGTGAACAAAGAACCACCACCAACCGTGGACCAGCCTGCCCTTGCAATGAGCCCCCCAACCCATCAAGGAGGCGTCGGTCGTCAAGAGTCTTTGTTGGGGGCAGAGGCAGGAATGGAAGGCTCTCTGTCAAATTGGACTTGGTCATCCACCAGAGAAGGGAAATCTTCATGTGACTTGGGTAGAGACAAGTAAGTGCGACGGGCATCCTTATTGGGCTCAAAGGCCTTAAAGAACCTGGTCTGCAGCAGACGCATCCAGGAGTTGAGTTAATGCGATCTCAAAGATCATCGAAGGCCATGAATCCCAGAAGGAGTTGGACCCAGAAGACAGAAATACGGTGAGCATGGAACAGCCTGGCTGCCAAGGTATGTATGGTGTGGACTCAGTCCCGAGGAAGAAAAGCTCGAGTCTGCACCGTATTGAGAAAGGCTCCGATGAAATGTGTTGACGTGGATGGTTCGAGGACAGACTTCTCCCAGTTCACATAAAATCTGAGTGTCTCCAAGAGGTGAAGTGCTGTTCTCAGGGCATGGTGAAAGCCTCGCTCCGATGAATCCATGAGCAGCCAGTCGTCCAGGTATGGGAAGACTTGAATGCCCTGAGTGTGCAGGTGAGCACAGATTACTGCTACACACATCGTGAAGACTCTAAGAGCCATGGAAAGGCCAAACGGAAGTACTCTGAACCAGAAGATGTCTTGGCTGGTGCTGAACCATAGGAACCATCCCGCTAACTGTCAGGATGGACAGCGACGTGAAAATAGGCATCCTTGAGGTCGATCTACGCAAACCACTCACCCCTGCATAGTAGGGGCAGAATCGACTGGAGTGTCGAGATCTGAAATCTCTTCAGGGTGGTGAAGGTGTTGACACCCCACAGGTCCAGGATTGGATGAAGCCCTCCATCTCTCTTCGGTACTGTGAAGTATTCAGAGTAGAGGCCCTCCTAAAGTTGGGTAGGTGGGACTCTCTGGATGGCGCCCTTCTGCAACAGAGAAGTCACCTTGTCCAGCAGTGGTGGAGAGGGCTGCATGGTGAGGACACCAAGGAAGGGAGGGTGAGTGTCAAATTTGATCCTGTACTGATGCTGGATGATCTTGAGAACCCAGCTGTTGGATGTGATCCTCCTCCAGGATGGTAGGAAGGAGGCCAGGCGGGAGCCAAATACAAGAGCCAAGCAATTCGTGCTCATTGTGGTCAGAGATGGCACTTTGAGGAGTAGTTGCCTCCTTTGTGGGAGCCCCAGTACTGAGGTTGTTGGTAGGAGTGCTTTGGTACCAAGGGTTGCCGCGCATGAGATTGACACTACTGAGACAGAGCAGAGGTATAAGAAGAGGGCTGTTGGAACCATCTCTGGTGACGATAAAAACAAGATTGTGGCTGTGTTCCAAGGCCCATTTTGTTGGCAGTTGTCCTTGCCTTCTGGATATTTTCCATTGCTTCACTGGTCTTTGAACTGAAGAGTCCCTCATCATTGAAAGGGAGACCATGAGCCTCTGGTGTCAGGGTGGTGGAGCGAAGCCAAGCATGATGTCGGAGGGTGACCACTCTGATTAGTGCCCTGCTGCAGCAATCTGCCTGGTGCCTCGCCATGTTAATTTGCTAGCAAGAGTTTAGGCATGTCATCCTGGAAGACCTGTGCCAACTGCCTCTTGTCTTCGAGCAGGTAATTGCAGAGCGAGCCAACTTTTTTCCAAAGGAAGAGTTGGTAATGACCCATAGTGGCTTTATAGTTGGCCACCCAAAGACTGAGGGAGTAGATCTTCCAACCAAGGAGGTCCAAACGATGGCCCTCTTCATCCACCGGGGCGGTGTGTTGCTTGCCAGATTTGCCCTATGCAGACTCCACAATAATTGAGTTCAGGAGAGGTGTCCTCTTCTCTCACCTGGTACATACTCTCCAGCCTCTTCACCATGGCCAGGGCCATAGTGGTATCTGTAATCGTCCCAGCGGTAATGTGGGTGAGGCAGCACAGACCAATTGGACCCACACTCCCAGTTGGACAGCGGGGACCTGGAGTGGTACCAGCATGGAGAATGAGGAGTCTCTCTTGAAATCGAACGTCGGTCTCAAGACAGGGCTTGAGGCGAAGTCAAATGCTGTGCCTGTCCATGCATAGGCATGGAGACAGGAGCCTGCAGAGTAGGGCGTTCCCCAGCTGGGGAAGCATCCCAAACCTCCCCTTCCGAGACTGAGGTGGAAGGTAGGTGGTGGCATCGGTACTGTAGGAGGCTTCAGTACTGAGACCGAAGGGCCGGCCTCTGGAGTTGAGATCGAAGACCCTTTGGTGCCGAAGATGATGGATGGCAGACAGAGCTGAGAGAGTCTGACTTGGAGGTGTCCTTAAACCTCTGATGCTCCTTCTTCTTCTGTCATTCAACATCCTCCTTGGCCTTTTTTGCCAGGTTTTTTTGGCTAACTTAGAGATGGCGAGAGAGCGGCCCAGTGTTGGAGGGTCTGAAACAACTCACACTGGGTGGTGAGGAGTAGGTGGCTCGGCAGTGGGAATGGACATTGCTGCAGATGGGGTAGAGGCATCCACCGCCTCCAGAGCCCTGTGCCACAACTTTGCCTTCAAGCAGTCCACACGGTGTTGCCTTGCCTGCTTAGTAAATGCCTGGGGGGCACATTTGGGATGTATCCACTACGTGCCCCTCACCCAAGCAAAAGAGGCAGAGTGGCCATCGGTAGGTGTTAGCTTGCTACGGCAGCGGACGCACTTGAGGAAGGCTGCCTTGAGAGGCATCAGCCTTGGAGAGGCCTCCACAGCCAAATCCGGAGAGAAGGATAGAACAAATAAAATAGAAAAACAATGAAAGTAGAAAGGAAGAACGATAGAAGAGGCAAAGAAAGAATAAAACTGATAGATTTTCCTCAGCTAGCGATCAAGCGAAGGAGAACGGTCCCTAAGTGTCCGGTCACAATGGTGGTAGAAGAGGAACTAAGGGAATAGGCAGGAACCAGCTGGGAGCATGCTCAGTAGGGCTGGTGGGGGAAGGGTTCCCACCTAAAACTCTTCAGCTTTAGAAGTTTCCGGAAAAGTCTCAGCACAGGCGCAGAGCCCATGTGTGTGATGCACAGAGACCACGAAGAACTTACCATTCTACCATGATACTAAATCAGTGCACCAGCCACCATCTTCCCTGAACACCACTGGACAGTGCACTAACATAAAACAAGCATAATGTCAATGCTACAGGAAGAATTCTGCATATAGATAGTCATAACACTGGATTAGATTTTTTACACAGAGTGCTTTTGTACTTGTGCCCAAGCTGAGTTAATCAGTTTACCACACAATCTCAGCTGAGCAGAATAAGATGCTATCCACAGCCTACAGCATGCCCCAGCTAGCCATGCTGGCTGGGAGATGCTGGAAGTTGTAGATTTTTTCTGTTTAAACATGCATAGGATTGCACTCTTAGTCTTAAGTTACATACTGGATTCCAATGACTTCCTGAGGAAACTCCAATCCACTGACAATCTCCCAGAAAACACCATACTAGCCATTGTTAATGTTGGGGCCCTTTATACCGACATCCCCCACAAAGATGGACTACAAACCATCAGGAATATCATCCCTGATGATGCTACAGCATACCTAGCCACCAAACTCTGCCACTTTGTACTTAACCCACAATTACTTCAGCTTTGGGGAGAACATATATCTTCAGATCAATGGCATTGGCATGGGTACTCACATGGTCACACAGTCTGCCAACATCTTCATGGCTGACTTAGAAAAAAAAAACTTCCTCATTAGCTCCCATCTCCAAAAACCTCTCCTCTACTTGAGATAATAATGATAAAGATGTAATCAGTGTAAGTCGCACCAGGACTTTCATACCACCATCAACTTGACCCTAGTCCATGCAACAGGTTCACTTTCTGGATACTACTGTGCAACTATATAATGGATATATAACCACCACCTTATAATGGAAACCCACTGACCCCTACACACACATGGTTGCAGCTTCTGCCCAGAACACACCACAAAATCCATTGACTACAGCCAAGACCTATGATACAACCATATCTGTTCAGATTCATCAGACTCACAACTTAGACTTAAATCAAGCATTTCTCAGACTGTAATACCTACCCAACCAAGTGAAAAACAGATCAGCAGGGTCTAGCACTCAGAAATAATCTACTACAGGACAGACCTAGAAGAAAAAAATAACCCACCACTCATTGTTACCTACAGTTCCCAGCTAAAACCACTCAGATAATCTACAGCCCCTCCTTCACAATGTCACTTCCCTCTCACAGGCCCCTCTCATAGCCCCACAACCTAAAACGGCTACTCAACAGCAACAAGAGACCATGTAACAGAAATACAGACACTGTGGCAGACCCAGATGCCAACTCTGTCCCCTATGTCTGCATTGAGCAGGGGGTTGGACTCAATAGCCTTGTAGGCTCCTTCCAACTAAATCTATGTCTACTCTGGCAACACTATGACAGGATCTAACAATGTCATCCACAACATTAGGGGTTCATAGACCTGCTTATCTTCCAATGTGATCTATGCCATCATTTGCCAGCAATACTCTACTGCATTCTACACAAGACAAACAGGTCAATCTCCATGCAAAAGAATAAATGGTTACAAATCTGACATCAGAAATGGCAATATTAAAAACAACAACAAAAACCACTAGTGGAGGAACATTTCAATTTCCCAGAACACTCTGTCACTGACATTAAGGTGGTGGTTTTTGAACAAAGGCATTTCAAGGACAGCGCAAAACAGCTGAACAAGAGCTCCCCAAGAGGTCCAGCTCTATCTCCCATGACTTACTGGGACAAAGATGTTGTGTTTTTTCTCACAATATGTATGTTAACCGGCTCACCAATACAAAGATGTCTGTTTTATCACCCAACATCTGTTTTGGCCACAGTTAATAAATTATCATTTCTGTATTTTCTGTATTTCATTTCCTGCTGAACTCACTGTTTACAGTTCTATCCCTCCCACTGCACCACCCTGCCCCAACTATATGTGTATATATACTTGAAATTCAACATAACACTTCATGCATCCGATTAAGTGGACTGCAGTCCCTGAAAACTTGTCCTATGCCATAATAAATTTGTTAGCCTTTAAGGTGCCACAAGATGCTTCGTTGTTTCTGTCATCCTCTTGGAAAACTGCTGTTTAAAGGGACATAAGGAACAAATAAAGGGCTTGGAAAAGTCTCCTATCTAGAGAATGGAGAAAGAAGTTTCTTCATGACCTTTGATTCTATTAAAACATTTTCAAAGACTGTTCAAAAGGAGTACTTGCCAAAGAATAGAGTAAAAACAAATCAACCTCAGACATGAAGTATACCTGTCAAGCTAAATGTGTAGTCTGATCATATCTGCTGCCAGAGTTCAGGCAGAAGAACGTAGTGTCTAAGTTTGTATCTCCCATCACAAGTAGAAGTCTGAGCTAGCTTGCAGAAACCTTACAAAGGACTATGTTCTCCTGAGCAGCACGTTGCAGAAGTTCCTTAGGGCAAAGGCTTGAAACCTTGGTAAAAGGAGAGGTGACCATGCCACTTTAATGGCTACGGCTGAGACCTCATGGGACTTCCACAGGATCATGGTATTTCTTTAGTTTTATCCACTGCTCTGGAACCATAATGTCAGGAACCAATGTAGCTACAGGGCAATCTAGGGGCCCCTTGAACTCTATAAAGTCATGAGGCAATTCTTATTTATTTATTTTTAAAACTGTAGCCATCTGGCAGAAGGAACACACTCTTCAGCTGTTGCTCTTAGAAATGCTCCAGCTGGCCTCTCGGGGCTTGGGAGAAGCAGCTCCCTGAACAGAACAAACTTTTCCTGTTCTAGTAGCTTCAGAGAAAAAGGGCAGGAAAGTCTTCAGGAAGGAGAGAACTCCCTTGTCTTTTCCTAGACAGCTCACTGCCCCTTCTGTTTCTGAGGTCTGGAATTGTTTAGTTTCCTCACCAGATACCTCACTCTCCTAATTTCTGAGGGAGGGGGCCTAATACTCTCCACAGGAAGAAAAAAAAAAGGACAGCAACTCCCTGGATTCCTCACTAGAAAGGTTGCCACCCCTTCTTATTCTTTGAGGGGGGAATACCTTTTTAATGATTAATAGTTATTTAACTATTTAATTATTAGTTATTTAATTAAATTATTAGTTATTTAACTTAAGAATAGTATGGTTTACATTTGATGCATCTGCAGCCTCAAATTGCCTAGCTTAGTCCACAATTCTAAAATCTAAAGTTATTTATGCATACAAGTTACTGCATGCAATCCAAATGTCCATATAGATTTCTAGGAAAAGCTGTCAGTGATAAAATGTATGTTCAAACATAGCAAGAGCTTTGAGATCCTCAGTCCATTGGATATCAGGTGGTGGAGACTTATCCTTCCATCCTTGAAGCCTGAGTTTCCTGACAACCATAAAGTCTCGTGGAACCCATTTACATTGACTATCTGACAGCTTTCATACCATGGGTTTAGGAATACCTGAACATCTGCAACTTTCAGCAAGGTTTCTAACACAAAGCTGTTAGAAACAAATACCTGACTAGAAAGAGACCACCGCAGAACACATCACATGGACTAATGAAGCATCATCGGTGCCAGAGCACCAGCATATGGCTGAAACTAGTAACTTCTTTCTGAAAAGCTTTGAGGAGTCCAAAATGTGTAGAACATCCATTTTTGTTGTATCAGACATAGTTTTAATTCTGGAGACACGGATTGCATAGAGGCTAAAGCCTCTTTCCACTGGCATGGATGTATGGGGCACTCCAGTTCCCTGTTCCGCTGGCATGGATGTATGGGGCACTCCAGTTCCCTGTTCCGCTGGCATGGATGTATGGGGCACTCCAGTTCCCTGTTCCGCTGCCCCCTGATGTCTTAGACAGCTAGTTTACTGCATTTCAATGCCAGTTATAGATGGTTTGGTCAGCCAGTTATATGGTTATATAGATGGTTTCAATGCCATTTATAGGTTTGGTCAGCTATGATGAATCAACTAGCTCCTCCAATAACACTGGAGGTTCTGAAACACTAAAAGCTAAAGGGCCAAATATAGACGTTAATACACATTTTAATTGGAGGTGTTGCCATTGAGCACTAGCAGGTAGATGTTATTTATATTTAAACTCTCCAAATGAGAGGTATTATACCTGGCCATGGTCTGTCCCAGGATGACTCCTACTTGGATGAGGATCCAGCTGGCACAGAGTCTGAAGACCCTATGGGACAGACAGGACCCCTTGATTCCAGCAATACCCTGGACACCCCCAGCACTGCAGGAGGGGCTGTGCCAGGCTTGTCTACAGAGGAGGATCTGTGGTGGATGCCCTGCCTGCAGAAGCAGAGGTCAAACCACCTTCTAGCCCCAAACAGTGCTGACGTCAGAAGGTGCAGGTGCAGACAAGCCACCTGGTGACAAAGCGCTCATCTCAAGGGCCAAAGAACCAGGCTCCCCAGGAGTAACAGGCTCCTCAGGAGTAGATAGGCCTTGAAGGCTAGACTAACCAGTTGCAGGTAGGCTTGGGAGACCAGACTGTATCAGCTCTCAGGTAGGATCTGCTCATTGTTGGAACAGCACAGGTCTTCAGCTTTCAGCCCTGTACAACCCATCTTCTTGACCTTGCTTTCCACACCGAATGACGAACCTTCCATACTTCTGATACCTGGAACCCTGCTAGACATTGCTCCTGGAATTACACCTGACCTTGGACTGCTTCGCCATACTTGATCCCAGCTTCTCCCCGAGATCCCTGCTTTTATGGACTGCCCTAATTCCCTTGGCCAGCTCACCACCAGATGGCTCAGACTCACAACCACCCCTGGTCAGAGGCCAAGATGGGACTTGTCCTAGGCAGGACAGTAACTCATCCTCCTATGTTATTAGTTAGTCTAAGTTATGGATTCCACATTCAGCGAAGCTTTTCCAGAGGAAAGGCTGCCCATCCATTTTCAAATTCAAATTGCACCAGTTACCTTGGTGTGTGCGCGTGAGTCAAAATTTCTTGCACAAATTAATGACAGCCCCTTCCCTCTTTGGGTAGTCTTAGAAGCTGCTTATTTAACACCTCTTTTTAAATGGATGGCACTGGGTTCCACCCACATAAAGAAGGACTGGATTATTGCACCCTCAATTCTGAGCTACAATATGTCACATCTGTCTAGCTGCCAGAATTGAGGGTGCAATAATCCAGTCCTTCTTTATGTGGGTGGAACCCAGTGCCATCCATTTAAAAAGAGGTGTTAAATAAGCAGCTTCTAAGACTACCCAAAGAGGGAAGGGGCTGTCATTAATTTGTGCAAGAAAGGGGACATGCCTTGTGATAAATATTTAAATACGGAAAGTTAAAGCCTCCCTCTATTGTTGGTACACTTAAGAGAAAAATGAGTAGGGGGGCAGGTTCCCCAAATAAATTTCTGAAATACTATGTTAAAATTAAAGTGTGCTAGTTTCAGTTTCCCCCCAGATGTTTAATGTGAGTGAAGCACATCTTTCCAGGTTGAGGGATATTTGCAATAAGAGAGGACTTAAATTCAATTTAATCATTTGGATCTCTATCCCAAGGTAACTTATAGCCTCAGGGCAGCAGGGAAATTGCCATTTTGAAAATAAACTAGATGAAGTGTTAGTGCCCATGAACATCAGTTCAGATTTTTTCCAATTGATAGTATCTCTGGAAAGCATCGCAAAGATGTAAATGAATCTTATTAGTTCTGGTATAGAAGATTCAGGTTTATTGATATACAACGTATCATCTAAATACAACACTGTTTTGTACTAGATGTTTTTATGTAAAAGGCCATAAATATTCCTACTTTCTCTGATTGCACACATCAGTGGTTCTAGACAGAGGTTAAATATTAGTGGAGAAAAGGGACAACCTAGTTGTATACCTCTTCCTAAAGAAAATGGGCTTAAAAGGACTCCACTGAACATCACCTGTGACTTCAGGGAAGAATAAAGCATTTTAACCCATTTCAGAAATTCTTGGGCGAGTCTGAATTTTGACAGGGTGGTAAAAATAAACTGCCAGTACACTTTGTCAAATGCTTTCTCTGTATCAACTGATATTACCATAGCTGGATCTTTCATTGAATTATTAAGGGCTATCAAATCCACTAATAATCTCAGATTACCTACTCCTACTTGATCAGGGGGAATTACAGCTGTAACTACTTCCTAGAGCAGTGATTCCGAACCTTGGGTCCCCAGATGTTGCTGGACTACAGCTCCCAGCATACCCTGCCAGCATGGCTAATGACAAGGGATGCTGGGTCCCTTGTCATTAGTCCAGCAACATCTGGGGACCCAAGGTTCGGAATCACTGTCTTAGAGTCTATTAGCAAGTACTGTACCCTGACTAAATCTTGTGTGGGAATTTAGGGGGAAAGAATAGAAACTGAAGAAATAAGTAGCATAGTGGAGCTCAGTCAACGCCCTGTACCTTGGAGTTAGGCCAGACTAGATCTGGGTGGGGGCTCCCTCCCACATAGAAAAGCATGCAGAAGTCTGATTGGTACAATGCCTTTCTATTAAAGTGGGGGGAGCAACCCATTCAAGGATACCCTCATTCCCTGTAGGAAAAAGGCTGCTGCGCCCTGCATAGTTCCTCACCTTTCCCAATTACAAACAAAATAAAAATAGCAGAAGACAAGCTATACATTCAATTTACAACATTTCTAGAGGTTGAAGAATTTAATTACTTGTAGCACTGAAACTGAATTTCCTGGGCTCAGAATTTAATTTTTTGTTGTCGTGCAGAGTACATACAGCACTAGTTGTAGCATACTAGAACAGACAATTCATCCCAAATTTCATTGTTAGAAACAAATATTGCAAGCTTGTGTTAAAAGTTGTCACTTTTCTTCTCCTTCACTTCCAACTCTATTCCCACCCTTAAGCAGCTATTTCATGTGTTGGAAACATTAATACCTTCACATTTCTTTTCATCCGAGATATCCTGGCAATTTGGTTCTCCATTGCACTGAAGGATGCTGTCAATGCACTGCCCGCTCTCACACTGGAACTGGGTCTCTGAGCACACAGGGCAGTTCTTCTCATCACTGGCATCTTCACATTCAGTGAACCCATCGCAGCGCCAAGCTACAGGAATGCAGTCAATCTCCCCTGTGAAACACGTGAAGTGCTGCGGGGAGCATGTTGGCGGTTCTGTTACAAAAAATGGGTTTTTTTTCTCAGAAGGATGGAAAAGGAATAGGTAAATGTCTGATCAAGTGGCAAATCTCCATGGGAAGCTAGAAGTTACATTTATGGAAAACAGAAACTAAGGCTTTGTTTGAACTGTGGACACTAACTTCTACCTCTCCCTGTCTCAATGCCTGAGCATTGACTGTACATCAACAAAACCAAACTAAACTATGGGAACTACAAAGCAGAACAGGCACAATCTCTAATCTCAGGATCTTCATGGTTTCAAGAGCAACATCCACCTTAGGTTTTTTTTAAAAATCAGACTGAAATAAAACAGTCACAACCTAGCACCACTCACGGGCCTATTTATATGTTGTTTTTCCCCCTAGGATTATCCCCAAGGAGATATTGAGAGAAGGCTCATACCCCCTCCTGCTGCCCTTTCCAGCTTCTCTTGCTATATATGATGTTTTTAAAGTTATGTAGTTAAATGGGGAAGGGGATAATCATTCGATCTTAGGAGAGTGGAGATTCCCGTGGCTCACTGCAGATCTTTTGGTAACATCTGACACAGGCCTGTGGCTCACGCTGGCTCAGCTTGTCTGAGTGTGGAAAGCTAAGCAGGATCAGGCCTGGTTATTACTTGGATGGGAGACCCCTCCTCTAGTTTTCTGCATTCCAACTCTATTGAATCTGCCTGTGAACACTCTCTGACATGGTTTGGACGACACGACAACCCACCATGTTTTGTTATCGTAGGTGGTCGTGTTGTGCGAACAGGGACTGGTTCTCCAAGGCCGACTTGTTTTTCAAACACGCCACCCTGCGGTGCCCATGGGATGTTCTAGGGTGGTTGTCAACCAGGGTGGATAAAAAATCAATGATTTTTTAAAAAAATATTTAACCAATGGATTTTTAAGATTTAAATCGATTTTTTTTAAATTTAAATTGGATTTTTTAAATTAAAAAATGCTTTTTGAGGAAAAAATATAGTCCACAGGTTATTCATCATGAAATAAGGATTAGTTTTTAATTATGTCGCATGAGGCTGTATATTCATGCAATGTTTATTTTTGGTAAATGAATTCCATTAATCCATTCACAATGTCATGCTCTTCCAGAAGTTTCTGTAAGATTATTGGGCAATTCTTCTGTCTAGAAGATATTATCACAGATGCTTGGTTTTACAGTTCTCAAAACTGTGAATTTGTGTCTGCAGAGATCACATGCCTCTTCTTCACAGCAAAAATGTTATAAAATAAACATAGAGTCGAGAAAAAGACCTTATCTATGTACACAGAATCAACCCCTTACCTCTTAAGCGCTAAGTTTCAAAAAATGCAATGAATAGAAGATTGTTGGGAGTGGAATAGATCTGCACAAGAAGCTTAAGTGTGAGGAGGGAGGGGCAAGCAGTAAAAATGAAAGTGAAACCTTTTGAGCAGAATACTCCACAAGTCTGTGGATCTTTGTGTGTATAGCCTGAGGTTTATCATATTATTCTTTCCCTGGAGGAGAAAACCTATAATGGCATCAGGCCGTAAAAGAGACCCAGTTTGGGAATATTTTAATGAAGTTCCTCCACCTATGGGTAAGGCAGGCATGCCTGCAAAATGCAAACACTGCAACAAAGAAATGCAAGGCCTGGTGGCCCAAATGAAGCAACATAGTGAGAAGTGCTGTGATGAAGATGACAAAAGGACAGGGATGTTGAAGAGTCCTTGGTCTCGAGTCACGAGTCTTTGGACTCGAGTCCAAGTCCTTGGTCCAAAATGGTGACTCACGAGTCCCGGGTCACTCCCAAAGCTGACTCCACGAGTCCCTATTAAAATCAATGGGGTTTTCCCCCAACAAAATAAGGCTACTTCAGATGTGTGGCTTAAATAAATTCTAGGCACAAGTGTGCCTTTTTATCTCAAAACTCTGCCACTGATTTTGACAAGAACAGACTAGGCAGACAAACCCAAAATAACCAGGCAGGCAGGGAACCCCAAAGCAGGCAGGCAGAGGCATTTGTCTTGGACAATTCTAACTGTGGAACTGGTTAAGAAGAGACCAGGCAGGCAGAGGAGGCAGGGAACCCCAAACAGGCAGGCAGAGGCAGCCAAACCCAAAGTGTCTGAAAGGTTGCATTAGGAAAATGATTTTAAAAAATAAACTTGGATTGTTACTGCAACTAGGTCCAGACAGCACCTGCAGGTGGCATCAAGCAGGGATGTTGACGAGTCCTTGGTCTCGAGTCCTGAGTCGAGTCTCGAGTCCCATTAAAAATACTGGAACTCGAGTGCGACTCGAGTCAGAGGGGGGACTCAGCCCGACTCGTGAGTCGAGTCCTCGAGTCCAAGTCCCCATCCCTGCAAAAGGAACATGTTTGAACAGGCAGGATCTTCAGGTTGGTAAACGGTTTGATTTCATCATATTTCTTAAAGACTGCCTTGAGGAACTGTCATGTTTGAGCAAAATTATATTTGTTATTATTACTGCATGTTACTGTCATTTTGATACAGTTGTTATGAAGAAGTAAAGAGTTGAAACAAGCAAATATTCCTTTTTTGGACAGTACTGAGTGGCAGTGAATACAATGAGTAATACTAAATAAGCAGAAATGGTATAAATAATAAAATAACAGCATTGACTTTTTTGTTTAGGGGAATCCATCATCAATATAAAGGATTCTGGAAACTATCCACCTTCGAGATCACCATCCTCCTGTTCTACAGTTTCAGAGTTATCTGTCCAGGATAGTGTTTCAGTCACATCATATACATCACACATCCACAGTATATCACCTAAAAGAAAGAAAAAAGCCGACCATCCAGGAACCACCATAGATATGTTTGTGACGGAAGGCCCGTCGCGTCACATCCAGCTTTACGAAAATGCTCATCGGAGAGGCAAGCAGAGGGACGAGTGGCGGTGTGTGTGCTCGCCGGAACTTGCGAGCACCCCGAGAGCCAGGACGGGGTGCTTGTCATGTGGTGTGGCAGCCAGGCGCGGTGTGCACCCGCCAGGACACGCCGCGAGCACCCAACCTGGCTCTCGGGGTACTTGCGAGCTCCGGCAAGCACCTGCCACTCGTCCCTCTGCTCGCCTCCCCGACGAGCATTTTTGTAAAGCCGGGCGGCGTGGTGGAAAAATTTATTCCACGGGACCCGGTCCCTGGTCCCAAAATCAATTAACTCTCTTTCTAATCTGCTGGTTTTTAAATCACAAACATATCTATGGTGGTTCCTGGATGGTCGGCTTTTTTCTTTCTTTTAGGTGATATACTGTGGATGTGTGATGTATATGATGTGACTGAAACACTATCCTGGACAGATAACTCTGAAACTGTAGAACAGGAGGATGGTGATCTCGAAGGTGGATAGTTTCCAGAATCCTTTATATTGATGATGGATTCCCCTAAACAAAAAAGTCAATGCTGTTATTTTATTATTTATACCATTTCTGCTTATTTAGTATTACTCATTGTATTCACTGCCACTCAGTACTGTCCAAAAAAGGAATATTTGCTTGTTTCAACTCTTTACTTCTTCATAACAACTGTATCAAAATGACAGTAACATGCAGTAATAATAACAAATATAATTTTGCTCAAACATGACAGTTCCTCAAGGCAGTCTTTAAGAAATATGATGAAATCAAACCGTTTACCAACCTGAAGATCCTGCCTGTTCAAACATGTTCCTTTTGCAGGGATGGGGACTTGGACTCGAGGACTCGACTCACGAGTCGGGCTGAGTCCCCCCTCTGACTCGAGTCGCACTCGAGTTCCAGTATTTTTAATGGGACTCGAGACTCGACTCAGGACTCGAGACCAAGGACTCGTCAACATCCCTGCTTGATGCCACCTGCAGGTGCTGTCTGGACCTAGTTGCAGTAACAATCCAAGTTTATTTTTTAAAATCATTTTCCTAATGCAACCTTTCAGACACTTTGGGTTTGGCTGCCTCTGCCTGCCTGTTTGGGGTTCCCTGCCTCCTCTGCCTGCCTGGTCTCTTCTTAACCAGTTCCACAGTTAGAATTGTCCAAGACAAATGCCTCTGCCTGCCTGCTTTGGGGTTCCCTGCCTGCCTGGTTATTTTGGGTTTGTCTGCCTAGTCTGTTCTTGTCAAAATCAGTGGCAGAGTTTTGAGATAAAAAGGCACACTTGTGCCTAGAATTTATTTAAGCCACACATCTGAAGTAGCCTTATTTTGTTGGGGGAAAACCCCATTGATTTTAATAGGGACTCGTGGAGTCAGCTTTGGGAGTGACCCGGGACTCGTGAGTCACCATTTTGGACCAAGGACTTGGACTCGAGTCCAAAGACTCGTGACTCGAGACCAAGGACTCTTCAACATCCCTGTCCTTTTGTCATCTTCATCACAGCACTTCTCACTATGTTGCTTCATTTGGGCCACCAGGCCTTGCATTTCTTTGTTGCAGTGTTTGCATTTTGCAGGCATGCCTGCCTTACCCATAGGTGGAGGAACTTCATTAAAATATTCCCAAACTGGGTCTCTTTTACGGCCTGATGCCATTATAGGTTTTCTCCTCCAGGGAAAGAATAATATGATAAACCTCAGGCTATACACACAAAGATCCACAGACTTGTGGAGTATTCTGCTCAAAAGGTTTCACTTTCATTTTTACTGCTTGCCCCTCCCTCCTCACACTTAAGCTTCTTGTGCAGATCTATTCCACTCCCAACAATCTTCTATTCATTGCATTTTTTGAAACTTAGCGCTTAAGAGGTAAGGGGTTGATTCTGTGTACATAGATAAGGTCTTTTTCTCGACTCTATGTTTATTTTATAACATTTTTGCTGTGAAGAAGAGGCATGTGATCTCTGCAGACACAAATTCACAGTTTTGAGAACTGTAAAACCAAGCATCTGTGATAATATCTTCAAGACAGAAGAATTGCCCAATAATCTTACAGAAACCTCTGGAAGAGCATGACATTGTGAATGGATTAATGGAATTCATTTACCAAAAATTTAAACGTTGCATGAATATACAACCTCATGCGACATAATTAAAAACTAATCCTTATTTCATGATGAATAACCTGTGGACTATATTTTTTCCTCAAAAAGCATTTTTTAATTTAAAAAATCCAATTTAAATTTAAAAAAAATCGATTTAAATCTTAAAAATCCATTGGTTAAATATTTTTTTAAAAAATCATTGATTTTTTATCCACCCTGGTTGACAACCACCCTAGAACATCCCATGGGCACCGCAGGGTGGCTTGTTTGAAAAACAAGTCGGCCTTGGAGAACCAGTCCCTGTTCGCACAACACGACCACCTACAATAACAAAACATGGTGGGTTGTCGTGTCGTCCAAACCATGTCAGAGAGTGTTCACAGGCAGATTCAATAGAGTTGGAATGCAGAAAACTAGAGGAGGGGTCTCCCATCCAAGTAATAACCAGGCCTGACCCTGCTTAGCTTTCCACACTCAGACAAGCTGAGCCAGCGTGAGCCACAGGCCTGTGTCAGATGTTACCAAAAGATCTGCAGTGAGCCACGGGAATCTCCACTCTCCTAAGATCGAATGATTATTTAAAAAATCCAATTTAAATTTTAAAAAATCGATTTAAATTTTAAAAAATCCAAAAAATATCATTGATTTTTATCCACCCTGGACCCTAGCATGAGGTAGGAGGGCTTTAATAAATGGATCCTTTTAGGCAATGCAAATTGCAGTCTCCCCCCCTCCTCCAATCCAGATAAGGACTAGACTAGGGGGGTTAAAGACTCCCAGCCCCCATTCTAGGATTTTAATCCAGATCGCCTCCCCCCCTTCCCTGGTGCTGGCAATAAATAAAATATTTAAAGATACCCTGCACTCAAGGCCAGAACTATATAGGGAAGGTAACATGCAATTTGGCCCTGAAAAGGCACCTTCCACACCTCCTTTGATAGGCTTGGTGCCAAGGTGTTCTTTTTTAGTCATAGCATATAGAGCAGTGTTCTCCAACCTTGGGTCCCCAGATGTTTTTGGCCTACAACTGCCACTGGCTGGGGTATGCTGGGAGTTGTAGGCCAAAAACATCTGGGGACCAAAGGTTGGAGAACACTGAAGAGGAAGGAGAACATAAATATTGACTTGATATATATTATTATTTATTAGATTTATGCATTACTTCCTACTGCAAAAAGGAGTCTTGAAGCAACTGTTATACGCACGCGCGCACGCACGCACACACAAATACAGATCAGACAACAACCCATTTAGTACAGCCAACCCATTTAGTACAGCTCTCACAACACACAAAGGGACACCATTTGCCAGTGCAGGTCCGGCCAGATCTACACCTTCAAAGTGTTTTTCTTTTTCTGCTTGGGCACCATGAGCCAGAGCCAATGTGGGCAGGGAGGAAAGTGACAGTCTCTCAGATCTGCAAGGATCTAAGCCATTTAGCACCAACATTGTGAAGGAGAAATGTACACCCAAATCTCAGTTTTGCTGGCTCAATAGTAAGCCCCTTATTATGTCTTCAAGTTTCACTTGGTCACTTAGTACAATCCAGTTGTGTTCATGAAGACAGCTCACATTCCAATGCTCTACAATAATTCTAAATGAAAACATTAAAAGGAATATAATGTACAGCAGATGGATGCACTGTGACTCAGAGTCTAGTTATGTGCTTTCTACAACTGCATGCAGTCCAGCCTGTTTTAGAAAGACTCTCCCCTTTTAAAGAGACTCTCCGCCTACCCCCACTCCTTTTAGTCAACTACTGCTATCTCAATGCAGCTGTTTACACTTAGTTAACATGAACTATAGTTACTATTGACCTTATGCCGTGTAAGTGTGGAGATTACTCCCCCCCCCCCGCCCGCTAACAAAACTAAACCCACAAATGAACCTCTTTTTGGTCTAGGATTGAATGTCTAGGAAAGGCATGCCTAGATTATCTTCTCCAAGTATGTAATTGTCTCATACATAACCATATTTGCTATGGAAGCTGGTTAACTAATTCACATGTAGTAACACAATTCACATCAAGCCATAATACATCAAAACTCTCCCACTTCTTCATTGTATCTATAAGGTTCAGAGACACAGAGGAATATACTGAACTGCCCTAAAAAAGTCCAGCCTCAAGAGTGCAGCAAGCAAGCAAGGTGAGGAGATCAAGAGCAGGCCACCCTCCTTCCATCTCTTCCATCCCCCACCTTAACCATGGTTTAGATTTACATCATGGTTAACATTTAGCAGGGTTCCCAATTTAATCAGAATTTGAAACCAGGGTATGAAGTGTTTTTGCAGATCTTGGTGAAGAAGTTATTTAGTTAGATAGCACGGAT
Source organism: Shinisaurus crocodilurus (assembly GCA_021292165.1). Taxonomy (NCBI): domain Eukaryota; kingdom Metazoa; phylum Chordata; class Lepidosauria; order Squamata; family Shinisauridae; genus Shinisaurus; species Shinisaurus crocodilurus. The sequence goes on along the minus strand of CM037876.1, from coordinate 114,097,514 downwards.
GCAGATGTAATGCTAAACCACGGTTAAAGCTGAAAGAGAAGGGAGTGCCATGTTCAAACTGGGGAGGGGGAGGAGGAGGAAGAATGTGAAAGCCCACTCTTTACCTTGGTCAACAGATCAGATGCATTACAACGGGACTGGACTACTAAGTATGGATTAAGAGACCTTGAAAATCAGGTATATTCTGGCCAAGTTCAGATGCTTAACCATGTCGAGGGGGTAAGCACTTACAACACTCTTCACAGAATAAGTAATGTGTGTTTCATATGGGCATTTGTATAAGCATAAGCTGAAACTGCTCCATTTTTTTAACTTTTTAAAAAGACTGGGGAAGATTGTGCTATTTGGCCCTCCACGCAAACATCTCTGTGGAACATCTGCATGACGTGAACCTTTTGAGTGTGGTACAGCAAGGCACTCCCATCTGCTTTTCCACCAAACAAGGACAGGTTGCTTACCTGTAACTGTAGTTCTTCGAGTGGTCATCTGTGCATCACACATATGGGCTCTGCGCGTGCGCAGAGGCCGCTTCGGGAAAGTTCTATAGCTGAGGCAAATTTTGAGCGGGAACCCCTCCCCCCTGCGTCTCCCTTGCGTGGGTTCCCACCCTCTCCCTCAGTTCCCCTGAGACCGCCATCGCGATCCCAGTACTAAGGGAGAACATAGGAAGGTTTCTCCACCTCCCCAAAAAGAGGTACCAAAAATTCCAATTCGATGGTGTTACACGGTACCGACCGTAGTGAGCCCAAGAGTCCCGATTCAGTACACCATCGAACTCGACAGTGACACCGTAGCGGGGATGGATGGGCGGGTTGTGTGACTGCACAGATGACCACTCGAAGAACTACAGTTACAGGTAAGCAACCTGTCCTTCTTCTTCGTGGTCTCTGTGCATCACACATATGGGCAGAGTAGCAAGCTGACTTACCGGTGGAGGGTCGGTGTCGTCGTTACTGAAGGACCGAGGAAAGGACAGCTTTGCCAAATGCATTGTCCCTCCGGGATCGGACATCGACTTGGTAGTGCGAAACGAACTGTCGAAGGCGTGGAGCATGTAGCCGCCTTGCAGACATCCGCTAGCGATACTCCTCTCGCGAAAGCCGTCGAGGCCGATACGGCTCTGGTAGAATGAGCTCGCACCGAGGTCGGCAATCGCTGATGTTTGAGTTCGTAGGCCAACCCGATGCAATCAACAATCCAGGTAGATAGACGCTGGGTCGAGACCGGTAGTCCTTTGGAGTGTCCACCGTAACAGATAAAGAGACGGGGAGATCTCCTTATGGATTCAGTGCGGGACTTGTAGAACAACAGGGCCCTTCGCACGTCCAGCATGTGGAGTTGCTGCTCCAATGGAGTCGACAGGCTTTGGAAGAAAGCCGGTAAAATAATGTCCTGGTTTAAGTGGAAACAGGATACGACCTTAGGAATGAAGGCCAGATCCGGGCGCAACACAGCCTTCTCCTTGTGGAAGCTGAGGTATGGAGGATCTACTCTTAGAGCCGCCAGTTCAGATGCTCTCCGAGCAGAGGTGACTGCGACAAGAAATACGGTCTTAAAAGTCACTAAGCGGAGATCCGTTGTCGCCATTGGTTCAAAAGGTTTAGTCATGAGTACCTGCAGCACCAACTGGAGGTCCCAGACCGGAGTGACTGGTTTCAGCGAAGGGTTCATGTTCTTCAATCCCCTCATGAAACGCTTGACTAGCGGGTTCGAGAACAGGGTGGACCCATCCTGACCATTGTGGTACGCTGACAGGGCAGCTAAATAGACCTTTAACGAGGCCAATTTAAGCCCCTTGTGATGCAAATGAAGCATGAATTGCAATACTTGCTGAATAGGAACGCTCGAGTAAGGCACTTCAATCCGACCGAGGTAATCACAGAAGGCTTTCCATTTTCTGGCATATGAAGCTCTGGTGGATGGTTTCCACGCTTCCTGCAGTACGAGCTTGATCTCCGAAGGGAGTGCGCTCGGTATCAGATTAGCCATGCCGTGAGTTTCAAGATGGACGGATTCGGGTGTAACAGCGTGCCTCGAGCTTGAGAGAGTATCGTTGATGTGTTCGGTAGATAACGATACTGTCCCCTGGAGAGTCGTAGAAGTGGTGCGAACCATGCTTGCCTCGGCCACCACGGAGTCACCAGGATGCAGTTCGTGCCCTCGGATTGGATTTTCGAAATTACTTTGGCTAGCAATGGAATTGGTGGGAATATGTAGAACAGAGTCCCGGACCAAGTTATCTGGAATGCGTCCCCGATCGACGCAATGTTGTGTCCTGCTCTGCTGCAGAAATTGTGACAGGCTGTATTGGTTGGAAGTGGCGAAGAGATCCACTGTTGGGGTTCCCCATAGGTGGAACAGTGACTGTCGAATTCGAGTGTCGAGTTGCCACTCGTGGGAGTCTAGCGACAACCTGCTCAGCGCGTCCGCCAGCGTGTTGTCTTTCCCTGCAATGTGGATGGCCCTCACCGAAATACGACGAGGGATCATCCAGTCGAACATACGGAGAGTTAGGTTTGTCAGTCGCAACGAGCGGGTGCCGCCCTCCTTGTTCAAGTAGGCCACAACCGTAGTATTGTCCGTGATTACTTGTAGGTGTCTCGCAGCGAGCATGGGTTCGAGGGATTTCATCGAGTTCCAGACAGCTTTGAGTTCTAGAACGTTGATGTGTCTCTCTCGGTCTCGTGGGCCCCACTGTCCTTGCACTGTATGGCTCCCGCAGTGGGCTCCCCAGCCCAGGAGAGAAGCGTCCGTCGTGAGCGTAAGCGAGGGAGGGACAGGTTGGAAGGGTAGCCCTTTCGTCAAGTTGGAGCGGATCATCCACCAGCGGAGAGACTGTTTTATGCTGGACGGAATAGTCAGTTTCGTTCGATGTGCATTCCTCTCGGAATCGAACGACCTTATGAACCAGTTTTGGAGCTGGCGCATACGAAGTCGAGCGAGAGGGACAACCGGGATGGACGAGGCCATGAGACCGAGGAGTCGTTGAATCGAGTAGGCTGTGCATGACATCGCCTTTTGCAGTTTTGAGGCGAGGGTAAGAATTTTTAGAGTTCTGTCTTCTGGCAGAAAGGCACGACCGACCGTGGCATCTAATAAAGCTCCGATGAATTGAATCTGTTGAGTTGGGAATAGAGTGGACTTCTTGTCGTTGAGGCAGAGACCGAGAGTGGACAAAGTGTCTGTAGTCAGAAGGAGGGCGCTCCGAAGCTCCCGAGCAGATGGAGCAACGATGAGCCAGTCGTCTAGGTAGGGATAGAGAGTCACCCCCTGGGTCCGTAGGGCAGCACAGACTACTGTCATACACTTGGTAAACACTCTCGGTGCCGTCGAAAGTCCGAATGGAAGCACCTTGAATTGGTAGGCTTCGGATCCGATCTTGAACCTCAGGTATTTCTGGCTGTCTCGATGGATCCCTATGTGAAAGTAGGCATCCTGGAGATCGATGGAAGCAAACCAGTCGTCTTTGCGAAGGAGAGGCAAGATCGATTGGAGAGTGACCATCCTGAACTTCTTGGGTAGAATGTAGAAGTTCACTGATCGTAGATCCAGGATCGGGCGGAGCCCTCCATCTTTCTTTGACACCGTGAAATACCTGGAGTAAAGGCCGTCCTGTGCCAGGTGGAGGGGAACCATCTCGATGGCACCCTTGAGAAGCAAAGAAGCGACCTCCTCCCGCAGCGTCTGGGATGGCTGCGTGGTGCGGATGCCAAGAAAGGGTGGGAGAGAATCGAACTCGATCCTGTACCCATGCCGGATAATGTCCAGAACCCAACGATCGGTGGTAATTTTCTTCCATGATGGTAGGAAGAGGGATAGTCGGGTTCCGAACTGAGGTCGAGCCGGGAGGATCGGAGAGAAATCGGTCGTGCCTTGGGTCGCGTGAAACCCGACGTCTTTGAAAGTCGCCTCCTTTACGGGAGCCCCGGTACCGTTGCTGCTGGAACTGACGGCTCGGTGCCCGGGGCTGCTGTGGACGAGAACGACTGTCCTGCCACTGCTGGAGCTGCTGACCCTGTTGGCCCGGAGCCATTGGTTGTGGATACGGAGCCCACCTGCGGCGTCTGAATGTTTTGGAAGATGCTTGCGGGAGCAGGCCCATCTTCCTCGCATTCACCCGTGCCTTCTGGACCGCGTCGAGAGAGTCGTCCGTCTTATCGTTAAATAGGCCGACTCCATCGAAGGGCAGATTTTCGATTTTGGCCTTGGCTTCTGTGGTCAGAGTGGAAGACCTTAGCCAGGCATGGCGGCGGAGCGCGACCGCACTCACGAGGGATCTCCCATGGCAGTCCCCCTGGTGTCTGGCAGTATGGATTTGTTGTCTGGAGGTGTTCGTTGCCTCGGCCTGGAAGACTCTGGCTAAGTCTCTCTTCTCGTCTGGGAGGTAGTCAATCAGTCCACTCATCTTTTCCCAAAGGAAGAGTTGGTATCGAGCCATCGTGGCTTGGTACCCGGCAACCCGGATCCCCAGGGCGCTCGAGGTGTAGACTCTTCGTCCGAAGTTGTCTAACCTTTTTCCTTCGGGGTCGGACGGAGTGGAATGCTGTTTCCCCGATCTCGACTGCGCTGATTCGACTATCATCGAGTTCGGTGTGGGATGGGAGAAGAGAAACTTAGCTGTGTCCGGCCTAATTTTGTACAGTGCGTCCAGACGCTTTGCCGCAGGCGGAGCTGTGGAAGGTGAGCTCCACGATCCCTGTACCGTCTCCAGCATCGTCGGGGTGATAGGGAGCAGAGTTGGGCCCGAAGAGGATTTGGAGACCGCGTCGAAGAGAGGGTCCACTTGTTTTTTCTCTTCAGCCGCAGTCTCAAGCCCGAGAGCTTGAGCCATCCTTAGGACCTGGTCCTGGAAGGTGCCCATATCCTCTGAGGGGGACACACCAGCTTGAGTAGAGACGACCTGGTCTGGAGATGTGGACGATGGGGACAACGAGATAATCGAGTCCGAGTCTGTCATGGGAGACCGCGGAGTCGAAGACCTGCGAGATCGGGACATCGATACCATCGAGACCGTAGTTAGGCGATCGTCCCTCTCTTCCACTTCTCTCTGTTCCACCTGAGAAGGGAGGGCCAGAGCGTGGGCTGGAGGGGACGTCCTGAGGTCGGCACGCATTCCCTCTTGTCTGGGACGAGGACGTCCTTCATCCCTTCTCGGAGAGCGTCTCCTAATTGGGGACCTCTCTCTGGAACGGTACACCCTAGTCTGGTACCTGTAATCAGACACAGGGGAGCGCCTTCGATGGTAACTATAGTGCGACGCCCTGGAGTATCTCGAATCCCTTGAGTCTCTCGAATCCTGGGACCTTTCCCTGTATCTTCGGGGGTCCCGGGTTCTACGGGAATCGGATGACCTCGAGGATGCCCGGTCCCGGGTGATCAGCACCTCCTCGATCTCGAGGGAGCTAGATCGAGTTCGTGGAGTACGAGCCCGTATCGCACGAACTGGTGAGGCCAGAGCTGAGAGAGCCGTAGTCGGTTCCAATGCAGCGGCCGTAGGTCTCGGTTCCGAAGGTGAGTCCGGTATCTCGCCTTCAGATACAGAGGTGCGGGCAGCCTCCCTCGATCCCGAGGGGGCTTTCGGTGAAGAGCGTTGAGGTGGGTCCCTCGAGCCCGAGGAAACCCGCGGAGGAGGCGATTTCAGTCCCGTCTCCCTCGATCCCGAGGGGACTCTTGGAGATGAGCAAGGAGGAGGGTCCCTCGAGCCCGAGGGAACCCGTGCGGGAGGAGATTGCAGCCCAGCCGGGCGTTCAGCGGTCACGACGTCCGTCGGATCCGGGGCTACCGTCGATCTCGATCCCGAGAGAGACGAAGCCAATTTCTTTGCCAATCTCCTTGCCTTATCTTTTCGCTCCTTGTTCTTCCTTTTCTCCTCCTTCTCTCGACGAGCTTTCTTAGCTTTGCTCTTCGATATCATCGCCGCCATGTAGGCCTCCTGAGCGTCCGCTGAGGAGACCGTGTGCGACGGAGGCGTACTAGGCCTAGCCGAAGGGATAGGCTTTTCCGCGGGCGGTTGGAGGGCCTTTTTGTATAGAATGGCCGTCAGTTTGTCCGCCCTGTGCTTCCTCGCTTGTTTAGTGAACGCTTGGCAATGGTGGCAAGCGTCTACATTGTGGCCTTTGCCAAGGCAGGCGAGGCACAGCGAGTGTCCGTTGGCCGGAGGAAGCTTCGTCCCACACCTTACGCATTTGCGGAAGGGGGCTTTCGGAGCCATAGTTGAGTGATCCCACGACGAAAAACGGGGGGAAGATGTAAGAATACTCAGTTTTAGGTGGATTCTATGAAGAATCGAAGAACCTCTCGAAGAAACAGCCACACGCGATGGCGGTCGAAGAGGAACTGAGGGAGAGGGCGGGAACCCACGCAAGGGAGACGCAGGGGGGAGGGGTTCCCGCCCAAAATTTGCCTCAGCTATAGAACTTTCCCGAAGCGGCCTCCGCGCACACGCAGAGCCCATATGTGTGATGCACAGAGACCACGAAGAAGAAACAAGATCTCCAATTAAAGAGGGCACAATCCAAATTCTCAGAAATCTTTGCTGGGGGAAAAACGTACCCAATTAAGCCAAGCAAATATTCATTGTCTTAAAGGGTTGAGTTACAGGAGAACTTAAGACATAGGTCTCAAAAACAAGGAGAGTTAGTTCAAAAATTCTTCAGGTTATCGGAACAAAACCCTCACCTCTAATTCAATAGAGAAGTAAGGTTTCATTTAGAAACCATTTTGTCTGTTAGTTTTTAAAGATGGAATGGCAGATGGGCTGTGTGTGCATTGCAATTCCACAAGAGAAAAAGTGTAGAATTCAGCTTCCTAAGAATTATTTTTAAAACAGTTTCTGGCCATTACGACTGCAAAGATATGCTTGAAAGTGTTTGTGAGCAATCACCTGCTGAAATCTCAGAAGTCAAAAGGATGTCTGAGAAAGAATTCCAATGGTTGGAGTCAAGGTTTCAGTGCCTTGATTAGTTCTTTCACTAGCAAAAGCAGAATGAATTATACAAGTGGTAAAAGTACCCAATTTGCATAATCTTTATTTGCATGGTTTTAGATTGCAGAATTCAGATTTCATGATGCAGATTTTAAAATATTTTATAAAGATGGAGTACACACACAGAGTGCCTAGTGAGCAGAGAAAGAAGCATCCTTTCCACCCCACAACCCCACTCCAAATGCTGAAGTAGTAAGGAAAGAGCTTATTACAAAGAAATATACTTAGGTGCCTACTATAAGAGTCTTCCTCTTCACCTGTTTCTCCTCTCTTTCAATCATGTAAACTTATAGCATCACGTTATTGCATACAACTGGCATGTTTTGGCTGTGCTGCATGTCAGAGGTATTGATTTACATAGGTGCACATGGTGGCACCTTAAAAAAAAGCCTTACCTCCACAAGAAAGTTCATCCTGAAGCAGGACAAGGTGCACTGGGCAAGAACAACGTGTGGTTCCATCACCTTTCACAATACAAATGTGCGAACAGCCACCATTATCTTGGGAGCAGGGGTGCTGCCCTGCAAAGCAAAATAATTATGTTTTATGTATTTATTTATTTTTAAATAATAATATCAAAGACAGTCTGCATCAGTGACTTTTAAATCATGTTCCAAGAAACTCGAGGGCTCCTTGGGAATTGATCGGGAGATTCTTCAATAAGAAGACTAATACAGTCATGCCTTGGATTGAGAGCATAATTCGTTCTGGAAACGTGCTTGTAATCCAAAACACTCTAATATCTAAACGAAATTCCCGCCCAAAAAATGTGTACAGAGATTTTTAATTTAAGCCGTACTACAGTACTTGTATTGCAAGACGTCGCTTGTATGTCAAGTAAAAAAAAATTAAATAAATATTTAAAAATTTGCTTGTCTTGCAAAACGCTCTCAAACCAAGTTACTTACAATCCAAGGTATTACTGTAATGGCAGACAGACCTCTGTGGAAATCAGCTTGCCCACCAGCACCAATCTTCCTCTTGAAAGATCAGTTCTTAAAAGAACACATTATTTCAGCCACATGGACAAAGATAAGGGCTTAATTTGAACCAGAACCTGCCAGAGATTAGTATCAGAACCTATTTTCAATATGGCTCCTTCCTAGAAATGTGAAGTAGCCGCTGACCATGTGCAGAATAAATCTCATCACTGTGTAATCACTATCAGCTGTGGAAATTAGGGAGGATAAATTGTCAGTGTGACATCCAGATATGTTTAAGGCCCCCCACTTTTCATTTTAGAAATTCACTGACAAATTTTCCTTCAAACAGACCCAAAAGGAATCTGGGTAATACAAAGCAAGCTACAAAATCGATGCCTTTGGCCACCACTGTAACATCACACCCAATGCTTGTTGTCTGTGAGAGTGGGTAGTAATACCTTCCATAAACCATTTTCCTAAAATTAACATGGTACAGCACTACTCTTCCTCTCCCCTCTCCCAAAAAATACTCAGGCTGATATTCCCACCCGGTGGCATTCATTTAAAACAATTAAGACTAATGAACTGTAACACGGCATCACTTAAGTTAGGAAAATGATCTCAACTATGTAGGGAGAAATTGGGAATCTGGCTGCTCAAGTATGCAACGTACAGAGCAAAAACTCAAACAAGCTCTAATCTGAGGTGGTGGGAAGGGACAACATGTGGACTCTTGGGTATGGAGCTATTGTCTGAAAAATCCCCACCCGTACATTCAACTCTACTGTGTAGATGATGGGCTGTTTTCTCGCAGCCCAAGAGGCAGCAATTATGTTTACCTTTAAAGAAGGGAGGAGGAGAAGCTGACAGAAACTGGGAATAGTGACAAGCTTGGGTCAAGAATACAAGCCTGTGCAATACAGCTGACTGTGAGAAAGGGACTTGGGCTCCTGTGGGAAACCTCCATTTTTAAAGTGGGATTTAGAAAGGGTTAAAAAAAATTGGTCAGGAACTATACAGGTATATAGACTCTGTGTAACTGTACAGTTTCCGGGCCAAATAAAAAAATTAACCCTTTCTAAATCCCACATGAAAAGGAGTTTTACCATTGGCAGCTGTCAAAAGTAACCACTCCTGTAAATGGGGCGGGTTGCACTTGTGCTTGTTCCCGAGGTGGTAGAATCTCAGGAACAAGTGCAAAAGTGAGGGCACCCTTAGGACACATGAATGAAACCCAGCTCCTCCACCAAAGATCTTGCCGCAAAGGGAGTGAACGAGGTGCTACCCCACTTTTGTGAGCTAAAGTCACTTGCACCTTTGGTTACATTTGACAGCTTGCCTTGACAGCTGTCAAATGGAAACTTACCTGTAGCCTCTGTAGGACAATGCCCAGGGTGGGCACCTGCTGGACTTGCCAGCAGGCACCCCCTGCACATCACCCACCCGAGGCTCCCCATCGGACATCCACATTTGCGCAAATGCGGGTAAATTTTTTAAAATATATATTTTTCACAAGTATTTGTGAAAATGGGTTTTTTTAAAAAATGTTGGTAACCATGGACAGGCACTGTGGCACTCTGAAGGAAATGTCCATAACTGTCAAAACAGGGATCACGAAAGCTGGCTTGATTGCCTCATTTTAGTTTCATTTGTAACATGTGAGTTATATATACTGCTGTTAAAGTCGTTTTTCTGATTGCTTGATCAAAAAATTCTGATTGTCCTATCCTCAAAACAAATCCTACTCCTTTTTTGGGAAACAGTCCAGGAATGCACTATTTTCTGGCCAGAATCCATACTGAAAATCCCTTTCCCCCCAAGAAAATATTTTACACTACACTCTAAATAGAGACAAGGCAGTCTGAGCCATCATGTGACTCATGCTGTAGGCTCCTTTCCCTTTCCTGAATGCTGGTTTGATTTTGCAGTACCAAAACAAGGGAATTCAGTTGTCCTTAACTGTGTTATTCTCTCCCCCCCCCCCACATGGTCAGGTGCCACACCAAGTGAGGGCAGGGGAGAAGGTGCTTTCCCCTCTTTTCCCCCTCTCCCCTCATTGTGTGCCACCAGGGGGAGGGGGGCTGAGCCACCCGGCACTGAGTTTCCTCTCAAGGACGCCCAACGCCAGGCAGCTCAGGGTTTCCTCTTGCTGAGCAGTGACTGTGCACAGCAAGGGGAGCCTCTGACAGCTGCCCAAAAGTGCAGACCGGGCACTTTTCAGCAGCTGTCATCCCTGCTCCACGCCTCCCAGCGTCCCCTGGGATACCAGTGGAGGGAAGAGGGGGGAGGCGGGGCCTCCAGACCCCTGCTGCGTTGGATTGGCTGTTAGGCACATCAGGGCCCCAGGCAAAGGAGCCACATTCTGTGGCTACAAAGCCACACAGGGCTTTCTGTGTTGTGTGAACCCGCCTGTAGTCTCCATAAGGTCTGGCTTGTGAGATACACCCTTTCCCTGAGCTCCATCTGTGAACCTGAAGTTTGGAAACTAGATATCCTAGCTATATAGCCGATGGCAGCTCTACAATTATGGGCTAAAGGGCAGAACTTTCCCTGCTCAAAGGAATGGGAAACGGTAGGCAGAGCCAGCCTGGGAGAGGAGCGAGATTCAGCATGTGGGCCGAAGCTAGTTCCTGTTTCCCACCGGCTCCGCCTGCCATTTTCAGCCAGCAAGGAACAGGAGCCAGCTTCAGCTCACTGGCTGAAGCTCACTCCTCTTCCTCTTCCTCACCCCCCTTCCCCCACCTCTGGGCAGAGGGGGGAAACGGGGCAGAGGGTGTCAAGTTCCGTCCCATCCCTGCTGCTGCAGTTTTGCCTGCCGCCACAGGCAGGATCCAGCTGCTCAGCTTTGCATCCTCTCGAGGAAGCGAAACCAAGCAGCTGGTTCACCCACCACGCGCCACCTCCCCAAGCCCTGAATGGGGGTTGAGTGGGTGGCACGCAGCGGGCCCCTGTGGCATCCTCCACACTCCTGCCAATGCTGGGAGTGGGATTTCTCATGAGCAGTCCCACCCTCCTGGCATTGGCAGGAGTGTGGGGAGGGGGAACCAATGACAGCTGCGCCAAGTGACTCTTGGGCCCTTTGGCGGCTGTCATCAGCCAGAGCCCCTTGGTTAGAGCAGCAGCCCTTTCTGCCACTCATTTCTCGGTTTGACTGTGGCTTGTTGTGTTGTCAGACAACACAACAAGCCACCTGGGGTAAGGAAACCCCAGAACAAGCCATGAAGAACAAGGAAATGACACCACCCCAGAACAAGCCATGAAGAACAAGGAAATGACACCACCCCAGAACAAGCCATGAAGAACAAGGAAATGACACCACCCCAGAACAAGCCATGAAGAACAAGGTTAAGGAAACCCTAGAAGAAGCCATGAAACCCTATGAAGCCATGAAGCAGTGTGCTTCCTGTGTTGGGTTCGGATGACACACAAAGCCATGGTGGCTTCATGTGTGAACCCATACAACAAGTGAGCACACTGCAATAAGCACATTAATTAAATGGGGCTATGGCTGTGTATTCAGGGAACTGTTCTTTGATGCAAGAGGCCTGGATTCAAGCTGCACCGTCACCACTATTCTGCTTTTGTAACTGACATTTGCTTGGATGGTGTCCATAAAAGTCCTTTATGGCTCACATGAGATATAACTACTGTGGTTCCAACTGTGGAAGAGGAGGAGAACTTGCATACCCCAAGGGCAGGACTGCATCCCACATCCAGTTTACTCCTGCAGTCCTTCTGAGCAGAGGCTGCTTTTTTTTTTCTTCTGATCCTGGTAGTACAGAACCCATCTGCACATAACTGCGGCAAATCATGGGTTAATTAATCGTGGGTTAATTAACCGATGATTTGCCAAAGCGTGTGCCACTGCCATTTTGAATGTGCGAACCTGGACACTACAGGTTAATAGTGGGTTAAACAACCAAAATTAACCTAGCAACTACGGTAATTGTACATATATTTTGGGTCATTTAACCCATGATTAACCCATAGTACCCAGGTTCACATGTCATGGAGCAACCTCCAACAGGGCGAATTGGAAGTTGTTGATTCAGAATGGCAGTAGCACACAGCCATGGCAAATTGTGGGTTAATTTAATTGTTGTGCCCCTTGACCTTTCCATTGCAAAACAGTGGTTTCTATGCTCTCCAGTTGCTGCTGTGCCCTACTATCTAGGCTGGGGCATAGCAGCTATGGGGGGATTCAGACCCCCCCAAGGGAACAGGCTGGGACCTGTATTTCTTAGGCTCCTACATACTAGCCTTCTAATTGCTTGTCCATTTTATGTGTGAAAGAACAGGGAATGGTTTAAGTGACATCAGCTTGGTATGTGTTTGTTGTCTGTTGCTTGAGGTTTTCCATGCATGCCTGATGAGGAGGAGTTGTGAGTAACATCTGATTGGTAGGGGACATCCTAGTTCTCAGAAACTGTGGGAGTGGATATTGCTGCTATGCTATCTCTTTTCCGGACTGCTGGGAAAAGAAGTAAAAGAGGTGCAGTGCTAAGCAGAGCTAGGCACGGAGAGGGGGGAAAGTGTAAACAACCTTCACCTGACTCCTAGACAAGATGGGAGCAAAGGCGGGAGGGAGAGGAGAGAGTGAGAGCGGCTTTGGTGCCAGGCGGCGCAGAGAGGGAGGAGGGCAAGGATCAAAAGCTGCTGCTTGGACAAGGGGTGCCAGGCAGTGTGGGGGAGGGTGTATAACGTGTTAACAATCATCACCTGTATGGTAGACCAGGTGGAATCAAAGGCAGGAGGGAGAAGGGGGAGCGTAAAAGGTGTTTGTAATGGGCGGGGTGGTTGGGAGTGATGGCTGGGTTCGGAGAAAAGTCAAGCCTCAGTTCATACTAGAGGCACCAGGAACAGGGTGGGTGGGTGGAGGGGGGGGATGCTTCTCTGTGGTGATGGAAACAGCCAGGCGAAAGCAGGAAATGTGACAGGTGGAGAAGCAGGGGGCAACAAACACAGGAATCATTGTTTTTCAATAGGGACAACAAAAGGGATATCGATCACCTACAGGGAGGTAGAGAAAGGGTTAAAGATTCCTGCAGGAGGAGGGAGAGGGGAGCACTCAGCAGACCAATCACAAACAGGCTGCCTACATAGAGAGGGAGTTTCTCTTCTCACATAATATTGCATTGCACTTACTATACTCCTGCATGTTGAGTTTTTTAACAGCATGAATATCACTGAGTTGGGCGATACGAGCCTGAACTTTTGTACGCCCCTCTTGACGAGTCATATCAATTTTTTCAATCATCTGTTGATGCCTATCAATCCAGTAGAGCCAGTTTTCAAAGACAGTCAGGCCTATAGGTTGTAGTATGTTGGAATCTTCTAGAACTATCCGATTGGCACCTTTGAAAAGAAAAGAAAAATGTAGTAGAACAAGTGAAAAGTGCCAGGACATTTTCCCTATGTACATGGGTTGTTGTTGAAAGCTGGAGATAAATAACATACCAGCAGTCAAGTTTCTTTGATGCTTACAAGTGCTTCCCATGTATTTATTTATTTACTGTATTTCTAGATTGCCCATCTAGCAGGAACCCGGCTACTCTTCAAGGAAAACAGTGTGTTACAAAATTCCGTATTATTTTAATACTTGATTCAAATTGAGATTTTAGTAGTCTCAGACCTGTTAATTTAGCCAATGAACTGGTTCGCATGTAATGCTAATGGATGCATCAGGGGTAGGGTGGCTAACGTATGTCATTATGTACAAACCAGAACTCATGGGGTATAACAAATTCTGGTTAGGTAAACCAGCCAGCTTCAGAAACCAGTTGTGAGCCCTTTAAACTGAGCCCAGAAGTGAAGAAGAAGTCAATGTAACTGGTATAGTATTGGTGTAGTCATCATCATCAGGCGATCACTCGTGACCGAGTAAGATTGTCTTCCGGGATAAAAGGAGGAAATTCTAAAGAAGATTGTGTAGACTCTAGCGATGGGTCCGTAAGTGACTGTGGAGGCCAATTCTAGATCCACACAGCTTCCCACAGTGAGGACACAGGTTACCAGATAGAAGATGGTCCTGTAAAGGATTCATTTGACGTGCTTTTCGCCTAGCACGTTTCTCCCTTTCACCTTGCACTCGGGCTTCTTCAAAGTCCATGGAACCTTTGTGAAAGGCCAACCTCCATTTAGATCGTTCATGGGCCAGAGCTTCCCAGTTTTCGATGTTTATATTGCATTTTTTTAGATTAGCCTTATGAACATCTTTAAACCTCTTATATTGACCACCGATATTCCGCTTTCCATCCTTGAGTTGGGAGTAAAGTAACTGCTTTGGGAGACGGCAGTCAGGCATTCGAACAACATGACCGGTCCACTGAAGTTGGCGTTGAAGGATCATTTTTTCAATGCTAGTAGTCTTTGCTTCTTCCAGTACACTGACATTTGTTCGCCTATCTTCCCAAGTAATTTGCAGGATTTTCCGGAGGCAACGTTGATGAAACCTTTCAAGGAGGTGGAAGTGACGTTTATAGATAGTCCATGTTTCGCAGGCATACAATAAAGTTGGTAATACAATGGCTTCATAAACCAGTGTTTTGGTCTTCTTACAAATATCCCGATCCTCGAACACTCTATGTTTCATTCGAGAAAATGCGGCACTTGCGGAGCTCAGACGATGCTGGATTTCACTGTCGATGTTAGCTGTAACAGAAAGATAGCTGCCAAGATAGAGAAAATGATCGACATTTTCCAGTATTGTCCCGCCAAGCTGGATAGATGGCATCACCAAAGGATTGGCTTGCACTTGCTGATGAAGCACTTTGGTTTTTTTGATGTTAAGTGAGAGACCAAGTTTTTCGTATGCTTCTGCAAAAGCATTTAGGATAGTTTGGAGATCATCCTCTGAATGTGCAGAGACCACATTATCATCAGCATACTGAAGTTCCACAACGGAGGTTGTAATTACCTTACTTTTTGCTTTCAGCCTGCTGAGATTAAAAAGCTTTCCATCTGTTCGATATATAATTCCCACACCGGTGGGAAGTTTCCCCTTGACAAGATGTAAAACCATGGCGATGAAAATGGCAAATAATGTTGGGGCGATAACACATCCCTGTTTAACACCTGATCCCACTTTAAATGGAGCACCATGAGAGCCGTTGTTGTCCAAAACCGTTGCCGTCATGTTGTCATGGAGAAGTCGCAAGATATTCACAAATTTATTGGGGCATCCAATTTTCATAAGGATAGTCCAGAGAGCTGTACGGTCTACAGTATCAAAGGCCTTAGCCAAATCAATAAATGCCATATAAAGGGGTTGATTTTGCTCCCTGAATAACTGGCCCATATAAACATTCTAGCAGCTGCATTTATGTACCAGTTGAAGTTTCCCAACTGTCTTTAAAGGCAACCCCATATATAGCGCATAGCAGTAGTCTAGCTTGGATGTGACCAGACCATGGGAGGGCTCCTACAACACAATAAGCCAGCTATGCAGTGTGGCTTATTAGCCACCCTACCCCTGATGCATCCAAGATGATTGGGCACATTGGGTGTAGGGTGGCCCCTCCTCCCCCCTTGGTCCTCTTGCGGGTATCCCAGGGGACCCCACGGGAGAACCGAGGTTTCCTCCCTACCCATCAGTGCTTGTCAGCGGTGGTGGGGAGTGGCGGAGCATCCATCGCTTCAGCCTACTTGCAAGCCACCACCTGCCACGTCACCCAGCTGAAAGGGCTGGCTGCGGCGGCAAACACCTCTTCCCTGCCAACCCAAAATGGACAAGCTTGCTCCTCTGGGAACGGCAACAGCCGCCCAGCACAGATGCTGATTTTTATTTATTTTTATGCCGCCTTTCCACAAAAATTGTGCCCAAAGTGGCTCACAACATAATAATTTACAAAACATCAAAGAACACTAAATATAATATTCAAAAAATAATTTTACAAAATATCAGAGAACAGTAAATATAATTTTAAAAATATAAAAAACACTAAATATAATATTCAAAAAATACAATAGAAATTACAAATAACCATAAACAATTCAATAATAATTACACTAAGGTAAAAGAAGAAAGAAAAGAGCAAAAACAGTAGCCGCCGCAGCAGGCCCCACCCTCCCTGGCCAGGAGGGAGCAAGCCCACTCTGCCAACATTGGCCTGAGCAGTGCACCCCGCCATGCCCAGCACCTCTGACAGCTGCCCCCAAGTTTGGGGTTGGCTGTCAGCAGTGCTCCCCCGACAGCTGCTTGGCAAAAGCTGCAAGGACTTCTTGCCACTCTTGCCCAGCAGCTCTGTAGCCATCTGGGTTACCCCAGGAGTTGTCATGTCGTCTGGGTTTAGAAGACACGGCAACCCAAGGGTGGCTACCAAATCCTACAAGCAGCCATGGGCTGTTGGGGTGGCTTATAAGCCCAGAAGCTAGGCTTATAAGCCACCCTGAATAACCCATGGGGGTTATTTGCACGATATGAAACCCCCCCCCCCCAGTGGCTTATAAACCAGGGGCAGTTGCTGTGTCATGTGAGCCCAGTCTATGTGTGACTGAGGCAAATTCTGCTTTCTCTAGAAAGGGTTGCAGCTGACAAACCAGCCTAAGCTGGTAAAATGCACTTCTAGCCACCAACAGCACCTGCACCTCCATAGGTAGTGTGGAGGTCCAGAAGAACTCCCAAACTTCTTATCTAGTCTTTCAGGGGAATTGCAAACCCATCTAAATTAAGTGTCATCACATTTACTCTCATCCATCCCAACCGCTTCCAGACACCTGCACAGGATTTTGAGAGCCTCCCTGGGACTAGCAGGTGGAGAAGTGAGGTTCAGCCGCATGTCATCCACACACTGATGACAGTCACATACTGATGACCCAAGTCTCTGGATGACTTCTCACAGCGGTTTCATGTAGATGCTAAAGAGCACCTCCAAGTTCAGACACACTATGCACCAAATATCAGCTACTGGGAATCAGCAACAGGAGAGAGCAGTTGCACTCATGCCCTGGTTGTGGCCTTCCCGGGGGCATCTGGTCGGTCACTGCAGGAAACAAGATGTCAGGCTAGATATACTGTCTGACTCAGCAGACAGTTATCCTTATATTCTTAGAGAAGAGCAGTAATGTAAATGAAACATTCTGCAAAGTCACTATGATATAAATATAAAGAGAAAAACACAGACTGGAAAGAAAGGAAGGAATATACAGTACATTCATTCCTAGCCATTTGCGAAACGGTTACAACACTGAAGATTTAGGCAGGTGTTTGCTTGAAATATGAGTAGACCTAAAGTGAAGATAGGATATATTTAGCGGGGAATGGGACATGGGTGCATATATCCTATCTTAGACCTTGATTGTTTTAGGAAATAAGGGTGAAAAGAAGGTTGCTGGTTGTCATCTGATTATTAGAAAGCAAGGTGGCTTTACTCTACCTGAAAGGTCACTGCTCTCAATTCTCCGCAGGTCAGAATCTGCCCAGAATAGCTTTCCCAATTGGCTGTCAATTGCCAAGGCTACAGGCTTGCTCAGTCCATTGGAAAAGAGAACCTCGCGTTCAGTTCCATCTAATGCTGCCCTTTCTATTTTGGGAGGAGACCTCTCCTGGAGATTGGTGAAATACATGTACCTGCAAAAACAAAGTTAGAGAATTGATGTCATTTCCTTAATTTTTTCCCTTCCCCTCCTCCCATTAAACCCACAAAGATTCCACATCCTTGTGACTGAATTATTCATGTATGTGAACATTTATTTCATTATTCTAAAATGAAAAAGCAAGTTTGCATCAAATGCACTACACCATTTGTTTTGATAGTATCAATCTGACATTAAGAGTCCAATGGGCCTCTTTAAAGTCTTAGCTTGAAATAAAAATATGTTTTGATTGTAAAATGAATCCAGTTTAACATGCAAAATAGATTTTATTGATATCACATTCCAAAAACATAATCTAACACAAAAACTATTGGGGTACATTGGAGCCTGCAATGTTCAAGTAGATATTTTTTTTTAAACAAAGAAAGCATAAAGCAACTCTGAAGGGCAAGCCTGTAACACAGTGTTCTCCAACCTTGGTTCCCCAGATGTTTTTGGCCCACAACTCCCAGCATGCCCCAGTCCGCAAAGCTGGCTGGGGCATGCTGGGAGTTGTAGGCCAAAAACACCTGGGGAACCAAGGCTGGAGAACACGACTAGGAAAAAGATACAACCCAGCAATTAGGAAATCCTCAGTGGAGAAGAAAGCAAAAGAAAAACCAAAAAATGCCTAGGTGAATTACTGGGCTCATAGTTAGGGTTGCCATATTTCAGTTACCCAAAATTGGGCAGCATTGTTTGCATATTATACAAGTTATTTGGTAATTATGTAAATCATGTGGTGGGTTGGAGATGGTTTAACCAATCTCTCCTTGCCAATTTTCTACTCCAAACTAACCTTTTCAATGTTGCTTTATAGATAGGAAACAGAGGAAACAAAAGTTTGTGTTTCCTTAGATTCTTTTGCATGTGACATATATTTGAACCATCAAAGGCTAAAAACAAAACTAAGACAATTAGGGTGCAATCCTGCAGTCTAGCCTTCCCAAGCCTGGTGCCCTTCAGATGTGCCTGGCAGACATCAACTGGAACAGAGTTGCACAAGCAGGGGGTGATTACTGAGGAGACCAGCCTAACTGCTCTTATAGGTGGGAAGACAAGTAGCACCACTGATGCTGATCTCAGGGTGCAGACGGGTTAATATGGGCGAAGATGGTCCTTCAAGTAATGTGGATCCAAGTCCAGCAGAACTTCCACACTGTGTGCTTGGTCCCTCAAGGGGAGTGCAACTCAGTCTACGAACAGCTGAAAGCCTCCATCCACAGTAGTCGCTTTTCCTACCCACTATACTTTGGTCTTGTCTGGATTTCAGCTGCTTCACTCTCAACCATCACAAAACCGCCTCTGGACACCAAGCCATGGTTCAAGAGTACCACAGCCTCTTTGGGATGAATGTCATCCACATATTACTGACACCTCAGCCCAAACCTCTGGATGACTTTCTCCAGCGGTTTTATGCAGATATTTTAAAAGCCTTCTATATTGCTTATGCATTATAAGCAATATAATGCTTATGCAATATGGGCGAAGATGGTCCTTCAAGTAACTTGGATCCAAGTCCAGCAGAACTTCCACACTGTGTGCTTGGTCCCTCAAGGGGAGTGCAACTCAGTCTACGAACAGCTGAAAGCCTCCATCCA
Source organism: Shinisaurus crocodilurus (assembly GCA_021292165.1). NCBI lineage: Eukaryota > Metazoa > Chordata > Lepidosauria > Squamata > Shinisauridae > Shinisaurus > Shinisaurus crocodilurus. Next base: position 114,078,432 of record CM037876.1, on the reverse strand, counting down.
CAGTAGTCGCTTTTCCTACCCACAATACTTTGGTCTTGTCTGGATTTCAGCTGCTTCACTCTCAACCATCACAAAACCGCCTCTGGACACCAAGCCATGGTTCAAGAGTACCACAGCCTCCTTGGGATGAATGTCACCCACATATTACTGACACCTCAGCCCAAACCTCTGGATGACTTTCTCCAGCGGTTTTATGCAGATATTTTAAAAGCCTTCTATAATGCTTATGCACGTCCGTATAGATCCTTCTATAATATTTACTCAGAAGTAAGTCTCATTCAGCAATGGTGCAACTGCTTCCTGTTCAGTGCAGTTCAGCTTCCTGTTCATTACTGGTGAATAACTGATGAATTCCTTTCTCTTTATTTCTCTCTCTCTTAGTGTGAAATAGCACTATTCTGCTACAAATTAAAGGAAATGGAACCGAAACTAGTAATGCTAAGGGCCTTTTCCAGGTGCCTCCTTTATTAGTGATGCACTATTCAACAACGAAAAGGGCTTTCTCAGCAGTGGTGCCCTGGTTGTGGAATGCCCTCCCTAAAGAGACTCACTGGCACCTATGCACTGGCACTGCATTTGTACTGTGATACAATTGGTTATACACTACGCAGAAATCCAAAATAGGAAGGGCACTATATTAATGTTTTACATAAATGAATAAATGAATAAAAATGTACCCTGGTGGTGAATATGAAGTGATTACTTATGATGAAACTCATTAGTTATTAACCAGTAACCTACCAACGCAGTCTATGTCATAGGAATGGAAAAGCTGATCTGCTTTGCCCTGGCCTTCTATTTGCAACACTTTGTTTCTTCCTCACCCTGGCGTTCCAATGGCCGGAGGGGATGGCTTCAGTGCCCTGAATAACTCCTTGCTATCTACCCATGATTAGCAAAAACTGAATTATGCAAAATATTAAAATGTCCAACATTATAAATTATCTAAATGTACTTAGTTTTCAAATTGTATGGTGCAGAATATTTTTTTTAAGCATGCAGTATACGCACCAAGCCCTATGATCCAGCAGAGAACAGAGAAAGACTGGAAAAATAAAAGGTCAGCAAGTAAGAATTGCTGAGACTTAGACATGCATTTCCCATTTGGAACTCAACCTACCCTTTCTCTGGATTCACAACGATGGCCCTGGGCCTATCCTGATCACCTTTCAACACCACTCCCATCAGCCTCCCATCCAGACGTGTCACATTGATTACATTTGTAGCCTCACACGTCCAATAAATGTAACGGCTGTAGATGTCAATGCTCAGATCGTAGGGCTGTATGTCTAGGTTCTGATTTGGAACTGGACTCATCACAACTGTAAAGCTCTGGGGGTGAAGAGACAAGAAATAGATTGATTCAAAGTGACAACCAGAAGAGAATTAGAAGTTGGCTTACAGCTACACAATAGAGAATTAACCTGCTGAAGCAACAGCTTTAATAAAATGATTACATCAGTTATAGCCAGGACTGAAACAGATGAGAGAGAAGCACTTCTCATTTTCATGCTTCTACAATAATTTCTAAAAAAAGGGGGTTTGCTGTGAGAGACGTGTGCTGTTCTCATAATGGGAACTCATGCATCTACCCATGCGTGAGCTCACTTTTGGACATTAATATGACTCTCTCATGCTTCCTATTTCATCACTTGCTATAACATCTTAAAGAACTTTGAGGCCCTTCCTGTTTTTTGGTATGCAAATTTAGGACACAGTTCTATGTTTCAAAATTCGAACATCAGCTTGACCCTATACTCATTTTTAAAGGAGGTGGAGCAGGATAGATGCAACACATGCTGCAATGTCACATATAAAGCAAAGTTTCTGAAATATTGTGCTTTACTAGTTATTATGGATGTGTGCTTAGAACATTACAGCATTTGTGAATTTTGGCTGACTAAAGCCACAAAACTAAGGTATCGGTAGACTTGAAACTGAATCCAACCTTCTCCCCCAAAATGGAGGTGTTCCAACAAACACCATCATATAGTAATAAGCAGCTACTCCCACAGACTAACTAAAAGAAAATAATCATGAATAAATTATTTAAAAACATGAATACCACTTCAGAGAACCCTCCTACTCCTCCCCTCTCTCCCAACCTCATTGCAAAACTAAACAACCCACACTTAGATACCTGACTGCCATCCTCCTGTGACTTCCTGATAACATTTTGCCGTGAATCAATCCAGTACAGTTGCTTATCCAGGGGGTCATAGTCAATGGCTCGGACATTCCTGAGGCTGTGGATTGGAAGGATAATATCTGGACTCTGCTGCTCATCTATCACCATGCGACTGATTGCATTCTTCTGACTGAAGAGCAAGAAACTTGTAGGGGCTTAAACACAAATACAGACAGACAAAAAAGGGGAAACGTTGATTATCTTTAGGTTTAGGCTTCAGAAATGTTGAACAAAAACTCTGCCAATGCCCCCATAGAACAAAAGGTTGATCAAGTTTGCACGACACAACAACCCACCCTGCAAATAAGCTACGCAGTGCTCACCATGGGTTTCCCCCAGTCCTTCTTCCTCTGTTCTCCCGCAGGTATCCCAGGGACCTGCGCAGCAGAACCAATCTTGTCTCCTCTCCCCACTCTGATCGCAACCCCTTTCGCTGTTGCTGTGGCTTTTTCCCCCTTTCTTTTTTCAGAGATCACTTTTCGTGATCTCCGAAATGACTGGCAGTGACAGCCCCTCCAAAGTGCCCTAGCGGCACACTGAAGCAGCTCACTGTTTCGCCATCTTTTTTTTAAAAAAAAATTGCAGCAGAAATGTGTGCAAATGTTTTCATTTTGTTGTAGTTCTTATTTCGTGTGCAACTCCAACTACCCGAAATGCAAAGCCTTGCCTGGTTAATGTCCTGGAACGTAAGCCATGAAATCTATTTATGTCCCTGTCAAAACCCTGTTTTAAAAGAAATCCTTAGTTTTGAAAGCTGTCAAAAGTAACTGCTCCCATAAAAATGCACTTTCCCGAGCACCTAGAGGCTCAGGAAAGGGTGGAAAAGGTGGAAGACACTGAGACCCGTCAGGTCCAAACTTAAAACCTAGAGGATCTTGCTGCATAGGGGATGGATCTACTCACCAATCCCTTCGACAAGCAAAGATCTTCTCATGGCTTTGCTTTACACTTGAAGCTCACCATTTGACAGCTGTCAAGTGAAAGAAAAGTAATGTATATGAAGCCTGATGAAAGCAGGCACTTACCAGGACATCGACCAGGCAATGTTTCACATTTCGGGCACTTGGGAGTTGCACACCTCCAAAATACTGACAAAAATGAAAAAGTAAAAAATAATGAAAACATTTACACACATTTCTGGCACAAAAAATTAGAAAATATATAGGAGGCGAAGCAGTGATGGATGCTCCAATGTGCCGCTTGGGCACTTTGGAGGGGCTTTCACTTTGAAGATTGTGAAAAGTCATATCCGGAAAACTGCTGCAGTGACCATAAAAGGGGTTACGACTGGAGTGAGGCAGGGTGAGCCAGTATGATTGCTCCAAAGTGCCACTTAGGCACTTTGTGAAGTAACAGTCACTGGTGATGGCCCAGGCATGCTCCACAGGAGCGGCAAGGTGATTTGGTGTTTTTTTTGGCCACTCTTGCCAAACAGTTTGCTCACTGCTTCCTGCAACACATGATGGGGTCCATTGCCTGGGTTTAGATGACACAACAACCTGTTGTTGTTGTTATTATTATTATTATTATTATTATTATTATTATTATTATTATTATTATTATTTACAGTATTTGTATACCGCTCCACATCCAGCAGATTCCAGAGCAGTGAACAATAAAAAGACAAAAACAAACAAACATTGAAAACAAACTAAAATTACAGTGGTGGTTGAAGAACAGAGAAGGCTTCCCGGAACAAGGAGGTCTTCAGCAGACGCTGAAAGCAGCACAATGTTGGAGCCTGCCTGACCTCCAGAGGCAGGGAGCTCCACAGAAATGGAGCCACCACACTGAAAGCCCTTCTCCTGATGGACTCCAATCGGGCCACAGGTCCCAATGAGGAACTGTCCCAAGTTGTTTCAGGCTTCCACATGGAGCTCATTGCAGTAATCCAGTCTTGAGGTTACTAGTGCCTGTATCACTGTGACCAAGGCCATAGCTGGTGAACCAATTGAAGATGGTAAAAAGCACTCCCGAGCCACTGCAGTCACTTGGGACTCCAGCGACAATGATGGATCTAGGAGTACCCCCAGACTATGAACCTGATCTTTCAAAGGGAGTGCAACCCCATCCAGAACAGGCAATGAGACTATTTTCCGGACTTGGGAACCACTCACCCACAGGGCTTCTGTCTTGCCAGGATTCAGCCTCAGTTTATTGGCTCTCATCCAGCCTATCACTGAGTTCAGGCACTGATCCAGGACTTACACAGCCTCTCCTGAGTCACTTGTCACAGGGATATATCATGGGTTCAACAATCCCTAAAACAAGCCATGGGCTGTCAGGGTGGCTTGTTGGGGGGAAAACAAGCCACCCTGTGGGATGCAGTCCAGCTTCGCACAGCACAACATCCTACTGTGGTTAGTTACCCATGATAGGTTGTCATGTTGTGATCCTAGTCATTGTCTGCATTTAAAACTAGGGATAGACAAATCTGTCAATTTTGATTTTACTCAGTTTCTCATTTGTCTAACTTTAAGTTCATTTCCACATCAGGTCACTTAAAAAAAAAGACAGAATGATAATACATGCTATTTTTGTATGCTATTTTCATGACTATATGTATTTTTGGGCACATTCCCTAATGTACACATTTTTCAAGACGTTTTTGATTGGAAAACTATATGACAAAATTTGGAAAAGTCTGAATATTGAAGTATAACTTTTGTTGTTTTGGTTCATGTATTGTTTCAGGAAGTGTAAATGAGGCAAGCTTGCATTAAAATGTGAAGTGAACATTTCTCCCCCATGCCCATTTGAAACAAACAAAAAAAGCCATCCAGTTATAATATACAGCAATACCTTGGATTACGAGCATAATTCGTTCCAGAACCATGCTTGTAATCCAAAACACTCGCATATCAAAGCGAGTTTTCCCATTAGAAATAATGGAAACTCAGATGATTCGTTCCACAACCATTTACTCACTGCTTTGCTGGTTCCCTGGCAGGGAGCCCCATGGAGGGAGCCTGCAAAGCAGTGATTAAATGGTGCGTGGAGGGCAGGCACGGCACAGCCACTCGCTCTGCAGGTGCCTCGCGCGCTGCCATGCCGGCTCCCGGGCAGGGAAGCGGCACGGCAGCACGCAAGGTGCCTGCAGCGCGAGTGGCCGTGCCTCCCTGCCAGGGAGCCGGCAAAGCACTTTGCCAGCTCCCTGCCAGGGAGCTGCATGGAGGCATTCCCGCTGCTCCCTACCTATTCCAGGGGCGGTTCGCCTCCTCGGCGAGCCGCCCGCACTGCCATCGCTGGTCCCATCACGTCCCTTGCTGCCCCGGAAGTGACGGGGCGGGACCCTCGCGCTGCCGCTTTGCTCGCCAGGGAGCTGCGTGGAGCTTTGCCAGGGAACTGCGTGGAGGCGTTCCCGCTGCTCCCTGCCTCTTCCAGGGGCGGTTCGCCTCCTCGACGAGCCGCCCGCACTGCTATCGCCGGTCCCGTCGCGTCCCTTGCTGCCCCGGAAGTGACGCGACGGGACCCTGCAGTTCCCGTCGCGTCACTTCCGGAGCAGCAAGGGACGCGACGGGACCGGCGATAGCAGTGTGGGCGGCTCACAGAGAGGCGAGCCCCTGCTGGAATAGGCAGGGAGCAGCGGGAACGCCTCCACGCAGCTCCCTGGCAAAGTTTCACACAGCTCCCTGGCAAGTAAAGCGGCAGCGCAAGGCGCAGGCAGAGCGAGCGGCCGCTCACTTGCCTCCATTCGGCTCCCCGACAGGGAGCTGAACGGAGGCGTGGCGCGGCCTCTCGCTCTGTGTGTGCCTCACGCTGCCGCTTTGCTGGCTCCCAGGCAGGAAGCAGGCAAAGCAGTAGCGCAAGGCGCACACAGAGCGAGCGACGCGGCTCCCTCGCCTCACCTCCATGGGGCTCCCTCCCGGCTAGGCAAAGCCGGGGAGCTGGCACTTTAAGTGCTAGTCGGGGGCACAGCGTGTGGCTCGTGTTCCGAGACACGCTCGTCCTCCAAATCGAAACAAATGATAAAATTTTGCTCGTTTTATGAGAAGCTCGTATACCGAGTTACTCGTAATCCGAGGTATTACTGTACACAGAACAGAGATGGTTTCAAAGAAAGTGCAGTTATTTAAAAATATATTTGGAACAGATAAAGGAAGTGCTTTGGAGAAGTAGAGTACTTGTAACACTATTTTCTAAACGTTTAAACAACTTGTGAATTATTACAAGGCTGAACTAGGGCTTCTATGTTTATCAATTCATCAGTGAGATTAAATAATTTTTAATTGACAAAAAAGCTGCCTCTGACTGGGCAGCAAAGATTTAAAACTAAGTTATTTTAAATACAGGTGCTTATAAAAATTGCAGATAGCAAACATCATCTCAAAAAGAAGTGTTCTTCTCTAAAACACAGGAAGAATACGAGAACATAATTTAAAAACAAAATATTCTCTTGCTCCAGTAATAATGTTTTTATCCAACTTTGAATGGACAAATAAATTCATATGACTAATAAATTAACACTTATTTCATTGGGTTGCAGCAATAGTAACAAAATCTCAATCTCTCTCTCTCGCACCCCCCCCCCATGTTCAAATCTTGGCTTAATAAACCAAGATATGCATGCGCTTCATGCACCCCCACACAGCCTTTCCCCCCCCCCCTTTGCCAGAGTGGGGACATAAGCCAGGAAGCTATCTGCAGCTTACTGTTATGTCCAAATCAGGAAGCATATTTAATGGCTTCCAAACAAGTCTTGATACAGAAGCTAACTTTAAACCATAGCTTCATTTTCTGGCTTGTTTGGAAGCCATTAACTACAGCTTTCCATAACAGAAAGCTATGGTTAACAGTAGCTTTCTTGCTTGTTTTCCCACTTATAAAAAAGGAGAAGGAAAGCAACTGCATGAGGATGCATGAAGCTCATGTATATTTCAGCTTATTAAGCTGAGATCTGATCATCTGAATGCAGTGATACAGGGGCCAATTCGGACATAATGACAAGCCAATCTGATTTGAAATACTGGTTTGCTGACAAAGTATGGTTTAAACCACATTCACACTCAACAGCAAACTGTGGTTTGTTATGAACTAGAAGTGGAAGTTTCCAATCCCCTCTTTTCATGCACAAAGGTAAAAAGGGAAGACGGAGCGTGCCAACCCAAGGAATACCGACACCTGCTTGTCTTTGTAACAACAAAAGGACGAGATGTGAGAGTTCGAGTAGAGGTGTTCACAAAAATGAATGCCTCTCTGAAACTGCTTATGAGCAGGGTCAAGGCAAAAAGGGCCTTGCTTGCGTTGTCCCTTCCTCATAACCAAGTAGATTAACTTTGGGACCAAAGATAAGGAAGCCAGCAGAGGAAGGCACGCTTAGGTCCCCAACATAATATCTTTCTCCACCAGGGATGATAGGCACAAAGAACATTGTTTTGTGACTCTCTAGAATAATCTGTGCAGGGGACCTGCTTGTCCAGTGCAGTACAAAACTGAGCCCACATTCGGACTGTTTCAGGAATTAACTGAGAGTGAAATATCCAACTTTTGCAGTAGGCAAAATATAAATAAAAGTAGTTAAGCTCAACAATATAGCCTCTGCACTGGAAACAAAACCGTAGTTCTTTCCCTAGTAGTGTATCTCATAATTAAGACAATGTGTGCATATATGTGCAATGTAGGTCACAATAGGGAAAACTAGTCTCAGAAAAGGATTCATGGTAGCAAAACCAAGCAAGTAAAATAAGAGAGGGAAAAGTGTATGTGTGTGCGTACGTGCATGTGCATAAGCTTTGATGGTACTTGCCAAGAGAAATGTTAAATTGGAAGCAGAAACACCGAAATGCCCAGAGCATTTGTCAGCAGCATTTTAGAATTAGGCTCCTTGCCTCTGGTTACCTAAATTCAGAAGCTGGAAAACTACCAACATTTAATAAATCTTGTGATTACTTTGAGCATAAAAACTGAACTGTGTGTTGGGGAGTTTCTGTAGTTAGCATTACTACCAGCCCTCATCCTGTCACCTCTGTCCTTATATACATATTCCTAGCCTTTACAGTTTTTCCATGAGTCCCAGTTCTTTCCCCAAGTTTACAAGAAACATATTCACCTGACAAAGGGAATGCCTCGCTTACCTTACCTAATTTTTTCCCAAGAAAAGAATGTGAGCTTTACACATTTTTCTTTCTTGAGTGTAGTTGAGTGTGGATTTCTGATCATTCCTGTATCGGTTAGTGCGAACACGTCAGTGATCTCAACCACAATTACGAGATTGGGAATGGGCCATGGGATCATGCCCTCCACTTAGATCCTTCCTTTAGTGGCATGAATTCTCTCCTACCTTTCTCTTGCCAGCTTTAATCAGGGTTAAAAGTTCAATCCTATGCATGTTTAGACAGGAAAAAGTACTACAACTCCCAGCATTCCGCAGCCAAAATGGCTGGTTGGGGAATGCTGGGAGCTGTAGGACTTTCTCTTGTCTAAATATGCATAAGACTGCACCCTAAATGTTACATCAGCACCTTCAATGCTGCTAACTAGGTTTTTCCAACACTGGTTTCAAATTGTATTGAAAATAGAACACTAGCTACCATTAACCAATATTATTATTATTTATTTCATTTGTATACTGCCCAATAGCCGGAGCTCATATTAACCATGGCTAATAACTGTGCAAATGTAATACCTAATCATGGTTAAAAATAGCAATGGAAAGCTGAAGTGGGGAGAATTTGCATCCAACAGGGGAAGGAAGAACATGATCCCACAGGTGGCTCTTGATCTCTCAACAGCATTACATCTTCACCAGCCCTAAGAGCTGGCATTTGAAAAGCAAAAAAGAATGATCTCAGACTTTCTCTGAGAATGGGCATCAGTAACACCGACAGCCTCTGATAAAGCCTAGCAAGGATTTCCTCAGGTAAAAAATATATGCGATGCTACAATGTTAACAAAAAGTTGATATATGAGTGTGTCAGGCCTGTGGCTCACGCTGGCTCAGCTTGTCTGAGTGTGGAAAGCTAAGCAGGGTCAGGCCTGGTTATTACTTGGATGGGAGACCCCTCTTCTAGTTTCCTGCATTGAGCAGGGGGTTGGACTCGATGGCCTTGTAGGCCCCTTCCAACTCTATCATCCTATGATATCCTATGAAATAGAAAAACTGAAGGTCCTGAACTAATCTTCATGCACAGACATAACAACTACCATCCCAACATCTATTAACTATTTCCTACAGTCATGCCTTGGATTGAGAGCATAATTCGTTCTGGAAATGTGCTTGTAATCCAAAACACTCTTATATCAAAATGAAATCCCCTAAAAAAAATTGTACAGAGATTTTTAATTTACCGGTAAGCCATACTACAGTACTTGTATTGCAAGACGTCGCTTGTATATCAAGTCAAAAATAAATAAATAAATATTTAAAATTTGCTTTGTCTTTCAGAACGCTCTCAAACCAAGTTACTTGTAATCCAAGGTATTACTATATTTGTCTTTTTAAGTGACTGTAGTTTGGTTGGCAGAAAAATAGGACTACATATAAATTATGATATATGCATATATTTTTTAAAAATATTCCCTTTGCTCTGGATATAACTAAATAATCTCCACCAGTTTCCTTTACAATGTCAAAACTCATGTGATGACTTTGGTATTAAGTGCTAATGCAACATGGTAAGAAAGACTATGAGCCCAAATCTTCAATTCAGATCTCACCTTATAGTCATGAACTTGCCATACGGCCTTCAACAAGACAATGGCTGTGTTTGCATATAATGATAAGCCAGGAATCCTGGTTTAATAAACAATTATGTCAACAAACTGATGGTCAAGCAATGAAACGGGCTGCATGCACTAGCACACAGATTCTTCAGACTGTGATTATTAAGGCAGGATTCCTGGCTTATTGCTAGGTGTGAATACAGCCTCAGTCTCTCTCAGCTCCCCTACAACATGGGTATAACAATGCCAGCCTGTGCTTACTGTAAGGATTACTGATATATGCAATGTGTCTGAGTACTTAGGGAGAGCTATAAAAAATTACTGAGTTTTACAGCTATTTTTAAAAACACAAACATGTGCGGTTGTGAGGGATTGAGGCCTACACAGGATTGGGTTTGTTGAGGCCTACACAGGCTTAAGATTAGTTGAAGCCTGAAGGCCCAAACACTTGGATGGGAGGGGGAGTTTGAGAGTTTAAGTTACCCAATAGAAGTTAAGAATTAGATATCCTATTCAAGGTCACATGGTTATAACCTTCCATTCCTGGGAAGACTATATATATGTGTGGGGTGTGGTCAGCTAGCTGTTAGTGCTGAGAGAGAGCCAGCAGCAGAAGCAGAGTAACAGCAGAGAGAAGCAGAGAGAGAGAGAGACAGACTGACTGCATAGGAGATAGGTAGTCTGAAGTTGAACTAGAGCACATTGGATTGTTTGTTTGTTTGTTTTATTTTATCATACTTGCTTTTGAATTATAACCACTCTATTAAGTAAATACCCTAATAGTATAAGTAAAGTGCTGTTGTTTACCCTGGAGTTTGGAGTGACTTATTCACCACGCCTAAAGCCTACACCCACATTACTGGAGGAAGCAGGCAAAGGACTGGATCTCCTAGAGAGGGAGAGTCTTTGGGAAGAGGCAGAGATCTTCCAAAGGGCAGATCAAGGGGTCCCTGCAGTAGCGGAACCTTGACAGCGGTATATATCAAAGTTCGTGTATGAACCAGGTTACCCAGGCCTCAATGAATCTTTTTATGTTACAGGTGGAAATGGGCCATTATGTAGCATATGCTTGTTCCTGTCACCAGAGCTATAGATCATTTTGGTTTGCATTTAAAACATTATTGTAACGTTTGCACTCCAAGTCAGAACCATGGAAACATAATTGTCTCCTTTGTCCTCTGCAGCACCTAACTTGTCATCTGTGTTTATGGCTTACCACTACATGTTCTGTTGTCAGAGTTCAAAGAATAGTGAGCTGGACATCCACAGACAAAACCACCAACAGGCACTGCCAAGCAGAGGTGGGAACAATGCCCATTACTGGAAGCACATTCATTCCAGCCTGCTTGTCGGGATGAATGGAAGACTAGGATATCCATCACATAATCCAAGTGGTTTTGAATGACAGTTCTGTTTTGGCCGCTGGTCTTGTTGGCACGTTCAATGCTACGCCGGCTCCAGTCTGTCCAATAGATGTAATCCTGATATTGAGTCAGACCAAATGGATGAGGCAAGTCATCTGCTATAACATCACGGTCAAGGCCTGTGTTTTAAAAAAAGAAGAAGAGAACAGTGGAATATATACTGAGTACAGGGCACTTGAGATGTCAAGATGCCCCTACCCCACTACAAATCACACCTTCTTGGAAAGGACAATCTTAATCAAATACATCTGTAGTTTAACCCACCCTAAACTCATTTCATTCCCCATGCATATAAGGGAGGGTCTAAAGTTTCATTATATGAAACTTTGAAAATAAAATAAGAAATGGCCAAAATCTATTGTCCTTTATCGGGGGGGGGGGGGGGGGGGAGACTTTCACTGCTACAAAACAAAATAACTGACAGCTTTACCTTATTCAACATTTTTGTTATTAACATACAAAACATCCATGTCATATTTGTTATCACGTTCTTCTACAAAATAAAGATAAAACATTGAGAACATGAATACTAGAAAACATACTAATTTAGACTACATTCCTATATCAACTTTCTTGGGAGTAAATCCCAGGGAGTAAATCCCAGTGAACTCAAGAGGACTTATTTCTGAGTAAATGTATAGGACAGCATTGCTAAATTACCTTTGATACTAATATTTCTCTAAACAGGGGATGGGGAACATATTTCAGCCTGAAGGCTGCATTTCCTCATCCAATCTCAGAGATAACAGCAGGGATTCCTTCAGGGGGGCGGGGCTTGGAGACCATGCCCCGACTCTTGGAGGAATCCAAGGAGGCTCTATGGGCCAGACAGGGGAAACTCTGCAGGCTGGATTAGGCCTGGAGGTTCTCCATCCCTGCATTAAACATCAGCAAAATAAAATATTGAGCACCAAAATCAGTAACAGAAACAGTCAATCACAAAAATCAGGGGACAATAACAAGCTTTAAAGGACTCTTCATCAAGAAAAACAACAACAATAGGGAATGGGTCAGACAGGTGGAGAGGGGGGGGGCTTCACCTAAGGTCTCTGCAGGTGGACAAGATTTACTGGAGCAGGCAGTCTTTAAACTACTCCAGTCCCCATCTCAGGACTTTGGTGGACTGGAAGAATCTAGCTTCTACACACAAACCAACTAAAACTTACCTAGCATATTTGAAGATTCAATCAGGTTAGTATCCAGATCAGTCCAGTACAATCTTCTTTTAGCATAATCGATTGTCAGCCCATTAGCCCGTCCCACATTTGGCACCAACGTACTACGTTCACTACCATCCATGGCAGCTCTATCAATTTTGGGCTTCCCACCCCATTCTGTCCAGTACATGAACCTACAGATATAGGTCAAATATTTCATAGTCATTTCATACAGAAGCAGCAGCAACAACAACAACAAGGAATAGTAGGGAAATATGTTTGAACTATAAAACTTAAACATTATTTCAGCACACAACATAACTTCCATTTTTTTTCAGACAGGAGCTGAAATTAATCATTTCCCTTGCACTGTGTACAATGGACTTCCAAGTTTAAATCCTCACCCAGCCATAAACTTCAATCAGTGGCCCTGGGTCTCTCAACCTAACCTACCATATAAGGTTGTTGTGAGGATAAAATGGAAGCTCCATTTACACTGGTCTGAACTGTTAGAGGAAGGGTGGGATACAAATATGGAAAACTTGAAATATTATGAAGGCTAGCAGACAGTGGGCCAGGGTCTCTCCACCCCTCCCAAACAGAATTTCTGACAAATCCCATGGCCACAGCCACTGCTCCCTCCACACACTGTTGGGAGTCAATAACTGTAAGCCAAACAGTGTTGTAAGTTGCCTGCAAATCTTTAACTGAAAGGCAGTGTTAAAAGGTTTTAAATAAATGAATAGTCACCAGAGGTCCAGATTTGACCCTGGGTCCCTTTAAAAGGGTGGGTGTTTAGTGGGAAATGGGGTTTTTGAACTGGGACATACACAGACAGATATCCCAGTCCAAAACCACCCATTTCCCACTCAAAATCCCTTTTTAAAGGGACCAAGGATTTTGACAAGTAGCTAGAAAAAGGGGGTAGGGTGCACCTTTGCACTTTCCCGAGCATCTATTTGGGACAAAGTGCAAAATGTGTACCCTGATGGGAACTGAAGGGGGGAGATGAGGATCTTACAAATAAAGTTAATATTAAGATACGGAATCTAATTAAATACTTCGGTATAAATATCTCAAAAAATTTAGATAAATTAGAAGAAAATTTTAAGAAATTAAAGAGATAAAAAAAAGTTAGAGGAATATAGGAAAATTAGGCTTTCATAGTTTGGTAGAATAGCTGTAATTAAATGAAAAATTTACCCAACATTAATTTTTTATTTAGGATGCTACCAATTAAGGTATCTGAAGTGGAATTGAAGGAATGGCAGATAATGTTTAATGAATTTTGTAATGGGGATAAAAAAGTGAGGGTTAATAAGAAAAGAGGGTTAATAAGAAAATAGGAGGATTGGGTCTTCCCAATTTAAAATTATACTATATAGCTAATCAATTAAGATATATAGTGGATATCATGTCAAAACCTAATGATTTAATATGGTTAGAGATGAAAGCACAAGAAGTGGACTCAAATTTGGAAAATATTTTTTTTATTAAACATAAAATGAGATGAAAAGAATCGAAAATCCATTTTTAATGAATATACGGAATAGGTATTTAAATTTTTTGTACCAGTTACCTATTTCTCCATTAACTCCTGTGGTGGCACTTGAAAAATTTCCAACAAATTTGAAAAGCGAATTGGAAATGGTATTAAGGGAAAAGAAAGTAATCAGAATAAAGGACTGGGTAGAAAAGATGGGATGTAAAGAACAAATTAAGTGAAGTTTTAAGAGAGGAAAAAATATCTTGGTTCAATCTTATGCAACTAGAGCAGTGGGTAAGAAAATGGAAAAGGGGGAATGTAGACAGTATACACGTTTTGAAAAGATGATTATACAAAGGGAATCTATAGAAGGGAATTTAGTTATAAAAGGTACGACAAGTGAAATTTATAAAATGTTGTTAGAAATTGAAGACCAACAAGATTATCTTAAATCAGTATGGGATTATGATTTCACTGAAAAGATAAGTACTCAAGAGTTGGAAGAAGATATGGGATTTGCGTATTCTGAAATCTATGTCTGTACGGATAAAGGAAAATTTCTATAAGTTGATTTGGAGATGGTAACTAATGTCAGTAAAATTAAACCAAATTGATAAGAAATACTCGTTATGTTGGAGAGGTTGTCGAGAAACTGGCACTTATATTCATATGTGGTGGGGTTGTATGCATGCACAGAAATTTTGGCAAATGTTTTGTAAGGAGATAAAGGAAATAACGGGGGTAAATATAGAGGCGTATGCTAAAACAGCATTGTTATTCATTTATGATATGGTTCATTGTACTCAGTTAATCTCAAATTTATTAACAGCAGCAAGGTTGATGATACCTAGAAAATGCAATGAGTACCAAATAGAGGAATGGTATAAAGAAGTATGGGACATCGCCATTAATGATAGATTAACATGCATTATCAAAGTTAAAAAGGGATTATCGAAACAGAATGATTTTAAAGATATTTGGGGCAGATTTATAGATTTTGTTTTAGTAAGAGGGAAAGGGTGTATACCTTAACAAGATTCAATGCAATTTTGGAAGAATGAATAGTTATGTATCTTACCGTAGTTGATCCTGGTGGAGGGGTGCACTTATATTGGGATGTGTTTTTTCCTTTTTTTGTATGCTATACTGTATTTTATAGTTTTAAAGGTATTTTTTTAAAAAAAGATTTCGAAATGAGTTATTGCATTTTACCAAGTCTTCCATATGTAGTAAATTACTGTCTGTTCTCTTAAATAACGTATGTCATACAACAACAATGTGAATCTGTAACTCTTGGCAGTGCAAACTAGTATTGACACCAACGGTTTCTGAAAAGGCAGATAATATCGGATGACCTTTGCCGGGGAGTGTGTCCCTGTTGGTTCACCTAGACCTTTCAGTGACTTTCGATACCAATGACCATCTGGAGAGGCTGTCTGAATTGAGAGTTGGAGGCATTGTTTTACAGTGATTGTGTGCTTACTTGGATGGCCAGTTCCAGAACGTGGTTCTGGGAGACTATAGTTCAGCCTCATGGAGAATCTGTTGTGGTGTCCTTCAGGCCTCTATTTTGTTCCCCATGCTTAACATTAACCGCTGGTCATCAATATGCAGGTGATACTAAAGTCTACCCTTACTTTTCATCAAATGCAGGTGAGGCAGTGACTATCCCGAGCCAGTGCTTGGATTTGGTAATGAGCTGCATGAGGGCCAATAAACTGAGATTCAATCCAGACAAGACAGAAGTTCTGTTAGTAGGTGGTTCATCTGTCCAGTCAAGTGGCATTCAACCTGCTCTAAATGGGGTTGCATTCCCTCAGAAGGAGCAAATTCGTCGTCTGGGGGTGCTTATAGATCCAGCTTTGTCACTCGAGACTTCAGTGGCATGAAGTGCCTTTTATCAGCTTCAGTTGATATAACAGCTATGACCCTACCTGGACAGATAGTCTGGCTACAGTTATCCATGCACTGCTAACCTCCCGCCTGGATAACTGCAATACCTTATATAGTGGGGCTACTTCTGAAGACATTCCAAAAACTTCCGTTGGTGCAGAATAGAACAGCAAGGCTGTTTACTGAGACTGGCAGTTTTGAACATATTACTCCAGTAATATGTGCTGTGTCAACTGCACTGGTTCAAAGTCATTTTCCAGGACAATTCAAACTGTTGCTGCTCACCGTTAGGATCAATCTGACTGAAGGGGCGCCTTCTCCCATATGTCCCTGCTCAATTACTAGGACTGTATTTGCAGGCTCTTCCCGTGTGCCACCGTCCACAGTGGTGCGGCAGATGGTTATCAGGCGAAGAGCCTTCTCTGTAGTCTCCCCCACACATGGAATGCCCTTCCCATCTAGATCTGCCTGGCATCTTCATTGTATTCATTTAGACGCCAGGTTACTTTTTAAGCA
Organism: Shinisaurus crocodilurus; assembly: GCA_021292165.1. Classification (NCBI taxonomy): domain Eukaryota; kingdom Metazoa; phylum Chordata; class Lepidosauria; order Squamata; family Shinisauridae; genus Shinisaurus; species Shinisaurus crocodilurus. Next base: position 114,062,106 of record CM037876.1, on the reverse strand, counting down.
GGCATTTAACCTTTAACCTGTTGCCTTATTAATTTTACTGAGGCTCCTCAATGTTTTAAATATTTTTACTGTTTAATATTATATTATTTTGATTGTTGTATTCTTATTCTCATTTATTTATTGGTTGGGGGGTTTTTTGTTGTTTTATTTTATGATTGCAAGGGCATTTGCCAGTTGGGCGGTATACAAATCTAATAAATAAATAAAGCAGGCTGCATCAATCAGGCAGCACAATGTTTTGTGCAGAGTTTACTTTTCGTTAAGTAATAAAACTGCAGGTGTCACAAGCCACTGTAGAATTTGGTAACACAAGAAACTACCTTTTCCCAACTAATAGTGTTTGAAGTTAGTATGTGGATGCTACAAAATTTAGGGCAAAATTCACCAAGAAGCTGTCCTGTGAAAGTTTTACTGAAATAATTAGAGCCATGCAAGAGCCACCACTGAATTGCTTTTGGAGAGAAGACTTTGTTCAAAGACTGAATATCTCAGAAAAACAAATCCATCTGTACATTGGTTGAAGTTAGATTCACAGTTACCTACATGAAAAGCTCAGATTAATGGCTCTTGTTGGTGGCCACTTAGTTTTGTCTGGAAAATGTATTGCATATTTAAAAAATCCATCATCTTATTATATTACAGAATGAGCTGAAGATTTAATAAGCTGGTATAGATTATCTGTTGCTAAGTAATTTGTAGCTTTTGATCTAGACTCACTTTGCTATCATGGCATGGGGATAGAAGAAACTCAGATCTTGCTTAATGGATAGGTATGGATGTAACAGAACATCACTGCATGTATTTATCTATAACAGTATTTGTAGGCCACCTTTCAGGATGTAGTCTTTACAAGAAATCTCACAACAATAAATAAAAACATAAAATGCAATAAAACCAAATTCAACAGAACCAGACAAGAGCTCCAAATTCAATGATTAAACATAGGTCAGTTAAAAATAATACTATTCTTAAACTATTATTTAGTTCAGAGTGCCCAATATTTAGTTTAAAGTGCCCAATCCTATACAACAGGGGTGCAGAACCTCAGGCTCAGGGGGCAAATCTAGCCCTCCTAATGTTCCAATCTAGCCCCCCGGGGTTCCCAAGACAGCTATGCCCGTTCCCCCCCCCCCCAACCACCAATCATTTGGTGGCCTCTGGGTTTGTGTGTGTGTGCGTTTTCCCCCTATTCTAAATGGTTGCAGTGCCTCTCCTAAGGCTTTGTTACTCGCAGTAAGAACTTTAAGCGCAAATATGCTTGCATTTTTGGTGTCCCCCCCATTTTGCCTTCAGTCCTGCCCACCTGTGGAATGCGGCTCCCAAGAGCTTCTCTGAAATGAAATTAGCTTCTTGGGCTGAAAGAAGTTGAACACTCCTGCTTTAAGGAGCTCATTAAGTTTAAAACCCTACCTACTCTGTGGGTTGCACTATTACTTGCTCTATTTATCATCTTACCTATTTTGTTCTAATTATTCATTGGGATCAACATGTTCGAAAGCCATTGGGGATGGGCATACTCTATTCTTTGAGGATTTTGAGGAGTCGCTCAATGAGGAGACAAGTAAACAAGCTTTTCTCAAAGACGGCTTGCCCACCACCACTGATCCTTTTGTGCACTGGTAAGTCACAGAAGAGGATGCATTCTTAACTGATATAGATAAAACTAGGATGAGTCCCAGCAGGCCTGGCCAGCACTACATATGAACTAAGAATGTGCTGGTAGCTTGACATCACTGGCTATACCAACAGCCTCACAGAATAGTCAGCGTTTGTTTCTCAGACTTCAGATTCAGCATCTGGTTTATATTGTTCAACACACAAAAGTAAGCAAACAGCTCACCCTTCAGCAGGATCCAATGCCAATGCCCGAGGACTGTCCAAATCTTTCCACACTAAAACCTGGCGATGCTGTCCATCTAACTTTGACACTTCAATGCGATTTGTTCCTGTATCGGCCCAATAGAGGTTCTTCCCTAGCCAATCCACAGCCATGCCTTCTGGATAATCCAAGCCAAACTCAACAACATGTTCCAGGGCACTACCATTCATGAATGCTCTGCTGATGGTCTGTGGGGGTGAGGGAAGACATGAAAATGTCACGTGAAAATTTAGGAACTAGTGTGATCCATTAGCACATTTGGCAAAACATCCAGAGTGGATCGATGCAATGTTGCCTTTGGTCAATCACTTGCTTCCTGCTCTGATCTGTAAAAGTGATAATTACAATGATCATTCTGACAGCATTACATTTAGTACACAGGCTCCCCACACCCACACCCCAGATGAAGTCCAGAAGCATACTTCACTCTGAACTCAAACGTATTTTCTCAATCAGCTTCCAGAACAAAGGATATGTATCCCCTTTGCAATTGCTACAGTCCAATCTATCACCTCCTGACATCCTGCTCTCCCCTTTGTCTAGTCAGTCAGGGCTCAGGGATAGGGCTTTGCTTTCTGGGCAATGTGGATGTTTCCGGCATTCTCCACATCTGCCAACTGTAGTGTGGGCTTTATTAGGGAATTCTGGTTCAGACATACTCCCTTCCTTGGGATGATGTCACTGCCACATATTGGCAGAGGGGAATTCCAGTGCTGCATGGGGCTGCCTCGCTCTTGAGGGGAACAGACTAGTGGATGCATCAACACCCCCAGCACTGAGTCAACCCCCTTTGCCTGAAACAGACTACTTGGGCTGGTAATGAAACTATCCAGCTTGATAAAACTCCCTTCAATCAACCTAAAATTTCAGTACTGTACCCAAATACTCTAAGCCAAAGGTTGTTGGCCCTATGATTACATTACCTTTAATGAGATGTCTGTCCAATATATGCGATTGTCACTCACATCAAAATCCAGAGCAGAAGCTTCTTTAACTCCTGTTAGTGGGATGGCAACATTATTGTTGTTAGTTTCCAGAGAGATTCGTCTGATATCTGCCCTACGGGAAAACAGCAAGAAAGCTTCTGGGACTATGCAAGTTTTCATGTCACTTATGAGCTCCAGACCAATGGGACAGGCACAACGCAAACCCTGAGGCCTGTACAGGCAAAGGTGGCTGCAACCTCCATTAGACTCTGCACAAGGATTTGTACCTAAAAAAACATAAAATAATATATATTTAATATCGTTCTCTGATGTGAAACTAATATAAACACAATTTTGGCTCAAAGATTATTAGCTCTGCCCTTGCACTCTCCAGAACTGCTATACTACAGAGTTAACCCACAAGATCTGCAGACTCACATTAAGCATATGTTCTTAGACTGGACAGCTTCAGACTGCGGGTGAAAATTGATTTTCAAATGCGCCACTGTATTACAAAATATGATAGCTGCCATCTTCCTATATGACTATGGTATAATGCATATGACAACACTAGAGACAAGCAGCCATTTATTTGGTTCTCGGTACAATTAAATTTGAGAACCACTGTTGTATGAAAACGGAGATGGTTCTCATTTATTCACAAATTAAATAAATGAGAACAAATCCAACTGGGATCCACCCCATCTCTGGAATCAACTCTCCAAGGAGGTGCGCCTGGCGCCTACTCTTTATTCCTTCAGGCACCAGGTGAAGACCTTTTTATTTACCCAATATTTTAACGGTTAGATTTTTATTCCCATTTTTTATTATCACTGCTGTACCTCCGTCTGATTCATCTGGCTGCTTTGTTTTATTGTTTTATATTATATTGTATTTGTATTTCTATTTTAATGATATTTTTGGTTTTAAGATTGTTTTTATCCTGTTTTTCTTGTAAACCACGCAGGGAGCCTTTGGGCTGATGAGCGGTAAATAAATATATTAAATACTGTAAATAAACAAATAAACAGCATCTTAGAAGTATATAAAAGTGCATCCCTTTTTTTGTGGGCCAAACACTGTGCTTCTAATGGGCAGAGCATTACTATGGCTCCTAGATAACGTCTAGAGGGCCATAGAACTTTTTGGATTCCAGGTCCCGTCCCCATAGCCAGCACAGAAAGAACTGCATCAGCTGCTTCTCTGAGGTTTTAAGAGTGACCTTGGAGAAGGGGTTTAGGGGGCATTCTGGGGGGTGGGGGTGGGGAGGAGACCAGCGCCACCAAGATATGACATTTTCTGGTGGCGGTTCAGCCTCCTTCCCTCCCCATCTGAAGCGAAATCAGCCATCTAGATGCTTTGCAGAGCGGGAGGAGCACAGAGGCAACCTTCGCCTCCACGCTCCTTCTGCTCTGCATAGGATGGCCTGTAATCCTCCAAGTTCGGAGGATGATGGGCATCCCCATTGGATTGTGCCCTTACACATCTAACTCAATTTGAATAGCACTAACTACGGTACTTCCACAAAAGGCAATGAATGAACAAAACCCCTTAACTTAAAGTACAGTTCACAAGCACTGATGACAAACAGGAAAAAAGGAGCCTCTCACACTGTCAAAAATTAGGTGACAGTAGCTCCCCGTTAATTGATGCGGGGAGCTATTTCCCCACCCCCACCCTGCTTACAAAACTTTGCATAGTGCTCCATACATTGGCAGTGCTACATAAATCAAACAGTAATTAAACAAAATAGTTCTGTTTAAGCCAGTTTAGAATCATTAGCTCTGATGGCCTGAAAGACAAGTACTGTATAGAAAACTAAGGTGTTGTTGGTAGGTGGTTCATCTGACTGAAGTGTAGTATTCAATCTATTCCAGATGGGTTCACATTCCCTCCTTAAGGATCAAGTTCACAGCTTGGGGTTCTTAGATCTGGCTTTACACTATTTTATGTGCCGTTTATTATGATTTTATACTATTTTAGTTTTCATCCAATTGTTATTGTTGCAAGGCAGGGAATAAGCACACACAGAGTAAGTAAATGTCAACTTAACATTTCAAGACATGAACTCAGCACACAGCCCAACTTGATCAGTATCATGTTCAACCAATGCCTATTTCCAAGCAATATTCAAAAGTGGCTGAACTGAGAATCGTCATACCCTCATGATTTCAAATTCAAGACTCTACTCCCTTACTTTAAGTCAGGGGTGTTGAACCTCAAGGCTATGGGCTAAATCCAGCCTGTTTGCAATCCCAATCAGGCCCTCTGGGGTTTGCCTGATGACCATTCTCCCTTCCCCCAGCCCCATTCCCTTTCTATGACCATTTCCCAGCTTTTGTGCTGTTTTCCCCCATTCTAAAAGACTGGAAAGTCTCTCCTAATGCTAGTTACTGGTAGCAAGAGCTGTAAGCTAAAATATGCTGGTAATGTGTCCCCCATGAGCTTCTGCAAAATTGAATTTGATAGTCAGGCTTAATGAGGTTCAACACTCCTGATTTAAATGGTTACTAAAATGTAAGGATACCTGAATTTAAATTTCTCCCTTTCCAACTGATTAGAAACAAAGCCTCTCTATCTTGTAGTGTGCAGTTCAGATTTTTAAGACACTCACCAATTATCTGGTGGACATTAGTAGCCTTTAGGCCCATGAGGTCAGGCAACTGGTCTATGATGATCTCCCGTTCTGCTGTCCGCTTATGGACTCGCTCAATGCTTCGCCTTTGCCAGTCTGTCCAATATATATAGTCCCCCAACAGCGTAAAACCAAAAATATGGGGCAGTTTGTCCTCCACAAGGACTCTCCTACTGGTTCCGTCTGTGTTCATGACCTTCACAGGTGCAAAAACATACCACATACACATGAGATGAGTTTGAGTGAAAGAACACCAATTTTTGTATCTACAGCAATCAGACAATTTAGACCAGTAATTCTCAAACTGTGCGCCTTTAAATGCCTTGCAGTCAGCCTCATTGTGGGTAAGTACTTCTGCCACATGTGGGTGTGATCGGGAGCATTCAATCACCCCTGCTGCAGACATGTAGCTGAATTACTTGCCCTCAGAAGGAGCAGCTATTGTATCTTTGAACAAATTGCTATCCTGGGCTTCCTTCTTCCAGAAGTATCTCCCTGAACAGTGTCTCATACATGTGGTTGGCTCTTTTTTGGGCAGGGTGTGTTCACTTACACACAAACTAAAAATAAATATTTGTGGGTATAAAATGTGACTTCAATTTTAAATCAGGGGTTTGGAGATTCTGGCTTTATTTCTTTATTTAAAAAGCTAACACAGTAATGATGATATACGGTACCAACAAAGTATCCCTTCTTTCTAGCATGAGGAAGGTATCAATGTCTCCCCTTCCTAACATACTTTTGTTTTTCATGGGTAGTCCACCATATATTTTGCAGCAGCTACAAATTATTTATTTATTTATTTAATGCATTTTTATACCGCCCAATAGCTGAAGCTCTCTGGGCGGTTTACAACAGCTAAAACCATAAAATACAATATAATATAAATATAAAATTTAAAACCACAGATTAAAAACAAACAGCAGAGCTAGCAGCAGCAGTTACAATAAGAGTTAAAAACAACTACAAGATTAAAATGATTAAGATGATTAAAATTATTAAAATGCCTGGAAGCATTTTAATCCATACCACATTTCAGAATTCATTGGTGATCATCAGAGAGCACAACTGAATCAGTAGGTATCTGTACCCTCAAGAATTGTGGGTTGCCTCAGAAGTTGCAAGCATAACTAATGATCAACTTGCAAACAGAAACAGTATGGGTGCATATGTGCGAAAAATCAACCTGGCAGATCATCTTCCTCCCTGTTTCAAGCTTAGACTGAAACCTCCTTGGGGCAGCAACGGATCTTTTTTGCTTAAGCTACTGTCAAGTACTATGTCCATTGATGGTTCTGTGTAAACAAATTCTTGTCGCAAAAGAGACAGACAATTATTGTAAACTTCCTGCCAAAGATATTCCCCTCCACTCCTGAAATTAAAAGTACAATCCCATCATGTCTTCATGCAGTCTCTCTTGTCAGAATTAATTATCACCACCAAATTGTTAGCTTTCTGAACAACGTTATTCAATCCCATGAAGCTTCCATACATGCTATTTCTTAAGACAGCAAAAAATTCTATGTAAACACTGGATTACACAAAACAGAGTCCAAGTTGCTTGAATTAAACATGGACATAATCTTAATTAGTCCAGATTGGATTATACTTCCTCCCTAAATCTCTCTCTACAAAAGTGAGATCATGTCTTCTAGCCCTGTTGGGACATTCACGCATGGGCATAAGATCTGAATTTGACATACCGTCTGTATGTAGGCCCAAACTGTGCGTTCAATTCTCAGATTGTATGAGGGAACAATCAAATTTTTCAGGTTTACATATACCGGATTTTATACTCCTATGCCCTATTTAAAGGTTACTTGGATGCAATGAGTTCTGGTGGGACAAGAAATCACGAGACTACATTTGTCAAAACCTCCATAACTAACACAAATAAGATTGGTGAAAGGGGACAGCCCTGTCTGGTACCTCGGCCTAGATGAATTTGATCAGTTATACCATCATTTACTACAACTGACGTCGTATTTTGAGCATACAATTGATCAATAACTCCTCGAAACTTTTCACCAAACCCCAGTTTTTATAATCCTCTTTAATGCTGGCCATTCCACACAATCAAAGGCCTTGAAAATATCTAATGCTAAAACCCCTGCCTTCAAATTATTTTTCTTAATTAAATATATTATATTTAACACTCTTCTAGTCAAATCTGCCATTTGTCTACCTTGTACAAAACCACATTGATCTAAACCAGGGGTCGGCAACCCGCGGCTCCGGAGCCGCATGCGGCTCTTTCAAGCCTTTGCCGCGGCTCCGGACAAGGCTGCCCTGCTCCGCCGCCGCCGCCTTGGGGGCAGCCCGAGTTCGCTCTTCTGAGCGGCACGGAGCGTTCTCCGCGCCGCTCTAGCCGCCGCCGCCGCCGCCTTGGGGGCAGCCCGATTTCGCTCTTCTGAGCGGCGCGGAGCGTTCTCCGCGCCGCTCTAGCTGCCGCCGCCACCGCCAATGCCGGAGCCACTGAAGCCGCCGCCGCCGCGTCACATCCGCCGCCGCGTCACATCCAGCTGCTTCGGCGCGCTGGACCCCCCCCCGCGCTATGATTTTGGCGGGGGAACTTTGGCGGGGCGGGGGAACTTTGGCGCAGCAGCAGCACACCCCCCCCCCGGGCAGCAGGGACGCGAGCGGGTGAGCTGCAGAAGAGAGGAGGGCTCCTGCACGCGCCAAAGGGGGTTATAAGGACTTTTTCTTAAAATGCAAGGTAAGTGCCTCTTGCTTTAATCTTGCATTTCTTTTGCTTGTGCCTTTAATTGCATTGCTATCCTGCCCTTCCTGAAAGGCTAGAGATAATATAGCCATATTTAAGGACAAATTAAGCCAGGCTTGCTCAGCAAAGTGGGGGAGAGACTTGATGTGGTGGTCATGAGAGATGGATGATGAGGGGTGCTATTACCACATGGAGGGTGTTTCTGGTGGATGATGAGGGTGCTACTGCTGGATGGTGCTGATGATGGGATGCTACTGCTTGGGGGGGGGATGTTGCTGGTGGCATCCCATCATCCACCAGCAACACCCTCCCCCCCAGCAGTAGCACCCCCATCATCCACCAGCAAATCCTGCTGATGGATGATGAGGGGTGCTATTACCACATGGAGGGTGTTTCTGGTGGATGATGAGGGTGCTACTGCTGGATGGTGCTGATGATGGGATGCTACTGCTTGGGGGGGGGATGTTGCTGGTGGCATCCCATCATCCACCAGCAACACCCTCCCCCCCAGCAGTAGCACCCCCATCATCCACCAGCAAATCCTGCTGATGGATGATGAGGGGTGCTATTACCACATGGAGGGTGTTTCTGGTGGATGGGTGCTACTGCTGGATGGTGCTGACTGCACGATCCTGTATATATAGCAGTAACAAACAATATATGCAGTGTTATATTTGTTTTAAATGTCACAATGGTTTTGCAGCTCCCAGGTTTTTTTTTTCTTCGGAAACGGGTCCAAGTGGCTCTTTTTGTCTTAAAGGTTGCAGACCCCTGAATTATTCTAAACCAATATACTTACTAACAAAACTATTCATTCTTCTAGCTAATATTGCAGACATTAATTTTGCATCTTGATTAATTAATGAAATTGGTCTATAGGATCCTGGGTCTGCCGGATCCTTATTCGGTTTCAAAATTAAAATGGTCAAAGATTGTTTCCAAGAAGGAGGGATCTCTCCCCCCTGTAAAATATCATTAAGCAAATTTTTTAACTTGGGAATTAACATTTTCTTGAAAACCTTATAATATTCAGCCCCTAAACCATCTATTCCGGGAGTTTTACCATCTTTTAATTTATTTATAGCAAACTCTTTCTAACTCCGTAAAAGGTTGTTCCATATAGTGTTTATCCTTCATTAAATTATATTCCTTATCTTTAATCACCCCCACTAAATTTCTCTTTTTTTGCGCAGATCTAGCTAACATTTTAGAATTTTTATTACTATTCTCAAAAAACTCTTTTCATATATATCAGATTCCTTTGCACTTTATCTATATCTTTATTCTCAAATTATTTCCTCTTAGCTTGCAGTTCAGCAAATACCTTCTTATCTCTATTCTTTAAAAAAGATTCTTCTAACTCCCTAATCTCTTCTTCTATCTGTTTATTAAAAGCCTCCTGTTGTTTTCTTAAATTAACTCCCTCTCTTATTCCTATACCTCTCATAACACTTTTCATAGTATCCCATATTATGGCTTGACTACAATCCTCTGTTTGATTAAATTCCCATATTTCCATCATCTCTTTCTCTATCTTTTCAATTATATGTTTTACTTTTAATTTAAAAGGGATAGTAATTTAAAAGGGATAGGGATAAAGGATAAGATAAAAATTAATCTTTTTGCAGATGATACTTTGTTAACAATTGAAAATCCCATGGAAATGATGGATAGGTTAGAGAATCATTTAAAGGAGTTTAGGGAAGTTACCGGGTTGCAAGTAAACTGGGATAAATCTGAGATTATGTTGTTTAATTAAAAATAGAGGAATTAGAAGGGATTAAAAAGAGATAAAATATTAAGGTAAAAAGTATGATTAAATATTTAGGTATAGATATTTTTAAAGAGTTAGAAAAAATAGTAGAACAAAATTTTAGAAAGTTAAAGAATGAGGTAAAAAAAAAAGATAGAGGAATATAAGAAAATTGGACTTTCATGGTTTGGTAGAATAGCTTTGATAAAAATGAAGATATTACCAAAGATAATTTTTTTATTTAGAATGATACCAAGTAGTTTATCAGAGAAGGAAATTAGGGAATGGCAAGCAATAATTAATAATTTTTGTAATGGGGGAAAAAGGCGAGGATTACTAAGAGTAAATGGTATAAATCCCAAAAAGAAGGGGGGCTTGGCCTTCCTAATATCAAGTGGTATTATATAGCTAATCAGTTAAGGTTTATTATGGATATTTTAGTTAGGAAGAATATTTTGTGGTTAGAAATAGAAATGCAGGAAATAGAAATGGGGATGGAAAAAATTTTATTTTCAAAAAAAAGTATTACTAGTGTAAAAAGAATAGAAAATCCCTTCCTGAAAAATATGGTAGGGATTTGGAATAGTAACAGACAGATCTTTATACCAGGGATATCACCGTTAACTCCAGTTGTAGCAATGGAGGACTTTCCAGTAAATGCACAGCATTGGGAGGCAATATTTAGGGAAAATAAGGTTATCAAATTAATGGATTGGATGGGAAAAATTGAGACTAGACAACAAATATCGGAAATAATTGGGCCAGATAGAATTTCGTGGTTAAATTTAATGCAATTAGATCAGTGGACTAAGAAATGGAAGAAGAAAAATGAGCATGAGAGGGAGTTTACTGGATTTGAAAAGAAAGTGTTGTCTAGAGAACTTATAGAAGGGAATGTTTCTTCTAGAGGGTTAACTAAGGAGATATATAAAATGATGCAGAGGATTGAAGTGAAAAAAGACAACCTTAAGATGATGTGGGAAATGGAATTTGAGGAGGAGATATCGAATGCAGGGTGGAGAAATATTTGGGGCAGACGTATATTAAGAAATATGTCGGTAAGGATAAAAGAATTTTTTAAAAACTGTTTGGAGATGGTATTTGACTCCAGTAAGATTAAACAAAATAGATAGTAATTGTGCTCCATTGTGTTGGAGAGGATGCCAGGAACTTGGTACTTATGGTCATATGTGGTGGAGTTGTAAAAGCGTATTGGATTTTTGGAATAAAATTTTTGGAGAAATTTCAGAAATTATTGGTATTAATGTGGAGGTCTGTCCAAAATTAGCATTGTTATCAATAACGGAGAAACTTCTGTGCTCACAAGAGAAAAAGGAACTAATTGTAAGTTTATTAGCGGCAGGGAGATTATTGATAGCAAGGAATTGGAAAGTTCAACATCAGTATTTAATAATAGATTGGCCCCGGGGTGACGGGTGCACTTGTAGTGTATGATTTGTAGGTTTATGTTTTTTGTGTGTGTATGTGTGTTCTTTAAAAATATAAATTAAAAAAAATAAAAATAAAAAAGAAAGAGATCACGAGACAGGCAGAGCTACTTCTTTAATAAAAATGAAAAGTCTCAATGAACAACTCCTAAATCCTAGCCAGTGTCTCCAATGGTTTCTGCTACTTTTAACCACTGTGCGGTTGGATTTCAAATTCTGAGGCTACTCCTAAATCCTTCAAACCACAGCAAGAATATAGACTAGAACGGAAAACAGATGTAGCTTTACCACACTACATGCTAAACCTTTCTTGCTGGGATGACTAAACTGTACATACAAAAAGCTCTTTTAGCCATTATTACTAGAAAGGAATGAGCTAACAAACTGAGGTTCCATCCAGAAGGATCAGGTACGTCACTATGGGCTGCTCTTGGATCTAACCCTGCTCCTGGAAGACCAAGCAGAAGAGGTGGCCAGGAGTGCCTTTGCCCAGCATCATCTGGTGTGCAAGCTGAGCTCCATCCTAGGAAAAGACGATCTGGCTACAGTGATCTGTATCTTGCTTAGATTACTATAATGTGTTCTATGTGGCTCCTCTTGAAAAGCGTTTGGAAACTACATATAGAGCAAAATTTGGGAGCCAGATTGCTGCCTGGCATGTGTTTTACACACTTAGAAGACCAGTCCCGGACCTGCTGCACTGGCTTCCAATTTTTTTCCACACCCAATTCAAGATGCTGGTTCTCATCAATAAACTCTAAACAGTTTGAGGAATTGTGGGGTGTTGGTGGTGGAGCAACCCAGACTTTGAACCCATGTGGGAGTGGGTGGGAGCCAGCATTCTTGCTCACTCCTGCTCATTCACAACAACCCACAGTTCGTTCAAACTGTGGTTGTTGTGTTGTTTGAACCAGGTCACTGTGTATTTGGGCTTTCAAAAAGCTTTTGATGAAGTCCTCCACCAAAGACTCCTAAGCAAACTTGGCAGTCATGGAATAAGAGGACAGGTCCTCTTAGGGGTTAGAAAGCAGAGAGTAGGAATAAATGAACAATTCTCACAATGGAGGGATGTATACAGTGGGATCCTGCAAGGATTTGTATTGGGACCAGTGCTTTTTAACTTGTTCATAAACACACTGGAGTTAGGGGTGAGAAGTGAGGTGGCCAAGTTTCCTAGCGGCATCAACTTATTTAGAGCAGTTAAAACTAAAAGAGATAGAGAAGAGCTCCAAAAGGATTTCTCCAAATTGGGGGACTAGGCATTCAAATGACAAATTTGGATGAATGTAAGGAAGTGCAAAGTGATGCATACTGTGGCAAAACATCCTAACTTGACATATACACTGATGGGGTCTGAGCTGGCACTGACTGAGCAGGAGAAGGATCTTGAAGCTGTGGTGGATATCTTAATAAAAGTCTCTTTTCTCTCTCCCTTCTTTCCACCTGTCCTTTCTTTTCTTCAAATTTTAGATTGTAAATTCTGGAGGAGTGGGGGAGAGAAGCTGTCTTTCTCCCTATGTTACTCTGTGGAGTACTATGTCCATTAATATAGGAAACTCAGTATGTATAAGTTGGAGGAATGTACATGCACTACGCAGCACCCTATTAAGCCCTGTGATACATGTCAACCAATTACTCATTGTTGATTCATATCGTAAAGAAGAATCTTTTACTTGAGAGGGATGTAATTTAAAGATACAATGATGCTTTAAAAGCATGCTTTAAAAGGCTGCTTACTATATGCACCACAAAGAGGGTTCGCCAGATTTCTTTAAAAAAAAATAAAATTCTATAATCAAATACATGTCTACTCAGAAGTAAGTCCATCTGCATTCAGTAGGGCTTATCCCCAGCTAAGTGGATATAGGATTGCAGCCTTAGCGGAGCTTCTGAATAAAGTTTTATTTAGCTGCATTTTCAACAAAATATATGGCTCAACTCAGATCAACATTTGGAAAATCATGAATGAGCTTCAGGCTCATTCCCCCCGCCCCTGCTTCTACCGGTTTCCTGTTTAGCACTATCTATAGATTGCTGTGATACTTGAATCGGCAAAGTACAGTTAGTGCTCACCCTTTAAACCAGAATAATAACCTGACTTCTGTGGCGGAGTGACAGGCAGAAGCCCAGGGAGGGGCCAACCTGAACATTCCAGAGGCTCTGATTGGTTGAAGGAGAGCATAGAACCCCAGGGAGTTGACAGTTAAGGGTGGTTGGTTGTCAGTTGGGGAAGAGAGTGGGTTGGGAGTGAGAGACGGAGTGGAGCGTAGGTAGGGAAATGTGGTACTGAAGAGAAGAGTTCAGACAGGAAATCTAGTACTAAGTTGTGAGAAAGCAAACGTGAAGGTGTTAGTATAGAACAATTCACAGGAGTCTCCACTTAGGGAGTGAAGAACCTTCTGTCTGAGGAAGAAGGTGAAACTCTGGACTAGTGTGAGGGACAGTTAAGTTCCCTGGTCTGATACTGTAACTTTCAAGTAACCAAGCCAAATTGATACAAAGAGCACTGTATAACATCTTCCTGCCTTTAACCTGAATCTAAGCAAAGAACAAGTTTGAATGTAACTGTTGAAATTCCAAGTTACAGTAATACCTTGGATTGCAAGTAACTTGGTCTGAGAGCGTTTTGCAAGACAAGCAAAAAAAATTTTTTTTGACTTGATAAATGAGCAGGGTCTTGCAAGACAAAATAGGGATGTAACCGCTCGCCTTGAACAGGCCGAAATCGGCCCCACTCACGCCCGCCAGAGACTCGCTTTGATATAAGAGTGTTTTGGATTACAAGCACGGTTCCGGAATGAATTATGCTTGCAATCCAAGGTATTACTGTATACTAAAGCAGTGTTCTCCAACATTGGGTCCCCAGATGTTTTTGGCCTGCAACTCCCAGCATGCTGGGAGTTGTAGGCCAAAAACATATGGGGACCTAAGGTTGGAGAACACTGTACTAAAGGAATGTCTATACAGGGCTTAAGAAAACGCCTAAACATTTGCATTGTGAACATTAAAAAAAAAAAAGAAGTTTGCATAAATATGTATCATAGAAGGATCAGATTGGCCGCAACTCCCTGTCGAGTTTAGCTTCTGTGACAAAGACAGATTTGCCTGTCCATGTGTGATATGGTTATCTGTTAGGAGCTTTACACTAAAGTAGGCTCCTGAAGAAATGAATACAAATGCTTAGGAGGCACATACATTTTGTGTTTTAGAATCAGACTGAGGAGAATAATGGTAGTGCAAGATTTAGATATTTAAGTGACAAATCACATGCAAAAACTATAACTTGTACTGAAAATTAGGAGACAATGGCTAATGGTATTGTGGGAAGCAATGGAGCGTTTCCAAAATTCACCACTAGGGGTGTTAGTGTGTTTTTTGTCTTCAGTGGACGAGGGAAGAATAGAGAACAGGAGAATGGATAGATAAAAGGAAAAACTAAAGCAAAAGCATATGCTAAAATAAGGAAGCCAGTTGGAAGATGTAGCTTGCTTTTAATATGCAAAGATGCACAACACACATATAATTGGTACACCAATGCTGGGCATTTTGAACCTTGCCCATGTCTTAAGATAGGTAGCATACGCGACTAGCTAGCTCACTCATATGTGAAGCTCCCACCATACCCTATATTCACCTTAAAGCAGGGAATAAATAAATATATAAAGCCAATTTAACAAAGCAAATCATACATTTTTAACCTCATGGCACGGCAGGGGGGAAAAACAGAAGTCAATGAAAAATCTTCCCCACTGGTAAGCACAATAGCAGCCATCCAATTCAATAGACGTTTATCAGCAGTGAAACCTGATCGAGATAAATGAGGAAGCTGTTGAGCCACAGCTTTAGTCTGCCTGCTGCAGGCTGCCAGATAAAATGGGAACAAAAGCTCCCCGCTGAACCCCCCACCAGTCTCCATTAGCCCCTGCTGATGCTTTATTATCTGGGGGCTACTCAACCATGCAGCATGAATCAGTAAGCTTAAAGAAAAGGAAAAGGAAAAAAAGGGGGAAATACACATATGCAGCAGGGGAAAAATCAAGACACGAAATCTGGCTTTCAAAGAGGCATCTCCCTTTTGCTTGTGATGCAGCAAGCTTATTAACTAATACTGCATACTAGGAAGCATAAAGGTGACTTTTTATTACACAGCTTTGGAAGCCTTTGGATTTCACTGCAGTCTATAAAGTTCACAATGCCTGAAAATTTATTTCATATACAGTATTATAAACACAATCATATAAAACATTATTGTCACCAGGAACAAATGAAAATATACATGCTGAGAATTAATAGATATTACTAATTTTAAACATCTTTCCTAGGGGACACAACAATGCAAAATTGTCTTAAGTATTCATGGGTACCAACTACCACTCTCTTCACTATTTGAAGACATCTCATCATGGCATCATTATGACATATACCTCAGCCAAAGAAAGCAGATTTTTTAAAATGCAGTATGGGCATTGTAAATTGAATGAGGAAATTCAGACATTTTCATTCTCTGCTAATGCTAGTACAGTTTTATACACATAAAGAAAACAATGAGGCCAGAGAGGTTGCTATTCGTAGTAGAGTTTCTGTTCATTCTCTTAAATGTGACTGTGCTATCAGGACCATTTAAATCCACAGAACCTAAGAGACATATGCATTCTTAATGTTGTAAAATAGGGATGGGCTGCAAATAGATCTCCAGAAGTTTTGGACTTCATCTTCCAGAACTCTTAACCATTGGACATGCTGGCAGGGGAGTCTGAGAGTTGAAGTCCAAAGCATCTGGAAAACTGCCTTCTGCCCACCCCAGTTATAAAAGGAATAAGGACTGCCTTGGGTAAAAGACACTCCTTTTGCAAGATAATAGTTGTGTTCTGTTTCCCAGTAATTCTGCACTGCACCTGGTTTGCTGCTAGTGACTGTCACAATATAAACAACAAAATAGAAATTGTGCGTACTATACCAATACAGCTGTGTTACCATGCCAGCCCAGGGATCTTGGCAAATCAAATTCTAATTTAAAATATGCTTTAAAGTATACTCCCTCATTTTCTAAATGTGCTTCCTCAGAAGCTTCCAACACAATAATGCCTTGGCTTCACCAACAAAAAACTGTATTCTTAAGACCCTTTTACATGTTTATTTAGCATGGTGGCAGCTGCACCCATATTTGCAAGGGGCCATGAAAAGGCTGTCATATCTTGGCTGGGCCAGTAATTGCTAACCACAATGTGAGAGCTACCCATGTGGATGGAAGAACACCATACATGCTTCCTCATTGACATGCGAGCAACAGTGGACAATCCAGCAGCCATGACAGTAAGTACCATATTGTTCCGGGTACAGGCCGCTCCTGATTATAAGCAGCACCCTTGAAGTTTGGTGCTATTTTTAAAAAATAAAATTTTTAATGAGCAGAGCGGAAAAAGCAACATCCTGCTGGTGGTGGCGGCTGCGGGAGAAAGAGGAGGTGGGGTGGCCGCGGCGGCTGCCCGGAGGAGCTGCCGCTGCCTGCGTCCAAGCAGAGGAGGAGGAGGAGGGTGGCGAGGAGGTGGTGGCGGCGGTGAGGGCGTGCCGGGCCAGGGTGCAGCCTGCGGGCGAGGTGTCGCCGAGAAGAGGCCAGGGCGCGGCGGCCTCAGTGTGCACCTCTCCTGGGGCGCCGCGGGTCTCAGCCAAGCGCAGAGGTGCCGCAGGAGCCCCCGCCAAGCTGCCGCCTGCACTGCTGCCACCACCGCCGATGCATCCAAGCAGAGAGGGCAGCAAGGAGGGCGCGCCAAGCCAGGGCACAGTCTGCGGGTGAGGTGTCGCCGAGAAGAGGCCCGGGCGCGGTGGACTCAGTGCGCGCCCCTCCGGGGGCGCCTCAGGTCTCTGCCGGGCGCCTCGGCCCCAGTGGGCCCCGCAGCCTGTCACCGTGGACAGCTCCAAGGCGCGCACCTTGTTTGCAGCGCTCAAGCTCAGCCTGCGGCAGCTGCGCTAGGAGGTGGTGGGGGACGGGGGGGCAGGAGGCAGAGGAAGCACCTGGTCTGGGAGCAGTCCGCTGCAGGGGATAGACTACGAGTCCCATCGGCCCCGGCCAGCGTGGTGCCCCCTTCACTAGGCTGGACTACGAGTCCCATCAGCCTCAGCCAGCACGGTTTCCCCCCTCAGCTTGGTTGCCCTGGTTTCGGCCTGCTACGCCCGCCTCGAGGCGAGCGGGCACACCCCTCCAGCAGGATGTTGTTTTTGGCGACATCCCAATTGTAGGCTGCACCCCTAGTTTAGGGACTCAAATTGGGGGGGGGGGGAAGTGCGGCCTTTACTCGGAACAATACAGTAAATGTGTAAATGGGGTCTGAAATTATGGCAGGAATGCAGCAAGAGCAAGCTGACTGTTTCATATGTAAGAGTTGCATTTATAAGAAACAACTATTCAAATTACTAAAAAAAAAATAAAAAAAAATAGGGATGCTGACCAGGCTTGGAAAAGAACTTCAGGGGCTCCATCCCCATAAAAACTAGTAGGACCATTTATTCCTATGGCGGCAGGAAGAATGGTCCAAGTTCAAGGTAATTGGGAAGCTCATCCACCTCTACTAAATGTACTTTTAGAATACAAGTCAGTGTGGGATTTACAGTAATTTCACTCTCTAGAGCTGTGAACAGAAAGAGTAAGGAATATGAAACTGTGAAGGATCACCAACAGGATCCTTTGCGTGAGTTCGGCGCCTAACGGGTTAACCGGCACTGAGTTACAGCCCGTACAAGCGCTGGCGACCACCTGCGAGGCTTTCGCGCACAAGAGGAAACCGCAGCCCTTTAAATGACCAAATAAGGCTTTTATTTGTTTATACAAAAACACAGAACGGAACTAACAGCTCTCCAGGAATACTACAACATCAACACAACCTTAGTTGACCCCTGCGTTTCTCAATGAACAGGCTCTTAGGCTAGCGGAGTGAATCTAGTCAGTTACCTCAGATCAGAGACTCTACGCCTAGTCAGTTTCAGCCTGGCTCCGGGTCGGCCGATCCGGGGATGAGACTGGCTTATTCGGGCTGCCGCTTGACGGACGAAGCTGGCCCCGATGTACCCTGGTTCCCAACAACCCTTTACCGGAAGGGAGAGGGGTTTTCTACACCGGAGTTCCCGCTCTCCCCGCCCTCTAGGTCAGGTGGGGCTTATGCCTGCCCCTTTGTTTCAGGTGGGCTTATTCCTGCCCGGGAAGAAGGTGACATACTAGTACTTTGCAGCTCTTTGAGACTGCCCTGATAGTTTGATGGTCCTTGATGGTCCTTCCTGGGTTTTTGTGGATCTCCACCGAGACTCTTCTTTGTTGGGGATGACGACCTGTCTGGCTGCTTCTCTGGTGATTTCATCCCTCCTCCCTCGCCCCCTCCCTTAGGGGAAAATTGTGTGTGTGTGTGTGTGTGTGTGTGTGTGTGTGTGTGTGTGCAGACTTGTGTTGGTTCTCCACAGAAACTAATGTTCAGAACTGGAAATCCAAGCTGATGAAAAAATGCAAAACGGCTACAGCAGGTAAAAGCTATGTTTCTATAACTGATGGCACTATATAACAATTCCTTTCTCAATACACTCTGTATTAAAGCAGTCATTCTAACTCACCAGCTTTGACTTTTTATTCAATTGTCCATGAAAAATAATCTAGAATTTTAGATACGAGTGAAGACTCAGGGAAAGTCAGCAGAAGATCCTAATACAGTAATACCTTGGATTGCAAAATATTAAAAAAAATCTGACTTGATAAACGAGCAAGGTCTTGCAAGACAAGCAGTCGTAGGGATGTAACTGCTCGCCTCGAGCGGGTGTAGCAGGCCGAAATCGGCCCCGCTCATGCCCGCCAGAGACTCACTTTGATATAAGAGTGTTTTGGATTACAAGCATGTTTCCGGAACGAATTATGCTCTCAATCCAAGGTATTACTATACCAGAATTCACCAGTACCTCATTCTGATCCTAAATTGTATTTCTAGTTGCTGCTGCTTACTGAGCTATCAACACAAATTCATGATAGCCTGCTTCAGGGAAGTATCTTGAGAGCCAGTGTGGCGTAGTGGTTAAGAGTGTTGGACTGGGACTCAGGAGATCTAGTCCCCGCTCGGCCATGAAACTCACTGGGTGACTTTGGGCCAGTCACTGACTCTCAGCCTAACCTACCTCACAGGGTTGTTATGAAGATAAAATGGGGAGGGGGAGGAGGACTATGTAAGCCGCTTTGGGTTCCTTGCAGGAAAAAAGGCGGGGTATAAATATAATAAATAAATAAATAAATTTTAGATAGGTAAAATGAATATAACAGACCTCAATTTTGTCAGTTTTGGCATCTCCCCAGTATATCTTGTTTTCATTATAATCCAGTGCCAATCCATTTGGCCAACCAAGCGAAGTGTTCACAAGTACAACTCTGTCTGATCCATCTAATGCAGCCCTCTCAATCTTCGGAACCTCTCCCCAATCAGTCCAATACATGTAGCTGAAAGATAAACAGATACGGTGTAGTAAAATGCTATCACCACACAGAACACACCGTGTGTGTGTGTGTGTGTGTGTGTGTGTGTGTTCATAAAGATCAACTTGTTATAGATTTCAGTTGCAGGAGTGACTTGCACTGAAATACATATGCAACGTTGTTCAGCTGAAACCCTATGGCAATCTGCTGTGGAATTCCCATAAATGTATACCATATGAGCACTGGCACTGAACACCATTAGGTTATCACTAGCAAAATGCTGAAAGAGATTAATCAAGATATATATGTGCTTCCCTCTTTCCATTTTTTAAACAGAGATCAGAAAAAAAACATCCGATGAATGCAAGCTTGTTGTCTCAAATAGACCAATATTTAATGCTTACAGGTTGCAATCTATATCTGCATCTGTTTAGCACATTTTGAAAGAAATGAAAAGAAGAAACGATAGATCGGGGTGGGCAACTTAGCTTGTGGCAAACAAGCTAAATTTGGCTGTTTTGGCACTCTTTAGGCACTATGGAAGTCTTTTTTTTTTTAATCCCTTTTTTAAAAAATTGGGTGGGCAGTGGGGGGGGGGGATGTGGCCGAAAGGCCATGTGTTTCTCACCCCACCCATAGATCAAAATCCCTCACCAAAGATTCCTGAGCAAACATAGCAGCCCTGGAGTAAGAGTGGAGGTCCTCTTGTGGGTCAGTAACTGGTTGAAGAACAAAAAGAAGAGAGTAGTAATAAATGGTAAATTCGCCCAATGGAGGGATGTGGGGACAAACAAGGATCTGTATTGGGAGTGGGGACAAACAGGGATCTGTATTGGGAGCAACGCTTTTCAACTTATTCATAAATGATCTGGAATTAGGAGTGAGCGATGAAGTGGCCAAGTTTGCTGATGACACCAAATTATTTAGGGTGATGAAAACATGGGCATCAAAATGGCAAATGTGGTTCAATGTAAGCAAGTGTAAAGTAATGCACGTTGGGGCAAAAAATCCCAACTTCAAGTATAAGCTGATGAGAATCCCATGTAAAACATATACCATCCTAGGTCTTATATTCAGGATGTAATTCTAGGACAGTGATGGCGAACCTATGGCATGGGTGCTACAGCTGGCACGCAGGGACCTCTCTGTGGGCACTCGAGTCATTGGTCACCAGATCGCGAAAAGACCATCCCCTTCTGCAAAACACTAATGATTTTGTTCTTTCTCACAGTGTGGAATAGAATGATTTTATTCTAGAATTCCTGTTACAGAATTCTTTTCTACATTGTTATCACATTTAAAAGATTTTGAAGAATGATGCACAGAGCATGGCTTGGATGTAAAGCCCTAACAGTTGACCTGAGTGCTGCATGTGTTGCTCTCAAACTAACGGAGTATGAGCCAAGGTTTGACAAATTATCAGCATGCATGCAATAGCAAAAATCACATTAATTGTGCAAAAGCATGCCCAATGCAAACTTTTACCTAATGCAGTGTTTGCAGTCCAAGACATAAAGTGTTTAAAATGTGTTAAGCACGTTTAGTTTTCTTGTTTATCTTGCTCATCCTAGTACAGGTTGACTTTTACTTTTACTAATCCGACACCTGTAGAAGCAGGGAAAGGACCCGGGGTAAAGCTTGCCCCATACAATTTCAGTCTGGCATATAATCATATTACAAGTTGAGAATCCCTTATCCAAAAATACATGTGCCTAATTATTTAAAAAGTTTGTATAAATTCCCTTCAGGAGTTGATTTTTTTCCACAACAAAAAACTGTTTGTATCATTGAAAGCTCTGTTATTGTGTTTTTCTTTTAAGACAAAAGATGTTAATTAGTTCGGACAACTGTATGAGCTGTTTTTCTAAAACTAAAACCTCGGTATTCAGGTTTAATTGCAGTGTTGGCACTTTGAAATAAATAAGTTGGTTTTGTGTTGCAGTTTGGGCACTTGGGCTCAAAAAGGTTCGCCATCAGTGTACTAGGATATAATATTATTAGTATCATATCCTAGGGACTTTTTATTATGTGGGATTCCTCTATTTATACCTGGCAATTATTTTCAAAAACATAATGCTTTGTTTCACAAATTTTTCTGGGGTTCCTTGCCTCCACAAATTTCTTGGAAAATGTGGAGAGAAAGCCTGATCAGACCACATACTTGCACTCATGTCCTGCTTGTGGGATCCCGTGGGCAGCTGGTTGGGCATTGTGTGAACAGATTGCTGGACTAGATGTATCCTTGGTTTGATCCAGCAGGGCTCTTCTTATGTTCTTATCATGTAAGTAACTATTCAGATGCCATATTGCACCTACTGCATGGTTAACAGGATCAACCATTAAAAAGGACCAGAGTAATTTAAAAACTGATCCAAATATTTTTAAAAGTACCAAAAAAAATACCAATATTACAATCTCTTAAAAATGCTGGAGAGATCTAGTGAAAATAAACAGAACACACAACAGGATCCCATAAACTAGAAACACTTAAGAGAAACAGAGTGTACAAATGACTTGATGATTTTATAGCCAGATGTTATGAATCAAGTCTCTGAGCTGGGCTTTTCTGTCTCTGTCCCTGTCCCTGTCTTCTTTTTTTTTTTTTAATTGCATCAGTCAAGCAGCTGCAGCCTGATTGACAGCTAGAATCATCTGGCAAACCTCCCAGGAAACCCAAGCAGAGTTGCCTCTGAAGAGAGCTGTTTGTTTGTCCATATCTACAGGCAGTCTCTGGTTTACTTTAGGCACTTCAGCTACTCATCACAATTTCCCTGTTTTCAGGGCTTGTGCCTGGGAACAACTGATGTGCTTAATAAGGGGCCAAAGTCTCTACTGTGATTCACCCTGTAGAGCACTCTGCTTGTGCCTCAGCTTGGGAGGAAGTGGTTAGATCAGCCTTCCCCAGCTTGGTACCCTCCAGATGTTTTGGACTACAACTTCCAGCATTTCTGACATTGGCCATGATGGAAAGGGTTGATGGGAGTTGGTCCAAAACATCTGGTGGGCACTGGGTTGGGGAAGACTGGGCTGGATGCATAATAGTATGCTGGGCCTGGGGTGAGGGCCTGCTATGAGGAATCAGGAGGCCAGGTGGAAAGCCTCTGAAGGATAGATCGGCCTTGAAACTTCCAGTGGCTTGCCCTTTATCAAAGTACTCTAGCACTGGGAAATGCATGTTTCTGTCCATTAAATGGATAACACGCTCAGCTCCAGGATATTAGAATTATTCATTTTTAAACCCCAATAATAAAATAGTGTGCCTTACCCAACCATAGGATCCAAAACAATAGCTCTAGGTTCTTCCAAGTCTTCTGAGATCAAGATCTTCCTCATAGTCCCATTAAGCCTTGTTACTTCAATGCGGTCTGTACCAGTATCAGTCCAATAAAGGTTTCGGGCAATCCAATCAACAGCGATGCCATCAGGATGTGCAATTTGTGCCTGGACAATAAACTGGCTAGCTGATCCATCAATGAAAGAGCGCCGGATAGCCCTCACCTCATCATCTGTCCAGTAGATGTACCCTTCTACAGGATCATAGTCAATAGCAATGGCATGCCGAATGTCTTCCAGTTGCAAAACAATATCAGTGAAATCTGGAGTGTCCAAAGATATCCGCCTCAAGTCCGTCCTCCGGGCTAATAGCAGCAATTCCATGGCACCTGTATAAATTTATATTTTTAAAACTTAATGCAAAGTTATCCTGTTTATTACTTCCTACCATTTGTATCCTTCTCTTCATTGAAGATGCTCAGAGCAACACATTTGACATTTATCCCATTTTAGGCTCACAACAACGTAACCTTATTTATTTATCTACTATATAAATGTGAACGTTTGTCTGTGTGTCTGTGTCCGTGTGTGTGTGTGTGTGTACGGGCGTTTGCGTGCATCGCATAGGCTCCTACATGGTTGGGACGGATCCGCCCCAAACTTCGCACGCATACTCTCCATCACCCAAGGACAAAGACTGGCAGCTTCAAATCTCCGAAAAACCCTTGCTGCGCCTGTATGGCCCAAAATACATGAGAGCCAATGGCGTCACTTGGAATGTTCGCAGGGGCCATTCAGGAGCAGTTATGAAAATCGAACTGGAACTTTATTTTTATACATGACAACGGCAGCGAGATTACTATATGCACAGAAATGGAAAGGTCCAGCAGTGCCTACGACAGAAGAATGGTTCGTCAAGATGCTGGAGCTGGCAGAGATGGCCAAACTCACATCATTAATCAGAGAAAGGACAACATCCACATTTATTATTGAGTGGAAATCTCTAATTGACTTTTTGCAGAGACTGGAAAATAATGATTTGTTTGTTTGTGGATTTATGGAATAATAAGTGAATTTGGGACAATGGGAAGAAAGAGATTTCTCATTCTGATTATCGAGTAAGAAAAATTATTGTTACCTTTATTTGCTGTAGAAGAAAATCGGAGGTCTATTTTGTTTTGTTAATTGTTATATGTTTGATATTATGTGTTTGTTTTATATAGAAATAAAAAAAAATAGCTCCACCGACATTTAGAATGTTCGTCTGAACTGCTCGTCGACATTTAGAATGTTCGTCTGAATGTTCATTGTGGGGTAGTCTCGGGGGGGGGGAGCTGGGATTACATTGTTGTGTGGTCCCGAGGGGGGGGGGCAACGATTTAATTGCGTAGTCCCGGGGGGGGGAGGGAAGCAGGGATTTGATTGTACAGTCCCTGGGGGGGTAGCAGGGAATTCATTGTTGTGTGGTCCTGAGGGAGCTGGGATTTCACTGTTGTGTGTGTGGGGGGAGGGATTCTATTGTGTAGTCCCAGGGGGCGGGGGAGCAGGAATTTCACTGTGTAGTCCCAAGGGAACAGGGATTTCATTGTGCAGTCCTGGGAAAACAGAGATTTCATTGTGCAGTCCTGGGAGAGCAGGGATTTCATTGTGCAGTCCTGGGGGAAAGGGAACAGGGATTTCATTGTGTAGGCCAGGGGGGAGCAGGGATTTCATTGTGTAGTCCCGCGGGGGGGGGGGGGGAGAGCAGGGATTTCATTGTGCAGTCCCGGGGGAGCAGGGATTTCATTGGGTAATCCTGGGGGAGCTGGGATTCCATTATGTAGTCCCGGGGGGGGACTATGGAGGGATACAAAACAGCGGAGAGCTACCTTTCCTATGGAGGGATACAAAACAGCGGAGAGCTACCTTAAGGAATTTCGAACAAATAGTGCCTATAGGGAAATGACGACCCGTGCAACGCCGGGTAAAAAAAGCTAGTTTATTATATTTATACCCCGCCATCTTTCCTGCAAGGAATCTAAGGCGGCTTACATAATCCTCCTCATCCTCCTCTCCATTTTATCCTCACAACAACCCTGTGAGGTAGGTTAGGCTGAGAGGCAGTGACTGGCCCAAAGTCACCCAGTGAGTTTCATGGCCGAGCGGGGACTAGAACCCGGATCTCCCGAGTCCCAGTCCAACACTCTCACTACTACGCCACACTGGCTCTCTTATTAGATGCATTGGGATGTCAAGGGGTGATCTGTCATTTTTCCAGGGCCGCCTAGTGAGCTTCATACATGAGCAAGATTTGAACCTGCTTTCCCACATTCAAGTGCATGCAAAGACTCTAAACCAGGGCTCTCCAACCTTGGGTTCCCAGATGTTGCTGGCCTTCAGCTCCCCGCATACCCAGCCGGCATGGCTAATGGCAAGGGATTACAATGGCAAGAGCAACATCTGGGGACCCAAGGTTGGAGAGCCCTGCTCTAAACAGTATACAGTGTTATACGTATACCTTTCACACTAGATTATTCATTGACTGACATGTAGGTTATAATTGTTTTGTATGTCAGCTTTCTATTTCTTCCAAAGCTTCTTACCAGGACTTATTAGGGTTTTCATCCCACCCTCAAGGAATTGGGCCATTAAAGTGACTTACAGGAAATCTATTAATCTGTGGTTGTTACAAGGCATGAATGGTTACCAATTGTGTTCAAGCACTGTATTACTAATATATTAATGTCTTATTGCTGATCTTTGTCAGCCACTTAGGGAGCCTTGGTTGAAGAGCAGTATAAAAATGTTCTGAATAAAATAAATAACTGGATGCATTGTTTAACGGAATATTCTTCCTTTAAAAAGTAAGGTCAATCTATACTGTGGAAAGGAATGAGAGGAGGAGTGGAGCCTCTTGCAGTGATTAGCTGATAAGTCTTAATATTTATTTTATTGCAATCTTTATACTCTACCTTCCTGCCCCACAAAGTGGGATCTCCAGGGTGGCTCCAACAGCGGTTAAACACAATAATAAAACAGCAATAGCTTAAATTAAATAAACAGCAGCAGAAAAATCAAGACACACGATTGACTCCAAGAAACATGGCAAGAGATATCTGAGAGGGTCTCTGCCACTGACAGAACTGCTCTGTGAATATATCATACCAATTAAAGGCAGTTCTAGGATTTGGCCTTCTACAAACATGTTAAATTCTAGATTAATCACATTTAGGAGACTCTTACAGAGATGTCTTCTCCAATAACAGAACAGAACCACTCCCTCTAATAGCAAACTCAGGTGGTGAGTACCGACAGGACTGAAGCCAAAATGGGACTACTGAGAAACAAGGAGGAAGTATCAGATGCCTGCTGGAAACCTTGAGGCTACAACAAATCTTACTAACCTTAGAGGGCAACCCTGCTCCCATGCTCAGTACCCATGAAATGTTGAAAACAAAAACAGTTGGAAAAGAAGAACAGAACCACTCCCTCTAATAGCAAACTCAGGTGGTGAGTACCGACAGGACTGAAGCCAAAATGGGACTACTGAGAAACAAGGAGGACGTATCAGATGCCTGCTTGAAACCTTGAGGCTACAACAAATCTTACTAACCTTAGAGGGCAACCCTGCTCCCATGCTCAGTACCCATGAAATGTTGAAAACAAAAACAGTTGGAAAAGAAAAACAGAAAATGAGGAGGGATGGAGTAGTATTCTAGAAAGGGCCATGGCTTGCTAGCCACAATCCTGAACAAGAGCACCCCTACACTGCAACACTTTGTTCCAGGTCCAACTTGTGTTTAGCAATGTGGGTTTTTCAGAAAATTTTGAATTAGGTTAATTTGCATAGGGATATTTGAATTGATGCCCCACTGCAGCCTTCTCCCATCTGGTTCCCTCCAGATGCTTTGGCCTTCAATTACCATCAGCCCCAACAAATATGGCCAATGCGCAAGAACGCTGGAAGTTGTAGTCCAAAACACCTGGAGGGCACCAGGTTGGGGGAGGGTTCTCCAGAGTGTAATCTAATTTAGCATGCTTATTTTATTTGTATTCAGTAAACAAAGCTTTAAAAAGTACACCGTATCATTATTTTTGGCCAAACGCACCACACTGTATTTCACCAGAAATATTTGAGGGGAAAATTTAAGAATACTTAATATTGATTTCAGTGTTTTACTATGTAGAAATTATAGCATGCACTAGCATTGCATTGTTTAAATTTAAGGAAAAAACAGGTACTGAAAACTGTTAACACAAAAAAATTTTTTAGCAACTATGTATCATATGCTAACAACCACTCATCTATTTCAACAGAGTTCAACTTTCTTCCACTAAGGTTGCTGGGGCACCTTCAGTTTCGCTGTCACTACTTATTACATTAGTTCCATTTCACTCAGAGACATATGTGTACAGTAATACCTTGGATTACGAGCATAATTCGTTCCGGAACCATGCTCGCAATCCAAAATACTTGTACATCAAAGCGAGTTTCCCCATTAGAAATAATGGGAACTCAGATTATTCGTTCCACAACCATTTTAATCACTGCTTTGGCGGCTCCCTCGCAGGAAGATGCGTGGAGCTGCTTCCTACCTTTGCAAGTGGCGGCTCGCCTCTCCACGGCTCGCCACCCACGCTGGCGGCGGTCCCATCGCGTCATTTCCAGCCCCGTCAGTGATGCAAACCCGTTGCGTCACTGACGGGGCCAGATGTGATGCGACGGGGCCGCTGCCGGCGCGGGCGGCTCGCCGTGGAGAGGCGAGCTGCCACTTGCAACGGTAGGAAGCGGCAGGAGCAGCTCCACGCATCTCCCTGCGACGGAGCCGGCAAAGCACTTGCCAGCTCCCTGGCAGGGAGAAGCGGCGCGGTCGCCTCACACTGCCATGCCGCTTCCCTGCCCGGGAACCAGCATGGCAGCGCGAGAGGCGCTTCGCCTCGAGAGAAGCCCCCGCCTCCTGGCTACTCGGCCGGCGGGCGCAGCAACGGAAGGCGGCGGCCGAGCCTGGCCGCGACGCGCCTCCAGGGAAGCCACCGCCTCCTGGCCACTCGGCCGGACGGCGCACTAGCGCGAGGCGGCGGCCGAGCCTGGCCACGACGCGCCTCCAGGGAAGCCCCCGCCTCCTGGCCACTCGGCTGGCTGGTGCAGCAGCGCGAGGCGGCAGCAGAGCCCGGCCGCGCCTCGCCTCCAGGGAAGCCCCGTGGAGGCGAGTCATGGTGCGGCTGCTCGCTCAGCCGGCGCCTCGCGTTGCTAGCAAACTCGCAAACCGGGTTACTTGTAATACGAGGTATTACTGTATTTCAATGACATACTTGCTAAAGATATTAATCACCTGAAAAACATTGATTACAACTTTGAAACTGCCAAGATTGATTAATATTGTATTTGCAACTGGCATCATATTTTTATTTTTATTAAAGAACATCAAATGGAAATAATTCTGCAGTAAATTTTCGGTCCCACATCACTGCTTTGGCCTTTGGGAAAACACACCTTTCTGAGAAGCTGCCCCCATCAACCAGTTGTTTCTCATCAGCTTTTGTGGAGAGGGGTTGCTGGCCTACTAATTTTCCAAGTGAAGTTGGGAGGGCTTCTCAGGGAGGGATGGGATGTGCCTACATTCTGAGCCCCAGGTAACAGCCTTGCTGGGCTTTTGTTCTGCACTCCTTCTCCCTTCCCCTTTTCTGTTCACAAACACACACTCACACAATCTGTTTTTACCTGCTTTGGGCCTCTTTTTCTTTAATTTCTTGTATGTACTTTTGCAAATCACGATGTATAGTCATATCTTATTTATTTATTTATTATTTATTGTATTGGTGCCCCGCCTTTTTTCCTGCAAGGAACCCAAGGCGGCTTACATAATCCTCCTCCTCTCCATTTTATCTTCACAACAACCCTGTGAGGTAGGTTAGGCTGAGAGTCAGTGACTGGCCCAAAGTCACCCAGTGAGTTTCATGCCCGAGCTGGGCATCTTGCTAGAAAGATGCATGCATTTCATACAAATCCATGCACATATATTTTTTTAAAAAATGGAGAAAATAACATTTCCAGGTGCCCACAGGCACATTGGGAACCCCTTCATAGGTGCCATTGGAGACCCCTGGCCTAAAGGTCTCACAGCCAGTAACTAAGACCTAGGAGAGATATTTCAACCTTTTAAAATGGGGGGAAATTGCACAAAAGCTGGAAATCACCAAATGATTAACAGCCAAAGGAAAGGGGGAGGGGCCATGGGAAGGGATGTGGGCATCATGTGGCCATTTGGGGAACCCTGGAGGGCCAGACATGGCCTGCAGGCCTGAAGTTCAACAGCCCTGCTGTACAGGAATCTCTTTGGAAAAGGGATTGTCTCCACCTGAGTCGCACCAATAGGATATTGTTCCGAGAGTAAAATAAGCTAGGGGAAAATATTTAATTTCCAGAACGGCTGGAAACAGGAAGCTAAGGAAAAACGGAGTGGTCATAATGGCACCTCCAAGGTGTGCTTAAAAGAAAAAATACAAGAATGTTTATCTCTGCTATAAACTGAGAAGACAAAAAAGTTAGTAGTCATGGAAACCACTCCACTGGAGTCAGCCAGGTTCACCTTTGGCTGCATGGATCATCTATCAATGCCAGGTATAATTGCTAAGAAATCCTCTTCCATCACTCCCAAACATTGTCTAATGTTACAGCCTAGCCTAATACACCAGAGAAGAAACTATGCCTATTACTTAAAAGTGCCAATACAGTCTGAATTATTTTTAAAAAAATTATTTTCGCCATAATCCTTGGAAAAATTACTATTAGATCCAAATATACAATTGAGAGCTCTTTCCTTTCTTTTTCACTTAATTTAGAAGAATGGATTTGATATAACAACACACTGGGATTGGTTCCCCCCCATATGACTACAGTATTTAAATTCAGCATAGGTAACTTGGACATAACACACAACTTGGTTCTCTTTCTTCAATTTCACATCTTTGGGGGGGGGGGGGTTATAACAAGACAAGCTGCAAACTCAACATGTAAAGTTAGTTGACTTCACCAATACCATTAAGCAGTAAATGGGTTGCACTCTACATATAAAGAACTAGTTTGGTTCTCAAAACCTGGTTAGGTGAGTAGTGGAATGGCAGATAAGATACAATGCAAGTAAAGTGCAATTTGCTGCCTCTGCTGCCTAACAGCATAAAAATTACCCTGCTGGTTCAAGGCCAATGTTCACCCAGCCCAGCAGACTGTTTCCAATTGTGGCCAGTCAGTTGCTTCCAGGAATCCCAAAAGTAGGCAATAGTCCTCCTTTATCCCCCAGATAACTGCTATATGAAGGCAACAATTCTCCTTTGCCCCCCAGGCAACTGTTATTGAGAAAAATACTTCTCTGATTTGGCCATCTTGGCTCTTCCCATTGACAGCACTATCTTCCATTAATTTCCTTTCTAAAGCCATCTGCCAGATCTTGTAACAGCAAATTGCATAAGTTAATTATGTGTTATGTGAAGAAGTACTTTGTTCTGTCTACCCAGAATCTGCTGCCCATCATTTGAATTGCTGCTGATACTGGGAGGCTCAACTGCCACAGAAGAGGGGACAGACCTGCTCACCATTTTCCATTCCTGCTGCATTCTCATACAACAATTATCTGTGGAAGATGGAGAGGCCAACACTAAATTTTCCAGATGACAATCACTTATCACATTCATACATTTATTGTTAATATTTTGTATTGATCAGTATACATGCTTTATGCAGTTTTAATGCTACTGAAAAGCAGTGTGTATCATCAGTAAAGTGATGAATACTGGGGGAGAGAGAAAATACATATCCTAACTTCACATGTATGTTTGAACTGGCTGTGATCACCAAGGAAAGAGATCTTGGGGTCATAGTGAAAGGCTAACTGAAAGTATCAAATCAATATGCTTCAACAGTGAAAAAGTCAATTTTGAACAAATGAATTATTAGGAAATGAAACTAAAAATAAGTAACAGCTAAATATCATAATGATTTCATTATGAGGCCACATTTAAAATTCCACATATAGTTCTGATTGCCCTATCTGAAAAGGGATATCTTGGAAACAGAAGTGGCATAGTTGGTGACACTATACAGGCCTGTGGCTTACTCTGGCTCAGCTTGTCTGAGCGTGGAAAGCTAAGCAGGGTCAAGCCTGGCTATTACATGGATGGGAGACCCCTCTTCTAGTTTCCTGCATTGAGCAGGTGGTTGGACTCGATAGCCTTGTAGGCTCCTTCCAACTCTATGATCTATGAAATCTATGAAGGTGGAGAAGCTATATGTGACTCTGTTGTCATGGTTGGATCACTTTCTCATTAATTTTAGACTGGCTGCCGAGTCAAACCTCAGCAGGAGTGGTGGACCGGTAAAAATGGTCTGCCCCATGCACCTGATGGATCCAAATGGTTTCCTGAATGCGCTTGGGAAGCTTCCTACCTTGTATGTCAGCGATACACTTGAAGCCCTGGCTGATCAGTGGAATATGGGAATGGCCAGGGTGGTTGATACTATCACATATAAGTGCCCTCTCCCCACTAGTAGAGCCACATCTGCTCCCTGGTTTGCAGGTAGCTCATGGTGATGACACAGGGGGGATGAGGGATTCTAGAGCACAATTGAAAGAAATTCAGAATGAATCTGATCAAACATATACTAGAATCCAGCTGGAGACCTACTCTGTGATGGTGAAGGCAGCTAAGAAAGCCTATGGACCCATTTGCATGTAATGGTGGCAAATCATGGATAAAATCATGCCAGGTCATGACCAGAAGGTAGTGTTGTGGGACTACTGTTCAGCATCACAGTCATTGGACTATGGTGTCCCACAGGGTTCTTTTCTTCCCCCTATGTTGTTTAACATCTACATGAAACTGCTGAGAGAGGTGTTCTGGAACTTCGGAGTGAGATGCCATCACCTAATTCCGAGGAAGCAGGTGACACCCTTGAATGTTGCCTAAACTTGACAATGGGCTGGATGAGGATGAACAATCTGAGATAAAATCCAGAAAAGGCAGAGGTGCTGTTGGTCAGTAGAAAGCCTGGCTTGGGGACTGGAATTTAACCTGTTCTGGATGTGGTTGCACCATGTACTGAGGCACTATACCTCTAAGTAACCAGGAGAAACAGTGAAAGATTATCATGCTCATGCCATGTTTCTCAGAAACAGCAGGCTGGTCTCCCAACACAAGACGGAATGCTGGACTAGATAGACCTTGATCTGATCCAGCAAGGCAAGTTCTTTAATTCCATGTTAGCTCTGGCGTGTAGCAAATAACCACCTGGCTAGATAATTTTTTCCGTTGTTTACTTTGCAGTGCAACAATCCTTTAGTGTACTCTTCTCAACAGTATCAATACCACTGAAGCGTCATGAATGTTATCTATCTGTTACAGGGCCCCTTATATGCTGCTTTATTATATTTTCATGCCATTCTTCCTCCAAGAAGCTCAAGGCACCATACATGGGAGTTTTCCTCATTTTAAATTCACTATCACCCTGTGAGGAAGACTAGACTGGGAGAAAAGTGACTAGCCCAAGGTCACCCAGTGAGGCTCATGACTGAGAAGGGATTTGAACTTAGGCCTCCTTAGTCTAAATCTGCCACTCTATTTATTACACCACACTGTCTCTTAAGTGGTTCTCAGCAGATATACATTGAAAGTATATTTCTGTACTCTGAATGCAAGATTGATTTTGGGATTTTTATCTTCTGCAGCCCTGCACTGTTTAATTCCATTAGCTTTTCATGGTAACAACTGGGAACAGATGAAAGAAAACTGACTAATCTAGGCTTCTAGCTGACATCAGATGTCATCACTTAAATTATTTTATGAGATAAGCTTGTTATTTAAAAAAGAAACAACTGAAACTAGCTTTGCGGTACTGTACTCATACCCCTTGCCTGGGATAATCTATTTAGACAGAAAATATAAACAATATTAGCTGATGCATCAGTAGCTTGCGCAGTAAGAGGCGGGAAAGGTTTTTGCGCTATTGGTTGGCAATTTATTGGACAAATTTTGCAAGTTCAGTTCACAGTCCTTTGATGATAGACAGATAGATTTGCTGTACATACAAGACAGAAATTATTATTTTAAGTAAGCTTCTGATGGATTCATATAGCCATGATAAAACCCTCCCATCCCCGCAGCGATATTGTAATTTGTGTTTTATTCTTCTTTATAACCTGTTTTGGATTGTTTTTAAGAAATGCAGGGTTAAAAAAGCAGTTAATAAATAAATAAATGTATGGAGATATTATTTTGTTCTCTTGTCATTAGTTTTCCAATAATCTGCACATGAATCTTTTTTTCCTTGTTTTCTTCCTCTAAAAACTTGCGTCTTATGGCCCGGGGCGTCTTATGGAGCGAAAAAATACGGTAGGTATGAGCGGGGTAGATGAGTGCACAGTGCTTCTCATTTTCAGCCTGCCCCAGTTCTAAACTTATTCTTCTTTTCAAGCCCCCAATACATTTCCAGTCATCTCTTTGGAATATGAGTACACACAATCCTCACCCAAATATACTGCTAAACTAAACCTCTGCTGCTGGAAGTAGAGTGCTTTTGGCTCTGCCTGGTACAGGTGCTCTTCTTCCCTAGAATTTTGCATACACATTCCTCCAAGTATCTTGCACCCTACCCAGAGTTTGAGAATCACTGCTATAGTTTGTGCTAAAGTGGCACTACCTCACACATTCCACCTGACTAGTGGCATGTTTTCCAGAAAGATAGACTATCCAATTATGCCAACAGATCTTTTTGCCAGTTTTAACTCTATTCTCTGAAGAATATTTAAACCATAACCTACCATCTTTGCAGGTCTTTTCATTCTCAAGGAGTTTCACACCTGTGGGACATGCACACTGATAAGAGGGCTTGAGAGGCGACATCAAACATAAGTGGGAACAACCACCATTATTGGTTCCACATGGGTTTGTAGCTGTCAAATACAGAGACAACACAGATCAGCTCTTCTGATGGTAGTTCAGGTAGTCAGGCATTACCTTCCACATCAAGAGACACAAATATTTGAGATAAAAGAAATATGGCAGCAAAAACAATCAACAGGAGTAAAAGGGAACCTGCACAATGGCAATGCATGAACTGCATGTGGAGGGAGAGGAAAATAGTACAATGCTACTACCAAAATTAAAAACCTTGTAATGGGACCTCACCTGGTGATCCATTCAACACAATACAAAATGGTTCAATACATATTTTGGCCTTTTGCTAGCCAATTGTTTTGCTCATAAACAAAAACTTCTGTAATGCTTAATGATTTAAATGTTTAACAAGCAGCTGTGTTGAAAGGATCACCAACTGAGGACACAAAAGAGGAATACAAAATGGCTCAGTTCAGTCATCCCGCTAAGCCATGTTGTGTTAACCAGTTTAGAACCCACATAATAAGAACCCACTTCTGAATATACAGGCAAGCCATAATTTTGAGCTGATCATCTATACAGGCCTGTGGCTCACGCTGGCTCAGCTTGTCTGAGCGTGGAAAGCTAAGCAGGGTCAGGCCTGGTTATTACTTGGATGGGAGACCCCTCCTCTAGTTTCCTGCATTGAGCAGGGGGTTGGACTCAATAGCCTTGTAGGCTCCTTCCAACTCTATGATCTATGAAATCTATGAAATCTACTTTTGTTTTCCATATGCTAGCATATATCTCTAGGGAAGTGGTTCTCAACCTTTTTTGCCCCATGCACCCTCTTCACCATATGTCAGAATGTCATTCCCGCCACTTTTCGAGATTGTCTGACTTAATCTGTGCCATACAATAAGGTGTACTGTCTTGTAGATTATGTACAATCTGTAGTATTGTAATTTGTGGAAAGATCAGTGTTCCAACAGTTTGAGTCTGTGGTCCCAATTCCCCCCTGAAACCCCAAAATTCCCCACCTGGGGGGAATTCCCCCCTGGTTGAGAACTTCTGTTCTAGGGTCAGTACCCCTCCAAAGGTAGAACAAGAGCTATAACTATGGCTTGTCAATTCAAAGCATAGTTAGTTAATCATGGCTCAGAAATCCATTCAAACCATTGTCTATGTTTGGTTTGCTGGCCAATAGCAAACTACTGTTTGTCACTTTAGACATTATACTAAATCATAGCTAATATCAAGTTATAGGATAAGTTCCTTAATCATGGCTTAGCGTGATATCGGAAGTAAGTCAATGTTTCTTAGAATATAATTCTAATTATCTGCTTTTATAGGTACTAAGAAAAGCATCTAAATTGCTCCCTTCCACTCAGCAAAAAAAAAAAAGGGGGGACCTCTACAATTCAGTCCCAACTTGCAGTTAGCAATGGGAAAGACAAAGAGCACTCACCATTGGGCTGCCGCTGTTGGCTGAACACATGGATATCCATTGGAGAAAAAATGTTGGAATGTATTTCTCGTAGATTCTCCCCAGTATATTTGTTGCAGGCCAAGACAGAGCGAGCGGTCCAGTCGGTCCAGTACAGTGTATCCTCAAATAATGTCAGAGCAAAAGGATGTGGAAGAGATCCTTTAATAACAGCTTGCCTGGAAATGGAAAGCAAATGAAAAATGTGTATTTCATCTATGAGCCATTTAGGAAAGAAATGCTCACTGGACTCTTGCCAACCACCCTTTTTAAAAAAAAAACAGGCTGAACTGTTAAGTTCGCTTCAGAGCCATTTTTTTAAATGGAGGGAACTTTTTCTCCCCTGAATCAGTCTAAAGAACCTGAATAAATTCCTTTTATTTTTAATAATTTTAATCTCGGATTTTAGCATCTGAGGGCTATGCACTGCTTAAACTAACTCACACTCAGTTCGCATGTCGTGGCAAATTAATTAACCCATGATTTGCTGTGCACAAGTGGGAGTGAGCGAGCGCACTGCCTCCCGCACGCTTCTGTTTTCAATCAACAACCTACGATTGGCCAGGTTGTAGGTTGGTGAGCATGTCATGTTTAGGGGCTAAACAATCCAGTGGTTAACTCATGGTTTGTTGTTGGGCTAACTGCTGGGTTGTGTGGCCTCTAAACAACCCAGCACTCTGGGTTTGCATTTCACAATCAACAATCTATGACCAGGCCAATTGTAGGCTGTTGATTAAAAGCAGAAGTAAGGAGTATGTGGGAGGCAGCGTGCTCACTCACTCCCGCTCATGCACAGCAAATTATGGGTTAATTAACCCACAATTTGCTTTTATGTGTGAACTGCATAATAGAGTTAGCCGCCCTATGATATGCTAAAAGCCCATGCATGGTTTGATGAAACATTTCAAGATAAAGTTTAATGCCCCTTCCTCTTATTTCAACACAATTTCTGTACTAATTCATAGGGAAGTGATGCTGCAACTGCATCCAACTACCACCACTGGTAATGGAGCCATTCTGGCTGCCCTACTGCCTCCCATAAGCAATACTAAGTGAGGGGGAGGGGGAGGGGGCTCCACTCATCACAGCAATTAGCGGAATGACAATTGATGGACCAACACCTAACACATAAGTTTAAAACACACACACACACACACACACACACACACTCTCCCAACTATAGAGCTTTGTCCAAATCTGGAGAGGCAAAGGTAAAATGACTATTTTTGTAACAAGTCTATTACAAAAAATACTATTTTCCTACACTGTTTTACTGTAAGTACTCTTTATGTTAGCAATAATACGTTGGAAAAATATTACGGTAATCAAAAAAAGTGATTGCTAAGAAAAAAACTGCCCTATCCCAATGGCTCAGCCAACTTACAATTTGTAAACAAAATCCCAAAAGAGGATAAACACTACACTTTCAATGCTTTACATTTCTACAAAGAATATATGTAACAAAATTTCCTAACAGAAATAATCTAGTATTGAACTCCACACAGCCCAGTATTCCCAAATAGACTTTCTCCGCTCCACAACTCCTAATCATGTCAAAATATCTCCCCCACCATACTAATTTCACTTACGGTACATACACAATCTACAAACACATTCCTGTGTGTGTGTGTGTGTGTGTGTGTGTGTGTGTGTGTGCCATACCAACTATGCATTGCAAAATAGAAGATAAAAACACATGTGTTTTGATAATTAATGTGGTTAAAATTCTCCCTTCCTTCCCTGTACTTTATGAATAGCCCCATCCTAAGCATATTTACCTTGGAAGTTTCCCTGGGTTCCATAGGTCTTACTCAGAGATACAAGTATATAAGATTGTGCTGTAAATGTGTACATTGATAACACCAAATTTGTTTTAACCACTCATCCATTTGAGTACCTCTACACTCTTCCACTCATATGCTCCCTTTATTTTAACAGTTGTAATAACTCCTGTTGCTCCTAAATATCTTTTGTAAATCCCAATAAAGGCACCAAGGGATTTACTTATTACCTTCTGATAACATCCACTGACAACCCTCCAATATTGTTTTATAAACTGATATATAAATCACTTGTAAATCACTAGCATGTGTAAATCTCTAGCATTATCATTATTGTTATCTTCAACAGGAGCAGTCTTTTCAAAGACATGGTTTTATGCATGAACACTACTCACAATGCTTGAGTGCAAATATGGCAAAAGAAAAGAGATTGCAAGGCACCTAAATGTCTTGACAGCTGCTTAAGTAACATTCCCCTACCCCACCCCTGTGTTACAATGCCCCCCCCCAAACCATCCTATTAATCAAAAATCTTCCTACTAATGTGTTAACTTATTAATTAGGGCTGTTGCTGCAGGCTAAAATGAGGAGAAAATTAATTCATACACAATCCTTCCTTAGCAGGGAAACCTAGTTCTCAATTTCAGTCAAACTGAAATTCAGTCTTGTTGAATTACTTTAACAAAATGCAACTGTTCATTTCAATAAAGAAGAAAAAAAGAGAAGGCATTTTTCCCTTAGCCTTTTGCAATACTTTCCCCCGCCCCTATGATTTGTGGGGGAAATGTTGGTTTCTCAATAAACGTGATAATTTCACTCCAAGACTAACCATATACAATGTCCTGAGCTTCTTTGAGGAGGGGTGGAACAAAAATAAAACATTATGATTAAGAAAATAAATACTCTCCCTTTCTACGGATGACTTCAACTCTGAAAAGTGGTCCTAAACATTACTCAGCATGACACATGTAATGCCAATTCATGGGTTGTTTAACACATGAACTGGCAGGACCCCACTGGAGTGAGCAAGCGCACTGCCTCCCGTCTGCTCACCACTTCCACTTTGCATCAACTTTAATAGGGGTTCTTCACATGTAAGGACAACCTATTGCTTTAAAAACCAGTGCCTGCCTCTTCCACTTTAGCACAGAACCCATGATTGGCTCCTTCGTAGATTGTGCAGTGCGATGTGTGAACCCAGACCACTGGGTTGTTTAGGGGCTAAACAACCCAGCAGATAACCCAACAACAAACCATGGATTAACTGCTGGGTTGTTTAGCCACTAAACAACAGTCCAGGTTCATATGTCAAATGACTGTTGGGGCAGCCCCTCCCCCACCTTCCCTGGGGCTATTTAAGACCTGTGTGCCCTGAGGGAAGGCAGAAGAGAAGCCCAGGCCATCACATCAGCTCCTGAAATGACCATCACCAGCATGTGAGGACTGTTGGGGCAGCCCCTCCCCTGCCTTCCCTGGGGCTACAGAGGGAAGGCAGAAGAAAAGCCCAGGCCAGGGAGATTGTACTAGCAGCTCCAGAAAAAAATTTCAGTTGGCCTGAGAGAACTGGTGTATGTTTGGGTTGGGGGGGACGGGACGGGGACGTTTGTTTGAGTATTTAAACATTGTAAACCACTTTGGGTGCCTTAGCAGAAAGGCGGTATAGAAATGAAATGAAATAAATAAATAAGTCATGCTGCATAACCTATGAAGGAGCAAATCATGCCTTGTGCTGTAAAGCAGAAGAGGTGAGCACGGTGCAGGCAGCACACCTACACATCCCAGACAACCCGTCGGTTTTTAAACTGATGGGCTGTCATTACATGTGAACCAGGTCATGAATAACCTCCATTCCTGTGTTGTTTGATGCAATGTGCAAACCCAGAACTCTGGGTTGTTGAGGGACAAGCAACCCAGAGTTTGAGCCCAACAACAGAACATGTGTTCAAACTCTGGGATTGTGTCTCTCAACAACCCAGAGTTCCGGGTTCTCCCATGTACCCCTGCTTAGGGAGGGCATTTGGTTGTCACCAATGAGAATGTCATGTAAAATCATATAATATCTCCTTTTGAATGAATGGGTTCCTGTGGTTTGAAAAGAGAAAAGTTATCAGGAGAAACATGCAAAGTTACCAGAAGGAAAATCTGGAAAGACAGGTATGCGTACGTGCAAAGCTGACTGTGGAGTTGCACAGCTGATTGTGGAACTTGAACAACAACATAAAGTTAATTAACTGAGGATGAGGGGAAAGACTGGATAGAGGAATTTCCAAGATAAGCCCAAAACCTGAGGCAGTGGACATATAATTCAGGAATGTTGCCAACAGGTGAAGAGATGTAAGTAACAGTCCAGGCTTCTAAGTGTCCTTTAACACTGGAAAAAATGATGAATTTCCAAAAAAACCACACAAAACAGGACATGTAGTCAAAGGACATATTTTCCACATTGCGCAAACACATGGGGAAAAGAGTACTTAAGATACACTGGAGCCAGCAGAATTCTGAGGAAGACATGAAAACCAAAGAAGCTGCAGCATGCAAGCACACCTCCTGCTTCTGAATAAATAACCTGGGCTGGCCACCAGTTTCTGTTGCTCCACATTGTTGAATTTGTGTGAATGTGAATGAACTGAATGTGAATGGATTGAAACTAACTGTATTTTATCTCAATAAAGGTGTTCTAAAAATTGCATTCAGGTTTTTCAGTCTCTCTGTATCTCACCCCGGAATCCTAGCAATTTGTAACAAGGAGGTCCTCTCTTCAGTAGCTACCCATCTAACCTAAGAAGAGCCCTTCTAGATCAGACCAAAAGCTTAGCCAGTCCAGCATATTCTTCCCAGTCAGTCAGGCGATCACTCGTGACCGAGTAAGATTGTCTTCCAGGATTTAATTTTTTTTAAAAAATTACAAAAAGATTTTAAAAGGAGGAAAATTCTAAAGAAAATTGTGTAGACTCTAGCGATGGGTCCGTAAGTGACTATGGGGGCCAATTCTAGATCCACACAGCTTCCCACAGTGAGGACACAGCTTACCAGATGGAAGATGGTCCTGTAAAGGATTCATTTGACGTGCTTTTCGCTTAGCGCGTTTCTCCCTTTCACCTTGCACTCGGGCTTCTTCAAAGTCCATAGAACCTTTGTGAAAGGCCAACCTCCAGTTAGATCGTTCATGGGCCAGAGCTTCCCAGTTTTTGATGTTTATATTGCATTTTTTTTAGATTAGCCTTAAGAACATCTTTAAACCTCTTACATTGACCACCGATATTCCGCTTTCCATCCTTGAGTTGGGAATAAAGTAACTGCTTTGGGAGACGGCAGTCAGGCATTCGAACAACATGACCGGTCCACTGAAGTTGGCGTTGAAGGATAATTTTTTTCAACGCTAGTAGTCTTTGCTTCTTCCAGTACACTGACATTTGTTCGCCTATCTTCCCAAGTAATTCGCAGGATTTTCCGGAGGCAACGTTGATGAAATCTTTCAAGGAGATGGAGGTGACGTTTGTAGATAGTCCATGTTTCGCAGGCATACAATAAAGTTGGTAATACAATGGCTTCATAAACCAGTGTTTTGGTCTTCTTACAAATATCCCGATCCTCGAAGACTCTGTTTCATTCGAGAAAACGCGGCACTTGCGGAGCTCAGACGATGCTGGATTTCACTGTCGATGTTAGCTGTAACAGAAAGATAGCTGCCAAGATAGAGAAAATGATCGACATTTTCCAGTACTGTCCCGCCAAGCTGGTTAGATGGCATCACCAAAAGGTTAGCTTGCACTTGCTAATGAAGCATTTTGGTTTTTTTGATGTTAAGTGAGAGACCAAGTTTTCCGTATGCTTCTGCAAAAGCATTTAGGATAGTTTGGAGATCATCCTCTGAATGTGCGGAGACCACATTATCATCAGCATGCTGAAGTTCCACAACGGAGATTGTAATTACCTTACTTTTTGCTTTCAGCCTGCTGAGATTAAAAAGCTTTCCATCTGTTCGATATATAATTCCCACACCAGTGGGAAGTTTCCCCTCGACAAGATGTAAAATCATGGCAATGAAAATAGCAAATAATGTTGGGGCAATAACACATCCCTGTTTAACACCTGATCCCACTTTAAATGGAGCACCATGAGAGCCGTTGTTGTCCAAGACCGTAGCCGTCATGTTGTCATGGAGAAGTCGCAAGATATTCACAGATTTATTGGGGCGTCCAATTTTCATAAGGATAGTCCAGAGAGCTGTACGGTCTACAGTATCAAAGGCCTTAGCCAAATCGATAAATGCCATATAAAGGGGTTGATTTTGCTCCCGGCATTTTTCTTGGAGCTGACGTGCAGTAAAAATCATGTCTACTGTCCCTCTAGAGGGGTGGAAACCATATTGAGTTTC
This sequence comes from Shinisaurus crocodilurus, assembly GCA_021292165.1. NCBI lineage: Eukaryota > Metazoa > Chordata > Lepidosauria > Squamata > Shinisauridae > Shinisaurus > Shinisaurus crocodilurus. The sequence goes on along the minus strand of CM037876.1, from coordinate 114,020,537 downwards.
AGGGAGGATCTCTTCTGAAATAGATAGAAGACGGTTTGCGAGAATCCTGGCAAATATTTTACCTGCAGTAGCTAAGAGAGAAATGCCCCGATAGTTTCCACAGTCTGTTCTATCACCCTTCTTAAAGAGGGTGATAATTATGGCATCCCTGAAGTCTTCTGGGATCTCTTCTCTTATCCAGATTTTTTCGATGAGTTTATGAAGATGTTGTACAAGTTCAGGGCCCCCTTCTTTAAAGATTTCAGCAGGAATCCCATCTGGTCCACTAGCTCTGTTATTCTTCATTTGATTAATGGCTTTTTTTTACTTCCCACACAGTGGCCAACCAGATACCCATAGCAAGTCATAGGAGCACTAATCCTCACCTGCTGTTCTATCTCAACAACTAGTATTTAGTGGAATCATGACTATAGCCATTCATAGCCTTATCCTCCATAAATTTAACTAATATTTTAAATTAAGCCTTTTATGTTGGTGGCCATCACCACATCTCGCGGTAGTCAATTCCATAATTTAACTTTGTGTCATGAGCCCGATCCTTCAGGCACACACTCTGGTATTTTGACACAGGACACCCCAAATCAGCGAGACTTTTTATTATAGCAACTCTCATGGTAAAAGCTTAATGGTTACACTCTTCAGAAATCATAGCTGATGGCAATTAGCTATAGGCTCAATACATTTTAAGGGGTTCAAATGATTCCTGATGTAAACCATCCCAGGCAATCAAAGACACTGGTTCTAGAGAAAAACCTAAATAAACCCACACATGCAGAGATCTAGTCCAACCCTGAAATCTTTTTTGGAACCTCTACACTATATGGGCAGGCCTCAGTGCCATCTGTTGGATGGTCACAGCCGAGACTGGCTTGTCTGGCTGGAGGGGGGGAGGGGGCCAGACCTATCTCGCCCCCCCCATCAGGCTGGGCCATCTGTGGGCCTGGCCCTGCTCGGGCTGCGTACCCGAGCGGTCGCCGTGGGGCGGGCAAAATGGGGGGGCAGCCCGGTGGTCCCAAGATGGCTGCCTCCAGCAACTGCCACGTTAAACAGCCCTGCTGCCATGGTTTCCCCTGCCAAAAACATAGCGCAGGGGTACAGAGCGCCGGAACAGGGTCCTGTCGCGTCACTTCCGCCGCGCCAGAAGTGACGCGTCGGGACCAGCGTGGGCGGCGGTTCCAGCGGCGGCGGCGGGCGGCTCCGGCGGCGGGCGGCTCCAGCGCGCACCTCCAGCGGCGGCGGGGGGCACCTCCAGCGGCGGCGGGGGGCACCTCCAGCGGCGGCGGGGGGCACCTCCAGCGGCGGCGGGGGGCACCTCCAGCGGCGGCGGCGGGCACCTCCAGCGGCGCAGAGAACACTTCGCGCTGCTCACAACAGCGAGATCTGGCCACCGCCACCGCGGAAAGATGAGCCCAGGTAACCTCGAGCCCAGGTAAGGTTTGAATAACATCCCGGGATCGGGGCCCATAAGCTGCTCCGCTGCTGCCGCCTGCCTAGCCAAAAAAAAAAAAGTTGTTTGGTTTTTTACAATATTCACTAAATAAGACGCCCAAACATTTCCCCCTATTTGGGGGGGGGGGGTTTGTAAGTGCGTCCTATGGAGCGAAAAATACGGTGATCCATAGCAGACAAGAATTCAAGGCCTATGAAAATAATACTTTCCATGACAGGTTCTTAATGAATCCCAGATCGAACAGACAATTCAGGTTTCAAGGAAAGAAACTGTAGGTAGAACAAACTAACTCCAAGTAAGAAGCGTTTTTCACAGCTCAGTCGGAGGAAAGTCTCAAACATGAACGGTTACAGGCAGTGAATGATGGAACAATAAAAGATGGACATTCAAGTAGTTCTCCTCTACTCAGCCACTGGTTAGGCCTCATCTTGACTACTGCGTACAGTTCTGGGCACCACACTTTAAGCAAAACTGGAAAGGGTTCAGAGGAGGGCAACAAGATGATCAGGGGACAGAAAACAAGGCCCTATGAGGAAAGACTGAAACAACTGGGCATGTTAAGCCTTCAGAAGAGAAGACTGAGGGGAGATATGATAGAACTCTTCAAGTACTTGAAAGGTTCCCACACAGAGGAGAGCCGGGATCTCTTCTCGATCATCCCAGATTGCAAGACATGGAATAATGGGCTCAAGTTACAGGAACCCAGATTCCGCCTGGACATCAGGAAAAATTTCCTGACTGTTCGAGCAATATAAAATAATGGAACAAACTATCTAGGGAGGTAGTGGGCTCTCCCACACTAGAGGCATTCAAAGTGCAGCTGGACAGCCATCTGTCAGGGATGCTTTGACTTGGGATTCCTGCATTGAGCAGGGGGTTGGACTCGATGGCCTTATAGGCCCCTTCCAACTCTACTATTCTATGATTCTATGATATTCCATGGCCTGTTCTTAACAATGCAAAGTTCAAAGAGATAAGGCTCCAAATCTGAGTGCATGTGAAGAGTGCTTCGAGTGGCTCAGTCCAAAATCGGCTATTTGCATAAGGCCATTTGCATGGGAAAATTTTCAGTTTGCATTGGAAAAAATGTTGATGCCCCTGCGAGATCTAATTTAGCATGTTTGTTTTCCTTGTATTTAATAAACAACAAGGCTAAAAAAAAACATACCACAAGTTAATTTTTTGTCCCAATACAAAAATTTGACCTGAAAAGTTTGAGGGGGGAAATGAAAGCACAGTTAGGGCGCAACCCTATGGGGACGCTCATAACCCTCCAAACTCGGAGGGTTACAAGCACCCTATGGAGGGCGGAAGGAACACAGAGGCTAAGGTCGCCTCCATGCTCCTCTTGCTCTGCAAAGCACTTAGACAGCCAATTTTGGCCGTCGAAGTGCAGCACTACGGAACAGGAGGGACGGAGGCTGAGGATACGTCATATCTTGATGGTGCCGGTCTCCTTCCCTCCTCACCCGCTCAGGATGCTCCCAAAAGCACTTCTCTGAGGTCACACTTATGACCTCAGAGAAGCAGCTGTTGCCGCTCTTTCTGTGCCAGCTGGGGGGCGGGATCAGAGCATGGATCCCCAGCTATGAGGTTGGAGCGATTTTCTCAGCTTATAGCTAGGAATCTGAAAAATCCTATGGCTGTTTAGACACTTGTCTAGTCGCCATCGGATTGCACTATTAATGTGATTTAAATGTTATATTATGTAGCCAGTTCTATTGGAATACTTGTAAAAATTTAAAGACAATAGCATGTACTTCTCTTACATTATTTAAATTGTAAGAAAAAAACTAAGTTACTGAAGATTGTTGACACACTAATTTTACCAACCTAAAGAACTATGCATGATATCCTGACAAGAGTTCAGCTCTCTTCCACCAAGGTTTTTGGGGCACTTTCAGTTTCACAGTCACTAGTTATTAGTTTCATTTAACTCTGAGAGATATGTACTTCAATCTATATCTATCTATCTATCTATCTATATATATATACTAGCTTTTTTTTTACCCGGCGTTGCACGGGTCGTCCTTTTCCTATAGGCACTCTTTGTTCGAAATTCCTTAAGGTAGCTGTCCGCTGTGAAATCCCTGCTCCCCCCCACCTCAGGACTGCACAATGAAATCCCTGCTTCCCCCCATGACTACACAATGAAATTCTAGCTTCCCCTCTCCCCGGGACTATGCAACAATGAATTCCCTGTTTCCCTCCCCACCAGTACTACACAGTGAAATCCCTGCTTCCCACCCCCCCCCCGGGACTATGCAACAATGAAATCCCTGCCCCCCCCCAGGAGCACACAATGAAATCCCTGTGGGTCCACCCCCCCCGGACTATGCAACAATGAAATCCCTGTGTCCCCCCCCCCAAGACCACACAATGAAATCCCTGCTTCCCTCCCCCCCCCGGGACTATGCAAAAATGCCCCCCCAGTACTACACAATGAATTCCCTGCTTCCCCCCCCCGGGACTATGCAACAATGAAATCCCTGTGTGTGTGTCATCGTCCCCCCCCCAGGACCACACAATGAAATCCCTGTGTGCCCCCCCCGGACGACACAATCAAATTCCTGCTTCCCATCCCCCCTGGGACTATGCAACAATGAAATCCCTGCCTCCCCCCCCCCCCGGGATTACGAAATCAAATCCCTGCTGTCCCGGCTGTGGTTCATGTGAACATTCTGTTTGGAAGTAGGAGAGATTTGCATATCTGCCTCTGATTGGGCCCCTGTGGAGGCAGTGCAACATTCTATGTGCCTGTTGGAGCGATTTGCATAACGCCTCCTGAATGGCCCCTGCGAGCATTCCGAGCGACACCATTGGCTCTCATTTATTTTGTGCCGTACCGGCCCGGCGAGGGTTTTTCGGAGATTTTAACCCGCCAGTCTTTGTCCTTGGGTGATATGGAGTATGCGTGCCGCCAAGTTTGGGGCGGATCCATCCAACCGGGTAGGAGCCCATGCGATGCAAACCCGCCGCGCGGACCCACGTACGTACAAACGTACAAACATTCACATTTATATAGTGGATATAAAAGAAGGTGTCCTGACTGACTGACTCATCAATGCCCAGCTCAAACTGTTTAATCTAGGAACGTGAAATTTTGAGGGACATTGCTTTTATGATGTAGACCCTCACTAAGGAAGGATTTTGGGAAATTCCATCCCTAAGGGGGTGAAAAAAGGGGGCAAAATCACCCCACTCTCATATCTGCAGTTCTGCAAACAGGCCTCACCTCATAATTGCTTCAGGAGCCAACTTGCTGCAGGAGCCAATAGCAGCAGTTATGCAAATAGCCCATAGGACACTTAGAATGTTCGTATGAAGTCCTGCAAGGGCCAATAGGGCTGGGTATGCAAATCTCCCCTAGGCCATTTAGAATGTTCTCTGAGGGGGTTAAAAGGGAGGGAAACTTTTTACATGATGGGGTGAAAAGGGAGGGAAACTTTTTAAATGACTGAATGACTGTTGTGTGGGGGGCATCGTCACATAGGCTCCATCACGTTTAGACGGATCTACCCCAAACTTGGCATGCTCAGTCTTTATCACCTGTACACTCTCAGGATTAACCTGATTTTTCTTTAAGAACAGATATTTCTGTCACAAAAGATTTCTGCTGCCAGCACCCAGCCTAAACGTTACACTTTCAGTCCGAGACATTGCATCTTTTCAATACATGTTTCTTTTAAAAACAATTATACCAAATCCTAAAATCCACACGAGCGCAGCCGCGGGCAACAGCTAGTGTATATATATATATATATATATATATATATATAAAGAGGAAGTCCTGACTGACTGACTCAATGCCCAGCTCAAACCATTTAATCTAGGAACGTGAAATTTTGAAGGAACATTGCTTTTATGATGTAGACACCCACCAAGGAAGGATTTTTGGAAATTCCATCCCTAAGGGGGTGAAAAATGGGGGCAAAATCGCCCCACTCTCATATCTCCTATGGGAAAAACAACAGGGGAGCAGTTATGCAAGTCGGCCTCACCTCATAATTGCTGCAGGAGCCAATAGGAGCAGTTATGTATATAGCCCATAGGCTATTCCCGCAAGGGCCAATAGGGCTGGGTATGCAAATCTCCCCTAGGCCATTTAGAATGTTCTATGAGGGGGTGAAAAGGGAGATACACTTTTTAAATGACTGAATGACTGTTGTGTGTGGGGCGTCGTCGCATAGGCTCCATCACGTTTTGATGGATCTACCCCAAACACCGTCACTCTTCATCACCTGTAGACTCTCAGGATTAACCTGATTTTTCTTTAGGGTTACCGGTAAATATTTGTCAGAAAAGATTTCTGCTGCCAGAACCCAGCCTAAATGTTACACTTTCAGTCAGAGAATGACTGCTGTGTGTGGGACGTCCCAAATCCTGTGTATCCGTGCGTTTGCGTTCGTTGCATAGGCTCCTACACGGCTGGACGGATCCGCCCCAAACTTGGCACGCATAATCTCCATCACCCAAGGACAAAGACTGGCGGGTTCAAATCTCCGAAAACCCCATCACTGCGCCTGTACGGCCCAAATAACTGAGAGCCAATGTTGTCACTTGGAATGTTCGCAGGGGCCATTCAGGAGCGGTTATACAAATCACTCCAACGATATTTAGAATGTTCGTATGAACTGACGCCACAGGGGCTAAATCAGGAGTGGATATGCAAATCTCTCCTACGTCAAAACAGAATGCTCATATGCACTGCAGCTGGGGCCTACACGGGGGGGGGGGGAGCTGGGATTTCGGGGGGGGGGAGAGCTGGGATTACATTGTTGGGTAGTCCCGGGGGGGGGGGGACAGGGATTTCATTGCTGTGTAGTCTTGGGGGTGGGGTGGGAAGCTAGGATTCATTGTTGCGTAGTCCCGGGGGGGGAGCAGGGATTTCATTGTGTGGTCCCGGGGGAGCAGGGATTTCACTGTTGTGTAGTTCGGGGGGGGGGGGGAGAGCAGGGATTTCACTGTTGTGTAGTCCGGGGGGGGGGGAGCTGGGATTACATTAGTTTATTTTTAAAAATAATAATAATAATTACCGGCCTTGATGATTTTAGCAATATGGTTTTTTTTCCCTTTTTCTTTTTTGCATCCTTATTCTCAGCTTGCTTTTCTTTTGCCAAAGTTTGTGTTCTTGGTTTTTCCCTCCTCAGCTGGGCGAGACTTCAATTTGTTCAGGGTTTTAAAGGCCAGGATCAGCACCTTAAATAGAACCTGGGCATAACTGGAAGCCAGCACAGTTGTTTCAAACCTGACATGATATACTCACAGAGCCCTGTTAACAGTATGGCCACCATGTTCCGAACCACCTATGTTTTCAGATGCTTTTCAAGGGCATCCGTACATACAGTAACCCAGCCTGGACATTATTAGAGCATGGATAGCTTTGGTGAAATCATTTCTTTCCAAGAAGGGGTGCACAGCTGGCACACCACCCAAAGCTGATGTGGGGCACTGAGACCCACTGATGTCACTGTCACTTGGGCTTCCAGTAACAATGCTGACAGCACTACTGTAGACTGTACTAGAGTAGATATATTATAGCCTTTGTGTCCAGCTGTGGTTTTCCCTCTCATCAACTAAGCAAGGAAGCAGGCAGAATACAGAACAGCACTGGAGAAGAAGGCAGGTGCTGTGCTGGCACTAGAGAATGAATCCTTCATATTATTGTGGCCAAAAATGTGCATGTTTCTCAGCCTGAAAGCTAGACCAGAAGCTGCCTCCTCAATCAGTTATTCTTCATAAAACACACATTTGATTCTGCAATCACTTACGTGGCTTCTCTAATGCCTAAATGGTCTCTGTTCCTTCAGAAAACTCTTCCAGCAACCCAGTCATATGCAAGCACTTACAGCCAAGTAGTAAACTTCTTGGGCAGTTCTCCTTCATGTTCATGAGTGTACTGGACCATCCAGATCCCCAAAGCCAGTACTTTATCTCAAACAAGATATTTATTCTGTTTCTTTCTCATTCACGCACGCACACACACGCACACACACACACACACAGTGTGTGTCAGAGAGAGAGAGAGAGAGAGAGAGAGAGAGAGGAGAGCGACTTCCTTATGGAGCAATCTTAGGTTTGTGCCTATGAACTACATGGTTGGGGCCAATCGTTCCACCTGATTATCACCCACCCAGAAGGAAGAGCAAAAAACAAGTAGCAAATACCAATACAATTGGCCTTGTTCACGTATATACTATGTGTTCCCATGGTGTGTTGTTATAAGATACCATCCTACACACTACTTTTTACTACCACATGTACCTGTTGCGCAGACCTATTAGCTTGAGATTCCTGCAGCATGTACACGTAAAATAAATAAGTAAATAATTAAAGGATTTGTATAGAATTCTCAGGTCCCAGCAGGTTCATGCATTCACATACCTAATTCAAGCATAAAGGGCAATGTATGTATATTTTGCAGCAATGTCCACACATATTTAAAAGGTAACCACTGGCATCCAATAAATGTATTTAAAATACTTTTATCCAATCTCTCAAACTGGATTCATGCACTGAGCAGGGGGTTGGCCCCTTCAAACTCTGTAATTCTATTACAGCAATCACAATAATTAAAATAGAGGATAAAACAGCAGCAGAAAATTCAACTGAAGGCACTAGCAAGATGAAAACTGAATTCTGTTAAAAGCTTAATACAGGAACAACATCTTCATGCCATAAAAGAGGCAGCCAGATAAGTGGACAGGGGACACAGTTCCACAGGAGAGGTTCCAGAACTGAGAAGGCCCTTTCTCTAGTTGCCACCCAAACTTGGGCACAGTTACTAAATGACTGGAAAATTATTTTCCCACTCTCCCTGCTTTTTGTTTTCCCTGTTAAAAGCATTGACTAATTCTGCCTAGTGCCAATATGAAGTGAGCCTGAGGCAGGTGATGGGATGTTCTCATAGTTACTGGGAGCGGTTAATGCTACCACACACACACATATATAGACAGACAGACACAGACACATCTTTCAGGAAGAGAAGAGCTCAAGGAAAGCTTAGAGCAGGGCTCCCCAACCTTGGGTCCCCAGATGTTGCTGGCCTACAGCTCCCAGCATACCCAGCCATATGCTGAGAGCTGTAGGCCAGCAACATCTGGGGACCCAAGGTTGGAGAGTCCTGGCTTAGAGCAACGTAACTATTTAAAATGCATAGATAACTATGGGAAACTATTGATGTACTACCATTAAAGTTCTCCAAACCTCAATCCTAAATATAGTAAACTGGTCCATATATTTCCAACCTTTCGGCCACTGTCTAGAGAGGCCCCAATACAGAAGTTTGCTATCCTCAATACATGTGATGTAAGATGGCTATCTTCAATACACAATTGTATTCAATTTTGGTGGTTTTTCTGAACTTTTTTTTTTTTTTTAAAGAATGATAATCTAACACACAGAATAATCTCCTACGGCTCAAACATATCTGGGCTGCAAACTCACTTACAATTCAAAAAGAAAAATCATCTGTCAAAAACAAACTGAACAAAGCCACAGGTATGCAAACTATGGTTCTTTCATAATTACAAGAGAAACCACCCTTAGCCTGCAATTTGTATTGTAGCAGGCTATCATTTCATATCCTGCATGTGGTCAGTTTTCCGTTTAGATGAGGGCTGCTTTAAAGGGTACTGATTACTCAGGTGTATTTCAGAGCTCTGCTCTCATAAGAAAGAAGACAACATTACAGTTTATGTGAGGCATTTCTTTGTTCTTTCTCCCATTAATCAACACTGTCAATAACTGAAAAGTAGAGGATGTAAAAGCATTTTTATACTCCTAAATAAATGATAAAATAAATGTTTTCAATGTCCTATAATTATCCCGCACTTATTATTCATTACCATCATTTACACCTCACCCACCTTCCAAAGCTTTCTAGATGACATATATATGAAACACGAATATAAAAGCAAACATTAAATATAGTAAAACCAAACTATCTCTATGACCACACTGCTTTGGACAGGAGTGTACATATACAATTTCATAGATCATAGAGTTGGAAGGAGCCTACAAGGCTATCGAGTCCAACCCCCTGCTCAATGCAGGGAACTAGAGGAGGGGTCTCCCATCCAAGTAATAACCAGGCCTGTCCCTGCTTACCTTTCCACGCTCAGACAAGCTGAGCCAGCGTAAGCCAGTGGCTAGCCTATCTTTTACAGTGCAATCCTATATATATATATATATATATAGGCAGAGAAGTACATCCTATTGAGTTAAGTGGGGCTTACTCGCAGATCAGTGCATATGGTATTAATCTGGCAAGAAAAGTGGGGACTAGTCCCTTTCATCACACTAGGGATTAGAAGGCGGGAGGGGGGGGTCACACTTTTTCAAGTGCCTCCAAATCACAGGAACAACATCAGGGACTAAACTCACCTCCTGGAGGAGGTGCAGAGTTTGGTGGCAAGCACAAGTTTAGGCTTTGATCTTGTGTTTCCTGAACAACAGTCCTCTCCCCACCAACACAATTCTGCATGGCAATCATCCTTTCAAACAGAAGGGAATTTCAAAACCCGTTTGTGTTATGGCATGGGGATCTACTATTCAAAGGGAAACTATCAAAGGTTCCACTAAGCATTCCCAAGTTCTTTGGAATTTAGCACATTAAAAAAACCAGTTTAGTCAGGGCACTCCTGCCTCCAAGCTTACACTACTGTTTGTTCTGTGCATTTTAATAAGTTCCCCTCCTCTCTCTCTGAGTGTGTGTGTGTGTGTGTGTGTGCGTGTGCGTGTGCGAGCGCGCGAGCGCACACACACACACACACGTGCTCGCGCACAAGAACATTTTTCCAGACAAAGTAAGGGATTCAAACTCACTTCTAAAAGGTAAGTTAACATCCTAACTATAGCACTGCAGTCAAATCCCAGGTTGTAGGGAGTCTCTACAAGAACTGTATTTTGTGAAGATTAAAGTAGTCTAGTTTCTGAATAAAACAAGTTAAGAAGTTTCCCCTTGGGATTCTCACCAAATAGGTGTTCGATATCCATCTGCAGGTAAAAACAAAATTATCCTTCTAAACCCAAACATCCGAAATTTTATGAAATATAAACACAGCAGTCAAGGGCTCTGATTAGTTCATCTCCTAGTAATGCACTGCTACGTTTGTTTAGAAAAAAAATGCACACTTTTTTAATGCCAATTGCAACTCTTACCGATGTGTACCATCCAGATTTGATCTGTGAATGAAGTTCAGTTTAGCATCTGCCCAATAAAGCTTCTGTTCTTCATAATCTAAGGTCAATCCATTTGGCCAGTAAATGTCCACGTTGATTATAACTGAGCGGCTCGAGCCATCCATCCCAGCACGCTCTATCTTTGGCACTTCTCCCCAGTCTGTCCAATACATGAACCTATGATTTTAAAAAAGCAAAGGGGGAAAACACATATTATAAACAGTTCTTCCCATACCCATCAAGAGCATTTTCCAATTAAAAGTAAGACATAAATAACACTGAAGTAGTTAAGTGCTGGCTCAGCTTGTCTGAGCGTGGAAAGCTAAGCAGGGTCAGGCCTGGTTATTACTTGGATGGCAGCCCCCTCCTCTAGTTTCCTGCATTGAGCAGGGGGTTGGGCTCGATGGCCTTGTAGGCCCCTTCCAACTCTATGATCTATGAATTCTCTCTCGTCCTGAGCTATACAGGTAGTCCCCAGGTTACAAACGTCCTGACTTATGGACATCTCATACTTAAGAATGGACCGCCATATATGTAAAAATCTGAGTTAAATACAATGGTTTGTACTTACAAACAAACGCACTATACTTTGTGACACTTTGCAACACTTTGAAAACATTGCGCAGCTTCTGTTCCAACTTACATACACATTCGACTTAAAGACAGACTTGCGAACGGATCTCATTCGTAACCCGGGGACTGCCTATATACTAGGTAGTATTAAGATTTTTACACAGCTTTTCTACCAAATAGTACTCAAACCGGCTTATACTAATACAAATAATAATAAAAATGCATAAAATCACATTAAAAATAAAACCATGGTACAATTAGTAAGAAGTAATATAGTGAAAACAATGGCAACACATTAAAACCAGACTTCAAAACCAAGTTTTTCAATAACCTATTGCAGCCTTCCTCAACCTGCCACTCTCCGGATGTGTTGGGACTACAACTCCCAGCATCCCTCAGTCAGCTATGCTAGCTAGCGGATGCTTGGAGTTGTGGTCTAACACAACTGGATGCTGCCAGGTTGGGGGAGGCTGAACTATTGGATGTAACTAGGCAAGGAATACCATAAAACCAGTGCCACTGCTAAAAAGGCTCTATCATCCATCCATCTTCTCAAATGTCACCTGGGTGGTCCCATGCCTAACAATTTGCAAGAGAAAATTGTGTTGTGTGTTGGTAAAGGGGAGGGGGAACAAACCTTGTCAAGATTTGTTATATTTTTGGAATATAGAATAATAGCTTGTATATATACACATACAAAAAAAAAAAAGATTGGGGTGAGAAATATAACTTGGTCCCAAGAGGTGGGGGGGTGCACAATGTTTATGTTGTATTTTTTGTTGTTGTATTCATTATTTTAAATTTTAAAAAAAATTAAAAAGACAAAGAAAAAGAAAAAAAGAAATATGACCACCCAAAATTAAGGTAGTGGTGGTTGTTGTAGATGCAAGTGACCACCCAAAATTAAGATAGTGGTTGTTTGTATGCAAGTGACTTGGTAGGAATGCAGAAGTATATTTGTAAATTGTAACAAGCCCCAAATGCTCAGTGACTTCCAGCAACTATGGAATACTGAGGGCAGTTTAAACAAGGGATACTGAAAGTCTGAGTTGGGAGAGAGAGAAAGGAAATGCTGTGGGGGGTGGGGGCGGGGATTGGACTGCTTAATCCCTGACAATTTATAGTATTCCTGAAGGTAGGGATTGCACATTTTCCATATGCCCGTCCTGAGGCTGAATAATTCCCCTCTCTGTACTATATGTAGGTTTTGAGGAGGGAGAACCATGCCTTGGAGAACCTCCCCTCCCCCTAGCAATAAAGTGCTCAAGATTCAGGCTGACAGCCATCCCTGAACCTGTACTTCAGCACTATATATAACAGTGGGGACGTTTGAGGAGGGTGAGAAAGCAAATGTTCTTTTTCCTTTCCTCCCTCTTAAAACCTCCCCCTGCCAAAACAAACTAACATGGCTTTAAACAGAACCACAGTGGTCCTGCTCCAGGCTGTTCTGCTGAAGCCCAGAACAGGAACGTGCCTTTCAGGGGCTGTGGATTCACAAAGCTTTATTGAAGTCCCTATTTCTCCCATCAGATAGCAAACTTGGATAGTTGAGCACCTATCAGTTTGGAAGCAAAATTAAGACACCCCAAAGCAAGTTATACCTTGGGGGCATAGGAGAAGAGGGCTCCCCAGGTATACAGTACATTGGATTCCAAGACCCAGTGGAATGTTGATGGTATTGTGTGTGTGTGTGTGTGGGGGGGGGGAACTGGGGACAAGATGCAGTGAAGATTGCTTACTTGAGCTTTAACAATAATAGAACCCGGGATCATCCAATTAAGCTGAATGGTTGGAGACTGAGGACAGATAAAAGGAAGTACAGTACTTCTTCACATGGTGCATAGTTAAACTATGGAATTCACTTGATATAGTGATGGCCGCCAACTTGGATGGCTTTAAATGGTAGACAAGTTCATGGCAGATAAGGCTACAATGGCTACTAGTCATGATGGCTACCTATATCTTACCTCCAGTATCAGAGGCTTCTGAATGTCAGTTGCTGGGGAACACCATCAGGATAGTGCTACTGCACTTATGTGTCCTGCTTGTGGGTTTCCCGCGGGCACCTTGTTGGCCACTGTTAAAGCAGTATGCTGGATTAGATAGGCCTTTGGTCTAATCCAGCATGGCTTTTCCTATGTACCAACTGATTCAGGAGGCAATAGTTTATGTTAGCAAACTTCTACATCAACCAAAAGAAGATGAGTAATAAATTATGGCCCAAATCCTACAATGTGTGCATCCATAAATACATATTTTCTGCAACCAGAAGGGTAAAATGGTAATAAAAATTGTACTGAAAATTAAATGTAACTCCAGACAACATAAAAAGTAGGAGCATTGATTCTGAATGGCGCAGAGCATTGCTAGACATTGCCAACAATACAGGTAGTCTAATCAGTTTTTATGTTTTTAATAAATTAAAATAATTTTAATTTAATATATTTTTTAATAAAATTAAAACATTTGGCTGGTATTTGTCAGCTTTTTCCTAGTAAAAGCTACAGGGAATGTTTGGAATTAATATTACAAAATTTGTTCCAAAATTCATCAAAATTCACTATGTGTTTCACCACCAAGGATACTTCTATCATTTCTGCTGTGTGATAGCAAGCTTTCAGTTGTCAAAAACAAAAACACTGGTAGCACTGAAAGAGCCTTTCTCTACTAATCTCCTGTCTCCATTATTCTTCCAGTTTCTTCATCAACACGCCACTATTGAAGAAACACAGGAAACCCCTAGATTTCTCTTCCAACATGTATAAACATTTCAAGAGTTGGTTACAAAACTGCAAGAAAGTGCACACTGAATGTTGGTGGACATGTAACACTCCATACACAAAAAAAGTTAGAAAATGAGTTATCTGAAGACTTAAGGAAGATAGGCAGAATACAGCTGTTTGTGTAAAGTGCTGGTCTTGTATTGATTATTGGTAAGATCAACCAACTTTATATCCTTTACGTTTAAAGGCTGTTCAAAAGAGCAATTATACAACCTATACTTTTTGTTTTAATATTCAAACTTGAATAGAAAAACAAAAACAAAATCTGTGGTTGATAAGAGGAGAATGATTGCATTTGGATTTTCAAATATTTGTGGAGGACAAAGTTCACAGTGCAAAACTGCATGGCTGTGCAAAACTGCATGGCTAGAATAGGGCCATCGTCCATTTCCCTTCCTTTACACTGAAGAAAACTCACCTCACAAAATTAACAGTCTCAGTGAATGTTCAAAATGCAGTACAAGAGCTTTCATAATGCACAATGCTTCTTCAGGGAAGATATTAAGAAGGGTAAAAATGTATTATACTTAATATTTGTATATAAGTGTAGTTCAAGCAATAAATATAATTCACATACAATATCTCAACAATACTAACAGCCTTCTAATATTTCAGAAGGGGTGCAGAGGTTGAGAATACACTGTCTTCTCAAAGGTCACCTAGTGGCTGAGGTGACTACCTCGCACCATTAGCCACACTACAGCTCCCCGCTCACACTGTTAGCCATACTGCATCAGCTCTCAAGGGGGGGAAATGAATGCACGCACACGCACGCGCGCACACACACACACACACACACACACACACACACACACGGGCATGTGTAAAGGGGTCCCCCTTACCTGGATGCAGTGAAATTAAGCATTGGCAATTAATATAAACCAAACCCCAACCTGCAGAAAAGTATTTGGTGATAACTGTGGTTGCTGCGATTCTAAAATCCATTATTACTTCATTAACAGGGTTAAAAAACAACAACCCAAAACCCTACTTTGTAGTGGTAGCACGTACAAGCAGTCAACATTCATGAAGCATGTGCACATACACACCCATCCCTCTCTATACACATACGGTAATTTTACTAATAAACAGGCATCAAACCATATTACAAATCTAAGGATTTTTTTTTTAATCAAGACTATTCTAAGCAAGACGACAACACAAACGCTTCGGGTAAATGTGAAAACAATTTTGCTTTAGACAAAACAGTGCTGAATGATACAACTCCTCGGTTACATTGTACATGAAATGCTAAAGGTATTTGCTGATTTTCTCAAGGGAGCCATATTAGCTTTCAAAATAAAGGGGGAGGCTGTGACTAGAGAACTTTCATGAGTCACTGAAAGCTTTTGCTTTCCTCAACATTCTTCAGATGTTTTGACTGAGCAGCAATTTTTAAGTTCATTTTGCTATTCCATTTTTATTTTGATTGCACAACAAATGCAGTGAGAGAGAAAGAGTAGTACCTAACCTAGACTTTTAAAAGTGTTTGGTAAAAGCAAAATTCTGTATCTGAGTACTCAAATTTTCCTTTATCCATCAGTTTGCTCCCACCACCACTATCACAGACACACAAGTCCAGACCTAAAGAAGTCTTACTTTGAACTCAGTCCTTAATGACTTGCATTTACTAAAGACATTAAAAAACCAACGTTCTAAAGTAAATTGACGCAGATAGCATGGTAAACAAACTGGCGTACTGTATTGCACAAACAAACAAGGCAGAACTGGCCAGCCTCACAACAGAGGTCTCCAACCAGGAGCTGCATCACAGAGAAATCTATAGCTCATTCTTAGCCATAGCTGAAAAAAACAGCAATGGTATACTGTATACAATAAACCTCAGAGGAGCTCATTAGACTGCTGAAGAATTTGTGCTGAAGCCAAATTCAGCAGCAGCAACTCTCCAACATTTGCATACATGACCTTAAGGTCTGGAGAGGGTGTTACTACCCACCACTGGCACTCAAATCTTTGCCCCTCAGTAACATCAGTAGGATTAAAAGGGGACATGGGACAACTGTTGTAGAGAATGTGGATGGCCAGATAGTTCCACAACAAAATCCTTCCTAAAAGATATTTTATCCCATAGCACAAAAAATGTACATAGTACATAGTACATTTTTTGCAGCACTTTTGCAGCATAGTACACTTTTTGCAGAAGACCAGGGATGGGCAGAAGGTAAATCAAGATCTACTGGTAGATCTCTGTTGATTTGCAGTAGATAAGCAAGGGTTTCTGACTCTTAATTTTCTAACAATAGTAACAAATGACCCCCCCCCAAATAAAATTAGTTTGCTTAAAAAGAATACTAGCGGAAAAACCAGAAGTGTTTTTTTTTGTGTGTGACAGGACTTCTGCTTGGTTTGTTACTGATCCTGTAAGCCTGAAGCCTGGCAGCTCAGGCTGAAGGATACGGTATATCTGCCCAAATACTGATTTGCAAATGGAGCTCCTAACTTCATTAACATAAAAGACCACAAGCTTTAGCATGGTTATAAATTAAGAACACAATTTTTGCAGAGGCTATTTTGGCTCTGGTGTGTTACTGTAATAGGGAATTAAATAAAAAATTAAAGAGGATGTTTTCTTCCAATAGTGAGTGTTAGCTTCTCTTTATTAAACTTAACATTCACTCAACTGTCCCTTCAATCTATATACCGTATTTTTCGTTCCATAAGATGCACGTGACCATAAGACGCACTTAGGTTTTGGAGGAAGAAAACAAGAAAAAAAATATTCTGAACCAAATGGTGAACTTTAATACAAATGAACTTTCTACCTCCAGTTTAAAGGGGATTTTATATGCTAGTCTTTTTGCTTTATCATCCTTGTATGTAGAATGAGGAGGTGGTATTTTTCTACAAGAAAATACAGTAAATGAAGGAACTATCAGTAATGTGTCCTTCATTGTTATGAGATTGTTATTGTTACCACCTCAATTTTGGAAGGGATATAAAAGAATAAAGGTGCCTGAGTACATTTGCCAGCTTTACACTGAGTACTGGTGTAGTGGCTAAGCAATTTCTTTTATTTAGTACCGTATTTGTTTATAAAATGTTTATAATGTTACTACCTCACAGGGTTGTTGTGAGGATACAATGGAGAGGAGGATTAGGATTACCGGTACCAGCCGCCTTGAGTTCCTTGCAGGAAAAAAGGTGGGGTATACAAAATGTAATGATAAATAGGTACTGTATTTTTCGCTCCATAAGACGCCCCGGACCATAAGACGCACTTAGTTTTTGGAGGAAGAAAACAAAGAAAAAAATATAAGGCGCACTTACGTAGGTTTTGGAGGAAGAAAACAAGAAAAAAAAATATTCAGTGGTATTTTTCTGCAAGAAAATACTACAGTTAATGAAGGAACTATCAGTAATGTGTCCTTCATTGTTATGAGATTGTTATCGTTACCACCTCAATTATGGAAGAGATATAAAAGAATAAAGGTGCCTGAATGCATTTGCCAGCTTTACACTGAGCACTGGTGTAGTGGCTAAGCAATTTCTTTAATTTAGTACTGTATTTGTTTATAAAATATTTATAATGTTACTACCTCACAGGGTTGTTGTGAGGATACAATGGAGAGGAGGATCAGGATTACCAGTACCAGCCGCCTTGAGTTCCTTGCAGGAAAAAAGGTGGGGTATACAAAATGGTACAACTCACAATTCCCCTCCCAATAATGGAAAGGATATTCTTAATTCCAGGATCATTTTAAAGCAGTAGGGTAATAATACCTACGTAGGTTTTATGAAGAAATCCGACTCCGCCATGCATAGCCTGCTGCCCGCTGCCACAAGATTTCAGTGTTGGCGGCGGCAGCATTGTCTGCTGGCCGGCCCCCCTCCGTCCCTCGGCCGTGGCGCCTCCAATGAGAGCGCGGCTGGCCGGGCATGGCGTTGCTGCTGGCGGGAATCAAGCGGCCGGGAATCAGCTGGTAAGCAGGGGAATCAGCTGGGAGGCGGGGGCTTGTGCTGCTCTACCCAGGAGGCCTCCGCTCTTTCGCCAATGGGCGGGGCAGGGGCGGTGGGCTCCGGAAGTTGCCGCAGCAAAGCTGGCCCTGCGCCCACCCGCTCGCATCCCTGCTGCCGGGCTGGGGGGGGGGGCGCCGCCGCGCCGCAGCAAAGTTTTTGAGGGAGCGGGCGGCCTTGTCCCGCTCCGCGCAGCTCGTGTTCCTGCTGCCATGGGGGGGGGGCGCCCGCGCTGCTGCCACCACCGCCGCAGCAAAGTTTTTGGGGGAGCGGGCGGTCTTGTCCCACTCCATGCAGCTCGTGTCCCTGCTGCCGTGGGGGGGGGCACCACAAAGTTTTGGGGGGAGCGGGTGGCCTTGTCCCGCTCTGCGCAGGAGCCGCGCGGAGCAGAGCTGGCCCTGCGCCTGCCCGCTCACGTCCCTGCTGCAGGGGGGCCCGCCGCCGCCACAGCAAAGTTTGTGGCGGGCGGCCTTGCCCCGCTCCGCCCAGGGGCCCTCTGCTCTTATGCCGGACCAGTTGGAGGCGCGCAGAAGAAGTTAGGAAAACATAAATTATTGGGGGGGGGTTAGCATTCGCTCCGTAAGACGCACAGACATTTCTTTTTTGGGGTGGGAAAAGTGCGTCTTATGGAGCGAAAAATACGGTACGTAAATACAATAAATAAAGCATCTCCAGAGATCAGTCATGATTCTCTTTGTGTTGCTTCATCACCAATATAGAAGACCTAAGGAGGAAAAATACGGTACAATTCACAATTCCCTCCCAATAATCGATATTCTTAATTCCAGGATCATTTTAAAGCAGTAGGGTAATAATACCTAGGTTTTATGAATACACTGATCTGACCGATGTAGAAATCTGGCTCCCCCATGCCTACCCTGCTGCCTGTGCTGCGACAAGATTTCGGTGTTGGCGGCGGCGGCAGCATTGTCCGCCGGCTGGCCCCCCTCCGCCGCGGTGCCTCCAATGAGAGCGCGGCAGGCCGGGCGAGGCGCGCAGCCATTGGCGCGCCGCGGCTCCATCGCAGCAGGGACGGGAGGGGCGGTTGAGAGGGGCGGGGGCTCGGGCAGCTGCCGCCACGCTGGATGGGATCGGGGCCCACAAGAAGCTGCTCCGCAGCCGCCTGCCCAGCCACTGCCACTCTCTTCCTGCTCCACAGCGCCAAAAATAAGGTATATAATAAAAGAAGCGAAAAATACGGTATATATGGAGTGAAAAATACGGTATATAAAAGAAGTCCTGACTGACTGACTCATCAACGCCCAGCTCAAACCATTTAATCTAGGAACGTGAAGAACATTGCCTTTATGACGTAGACACCCACCAAGGAAGGATTTTTGGAAATTCCATCCCTAAGGGGGTGAAAAAAGGGGGCAAAATCACCCCACTCTCATATCTCTTATGGGCAAAACAACAGGAGAGCAGGTATGCAAATCGGCTTCACCTCATAATTGCTGCAGGAGCCAATAGGAGCAGTTATGCAAATAGCCCATAGGACACTTAGAATGTTCGGATGAATTCCTGCAAGGACCAATATGGCTGGGTGTGCAAATCTCCCCTAGGCCATTTAGAATGTTCTATGAGGGTGTGAAAAGGGAGGGAAACTTTTTAAATGACTGAATGACTGTTGTGTGGGGGGCGTCGTCACATAGGCTAGCTAGACTCTCAGGATTAACCTGATTTGTCTTTCAAGATCAGATATTTATGTCAGAAAAGATTTCTGCTGCCAGCACCCAGCCTAAACGTTACACTTTCAGTCAGAGACACTGTATCTTTTCCATACAGCTCTCGCAGGCCTTCAGGCGGGGGGGGGAACCCTTTTAATTTTTAAACCTGTTTTTTTATTTTTCTTCTTCTCCCTAAAAAAAAAATTAAAAATGCACAATTAAAAATTTAAATGTAAATGTGGTACACACAGTCCTACCAATTGTAGGCGATGGAGCGTGCCTATTCTGAGCACTATCTTTCGTTATGTATGGCAGTCAAAATCTAGGTAGAGAGGTACGTGAACAAATAGTTGATCATGTCGTTGAAAACTGGGATGAATTCTCTATAATAATGTCCCACAACAGTGATGGAAACAACTATGCGAGTGCCAATGCATACTTTGACAACATGTCCCAACCCCATACTTATGGTGGTTTGTGCGAGTTGACAGCGGGTGGACAATTGTACCAAATCCTAAAATACACGCGAACGAAGCCGCGGGCAACAGCTAGTATCTCATATTGAGGATTTAGAAACATACAAATTTAATTATTTAGGCTGTAATTCTATACTAATTTACCTGGGAGTAAGCCTCTTTGAAATTAATGGGGCTTACTTCAAAGTAGACATGCACAGGATTGTACAGTAAATTAATCAATCAACTTTTTAAAAAATGCTATTACAGGCTTGCTGCAAAGTAGAGAGTTAAGCTACAGGTATACCACCCAGACTGGCAGGGAAATCATACATTTGAATGTTCATGCAGGTCTGAGTTGAACAGCTGATATGCATAACAACTGGCAACCTCACAAGTCTCCTCATGGAGAATGGTCTGTGATAAGGGATTATTTACATTTTCTAGTCTATATATGTACTCTTCTTCAACAGGCACTGGGGAATGTGCAGATCTTGACTGAGTTTTGCATAATCTCTAAAACACATTGGAGTATGTTCATATGTTAGTAGAATTGAATACATTGTCCTTTTCAATATGCACATTTTCTGCTCAATATGCATAGCCTCCAACAAGCCTTGGGGACAGTACATAACTTGACAGAGCTTTGTCACATGTAACACATGCATTAAAAAGAGGGAATTTAAGTGAAAAAGAATCTCTGCATTAATGGCCTTTGGGGAGCAAGCAAAAAAGGTGAAAAATGTCTCTGAACCTCTAGTTCCTTTGGGTAATGTTGGTGATAAAGCAAAACTTCATGTACCAGATACTGAGTAGGGCAGAACTGATGCAAGAAATAGTATGGCCATGATACTATCATGAAACATGATACAGCAGAAGGTGGACAATATTATCAACTAGGCACCAAAGAGGGAAAACTGAGAGCCAAACTATACATTAAACTTACAGTATAGTGTGCAAGTTCACCTTCTGATGGGTGGCTGTGGGGGAGATCACAGCATGCAGGGATGGGAGGTTTATACCTTCCTGGCTGCAAAACCCTCCAAAAACTAGCTCCAGCGTGCATCTACAAGAGATAGGGGGGAAATTCTCATTGGTGTCAACCAGAATTTTTTTCTATCACTTGTAGCTGCGGAGGGTAGAGAGCATTATTTGGGAGGGCCATGGCTGAGGACAGTAGGGATAAACTTCCCCTCCCCATGCACTTTGATCCTCCCAAAAACGCTTCCACCATGTTTGTAAAAATTAAAGAAAAACAGAAGGCAAAGCTGCATGCTGCATAATAAGTGCAGTGCGCAGTTCAGCCCTGAAGTGCCTTTGCACTTCCAACCATTTTTCAGTCTATCCTGAAAATGTTAGCAGCTGAAGTAGTTCCTGTCAAAAAAAAGTTTGAAAGGAATAACAAAGCTGCAACCATTATCTGTATCTGGTGGTCAGGAATATCAGCAGTGCCACTAGAGCTGGGCCAACTTTTTCCACCAAGCTTTATTCGGCTGTTGAGGGGGGTTGCAAACCAAAGATGCCCGACATTTGGGCACCTCAGCCACCTCATAGAGTTAATTATGGAAACACCAAACCCACCTCCAATCCCTAAAAATTTCACCAAAGTTCCCCCCTCCCCAAACAGTAGAAACTCACTCCCCACTTTCATAGGGGACAAATAGAGCCACAAAACTATGAGGCAATTCCAGCAGAGCATTAGGTACCACTGTAAAGCAAAGTGCCCCATAAACAAATCTAACTGCAAGAACATGAATGTATTGTGCACATCTAAATGACATAGGGCTGGTTTGCACGACCCAGGCTGCGGGCGGGGGAGGCACCACGGGGCAATCCGTGGGGTCCAGCGGGGCGCCGCAGACAACCTGCGCCCTGCGCGCATGGGCAGACCCCGGTGGAGCCGGCAGTCCCTGCACCGCAGTGCGGGCCTCCCGGCGCTAGGGGGTGGGGGCCCGGGATGCCCAGAGGGGCCCTTTGCCCCTACAGGCTGGAGCGGCGGCAGCTCCGGCCGCTCTGGACTGCCGCCTCTGTGCGGCCCCCGTGGGACGGGCACCCGCTGTTCGCACGGCAGGGTGGCCACACGCGGTAGGGGCTTACCCCTCTACCGCCCATGGTCACTTTGCGTGCATCCCGCACACGGCTGTCCCGCGGGGGCACTCCCGGTTGGTGTTCACATGATGCAGGAACCGCGGGGGACTTCTGCTCCTCCACGCTTCCTGTGTCGTGTGAACACGCCCATAGTATCCTGTGGTGAAAACCCACCATGAAGACGTAAAGGATGTATTTAAACTGTCAATTCAGTATTCTATGCTCAGTCATAAAACTTTATCTTTACCCTATCTGGATACGTCCGGGATCGAACCTGGGGGAACCTTCTGCATGCAAAACACATACTCTGCCATTGAGCTATGGTTCTTTCTTTTTTTCTTTTTTTTAATTTTTAAATAACTACAGTGCCCCCTTCACCATACAGGACCAAAGAATATTCATCCTCTATATTCCCCTATTACTCAATATTCCAAAACAAAACAAAAAAACCCCATCATATCTTGACAAGGCATGCTCCCTTTTCCCTTGACTAGCACAAAATCTAAAAATAGCCCCCAAATATCCTTAAAATCATTTCTCTTTAATTGTCCTTTTGCATTTAATACAGCAAGTTAACTTATCCTTTACAGCAGGGGTCCTCAAACTACGGCCCGCGGGCCACATCCGGCCCGCCGGGTCTTTTCATCCAGCCCGACGGCTGATCTAACTTGTGAGGGAAGGGGAGGAGGGGCGGCTGAGCCGGCGGGGGGCACAGGCCGCCCACCCGCCGCCCTGCATCTCCTGCTGGGGGGGGAAGGAGAGGAGGGGAGGCTTAGCCAGTGGCGGGACGTGAACAGCGTCCATCCTCCTCCCTTCTCGTCCACCCACGCAGGCTTACTTCATCCGCCTCGCCGCCCGCTGGTCCCGGAGCATCATATCCTGCGTGGCGGAAGTGACGCGATGGGACCCTGCTCCGTCGCATTCATCCTGGACCCCCACCTGCGCTGTTTTTCAAAACTGAGCGCGGGCGGAGTCCAGAATGGATGCGACGAAGCAGCTCCGCTGGCGGCGGACTCGGGCAGAGGCGGTGGCAGCGGCAGCAGCGCGCAGGGGACCAGGTAGGACAGCAGCGGGGACGGGGACGGCAGCAGGGTGCGGGTTACGGCAGGGGGGAATTGGCAAAAATCAGGTGGATGCCCCTTGTGGGAGCTCTGCTTGTGCAAGGTGTCGCCATCTGAATTTCACTGATTTCCCTCCTACACTCCATCCCACACCAACTGGCGGGTGGGGTGTCTCCTAACCTTCAGAAGTTGCTTTTTGGAGACACAGGGCTACAGTGGGGAGGACTGGGGAAGAAGACTGCATGAGCAGCCTTCCACGTGGGCAAAGTCTGAATCTATTTTTTTCAACTAAGTGGCTAAGTCTCCCACTTTATTTATTTAATATATTTATACCCAGCCTTTTTTCCTCCAAGGAACCCAAGGTGGCTTACATAATCATCATCCTCTCCATTTTATCCTCACAACAACCCTGTGAGGTGGAAAGAGCAACATGTCTTTTTAATTACTGAGTGGTATAAAGAGGTATGGGATATCGCGTTAAATGATCAATTAACTTGCAGTATCAAATCTCAGAAAGGACAATTGGAGAAAAACACTTTTGTGAGCATTTGGGGTAAATATTTGCATTACGTGTTGGTGACGGGGAAGGGGAACGAACCTTGTCAAGATTTGTTATATTTTTGGAACAGAGAATAATATTGACATCTTTTGGGAAATATAAGCATGGTCACTAGAGAGTGGGGTGCGTGTGTGCACAATATCAATGTTGTATTGTTATTATTATTTTACTATTACAGTAATACCTCGGATTACGAGTAACTCGGTATGCGAGCTTCTCGTAAAACGAGCAAAATTTTAGCATTTATTTGCATTTGAAAGACGAGCAAGTCTCGCAACACGAGCCACACGCTGTGCCCGTGACTAGTCCTTAAAGTGCCAGCTCCCTGGCTTTGACTAGCCAGCAGGGAGCCCCATGGAGACGAGGCGCAGCCGCTCACTCTGTGGGCGCCTCACGCTCCTGCGCCAGCTCCCTGCCTGGGAGCCCCATGGAGGCGAGGCATGGCCGCTCGCGCCGCTGCGCCGGCGTCTCACGCCGCTGTGCCGGCTCCCTGCCCGGGAGCCAGCAAAGCACAGCGCCAGCAAAGCCAGCAAAGCAAAGCAAAAGAAGAGCGGCCTCCAAAAGGAGCCCCCAACCTGGCGGCTTCCTTTCCTACCGGCCCCGAGGACTTCTCAGCAGGGAACGAAGCAGCAGCACCAGCAGAGATCCTGAGTGCGGCCGCGAGAAGCGTCGTTCGCCGGGGAGCGCAGGAATGTGGGCGCTTCCTCCGACGGGCCAGGCTGGGCAGCTCGCGGGGGATGGAGGAAGGGAGAGCAAGGATCAGGGCCGCGGCCAAGTTGGGCTTCTCCTGCCAAACAGCAACTTTCTTGCCTACTTCCCGCTGCGGAGAGGGGGGCAGGGAGGCGGCCCGCGGTGGCGAAGCCCACTGGAATGTGCGTGTGGGGGGTTACTTGCTCGTGCTCTCTCCCCACCTCCCCCCCCCATTTGGGTGTGCTTCCTCTCCTCCCTCTGGTCGCCCTGCCTGCGCCTCCGCCTCCCTCGCTCTCTCCCTCACTCGCCCCCCTCCCTGCTTCGCTGCAGGGAGCCAGCAAAGCGGCAGCGTGAGGCGCACGCAGAGCGAGCGGCCGCGGGCATGCCTCCACGCGGCTCCGTGACAGGGAGCTGGCAAACGGCTCCCTGTTACAGAGCCGCGTGGAGGCATGCCCGCGGCCGCTCGCTCTGCGTGCGCCTCACGCTGCCACTTTGCCAGCTCCCAGGCAGGGAAGCCCCATGATCCTTTGCCTCTGTTGGGACTTGAAAAAGATACTAGGAGAGGATATATTGTGGAGTAATATCCTTCCTATCTCAGGTTAGTGAGATCAGCAGAGCAGAGTCCCTTTCCAGCTTAAAAGAAGCTTAGATTTGGCTAGTGTTAGCCAGCTAGCATTTGGTAATCCAGGATGCTTTAAGGCAGACTGGATTTCCCTGGTTTTGCCCCCTTTTCTTTCCCTCAGAACAATAATCAGAGACACAGACTTGTAAAAGTTAAAAGTAACATTTACCCACTCAGATTATGCAGTTTCATTCAGGCAGGCTTAAAAGGCGTTTCTTACAGTTGGTACAAGTACATTTGGAAATACTTGGGAGTCTGAACTTGTGGAGTTCAGACCAGCAACTCTGGTTACATGCTGCTGCTAGAAGAACGTGGGGCCAACAACTGGTGCCACACTCACTAAGAGTCCCAGCAGAAAGAGGAAGAGCTGATAGCTATGCCCACTTCCTGTTGGGGCTCTGTTAATGATTCAATGAGTATCTTCCAGTGAATCCACCCTAGAAGATACCAGTGATCTTAACCATTTCACCCAACTACCTGGTGAAACATGAGCCATAGGTTTTGACTGCAACTTAATTATCCCACAGCCTCACGCTGCCTCGACCGGCGCCTCGCCGGTGTTAGACTGGCATTTGGGAGATCGCAGGGAGCCCCATGGAGGTGGGCGTGCGCCGTCAGTGATGTGACGTCAGTGACACATCCGGGTTCGCATCACTGACGGGGCTGGATGTGACGCGACGGGATCGGCGGCGGCACGGGTGGCTCGCCATGGAGAGGCGAGCCGCCGCTTGCAAAGGTAGGGAGTGGCTCCACGATCTCCCTGCGAGGGAGCCACATGCGCGGCCGCTCGCTCTGCGGGTGCCTCGCACTGCCGTGCCGCTTCCCTGCCCGGGAGCCAGCATGGCAGTGTGCGAGGCAACAGCAGAGCGAGTGGAGGCGAGGCACAGCCGGGAGCCAGCACATCAAAGCGAGTTTCCCCATTAGAAATAATGGGAACTCCGCTGATTCGTTCCACAACCATTTAATCACTGCTTTGCCAGCTCCCTCCATGGGGCTCCCCTGCCAGGGAGCTGGCAAAGCAGTGATTAAATGGTTGTGGAACGAATCAGCAGAGTTCCCATTATTTCTAATGGGGAAACTCGCTTTGATGTAAGAGTATTTTGGATTACGAGCATGGTTCCGGAACGAATTATGCTCGTAATCCAAGGTATTACTGTTTTGTCATTATTTGTTATTTTGTTTTGACTGAAAATACTTGAAATTTATTTAAAAAACAAAACAAAAACCCTGTGAGGTAGGTTAGGCTGAGAGTCAGTGACTGGCCCAAAGTCACCCAGTGAGTTTCATGGCTGAGTGGGGACTAGAACCCGGATCTCCCGAGTCCCAGTCCAACACTCTCACCACTACGCCACAATCCTAGTTCTTTAGGAATTTGATACTGATATCTCTTGACAAAATATTGGTCATTGTCATTCACTACATTTATTATTCATTTCAATTCTCCACCTATGCAGTTGGAGGCGGAGTTAGGCAACTCTGTTTATAGTCTCAGATTGCAACAATAGTTCAGCTAAAACACATTTGTAAATGCAATCTACCTTTCCAGGTCTGTAGCCAGGGGTGGGCTGGAGGCGTATGCCCCCCCCAATTTTTTAAATGAACAAATAATATTTTTTTTACAATTTTCTTTTAAAATCCTGCAAACCAGATGAACTACCTCCCTACCCCCCCCCCCACCTCCGAACTTTTAGGCTGGCTATGGGCCGGTGCCCTTCCTTTCTTCAGAAGAAATGAATATGAATTTCAGTGAGAAGAATTTCTCATGTTTTATGTTCAACAAAAAGTGTGTTCAACAAATGTAACTTTGTCACATGAAAATGGTGGATTCGGAAACATACACATCCTTCCATGCTGAAGTAACACTTTGTGGCTTGTTTTCTTCTCCACATAGTTTGCTGTCTCCAGAAGTATCTACTTTAAATAGCATGCTAGAGGTCTACTATAGGGAAAGAGAAGAAGGGGTCTTCCTTTTCCCGTGGCTGTGCATCTGCCCTTCACTTTCCTCCTCCTATGACTGGGAGGAGGAATAAACCATGCTTCAGTTTTGCTTTACATATTCCTGGTTTGGCATTACATGTTGCCTTGAGAGGGTTTCCCTTAAAAGCAGCCTAAATATAATTTTAAATACCGGTAAATAAAATGTAAAGCCAGAATTGTGGCTTAAAGTTTGCTAAACAACCACAAACACAATCCAGTGTTTGGAGCTGGTTTGTTTAGTAATCGATGAAAACAATTCCTATTTGGCCTGTTAAAGAAAAACCAAAACTTTCCTAAAGTGAAACTAAATTCTGGGTTGTTCCTCTTCCTCTCTGTGTGGGAGAAGGCATGGGGAAAGCACATATTCCTGCTCATGTACATAACCCTAAATTATGGTTTATTGTTATGTGTGAATTCACCTTTGCAAGAGCATTCACATACTCTGACTAATCTAAGGCTAGAGAGAGGCAATACTTGCTTTCCAAAAGGCATGATACAACGTCACTGCCTATGGTGTCCATTTTAGACAGATTTCTACTAGAGATGTAAAGTTTTTTGGAAATTTTGAAGCAATTGAAAAAAACATTTTTTTTCTGGGTTTTTCCGGGGAAAACCCCCCCCAGAAATTTTGGGGAACTATGCAATACTTATTTTTTTAGCGTTCTTTACAGACCTACAATTTCTTACTTTAGGCACACAAAATGTATTATTTATAACTTGGTTTGTTCATAAATTATGAATAAAATTAAAAACATTTAAAAGTAAATGCAGTAAATTTGTAAATATTATCTGAATAAACTATGCATTTAAATCTAATATACCAAACATAATAATTTTATGAGAAAACCAAGTTATACATAATACATTTTAGTTGTCCCTGAAATATCTGAATTATGAAAGAAGACAGAAGGAGCACAAAGAGTTGGAGTCAGAGGAAGACTGGTGTATGGCATTTGTTCCTGTTTGGGTGGTGTTTATGGAAATCTGGTCTGAAGTAAAGTCTTATTGAGAACTCACTGTGCTGGAGAAGACTCTCTTATCCAGGGGTGCAGAACCCCATGCCTGGAGGCCAAATCCAACCTTCCCACTGGCCAAATCCAACCCACCCAGAGGCCAAATCCAGCCTGCCCAGGTTCCCCGGATGAATGGAGTTACGGTATGTCCCCTTCCCCTGGCCATGCTCCTTTCCTCCAATCACTGATTATCCCTGACTATTGGTCATGCTGGCTGGGGCTTATGGAAGCTGTAGTCAAAAACATCTATGGCCTACCTCTGCTATAGTGCAACAACATGTATATATCTCAGCCATATGCATGCTCACTAATAGCATAAAATTTCTTAAAGTAACACATGGCTTTCAATAGTGGCTAAGTGAAGTGATCTGTAAGATTATACAAGACATCTGGAGAAAAAAATAATAAAAGAGAAGGGAATCAAATACACACAAATAAGTGTGTGCATTCTCTCCCTCCCCCCACACACACACAGCCTAAAGAGAGACATGCCAAGCAGCCAATCCTGTCAGAGCCTCCAACTAAGAACTCCATTCATTTCAACTTCAAAAGGGAACGACAGAGGCAAGAAAACTTGCTTAAATCAGAACCAGATTATTACCAATTCCAGCTTCCCACCGTTCTATTGTCAAGAAGCAACTACAAACACCCCATGAACAATTTCTACTGAAGATCACAGCAGAATTATATCTGTAATAGAATAGCAGAATTAATATTGCAACAAGGATTTTAAATTACTTCCATATATTGGGAGAGGATAAGATATTGGGCCCAGACTCATTAGGACTTAAGTCATTAACAAACTCACAATTTTTTGAATTAAAGTTTGTCACTGTCAACTTTGAACTGGTAACATGGAACAAGAATTTGTTTGCCCCTATAACCATAATATTCTTGTGTTTCACATTTATGAATTCATTGAAATTGAAATATTTGACTTTTAACTTCAAACAGCACTGAAAACTTTGAAGTTTTATTTTAAACAGAAGCATTACAGGCAACATCTCTGCATTCGTTTCAGCGAGATATGACAACTCTGGAGTAGACCACAGGTCATGACAATACAGAATTGGATAAAAGTGATTATTTAGGATACAAAATTTAGTAACAAACACACCCCACTAAGTGAATAGAAAAGATGCTGTATCAATGTATCTACAGGACTATAAAATGCATCCAGTTTAATAAAGGTAGTCTTAGAAACTTAACTATCACTGCTAAAGAGGGGGAATAATGTGCACTACTATCAATGTCTTGCATAGGAAGTACATTAAACAGATTACAGATTATTTGCCATTTTAAATTTGGTTTTTATACTTTGTAATGAAACTGTATGATTTTATTGTTATCCGTATTTTAGAATGTGCATTATTGTTTTTAGGAATTGTTGTAAACCACCCAGAGAGCTTCAGCTATGGGGCAGTATAGAAAAAAAACAAAGAATTAGAATGAGAATAATAAAAATAAATAATAATAATAATAATAATAATAATAATAATAATAATAATAATAATAATAATAGAACATGAAATTGACTTTATACATAATCAGATCATCGCTTCATCTAGCCTGAGTCTACTCTAATTAGCAGGGGCTTTTCAAAGCTCTGGTGCAAAGTGCTTTCCCAGCTCTGCCATCCATATGGGTCTGAGGGTTTCTTATCCTGAACTTCTGTTTTCTTAGTGAGTGGTTCACTCTTTTGAGGTCCAGTATAGGTCTTGCCTCCTTGTTCTACTTCGGGACTGTGAATAACACAGAGAAGATGCCCTGCCCCCTTTCCTTCCCAGGGACATTCTCTATGGCCCTTCTCTGTAGTAGGTGTCGTGTCGTATCACTGCTAAAGTCCTCAGATGCTTGGAGGGATCCCTTAGGTGATGCGTTCTGAAACATCTGTCCCTGGGGAAATTCTGGAATTCCAGGGTGTAGCCCTCTTGCACCATCTCCAGGACCCAGCAATCAGAGAAGAGCTGCCTCCAAACATCTAAGAAATCCCACAGCCGCCCTCCCACTAAGCGAGACAGGGAGTCATGGTGGGCTGGGCTTTTTCACCCTCTCAGGGCTGGCCCCTCTGGCTTGGGTTGGGAGCCCTGGCCATCTTGGCTTGCCCTCTCTGGGCACATAGTTGGACGGAAAGGAAGGCCTGAAAGAATGAAAAGGCTTAGTCTTCATGGGGAAGCATTTCATCTCTTTCCTCTGCGTATTTGGCATGACCTTCTTCTTGTCCTTGGTTTCTACCAGGACCTTGTCCAGGGGTTCACCAAATAGGTGTCTCCCCACAAATGGGACACTTACCAGGTTGAACTTTGTCTTAGCATCTATGCCCCAGTATCATAGTCAAATCTTCCTTCTTTCTTGATGCTGTGGGGCTCTTGCTCCCAGCTGCAAAAGAGTCCAGGGATGAGCCTGCCAAAAAAGCTATGGCTATGGCTATTTCCCACATGATCTACTGTGTGTCACTCAAGAAGGATCTTTCTTACAGTAAGCCGTTCACCTTCCTGTAGACTCCACGCACAACGAGAGTGGACACTGTTGCTGCCCGGCGCAAGATGGCCGAGGCCTCAAAGCACCTGCGGAGGGCAGAGTTGGCCTATCTGCCATGCCGGTCTCTCAGTAGTTCATCATATTCCAAGGCTAGGAATATGATGAGGTGAGGGCTGCCTCCGGGTTGTCCACCCTCGGTATGGCCAGGTCCTGCATGATGCCCTCCTGCAGGTGGTAAAATATGTCACAGTAGCAATGGTTTGCCCTGGGCTTGACCATTCCCTGCACAGGATTTCCTCAAAGTTCAGTGGCAGAACTGTTGGGTGTGACCGGGGGGGGGGGGGCTGCTGGGAAGGCCACTGTTGCTCCTGCTCTCCTAGCTCAAGTCTGCAAGGCCACTGGGGCCTCTTCCTGGTCCGTCAAGCTCCAGGATGTAGAGGCAGCTAGTAATCAATTTCGGGAAGGCGAAGGCCTCTGGTTGGAAGAGGGAGCCCTGAGATGGCTTTTCCCTACATTTGTCCCCTTTAGGAAGCTCACCCTCTTCAGCATCCAATGGGCCTGTGGCTCTGGAGGAAGGGGATCTGGTGTCCCAAGAGTTGGAGGAATAGTGGGAGTACAGAGAACGCGCCCTGTTCCCTGCGTCCCTCTGGTCTCTGCCTCTTTGGTCTGTGCCCTGGGCTTGGCAGCGAGCCAGATCTAGACAGCTTGCTTTGGAGGGGGAGTCGCTGGGTCTGGCCATGTCTAGCAAGCCCTTCTCCTTCCTCCCACCTCTCTTTGGAAATTGGCAATGGCGACTCAGTGAGTAGCTGCGCTTCTGGCTAGACCAGGCTCTGCTGTGCCCATAGAATCATAGAATAGTAGAGTTGGAAGGTGTTATAAGGCCATCGAGTCCAACCCACTGCTCAATGCAGGAATCCAAGTTAAAGCATCCCTGACAGATGGCTGTCCAGCTGCATCTTGAATGCCTCCAGACTGGGAGAGCCCACAACCTCTCTAGGTAATTGGTTCTATTCTCGCATTGCTCTGTCAGAAAGTTTTTCCTGATGTTCAGCCGGAATCTGGCTTCCTGTAACTTGAGCTTATTATTCCGTGTCCTGCACTCTGGGATGGTCAAGAAGAAATAGGCCTTGTTCTTCCACCTCTCCTGTCTGGGTGGGTGCGAGCAGGATTCGCTGTGCCATCTATGGCGTAATTTCTCTCTCAGGATCTGCTCCTGTAGGGTGCTTGGTGGGAATGGCATCTCTGCTGGGATAGCTATCCCTGGAATTAGGCCTGGGGGGGTCGCCTCCATAAAAGTCCTTGGGCCCCATGGGGGTTGTCCTATTCCTGATCTGGCATATAGCCACTTCCAGGACTCTGAGTATGACCCTTTCTTGGGACTCTGCAAGGTCAGGGGGGATCAGGAGAGGAGGGAGTCCACCCCTTGGGGCTGCCTTGCCTGCTGACACCCTGGGGGGGAGGAACGGGGACACCAGTCCACTCCGATCCCTTGGGAATGCCCCCGTGGTTTCAGCAAAGAACCTAGATGGCTGGGAAACCCAGATGGTGAAGCCATGTGGCTGGGTTGCTCCCTGCCAGATCCTTTCTCCCCAGCTGCCTCCTGCCCCCTTTTAGATGCTTCCCCAGCTGGCCCCTGGCCCCTTTTGATGCTAAGTCCCCCTTGGTTCTAGTCCACTCGTGCTTGTGCAGCACGGGGAGGGGATTCTTACCCAGTCTAGTGCTCCTCAGGACAGCGGCACCACCTCGTCTCCCTGCTGCTCGCTTTAGCCCCTCTGTGGTGACGCTGGACAGAGGGAGTCAGTGCGTGCTGTAGCTCTGGTGTCCCCAGCTTTCAAGCACCTCCTCAAAGCTCCCAATTCTCGGCAGCAGGGCCTCGGTGCTTCTCCAGCATGCCTATGCGGTGGCGGGAGGAAGCCTGCGGGTGAAGTTGCCTCTCCTGCACATGTGACTATGCAGCAGCAGGTGGGAAACCTGGGGCCTGGCCATTCCGCAGCGCACCTGTGCGGCGGCGAGTGGGGAACTTGCCGCCCGAACACTTCCCAGCATGCAAGCCTGCGCGGCAATGGGTAGGAAGCCTGTGGCCTGGGCACTTCTCCAGTGCTTGTGTGGGGTTCAGGAAGCTTGCGGGGAGGCACTCCTCAGCCCTACGATACCTTGTGCCAGATGGAAATGGCAGCCTCTTTCCTGCCTCTTCCTTTCTTCTCTTCTCGGCATTTGTTGTTTGTTTTTTGCTGTTGTTGCTCTTGATGTGCAAGAGCTTGGAGAAGCTGCCTTCCACCATGAGGCAGGAAGTCAAACTGGGGATTCTGGGAGAGGTCCCACTTCCTCTGGGGATTTCAAAATGGAGACTGCTTTTCCAGCCCTGGAGGCGGGGCCTCCCCAAGCTAGCTGGCCTGCTGCACTCCAGGGGAGAACCAACATATTGTTTGAAACAAGTACTTACTCCCTAAACAATTACTTGTTACTAACCAAAAGGAGCCCCAAACAAAATAAAATTGAGATTCCCCAGAGCACAGGGATCCCTTTGGCTCTGCAGTGAAGGATGGAAAAGGAAAGAGAGAGAAGAGAACACACAAAATAAGCCAGGATTCCATGGATTCCTGGCTTATCATGAAAGAGCTCTGTACTGATGCATGCAGAACATTCCCTCCCACTAGCATGAACCACTAAACTAACCAGGTATTGAAAGCTCTCTGATTTGTCCAAACTGAGGCTCCTGGCTTATCCCCCCTAGCACAACCACTAAACAAATCAAAAAGTGTTTGTTTTCTGTGTCATTCAAAGCAGGGATTCAGGTTAGTTGCTCCCTTTACAAGCCACAATTGAAAATAAGAGTTTGTTCTTGGTTTACAATTCATAACTTGTTTGGGAACAGGCCAATAGCCCCAGTTCTGATCCTGGTTTGTTTAGTAGCCGCGAGGAAGACCAAATTTTCTGGAATCCTGGCATATTGTTCTGTGCAAACACTGCTAGCGATTGGGGGCAGTTCAAGTTCACATATCATTCCTACATAGGCCCTTCCTAGGAATACCCCACATGGCACAGCAGGTCTAAGTAAGTCCTGCTATTCTTTGCTGCGACATAATAAAGCTGGTAGAGATCCATAAAGTCTTTGGGCTGAATAGGTAAGTTTCTTCAGCAATCCTAATAGTCTGAGTCTCCATGGTTCTTGTTAATACCTATACAGTAATACCTTGGATTGCAAGTAACTTGGGTCTGAGAGCATTTTGCAAGACAAGCAAAAATTTTTTAAAAATGTTGACTTGATAAACGGGCAAGGTCTTGCAAGACAAGTCGTAGGGATGTAACCGCTCGCCTCGAGCGGGTGTCCGCTCACGCCCGCCAGAGACTCGCTTTTGGATTACAAGCACGGTTCCAGAATGAATTATGCTTGCAATCCAAGGTATTACTGTATATCTAAATAAGCGTACAGACGAAATTGACGACTGTAGGAGATAATTCAAATGCAGCAAGAGCAGTAAGATTTTCAGACCACAGAATAATAGGTGGTGGGTGGTTATCCTTCCAGGCTTGAAGTACGAGTCTCTTTAAGGCTCTCAAAGTCCACTTTTGCTG
Source organism: Shinisaurus crocodilurus (assembly GCA_021292165.1). Taxonomy (NCBI): domain Eukaryota; kingdom Metazoa; phylum Chordata; class Lepidosauria; order Squamata; family Shinisauridae; genus Shinisaurus; species Shinisaurus crocodilurus. The sequence continues at coordinate 113,986,384 of CM037876.1, read as the reverse complement.
TCTAACTGTTAATGCCCATATAAGAGGAATATAATTTAGAAGTGCATGAGCATACACAATTATCACAGATTTTTCAAGAACAAAATTTATATGAGCAATGCCTTTCAACCAGAAAGAAGCCACCACAGGACATGCCCACATCATACGTATGCCTCAGCATATTGTCCGCATTACATCACCAGCATCTAGCACAGGTAGCCAGCTTCTTAACCAGCTTCTGTGGTGTCCAATATACATGAAATCCATTTTTGTTGAATCAGCCTCAATTTTAAATCTACAAAAATATTACATATGCAAGCTAAGGCAATTTTCAATTGATTAGGCTGTATAGAGCATTCAAATTCCCTATTCCATTCCTCTCTAACATATTTAACACCCACCTTAATACATTCACACTTAATTCATATTTAATACATTCATAACATGCTATAACATCCATTTTAATACATTCCAAAAGACATTTATAAACACCTATTGCAGGCATAGCTTTGTGTGAAGATCCATTTACGGTAATTCATCCAACAATATTAGGAGGTGCTGGAGCACACATTGTTGATGGCCCATATCTAGACACAAAAATGAGTTGTAATTGGAATATATTGCCACCCACCACTAGATGGTAAGATGAGCACAATACTGAAAATGGTAAAAACTCATTGTCCTAATAACCAAACTAAAGTATAAATTCCACTATCAACCAAATTCCTCCACAACAAAGACTGCTTCTCTATTTTCAAATCAGGATTCCCCTATAAAGTCAATTTTGCATGAGAAGATGGATCAAACTGCAGCTGATGCAACATTATATGCCATGTCTTTCTAGCTGTTGAAATTGCAGGTGGAGCCATATCTTTCCTTTAAACATGCCTAAGATCCTAGTGCCATCTAGCTGAAAAGTGGTGTCAAATCATTTGACTCCAAAACAAACCACAGAGAAGTGTTAAATGAGAAAAATGCCTCCCAATCATTGGTATGAGATAACAGATAAGCCTTATGATATAAACGAAGATCTGGAAAATCAAATTCTCCCTCCCTAATTGGCATAATGACTTCCGAAATGCGGTACAGAGTTTTTGAAAATACTTTGGAGAATATACAAAGGAATATTTCACAATACATAAATTACCCATGGTAAAACATTCATCTAAAGTATATTAACCTTAACCAGATATGTCCATCTTTCCAAATCAAGAGATATTTCAACTTATGAAATATCTAAACTAAAACTAAAACTAAAAGTGTATTATCTGAAATCGTCTGAGGGGTGTGTGTGTTTATTATAGGTTTAAGGCAAAATTAAGGTTATTTGCATGCTGCAGATACAAGGTGGTTTTGTAGCCTATATTTTACCAGCATGTAAAGCCAAGTTTCACACTTTGTTCTGATGTAAAACAACACAGTTAGGCTGAAGTACTTCTGCCAATCTCCAGAACTCCACACACTAAGGCAAAGTAGATACCCAGGTTATGAGAACCCAGTAAAAAACTTGCCATCGGTTTTGCACAGCACCTGAAAACCAGAACAAACTCAAAAGCATACACACTAATCCCACAACAGCTAGTAAAGAAAGCAATGCATGCCTTTTCATAGTGTGTGTGTGTTTTCAAAGATAATGTAATTCTGCAGGTATTTAGAAAACATGACAAAGTTAGCTTTCTTTAGAGGTTGGAAAAATCCACAATGGATTCAAATTAGTTCATATTTCTATGTATCTGATCTGTGGATTCCACATTGGATCATCTTTTTCCGAGTCATGCAGTTTCTGTGGACTACTTTTTAAAGTTAATTTGTTTTACATTTGGATAAAATCAAGATGTGGCCTGACTTTGAATGTTTCGGCTCCAAATATACCTAAAGATAGCTGTCACTAAGTTCCCCTGAAACCAATGTACAGTTTTTATATTCCCGCTTTCAACAAACACATTTTTCAAAGTAGTTTACATTAAAGTTTTCAAATTAAACTCATTTTAAAAATATCAGCAGACAAATTTTCCCAAAACTATGGTGAAAAAATGTTTTTAGCTGTCTCTGAAATGAGACAAACAAGTTATAGTTGGATCTAATGGAGAAAGCTATCCATGATTCCAGAACCACCACAGAAAAAGCTTTACTCCAAGTTGATGACAGTCTAACATCCAGGAAAGCAAGTACCTGGGAACACAGCTGATCACAAAGCTTTGGCTGGGTGTGTGTGTGTGTGTGTGTGTGTGTGTGTGTGTGTGAAATCACGCTCCATGAAATCTTCAGGAAGACGCTCCATGAAATCTTCAGGACCAACTCGCTTCATTGAGACTTTGCTGAAATAACATACTGGATCAGAGCATTTGTGCTTGAGCACTCTGGATTGCAACTAAAATATTACATTATTTCTATAGCTTCCCTAAAGAACATGCAATTTATTTATTTTTTACAATAAAATATCCTCATACTCATTCCACCCTTGGGGTTGAAGCCTTGCATTTGGTGTTGCCCTTTTTACAACATACCGTACTTTAAAATGGGGTGTACAAGTACAACCCACAGCCAGCCCACAGAACCATGGCGACCCTGCCCACTTTCCCCTGCAGCCTACCTGATCAGCTGAATTGCAGGGGGAACAACATTGTTTTGGTGCTGCTATTACCTGTGCCAGGAAAGTGATGTCACTGGAGATCATTGGGAGACCCAATGACCTCACCTGCAAATTAGTTGTTTCTCCACCGCTGCTAGTGGCAGGGAAACAGCAATCTCACTGGAGGTTGGGAGAGGCTCTCAACAAATTCTAGATCTCAGCGGGCAGGGTGGGGAGGTTTAAACTTTCCCATCCCTGTGCACAGATATAGGTATGTGTGGAGGGGGGTGGAGAATATGTTTGTTTGTGTGTACATATGTGAGTGGGGTTAAGAGTGTGCGCGCACACATGTGCAGTCCCTGGCCCCAGATGCAGCCCTCAGCCTCAAAGCAGTTGTGCACCCCCAGTTTAGAATGCAAATACCAATCATAAACAAATGATTGCCAAGTTACCTTGTTATTCCTTATACTGACTAGGTTCACAGATAAGTCATGGTGGGTTGTGAGCCACGTTTATTACAAAGTGGCTTCTTGTGTTGTCTGAACCCGGCCATTGGAACTCAAAATTTGATTGTTTCTTTGCTCACTGCTATACCTCACTCGACATTTGCAGCGCCCAAAATATCATAGCCTGTGTGTTTATGGCCTCTCAAGACAGACATTTATGTTCTGTAATAAATTTGCCAACTTCTGAAACACAACATTTAAGTACCTGGGTGGAACCAGGGGGCAGCACCCTATAGTAAAGAGGCAGAGCCCACAATAATTGCTCTGTTCATCAGTTATTCCATGTGCTAATAAATCCCCTGCTACCAAGTGATACATCTATATATCTATAAATAAATCTATATATGATCCCAGGTCAGCAGAGATCAACTTAACAAAATCCAGATTTCAAATGTGTCACAATCACAAAGCAAGAGCCAAAACTACACAAAAGCAAGTAATCAAGCAGATGAGCCCAGTTGCAGACTATGTCGTGTCATGTGAACCCAGGCATTGTGAGTTATCCGAGGGTTAAACAACCCCTGGATAAACCTAGAACAATCGGCCCACTATCTCTAGATGTTCCTTACAGTGTAATTACAAATAACCACTGATAAATCTATCCTCCATAAGAAGAAAAAAACCCAGCTTTTGCTTTGTTTGGCCAGGAACAATAGCGAGGAACACCAACTCCAAATCTTGCCTGTCAATGGTTTTCCAGCCAGTTGGCAATCCTAGCTGCAAAACAGAGCTACACATCCCTAGCACACTCTTTTTGTAAAATAGCTGAGGTATCACATACAAAAATCTTCCAGCAATCATTATTTGCATTCTACAATTCAGCAGTTCTTAATGAAGCAATGTACACAACTGAATGCAATACAGAAAATATGGGGAAACTGGAATGAATAGCCAATGCTAGGGATACTTGAAAGCAAGTTCTACGTAGATATGTGATGCTTGCTTTCAAGTACAGTAATACCTTGGATTGCAAGCATAATTTGTTCCAGAACCGTGCTTGTAATCCAAAACATTCTTATATCAAAGCGAGTCTCTGGCGGGCGTGAGCGGGTCCAATTTTGGCCCGCTATGCCCGCTCGAGGCAAGTGGTTACATCCCTACTATTGCAAGACGTCGCTTGTTTATCAAGTCAAATTTTATTTTAAAAATTTGCTTGTCTTGCAAAACGCTCTCAGACCAAGTTACTTGCAATCCAAGGTATTACTGCAATACGTTCAGGTGACAGCACTGTTATGTGCCTTAACAAGTTACACCACCATGATTCCTCAACACAAAGTTAACTGAACTTGGTAAGGATCTGTACATGCACCGCAATAGGCCATTCCACATCATCTTCGGAGGATTTAACCAGCTTGGCATTTCACCTGTCAGAATAACTTCAATGCAAGAGTGACAAGATAAAGATACAAGGAGGGGGAGGGGAATGAGGGAAGCCTAGTAAATGTCACTAATGAGCTGTTGGCAACACTTAAAATCACAATTTCACGGAAGCTATTAAATCTTGTAGCCCACACTAGCTTTTATGAGTTGTGATTAAAACCATATGGAGAAGGGCTAGTGTTAACAGTTATGCACAGGAATGCATTTGCAAACAGGCACAGAGAGGCTATGTTGGTTTCATTTCTCAAAACAGATATTTCTTAGCTCAGTAAACAACATGCCTAGAATAATAAGAGGAGGAGAGCAAGCTCGATCCAGGCCAGTGCCAGGGAACACTTTCCATTTTTTACTAGTCTGCCAAGGAATCCCTGCACACTGCAGAGGATTTGAGGATGTGTGCTAAGGAGCATAAACCTTTCACAAAGGCTTGCTGGGCCTCACCATCACCCCGCATGAACTGAAAGGCTGCCCTAGACATACATCCAAAGCTGCTTTATAGCTGCTCATTGCAGGGGAAGATCAGTCATCAAAGGTCAAGCTTTCTTTAACAGAAGTATGTCTGCCATTACTATTGATGACGCTTTAATTTTACCTCCGAGGAACCACACCCATTCTTTGACTTTGAAACTAAGTTTGAAAAACATTGGTCTCATTATTACACATGAAAAATATATTTCATGTGTGAATGCATTTGTTTATATTCATATTATCTCCCACTGCCAACATTTAGTTTTTAAGGGGTTTTAGCTGTTATGCTATGAATTGCCATTTGTATTGATTTTTATAGCCATGAAAATATGGGGACAGGGTGGGAAGGAGAGGCAAAAGTTGCCATTAAAAGCTATTAACTGAAAGAATGCTAACACACTTGGCTTGAATCACTGCCCTTAATTTATGTCATTCAAGAACAGAACAGATTTCTAGAATACAAGCAGAAATTCAGAGAAAGTGTGCTTTGCTGCAAAAGACTGCCCTTGTAAGCATTACAGTGGAACAGGGATACAGCCTTTCAAACTGCTAACACAGAGATAAATCAGTTTTGATCTGCAACCTTCCCCTAGGAATCTGTACAAATCCAGAAAACCCCCACCCACCCACCCACACCCACACACACAAAAAGCTTAAAAGGACAACACTTACCCTCTTGGAGGATCTAAGGCAATTGCTCTGGGTTGATCCAACTCTTGCCAGAATAAAACTTTTCGCAAAGTTCCATCTAAATTGGAAACTTCAATCCGGTTCGTTTCGGAATCTGTCCAGTATAGTTTCTCGCCCAGCCAATCACAAGCTAGCCCATCAGGTGACAAAAGCCCAGAAATAACCACATTTTGTACACTCCCAGTTTTGTTGAATTCTGTTCGCTTAATGGCTTCTTCGCTTACATCACTCCAGTATATCAAGCCATGAATGAAGACGAAGTCCACTGCAGCCGCATCTTCCAAGCCACCCACCACAACTGTAGCGTTCTCATTTACCTGTGCTGCATCCACCAATCGTAGATCACGCCGATTTGCATATAGCAACAGTGGAGAAGCTTTGAAAGAAGAGAAACAACATTAAGCCAGAAATACATTAATGTGCATATTAAGGATTCAATAAACAAAAAGCCAGTGTAGCGTAGCGGTGAGAGTGTTGGACTGGGACTCGGGAGATCCGGGTTCTAGTCCCCACTCGGCATGAAACTCACTGGGCGACTTTGGACCAGTCGCTGACTCTCAGCCTAACCTAAGGTACCTCACAGGGTTGTTGTGAGGATAAAATGGAGAGGAGGATGATTATGTAAGCCACCTTGGGTTCCTTGCAGGAAAAAAGGTGGGGTATAAATATAATAAATAAATAAACTATATGAAGTGACCAGTAAGTTAATACGTCAACAATGTCCACAGCTATCACCTTTCTGAAGGAATAAAGGTGATCTGTAATCAGGTAATCATTATTGCCATAACATCTATATGTCACTCTAGCATTATAACAAGAACTCGGGAGACACACAGTTAACAGGCATTATGGACAACCGGATACACAATACATAATTTACTTGTGGAATCTTTTTGCCACAAGAAGTAACAATGGTCACTGTCATTTTTGCTGATTGATCGTCAGCCGTTCAGGGAGCCTTTTTTCACTGGGGAATGGAATAAAAATACTTTATATAAATAATAAATAAAATATTGATGGTTTTAAAATTAGACAAATTCACAGGCTACTACCCAAAAGGATAGCAAACTAGAGCTTGCATATTCAGAGACAGGTTGTTTCTGATGACAATATCCTAGGGACCAACAAGGGATGGTCATCACAATCATGCCCTGCTAATAAGCATCCAGGGGCATCTGGCTGGCCACAGTTGGAAAAAGAATGCTAGACCTTTGCCTGATCTAGCAAGGCAATTCTTTTGCATCTATATATAGTCAACAGGAGTTTCTGTCTCTCTCACACACATTTATGTATACACTTGCTTAGCACAAAGATAAGCAGATTTTCCAGTCCTATGTGCTGCACAGCTCATTTGCATTAAGTTACAACATAAGTAAATTAAGAATGCAATCCTATACACACCTACCTGGTAGAAAGTCTCACTGAACTCAATGGAGCTTAGCTCTCTGAGTAGACTTGAATAGGATTGCACTGTAAGCCCCATTATAATGATCTACTGACTACATCTTTCCTACTATGTTTCAGTTTTTGAATGTTATTCTGTTGTTGAATGTTATTCTATTTCCTATTAAAAAGTATCTTTTTTTTTTCTTTCTCAGGAAACACAGTTTTAAATAAATTACAGTGTAGGCCAAACCTGCACAACTTGCGCCCCACCAAGACAAATGCAGCACACTAGTCATGTGAAAACCATTTCAGTGCCAAACCCATGCGAAAAAGCAGACTGAAATGAATCCAGATGATCAATGTTGTCCAAGAGTGCCTAGAATTGCACAGCAACCACCCATTTGAGCACCTTTCTCCAGAAAGATATATTTGCAAGGAACACTATTTTGCCCACTATCTTGCTTCCAGGAAGTGCTGAACACTTGCTGTAGCCAAGTCTAATCTATGTCTATTCAAAAGTAAGTTCTGCTTTGTTTAGTGGCACTTGTTCTCAAAGAGGGATTTAAGTCTTAGCCTTCAATTAAGTCAGGGGTGCTCAACCATTTTGGCCCCGAGGGCCACATTTGATGCTAGCTCTGGGGTTGGAGGTGCACACATACATATGCACACCCCACTGATCTTGATACATATTGCTCTTTCCTCACTGCTATTAGCAGCATGGAAAGAGTGATATCTATGAAGATCCCTGGGGAAACAGAGAGCATTTATTTATGTAAGTATTTATTTTTTAATTATATTTATACCCCACCTTTTTTCCTGCAAGGAAACCAAGACGGCTTACACAATCATCCTCCTCTCCATTTTATCCTCACAACAACCCTGTGAGGTAGGTTAGGCTGAGAGTCAGTGACTGGCCCAAAGTCACCCAGTGAGTTTCATGGCCAAGCGGGGACTAGAACCCAGATCTCCTGAGTCCCAGTCCAACACTCTCACCACTACGCCACACTGGCTCTCTCTCTCTGGCTGGGGCATGCTGGGAGTTGTAGGCCAAAAACATCTGGGGACTCAAGGTTGGAGAACACTGACTTATTGCAACTGATTCAGCTCTCAATTTCATTCCATCAGGGCCAATTCTATGACATGTCCACATAATTCCACAAGTACTTTCCCTTAGAAAAACAAATGCCTCCAATTTGCTATGTGCAACACTCCTGGCGAGTTTGTTGAGTGCTCTCCTGTTCATCTGAAAATTTAACGTTTGTTTTGACATGGCAAGTAGTTTGAGGCAAAGGTGCTTTTTTTTCTTCTTAAAAGATTTAGGATCCCGGTAGAAAAGAAAATAGCTTGCTTACTGCTGCAGCAATTCAGGTGTCCCTAGCGTCCCAATTTAGGTGCCAATGGTTACTTGCTTCCTGGATCTTTGCACTCCTGGTCCAAGACAATTTAGGATGAAAGCATATTTCTAATTAGCATGGAATGGATGAAGAGAATGAGTTATGGCAGCTATGCCAAGTGTTTTCTTTTCAAAGCTTGTTCCCAGCCCTCGTGTGTGCAAATATTCTAAGATGTTTTGTACTCAAAAACCTGCTTCATTCTACATGAAAGTTAAGCTGAGAGTACAGGATACGCCAGTGTGGCGCAGTGGTGAGAGTGTTGGACTGGGACTCGGGAGATCCGGGTTCTAGTCCCCGCTCAGCCATGAAACTCACTGGGTGACCTTGGGCCAGTCACTGACTCTCAGCCTAACCTACCTCACAGGATTGTTGTGAGGATAAAATGGAGAGGAGGAAGAGGATTATGTAAGCCGCCTTGGGTTCCTTGCAGGAAAAAAGGCGGGGTATAAATATATATATATTTAAAATCCTGCTTATTGAAAAGGGAGTAACCTGGAACACAAATTTCTCCGGAGATATTTTTTAAAAGGTAACATGCTCTCTTAATTACGTACACACTTTGCCTAAAATGCTTCCAGAGATCCCAGCTTCAGTAACACTGCCTAATTTAACAAGATGTTTGCAAAAAACTAAAATAGCAAACTAGAACACTTTTGCCAAAACTGCTATCAAAAAGTATACTTACTCTTCTTCATACTCAGAGTAGAACAAACGTGATGCTATAAAACAGTTCTGCTTCTGGCTTATGCTTGTTTATTTAAAGCATTTCTATATGCTTTATAGAAATTAGTATAACAAAGCTCCCAGGGCAGTTCAAAACAGTCATTTTTTGAACTGTTAAAGCACTGAAGTGACATATAAAATATCTAAAACTACCACAAGTAAAATTCAACATAACAAACTGAAATCTAGAGCTGGCACACTGGCCAACTTACTGTCTATTATTTCACCACAGCCTGCTGTTAAATATTCTGTAATGTAAGGCAAGAATGCCACCGTGTAGGAGGCAACATACTTCCATGGTGGTGTCATTTGCTGGCTAAAGCAGGAGGGCTGCTTGGCCCCATCATCAGTGAGGGGCAAACCTAGCAGCATAGCAAAGGTTCTCCTATACACCACCTGCTACAACTGCAGGTATCTCCAAACAGGAACAAAAAACAGTGGTACAAAGGACACTGCCTAGACCACCCATTCCTCCAACTTGCTTGCCTCAAGAAACAGGAAGTACACCCTCCATGTGATGTGGCTGTCTGCTCTGTAAATCTCCTGGGGCTGATTAGACTTATACTTAGCAAAATAATAGGTATCCAAATAATGTAAGGTAGCGATTGACATAAAACATGAGATAATGCTGAGCAAGGCATTGCCTAAATTCAGATTAACAAACCATAATTTGTTGTTACATACCCAAGCCTTGGGCTTGGGTATTCCCACTTCTGTTCACATGTCATGGGAGGAGATTTAAAGCTTCTATGAATGTATTGCACACCATAGTTTGGTTGATGCATCTAAACTCAGTGGCTGAGTTTGCACATTCATCCATGGCTTCATAAACAATGTTTTTTCAACCTCTTCCCTTGCATCTCCCCTCTTTCTGTTCTGTGCCTGCTTCAACACAGGGATCTTGGCTTGCATTAACCCAGAGTTCCCCATTACATTCAAACCAAGAAACTCTGGCTTAATATTGGATAAAAAGCCAAGATCCTGGCTTATTATCCTGGTTTGTTGATCAACATTAACCCAGAATTCCCTGGTTCAGATGTTAACAAGAAATTCTGGTTTAATTTAAGCCAGGATCTCTGAGCCGAAGCAAGTGCACATCAGGAAGAGTGATGAAATAGGTGGAAAGAGCAGCTCATGGCCACTGCACCATGGTTTATGAAGCAGTGGAGGAACATCCAATCATGGCCAGTAAATACTGGTTTGTTTAAACCAGAGTTTAATAAGCCCAGATATCAACCAGAATAATTTTCCCCAAAAGATTATTTGACTGGATTCACACAACACGATATGCCATGGTGGCTTATTAACCAAAGTGGCTTGTCGTGCTGCCTGAACCCAGCCAGAGTGGATTCAAGCCACTCTGGCTGGGTTCAGACAACATGACAAGCCACCCCTGGCTTATAAACCGCCATGGTTTATCAAGTTTTGTGAGCCCAGACTATGTGTGAGGCATTCTGGCAGCTAGGCCACTAAGGATGAGTTCTGCTGTTGCTAAAAGAAAGAAAAGAGCTGCTGTTAACAGTGAGTGCCCCTCAATCAACTGCTAAAATGCCTCCTGCTAAAATGCCTCCGCTCCAATTTCACTGCCCACAAGTAAGGTGATGAATAGGAGGAACATTTTGCTACGGCCTTAGGTGATAGTCACCTGAACAAATCTAATTACAACTTTGCAACTGTCTAATTTGCCTGGTATTGCATCTATTGTACAATTAATTAATTTGATGAAATTGGTTTTTTCCAGAAATTGAAAAAAGACAGTTTTCCATTATGGAAAGAAATTCCACTCTACTTCACATAGATTAACTGTAGGCTATTCCTTTTTTTATGATGAAGACTTGGTATTAGACTGCAAGACTAAAATTATCTTGGCCTCTGCAGTCTCACAAAGTTTTGTGCTAAAGCATGCTAGACTCTTAATTAAGGTGACAAATGTATGACAGGGCTGTTGTATTTTTCCATCTGGCAACTTCTTTACGTCAAGGGCAAAGCCATGTACCTGAAGCACAGTTACATGGCAATACTGCGTGAAACATTTAGAGCACAAGGCAAAACAAGTATAATTACTAAGGCACTGCTGAGCCTAACAAAATTTACGCAAAGATCAGAAATGTACCACCTGCCTAATCACCATGGTTTGTGAATGGAAGAAGCTCACCTTCTAGCATCAGCATATACTACAGTAATACCTTGGATTGCAAGTAACTTGGTTTGAGAGCGTTTTGCAAGACAAGCAAATTTTTAAATATTTATTTTTAAATATTTTTTTACTTGATATACAAGCGACGTCTTGCAGTACAAGTACTGTAGTACGGCTTAAATTAAAAATCTCTGTACAATTTTTTTGGGGGGGATTTCATTTTGATATAAGAGTGTTTTGGATTACAAGCACGTTTCTGGAACGAATTATGCTCTCAATCCAAGGCATGACTGTATTTGCATATACACTGCCCTTGTGTTACCATTCATTCTTCTAATTTGGGGTGCCCCTTTTAAGAAATAATTCCCAAGGTATGCAGAAAAATACCTATTTCTACATATCTAGGGTGACCTCCAGATATGCAGAAACCATGTCCATCTCTCTAGGTGACCTGTTGGATCGAGGAAGTCATTTACAATCCGCACAGACATTGCTTACAAAGTGTAATGAAGATGCATGAAAAAGTAAGTATTAAATAGATTTATAACTTCCCATTAATATGTTGTTCTACGTGGTTACTTCTTATTTAAAACATCTGTATGCTACTTTTCCAAAGCTCAAAGCAATTTACATAAGAAATGAAAGAATGACCACGTTTGGATAGAACACTAAACCAGTTTGTTTTAACCATGGTCTGTTGAATAATCCAGGTTTCAGGTCATAGACATTAAAACGAAACACGTAATCCTGGTTTGTTGTCTTCCCTCCACCTCCTCTGTGAATGCCTGATTGCTATACTAAAAGCCTTTGCACTGACCAAGGACTGACAAGGTGTCACTACATCACCAGCTCTCTTACCACTGCCCAGCAGGGAATAAAAAGCCTCTCCCCCCCCCCTCCTCTCAGCATGACCCTGAGCAAAAGGACAGTCCTAGTGCATCACTCCCTTTCTCCATTTGTAGACACTTAACATAGGGCTAATAAACCTTCATGGCAACACTTTCAATTAAGACACACATTTTTTCAGTACTAAAACTTTACTGGTGAGCAAGTAGAGCAAAAGGTGTTACCAATAACTTGGGTCTTTAGGATATCAAAGGGGATGGGTTGCTTGTTGCAGAAAAAGAGTTTAGTGGGAAGTTGTTGGGTGGCTGTAATAGTGCTTGGGGGTGGCTTTTAGGTCAAACTGTGCAATTGCATTGGTTGAACTACTGGGATGGTTTGCTAAGACGAAAGGTGCGCTTTTACCATATATCCATCGTTAGATATAAGTAAAAGCACCTCTGGTCCCTTTAAAAAAAAATCCCTTGCAAGTCTGCTGTGGAGCTAGGAAGCTGAGCTTGCGAGGGAGAACTTGTCAGCATGGAGTTCTGCCAGGTAAAATGAGAAGAGATCTATGGAAGCACCAGCAGGAGTGTCTTAGCTGCATGAGCAATTTCATTTTCGAGCCATTCTTCCCTCATATCTCTGTAGCTGAGCAGGAAAAGCAATGCAACAAACTAGAATTAGGCTTTTGGATGCAATGACATGCCACAGTTAATACAAGTGAGATTCACAAGCCAACTTTCAACCAAGGGCATGTTAACTATAAGCCAGATTTAGCTCTGCATGTACAAGCTGGAACGAGCCTGAGCAAAGCCTTGGGCTTACACACTTGCCCTTACACACTTGCCCTTCCCTTCTCCTTCCACATGGCTGAGAGGAGGACTGCTGCTGTGTTTAGTCTTACTTTCCAGGAAAGCTGGCTTATCCTTCTAACCAGAGATTGTGGTTTAAAACAAACTTTGGCCAGCTTCAAAACAAGCCAACTACGAACTCTGGATTTTTCTGTTTGTTTAACTAACCAGAGTTTGTTTTTAGCTATAATCTCCAGTTCAAACATGGCAAGCCAGTTTTCCTGAGGTGAGAATATGCAGGAAGAGGAAAGGGGAGTAAGAGCCCAAAACTTTCCTTGGACTTGCTCCAGTTCATGCACATAATGCTAAATCCTGGCTTTGCAATATGTGCAATGTATCCCATGGTTTCATATAGCGGTTTGTTGGCCCCAAATAAGTCATAATTTAGCATTGCATCTGAAACAGGTCAACATAATCATATAAAATTGAAGTATATTTATGAAGCACTAAAGTATGAGCCTAAGGAAATAAAAATAGATAAACTTGAAATTGACACACTCCAATTTGTTACATACTTCTGCCACATCCCCTTTATCTTCATTATCCTTTCTTCTTTCCTTTCCCTCTGCCACACTTCTCCAGTGATGTGGGGTGGAACATTTTGCACTACAATTTTTCTCCATGGAAAATTTTCCACTTTTAGAAATACATTGTTACATAAAATTAATTAGTGACATGGACACAACACATGTCAAACAGGGCAACTGTAATAGATACAATAGTAGTAAAATCTAAAATCAACATTATAATTAACTTTTTTCAGGTGACTACCTCAGGAAGCAGTATACTTATATAAACAGTCCTTCAAGCATGTTAACATTAGTTTGTTAAGTGTTTTCAGTTCCTTCATTTTTTTCAGTAAACTGACCAAAATATGTTTTATGTTATCTAGTGCATTTCTATCCCATCTTTCTTCCAGTGAACTTACAATGGCAGCACACATATTTACTTATTTATTTTATTTTTAATCCACCCAATAACAAATGTTCTGTGGGAGAATTACAAAGTTAAGTAAAAGGCCATACAAACAGTTAAAAATATAAAACAGAACACAAATATTTATAAAATACAATACAAAACAACACAGGAATAGGTAAAACAGCCATAAAAATCTAGAACTAGGCCTGTAAAAGATCTCTCTATGTTCGGACCTTCTGATCCCTGATATCAATCTGGCCGCAGCATTTTGCACAAGCTGCAGTTTCTGAACCATCTTCAAAGGCAGCTGTACATAGAGGGCATTGCAGTAACCTGGAGGTTATCAGAGTATAGACTATTAAAGCCTGTCCAGTCATAGGGATGTAGCTGGGCCACCAACGAAAGTTGGTAGAAGGCGCTGTGCCACTGAGGCCACCTGAGCCTCAAGTGACAAAATTAGCTCCATTATTAGCCTTCATCTAGTCTGTAATACCTGTGGCTTACGCTGGCTCAGCTTGTCTGAGCGTGGAAAGCTAAGCAGGGTCAGGCCTGGCTATGGGATGGGAGACCCCTCCTCTAGTTTCCTGCATTGAGCAGGGTGTTGGACTCGATAGCCTTGTAGGCTCCTTCCAACTCTATGATCTCTGAAATCTATGAAATCTAGTCCATTGTCACAGCTATGCACCAATCCACAGCCTAACTTTGATAAAGATGAAAAGGAGAAATGGAGCTGTGTGTCATCAGTGTACTGATGGCAATGCATTCCAAAACACCAGATGACCACACTCAATGGTTTCATGTAGATGTTAAATAGCATAAGGAACAAAAACAAGCCCTAACCCCACGCTGGAGAATCCATGGGGCCAAGCCATATCCCCCAAGCACCACTTTCCTGAGCCAACCCTCCAAGTAGGAGTGAAACAATTGTAATGCAGTACCGCCCACCCCCAACTCTATGTCCCAGAGGATACCAGGGGCAATACCACCAAGAGAACAAGGAGAATCAACAAAGTCACACTCCCCTGTCTCTCTCCTGACATAAGTCATCGTTATACAGGGTAACCAAGGCTGTTTCCATCCCAAAATCCAGCCTGAACCCCAACTGAAATGGATCCAGATAGTCAGTCTCATCCAAGAGCATCTGGAGCTGGTTAAAGGACCTTGCCCAGGAAAGGAATATTTGCCAGTAGCCTAAAGTTATAGAGATCTTCCAGGTCCAAGGAGGATTTCTTCAGGAGCGGTCTCACCACTGCCTCTTTCAGGTGGCCCAGAACCACTCCTTCTCACAAGGAGGCACTGTTCACCTCCCTGGCCCAGCCGGCTGTTCCCTCCCTGCCAGATTTTGTAAGCCAAGAGGGGCAAGAATCCAATATGGAAGTGATGGCACGAACCTGTCCAAGCAGCTTGTCAATGTCCTCACTCCGTACCAACTGAAACACATCCAAGAAAACTGAACACAGCCCTCCTCTGGCTACCTCAACATAACTGTTCTGTGTTTTTGTGTTCGCAAACGGTGCGCCGAACGGAGCTAAAAGGAGAACGTTCGCGAACAGACTCGCGTGAGCCGAACAGGGCGAGTTCGCACTTGCTGAACGGTTCTCCAAAAATTCTCACACAACCCTAGTGGAGGCAGTCAGACACTGGCGTGTGCCTCTGGTCAGGTATTTTCAGGGGCAGTGAGTGCCGCAAAGAAACTATATCTCTGCCTCTATTGAATCCTCTGTGTGCCACCCAGTAGAGCTTTTCAGGTCATTCAGAGGCCTACTGTGATATGCTTGCAAGGCACTTCCATAATAAAATCTCTTGCATCCGGACTTGTCTGGCAAGACCTTGCTCGCTTATCAAGTCAAATTTTTTTAAAAAAAATTGCTTGTCTTGCAAAACGCTCTCAGACCAAGTTACTTGCAATCCAAGGTATTACTGTACATGCTCTATGCAATTTAAAAATGAATTTCTTTAAATGTGTGGGGATGTTTTTAAAAGTTTCCTATTTGGCAAGATGATGCAGATATAGTCACTTTCAAACATCTGACAATCTCTGTTTTTGGTGAAACTGTAAATGACAACATATTCCTCTTAGTTTTTAACAGTTTGTAGTAATGCCATTTTATCTTCGCTTCCAGCCACATTAAACTCTGCCAGAAATGCTATAATCTCATTGCCTAATACTTTACTAAAACGTTTCAGCAAAAGGCTTTGATGGTTCAACACACCAAAAACAGATGGGTACAAATACTGTAGTATTAATGGAAACAACAAAATAAGCTAGTCCATGAAAATGTATGCCATAAGAAATGTGTTCATTTTTAAGACGCCACAAGACTCTTTGGTGTTTTTGCTGCAAAAGACTAACATGGCTATCCCTTTGGAAAGTGTGCTAACTGAACTTTAAACTCAGAAAAGGTTTCAGCTGAAGCATGAGTCCCCAGCAGAAGCAAATACTGGGTCCATTCCCATTATATACTTAGCTCACGGTATTTTGCTTCTACAGGAATTTCCATCAAGATTTCAAAAACTTGTGATATTTCAGTAAGTCCCACAATATACTGAGAAAAAGCATGCATCCACAAGAGGAAGCTGCTACCTACATTTCTGCATGGTTCATTTTACCCCCATTAAGCTAGGATCAGTCAATTCTGCTGTCCCTGCATTGGGTGTGATCAATCACTCCCAATGCAAAGAGGACAACAGAATAATCTGCCCTCAGAAGGAAATGTCCACTGCATGGGCTTGCTGCCTTCTACTCAGAAGCCACCTCAAAACAGTGACTCATGAAGAAACATGATACACAAGATAACAGTTCCTTTGACTGACAGTAATTTTTACTCTTACATATACTAAAAAAATGTTTTACATTAGTTATTTATGTTGGGATTGATATCCTACCTTCTACAAAAGCCTCAAAAGAGGCTAAGGAGAATAAAATTAAGCAAACACACACACACGCTGTACACACAACGACAGCACACTGTGGGTTATTTAACCCTCAGTGAGGCTGTGGTGCATGTGGGGCACGTGAGCCCACCATTTTGAATATACAACCCCTGCTCAGGGGTTCTTGTGTCGTGCGAACCCATCAAGTGTAGGTTATGTGAGAGTTAAACAACCCTCGTATAACTCATGGTCTGATTTAGGGTTATCTGAGAGTGGTTTACCCTTGCACAACCCATGCTCACCAGCTTTGTGCAACATGACAACCCCCAAGCAGAGGCTGCATATGCAACCTCGAGCCCACCAGTACCATGGCTCATCATGGATAAATAAGCCAAGCCGCTGCTTCTGAAGCCGGTCACACAGCAGAAAAAAACAAAAAATGATCAACAATGAAGCAGTGAGGTAAGAGTTCCATAATCAACCACTTCTCATAAATATATCAGGTATTATAAAAAGCAATCAAATGTCATTAAAAGCCTGAAAGAACAGGCTGAACTTCATCAAGCACCTGAAAGATACCGATGGTGCAAGGAGCACATGCTTAGATAAGGAGTTCCATAATTTGGATACCAACCACTGAGAAGCAACTTCTGTAGTTGCCCACTTACCGTAACTTCAGAAGGTGAGGACACCAGAGAAGGGCCTCCCACAAAGATCTTAAGTGACTGGCGGGCTTGTGTGGAAGGCGGCACTTGGGCAGATATCCAGGTTCCATGACATTTAGGACTTTAAAGGGCAGAGCTGGGTCAAGCAGCAGCCTCAGGCTGCGAACCTGGCTCCTAAGGGAGAGTGCAACCCTGCCTAAAGCCAACTCAATACCACTTCCCTGGCAATAGTTCATTCACATCCATTTATCCACTGAAATTTATTTGATAATCCGTTCACCTCCATTTTCTTATCTGGATTGAGCTTCAGTTCGTTAGCTCTCATTCAGCCCTTTACTGACTCCACACACCTTATTCGGTGCCCACAGCTACACCTGGGTCTGATTTAAAGAAGTAAAGCTGGATGTTGTCATTGTATTGTTAGCAACCACTACAAAAACATCTGGTGACATCTCCCAGTGGTTTCATGTAGATGTTAATAGCATAAGGATAATACAGAGCCTTATGAAATACCTAACATCATGCCGCACTACAGTCCTCCAACACTACCTTCTGTAGCTGGTCCACCATGTAGGACTGGAACCACTGCAAAACACTAGCCCCAACCCAGACAGGAATCCAAAAGGATACCATGGTTTGATGGTACCAAATTTAATTGAGAGGTCCAAGAGAATCAAAAGGAACTCACCCGGCCCCCATCACTCTTTGCTTGCAGGTTATCCACCAGGACAATCAAAGCAGTGAAACTAGGTCAGAAATGGGTCCAGAAAATCACTATCACCCAGGAAAGTGTGAAGCTGGATAGCCACCACTCATTCAAGCACTGTACCTCCCAAGGATTTTTGATACTGGCTGATAGTTAGCTATTTCGTCAGGGTCTATGGTGACAAGAGATTGAGCCTGCAACTTTCCACATTCAAACATTACCACTGAGATACAAACTATAAGGGCAAACTGTGCCTCCAATTTTAATTTTAAAAAGGGTTCCTTAGGTATCGTAACTTTTGGAACCTCCAAGATTCACATAAAAAAAGACTGCCTTGCCAGATCAGACCAAAGGTTCATCAAGTCCAGCATTCTGCCTAGAATCCTCATAACCCAGGGATGGGGACTCGGACTCTAGGACTCGACTCGTGAGTCAGACTGAGTCCCCCCTCTGACTCGAGTCCCACTCGAGTCCCAATATTTTTAATGGGACTCGAGACTCGACTCGGTACTCGAGACCAAGGACTCTTCAATATTCCTGGGCTGTGCCAGAAGGAAGTGGAGAGAAGTGCAATCGCCAGCGAAGATTTTAAATCATTTTCCTAAAATGCAACCTTTCAGACATTTTGGGTTTGGCTGCCTCTGCCTGCCTGTTTAGGGTTCCCAGCCTCCTCTGCCTGCCTGGTCTCTTCTTGACCAGTTCCACAGTTTGAATTGTCCAAGACAAAGGCCTCTGCCTGCCTGCTTTGGGGTTCCCTGCCTCCTCTGCCTGCCTGGTTATTTTGGGTGTGTCTGCCTGGTCTGTTCTTGTCAAAATCAGTGGCAGAGTTTTGAAATAAAAAGGCACACTTGTGCCTAGAAATTATTTAAGCCACACATCTGAAGTAGCCTTATTTTGTTGGGGAAAAAACCCATTGTGGAGTCAGCTTTGGGAGTGACTCGTGACTCACCATTTTGGACCAAGGACTCGGACTCGAGTCCAAAGACTCGTGACTCAAGACCAAGGACTCTTCAACATCCCTGTCATAACCATGAATCCAAGGGAACTTTAGGCTGTAATCCTATACCCACTTACATGAGAATGAGCCCAACTGAACTCAGTGAGGCTTACTTCTGAGTAGACATATATAGGATTGCACTGTCATACACTGCATGACAACCCCATTTCAAAACCAAGAGGATTTACACAAACAGTTTATGATGCAGCATGGCAATCGGCTGTTCAAAGTTCCACTGGGCTAGGAAGCCCCTTGTAAACCTAAGCAGCTCTTTGGTTCTCAGTCTCTCCAGTGGCCAGCAAGATGCTCACAAGCAGAATGTAATGGAAATGGCCATTCCCTTGTCCTCAGGATTTGATCATCAAAGCTATACTACCTTTGAAAGTGGAGATGCCATATCTGGCTACTATAATTTTGACTTCATGAATTTGTCTAATCCTGTACATTTTTAAACCTTCTACGCTAACAGTGGCTCATCATCACATCTTGTAGCAGCAAAATCCCTATCACTGTGCACAATTATACACATATCACATATTGTACAGCTGTGAAAATAAAACACCCAAGATACTTCAAAGCTATAATTCCAATTTGTGGAGTGGAGATAATCATACTTTACTTCAAGTGCACATGGTAGCATTAAAAACTGTTCAGTGTACAGTAGACTTTTTAGAGTAAACCTGCTGCTCTTGATGTGCTATATGCAATAAAAAAAAAGATGAAACATATTGTGAAGGAAACATATGTGAGTATGTTACTAACGGTGACCTAAATGTGCCCTGACTTTCAAGAAAACAGACTGTGTATCAGTGTGAAATGCAAAGAATGGCAGGAAGGTGTTGTGTTGGGTAGAATGGAGATTCCCGAGCCAACTTAGTAGTCATGGAATAAAAGGACAGATCCTCTTATGGATCAGTAATTGGTTAAAGAACAGTAAGCAAAGAATGGGAATAAATGGTAAATTCTCCCAATGAAGGATGTACACAGTGAGGTCCCACAGGGATCTGTATTGGGACCAATACTTTTCAGCTTATTCATAAATGATCTGGAATTAGGAGTGAGCAATGAAGTGGTCCAGTTTGCTGATGATACCAAATTATTTAGGGTGGCTAAAACAAAAAGAGATTGTGAGGAGCTCCACTGGGAGAATGTGCATCAAAATGGCAAATTCTCTCTCTCAACTGGGAGAATGTGCATCAAAATGGCAAATGCAGTTCAATGTAAGCAAGTGTAAACTTCAAGTATAAGCTGATGGGGTCCGAGCTACCAGTGTCTGACCAAGGAAGGGATCTTGGGGTTGTGGTGGACAGCTCAATGAAAATGTCAACCCAGTGTGCAGCTACTGTGAAAAAGGCAAACTCCATATTAGGCATAATTAGGAAAAGAATTGAAAATAAAACTCCCAGTGTCAATACTGTGTACACTTCTGGTCACTGCACCTAAAAATGGATATTGTAGAGTTGGAAAAATTGCAGAAAAGGGCAACTAAAATGATCAAGGGGCTGGAACAACTCCCCTATGAGAAAAGGTTACAACATCTGGGCTGAAAAAAAGACGAGTAAAAAGGCTTAGAAAAATATAAATAGAGCTGTACAAAATTATGCATGGTGCGGAGAAAGTGGATAGGGAGACATTCTTCTCCCTCTCTCATAATACTAGAACCTGGGGTCATCCTATAACGCTGATTGGTGGAAGATTCAGGACAGATAAAAGGAAGTACTTCTTCACACAGTGCATAATTAAACTATGGAATTCACTTCCACAAGCTGTAATGATGGCCACCAATTTGGATGGCTTTAAAAGGGGACTGGACAAATTCATGGAGGATAAGGCTATCAATGGCTACTGGTCCTGGTGGCTACATGCTACCTCCAGTGTCAGAGGCAGTATGCCTGTGTATACCAGGTGCTGGGGAATATGGGTGGGAGGGTGCTGTTGCACTCATGTCCTGCATGTGGGTTTCCTGTGGGCAGCTGGTTCGCCACTGAGTGAACAGAATGCTGGACTAGATGGAATCTTGGTCTGATTCAGCATGGCTCTTCTTTTTTTTTCTGTCTCATAAGAAGTACCCTCAAAATAGAATTCAGTACTCTGGTAAAGAAAAAGCAAAGGAAGATCTGTATACAGAGGTGTTTGTTTTCTTATCAACGGTTCTGGATATGGAGTCTATTCATAAAAATTAAAACACACATAGCATGCGGAAGATTCAAGCATGTACATGTAAGGCTACATCAATATAATTCTCCACAGTGGAGAAACCTATAGTCCCATATGACCCTGCCTAGTCTCCAGGATCTTCAACAGAAGCCTAGGTTCAACAGACTAGGTGTCCCGCCCTTCTGAGGTAGGTAAAATGGGTGGCAACTGGAGACAGGGCCTTTCTGATGGTAACATGCAGCTTGTGGAAAACTTAGCTGGTGCCTACTTTGTTACTTTTAGTCACTAGGTAAAACTAACTTATTCCAAGCTTTGAATTAGATGTTACATTTTGCTACCTTGCCTATCTTGCTTTGACTGATGTTTCTGCTTTTATTTTATTTTTATTCATGACTGTTTTATTGAGGTTTTATTAGTTTTTATGTTTAAATTAATAGTTTCTCATTTTTTTATGCTAGCTGCTTCAGAATTTTTTATGATGATCAGGATATACATTTTTAATTTAAAAAAAGTAAATAAAGTGAAATAGCAGATTATACTCCTTAGTTCTGCATGAACTAAGGTGCAGTCTTCACCTCAGACAGGATAAAAATGGGAGCTTCCTGTTTGCAAACTCAGTATTCGATATATGTTATTGTTGCTGTCATATAAAACTTGTCATGTTATAATCTGTTTATATTTTTCTTTCTTCTAGTGTTTGTTCTATTTTAATTTGTAATTTTGTTCTGACTTGTGGCAGAGACAAATAAAACTAAAGTGAACTGAGTTTCCACTGCACACACACCCCTCCAGCAGGTGGACATCCAAGCAAGGCTTAAATACAATTCTAATCTATTCTTCCTCCTTTTTTTTTTTTTTTAAATGTAGCCTATTATTTTTCTTCATTGCTGCGTATTTTTTCTATAAAGCATTTACATCTGAGAGCCATTTATGTAAGAAGCATTTTTTGTTTCTTTCAGGCCTGGCCTGGCATCACAGCTGCACTGCTCATAGCAATAATGCCACACTGGGATACTCCATAAATATTTGATAGCCCCTTGATGCATGCTTTGCGTGAGCAACATTTTTAAGAGGGGAGAAAGGTGAAGACTAGTAACTCTCCAGAGTCTGGTCGTGAATTCCAGCTGAGAAACCTTCAGTATTGGGGTATATTTAATTCTCCACCCTTCTCTTGCTTGCAGAAACTTCTCTTTTAGAGAGTTTCCTCAATATGAGAGCGCAAAAGTTTGGAAGAATTGCCTAATTAATAAAAATTAATTAATATGAATTAATTGCTATGGGGCTTTAGGGGGCATAAGGAAAATCCTCTTTCTATATTTACATTCTATCAGACCGCAGTAAGAAAATCTGAGTGCTAAGATGGTTTTTTAAAAATACAAATATGTGTTTGAACACACACGTATACAGTACACTCAGCAGAGAACCAAGATTGGCCATGGCTCCCTGTTGAGTATACATTCCGACTGTTATACTATAATGTATGAAATAGCACTTAGGCACAAGAGCATGGCTTTTAAAGAAAACCAAGTAAATTCTGTCAACTGCTAAAAAGAAGCCTTCCTCCTGGTATCATCCTTGGACTCACCTTTTTGTTTATTTATCACCTAGGATGTACATAGCCCCATCCTGTGTCTGTATACATGGCAGTTAATCTGTGTCCTATCTGGCATGTGTGACAAACAGGCAAAAGGGGTAGGAGGAGTGCAGCTTGAGGTTGACAGAGAGATGGTCAGGGAATATCTAAGCACCTTAAATAAGTTCAAGCCGCCAGGTCCAAATGAATTGTATGCTAGGGCAGGGGTCCCCCCCCCCGGGGTCCCATCCGTCCGTCCGTCCGCCCCCCCCCCCCCCCCTGTCCGCGGCCCGGTCCCGGTCTGTGGCCTGTTATTACCATGGCAATACTGTAAAACAGCCATGAATAGCAAATCGGGGCTGTAAGGTACTACTAACTATGGTATTTAGCAGCCAGAGAACCAGGAAGTGCACTGTAATCAGTGAATGGCTATGTAAATGTAAAACACCACCTGGAGGTGTTTGAATATTGGTGATTAACTCACAATCTACATACTCAGGAGATTGATCCTGAACAATATTAGAAAATAAGTGGTGAGTTAGTAACCTTCTGGCAAAAATGTCTTTGGTAGATAAGCAATATAAAATGGCTTTGAATGAATTGTATATTCATATATTCAGGGTATAAATATAATAAATAACTATGTATAATAATTTGGGGGATCTGTTAAACTTAGTACTTTATTTATTTATTTATTTATACCTCGCCCTTTTTCCGGCAAGGAACCCAAGGCTGCTTACATAATCCTCCTCTCCATTTTATCCTCACAACAACACTGTGAGGTAGGTTAGGCAGGTAATTCAGCAAATAGGATAACAGCGTTCTAATGTTCATTACAAAGGGGATAGGATCACTTGCTTACCTATATGCAATTTTAAAGTTTATAGAGAAATGATTTTTAAGTTGTAAGGTGTATGATTATTATTAATTAGGTTACAATTGTATAATAATTTTAACATTTTATGAAATTTACATGTTGATGGCTTTGAATTAATTGTAACTATGTATAATTTTTGGTGATCTGTAATCCAGCAAATAGGATTTATTTATTTATTTATTTATTTATTATTTTATATATACCCTCGCCTTTTTTCCTGCAAGGAACCCAAGGCGGCTTACATAATCCTCCTCCTCCTCTCGATTTTATCCTCACAACAACCCTGTGAGGTAGGTTAGGCTGAGAGTCAGTGACTGGCCCAAAGTCACCCAGTGAGTTTCATGGCTGAGCGGTGACTAGAAACTGGATCTCCTGAGTCCCAGTCCAACACTCTCAACACTCTTGACTGAAATCCAGTCCAATTTCAATGCTCTAGTCTATCCACAACACCACACTGGTTATTTATACCTACATGCTCCTCATATTATACAGTTTATTACAATATGCTAACTAAAAGGTAACCAGGGGAGTGGACTTATACTCATATGAGACTGTCAACTCCCCTCCTCCTCCTGCAGTTCCCAGTGGCTTCTCAAAATCTACTCTGAAGAGTCCCTAAAATTTAGGGCCTAAACCCTATACAGCAGATTTTCAGGGCACACAGGGGCCCACAGGAGAAGGAACTTGCATCTCTCCACATTCCACTGTCAGCAGGATGTGCTAATTGTATTTCAACCAGAGCCAGATATTCAGTAACCTGAAGACCTGAATTCTTAAATTCCTCGTAATCCAAAGACCCAATCTACAGTCATGCCTTGAATTGAGAGCATAATTCGTTCCGGAAACGTGCTTGTAATCCAAAACACTCTTATATCAAAACGAAATCCCCCCAAAAAAATTTGTACAGAGATTTTTAATTTAAGCTGTACTACAGTATTGTATTGCAAGACGTCACTTGTATATCAAGTAAAAAAAAATTTAAATAAATATTTAAAAATTTGCTTGTCTTGCAAAATGCTCTCAAACCAAGTTACTTGCAATCCAAGGTATTACTGTACATCACGTGAGTTATTTTTATTACAAAGAAATGAAATTGGGCACTTTATAATCAGAGTTCAACTGCTCCTAATTCTTATTCTCACCTGAACACACACCAAGATCCAATACAAATAATGGGAAATATATGAAAGATTATCTCCAGATAAAAAACTGAACAACAAGACCAAGTGAATTCTGGAGAGAAAAGGGTCAGAATCCTCCAGCAAATCCTTCTGTTTAACTTCAATTGAAATGAATGGAAGCTACACAAGAGCAATAGTGCAGTTCTTGCACTGCTCCTATTCATTTCAATAAGACTTGCATAGAACTACAGAGGGGGGGGGGAGTGTTTCATGGTAAACAATCTGCCATCTCAGGTGAACCCTGCAGGCTCACTCCAGCCAGGGTGGTAGGGCAATTTCTTTTTTCACCTTTTTCCAAGATCTCGGCTTTAAAAAAAAATATTTAAAAAATCCTCCCACAACGGGAGGGAAAACAACAGCAACTTGAAACTTGGCTTAGGCAGCGGGCCTGATCTGAGAGAGCATGTTGGACACACCCCACACTGGGCACAACTGCCAGTAGGAACAACACCAGCAGTACTCCTGTGGCTGCTGAGATTTCCACAGGTATAGGGGTGCCTCCAGGGAAGGCATGCTGCCCCACTCTTGGGGCTTCTCTATCCATCCTAATCCCTCACTACAAGCCTTCAGTGAGGGTTAGGATTGCTCTCCTACTTACTAATTTTAATGGGGCTTCTGCACAGTTGCCATTCATTTCAACAAGGCCTGCACAAGAAACCCTACCCTTCCTTTCAATGAAAGGATTTGCACAGGAGAACTGTTCTCTTGCGCAGCTCCCATTAATTCCAATGAGGCATAACTTATAAGCGGTTTGTTCCCAATTACTCTGTTTTGTAAGCAAAATTTTATCTTTGCACTAATATGGAAGAAAAGAGAAATAAAAATCTAGAATTGACTAACTATCTTTAGAAATTTTATCCCTACAAGGCATCAGCAAGTCTGAGAAAATTCACAAAAATATGGAAATATAGTATGACAGTTGGAAAAAAAGAAGAATTTGTGCCATGGCCACACTGATTTTTGTACTGTTGCCTCAGATGTACGTAACTTAGACCAAGTTATTTGGTTATGGACAACATAGCAGTACTAGATTAAATCTTATGCAGGAAAAAAAGTTAAACCAAAGGTTACTTTCGTTCCTCTGAAAATCAGAGATCCAATTAAATCACATTTCCTTTCACAAGCAGACTATTCTGTATTACATCATGCATTTAAACATGTATACTACTTTCCTAGGAGGATGCAATATGTCAAACAGATGCCTAGAGCTTAGACTAGGAGAGTCTCCCCCCCCCCCCTTATCAATCAACTGGCTTTCCAGGGCTCCCTCCAATCCAGTTCAACTGCCCTATGTTTTCATCAAAACAAACCAATGTTGGCAGAGGATTTTTTTTTAAATCAAGACAGGATTCCTTTGTGCACACAAATACAAGAAGCATTCTTCTCCTTCCACAACAGTGAAAAAGGATAGTAGTGAGATGGATGTGAAGAAGTATTTCTTCCCATTATTTTGAAACAGCTACAATAAATCAGCTGTACAGTACCTGAAGCCTCCACTAACCACAAATACAGGAAATGATAGGGGGCATTAGATAAAGAATAAATAAAATATTGAATAAACAGCCTATTTTTATTTTTGGCTTCATTTGACAAGTATATAACCATCTATTCCAATCAGGTCTCTGAAACTAAACATAAACTTTTCTTAAAGTCGATGGAGCACTTTCTTCTCGCCCAAAATGAAATTATGCTGGTGCATATATCTGAAATTTTGTAAGATACACACACTTTGCCCAGTGTGTGTGTATGCATGCATGCAAACAAAAAATATTGCTTGCATGCAGTTCTTGGCTGAAAACCTGATTATTTCTTCCCATTTGCAAAAAGGGATGCTGTTATTTACAAGTTACTTCAAAAAAGTAAGCATAGATAGGATCAAACTATCAACCTTACTTCTTTCATTCATCAGGACTTATGCCCCAAATAAGTGTATGTGGGAGTGGAATTAAAGTAAGTCAACTTTTCCAAACTGCAGCCTAAATGTTCTCACACACAATTACAAGGGACTAAATCCTATTAAACTCTATGGGACTTGGTTCGGAGTAAACATGCAATGGATCGATCTGCACAGTTACAATGCAAAGCATGCTTATTTGCTTAATTATAACTTCCAGACTCATCTTCACCATATTTACTCAGGTAAATATCAACGTGGATTAGTGCTGAGTAAATGGATTTAGGATTGGAAACTAAGGCAAATCAACAACCCCAAACCAAGAACCATGAATACGGCAATCCTGAACATGCTTAGTGGGAAGGAGACCCCACTGATATTAATAACAAACAGGCATCGGATTTGGCTGTTTGGGAAAAAATGGGACACAAATTTCTTTACAATTAATTCTGGGCAACCATTTCTCAAAGTTCAGATTCCTCAAGCATCACAAAAACCAATAAAAATGGTAAATATTTTTGAAAAAATTAAAACAATTCTCCATGAAATTAAACTGTACAGGGCTATATTGCAACACACACCCTTATTGAACTGGCAAGCTCCCCACTTTGCAAAATCCTGGCAGCCGGCCTCAGTGCTCAGAGATTTGGGGAAGTTCCTGCGAGCAAAGCCTGGGAATAAATAAATGAAGGCGCTCTGCGCCCCCTTCCAGCGGGCCCCTCTTCTCCCCTCCCCAGCAGCCCAGCCCAGCCCAGCCGGGCCTTTGCCTTTCTCTATCCTCGCTCCGGAGATAGGTACACACACAACGGGGGAGGGGGACGCCCCATTTTTTAAAAGCGCTTCCATCCAACAACTTTTGGCCTCCTTGCTGGGCCTCTTTCTCACCTCTCGTCAGGGAACACAAACCGCAGACCAGGAGGCTCCTCAGGACGGCGCCCATCTTCTCTTCTCTGGCTCTCACCGGCGAGGAGGAGAAGAAGGGGGTGGTCGTGGTAGTGGCGGCGGGGAAGGAGAAAGAGGCTGAGGAGAGCAGCACCTCTGCCGCCCTCTCATACTTTCGGGGGGGGGGGGAGAGAAAAGAAGGAATAGCAAAATAAAATAAGACGCGACCAGGAAGAAGCCGCCGCAAAATGTTTCTTTCCTCTTTGTTGTTGTGTTTCTATAAAGGCTACTTCGCCTCCACCTCCTCGCCCAGGCAAAAAAAGCGGGGGGGATAAACACGGTCCTCCATTTCTGCCACAGCCGCCTCCTCAATCTGAAAGGCTGCCGCTGCTCAGGCAATTCCTCTCCAACTCCTTCCTTCCTCCTCCGACAGCCTCCTCCTCCTCTTTGGAAAGCTGAGAGAGGCGCAGGAACACATTCCGCCCCCCCCCCCCGTGCTGGTGTTGGTGGTGCCGCCGCCGCCGCCGCTCCTCCTCCTCTCCCGGATTCCCGAATGCAAAAAACCCTCCTTCTACCGCCTCCTCCTATTGCAAATGTATCCACACATACATATGTAGATACAAAAAGAGAAAGAAGCAGCAGCACTTGTTCTCTCAGCGGCTGCTTGCCTTATTCTGCTCGAAGCAGGAGAAACTCCCAGACAGCCCAGACACTGTGGGAAAGGTTTGTGACACCACCACCACCACCACCACCACCACCTCCTCCTCCTCCTCCTACACCTTCCCCAGGGAAAGAGAAAACAACAGCCCCTGTCGCATTCCTGAGGGATTCATTTGTGTGTCTCTCTCCTTTTTAATAAAGTGATCAGGTTCTCGTCTCGGCAGCATAACACTCTGGACCTGGGAATTGTCGGAACTACTTTCAGGGACATACACAGCGAGAGCAGCGGCACAAGCACAAAGGAGGCTGAGCGGCGGCAGCTGCTGCTTCCTCCAGGTGAACGTGCAGCCCTGGCTCAACGCAGGGAGAGGCTGGCGTGAGGCAAGGGAGAGGAGAGAGAAATGTGTTGATTTTTTGTGGTTGTTTAATCCCCTGCTTTACATTAAGATATTAACTACACGTAAGCACTCCGCAGAGGTAGGCAACCAGCTTGACAGGAACACAAGGGGCTTACATAATTTAACACACCCGAATCTATAGCTGATAAACGCATTTCCTTTCTTTCATAGGAATTTTGACCAACCAGTATGGAATCCTTTGTTCCTTTTGTCCTTCAAGAGACCTGCTTTAAAGCATAACCCTACTAGTTTGCAAAAGAGATAAACATGTGTTTTTGGAAGTACAGGTAACCCTAAACAGAGCCATAACAGGCTGTGGTTGTAGCTCCCTGTTGAGAATTGCTGACACTGCCATGTAAGTGGAATGGTCTTGTATTTGGTTCAGCTCCTGGTTCAGCCACACTGTCACCAGGTGACCTTAGGCAAGACCACTATTCTCTCCAACCTGAGCATTCTCCTCCAAGTACAAGAATACTGGCTTATCTTGCAGAGTTGCTGGAAGGACTACCGGAATCATCTATAAACACTAAAAAAAAAAAAACCCCAAACGCCACCATATAAATGCTAAGTCTTTTTCCTTTTATTTTTCGAAGTCACTAATAAAAGGGTGATGACATACCTCATTCCAAGTTGCAAACTGATTATTGTGTCTGACGGTGTGAATGATTGTTGAATTTGGTGGGACTTACTCTCAAGTGAATATGTTTAGCATTGCAGCATTACACAGTCAGCTGTTAATGTCTAAAATGACAGCTGTTGCACTGAGGTTAGAAATGTGTAGACGGGGGGGGGGGGGGGGGACTGGCTGAAAACTTTTTAAAAAGTTTTTCCAATGGAAACATTGGAAATTTGGGGGGATACTGGGAAAGAAACTCCTCTGAAATATTTTATCATTTGGAATGAGTGAAATGCTTTTTAAGGCAAGGTTTTGCTCACTCAAAGGGTGTAGTATAAATATTCTTATGTAAGACAGACAATCCTACAGCATTAGAAAATGTTAATGCCTGGATATACCATACATGTAAAACATTCAAATGCAAGGTGCATTTCTGCACTGACGGTGCTGCCATCTTCATGCCACTGTGCTGGCAGAGTTGCAAGATCTTGAATCTGGTCCCCAGTGTATCAAATTGCTTTTGTAACATCAGTCTCTGCCAAGGTTTTCCTGGTCTGGTTTCCTTGCATAAATATGGAAGACAAACACAACCATACTTCATCCCCAAAATGGTTGTAATTGAATCTTCAGTTGCTAATAGCAGTATTAATTGTTAATCTAACAATTAAACAAGGCTGTAATAGGTAGATTTTGTCACAGGCCATTTTCAACCATAGTCTCAATCCCATATTCCTTGATACACCTAGTTCCATCCAGAAAAAACTGTTTACATTTTTAAAGCTGACTGGCAAAGAGGAGTCTTGCAGGGCTACAAGGCTGCTTTGGGACTAGCCCTGTGCCTAATTGCTCCACCCCTGCTCAATCTATGTATTTATAAAAAAATGGCGCACACAAAAAACCCACCATGGAATCTCTAGTATTCTCTCTCCTCCAAAAGAAACATGTACAGCTGTTTTAGAATTTCGCTCGACTAGGAATAACTGACCATGCCTGTTCTATTTATTTATTTATTTATTTATTATATTTATGAATCGCCCATCTGGCCAGACATCTGGCCACTCTGAGCGATGTACAATGCAATAAAATACAGGGGGACAGACACACACACAGTATAAAACACAATTAAAAACAGTACAAAACTTAAAAATCCTAACCCACCCCATATTCCCACCTGAAAAGCCACGTTTTTAATGCCCGGTGGAAGCTAATCAAGGAAGGGGAATGGCGGAGGTCACTGGGGAGAGAGTTCCTATAAATTGGGGGCTGCCACAGAAAAGACCCTCCTCCTAGTCCCCACCAGCCTGGTTTCTCTGGCTGATGGGACAGGGAGAAAGCCATCCGTGGCGGATCTTGTTGAGCGGCCTACTTGATGTTGCTGGAGGCACTCCTTGAGATATACTGGACCGGAGCCGTACAGGGTTTTAAAGGTCAACGCCAACACCTTGAATTCGGCTCGGCAAACAACTGGTAGCCAGTGCAACTCTTTGAGCACTGTAGTGATGTGATCACTTGATCTGCAGATATTAGGGGATGACTGATAAGGAATAAATAAATGCATAGCATGCATGCATCTACTTTAGCATGTACAAAGCACTTCACACATATCTCCTCAGTAATCCTTACAACTCTATAAGGCCAATATTATTATCCCATAGTAATATTAAGTTCAGTTTTGGTTCTGTAGCTTGATCTGCTATATGCTTGGGAACTTTAATTTGTAATATCTGCATTGCAGTAGTACTTTGAAGGGGGAGAGGTGGTGATGGTGGGATGGACTAGCCAGGCAAAGGGAAAGAAGGTCAGATACTGAAAGCCTATCCCCCTTCTGGGCCTTTCTCCAGCCATAGTAACCTAAACTGCCATATCAATATGCCATCAACTCTAATAGTACTGTTGCTAAAGCCACAGTTGGTCTATATAATAACACAACTACCATCCATGACTTGATTATAATTCATCCAGTTCTGCTCTGCATAACTGAAATGATGAGTGGGGAGGGATTGATCTCTCTTGAGGAGCAGGAAGAGGTTGTTACAGTCATGTGTGTGGCGTACCCAGTGTGGTGTAGTGGTTAGAGTGTTGGGCCGGAACTCTGGAGATCCGGGTTCTAGTCCCCACTGGGCCTTGAAGCCCACTGGGTGACTTTGGGTCAGTCACTGACTCTCAGCCTAACCTACCTCACAGGGTTGTTGTGAGGACAACATGGAGAGGAGGAGGAGGATTATATAAGCAGCCTTGGGTTCGTTGCAGGAAAAAAAGGGGGGATATACGGTAAATATAATAAATAAAATATAAGAACTCCCATCACTTTTTCCATGGCTCCTGCCTAATTTGGCTCCAATTTTAGTTTGTTTGTGTTCCCAAAATCTTCCCTTGTGCCAGGCTGATCAGACCTGACATTTGGGATCCTATAGAAGGGAGGATATAAACAGCACAACCACACAAAATTGCCTTTGTGCTGATAATCTTTTACTGTTACAATTATAGGTCAGTATGCAAAGCTCTAATCATTCATGCATACCACTCACTACAATGGGTGGCTGACTCCCAAACAGTTAGACTTAAGCCTGGGGACCCAGGTACCCGCACCGCTCCGATAGTTGGGTCTCCCCGTCGTTCTACCCTTCTCTTTTCCTTATACTGGCTGATTGTACAGTTCGACGGGGCTCAGCAGGAAATGCCCTTGCGACAGGGAGCACCCTCCTTTGCTGCTGTGTCAGCATGCTCTCGGTCCCAGGCTTGGCCCCTTCCGGCCTCCATCTTGCAAGGACGCAATGTTCCACCACAAGCTCACCAACTGTCCAGCACATGTTGCTCTTCATTCAGTTTTTGGCATTCCTCTAAGGCGCTGTCATTGTTCTAATCCTGGGAACCCAACTCTTCCCCTCCTTAGTTCACACCCTGCCGGAATCCACCATCTTTCATGCCTCACACATTCACTGCACTACATTTTTATCTTATGTTGGGCAATTGAAACAGTTTAGAGATTCTGCTGAAATACCAAAAATGCTGCGGCCCAGCAGTCATAGAATCATAGAATCATAGAAAAGTAGAGTTGGAAGGGGCCTACAAGGCCATCGAGTCCAACCCCCTGCTCAATGCAGGGATCCAGGTCAAAGCATCTCTGACAGATGTCTGTCCAGCCGCACCTTGAATGCCTCCAGACTGGGAGAGCCCACCACCTCCCTAGGTAGTTGATTCCATTGTCTTATTGCTCTGACAGTCAGGAAATTTTTCCTGATGTTTAGGTGGAATCTAGGTTCCTGTAACTTGAGCCCATTATTCCGTGTCCTGCAAACTGGGATGAATGAGAAGAGATCTTTGCCCTCCTCTGTGTGACATCCCTTCAAATACTGGAAGAGTGCGATCATATCTCCCCTCAGTCTCCTCTTCTGAAGGCTAAACATGCCCAGTTCTTTCAGTCTCTCCTCATAGGGCCTTGTTTCCAGTCCCTTTATCATCCTTGTTGCCCTCCTCTGAACCCTCTCCAGTTTGTCTATGTCCTTCTTAAAGTGAGGTGCCCAGAACTGGACGCAGTACTCAAGATGAGGCCTAACCAGTGCCGAGTAAAGGGGAATTATCACTTCCCACGATTTGGAAGCTATACTTCTATTAATACAGCCCAAAATTGCATTTGCCTTCTTTGCAGCCACGTCGCATTGCTGGCTCATATTCAGTTTGTGATCTACCACAATTCCAAGATCCTTCTCACTTGTAGTATTGTTGAGCCAAGTGTCCCCCATTCTGTAACTCTGCATTTGGTTTCCTCTCCCTAGGTGCAGCACTTGGCATTTATCCCTGTTAAATTTCATTCTGTTGTTTTCGGCCCAGCGCTCCAGCCTATCGAGGTCACTTTGAATTTTGTTTCTGTCTTCCAGAGTATTAGCTGTTCCACCCAACTTTGTGTCATCTGCAAATTTGATAAGCATTCCCTGTACCTCCTCATCCAAGTCATTAATAAAAATGTTGAAGAGCACCGGGCCCAGGACCGAGCCCTGTGGTACCCCGCTCGTTACCTCTCCCCAGTTTGAGAAGGAACCATTGATAAGCACTCTTTGAGTCCGATTCTTTAGCCAATTGTGGATCCACCTGATAGTTGTTCCATCTAGCCCACTCTTAGCTAGCTTACTAATCAGGATATCATGAGGCACTTTGTCGAAAGCTTTGCTGAAGTCCAGGTATATAATGTCCACAGCATTCCCACAGTCCACAAGGGAGGTTACCCGATCAAAAAATGAGATCAGATTAGTCTGACAGGATTTGTTCTTGACAAATCCATGCTGGCTTCTAGTAATCACTGCATTGTTTTCAAGGTGCTTGCAGACTGACTTCTTTATAATCTGCTCAAAAATCTTCCCGGGGATTGATGTCAGACTGACTGGCCTATAGTTCCCAGGTTCCTCCTTCTTGCCCTTTTTGAAGATGGGAACAACATTTGCCCTCCTCCAGTCGTCTGGCACTTCACCTGTCCTCCATGATTTCTCAAAGATAATAGACAGTGGTTCTGAGAGTTCTTCTGCCAGTTCCTTTATTACTCTAGGATGCAGCTCATCAGGCCCTGGAGATTTAAACTCGTTCAGAGTAATCAGGTGCTCCTTGACCATTTGCCTATCAATCTCAAGCTGCAATTCTGCCCCTTCAGTCTGCACTTCAGGTTTGCCAGGGGAGTCATAGACCCTCTTTTGGGAGAAGACCGAGCCGAAGTAGGAATTGAACACTTCTGCCTTTTCTTTGTCTTCTGTTATCAATTTGCCATCCTCATTGCGTAGTTGAACCACCAGTTCTTTCTTCTGTCTTTTACTGTGCATGTATCTGAAGAAAGCTTTTTTGTTGCTTTTAGCATTCCTCGCTAACCTTAGCTCATTCTCAGCTTTAGCCTTCCTGACACTATTCCTGCAGTTCTGTGCTACCTGCCTGTACTCTTCCCCTGTAGCCTGTCCTTCCTTCCACTTCCTATACGTGTCCTTTTTTGTTTTCAGGTCATCTTTGAGTTTATTGTGAAGCCACATTGGCTTCTTCTGTTGCCCTCTGCCTTTTTTCCTTGTGGGAATTGTTTGCAATTGTGCCTTTAAAATTTCCTTTTTTAAAAACTCCCACCCCTCCTGGGCTCCCTTTCTCGTGAGAGTCACTTGCCATGGGATCTTACTAATCATTGTTCTGAGTTTGTTAAAATTGGCTTTCCTAAAATCCAGGGTACGTGTTTGGCTACACTCAGCTTTTGCTTCTGTTAGAATCAAGAACTCAAGTATAACATGGTCACTTTCCCCCAGAGTTCCCGAAACTGCCACTTTATCCACTAACTCGTCTCTGTTGGTTAGAATCAGGTCAAGGATAGCCGATCCTCTAGTTCCTTCCTCCACTTTCTGTAGGAGGAAGTTATCAGCAGCACAGCTCAGGAATTTCTTGGAGGGGCCATGTTTGGCTGAATAAGTCTCCCAACAGATATCAGGGAAATTGAACTCTCCCATTACTACCACATCGTGCCTCCTTGAAACACTGGCAATTTGCTTTTCAAAAGTTCCATCCTCGTCTTCTCCTTGATTGGGTGGTCGGTAGTAGACTCCAACCGCCATGTTCGCTTTATTCTTTGCCCCCTTTATTTTAACCCAGATGCTCTCAATGGGGCTGCCAAGCTCCTCTTCCTGTATCTCTGTGCAGAGATACGTATTTTTAACATACAGTGCAACTCCACCTCCCTTTCTGTTGCTTCTGTTCCTTTTGAACAAGTTATACCCTTCAATTGCTGTATTCCAGTCATGGGAGTCATCCCACCAGGTTTCAGTTATCCTTATCAAGTCGTACTTGCCCTCATGTATCAAGAGTTCAAGTTCGTCTTGTTTATTGCCCATACTCTGGGCATTAGTATAGAGACATTGAAGACTATGTGCTTTATAGTCCGACTTTCCCCCTACATTTTGTGGTAGACTATCAATGGGCACCGCTGGAGCTGTTCTCTCCATTGTGGCATAGAGGCCTTCTTCCATTGGTACCCCCGAGTTTATGTCTCCCTCCCCTGTTGGATTCAGTTTAAAGCCCTCCTGATTAAGTTCCTCATGCTGTGTCCAAACACATTCTTCCCAGTCCTTGTGAGGTGCAACCCATCCTTTGCCAGCAGTCCATCTTCCAGCCCGTGGTCCCAGAATCCAAATCCCTCACGTCGGCTCCACCTTCGTAGCCAGTCATTCACTCGGAGTATTTTTCTTTCCCTTTCTATGCCTCTTCCAAGTACTGGAAGGATGGATGAGAAAACTATCTGGGCCCCGAAGTTCTTGAGTTCCCTTCCCAGCTCTTCAAAGTCTGCCGTGATTTCTTTGTAACTCCGCTTGGCAGTATCATTTGTACCCACGTGGAAGAGAAGAAAGGGGTATGTGTCGGTGGGCTGCATGAGCCTCGGCAGCTGCTCTGTCACATCCTTAATCCGTGCCCCAGGGAGACAGCACACCTGGCGAGTCCATGGGTCTTCGCGACATACTTTGGCTTCGATCCCCCGCAGGAGGGAGTCTCCCACTACGAGTACTCTTCTCTTCCTCTTGCTGTAGGCCTTGGTTTGATTGCCTCCAATTGACTGACCCTCAGCCTCTTGCTCGCTGTCACGTTGGGTGCCCGGTAATCCGTCCTCTGCAGGCTGTCCTCTGCTCTCGTCCTCAAGTACATGAAAGCGGTTCCATAGCTCCACTGCTTCCACAGGTGCAGAGTGTCTTGTAGTTCTTCTGCTCCTAACAGTCACCCTTTTCCAGGGAGTTCCCCCTGCGTTATTTTCCCTTGCCTCTGCAGTCTCCGACTCCGCCTCATCCTGCAGTTGCCCTTCTGGCTCCTGTACTGTGCTTTGGTGCTGTAGATCCACCGTTCTGTCTAAGAACTCCTCGCTTTCTCTTATGCTCCTGAGGGTTGACACTTGCTGCTCCAGTCCTCTGACCTTTTCTTCCAACAGCGTGACCAGCTTGCACTTGTTGCACATGTAGGCCATGTTGATCTCCGGCAGGAAAACAAACATTGCACACCCCTTGCAGGTCACCACCACTGCTGAGTCCTTTCCTTCCATAGTGCTCTGTTTCTGTCTTCCTAGAATATATATATATATATATATATATATATGTTGTTGTTGTTTTTGTTTGTTTTTTTAGGGACCTCCCCTGCCGAACTCCGCTGCCAAACTCCTGTTTGCTCTCCCTGTTCGCTCGCTCTCTGGGAGCCTGCTTGCCTTTTCACAGTCCCAAAAACAGCTGGAGCCTCTCTCCTGTTGTGCTCCTGCTCAGCTGGGAGTCAGGAACAGAATGAGCTCCCAGGCCACGCCCTGCAATCAGCCCCACTTCCTGCAATCAATCAGCTGCAATCAGCCCCAGGTAGTTGCAGTCAGCAGGAGCTTCTGCTCAACAGAATGAGCTCTCAGGCCACGCCTTTCCCTTGCAGCACTTGTTGTTGTACTACTCCGCTGCCAAACTCCTGTTTGCTCTCCCTGTTTGCTCGCTCTCTGGGAGCCTGCTTGCCTTTTCACAGTCCCAAAAACAGCTGGAGCCTCTCTCCTGTTGTGCTCCTGCTCAGCTAGGAGTCAGGAACAGAATGAGCTCCCAGGCCACTCCCTTCCTGAGTTGATGGAGATTGCCTTGAGGAACCCAAGGTCTACTGTCTGGGAAAATCTCAATGTTAATGTCCAGCCTACCTTGTCTAGTTCAGCTCTGGACCATGACAGCCATGGGCTGCCCCAGAATGTAATTGCCCTAACATACATGGCTGGTCACATCCTTGACTTGGTGCTCCTAATGGGAAGGGTGCAGGCGATCTCAGAGTGAGGGATTTATTTGTGACTCCATTGTCATATTTAGGTCACTGCCTGGTTAGGTGTAGGCTTGCAGCGGCTTCTTTCCCCAGAAACAGTGGTGGGCCTACTGGAATGATCTATCCCTGGGGGCTGATGAAATTGTAGGAGCTTTTCAGAATCCTTGGGGAGTTACCTTTTGACACAGCTGGAACTCCTTCCCAAACCCTACTCACTCCATGGAATGTGGAAATGACACAGGTGGTTGACAGGGTCTCCTCCTCATGCCCTCTTCTGATAAGCAAGCTTACTCATCTACTTGGTTTACCAGGGAGCTGGACATAAAGCAGCAGCAATGGAGACAGCTTGAATTCAAGTGAGAAAAATGGTGTAAAATGAAAGCAAATCCACCCAATCCCAGAAAGAACCCACCTGATGGCTTTATGCTCTGGTGGTGATAAGGGTGAAGAAACAATATTTCACCACCATCCTATCTGTACAGTGCCATCCAGTGATGAAAACATGCGATGACATTACATCATCACGTAGTGTAGTTACCTGCCTCCTCTGAGTCCGCACAGCAATCAATAATGTGAAGCAGAGGTAAAGAAACGTGCAGCATAATGACATGCCATGTATTTCCATTACCTCCAGGTTATCACTTTCTTTAGCCTGCCTGGAAGGAAGATACAAAGTACCTACTGGTGGCCTGCTGTGACTCATCTGCTGAGTAATTTGAGGACAAAGTTGCTTGAATTCTTTTTTTTTTTTTTAATTTGTTTATTTGAATTTTAACATATACAAAACAACTGAACAACCAACAAAACATCTAATCCATTACAGAAATTGTATTAGATCAGAACAAAGTAAATCCCCCCCCCCCCCGAACCAACATTCAAAGGAACAAATCTGGCTGGGCACCTTTTCCGGAGTCTTTTTCGGCCATAAAGTAGTCAGTTTTGTGATAGGTGGATATTTGTAAGTTTATTGCATCCAAATGTACTGGAAGGCTTGAGGTATTTTTGTTGTAGATGTTCTGTATGAAAATTGGATAAAAGGCCACCATTCTGCTTCAAAAGAGTTTGTTTTCTTTTCCCCCCCTGCAATTCTCAATTTTTGAGTTAGTTTTTCAATTAATG
The DNA here is from genome assembly GCA_021292165.1 of Shinisaurus crocodilurus. Lineage (NCBI taxonomy): Eukaryota > Metazoa > Chordata > Lepidosauria > Squamata > Shinisauridae > Shinisaurus > Shinisaurus crocodilurus. Next base: position 113,948,180 of record CM037876.1, on the reverse strand, counting down.
CAATTTCCCATACCACATTATACCAGTGATTGATGGTTAGCCCTTTGGCATCTTTCCATCCTCTTGCTATTAGTAATTTAGCAGCTTGTAATAGAAATCTTATTAGGTTCTTGTATAATAAATTTTTATTATCTCTTTGAAAAATGTTTAATATTGCTAATTCTGGAGTTTTATTTATCTCTGTCCCTACAATTTTAGATATTTCTTTGAAAACTATTGTCCAGAAGCGGGATACTTGCTTGCAGGACCACCACATATGTTTGTGTGATCCGATTTCTCCACAGGCTCTCCAGCATAGGGGAGAGTAGTTTTTATTAATATGAGATATTTTGTGAGGAGTCCAGTGCCATTTCTGTATTATTTTCAGTGAGAGTTCTTTGAATTTTGTTGAAATCGCTTTAAATGGGAATTCATCCCATATATTTTCCCATTCTTCATCTTCTATTTGCATTCCCCATTCTCTTTCCCATTTTCTTTTAAGAGGAAGGCTATTTCCCATGTCTGTTTTTATCAGAAGTGCATATAAATCTGACATTAATCCTTTTTCCTGATCTGTAAAAGTTAATAATATCTTTTCAAATTGTGTCAGATCTCTGGTGCCTTGTTTTTTCACATTCTCTAGTCCAGGGGTCGGCAACCCGCGGCTCCGGAGCCGCATGCGGCTCTTTCAAGCCTTTGCCGCGGCTCCGCTCCGGCAGCAGGGACACGAGCGTGAGAGAAGATGGCGGCCCACGGCGCCTCTGCGAAGCGTGGAGCCGGGTCCGGGGGCTCTCGGGGGTCCGAGCCCCAAGAGGAGCCGCCTCCACCGCTCCAGGCCGTGCTGGTCGCCGACAGCTTCAACCGCCGCTTCTTCCCCATTTCCAAGGACCGGCCCCGGGTGAGTGACGGGCAGGCGGCGGAGGGGGATGCGGGCAGCTGCCGCCGAAGGCCTCGGCCTCCTCCCTTCGTTCTCCGCCGGGGAGGCGCTTTCGGTCTTCGGTGAGCTGTAGCGCTTCTGCAGAAAGCGCCTCCCCGGCGGAGAACGAAGGGAGGAGGCCGAGGCCTCCAACCGCCGCTTCTTCCCCATTTCCAAGGACCGGCCCCGGGTGAGCGACGGGCAGGCGGCGGAGGGGGATGCGGGCAGCTGCCGCCGAAGGCCTCGGCCTCCTCCCTTCGTTCTCCGCCGGGGAGGCGCTTTCGGTCTTTGGCGAGCTGTAGCGCTTCTGCAGAAAGCGCCTCCCCGGCGGAGAACGAAGGGAGGAGGCCGAGGCCTCCAACCGCCGCTTCTTCCCCCATTTCCAAGGACCGGCCCCGGGTGAGCGACGGGCAGGCGGCGGAGGGGGATGCGGGCAGCTGCTGCCGAAGGCCTCGGCCTCCTCCCTTCGTTCTCCGCCGGGGAGGCGCTTTCTGCAGAAGCGCTACAGCTCGCCGAAGACCGAAAGCGCCTCCCCGGCGGAGAACGAAGGGAGGAGGCCGAGGCCTTCGGCAGCAGCTTCTTCCCCATTTCCAAGGACCGGCCCCGGGTGAGTGACGGGCAGGCGGCGGAGGGGGATGGCGGGCAGCTGCCGCCGAAGGCCTTGGCCTCCTCCCTTCGTTCTCCGCCGGGGAGGCGCTTTCGGTCTTCGGCGAGCTGTAGCGCTTCTGCAGAAAGCGCCTCCCCGGCGGAGAACGAAGGGAGGAGGCCGAGGCCTCCAACCGCCGCTTCTTCCCCATTTCGAAGGACCGGCCCCGGTGAGCGACGGGCAGGCGGCGGAGGGGGATGCGGGCAGCTGCCGCCGAAGGCCTCGGCCTCCTCCCTTCGTTCTCCGCCGGGGAGGCGCTTTCGGTCTTCGGCGAGCTGTAGCGCTTCTGCAGAAAGCGCCTCCCCGGCGGAGAACGAAGGGAGGAGGCCGAGGCCTCCAACCGCCGCTTCTTCCCCATTTCCAAGGACCGGCCCCGGGTGAGCGACGGGCAGGCGGCGGAGGGGGATGCGGGCAGCTGCTGCCGAAGGCCTCGGCCTCCTCCCTTCGTTCTCCGCCGGGGAGGCGCTTTCGGTCTTCGGCGAGCTGTAGCGCTTCTGCAGAAAGCGCCTCCCCGGCGGAGAACGAAGGGAGGAGGCCGAGGCCGAGGCCTTCGGCGGCAGCTGCCCGCATCCCCCTCCGCCACAAATCCCTTTTGCTCATATATAAAGCAGGGGCCAGTTCTGGGCAGCATTTGAATTGAAATCCACTCCTTCCTTGCCAGCCACCTCTTCGTGCCTTGCCTCCAGTTAGGCTTGCCAGGATATTCTCCATGTTTAGACATGAAAAAAATCCTACAACTCCCAGCATGATAGCTGGGGCATCCCGGGAGATGTAGGACTTTTCCCCTGTCTTAACATGCATTGCACCCTAACATGCATTGCACTTTACTTCTTGCAAGGAACCCAAGGCAACTTACATAGTCCTCCTCCTCCTCCTCCTCCATCTCCATTTTATCCTCACAACAACCCTGTGAGGTAGGTTATGCTGAGAGTCAGGGACTCTTATAATGTTCCCCCTCCCATTTTATAATGTTCCCCCTCCCATCCCCGCAGCGATATTGTAATTTGTGTTTTATTCTTCTTTATAACCTGTTTTGGATTGTTTTTAAGAAATGCAGGGTTAAAAAAGCAGTTAATAAATAAATAAATTTATGGAGATATAATTTTGTTCTATTGCTATTAGTTTTCCAATAATTTGTACATGAATACATGATCCTGTATATATAGCATTAAGGTAAGAAACAATATATGCAGTGTTATATTTGTTTTAAATGTCACAATGGTTTTGCGGCTCCCAGGTTTTTTTTTTCTTCGGAAACGGGTCCAAGTGGCTCTTTTTGTCTTAAAGGTTGCAGACCCATGCTCTAGTCTAATGAATGAGCTTATTTGGTACCATTGTAACCAAGTAATTGCCGTATTTCGTAATGTGTTTCTCCATGTGTCTTGGTAGTGGTTGTGAGTTATTAATAAGTCTCGTAATATCAATAGGTATTTTTTCAGTGATTCTTCGTATTGTCTGTTCTAACTGGAAAATTTGGGTGTGCATAGAGTGGTATTAATGGTAAAGTTGCTTGAATTCTGCCTGGAATTTGGAAGCCACTAGTTCTGCAGCTCAATGAATGAACTTGTCCAGGGCACCATCTGGCCCCTTTTTCTTAGATAAATGTTAATGGCTCTGGGCAATGTGCTTGGTGGGGTACATCCTACCACCAGTGCATCTCTCCTGGCTTAATCTAGAGGGAGGGGGCTGACTGACTGGGTATTAATGCCTCCTTGCAAGACAGAATGGATCTAGACACCTTGAAAGATTTGGTCATGAGGCTAGTCCTAAAGTACCGTAGTCTTCCCTGGACCAAAAGATTGTAATTAATATCAGCTGGTTGCAAATAGCCCCTTCCTGGGCAAAGTCCTCAAGTCGGTGGTTGCTGCGCAACTTGAGACGCTTGTGGATAGAACCGATTATCTATATGGTTTCAAGCATGGTTTTGCACAGAAACTGCCTAGGTTGCCCTGGCTGATGACCTTTGCGGGGAGAAGGACATAGGAGTGTGACTGCCTCATTCTCCTTGAGCTCTCAGTGGCTTTCTGTACCATTGACCATGATATCCTGGATACTCGATCTGGGTTAGAGGTCGGAGGCAACACATTAAAGTGGTTGTACTCTTACCTAGGCGGCCAATTGCAGAAGACGGTACTGGAGGACTACTGCTTGGACTCATGGCTTTCGTGCTACAGGATCCCACAAGATTCGATCTTGTCCCCCATACTATTCAACATCTATATAACACGTGAGAACCCTGCCACCAAGGGGCTGCATGCCCTCTCAGCTGCTCTTTGTGCAATCAGCAGAGCTCCAACCACTTTCCCTTGAAATCTAGCTGATCAGCTTTCAGCTGGGTTATGGGGAAGAAATCTCTGCACCGTGGAGAAATGGGAGAGTTAATGTTTTTGATCAGGACTGCTGGAAGTAGAAAAGGCTTCAACTCCCCCACCACATCCCCAGGTAGGTTGCGCTCCTCCCAGTCTGCCAAACAGTTGTTTGGTGGGCAGGGAGCAACATTAACTCTCCCTGCTGAGGTGAAGAGGGGTCTCCTAACAGGATTCTAGGTTTCAAGGGGCTTTTCCCTGATCTCAGCATGCAGGGAAGGGAGGTTTTAACCTACCCATCACTGTGTGCTCAGATGTGGCAGGAGAAGTGTGTGTGTGTGTGTGTGTGTGTGTGCGCGCGCGCACACGCACGCACGCATGTATGTCCACACACATAGGTGACCCCTATCCCACCACCATATGGCCTCAGGGCCAAAAAGGTGGCTTACCCCTGATCTACATGACTCAACCATAGTGATTTCGAGTAAGCAGCCATTAGAGCTGGGTTTTACCAGAGTACCATTTCTCTTTTTCATCGAATTTAGGTAAGACAGCAGAAGTGCTGAACTAATGTCTAGAATGGCCAGCAAAGCACAGTCCTGCCAGGACAGAGGTAGGATGGTTCATTTGACTGGGGAGGTTCATCATCTGTTGGTGGGTCATTCATCTGACTAGGATGCTCAACCTATTTAGATGGGGTTGCACTAATCCTAAAGGATCAGATTCGCACAAACCTAACTAATAGATAGAAAAGATTAACACTGGGAAATCAGGGTTTGCAAAATAAGGAGGCGAAGGGAAATGGCAGAGTGTGGGATTCAGAGGCTATATTACCAGAGAAGCTTGAATGCTGGTGAAAAGTTGGACCATGAGAGCAGAAATGAATAGAACTGGGGGGGGGGGGGACCAGAGCAAGGGATGGTAATAGGTACCTGATTCAGAGGAAGGGGAAACCAAAGGACGTCACTTCCAGATTGGTTGCAAAAAGTTATTAAAACACTATGGGAACAAACTACCCTCATGTGTCTCAGTTCTAGTCTAAATTACAAAAATGGGACAATAGCCTGAAGCCACTCTGCTGTTGTTTACAACAGGCTGCATGGGTCTGCAACCTTTAAGACAAAAAGAGCCACTTGGACCCGTTTCCGAAGAAAAAAAAAACCTGGGAGCCGCAAAACCATTGTGACATTTAAAACAAATATAACACTGCATATATTGTTTCTTACCTTAATGCTATATATACAGGATCATGTATTCATGTACAAATTATTGGAAAACTAATAGCAATAGAACAAAATTATATCTCCATAAATTTATTTATTTATTAACTGCTTTTTTAACCCTGCATTTCTTAAAAACAATCCAAAACAGGTTATAAAGAAGAATAAAACACAAATTACAATATCGCTGCGGGGATGGGAGGGGGAACATTATAAAATGGGAGGGGGAACATTATAAGAGTCCCTGACTCTCAGCATAACCTACCTCACAGGGTTGTTGTGAGGATAAAATGGAGATGGAGGAGGAGGAGGAGGAGGACTATGTAAGTTGCCTTGGGTTCCTTGCAAGAAGTAAAGTGCAATGCATGTTAGGGTGCAATGCATGTTAAGACAGGGGAAAAGTCCTACATCTCCCGGGATGCCCCAGCTATCATGCTGGGAGTTGTAGGATTTTTTTCATGTCTAAACATGGAGAATATCCTGGCAAGCCTAACTGGAGGCAAGGCACGAAGAGGTGGCTGGCAAGGAAGGAGTGGATTTCAATTCAAATGCTGCCCAGAACTGGCCCCTGCTTTATATATGAGCAAAAGGGATTTGTGGCGGAGGGGGATGCGGGCAGCTGCCGCCGAAGGCCTCGGCCTCGGCCTCCTCCCTTCGTTCTCCGCCGGGGAGGCGCTTTCTGCAGAAGCGCTACAGCTCGCCGAAGACCGAAAGCGCCTCCCCGGCGGAGAACGAAGGGAGGAGGCCGAGGCCTTCGGCAGCAGCTGCCCGCATCCCCCTCCGCCGCCTGCCCGTCGCTCACCCGGGGCCGGTCCTTGGAAATGGGGAAGAAGCGGCGGTTGGAGGCCTCGGCCTCCTCCCTTCGTTCTCCGCCGGGGAGGCGCTTTCTGCAGAAGCGCTACAGCTCGCCGAAGACCGAAAGCGCCTCCCCGGCGGAGAACGAAGGGAGGAGGCCGAGGCCTTCGGCAGCAGCTGCCCGCATCCCCCTCCGCCGCCTGCCCGTCGCTCACCCGGGGCCGGTCCTTCGAAATGGGGAAGAAGCGGCGGTTGGAGGCCTCGGCCTCCTCCCTTCGTTCTCCGCCGGGGAGGCGCTTTCTGCAGAAGCGCTACAGCTCGCCGAAGACCGAAAGCGCCTCCCCGGCGGAGAACGAAGGGAGGAGGCCAAGGCCTTCGGCGGCAGCTGCCCGCATCCCCCTCCGCCGCCTGCCCGTCACTCACCCGGGGCCGGTCCTTGGAAATGGGGAAGAAGCTGCTGCCGAAGGCCTCGGCCTCCTCCCTTCGTTCTCCGCCGGGGAGGCGCTTTCGGTCTTCGGCGAGCTGTAGCGCTTCTGCAGAAAGCGCCTCCCCGGCGGAGAACGAAGGGAGGAGGCCGAGGCCTTCGGCAGCAGCTGCCCGCATCCCCCTCCGCCGCCTGCCCGTCGCTCACCCGGGGCCGGTCCTTGGAAATGGGGAAGAAGCGGCGGTTGGAGGCCTCGGCCTCCTCCCTTCGTTCTCCGCCGGGGAGGCGCTTTCTGCAGAAGCGCTACAGCTCGCCAAAGACCGAAAGCGCCTCCCCGGCGGAGAACGAAGGGAGGAGGCCGAGGCCTTCGGCGGCAGCTGCCCGCATCCCCCTCCGCCGCCTGCCCGTCGCTCACCCGGGGCCGGTCCTTGGAAATGGGGAAGAAGCGGCGGTTGGAGGCCTCGGCCTCCTCCCTTCGTTCTCCGCCGGGGAGGCGCTTTCTGCAGAAGCGCTACAGCTCACCGAAGACCGAAAGCGCCTCCCCGGCGGAGAACGAAGGGAGGAGGCCGAGGCCTTCGGCGGCAGCTGCCCGCATCCCCCTCCGCCGCCTGCCCGTCACTCACCCGGGGCCGGTCCTTGGAAATGGGGAAGAAGCGGCGGTTGAAGCTGTCGGCGACCAGCACGGCCTGGAGCGGTGGAGGCGGCTCCTCTTGGGGCTCGGACCCCCGAGAGCCCCCGGACCCGGCTCCACGCTTCGCAGAGGCGCCGTGGGCCGCCATCTTCTCTCACGCTCGTGTCCCTGCTGCCGGAGCGGAGCCGCGGCAAAGGCTTGAAAGAGCCGCATGCGGCTCCGGAGCCGCGGGTTGCCGACCCCTGGCTACACTATGTTGTCCACAGACATCCAGAAGTAGGGTATCTGGTGAGCAAGGATGGGGATACCAAATGGATACTAAGCCAATATTATGGTTCCCAGAGCCACCACAATTTTGGTTAAAAGCAAATTTGAACTGGAGCTTTGCCAATAGGGCTCCTCTTTAAAGTTTCCAGTGCAATTCAAAATATTGTGTATTCATTTGAGCCTTTTAGTAGCCACTTCCCAATACCTTAGACTCACTTCTAGACCACCTCTCTTGGACTCAGAGGTGATAAGTCACATGGGGGTTCACAGAATGAGTTTCTCACAAATCAAATGTGCTTCCCCCTCCCTGCATGGAACCCAGCTCTGGGATTCAGTGGGCACTTTACCAGGACTGCTAAAGTGTTCTCTCTCTAGGTATGCAAGGTCTTTCTAGGCAAACAGAGCAAGTAAGATGATTTGATAGGAAAGTATAAGGGTAACTCTGGCCCAGGAAATGCGGGCTTGATGCCAATGTAGAATAGAGAATTGTACTGGTAGAGAGTCATGAGGCACAATAAGAGAAGGCTATCGAACCTGAACCCTGGGTTTATTCTCGGAGCTGAGACACACTAGTGTAAGGGATGTCCAAGCAGAAAGAAGGAACACTGATCACTCAAACTCCCAACCCATTACAGCATTTCACACAAAGCTTACCGGATCTGTTTTCAAAGGAAGCCCCACACAGAGCGCATTACAGTAGTCCAAAGGAGAGGTTACCAGAGCATGGATCACTGTTGCTAGGCTCTGCCTGTCCAGTTAATAGGGTTGTAGTTGGTAAATCAGCCTAAGCTCCAGTGACTCCAGTGACAGTTCAGAGTCCAGGAGCACCCCCAAACTACGAACCCTGTCCTTTAGGGGGAGTGCAACCCCAGCTAGGACAGGTTGAATATCATCTCTCCGGACAGATGATCCGCCCACAAACAGCACCTCTGTTTTGTCTGGATTGAGCCTCAATTTATTGGCCCTCATCCAGTCCATTACCAGGTTTGATTGCTCAGAGGCTGTACCCCAGCATGGGCTGAAACAAAGGGAACAAAAGTTTGGTTCTGACTACATACTAAATAAAAGGTTCAGGGAGGTTCCTTGATTACTCTTGATTACTTTACATTCAGCTTGATTACTTTTCATTCAGGATAACATAGCCCAGTGACTGTCAAGGGTGCTTAGATTAGTTGGATTAGTGTTTTGACCTTGAGGAACTTGGGAGGTAGGGGATGATACTTCAAGATTGGATTGTTTTTCCCACCTGGGCATTTGACTGGCCAATTTAAAAGTACCCTCATGGGTTAGCCAGCTGGGTAGTGACATCACAGGGCAATCAGGTAGGCATTTGCATGTGTGCCTGTGTCTCTCACCCTCCCCCAGTTGCAGGGAAACACTCTTTAATTAAATCAAGATGAGGTTGGGTGCACTTTATGGCTCTTACAACTATGCAGCATTCCAGAGTCTTTGTGTTCCTGGCAGCTATTCAGGCTGTGCCTTCCAGAACAAAATGGATTCCTGAGCCAAGGTGTCAAGGTAATGTCCAATAAATCCATGCACATGAACAGAGAGCCAGCATGTTTGAAGCTCCTCTGTAAAAGGCCCCAGCGAACACATCATTCCAGCTCTGAACTGAAACAGCTTCAGTGGCTGCCAGTCTGTTTCAGAGCACAATTAAAAATACTGGTGCTTAAAGCCCTCTATGCCTTGAGACCTGTTACTATTATTAATTTGTTGTTTTAATTATGCTAATACTGCCTGGGAGTATACTGAATTAAAAAGTGCCAATGGGAAGCTGAGGTGGATAGTGGCCTGACCAGAGTGAATTATAGTGAATTTATAAGAACCTAAGAAGAGCCATGTTGGATCAGACCAAGGGTCCATCTAGTCCAGCATTCTGTTCACATAGTGGCCAACCAGCTGCCCAATGGGAAGCCCACAAATAGGACAAGAGTGCGACAGCACCCTCCTGGTCATGTTCCCCAGCAATTGGTATACAGAGGCATATTGCCTCCAATAATGGAGGTAGCATATAGCCATCATGAATAGTAGTTATCGATAGCCTTATCTTCCATTATGGCAGAGGTAACATTCTAGCCAGGGACTCATCATCATCAGGCGATCTAAAGAAGATTGTGTAGACTCTAGCGATGGGTCCGTAAGTGACTGTGGAGGCCAATTCTAGATCCACACAGCTTCCCACAGTGAGGACACAGGTTAGCCGGTTCATGGCTCAGTCTTCTAGCTACTACTTATTTAAAAATGTATAACTGCCTTGGAAATGCAAGATAACAATGACAGTAGAACATAACAAGAAGTGAAGGCAGCAGATAAAAATCACTTAAAACTAGCTTGGAGACTAAAAAAATATGAGAAGAACTAGAATCACTACACTACCTCTCACTACACTACCTCTCAGATGAGTGGCAGTTTTGGCCCCAGTGTAATTTTTCTGCAACTCTGTGAACTGTGACATTTTAAGAAACTAAGTTGTGGTTGTTGCAACAAGGAAAATATAAGCATGTGTGGATATGTTCACAGAAGCACATAGCAACAAATGTATCATGAAGATTTATTTTGGGATGTGACTAACAAAGTAAGGTTCAGCATATCCCAGTGGTAATTCCCATGTGTCAAGATATGGTTAGTTAAAGCTGAAGATTCCCCAGTAGTTCGAAATCCTAGGGAGCACATAGTATGTTGCCATTGTAGATGGTTCTGGAGAAGATAATAATTATTTTCAATCTTTTAGACAACCCCCCCCCAAGTTAATTAGAATGCCCTGTCCCACGAGACTCCAATTATTAAATCCAATAATTTCATGAGAAGCTACTCCCTTATTAATGAAAATCTAATAATGTTCTAAGTGCTCCATATACATAATCTCAATCATCCTTACAACAGCTTTGTGAGGTAGACCAATGTTGTTATTGCCACATTGCATGGGTGCCTAGAGCTGAGAGAATGATGGCTTGCCTCGGACCACCTAGTCAGTTCACCGCGGATATGAGATTTGAACTGGCATGAGCCCCATTATAACATTGACTACCCAGCTACCACCTAGTCCAAATAGGAAGCAAGGTGTGATAACATTTTTCGTCCATATCCTAAACCAGCCTTCCCCAACCTGGTGCTCTTCAGATGTTGGGACTACAACTCCCAGAATACCTTAGCCACAAAGCTGGGAGTTGGAGTCCAACACATCTGGAGGGCACCAGGTTGGGGAAGGCTGTCCTAGACACTTTCCCTGGGATGTGCGTATCAGCTTGATAACTGTGTTCAGCTTGTTCAAGTACAAAGTCCAGTTCCTTCGACACAAGAAATGCATGTAAATATAGCCCAGTCAAACAGTCCATGCAGCACTGGTAGATTTGATAGATCATAGAGTTGGAAGGAGCCTACAAGGCTATCGAGTCCAACCCCCTGCTTAATGCAGGAAACTAGAGGAGGGGTCTCCCATCCAACTAATAACCAGGCCTGACCCTGCTTAGCTTTCCAGGCTCAGACAAGCTGAGCCAGCATAAGCCACAGGGTAAGCTGTGGCCAAAGTAGATATGATGACAGCAGATCTTTATTTTTATTTTTTAATGTAGCACCATCAGTGCCTGTGGCACTTTACAGAATACAATAGGAATGGTCCCTGCCCCCAAGGAACTTACAATCTAAAATTTGACATTGGGGAAACAATGAAGCAAGGGGAGGAAAAGGGAAGTAGGGATAAACAGAGAAGCAATGTGTGGCTGTTCCAATTACATAGTTAGTTACAGTATGCTCCAATCATCTATAAAACAGGAGTGGTAAACGCACTTTTAAGAGCAAAAAGGGAACAGGGCTGGGGGGTACTGAACACTCCTGCCATGCATGGCTTCCCTCCCCATAGTCTGTTTCCTTTATGTGTCAGATGAGCTCCAAAACTGGACATGAGTGGGGGAAGCACCTAAGACAGACTGCTAGGGAGAGTTCAGTACCCCATACCCAAATCTCCTTTTGTGCTTAAAATCAGCCCTCCCTCCCTCCCTCTCTCTCTCTCTCTCTCTCTCTCTCTGTATACTTGGGTTAGACCCACGCTTACAAGAAATGTCTGCCAACTCCACCAAAATGCTTCTGACACAAGGAACCCCAAGTCAGAAAAGCAAGCCTCAAGGGAAGTAACCATCTACCTTCCTAGAAGGTACCTAACTTATTTGATAATCACCATGTGATTCAGTCCCTAAATGCCCAAGTAGAATAGTCAATTTAATTCTAGAGATTAAAATAGGCACAGATAAGCAAGTCTCATGGTGGAGGATATTGCAAAACCAAGTAGCCCCCATGGTCAAGGCCCACCCACTCCATTTTGCACTGAGTAGGTTACTTGACAATGTTGGCTTCACAACTCATTCCTGTGTAAGCAATGGCAGAGCCAATGGCATCATAACACCTCCACCTCCCCCTTTTGACAATGCATATTATGCAGTTATGCAGTTCATCTGCTCACTTTTCTTGAAAAGCCATTTGCCACAGCTTAGATGGGGAAAAGCAGCTGAGGTAGAAAATGGAGAGGTATGTGCTCATGGCATTATGTTGGGACAGATCATGCCCTCAAGCTGTCAGCTGGCCATTCCTACTCTACTTACATTGTCTTGCTAACCTGCTCTGTCTGACCTGTTTTGTTCTTCATAGCATGAACTAATAGGTGATAATTTCAGAGCAAAAAGACAAATCTACCCCCCACACCTAGCCATGCACACAGCTTTACATTTTGTTCTGGCTCAAGACATTTTAGCCCTGAGGTGAAAGATCTAATCAGCAGCTCCTCTGCTGGGGATGCAACTATGGTGCTCTGTAAAACTAGTAGTGCATACTAATACTTTTTTTTTTTAAAAAAGTTTTATTGGAAATTTAAAAACTACAAACACAAAACATAAAACATAAAATGGACTTCCAATCTTCTCCACAACAGAGTATAAGTAACAATACTTCCTCTTACTCTATAAATTACAAAGAATAACTTTCTTTTTTCCATTATCCCAAATTTTTCTTCTTATTTATCAAACCCACAAATACATAAATAATTTTTTTCTGATCTCTGCAAAAAGTCTATCAGAGGTTTCCAATCTTTCATAAATGAAGATGTTGACTTTTCTCTAATTAGTGACATAAGTTTAGCCGTCTCCGCCAACTCCATCTTCACCATCCAATCTTCTACTGAAGGTAAAGTTGAGCATTTCCACTTCTGTGCATACAATAATCTCGCTGCCATTGTCATATATAAAAAGAAAGTTCCATGGCTTCTCTTTGTATCTTTCCCTCTATAAGGTCCTAAATGTCAGGTCTGATCAGGCTGGCAAAAGGGTAAATTCTGGTAATTCAAATCAAAGAAATAATTAAGCAATCACTTAATTTGCCTGGAGTAATCCCATTTATTTATTTAATTATATTTATACCCCACCTTTTTTCCCTGCAAGGAACCCAAGGCGGCTTACATAACCCTCCTCCTCCATTTTATCCTCACAACAACCCTGTGAGGTTAGGCTGAGAGTCAGTGACTGGCCCAAAGTCACCCAGTGAATTTCATGGCCAAGCAGGGACTAGAACCTGGATCTCCCGAGTCTCAGTCCAATACTCTCACCACTACGCCACACTGGCTCTCAATGAGATTCTGCAAATGATGTATCTCCTGAAGATTGTAGAAATGGAAGCTAGGATTAGATTCTGAATACTTATAGGTCCTATTGGTTTTGATGGGCCTTATTCCAAGTAAATTTATTTAGAATGCTAGAGTAATTCATATATTATATTGTTCTTAGCTGGAAGCTCTAGGGCAGGGCTCTCCAACCTTGGGTCCCCAGATGTTGCTGGCCTACAGCTCCCAGCATACCCAGCCAGCATGGCTAATGGCAAGGGATTCTGAGAGCTGTAGTCCAGCAACATCTGGGGACCCAAGGTTGGAGAGCCCTGCTCTAGGAGGCCACACAAAAGATAATTGAAAGCTTATTTATACCTTAATGCAATTTGAACAGAATGAAGATGGCATTTTCCACCCTTCCAAGGGTATTTAAAAGGTGGAGTGATTGCCCTGTATTAGTGATTGTAAAAACAGTCTAGATTTATTAATTTGGAATAAAAATGTGGAGAAAGCCTGAGCACACACACAGTGACATGAACCCTGGCATAGTTTTCCCTTCATATATTGGCAACCCTTTCTGTATAATGGGGGGGGGGGGACACAGGAGACACAGTTCTGGTCAGACCTGTGATACCTGACCACATCTGCATAACCTCAATAGAGCACATCTACATCAATCCACATGAAGAGGCATAAACAATCCCAAGGTGAGAGGCAGTCTCAAAGAGCTGCCAAGTATCCCAAAAGACCCTGGTAAACCCAAGGCACCACCTCCCCCCCCCCGCAAAATAAGCCCACCTGATTGCCAGGAGGCGGGGAGGGGGCGTGTGGGGTAGAAACCCCCCCTGCCAAAGGGACTGAGTTGTTGGGAACACGGGACACGCTGATGTCTTTCAACCCTAGATTGGCTAGGGCCAAGCAACTCTCTTCCCCGAGCACGGCAGGCTCAGAGTCGGCAATGCAGACCGCTACGCAAAGTCCGTAAGTCCAGAGTCTCTGGTGTGAAGTGACTCTCTCTTACTGCAATACGCTACGCCTCTGTATTCAAGCTTTCTAGTGATTCAGGTCACGACCTGGTTTTGTTTATAGTGCAACATTCCTGGAAGTCTATTAGTTCCGCTCCATTAACCTTGTAGTAAATAAAGTCTATTCTTTGGGTTAAATACGGTTACGTGTTATATTTAGGTCGCGGTTGGGTTTAAATCACTTGTGAGTCCTGTAAAGGGCAATATCTCAGTGCCGGTTAACCCATTAAGTGCCGAACTCACGCCAAAGACCCGGTTGTTGGTCTTTCACAAAAAACAACTGTTTCACCATGCCTGAACAACTCTGTGGAAAAAGCAGTGACAGTGAGAATGAAATTTCTTTTTCTACACAACTATTAAAGATACAAGAGTGTCACATCTGGTCACCCTCCATGAATCTTCAAGTAGTATACACGGGCTTCATTTTACCTTCATAAGAACCTAGGCGGTAGGTTAGGCTAAGGACCACTTCTCCAGTGAAACTCCTCAGGGTTGCTTCTGCACCTCATGGAGTTCCAAACCCATGTGAGAGGTATACATGGGTCTTGCGGTATTTCATTGTTTCATTCTGCATGTTTGATGGAGAGTACTCACTATGTGAAATGGCTTTTCAGCTTGTCAGCCATAAGGTGAAGAAGCAATACGAGTCTGGGTAACTTCAAGAACCTTCTTTATTGAGGAATAACAGATACCAAACAGCTTAGCAACTGCTGGAGCTTGCTATACAAACACATCCAGACCAGTTCTAGCTGGATAATGGAGAAAGCCACACCCGCCCAAAGAAACAGGGGCAGCAACCCAGGCATGTCTCTTAAAGAGACAGGCTGCACCTATTGCAGGTCTGGAACTCTGCAGAGGGAAAATTAGTGGGGAGGGAGAGTTTAAGGGAGAAAGGGTTAAGAGAAAAGATTAAGCACCCTGCCTTCTATCCCCTGCAAGGCATCTCTACATTCCTGTCTGATGGTCTTAGAGCAGCTCCCAGCAGTGGAGGCTTGTCATACAGGGCAAAGGGGGCCAAGCCCCACCTGACCTGTCCTGCCTGACCTGCTTCTCATTGCTTGTGTCCCAGACCTTGTTTCCCTCCATAGGATGCAACGTAAAGTGTCCGGCAGCAGCAGTGCAACAGTGTTTGTTCTTCTTTACTTCCAGCTTTGACTAGGGGGAACCCTGGGCATGTGCAATACGTTGGAACTACTTTTTTTTCCTATGCAAATACCTGTAGGGGGACAGAAGGCCTTTCAGGGAGGGGCCAGGGGTGCCTGTTCCTTTGCCGGCCAAAAGCATGAATTACTCAAGAGTGCCCTCTGGCTGTGAGCTGGAGAGCAAAAACTGATTGGTTGTTCTCCCTCCCTCCCATCTATCTCATGGCTATAGGGGCAAAGGGGGGGAGTCAGCCTTCAGCCAATCAGACATCTGCAGAATCACCCCATCTCACTTACACCATACCACATGACTGGAGCCTGTGCAATGCAAGGGGGCAGGGGGCAGGGAGACCACAGACAGTCACAGAGAGTAGCAGTAGCTTCTCTCTGTTCCACTGTGTATATAACGTGTCTGGACAGACTAATTATTGAGAAGGAGAAGAGAAGGGTTAGAAATGCACACTTGTTGAAGGATATGTGTTTGGTTGGATTATTTATGCAGCTTCTCAAATCCATGAAGGTTACGTAGCTTAAACCTTCATCCTGGGGTGTTTTCCTTACCCCAGGCTCACATTCTGTGGTGTAATTTACAATAAGTAGACCTACAAATCTGTCCTTTTAGGACTTTGCCTAAAACAGGGTAGTAAACAATATCACCAAATTTCAGCCACCTGCCTTTTACAATTTTCTTTCTATAAACCAAACATGCCTGGGACATAAAATGTCCCAGAAATCTGCATAAGAATAGGCTTTATGGGGACTTTATATCCCAAACAACTGAAACAATTAGGGGGAAACAATAGGATGTCATCCACAGGTCATCTTAGTCTCTTTTGATAGCCAAGAACAATAGCAAACACCTTCAAACAAAAGAAATCGAAGCTTTGTTATGCTAAAGTTCACAGGCCTCAGGCCTTTTTCAGGCTTTTGTACTGCTAATTGACCGCCATTAGGTATGTCTTTGTTATGCAGATTTCCTGCATTTACATTGCTGAAGGAAAGATTAAGTCTGACTTGGGCACCCCTAAACTTGCTTAATGGTTGAAAAAACCATATGCAAAGTTGAAAAAACAACAGCACTTGGATGAAGGTTAACCCAATCCCCATGGCCATTCAGGGAAGGGCAAAGTCCTGTGACTGCTGCTTCCATTGGGCTCTTATGCAGCCCCAAACTTGCCCACTAGTCAATTCCAGTTGCTCATCTTTTTTTATTTTTAAAATATTTATTTAAAACTTTAATTTATTTACTTAGTTTAGAGTATTTTTCTCCCACTCCTCAGCCAGAAAGGCTCCTGGAGTAGCCACCCTCCTAGCTTCTTTTGAAGGGGGTACTCTGAGAAGGGCCTCCAAAGAAGATCTCAGGGTTCGGGCAGGCGCATATGGGACGAGGCGTTCCTTCACATAACCTGGCCCCAAACTGTTTAGGGCTTTAAATGTCAATGTTAGCACTTTGAATCAGGCCCAGACTTCAATTGGTAACCAATGTAGATCATAGAGGACTGGCATAATATGTTCTTGTCAGCCAGTCCCCATTAGCAGCCTCGCTGCCCTGTTTTGAACGAATTGAAGTCTCCAGACTGTTTTCAAAGGGAACCCCACATAGAGCGCATTACAGTAGTCCAAAGGAGAGGTTATCAGAGCATGGATCACTGTTGCTAGGCTCTGCCTGTCCAGATAGAGTTGTAGTTGGTAAATCAGCCTAAGCTCCAGTGACTCCAGTGATAGTTCAGAGTCCAGGAGCACCCCGAAACTACGAACCCTGTCCTTTAGGGGGAGTGCAACCCCAGCTAGGACAGGTTGAATATCATCTCTCCAGACAGATGATCCGCCCACAAACAGCACCTCCGTTTTGTCTGGATTGAGCCTCAATTTATTGGCCCTCATCCAGTCCATTACCAGGCCCAGACACTGATTCAAAACAGCCACTGCCTCACCTGAATTTGATGAAAAAGAGAGAGCTGAGTGTCATCCGCATATTGGTGCCCAAACCTCCGCATGACCTCTCCCAGCGGTTTCATGTAGATGTTAAAAAGCATGGGGGATAAAATGGAACCCTGCGTTACCCCATGGCATACTTGCCATGACGCAGAGCAATAATCCCCCAGCACCACCCACTGGAATCGGCCGGCCAAGTAGGAGCGAAACCTCTGCAAAGCAGTGCCTCCAGCTCCCAAACCCGCCAGCCTATCCAGAAGGATACCATGGTTTGCAAGAGAGAACGCTGTGTCACAAACTAGGTAGGGTTGGCTCTGCCCCTGTGACCCCCCTTGCGCTGCCTCTGCTGACCTACTGTCCACCCCACCAGTAAGATTGTCCACAAGCCGCCACTGGCTCCCAAAATATGCAGGTCTGGTTCACACAGAGCAGCCAGGAGCCGGCATGCTGTTCCCCGCAGCTCTATAAATGCTCCTGCTTGCTCCTCCTGCCAGCAGGAGAGGCTAAACAGTGTATTGTGACATCCCAACCCAGAACTCTGGCTGGTCCCTTTCCTGAAGGGCACCTAACCAGCCTCTTATAATAGGAGTCTCAGAAACAGACTAGCTTGGAAAATGAGCGATACATTTTTTGCTAGAAGCATATGCCAAGTTATATGTAAGGTAAACAACTGTTTTTCAATGGCTAAGTTATTCAATTAAATTATGAAAACATCATCTGGAAAAATGCCCTTTTTAACATATTGGAAGTACTTTAGACTTGGTTGACAATACATACTTTTGTGTTGTAAAGATATCATGTTTTAACCACCAAACCCTGAAACATTGTTTTGCTTCAGCTTGCAAAATTTTCAAGAGCATGCAGCAGATGGACTCCATTAATAAGAATGTGAATCCCTTTTGAACAACAGCCATTGTAAATGGCTTTCTTCTCTCTCTCATAGAATTCAGCTTACAACGTACACCCAAAGACATTACAAATTATGTTTTGCATTGTAGCTTTTAAAATGGAAGAATTAGTTATATTTATTTTTAGTATTTTACTTAGACAGAAATAATTGTGGAAATTCATCTCTCCCATCTTTACAGTGCAATCCTACTAATCATGTTTATTCAGGACTAAGCCCCAGTGTCTAAGGATAAAGACAGACATAATATTTTAAGTGTGATTAAAGTGGTTTGAATGTACCTCCACAGTCCGGGAAACAATTGTATGTACTTCTATCTTGGACCAAGCTCTGGAAAAACTACTTCTACACGTTTCCATCATGTCAGGGAAAACTGGAGTATTGGACTCACATTGGCAACTGCCATGTTGTCACCATCTACTACTTCCCCTCCAATTCCCTGGGGGAGAATAAAGTAAATGATTCACATATAAACATGCTAGGGGAAAAACAGAGCTGATTTTCATCACAAGAAAAAGAAATACTGCATCTATCCATGGAAATGTATTTTTAGATTAATTGAAAGTAATTGGGGCTCTAAATACTTGTTCAGTGCTTATTTTAAATAAAACTTTTATTAAAATGTAGGGTCAGAAGTCAAAGAGCTTCTTTTAGCACACGTAATGTTTTGAGTATGCCTTTTGACTTTTTCCTCTTAATAAATATCAGGGATACTTAACACATTACATGATGCTATGGATTTCTCTGCTACAGGTCCATTTTATTGGCTTCCACTGATGAGTGGTGGTGGTGGCAGAGAAGGCATACTTTGTGCTTATCCACCAAACCTTTGAGGCTGAGAACACCTGAAGAAGAGCCTCCTTGGGTGATCTGAAGGCTCACATGGTGTGGAAAAATTGCTCTACTGTTGTGTTTTGGAGAGGTTCTTAGAGAAGAAAGTGTATTAGTGAATTCAGGGATGGCATCTGAGCACAGTCAGGAATGCCAACAAGAATGAAAGGAAGACACTTCCATTTATACTGAATTGTATCACATTGAGATCAGGTAACAATGATTCAGTACAACTAAACAAGACAATTCCAAAGGAAACACCTAGGTCTGACAAAAGGTCAGACATTGCCCATCTTCCAGCCATCATGGCTTTACATAAGGTAATCAGTACAGTCTTTTGCAAGGGGGATATGGCTCACAGTAGTCTTTAGCATAACAGAGCAGAGGCTAGGCACATGAGAGATCTGCCCTCAGGGTTGTTCATGGAAGGTCTGACTTGTCAGGGCATGTTCTTGGAAGGCCAAGGAAAGGTCTGACTTGCCTTTCTAGGCCTTTCTGTTGAAATGAAGCCTAGACAAAATTTACTTCTACAATGAGTAAGATATGTTATTTCAGATATCCAGGGTCTGTGGGCAGTATTCAACACCAATATTCCTGGAAAACCCATTGTGCCAATACATGCTATTGTGCAAGAGGAGGGGTGTTGAACATCTTTCAGCCCAAGGACACATTCCATTTGGAGAAGCTCTTGAGGTCCACATTCCAGTGATGGGAAAGGCTGAAGGCAAAAGGACTGCCCCCCCCCCAATGCCACCATATTTCAATTTAAAGTGCTTACTGCAGGTAGCTAAGTTGTAGAAGAGGCATTCCAACATTTTAGGATGGGAAAACTAAACAAAAGCTGGGAAACCATCAAACAGCTGGTGATTGGAGGAAAGGAGGTGTGGGCATGTGTGGAACACTGGAGGGCCAGGCTGGGACTCCAGGAGGACAAGATTTAGCCCCCGGGTCACAGGCTTTACACCCCTGTGCTAGAAGTTGCACATACTAGCCTTTTTAACCAACAAAACCACCAGTTCCAGTTGGGTCCAAAAAGCAATGGATGCAATATGATGGCTATATCTTGCTCTGCTCAAATAACAGGCCACCAAATTCTGGACCTCTTTCAGTTTCTACTTTTTTCAAAGGCATCCCTGTCTCCAGCTCAGTATAATAATCCAACTTCATAATTATCAGGGAATATATCATAGTATACAACTCTAATATTATTTGTATGAAATTGTAACAAACCCCCTCCAGTTCTATGATTCGTAGAATCAAACAGTTGGAGGGGGCCATCTAGTCCCTGCTTGTTGCAGGAAATGTAGAGGCAGAGCATCCTCATGTAGAGAGTGAGCTTCAGCTATTGGGAAGTATAGAAATGAAAATAAGTAAATAGATAGATTAGATAGATTGATTAGATAGATTAGATAGAGGAAATGTACCACAGATTGCTATGCTTTCATGCATGCCCTGCAAGATGTTACAGAGAAGCTCAGCCATGATGTAATTTGTATCTTATAATTTTTGTTGTCATCACCTTGGATAAAGTATTCATTTTGTTCCAGAAAAGGCTGCAAGAGGCCTGAGGAGTGCAAGGAAGGAGAGAGTCCTGGATGGTAGTGGGGAAATATCACCCAATTGAACTGTGTGTGTCCTCTAGTGCAGTGTTCTCCAACCTTGGGTCCCCAGTTGTCTTTGGCCTACAACTCCCAGCATGCCCCAGCCAGCGTAGCGTAGCTGGCTGGGGCATGCTGGGAGTTGTAGGCCAAAAACATCTGGGGACCCAAGAACACTGAGCTAGAGTCTCTACCTGAAGACCTCCAACATGGTACAGTCATGCCTTGGATTGAGAGCATAATTCGTTCCAGAAACATGCTTGTAATCCAAAACACTCTTATATAAAAACGAAATTCCCCCCAAAAAATTTGTACAGAGATTCTTAATTTAAGCCGTACTACAGTACTTGTATTGCAAGACGTCGCTTGTATATCAAGTCAAATTTTTTAAAATAAATATATTAAAATTTGCTTGTCTTGCAAAATGCTCTCAAACCAAGTTACTTGCAATCCAAGGTATTACTGTAATTGGTTCCATTGTCAAACTACTCTTACTATCAAGAAGTTTCTTCTAATGTTCAACAGTAATCTACTCTCCTGTAATTATCCTCTGTAATCTACTCTCCTGTAATTATCCTCTCTTGATTAGATCACGAGACAATGAGTGACTAGGCCTGAATAGATCTATTTTGTAAAACAGTTTCCAGGGTATGTACTTCCTAGCTTCTCAGTTAATGCAACTTTTGCCGTTTTTCTCTTTACAATACTTGTGAAAAATCTAATACCTCTAAGATGATCTCAAAGGAGCTTACACAGAACAAATCCCTATTTAATCTCTGCATATTAAGAGATTTTGCCTTTGAACAATACATTTTATACTCTATTTCCCCCAAAACATTTTTTCCTCTTCTCAGCACAAAGCTCCAAAACAAATTTATACAGATTTATAGGCACTTGCTGTTCATGACTCCTGGCACTTGCAAGAATAGAGGAAATGATACATTCAGCACTTCATAGCACATTGTAGGGACAAATCGAAAGTACAGAACACTAAAAATATATGGCATTATTTGAATCTTCCTAGAGAACAAGGACTGCAAACATTAAAGTTTTGACAACTTCTTGGATAACACTACTGCAGTGTGTTATATGTCTTTAAGTCTGTCCAGAAATTACAGCTGAGCTGCTGCACCAAATGGGACCATGGGTCACCAGTTCTCAGACAAAGGTTGTCAACTTCTGGGCTCAATGCAACTTCAGCACAGACAGACAGACAGACAGACACACACACACACACACACAGCTCTAGAAGCTGAACAGAAGCACTCCACACTGCAACATTTTATTGCAGCATCCCACTTGTGACTCATCTAATACTTGCACAGGTAGCCTAAACTTATCAATTAATTGTATAAAAATTCAATCGTTAGGGAATATTACAATATAATGATATTGATAAGTGTTAAATTTTTGATATGCTGCAAATACGTAATTGTTAGTTGGGTAATTACATTTATATATTGCTCTACATAACTGAAAGAAGCTATGCACATCAGTTAGGTATATACCGTATACCTAAGTTTTCTCTGTTGGGCTGACAATACTTGAGAGCCAGTGTAGTGTAGTGGTTAGAGTATTGGAATGGGACTTGGGAGTCTGGGTTTCTAGTCCTCACTCAGCCATTAAGTTCACTAGGTGACTTTGGGCCATTCACCGACTCTCAGTCTTACACAGCTCACAGGTTTGTTGTGAGGATAAATAGAGAGGAGGAAGATTATGTAAACTGCTGTGCCTTGGGCTCCTTGTAAGAAGAAAAAAGGCAGGATAAAAATGTAGTAATAAAAAGAAACAAACGAACACTTAATGTGAACTTAAAGTGGATAGGTAGTATATGGTCAACATAAGAACTGCCCTGTTGGATCAGACCAAAGGTCTCTCTAGTCCAGCACTGCTTTTCCACAACGGCCAGCCATATGTCTCACAATCTAGGCATGAATGTGGTGGTCAATGTGTGCTGTTTGTCCCCCACAGCTGGTGTCCAGAAGGACATTGCCTCTATGGCTGGTAGATCTATCCTCCATGGACTTGTCTTAAGTCTTTCGGGAAGCTGATAAGCTAGTGAGTCTTACTACATCTTGTGTCAATGAATTCCGTAAGCTCTGCACTGTGTGAAAGAACATTTCCTTTAATCTGGCTTGAGCCCACTACCTCCCAACCTCCCCCTGAGTTCTAGTACTATAAGGGAAAGAAAACAGATAAACATCCACCAGTGATGATTATATACACCTCTGTTATGTCCTCCCCCTCCTGATCATTTCATTTCTAGAGTAAATGGCCATTCCCTGCAGGGAAGGCTGCTCCAATCATTTTGTTTATTCCTTTCAATACTGTTCTCCAGCTCTATGCTGTTACTGAGGAGCTCAGCCTCACTGTCATTTTAAGTATACTCTTCTGGACTTTAAAATGTCCACTTTTCCTGGGTATGTCAAATAAAAGCTTGGACAAATAGGGCAATAAAGCAGATATACATGGGCTGTCTTCTTTTGGTGCAAATAACAGGTGTGGGACTTCTGGATATATGCAAATGCCTCACTGTCTGCATAGTTACTATCATAATCAAACCATCCTAGGCATCCTTTTACCCGGCCATCCTGAGGCCTAAAGAGGGAAAATGCCATGCCAAAAAGCAGCATCACTGGTAGTAAACACATTAACACTCATTAGCATCAGTTAAGGTTAGGGGCCTACATCCAGAGTCTGCAAACAGACCCCCCCCTTGCGTGCTTCATTTTTATTTATGTACAGTATTTATTTTATTTATATCCCATATTTTTTCCTGCAAGGAACCCAAAGCAGCTTACATACTCTTCCTCTCCATGTTATCCTCACAACAACCCTGTGAAGTAGGTGAGGCTGAGAGTCAGTGACTGGCCCAAAGTCACCCAAGTGAGCTTCATGGCTGAGGGGGGACTAGAGCCCAGATCTCCTGAGTACCAGCCCAACACTCTAACCACTACGCCACACTGGCTTTCATTTTGCACTCACCACGCATGGTTGGAAAGTTTAAGTCCCAGACATCCCCTTGGCCACCTTTTAATCCTAGAGGAAAACCCTCCCTTAAACCAAGATTTCAAAAATGAATTCCTTCTGGTAAAAAGTTCAGTTTGTGCTACCCCTTCCAGGGACTCCATAGTCAGCTTTCCTCATCCTCCTCTGCCCTTCTACCTCTGCTAATCATCCTTCTCCCTCCGCCTCCACGGTGCTCAGAACATCTTAGCTCAAAGGGACCAAACAAGGCACTACCAGCCTTCAGTCCTCCATTGCTGTCATTCTGTATGCTCAACAGAATGTACTTTAGGGTCTAGGATACTTTGCAATCCGTAACTTGTGAGGAACAGTCCCTATAGCTCCAATGTGAGAGCCAGTGTGGCGTAGTGGTGAGAGTGTTGGACTGGGACTTGGGAGATCGGAGTTCTAGTCCCCGCTCGGCTGTGAAACTCACTGACTTACTTTGGGCCGGTCACTGACTCTCAGCCTAACCTACCTCACAGGGTTGTTGTGAGGATAAAATGGAGAGGAGGAGGAGGATTATGTAAGCCACCTTGGGTTCCTTGCAGGAAAAAAGGTGGGGTATAAATATAATAAATAAATAAATAAATGTATCTATCTATGTATGTTCTGGTCCACAAAACAAACTGCCATATCCCAGAAGACCTTGAGGGAAAGTCCCCTTCTGTACTCTTCTCCTTGCAATAGGTAATATTTGTGTTTCAATCCGTTCTCTCTTTAATCTTACCCTTCTTCGGAAAGGTCTACTCATGTTTCCACTCCATTCATCTTAATCTTTATCTCCCCCCCCCCCTTCCACAGAGTTATTTAAATAGCTGCCAGTCCCACCTGAATGCTACCTAGGTGTATACTGTTTCTGTTTTTGTAATAAAGTATACTTGATTATTTGAATTTCTGGCTCTGGTCTTGTTGCTAATTCTCCACATTAGAGAGCCCAGTTTCAGTCTATTGCTTATTGAGACCCCGATTTCTGTTGTGTGCACCACGGCTCTGGACTAAAGACCCAAACAAGTGACAGATATGTGTACTTGTGAGGACACACACACACAGCATGGACCTAATCCCCAATTTTTTTAAAAAATGCATTTAAATATATCACTGCACGTGCTTTTGAAAGTGGCCATAGTAAATCATTAAAGCAAATTAGTAAACTACTGGTAGTAATTGCACTGGAATTATCAGCTTGCTTCACCCACACCTCCACCAGTGCAGGAAAATCGCTATGCATTGATTAAACTGTTGGTGCTACTGTGATTGGCTGGGCTGGGGCAGTCACAACAGGTCTTCTTCCCTAGGGAATACTGCTCCCTCCCCAGGCTCCTGCTGGCTCTTTGCCAAAGCTTGTTTTGACTAGAGTCCTTGTGAAATAGCGGGGTGGGGGTGGGGGTGGGGGGTAATGGCCTGGGGGGGGGAGAGTCCAGAAGCACATGGGGCAAGGCCATTTTTAATCCCCCTTAGCCGTTTTCAAAAAGGTATACACCTTTGGTGAATAAACTTATTTTTGTGCTGGACCTTTGTTTCCAGATCCACTTAAAATGGCTTTGCTTAACCCCTATAAAGTTTGTAAGCAGGCCTTTAAAACTAGGATGATTCAGTATGCGGTTAAATTAATGGACGTCCATCTTTATTTTAGAAATGGTAGCTTTTGCTGTTGGCTGTTATTTTGAATGTGTTATGATGCTGCTTTAATTAATTGCATTGCATATGTTACTGTTTTAAAATTTTATCTTGTGAACCACCTTGAGGAAGCTCCACCTCAAAAGGGGGTATAAACATATTTTAAATAAGAGAGAGAGCTGGTAACTGCAGCTGCTCCCACCAGTGAAGGAAATGCCATATGGGAACCAGCTCCCGGCATGTCCAATCCCCCAGACACGCCTGGAGTTCATCAGGGCTGGGGAGTCTAGCATTGCCAGTGAAGGCCCCCCCACTGTACTGCCTGGCTGAGCAGACTTGCGGATTGGGCCCCGAATCTCAAGTTGGGCAGCAGCGTCACACATTACAGTACAATTGAGTACAGTAATACCTTGGATTGCAAGTAACTTGGTCTGAGAGCGTTTTGCAAGACAAGCAATTTTTTAAAATAAATTTTGACTTGATAAACAAGCGACGTCTTGCAAGACAAGTGTAGGGATGTAACCGCTCACCTCGAGCGGGCGTAGCGGGCCGAAATCGGCCCCGCTCACGCCCGCCGGAGACTCGCTTTGATAGAAGAGTGTTTTGGATTACAAGCACGGTTCCGGAACGAATTATGCTCTCAATCCAAAGTATTAGTGTATATATAAAAATGTACACGTACACATTTGTGTGAACCAGTCCTTTCTGGTTAATAGTGCGCATGAGCAAAAATAAATACGGTATGTGGAGGAAGGGGGGGCTGGCTGGCCCGCCACCACCCCACCCTTACCTACCCCAAAGGAACCAAGACCCCCAGAGATCTCAAGGTACCAGATTGCCAAGCCTCAGCTCCTTGCAACCCTACTTGAATCTCTGTTCAGGGACTCGCCTTTAATTCTGTAACCTGGATTTAGATACTGAAGCCACAGAGCAACTACAACACCCATGTGGGGTAAAACCAAGACAAGGTTTATTCTGGTAGCATTTTACAACAAAAGGTGGGAAATGAGAGAAGCACAAAAGAGAGAGACACACTTTGGCACACAGAAATAGAGCTGCAAAATAATAAAACCTGATTCCTAATATCTCTCAGGCACACAACTAGTTACCTGAAGGTCAGCCTTCTTCCAGGGTTAGATCCAGCACAGCCCTGCTGCCCGATGGAGAATTACCACACCTACCCAAAGGTGCGAGATGGGTAAACTCCCACAAGGCTTGCCTTTACTAGAGCCCTCATTCAGCTAATTTCACCAGGAGCTACCTGGGGTCCTTGGCTTACCGCCATTGCCCAACAGCCGGGCAGCCACGCAATTCAAAGACAGACAAAGACACACAGGCTACACGTTGGGAAATAGCTCTTCCCCCCTCCCCCTTTCTGTAGCTTTCCTGCCTCCAGCCAATTAGAATGAACTTCACCTGGCCAGGCAGGGGGAGGGAGACTTATGAGTCATGGTATTTACATCTGAAAGCCGGGTCACTGACTAGACCTGCTTTTCCGGGCGCCATCCATAGGAACTATGCACACTTCGCCCCCTCCCAGCCCAACTGGCCTTACTTGGTTTACCCATGAGGAGGCGTGTGTGTGTGTGTGTGTGTGTGTGTAGGAACCCCCAAAGGCTCCTTCCTTCACAAAATAATACTTGCAAATGAACACCAGTGTGGCAGACTCTGGATGGCCAGAGGTCCTTTATGCCTGGTTTGTGAGCTTCTTAAAGGCATCTGGCTGGCCACTGTTAGAAATGGAACTCTGGTTCCGTGAGTCTGGCTTGACCCAGAAGGGCTCCCCCCCCCCCCACTCTTATGTGCATTGACATAATAAATGGTTCCTTCTTGTGCATACAGAGTGACATGGCTACTCTTCCTAGTAACAGAGTGAACAGTTCAAATTTGTGCTCCCTGACAAGTGCAACTAAGTTGAATGGACCCTACTCCCTAATAAGTGGGGTTAGGATTGCAGCCTGGGTTTATGTTTGTTGGATCCTGGCTGCCCTCTAGTGTTTACACATAGCATTGTAACTTTTGTCAGATGTTTCCAACAAAACAGAAAGCAAAGGCCTTAGCCATAAGAAAAATGTAAAAATCATATTATTGTAATATAATTATCAGGCCAACTAAAACAAAAAATGTGCAAGCTTTTGAGATCTCCAGATCTCCTTGTCAGGCGAGATGTTACAATGTTAGGGGAGGGAGAAAGAGGTGGGGGGGAGGCTGACAATGTTGAAAGCATGGCATCTGCATGATCAGTCTTGGGATGAATGGAGGAGGAAGGGTCTGCAGACATTCACATACAGCTCTAGCAGGTGAGGTGATGGGTTCAGGTTTCACCTGGAGCTGCCTCAAGGGCTGCTGGGATCAAGGCAGGCAGAAAAGTTAGATCCTCCATTTTTAAAAATATAAACTCCAGCAGTTACTCAGAGATGTTTCCATCTTGGGCAAAGCACACAGATGCATCTTTATATTAAGGCTTCCACATTTCTGTGACCTTTGGTTGGCCTAATAAAGGTATTACACTAATATGGATTTTGGAATCCAACAAAACAGGGTATCTGTGGTACCTGGAGTAAATTGTGTTGGTTGTGAAAAAATCCCTAATAGAATAGCATCTTGTTTCTTAATACATGTGTCTAGTATAAACATATGCTGACAAACACAGGCACAGTTCAGATGATACCCGGACCTGGTGTCTCCAACAAAGTGCTCATGGACACCTCTGTTGGCACTTGCCAGGCTCCCTACCATTCCTGATTTTTATTTTATTTTTTAAAACTGAGAGACTGCAAGTGAAGTGCCAGGCTCCAGCACCATCTTTATTTCCAAGAATGCCTCTGGGCCTCACGTGGGCCCGAGATGCATTCTTGGAAAATAAGAACGGTTGGCGGCTGCAGCCCAGCACTTTGTTTTGAAGCAGGCCCAGCTGTCCAGAAAAAGAAAAAAAGGCATGCTGGGTGTGGCAGGGAGTGTCCTGCAAGGCTAAAAGGAATGGTGGGGAGCAAGGGGGGCGTTTTGCTGTGCTGAAGTGTTTGGCCTGGGTTATGTGTGTCTTTGAGCATCACTGCTTTGCCTTCTTTAAAATGGAGTATTTTGTTGTGCACTGTGGGGGTAAATGTGAGAGTTGGCATTTGAGACTCAGACTCCACCTCTGCCTTGTACTCAAGTTTCTTGGCCTGGTTACTTGTCTCTGAGCTTCAACAGTTTGCCTTCTGTGAACTGAGTGTTGGAAGAGAAAAATGTGGGTTCAAAATAGTGGTTTTGTCCTTTGGAGCTCAGACCCCACTTTTGCCTTGTATTTAGGAAAGTAACTTGCCCAAAAACCTTTTAGTTTCATCAGTTTGCCTTCTTGGAAATGGGTGCTTTGTGACCAGCCACACCCACCATGGCAGCCATTTTGTGAGAGTGCACACAGCACTCAACATTCAAAATGTGCCCACTGACCCCAAAAGGTCAGGGACCACTGCAGTAACCCATAAGACATCAGCCCTCACTTGGCTACCAACTTTTTAAGTTGGCCTTGCTCCTGTGACTTTAATAGCAGCTTGATATGTGGGCATTGGCAGATGATAATGTTTCTATACATGATGTGAAAAGCTGATTTCTGCAGATCAAGTTAAAGCATAGGAGTGGGCCAGGACATTTTTTTCTGATCAGTTAGGAAACCTAGGCCTCAGCAGCAGACTGTACCCTCAGTATAGAAATACCTGCACAAGTACTAGTCATCCTCATATTTACAGCCCAACTAACCTGCTGAAACCTGGCACCGCACATTTATTTGTTTGTTCCTGGAAATAATAGGTAAAAAGTATTAAATGACAGTTACTACTGGACTCTCCAGTGTGGAGTGATTAAATCTGGGATGAGCCAAGAATATTTTGGATTTTTAAAGGCACTGCTGTGAAAGTTTCCATGTTTTCTCCTCTCTTGCCAGCAGTATTTGGTAATTGAATGGCTTTTTTTGCATTCGGCTGCCAGCCTAAAATTCATTTGATTAATCAACTAAGGATTCTTTAATTGGGTGAAGGTATTAGTATGGCTCAAACTGTCCATACTAATGGATCAAGTCATTGATGGCCAGAGAAGACTCAATGAATTAAAACAGAAGCTGAGCAGAATTAGCCTTGATATCAGGAAATGCTCACCAATGAGTTGAGTAGTCCATAGAAGGTAAAAAACAACACTTATTTTTCCTGCAGGTCTTTAAGGAGAGAGTGGCACTGAATCTACCAGGCATGGTTAACTGAAGAAGCCTCTCACTGCAGCTTGTGGAACTATATGACACTCGATATAGTGATTTGTACCAAGAATCCGAGTAGATAATTATATCAAAAACATAACAAATAGCATTAAGCTGTTTTGAAGATCAAAATGCATTTTGTTTGGTTTTGTTTTAATCTAATTACAAAGTACAATTAAACAGCTGCAGGGTATATTTTTCAGAGACTGAACAGAATTTTGAAGTCGGAAAAGACTATCTAAATCAGACTCCCTCCATCTGGAACCCTCTAGATCAGTGTTCTCCAACCTTGGGTCCCCAGATGTTTTTGGCCTACAACTCCGTTTTGAACTTCAACGCTCATCAGCCCAAGCTAACATGGTCAATGGTTAGGAATTTTGGAAGTTGTAGTGCAAAACATCTGGAGGGCATCAGCTTTGTGAAGGCAGGTCAAAATACTACTTAATTTATTTTAAACACTTTACTATTTGATGGCACAATATCTTCCAAGAGGGAAAAAAATGGCAGATGCAACTAAACACCTCAAGGTAGAACTAAATGTTACGAGGGACATAGGATTGCTGCTAAAAATGGCAGCCCCATGTCAAGTCTCCCCCTTCTGCTATAGCCTTACCCAACCTGATGTCCTCTGATGGTCATGCTGGCTGAGAATGATGGGTGTTGTAGTCCAACACATCCGGAGAGCATCAGGTTGGGGAAATCTGATTTAGTACAATTTACTCCATGTCTGACATGTGCTTTTCTTGCCCCTTTCAACAGTAAGCAATGATACTGAATCAGGGAAATGCATATTAACATGATGCCAGGAATGTGACAGTGGGCTGCGATTTTCAGCAGCAGTCTTGCATTTTTTGTAGCACTTTGTTCTGCCCCATCTTGACTCAGCCCAAGTATAAGTATTACACTTACCACTGTGTTGGGCGCTGGTGTAGAAAGAAGTGTAAAATTGCTATATGTGTTGTTTGCAACATGGCATACTTTTCTCCAATAGTTGACAAGGGAGGCGAGGGGGCAGTATAGCATTGTGGAAAAGTATCTCATTAGGCAGAGACAGCATTAAAATGAAATTTGGTGTTCTGTTTCTGCAGTGCTTTCCTAATTAATATGGCTGTTGTGCTTGGGCAGACAACAGACTTTGACAGACCATGGAGAGAAAGAGGGCTAGATTGTCTTGGCCACTCTGGCCACTACACAAACTGCTCTGGCGGACAAATAACTTCTTGCCAAACCAAGTTCCACATGAACCTAATGTAAACATTACACTTATCATACAGTAGGATAGCACACCAAATCTATCACAGAACTCCTCAGTTGGAAAGCAGGAGACTCAACCCACAATTTACACGTGATACATCGCAAACAAACAAAGGCATTACATGAGAACTCTAAACATCACGAAGTGAGTGTAACATTTAGACCTGGCCTCATAAGGAAGAGAACATGTCCTCCACCATGATAAAATCAATCCATCTTCTTTTCAATAAGGCCTACAAATGGCTCACCAGCTTTGGATTTACCACCAATATACCTCTTAATGTTCATCTTCTGTCACATGTTGGCATACATGCCATTTATCAAGTAGTCCAGCCTAGTGTAGCGCCTTCGCTGAAGAGAATCAAGAATCTTCCTACCTACCAACACTGTAACCAAGATGAAAAACATCACCCCAAAAAGCAATGCAGCAAGAAGTACGCTTTTATCACCAAAGTAAGGGACACCTTTCGTGTCTGGAACTCCATCAAGGATATAACCTTCCAAATCTTGTTGCCCATTACTAAGATGGGTATCATGTAAAGAAGCAGAAGAAATATGAGTAGATGGACTGGAAGACAATGAGCTGAGGTTGCTGGCATTAGTTCCAGAAGTGGTTGATGCCTGGAGAATAGTGGTACTTCTTGGATTCACGGCTGCCACAGGTGTATTTTTGTGATAAGATGTGGTAGACCTGGAGGTTGTTGCGTTGCTAGGAGATTCGGGAGGAATTATAGAAGCAACAGTACCAGCCTGGGTGCCAGTAGTAACAATAGGCAACTTAACTGTGGGCTGTATAATGGGAACAATGTGCTGAATAGTATTAGCAATATTTGGGAGCAATGAACTGCTGCTTTCATGCATCGGTGAAGAATCTATGCTCTCCGAACTGTTTCCCTTTTCCCCTTTCGGATGCTGCGAGTGTCCACTGATCTTATCAAAGTGTTTCCCTATGTGACCCAAGATATCCATCTTCTTAGAGGCAATAGGCTTTTGTGAAGGACCCAACCCATGTGGAGGGCTGGTTGGACTGTGAGGATCCAATATGGCAGCTTGTTGAGACACAAAGTTCCCATTCACAATGGGATGGGAGGGCTTGATAGTGGAAGGTGTTAGCTGGGGAAACATTGTGTCTAAAAAAGAGAAAGCAGATATTTCATTATTCATTATAGCTTAGCAAGAAAGTCTCCACACACCAAGAAGTTATAATGAAAGGTTCTTAATTTATTGTAAGATCATTAGCATGCATTTGTTAGTGGAGACTTACAGTCTCTTCCTGTTTACTCAGAGGTAAGTGAGGGCACATCTAAATTACAAATATGAACCAATTTGACAATGGCTTATCATCACGGCTTCTCCCAAAGAAGCCTAGGGATTGTAGATTTTGCAGGAGAGTTGGGAATGTTTTGTTAGGGAGCACTAGGGTGTCTTGTTTGGAAGCCATTATCATTTAAAAGTTTGAAACTGGTTCAGATGAGTACTACTTACCCGGACACTAAGGTATATAAGTAGTACCTACCTGGTTATCTGAGGTCCTCCTCCAGGTGCCTCCACCAAATGAAGTGAGGCAGGTGGCTCCAAGAGCTTTTTCAGTGGTGGCACTCCACCTGTGGAATTCCCTGCCCAGAGAGGCTAGCCTGGTGCCTACATTATAGCCTTTTCAGCACCAGGTGAAGACCTTTTTATTTTCCAAGGCATTTTAAGAACTGTTTTTAGTGGTTTTAGATAGTGCACTTTTATTGTTGCTGCTTTTACTTTACTGATATGTGCTGAATGTTTTGACTCTTTGTTGCCAATTTTATCTTGGTTATACTATGTGCTGTTTTTATTAATTGTTTTATTGTTTGTATTTTGTGTTTTTACTGTATTGTGTACCACCCAGAGAATTTGGGTCATTGGGTGGTTTAAAAGTATAATAAATAAATAAATAAATAAATATGCCACCCACTTGTTGGACTAATCAAATGTGTTTTCTTAATCATTATTTGTGTCTGGAAGGCCTCAGTAACTAAATTAAACAGAAACTGTGCACAGCATATTAGCACTGCTTAAAGAAGACCCTGCATCCAAGTTCACTTTTACCATGGCCATAGGTGCTTAATAATCAATCAATCATGAATTACGGTGAAGACAGATGTGACATTCTTAACAACAGGCAAAACAGATTCTTAATTGCAGTGCGCAAAAAAGAAGGGAAATTTAGTGATAACAAATAACCAAAGAAAAATAAAAGATCACCATCAAGTAGGGCAGTCACCTGTTTAAAGAACTGTTAGGCATTTTAGAAAGCAATCCTATTGTCCCCTAGACAGTGTCTAAAGGGCCACAGGATTTTTTCAGATTCCCAGATCCGAGGTCAGAAAAGAGCAGGCACCATCTTAAAAGAGGCATTCCGCCTTGGTGTGAGAGAAGGGAGAATGCATCTCCTAAGATGGCCTTCCCCAGTCTAGTGGCCTGTAGATGTAGTGGACTGCTACTTCCACAATGTCCAGCCTCTAAAAAGACATACTTATATGATGGACTGTAATATGATTGACACGCCACCACTGATGTATATACTGGTGTAAACAATCATGACCTTAGACCAGGGCTCTCCAACCTTGGGTCCCCAGATGTTGCTGGCCTACAGCTCCCAGCATACCTGGCCAGTGTAGCTGGCTGGGTATGCTGGGAGCTGTAGGCCAGCAACATCTGGGGACCCAAGGTTGGAGAGCCCTGCCTTAGACTATTCAGTGTAGTTAGATGTGTCACGGCACAAAACAATCCAGCCAAAGTTAAACACGTTGAAGTTTAACTGTTCTGTTGTTTTCAGCATAACAGACTTGAACACATTCTTCACTGACTCCTACTGGCATAAGTGTGGTTTAAAAGTGTTTACCATTGGCTGGACTGTGCCTTATTTGTTCATTTACATTAGCGGTTGTGTGTTAGTCATGTTACAGTGCATCATATACAGTACTTCTTTGTGGTGATCTTTTGTTTTTCTTTCGTACGCACACAGATATCTTCGAAGTTAAATGTTGGGTCATCTCTCAGTCTTGACTCTGTCTGTGCTTCAGGCAGGCTGCCTGCCTTAATTATTTTTTTTTAACAAGTAGCACAAATATTTTTCATCTGTTTACACACCTATCCTTCACCTTGCCAAAACCTTATATAAAGAATTAAAAAAAAAAAAATTAACACCTTTGTGAATCTAGTCTGGGGTTGGAGAGGGAAAGTATGTGGGTGACCAAAAGATGCTCAGCACACCTTACTTTTCCTTAACAGGCTGGAAACTCACAGAACTGTTTGGTTTTGTTTTGACTTTGCAGAGTGTCTTCCAGGACACAATATGTGTGTGTCCAGTGCAGTGTAGATGTCTAAATTATTGCTACTACACTTAAACTATTTATTTATTTAAATAGCGCATTTGAGGGTACAAAACACCTGCTCCCTCCCTGTATCCCATCTGCCTTTATGGCACTGTGCAGTAGGGCCATGTAAAGAGGCTGGGATTTTTTTTACTGCTCTTTCCCGCCAACTCTGTAGCCTTGCGAAACAGCCCATGGGCAATCCACAATTCTGGGTTCGTCCATAATGACAACCCATGGTTTAAACAACCCAAAGGTCACAACCCAGCAACAAACCATGGATTATCTTTGTGGATTATTTGTGGTTAACAACCCATAGTTAACCCATAGTTCCAGGTTCCCATGTAACGACAACCCATGATTCCACAAACCATGGTTAATTAAACCATGGTTTGTCATTACATGCAAACCAGGTTACTGTGTCTGTTTGGGGGGTTTAAAACATGTTGTAACCAATCTTGAGCAGTTAGGTAGGTGTGTTTTAAATAAATACTGCGTCCCACAAATACAGAGTCTCAGAAATCAATCAACTGATTTTTATCATCATTTACCTTTTATCATTCTGTAGGTCACTAGTCCTAAAGCTTGTTTCACCGGGCAGATTTCTTTAATGGGATAATAAAACAGGTAGCAATTTGGATAATTGCCTTTCTTTTTGGCATTAAAGACGACATAGTTGCACATCTTGTAGTCTGGAAAACAAACACATAGCCTAAATGTATTTTAACAGCAAGACATTTTGTATCTGGCTGCTTTATGATAACGCTGGCTTAGTTCTCACTGAGGTGGTGAATCTGTGGCTGGGCTATGCCACTTCACAGAGCAAGCGGGAGTTCACATAACGGATGACCTGCTATACAGAAAAAAAAAATCTGTGTACATAGAAAACTAGTTAGTCAGAGGGAAGGGTTATAGCTTAGCCTTCTACCCGACATGCTAGTTTTCTATGTGCAAAGATTTTTTTTAAAGTGGAGGAACATCCCATCATGTGCCCCACCCAGTCTGAACACAACCCCCCAACCTCTGTGAAAACTAGGCCTTTGTTATGCTTTAGCAGTGCCACAGTGTGTGACAGTGTAATGTTAGCTGGAGATTCATGGCCTCTCCCCAAACCTTACCAAACCCAGTTCTTAGGTACCATTCCCAACCCAAGGTGGGGAGGGATGAAGAAGCTCAGAGAAATGGGCTTATTTATGTTTCACATTATTTTTATCACATTTATCACAAGCATCACATTTATGAAAACCTTCTTCCAAGGAGCACTAGGCAGCCTATGCGGGGTCTTCTCCCATTTTATACTCACAACTCTATGAGGTAAGTTAGGCTGAGAAGTAGAACTTGTCCAAGGACATCAAGGGAGCTTCATAACCGAGCAGAGATGAACCTAAGTCTCCCACGGGGAAGCCCAATACTTTATCCCCTATGCTAGTGTTCTCCAACCTTGGGTCCCCAGGGGCATGCTGGGAGTTGTAGGCCAAAAACATCTGGGGACCCAAGGTTGGAGAACACTGCCCTATGGCACCCTGGAGACAGGCTGTGCCTCATACCGATGAGAAGCCACCAGCGCTACTATGCTAACATCCACCAATGCACCCCAATCCTAGCTGCCATCTGTGACACTCAGCTTTTTGAGAGTGGCCACTGTCATGTGTAATCTAGGAGCAACTGTCCTCCATAGGCTACTCCCAGAGTACACCAAGTGGTGCTTTCAAAATGCTGGCTAGATAGTGTGACTATCCATAAGGATGAGGATTAGAGCTGTCAGGTTTCCTGAGGTTTAAGCCCTGTGACTCAGGGTCAG
This sequence comes from Shinisaurus crocodilurus, assembly GCA_021292165.1. Taxonomy (NCBI): domain Eukaryota; kingdom Metazoa; phylum Chordata; class Lepidosauria; order Squamata; family Shinisauridae; genus Shinisaurus; species Shinisaurus crocodilurus. Next base: position 113,912,712 of record CM037876.1, on the reverse strand, counting down.
AGCATGGAGATAAAGGGGAGTACACTGGAGTCAGGAGGTGAGGGATGGTTCAGGGGCCAGAGACTAGCTATGCATGGAGGCTCAGGGTGGAGCCTGATGAGAATGAGTCAAGTCACAGGAGAGGAGAGCCCCCTTTTGTTCAGTCCCTTCACCCCAAAAATTTTCAGTGCAGAGTAATTGCTTATAACCTTGCTTACTTCCCATATAAAACAGGGGAAATTAACATTACGTAACAACTAAAATAAAAATGGGACAAAATTAAACAAACCAATAAGATTGTAAAAACCAACAGTCAACCCAACAATTAATTACTAAATCCAACACTACAGGTTTCAAATTTAAAAATCCATTTTGCCAATTTTCAGTTTAGGGTTTATAGGTAACTAATAACCTTAAACAAAGAGAAAACATACAAGGATAAAAGCAAAATAATTGATACAATCCAATTTCTCCAATAAGAGTCTTTTACATTTGCCTTATAAAGTTTGGCATATGCCTTGGCTAATGCTGTTAAGATGACAGCAACTCTTCTAAATATCGCGAGAGCCTTGTGAAAAAGCAACAAATCTTTCTTTGACAAACTGATCCCAAGTTTTTAGTCCATCTCATAAGGACGACGACGACACCCTGAAACTTCTAATCAAACCCAGCAACCGGGGGGGGGGGGGGTTGAAGAGAATGGGCTGGGTCTGTATCTGTGTGGCAGTTCCTTCTCCTCCAGCTCCAGCACAACTTAAGTGGTAAATAATAGTTATTAGGTCTGTGGCTCACGCTGGCTCAGCTTGTCTTGAGTGTGGAAAGCTAAGCAGGATCAGGCCTGGTTATTACTTGGATGGGAGACCCCTCCTCTAGTTTCCTGCATTAAGCAGGGGGCTGGACTCGATGGCCTGGTGGGGCCCTTCCAACTCTATGACCCTATGAAAAGCTCTTAACCATGATAGCTAAATGGAACTTCTATGTTCAGAGGCAGTGGATCTCTGCAAACCAGCTGCTGTGGGGCAAAAGAAATGTGGAAGGACTCCTGGAACCATCTGACTGCCATGGTTGCAATCAGGATGCTCCTAGATGGACCTTGGCCCGATTCAGAGCTGGCTGACAGACCCTCCAGTTTGCCCTGCCCCCCTGCCCCACATACCAGTTGGACTGGAGAGCTGTGCTGAGGGAGGCTACCTTCCCTCAAAATCCCAAAACAAGCAGGAGAATAGGGTTGTATCCAATTGTGTTGCTCTGCCAGAACAAGAGAACCAGGGGTTGGGGGGATCCTCTGGAGTGTGTGAGGGGCTGCAGAGGGAAGGAAAAGATGGGGAAGCCCCATCACACACGCAGACTTCTGCTTGTGTGAGAGTTAAATTAATCCCAGGGATGTGCTAGTCTGGTCTCAGCCCTTAGTGACTTTCTGGGAGTGGGTGAGGGGGAAGCAAAGTACAAAGCCCTGTTCCTGGATATATTAAAGGTTAAATTGCAAAAAGAAAAAAAAAAACGCATTTCATGCGGTTACTTTTCTATACCAACAATATCCAGAGACACAGGAGCCCTAAGGAACAATTGCATGTGGTCTTAAAGGTGGGGGGGGGGGAGGGGAGATCACATATTGGCATTTGATGAGATTATACAAAAGCACCCGCTATGTTTGAGCTTCCAGCATTGACTACCAGCTCAGTCTCAACCATGCCAGCTCATTGTAAGAGCAGTCAATGTACATACGAACACAATAAACTTATTTCAGTTTTATACACTGGTGAAGTGGTACATTTTGAAGTGCAGGCACTCATCCTGACAAGCCACATAGCCACACCCCCGGAGAGAGTCCAAAAATGCAGGCCGCTGCCTTGATTCATATCAACAAACCAGTTCTAGGAGCAGGTCTTTTGTAAAGCTAATGGGGCTTAATTACGCCTCAAGTTGCCCCAAAATGCTTTGCTTTACAACAGGGATAGATGTGACAATATATTGTTGCTGGGAAAATCCATTTTGCCTCCAGCTACTGAGAGGATTGCAGCTAAGCTCATAGGGAGGGGGGGAAGCCGGAGCGGGGTGGCAGATGACATAATCCATTCCTGCTAATCAAAAGTTCCCAGTGCTGAGACCCTGTGAGTCCTGGCTCCACCACAACACTGGTGTTATATCAGTTTAGCTGTCATGGGCGGCTCCCCACCCCAAAATCCTTGGAATTGTAGTTTAGTGAACGTGCTGAGAATGACAGAATTCCCTGCACAGCGTGACAGTTCCAAGGGTTCTCTGGAGAGAGAGAGAATGAATGGCTGTTAAACCAGTTTAAAGTTGTAATCCCACACACTGTTACATGAGAGTAAGCCCCACTGGACACAGTGGGACTTAAGAGTACAATCCTATGTATGTTTCCTCAGAAGTAAGTCATGAATGTATAAGCACCCAAAGAGCACTGCGTTTACCTGCTATTTCCCCCCCCAAACAGCAAACATTAACACAGGCTTCCCAGGATGTGGTATGGATTGGATCTGTCCCCTGGATGCCTTTGGAAAGGGCTGCTTTCATATCGATGGTGATGTTCTCCATCTTCTCTGTGGGACAATCTTGACTTTGGGATGTCTTTAGCATGACACAAAACGTTAATATGCACGCAAAGCACCGTGCGATCCAGGAAGACATTTCTTTCTCTCCAATGTGACTTATTCCATGCAGGATACTGTAATTTAAGAGGGTTACATTACTTGCATTACATTACATTCTTTTCGAAAAATGTGACTATCAATTAGCATTTAATATCAAACACAAAATAATTGTGTTTTATTAATATCCACTTATGATTCGTCTTAAAAACAATTTAAAGGATGTCAACTAAAGCAACAGGATAAAAATGAGCTATTGACCTCTCCTTTCTAACCGAAGTGTCAGAGCAAGTGCTCTGTGTGCAGAAGGCTCCTGATTCAGTCCCTCCTCGCCATCTCCAGTTCAATGGATCTCAGGTCGCTGCACTAGGAAAGGTCTCAGCTTAAGACCCTGGAGCGCTTCTGTCAGTATCGATGAAGAGTGGGGCACCTCCTCCAGCCTGTGGGCTGGAGGCAGACCATCCATGGGGCCTCCACATTAGCCCAAGGCCCCCACTCTCGCCCTCTGCAGGCAACAATTAGGCTTTAAAAATGGGAGCTTTTGTAAACAACAAAACACCCAAGACCTGGTGGGGAGGCAGCTAGGGAGGAAAAAGGAGAGCAAATGGGGTGTGAGAGAAAAGATGGTGGAGAAAGAAGGGGGGAAAGAGAGCGACAGCGAGAGAGAAGAGAGTATTGGAAGGATGGAGAGTGTGAAAATGTATGTGTGTGTTTGAGAGAGAAAGAGAACAAATGAACGAACGAATGGAAAGAGAGAGAATATGTGGGTGGCAGTGGCTTGAGTGCTATCTTTTAGCGGAAAGGTGAGAATATAAATTATATAAATGAGCCACATTTTTGCCTACGTCCGCCTCCTCCACCGCTAGCATGCAGTCCCAGGTCTCCCATATGGGAATGCTGCCCTTAGGCCAAACATGGTTCCTCACACCTGGTACAGATCACGCCAAGTTCGAGGGATCATTGATTTAACACAGTAGAAAGCAAGGGCGGGGAACCAGCAGTCCTCCAGATGTCATTGGACTCTTACTCCCATCAGCCCCAGCCAACAAAGCCAATGATCAGGGGGTTGCAGTCTAACATCTAGAGGGCCATGGTTACTCACTTCTGGTATAAAGCAAGGTCCAATGCGGCAAGGGCCATAGCTTAGCTGTACAGCTGATACACTGAATTTAGAAAGTTCCTAGGTTCTGACCCCAGCATAATTCCAGGTAGGAAGCATGCTAGCTGCGATGTGCATGTATGTTTTTCCCAGGCATCTTACATTCTTACAAAACAAATTCATGTGTTTGAACTAAATGGAACCTACAGGCACAAAGGAAATACACTGCTGCTGAATACCAGGGGAAGGCCAACCATTTTGTGCCTTGTTAGAGACAGAATGCTGGACTAGATCTAGCAAGGCCATTCTTAAAGTAACAATATTTTAAATTAAGACTAAGCAGGAATCAATAACTTCCGGCACCAAATCTTTATTCAATAACGTCTGAATCAGGCCTCATGGAAAAAAGTTTTATTTATATTAAACATGTAGGTATCAATAAGCAAATCTAGAAGTAAAATGAAAATTTTAAACAAGCTTCAAACAACCTTTCATGCAACAGTGAAAGCAAGATGATTTTACAGCAAGGGTGGGCAACTGACTTGGGGTGGGGGGCTGGAACCCCCTGATGGTATCTGCTTCCCAGACAATGAGCTGTGTAGCCAGCATATTGCCTGGGCCCTTGTTTTGCTGTGAGCTGGCTTCCCTGGAGGCTGGCATGCAGTGAGGCCAAGGTGACTGAGCTGATGACTGGAGGAATGCTCCAGCTGCCAGTTGAGCATGGAAAGCTAAGCAGGGTCAGGCCTGGTTATTACTTGGATGGGAGACCCCTCCTCTAGTTTCCTGCATTGAGCAGGGGGTTGGACTCGATAGCCTTGTAGGCTCCTTCCAACTCTATGATCTATGAAATCTATGATGCTTTGCTACATGCCGGCTTCTCTCACTGGGGGAGGCTGGACTACAGCGAAACTGCTGGGATTGACCTGGCAGCTGGACAAGTGCTCCAGCCGCTGGCTCAGTCAAGGATACTTCATCATCCTCTGCTGTTATATCCGAGATACAGCAGGGATTCCTCTAGGGCAGGGCTCTCCAACCTTGGGTCCCCAGATGTTGCTGGCCTACAGCTCCCAGCATACCCAGCCAGCATGGCTAATGTCAAGGGATTCTGGGAGCTGTAGTCCAGCAACATCTGGGGACCCAAGGTTGGAGAGCCCTAGGGGGCGAGGCTTGGTGGCCAAGTACTGCCCCCTGGAGGAATCCAGGAAGCCTCCACAGGCCAGATGGGGAATCTCACACTCACAGGCTTCCCTTCCCATTTTAGAGGCTTTATTTGTTATAAATCGAGACATATACATTAGCTCCTCAATGTCCGTATATTCCATGTTCCAAAATTCAAATGTCTTTTTCGACCGCTAAAATGGTGACCCCACTGGACGCGGTAATCCAGTCAGGGGAGAAAGAGGTAGACTATGTTTAGGGCACCTTTTCTAGCCCCCTCCCCATACGGGGTGAGCAGAGTGGATCCTAAATAGGGCTGCTCAGTCATGGATACAGCTGCCGAGCTGCTCGACTACCTCGTTCCTTGAACAGGGCGACTGAGTCTGCATCCACCACCCATGTGCTGGTCCATGACTAGGGGCTTCCAGATTCACAGTCCTGCCCCCGTTGCCATTCGCCAGTCGCCATGGGACTTTTTGTTGTTGTTGTTGTTGTTTGGTTGGTTGGGTTGGATGGGTTGGGTTGGAAGACGCCTGTGCGTGAAACTGTTTTATGTGGGGAGATCGGTGCACAACGAATCACCACACAAACTTGACAGAGTACGGCAGAGATCCAATGGCACGGTTACCCTGACGATTGGAAAACCATTCTCTGCTGCAGCCTTCATCTGCCTTCACAGCCGTTGTAATTTAGGTTTAATTATCTTCCGCCTGTTCTGCCGTTGAGGACTTTATGTTTTGGATCGTTCTTTGTCTGGTTCCTCTCCCCGGACCTTACCGCCATGGGTGACCCTACTGGGAGTACATATCTCCCGACGGCATTGTTCACAGGATTCATCGGAACACGCAAGCCCACTCACCACTTCAAGGTGACGATCCGGCACTCTCCTGTCAGAGATACCTAAGGAGGATAAAATTATCCTCCTGGGCGATTTTAACGGAAGAGTCGGGTGTGACTCTGATTTATGGCCAGAAACTATTGGAAAAGACGGAGTTGGTAATAGCAACCCGAACGGACTCTTACTTTTGTCTATATGTGCAGAGCATAATCTCACTATCACAAACACGCTCTTTCGACAAAAGAATAAGTTTAAAACATCATGGCAGCACCCACGGTCAAAGCACTGGCATCTTCTGGATTATGTAATTGTCCGTGTTAGAGATCGCCGCGATGTACTTCTTACTAGGGCCATGGTGAGTGCCGACGACTGCTGGACAGACCACCGACTAATCCGGTCCACAATGGTTATCAACATTGCTCCCCAACGTAGGCTTCAAGGAAGGAAACCAAGGCGTAAAATGAACATCCAAGTCCTTCAAGATCCTATTAAGCAAACTCGTCTTCAATCACTTCTTAAGGAACATCTACCTACGGAACCTCCTGACAACATTGAGGACCATTGGTCTAAGCTGAAAACCTCCATTACTGCAGCTTGTGAACAAACTATTGGATATGAAACTAAGAAACATCAGGATTGGTTTGATGAAAATGACAATGAGATTAAATATATAATTGACCAAAAAAGGAAAGCCTTCCAAATATGGCAAAATGATATTAACTGCGCTGCCAAGAAAAAAACCTGCGCTAGCGCAAAGGCTGAGGTCCAAAGAAGAACAAGAGAACTTAAGAACGCTTGGTGGAAAAAGAAAGCTGAAGAAATTCAACAACTTGCAGAATCTCATGATGCACGGGGCTTTTTTAAGGCCACAAGGGCCATTTATGGACCAAAAACCTATGGTACAAACCCTTTACAATCAAAAGATGGCACCAAACTCTTAAAAGACAAAGAGTCTATTGCACTGCGTTGGAAAGAGCATTATTATGACCTTTTAAATCGTAAGTCTAAGGTGGATAATGAGATTTTTTCGCAAATCCCGCAAAAACAAATTAAAGAGGAACTTGCAATACTCCCCACTTTGGATGAAGTAAAAAAAGCCATTAATCAAATGAAGAACAACAAAGCTAGTGGACCAGATGGGATTCCTGCTGAAATCTTTAAAGAAGGGGGCCCCGAACTTATACAACATCTTCATAAACTCATCGAAAAAATCTGGATAAGAGAAGAGATCCCAGAAGACTTCAGGGATGCCATAATTATCACCCTCTTTAAGAAGGGTGATAGAACAGACTGTGGAAACTATCGGGGCATTTCTCTCTTAGCAACCGCAGGTAAAATATTTGCTAGGATTCTCGCAAACCGTCTTCTATCTATTTCAGAAGAGATCCTCCCTGAAACTCAATATGGTTTCCGCCCCTCTAGAGGGACAGTAGACATGATTTTTACTGCACGTCAGCTCCAAGAAAAATGCCGGGAGCAAAATCAACCCCTTTATATGGCATTTATCGATTTGGCTAAGGCCTTTGATACTGTAGACCGTACAGCTCTCTGGACTATCCTTATGAAAATTGGATGCCCCAATAAATCTGTGAATATCTTGCGACTTCTCCATGACAACATGACGGCAACGGTTTTGGACAACGGCTCTCATGGTGCTCCATTTAAAGTGGGATCAGGTGTTAAACAGGGATGTGTTATCGCCCCAACATTATTTGCCATTTTCATCGCCATGGTTTTACATCTTGTCGAGGGGAAACTTCCCACCGGTGTGGGAATTATATATCGAACAGATGGAAAGCTTTTTAATCTCAGCAGGCTGAAAGCAAAAAGTAAGGTAATTACAACCTCCGTTGTGGAACTTCAGTATGCTGATGATAATGTGGTCTCCGCACATTCAGAGGATGATCTCCAAACTATCCTAAATGCTTTTGCAGAAGCATACGAAAAACTTGGTCTCTCACTTAACATCAAAAAAACCAAAGTGCTTCATCAGCAAGTGCAAGCCAATCCTTTGGTGATGCCATCTATCCAGCTTGGCGGGACAATACTGGAAAATGTCGATCATTTTCTCTATCTTGGCAGCTATCTTTCTGTTACAGCTAACATCGACAGTGAAATCCAGCATCGTCTGAGCTCCGCAAGTGCCGCATTTTCTCGAATGAAACATAGAGTGTTCGAGGATCGGGATATTTGTAAGAAGACCAAAACACTGGTTTATGAAGCCATTGTATTACCAACTTTATTGTATGCCTGCGAAACATGGACTATCTATAAACGTCACTTCCACCTCCTTGAAAGGTTTCATCAACGTTGCCTCCGGAAAATCCTGCAAATTACTTGGGAAGATAGGCGAACAAATGTCAGTGTACTGGAAGAAGCAAAGACTACTAGCATTGAAAAAATGATCCTTCAACGCCAACTTCAGTGGACCGGCCATGTTGTTCGAATGCCTGACTGCCGTCTCCCAAAGCAGTTACTTTACTCCCAACTCAAGGATGGAAAGCGGAATATCGGTGGTCAATATAAGAGGTTTAAAGATGTTCATAAGGCTAATCTAAAAAAATGCAATATAAACATCGAAAACTGGGAAGCTCTGGCCCATGAACGATCTAAATGGAGGTTGGCCTTTCACAAAGGTTCCATGGACTTTGAAGAAGCCCGAGTGCAAGGTGAAAGGGAGAAACGTGCTAAGCGAAAAGCACGTCAAATGAATCCTTTACAGGACCATCTTCTATCTGGTAACCTGTGTCCTCACTGGTGGGAAGCTGTGTGGATCTAGAATTGGCCTCCACAGTCACTTACGGACCCATCGCTAGAGTCTACACAATCTTCTTTAGAATTTCCTCCTTTTATCCCGGAAGACAATCTTACTCGGTCACGAGTGATCGCCTGATGATGATTAGCTCCTCAGACATTTGCTTTTCAGTCTATTTTGTATGCAAGATGTTCATACTTTCAGGCCGAAACAATTCAGTTGGGACACTGGGTATGCAAAAATAGTATGTCTGCAGGTTTCCATGTACCTGAGCATTCCACTTAGCAAGTGTGCTGAACCTGTGCACTCACCTCTTAAGTTCACAACATGCACACACCAGTGATCTTTGGCTCAGACAAAAGCTGTATTGGCACACACACTTGCACACCGTGGCTGGCACATGGATTAACAGCACAATTCTCTGCATGTTTACTCGGAAGCAAGTTCAAGAAGGCTTACAGGGCACAGTAACTGGTGAAAAGCTTGTAACTGTCATCTTAGATTACTTTCCAGGGTGTATTTATATTTATACTTTCCACACCCATGTTAACCATCCCAACCCATAGTTGAAAAGGCAATGGTGATGTTTGCCTTTTTTCTGAGCCTTGAGCAAACCACTCCAGTCCCAGGAAACAGCTAGAAATGTAACAGAAGTCTCTCAGCAATTTTACACACCATCCTTGTAATGAGTGGTGGGAAAAAAGGGAGGGAGAGGGGCTCTTGGAGCAGGGTGGGGGGGGGAGGATGTTGCGAACAGCATGGAAAGGAATGAGAGGAACTATTATACTCACTGTAGCATGAACTTTGTAGTTGTTGGTGCTTTGCTTCCAATTATATTTTTATGTTCTATCTCTAAATGGAAACTGTGTATCTAAAAGGAAAATTTGAAAAAACCCCACCCCAAATTATTTTAAAAATCATCTTATTTCAAGATTTCTGATGTGTTTCATTTTAAACTGTACTTTTAAATGTGGTTTTTAATATTTTTTAACTATACTGTATGTTTTTATTGTTGTTGTTTTTAAATGTAAAAATTGTTGTGAACCGCCAAGAGAGTTTCGGCTGTGGGACGGTATAGAAATGAAATAAATGAAATGAAAGGAATATTAAATTTCAAGACAATCAAATGTGAAATTCACAATTTCACAACAAAAATATCCCAAAGCAAGTCTGATATCTCTAGTCCATCTGGCCCCCAGATATGAAATGCCCTCTACTTGGTTTGTGGCAATTAAATATATTCTATTATTAATTAGGTAAACCAGTAGCAGCTGATTTTTACCCAACTGCTCAATGCCAAATTGGGGGGGGGGGGAGAATTATTTGACTGTAGGCTGCCAGTACCAATAGTATTTTTCCTACATATGATTTAGGGCTGTCGCTGAAAAGATGCAGGATGAAGCTAAGTCCAGGCACAAACCAAGGCTTGGCAAAATACAAAGGTTTGGAAGCCTTTTGCCTAGAGTTTTGGTATTTCCAGAATCTCCAAGTGGAATTACGGGATGTTGAAGGAACAGGATCTCTATTCTAGAGGGAACCACAGCGTCCGGGAAGCGAAACAAGAGTTAACACGAGCACTACACAATTAGCTTCAGAATGTCTTGCAATTGGGCTGCGGTTAGATTGCAGCAAGTATTAATCTCCGCTCTCAACCCAGAATCCTAGAGACCGTTTGGAATCCGGATCTCCTTCCTGTCGTTCCAAGGAGCGGTAGAGTTCTTACCAGTCCCAAGCTTAAGGCTGCAATGCTCTGTACACTTAATAAGAAGAAAGCCCCATAGAACCCAATGGACTTTACTTCTGAGTAAAGATGTTTAGGATCGCACTGCACAAGGTTGTTTGCTTCCGAAGTGCTAAAACAGGCGGATCCAGGCTTACCTCAAACGCTCCTCCGCCTCAGATGGAAAGACTACGGGAAAAGTAGCAAAACTTCCAGCTTCCTTACGCCGGTGCGTGGCGGTTCCTTTGCAGTTGCTCCGCCCAGAATTTAAGGGAGCAGTTGGCTGCAACTGCGCTAAGGAGCGACGGGGTGGAGGTGTGGAACTTGTTAGGAACCGGTTTAAACGGCCTGGCATGATGAAACCACTTACTGTAGGCTGGAGTTGCAAGCTGGGTAGCCGGAGCTTATGCATGCTTACCAAGAAGGAAGACCCATTCTATTAATGGGGATTACTTCCAAGTAAGAGTTAACAGCCCGATCGCAGAGGATCTCAGCGTTGCAGTCCGCTTTATGTCTGTTTACTCGGATGTAAGCCCTGTGGAGCTCAATGGGATTTACCGCCAGCGACCTTTGAAGCTGCAGATAAAAAAAACATTTACTTGGACGTCCCATTGAACTCAACAGGAATGTCATCCGAGCAAACAGGCACAGATCGGATTGCCAAGCTGAAGTGCGAGGCGCTTGACTTGGGGAGTCAGTTCTACTCAGGAGTAACTCGGCGGCGTTTAACCTGCCGCAGGTCGGGCTGCGAGCGCCCGCCGTCCTCTTTTTGTCTAGAGCGGCTCGAACGCTGCGCCTTTAAGAAGGCGCCACCGGCTCGGCCGGCCGCCCCTCCCTCCTTCGCCTCCCTCCGGGCGAGGCTTCTCTCCTGACCCGGGAACCGAAACCCTCCGGCTGCCGGAAGCGCGCGGCGTGCGCGCTCAGCCGCGAGAGAGCCGCCGCTCCTCCTCCTCCGACGCCTGCTCGCAAGCGCCGCGAAGCGCGCTCGGCGGGGCGGGGCGGCGCGCTAGAGGGCGAAGCGGGCGGGCGCGTCTCCGCTCAGCCGTGCGGGCGGGCGATTCCAGCCAGCCGTGTCTCCTTCCGGGATTCCCGCAGCAAGACCCGTTGCCTCGCGATGGGAGCGGAGCAGAGCGCAGATACGGAGAGCCGGCCTCATGATGCGCATGCTTCAGGTGGGTGCCCCTTCTTCCTTCGCAAGGCTTTGAGCCGGGGCTTTTCCGCGGTGCTCGCCGAGGTGATCAACGTGCCCCCGCAGGCTGCATTTGGGGGCTCACATGACGGAATACTCCTCCGTACAAAGCAGTGTCCTCTGCATAGAAAACTAAGTGCTGGGGAGAAGGCCTGAGCTCGCCTGATCCCCCTTTACAGTCAAACAGTCCCCATGGTCGCATCTTGTGGGAACAAATCCCATAGGTTAATTGTGCATTGTGTGAAAGACTTTGAGAAGAATCAGATGACACAGCAGTAGAATAGACTGCCGCTTTGAATTGCAGGTGTGGATGAATCACATTTTTAAATTATGCCCCTTGTAAACAAAACAAAACAATCTCCTGCAAGTAGAACACTAGCACAGCATAGAAACTGTTGGGGTGGAATCATTCTCCTGCACCTGCAAGTTTCGTACTTCTAGGAACCTTGAAACAAGGGGACCATTTTAAAAAAAACCTCATCCCCGACCTGCAGCCTGAATTGGTACAACTCACTCTACTATCTCTGGGTTCTACCATTTTATTCTGCTGCATGTGTAGGCTAGGCCTGATCTATTTGTCTGAGCACTGTGTAACAATTGGATAGAGTTGAAGTTGGTACCCCTAATGACCAGTTGCACCAACCCCACGCTCGGGGCCTGTGCAAGGCAGTTTGGTGCCCTAGGCAAGATCAGATATTTAGCGCCCCCCCTTACCACTTGAGCCCTCCCTCCCTCCAGCCCTATGCCCATTATGAAATAAAAGTCAATTGGCAAAACCTAAAAAAATTATTATCATAAACATTGACAAACATACATAAAATACATGTTGATGTAGTACCAATTTGCTATTGTGAAGGACCAGCACCCAGGTCCTATGCGTGAGTTCGGCGCTTAACGGGTTAACCGGCACTGAGTTACAGCCCGTACAAGCAAGTGAAACCGACTAGGAGGTTTGCGTACACAAGAGGAAACTAGAGCCCTTTAAATTACCAAATAAGGCTTTATTTATTTACACAAGATACGGAGCGGAACTAACAGCTTTCTAGGAATACTATAATGTCAACACAACCCGAGGTGACCTCTACGTTTATCAATGAAACAGGCTCCCAGGCTAGCGCAGTGGGATTAGTCAGTTACCTTAGACTAAAGACTTTACGCTAGTCAATTTCAGCCTGGCTCCGGGTCAGCCGATCTGGGGATGAGAACAGCTTACTCCAGCCGCCGCTTGGGGGATGAACCTTGTTCCAAAGCACCCTGTGTTCCCAACAACCCCTCACAGGAAGGGAGAGGGGTTTTCTACCCCTGAGTTTCCCGCTCTCCCCACCCTCCAGGTCAGGTGGGGGCTTATGCCTGCCCCTTCGTATCAGGTGGGCTTATTCCTGCCCGGGAAGAAGGTGACGTACTGGGTACTTTACAGCTCTTTGAGACTGCCCTGATAGTTTGATGGTCTTGATGGTCCTTTCTTGGGTTTTGTGGAATTCAACCGAGACTCTCCATTGTTGGGGATGCCGGTCTGTCTGGCTGCTTCCCTGTAACTCAATCCCCCCTCCTCGCCCCCCTCCCCTGGACGGAGTGTGTGTGTGTGTGTGTGTGTGTGTGTGCATGCATGCATAGTGTCAGGCTTTCTCCATAGCTATATAGAAAAATTCCTGGTGAAGTGTGACAGAAACTACATTTAATGTTTAAAACTTCATTTTCCTTGCCTTTTTCTTGGCAAACTGGCAAACTATTTCTTTAATGTCTAAAGAAGATGCTAACTGAGATTCAATTGAAATGGTTGCCAAGCCAACCAGTCTTTCTTGGCACATTCTTGAACGCAGATAATTTTTTATTAATTTTAATTTGGAAAAAACTTCTTTCTCCACTGGCCACTGAAACTGGTAATGTTAATAGTATTCTGAGTGCCACTGAAACATTGGGGAAACTTTCAACCAATTTATGCTGCAATAGAAAATGCAGGACCTCCTGGGGATGCATAGTTTTGGGAAGCCTCCTGGCAATGGCTTGCAGCTCACCACACAGTTCCTCTGCATCTATATCCTTGCTGGCTCCATGAGTAAGAGACTCCTCCAAAGACTTGCACTCACTAAGAATATCCTCTGTGGGTAGTTTGGAAATCTTGACGATGTCATACAGGAACCCAAATAATGAGCTGTGTTGTTCAATCTAATGGAACCTTTCATTTATAGATTCTGTTGCCACATCTAAAATGGCATAATACAAGTTAACCTTGTACTTCTCTTTGGGATCCTGGACAGCCTCATCCTGGGCTTCATAATCAAACTGCCTTCTCTTTCTCCTTTGTCTCGATTGATTTGCTTCAAAAGTGGGCTCAATTTCCAACTCTTTAGCTATTTCTGTTGCATCCACCAATATTTTCTGGAAGCTCTCTTCACTTCGGAGAGTACTAATGTACTTTTTGGTGTTTTCTAGCTGTTTAATTCCCACTCTCAAGTCAGTTGTTTTCTCTTGTAGAAATTTGCTAGTGACATTCACTTCAAACAAAATGTTGTACCAGGTAATAAGCGATACTATAAACGAAAATTTAGCTGTATTATTGGCCAGTGTTTGTGCCTCAGATTGTGTCATAGCTCCAGCTGACCCCTTCTGACTTGTATCTTCAGATATCTCAATCAGAGCATCATAGACTTTGTCCAGGTTGTATCTCAGTGGTTTCAGAGCATCAATTCTACTTTCCCACCTTGTTTCACTGAGTGGTTTTACAGTCAGACCACCGAGATCAGTGATGTGACTTTTGAGGACTCCCCAATGCTGAGTAGATCCTGAGAAAAAATTGGATATTTGCTGCACCAAACCAAAGAAATTCACTGCCTCCAGGCAACTTTTTGCTGCATCATTGACAACTAGATTCAGTGAGTGAGCACTGCAAGGTACAAAGAAGGCACGTGTATTTAGATTCAGTATCCTCTTCTGCACTCCATTTTCCTTGCCCTTCATGTTACTGCCATTGTCATAGCCTTGTCCTCTCATATTTTCAACTTTCAATCCCATATCTTTGAGCTGCTCAAACAGAACTTCAGCCAAGAATGCCCCTGTAGTCTCTTGTAACGGGATGAATCCAAGAAAATGCTCTCTGATTTGCGCTTTGGTTTCATTCAAGTGAACAAAACGAAGAATCATGGTCATCTGTTCAGTGTGGCTGACATCTGGGGTGCAGTCAAGGATAACCGAATAGTATTTTGCTGACTTGACTGCTTCTGTAATCTGTTGCTTGATTGTAGTAGCTAAAATTTGTATTAATTTATTCTGGATGTCTTTGCCGAGATAATGTACATAAGTTTCTTTGTCAGTAACCCTCCGCAAGTGTTCCATCATCAGGGGATCAAAGAGGGCCAAATACTCAACAAATTTGAGAAAGTTCCCATTCCCAGATGTGAAGAGTTTTTCATTTGATCCACAGAATGCTAAATTTTGCATTATTTGGACTAATAAATCAAGCCCATGAGAAATGCATTTAAGGTTCTGTTACAAACGCAAACAGAAACACATTACAGATTTCTTTACTAAATTAAATTACAATAAAAATGTCATGTAATATATAACATAAATGTTTATTTTATAAAATACACGCGAATTCACGCTAAAATAACTTGATATTTCGGATCAATTTTAGATAACTTCCCATTGGTATATCATCACTATATTATTAAATGTTTTAGTATTGTTTATTCACTTTTTAATGCCGAAAAAATTGTGAAATTCCGTCTACTACAAGTCAAGATATGATTGGTAAAACAAACTTGGTAAAATACACATTTTAACGCTGTATTTTTTCCCCAAGGCATTTCTGGCGCCCCCTTTAGCCCTGCGCCCTAGGCAGCTGCCTAGTTGGCCTAATGGTAGCACCTGCCCTGCTAGGCTACGCTACTCTAAGAAGCGCTAGGATCTTTTGCTGGAGTCTAACGTGCGTTGTTTGTGAGTGCAGGTTCCCTGGTTATCTCTGTACTAAAACAGACAGGCATACTGAGAAGATACAAGTACCGTATATACTCAAGTATAAGTCGAGTTTTTCAGCACATTTTTTGTGCTGAAAAATGCCCCCTCGACTTATACTTGGGTCAGCGCACTTATACTGGAGGCAATAAGTTTTCCCAGTTTTTTTGGGTGAAATTAGGGGCCTCGACTTATATTAGGGTCCACTTATACTTGAGTATATACGGTATACTTTTATTACATGAAGGATAGAACAGATACAGAATCCTTAATATAGTCTCTTAGATTTAAATACAAGCATTAAAGAGCAAGGCAGCAATTACCATTCACACTCATGCCCTATAAGTCTAAGAGGTAAAGACCTTAACCTAATAGCCTATGGGATAGAAATAAGATTGGAGACTAGAGCTCTATGCTACACAGAAAGAAAGAAACTTCAGAGAGCCCAAAGGCTTGTACCTGTCCTTATTGTTCGTCCAGTGAAGCCAATTCTGATAGCAGTTGTCTTGTGGGTTAAGGTGAGTTGTGAGAGCTACCTTCCATTGTAAAAACTTTGATTCTTATACTCTTTCCCTCCTTATTTGTCCTATGGGGAGGGGAGGGGTCCTCTCTAGTGAGCGAGCAAGTCCTAAACTAATCCTCCTATTGTATTGCATTTTCCCCTTAGACATTTCTTCTTGACTAAATATTTCTTTTTTTGAAATTTTAAAAAAAGTTTATTGAAACTGTTACATAAAAAACAGAAAAGAAAAAAAGAAATATATAAATACACACACACACACACACACACACACACACACAGAGAACCTACAACACTAAACTACGATGGACTCCTGATTTTTCCCTACAGCAAATATAAGCAACAATAATTTCTCATATTCTGTAATTACAAAGAAATTTCCATTTCCCCCCGTATTCCAAAATTTCTTCTATTTCAAAAGACCCATAAAAATAAAAAATCAATCATTTTTAATTTCTATAAAAATTATTAAAGATTTCCATTCAACCCTTAATATTAGTTATTCTCTAAATGATACATAAGTACCAAAATCCTTACTAAACATTATTAAGCATTTCTGTAAAACTTAACATACTATGACCTTCCACTTTTGCTCAATTACCAATTTTCACAGATAACTATATATTTTAACAATAACATAATTTCCATTTCTAATTTAATATTAAAATATATGTCTTAATTTTATTCTCCCAATTCCAGCCTCTTCAACTCTTGGGATCTCTCTCACCAATCCCTATCAAGATCAACTTCAACCTCTATTATAGACCTCTCCCACAGGTCTTTCCGGTATCCTTCTATTTAAGATTTCTCACACAAATCTTTTTCAATTATTCTGCTATTAGGATCTCTCTTACAGAGACCCCTTCCCAATTCAAAGTACACCTTAATCCAAGTCATAATTATATTTATAAGCTCTCATAGAATGGTTTCAATTACATCACCATTGTGGATAACGAGAAATTTATTTAGGTCAGCAGTAAACATAATTAGTCCAGTATCCAATAAACATAGTCATTTCTGCCAGATCCAGTATTCATCCAATACTTTTCATTCCAAATTGATAAGACGGCCACAATCGAAGATTGAGCACAACTTTTGCAACATTAGTACACCGAAGGGAAGACAACTCTACCAGCTGGTCAAAGCAACCAACATCTTCATCATGTTATTTTCAACTGTGACACAATCAGAAATAGTTTCAGAAGATGGCTGAAAATCCTCTGTATCTTTTCCACTGAAAAGAAGCAGCTGGCGAACCACTCCAAGCTGATAACTCAGGATAGTTTCTTCCTCAATCATAAATTTTAAAGTAGCTTTCTCATCCTGAGGCATAGATTCCATACTGACAGTGGAAATATTAAAATCTTGTGCAGCGCCCATATTATTTGAAGCAAACTCCCCTCCCCTCACTTCCTCTTTAGGTTCCGAGATCATTACCTCTACACAATTCAGTTCCCATTTTTTCCCCAAAGCATCAAGCTTATCTTCTATTTTCTTAGAGAACCGCATCAAAGCGTTGTAAATCTTAGTTATGTTCATTTCTGTCTCCTCTTCAACCGACCCGTTGTATATCATTGCTATCTTCTTTTCCGACAGTCAAGTCAAAACAAAACCCTCTTTAGGAAGGACAACTTCATCCAGTTGTTCCACTTAAAATAAACAGATCCAGAAATCTCTTTCTAGTCCATTTCAAATTTTATCTGTAATCTTGTGAGTCCAAATTTCTTAAAATCTGATTTTTAACCTTTATATTTCCAAGCAAAAATGTATCTTACCATATTTAGTCTTTTAATCTGTTGTATAGGAAGAACCCCTCTTTATTCCAAAACAGTTGTAATCCATCAATCGAGGGATGAAGGAGGACAGGCGCAGTGTTTTAGCCGAACTGCAGACATGCCTGGGAGACAGATAGATTTACTCCACGCCTTCAGAGTACTCAAATAGGAATCAGCTGAAGAGACCGCAGTGAGACTCCCAACAAAGCACTCTATAAAGGAACTTGTGGAGATATCTCACGATCAGCCATAAGATTAGGGTTGATTAATGGCTAATAATAATAATAATAATAATAATAATAATAATAATTATTTCTTACCCGCCTCTCCACTCAGATCGAGGCGGGGAACAACCATAAATATAAAATACATAACTAGTTAAAGACATAGTACCGTAAATATTATTAAAATATTCTTAAAAACCTTTAAAAGTATCCTAAAAACTCTTAAAATTCCACTGAATAGCCAAAATTCGAAGATATGTTGCCCCCGCCCAAAGACGAAGTGTCAGCCTGTTGCTTTCCCTCGCCAGAAGCCTTGACTGACTAAATATTTCTTTAATTATTTTTTGCTGTATTTTATTCTGTTTTTTACCTCTCTACTAACATCCTATAAATCCCATCACCTCTTAAATTATTTACACAGACTGGAGTCGTCTTCTTTGCACATCACTTAATCCCATCAAGACAGGGACCTCCTGTAGAAGATACTTTGCATTCTTATCTTTATCACCTCCAGTCACCCAAAATCACACCATTCATCACATTTCTCTTTCTCTCAGTACCAAAGGTTACTCCAGTTCATTCTTTTTCACTTACCCATAAAGCATAGCAACTTTTCAGGACTGGTTGGATGCTTTCTTCCTTTCCTTCTGTCTATTTTATATTCCGCCCTATCAGGAGGGATGATTAAATCATTAGCTGTGTTTAAATCTCCCTTTGCAAGGACGGGCAGTCTTTAATGTCCCCCTTTTTTGCATTCATTCATTTTATTTCTATACTGCCCAATAGCCAAAGCTTGCTGGGTGGTTTCCAAAGATTAGAACCCTAAAAATACAATATGATAACATAATATAGATACAGTTATGTACAAAAATATAACCATTTTTAAACAATCAGCAACAGCAATAGCGAACAATAAATCCTGTTAAAAAACTCATAATATGCTGTCAAATGCCTGGGAGTAGAGGAAAAGGTTCAGAGGAGGGCAACAAAGATGACCGGGGGGACTGGAAACAAGGCCGTATGAGGAGAGACTGAGGGAACTGGGCATGTTTAGCCTTCAGAAGAGAAGACTGAGGGGAGATATGATAGCAGTCTTCAAGCACTTGAAAGGTTGTTGTAGCGGATGGGACCCCTTACTCCAAAGCCCACACCCTCAATGTGTACTTCGCTCTCACCAAGTGCCTCCTTTGATGGGTCACTTCAGACTTGAAGCTGTCTTCTTAAACCGCGTTAGCCGATTATGTGTCTTAGGTCTTATATGTAGCTGTTCACCCACGTTTGTTTGTCTTTATTAAGAGTGGTTTGTTTTATTTGATTACTTGAAGCAGGGTGCCCCTCCGTTAATTCACTTCTTACTCTCCTGTCACCAGTCAGACTCTGGAGAATTAGAACTGTGAAGGTATAAAGAGGTTTGGGATATTGCTTTAAATGATAAACTAACATGTAGTATTAAATGTAAAAGGGGACAATTAAAGAAAAATAATTTTAAGGAAATATGGGGATCTTTTTTAGATTATGTTTTAGTAAAAGGGAAAGGGAGTAAGCCATGTCATGATATGATGTATTTTTGGAATATAGATTAATAATGGATTATGTGGATAGAATTGGTTTTGGCCCCGGGGTGACGGGTGCACTTGTAGTGTATGATTTGTAGGTTTATGGTTTTTTTTTTGTGTGTATGTGTGTTCTTTAAAAATATAAATAAAAATTAAAAAAAAAAAAAAGAACTGTGAAGGATCACTAGCAGGATCCTTTGCGTGAGTTCGGCGCTTAACGGGTTAACCGGCACTGAGTTACAGCCCGTACGAGCGCTGGCGACCACCTGCGAGGCTTTCGCGCACAAGAGGAAACCGCAGCCCTTTAAATGACCAAATAAGGCTTTTATTTGTTTATACAAAACACAGAACAGAACTAACAGCTCTCCAGGAATACTACAATGTCAACACAACCTTAGTTGACCCCCTGCGTTACTCAATGAACAGGCTCCTAGACTAGCGGATTGAATCTGGTCAATTACCTCAGATCAGAGACTCTACGCCTAGTCAGTTTCAGCCTGGCTCCGGGTCGGCCGATCCAGGGATGAGACTGGCTTATTCGGGCTGCCGCTTGAAGGACGAAGCTGGCCCTGATGTACCCTGGTTCCCAACAACCCTTTACCGGAAGGGAGAGGGGTTTTCTACCCCGGAGTTCCCAGTCTCCCCGCCCTCCAGGTCAGGTGGGGGCTTATGCCTGCCCCCTTCGTTTCAGGTGGGCTTATTCCTGCCCGGGAAGAAGGTGACGCACTGGTACTTTACAGCTCTTTGAGACTGCCCTGATAGCTTGATGGTCTTTGATGGTCCTTCCTGGGTTTTTGTGGATCTCCACCGAGACTCTTCTTTGTTGAGGATGATGACCTGTCTGGCTGCTTCTCCTGTGACTTCACCCCTCCTCCCTCGCCTCCTCCCTTAGGGGAAGACTGTGTGTGTGTGTGTGCAGACTTGTGTTGGGCTTTCTCCACAAGAACTTTGAATAAAAAGATTGATTTATTGTTCTAACAAAGTCTCAAAACTGATATTCAACTCAGGCACAGATAACTTGGATTTTTAACAGTTAATTCAAACTTGTTCTTTGCTTAGATTCAGGTTAAAGGCAGGCAAATGTTATACAGTGCTCTTTGTATCAATTTGGCTTGGTTACTTGAAAGTTACAGTATCAGACCAGGGAACTTAACTGTCCCTCACACTAGTCCAGAGTTTCACCTTCTTCCTCAGACAGAAGGTCCTTCACTCCCTAAGTGGAGACTCCTGTGAATTGTTCTATACTAACACCTTCACGTTTGCTTTCTCACAACTTAGTTACTAGATTTCCTGTCTGAACTCTTCTCTTCAGTACCACCTTTCCCTACCTACTCTACTAACCTTCCACTCCCTCTCTCACTCCAACCCACTCTCTTCCCCAACTGACAACCAACAACCCTTAACTGTCAACTCCCTGGGGTTCTATGCTCTCCTTCAACCAATCAGAGCCTCTGGAATGTTCAGGTTGGCCCCTCCCTGGGCTTCTGCCTGTCACTCCGCCACAGTCGTCACACAGAGGAGGGCCAGGATCTCTTCTCGATCATCCCAGAGTGCAGGAGACAGAATAATGGGCTCAAGTTACAGCAGGGCTGGGAGTTGTAGACCAAAAACAACTGGGGACCCAAGGTTGGAGAACACTGAGTTACAGGAAGCCAGATTCCGCCTGAACATCAGGAAAAACTTTGACTCTTAGAGCAATACGACAATGGAACCAAGTACCTAGGGAGGTGGTGGGCTCTCCCACTCTGGAGGCATTCAAGGTGCAACAGGACAACCATCTGTCAGGGATGCTTTGACTTGGGTTCCTGCATTGAGCAGGGGGTTGTACTCGGCCTTCTAGGCCCCTTCCAACTCTACTATTCTATTCTGTGAGTATTCGGAGGATTTTCTTACCTTACTCTATTATGACAATCAACACCAAATCCAGACAGACACCGAAGCTATTTTATTTAACTAAAATAACAAATGTATTGTGGATGTTTGTTTATTCAGAAGTAAAGATACAAGATTTAACAAGCATATGGGTGTTGTTGTTTTTTTAATTTTTGAAAATTTAGTTAGGGCGCAATCCTATGGCCACTAGACTCTGTGAAGACGGCCATAGGAATAGTTGGAGTCCCAGTTCTGACCTCAGAAAAGTGCTCTGAGGTCGGAGCTGGGACATCAACATCGGAGAGCCCTCCCTCCACCCTCGCAGCCAGCAGTGCTGGCTGCCACTCCGAGGTCGCAAGAGCAACCTTGGAAATGGCGGTTTGGGGGCTCGGAGGGGAGGAGCAAGGCACCTCCATGCTAAGTGGAATCCTGGCAGTGCCGCAACCTCCTCTCCTCGTGAGCTGGGGGAAAATATTTAGATGGCCAAAATCGGCCATCTATGTTTTCTGGAGGGTGAGAGAAGTGTGGAGGCAATCCCTGCCTTTGTGATCTCCCCGCCATCCATAGGATGCCCGTAATCCTCCCAGGTTCGGGTTACGGCAGTGTTCCTCAACCTTGGGTCCCCAGATGTTTTTGGCCTACAACTCCCAGCATGCCCAGCCAGAGCTGGCTGGGGCATGCTGGGAGTTGTAGGCCAAAAACATCTGGGGACCCAAGGTTGAGGAACACTGGGTTACGGGCAGCCACATTGGATCACGCTGTTAAATGTTTGAGTTTTTTCCAGATATTTTGAGATCAAGTTTATTTTTAAATGATTTTTTATTTAAACCCCCCCCCCCCCCCAATTAAATCGACTGTGTCAGCCAGGTCAACATGAGAAACTTAACATTTAGGCTTATTCAGCCAACTCAGTAGTATTCATCTTCTTTGTCCCCCTCTTGGGGAAAAGAGTAAGATTGAACTAGATACGGACGCCTATGGGACCCCATAAAATTGAGGCGCCAATCCAAGACCCTGTTTACAAAACTTTTTTTTAAAAGATTATATAAATACTTCTCATAATACAGAAGTAGAATTTATAATCCCTATTCCATAATGAGATCTTTGAACTATAACACATTTTAAACTAAAACTATGATCATGTAGGACTTTTTTTCAAAACAAAACAAAAACATTTTTAAAAAGTTGATTTTTTGATTCTTTTAAAATAATAATTGATTTTTATCCACCCTGGTTTGTCTGTTCCAGCATCCCCTTCACCAGCCAAACAACGAGCTAAAATGGATGATATTGTTGTGGTGGCACAAGGGACCCAGTCATCACGAAATGTCAGCAATGACCCAGATGTCATCAAGTTGCAGGAAATCCCAACTTTCCAGCCCCTTCTGAAAGGTAAGGTATTACTCAAAGTTCACATGGGGAAAAAAGAGGTTGCTGGGACTATTCCGCCCCCCCTCGTTTCTTTGTGTTCCATTGCACTCTTGATTCTTGATTATGAGGGGGCCGCAGGAACCCCGCTGCATGGGCCCCAGCAGAGGCGTGAAATGCTCCCATTAGCGCTTCTGCAGACCACTTGCGCTAATGGGAGTTTTAAAAAAATTAATTTTTGCGTGCCCATTTCTGGGTGTAGGGAAAAAAAAATACTGGGCAGCCCCTCCAAGATGCTTCTGTGGCACTTTGAAGGGGACGACGACTGGTGGCTGCCCAAACGGGGAGCGAGGACAAAACAGCCACGGCAAGCCGGAAACGGCTCAGCTTCGTGGTGGGGAGGGAGAGGGAACTCGTTCCTCCCACGGTGTCCCCTGGGATACCGTGGGAAGGAGGGGAAGGGAGGGAGCGAAGCACCCATGACGAGCCCCCTGATTGTCTGCCGGGCTCATGGTGGGTGCTTCGTGGAACAACCAACCCATCGTGGCAAATCACCACAGTGGGTTGTCGTGACGTGCAAACCCCCCCGTTCTGTTGTGCAGAGTGAAGAGGTGACTCTACCAGTGTGCTTAGGTATAACTTGATACTTCCTGGGAAACAAGAATGTGTTGCTGCATGTCCTTGTTCACAGGGGGAAGAACTCACATGTTGTCCCGTTTGTACAGCGTGTGTGGCTGAGAACAGATGCAATGTGCTCCTGCTGTTGCATGGAAAGAGTGATAATAGTGAGCAACCTATCCTTTACGGACGTTTGCCTGCCATTATTAATCTTCTCATTGCGGGCTCCCCGACAAGCTTCCAAGGAAATCCAAGGGTTTCCTAGAACACAGTGTGACAACTGGTTTCATAGGCACTCTTAAGGTATCAGTAAGTCTGTCAGTATATACTGACATCTGGTGGCTGTTGTGAAATGCTGCAGCCAGATAATTTGGTTAGAGCAGTGTTCTCCAACCTTGGGTCCCCAGATGTTTTTGGCCTACAACTCCCAGCATGCCCTGGGGCATGCTGGGAGTTGTAGGCCAAAAACATCTGGGGACCCAAGGTTGGAGAACACTGGGTTAGAGAATCTGTTTTTTGTTTTTCTGAAACACTAACTGCACAATCCTATACATTTCTGCTCAGAAGTAAGTCCCATTGAATTCAGTGGGCATAGGATTGCAAACTAAGGATGCTTCCAGCAGCAGTGGGAAAACATGGGACAATTACAAATTGAAGATGGCATCGTCTGGACCCCCTGTAAAATTCCATGAATGAGGAAGGGTGGTTGCACAATAAAATAACGATAATGTATCTTAACAAATGCTCAATCTTAAGAAAAGTTGGTGCTCCATGAGAAAGATAAGGCCATGCCAGTGCTGAGATGTTCTCTCTGGGAACTATGTGGGAGGCCACACATTTTGGCTGGTCTTGGCAACCAACCATGGCTTCTAGTAGCCAGGAAGGCTTGGCTTTCTTGTTCCTTCTTCCAGAGGCAGCTAAGGGCATTCCTTATCATACCTGCAACCCAGATAGAGGGTTTTAGAACGGAGGAGTGACAGACAATTTGTGCGCATGTGTTGCCCTTCTGTGTCCCGTGACACTCATGCTATGGCTCAGCATGAGCTGCAGCCTAGTGCCATTTTGAAAGAGGTGCGCGCTCCTTCCAGTGCTGCTGATGGCTTCAAAAAAATTGTTACTCCTCTGGCAGAGTATGCTAGAGGCTTTCAACACTAGTTGCGAGAATTAAATTTATGGTTGCCCCTAGCAATTTAGCAACCATATTTGTGGACTCCTGTTAGAGTAGGGGTACACAACCTGTGGCCTGCCAAAGCCTTAACTACAGCCCCTCGGACCTCCCGAGCTGATTGTACCGTTGCTGCCAACAATACAGGTCACCTGTTCCTGCGAGGACAGAGCAGTCTGTGTGAGGATATCTGGTGAAGGAGTTATCTGTATGAGGATCTCTCGGGATGGGGTGGAGAGAAGGCTCTCCCCCCCCGCCCCCCAGCCGCCCTGAGAGATCCTCACACATGTTGCACTCTTGCTAGCAGTGAGGAAAGAGCTATCTGTATCAGGATCTCTGGTGTGTATGTGTGTGCACGGCCCCTGATCCCTAAGCCACCATCACATGCAGCCTTTGGGGCTGAGAAGGTTGTGGACCCCTGGGACAGAGAATCAGACTTGCCCCAGGAAGGCCTGCCCTTCCATTAAGATCTTCTTATGGGTGCTCCTGCCTGGCAGCGTGAGGCAGCTGACTGTCAGAGCGAGGCCTCCTTTGTGGTGGGCCCTCTCCATAAGAGTGGCTGAATGAAAGAGTCTTCCAAGAGATGCATGAAGTACTTCTATTGGCGGTGTTTAGACACCAGATTTAAACTTTCCTTCGTAAAGTTTATGTATGTTGCCTTGGCTGAATAAAATTGTTTAAATGCTGTTCACCCAGAAGCTTACTTTGTGGCCTTGGGCCAAGTCTCTTTCTCGTCTCTCACAGTATGACCTTCCTCGCAGGGTTGTTGTAAGGATAGAATAGGATAATCCCCATATACGGTACTCTGTTCTGAGCTCTCTGTTAGTTTTATATCCCACTCTTCCTTCATTCTAAATAAAGGTAGCTAATTGATTGTCCTTGGTTCGATTGAGGTAATGGAAGAGCTGCAACATGGGACTGGATTGTCAGTCACCCAGTGTGAGTTTAAGTTGTATTTTTCTTAGAGACATGGTTGATTCCCACATTGCTCTCAAAGACAGCTGAGGCTGGGGTGTAGCATGGCAGCATCATGTGATTTCCTAACCAAGTGTGGAGTAAGAGTGTGGAGTAAGAGGTGGCAACCACACCAATGAGGGCCTAACTAGATGTGGGGTTAATTGTGTGTTATGTAAATAGCGCTGGGGAAGCCTGAGCAGCCTCTGAATGGTGGAGGGTGAGGAGGGGAAGTCACTCTTCCTCTCCCTGCCAAAAATCGCCTCGCCAAAGCTTCTGTCTGCATTTCAAGTGAAGCTCCTTCCCATTGGCACCAGTGGAGACTTCCCTTGAATAAAAATAGCAGTTTTGGAGAAAAAGAGTTGGTTATTCTCCCCCACCCACCCATGGCTGCCATTTACAGCACAAAAAATCAATACACTGACTAATTTGGCCCTTAAATACTGCAGGATCAGTTCAAAAGTGACATTTTGATACATAGGCTACAGAAATGTAATGAAGTGCTCCGAACAGTTGACCACTACTCCTAACACGACAAGTAATGCAAGGTAAGGCTACCTTCTGAGGCACCCATTCTGGTACTACTGATTCTAATTCTCCATTTCCAGTGCAGCCCATTTGAAAAATGTTTGTGTGAGATTGCTATTGTTTCCAACAGGTGGCAATGTTCACTGCCTTTTTGGTACACTGCTGTACAATTTTAAGTGCTCCAAAGAACAGCTAATGTTCAGAGTGATAAAGGGAATCCATAAGAGGCTAGGTAAGGATCCAAGAAGGTGGCAGTAGAATAACAAACAGCAAGGTTTACAACGGGGATAGCAGAGTCCCTATAGTGTTACAGCCTAGTGAAGAAATACTCCTTTTCAAAATGGGAGTTAAAGTGAGGGAGGTATTGTGGTCTGTTGGGCCATAGCTCAGTGGTAGAGCACATGCATAAGGTCCCAGATTTAATCTCTACTTCGATATCAGAGAGCAGGGTTGGGAAAGACCTCCTTTGAGACCTTGGGGGAACTGCTGCCAGTCAGGCTAATATTAGGCTAGATGCACCAAATGGTTTGACTGGGTATAAATGACCCTCAAATGTCCTTTGCATAATCAGCTCTTGGGGTGAGGAGTTTGAAGCAGATGCAGGAGTCCACGAAGCGAAAGCAATCCTGTGTGAGAACATGGCCACAGTCGAATTCTTTCCCCTTTATCCGTGTGCATCTGCTAATTTAGCCTCTTCAGTTCTCTTTGCTTGCTTGCCAAGAAGAAATATTTTTCACTGGGTTCTTCTGAGGCCCCTTCCTTTGGTCAGTGGAGACAAGAAGAGACTTCGGGACTGAGCTACCGGTGCCTTGCCCTGCATTCTCAGAGAGGACGAGCAACATAGAGCTGAAACGTAATCAATAATGAGAGCTGAAACGTAATCCAGGCAAGACGGAGGTGCTGCTGGGTGAAGGGGTTCTTCTGTTGGTCTGGGTTTAGGCGTTCAGCCTGTTTTGGATGAGGTTGCACTCCCTGATTAGAACTGGGTGTGCAGCTTGGGAGTCCTGGGTCCAGGACTCCTTCTGGATGCCCAGGTGGCAGCAGCCAGAAAGTGTATTTCAGCAGCGTTGACTTGTTTGCCTTTCTGGTGAAGTCAGACCTAGTCACAGGCATTCGTGCCCTGGTTACCTCCAGATTGCGTTAGCATAAGCAGGCTCTACATGGGGCTGCTTTTGCAAAGTATTTGAAAATATACATTGGTTCAGCATGCAGCAGTCAGGTTATTATCTGCTGGGAGGGGGTCTGATCATATAATTCCAGCTGCAGTGGCTACCAATTAGCTTGCAATTTGCTTTTGTTGCTTTTAATCAGTAGATGCATCTACTAAAGAGTAAAGTGTGCCTCCGACTAACTGATGGGGCTGAAATGGAAGGGCAGCTGCCAGGCAGCTTGTGTAGGCACACTGGCTCCCTCCCCACTCGTACTTCATTTGCGTAGAACAGGCCCCCCCCCACACACACATCCCCCTTAACAATGGACTTTAGTTCAAACAGTAAGTAGTAGTGCATTATCCTACTCTGAAGAGGAATTATGCTCTTCTTTCATAAAAAAACACACAACAAAGATGGCCGTGCTTGTCCATGAGGGAAAAAAAATCCATAATCTACAGCTGGGCAATACCTTTTATCAGGATAAGACCAACCAAAATGCAACAAAAGAACTTGGAGGCTTGCACACTTTTTGTGTCATTTTGGTTGGTCCTAATGAAAGTATTGCTCTTGCTTCAGTATCCCCCAAAGTCATCCACTTTTGATAATGTGCCAATGTATTTTAACTTGAGTCAACCCAATGGCAGATGTTTAGTCAACTGAAAGGCTGAAGTTCAATGAGGCTCTGGGCATGAGTACTGGGCGGGCTCTTGCACACAGCTAGAGGAGGAGTCTTTGGCTTTATCTGCCTGCATGGCTGAACAGGACAGTGGACATCAAACCTAGAAGCAACTTGTGTGTTCAGCTGTGCAAGTGGCTGCAGTGCAAACCTCAGACACCTCCAACTGCACAGACAGTTATTTCCTGCATGTAGCCTGGTAGGATTGCAGCCAAAATCTTTAACTGGCATTCATATTGTATGGTGTGTCCTTGTTAAAATATGCGAACCCTGTGTTATGCTTTTTTTTTAAAAAAAGATGTCTCTTCAGAATTGTATTTTCATTTGAAGATGCAGCTTTAAGCCTTGTGGGCTGCTTGCAAAGTTTTCTGCAGCACCAGCTGACGCCTTTTTGAGAGATGTTGGTGTGGAGAGAAAGCCAGAGCATACATTGAACCCTGACACCTTGAACCCTGGCACACTGATCCCTGACTTGTTTTTCTCGTTCCACTTGCCATCCGGCTGCATAATCCCCACCCAGGGCATAGGAGACACAGTTCTGGGCAGACGGAGGCACAATCCACATCTGCACAATAGGGCACATAACGTTCCGGAGAGGGTGGGGGCGCAGTCTCGAAGAGCTGCAAAGTACCCCAAAGTGCTCCAAAACACCCAGGAGGAGTCAACACCAGGAGACGCCACCGCCCCACGGGGGCGGACCCAGCCCACCTGGTCAGCAGGGGCGGGGAGGGGGCGTAAAGGGGGGGGAAGGATGTGCCAAAGGACCAGAGGTTTTTGGGAACACGGTGCAGGCTTGCACACGTCAGTTCGCTAGCTCCGGCTAGGACCAAGCAACTTCCAACCCCGGGTGGGATGCCCGGTGATCGGCAAAGCAAACCGCTATGTTAGAACTTAGAGTCAGAGTCTCTGGTGTCAGGTAATATTCTGCATTCGAGCAAAGCCTACCTAGAAAGCAAATTGAATACTTCCGTTTCGATCTGAATTGACTGTTCTGTTTATACTGTGAAATTCCTGGAGTCTATTAGTTCCGCTCCAAGCACTACATACTATGCATTATCCAGCTGTAATCCTTACAACTATGTTCTAAGGTAAATCAGTACCGGTATTATAATCCACAACATTACAGTGGGGCTAAGAGAGAGAGACTTGCCTAAGGTCACCTAATGAGTTCATGGCAGAGATTCGATTCGAATTGGGAACTTTCCAATTAGTAGCTTACCGTGCAGTTCTTTACCTTTCTACTTAGTAGTAAGCCCCATTGATTTAAATGGTGTTTATTCCTAGGTAAGTGTGTATAGCATCAACCAGATTTGTTTTAAGCTGTCAAGGGCAAGCATTATTATGGTAGGGGAATAAATATTGTGTTTAAGTATTGTGATACAAACTGCTAACATGAGAGCGCAACCTCTATGTATAAGATGTGGGGGAAATGCTGCTTTCCCCCCTGTGTTATTGAAGGCAGCGCATAGGTCTGATATCAGCTGGTGTTTCAGACTTCTGAAGGCTGAAGGCAACCGGATACTGAAGAAATGTCATTCTTTGTCCTCTGGAGGTTATGTATGTTATGTGTTTCTCTGCTTGTTCTGGCAAAATACCAGCACGGTTCTTCCCTTTGTGGAAGGCAAGAAAAGAAAGGGGGGGGAACAGGCTGATGGAAAAATCTTCTGCAGCATTTCTGTGGTGCTAATTAAACCCTTGAGGTTGTGTGCCTCCCGCCCCCGCTTGTGCCTATCTCTGTGCCTTAGATAGGCATTCATTTTGATAGTCAGCAGTGAACAGTATGAATTATTTTGCTACACGTAATGCTGCCTTTCATTCCATTTCACCAGAAGTTAAGTATACTGATTAAATGGAGCATCTCTGGAATATTTTGCTGCCTTTACAATAAAAATGAGACATCTTTCAATAACCTGCCAAATGACTTTTCATATAGCATTGGTATTTATATAGTAGCTAGTATTTAAGAACATAAGAAGTGCCCTGCTGGATCTCACCAAGAGCCTGTCTAGTCACTGGCCAATCAGATGCCTCTGAGAAGCCCACAAGCAGTGCATGGAGGCAACAGAACACTCCCACTCACGTTCCCCAGCAACCAGGGTTGCAAAAAATCATGGGTTTTTGTGCAAAAACTAAAAAATATATGATTTTTTTTATTTAAATCAATGATTTTTTATTTTATTTAATCAATTCCCACCCCCACCCCCATTTTTTAAAAAGTAAAATTAATTTCACAGTTTCGGGCAACCACATGTACAAATAACCTACACTTAATAGTTAAGAACACCAAATTATACAGAAAACACTTTCTTCATTTAAAAAAAAAATGTTACCAGTATTATCAGTTACTAGGCTACGTACATGACAGGGTTGCAAAATATCATGGTTTTTTGCAAAAAAATATATATCGATTTTTATTGATGATTTAATCAATGATTAAAACATTGATTTAAATCATTCTGATTTAAATCATTGCAACCCTGCCAGCAACTGGTGTGCATAGGCATACTGTTTCTGATCCTGGAGATAATATTTAACCATCAGGACTAGTAGCCATTGATAGCCTTATCCTCCATGAATTTGTCTAATCCCCTTTTAAAGCCATCAAAGTTGGTCACCACATCTGTGACCTTGACCATACATTGCTGTTCAGTTTTTCCTCAACCTCAACTTTTAAATTCTGAATCAAACAAAAATCTAAATCTAGTTTTAAATTTGGTTAACATCTGCGCATACACAGAGAACTTGTGCAAGTCCACTACTTTTCTCTAGCATGCAGTGTGTATAGTTGGGTACTATTGTTAACTATGGAAGGACAAGTATGCACAAACCCTTGCTATATTTGGGGTGCTCGTCTATTGTAGTTCTTGCTGAGATAGTAAACCTGTGTCTGAGCTTTACCACTTCAGCTGAGGTCTTGCACAATTGAGTATTACTCCTTATAAAAAATTAACCCCTGCACATAGAAAACTAGGTCAGATCCTTATGCCTTGCATCTGGATTTCAGCATGGAGGAATGTTTTTGTATAAAGAGCATTTAATCATGGGAACAGTTAGAAGTGGTACAGCCCTGACACAGGTTTGCTAACTTGGGGAGAAGTTGGCCTGTGTGTTAGCTACTAAGTATGTGCTGGGGAAGTTGTCATAGCTATGACAAACATTATGGGATTTGCTTGCCATTCTGCCTCACTTGCCATTCTGCTTCTGGTCAAAATGTGACAAACATTATGGGATTTGCTTGCCATTCTGCCTCACTTGCCATTCTGCTTCTGGTCAAAATGTTTAATATCTGTGGTAATTTAAATATGCAAATGAAGAGAGTGGTCATTTTCTTTGCCCTTTTTTCTTTTAGGGACATGGCAATTCTGTTTCGTACTTACATAAATGACTTTGGTTTACTATCTTTTATTTTTAAAAATTGTGGAGAAAGCCAACCTAAAACCCCTTTCTGACACACACACACTCACCAAGGAGGGGGGAAGGAGACCCAGGGGGCAGAGACAGCCAGTCTCCACAGAGACCAACAGGGACAAACAACATCTGCATAGAATCACCCCAGGGGGGAAGGCAGGAAGCATCCCCAGGTTTGTCAATGCTCTCGTATATCAGCCCCATCTACATAAGACTTGAATACCTTGCGAGAGCAGACATTTCGGCACCCATAAGAAAGGGCCATTCAACACCACAGGATGGGACCATTAAGCAGGTGGCTTCAAGGGGACCCCACCCACCTGAGGAGGGTGGCAACCCACCTGATTGGCCGCCCACCTGAGGAGGGTGGCAACCCACCTGATTGGCCGCCCACCTGAGGAGGGTGGCAACCCACCTGATTGGCCGCCCACCTGAGGAGGGTGGCAACCCACCTGATTGGCCACCCACCTGATTGCAGAGGGAGGGGCTACCTGAAACCCAAGGTATAAAACACCCTGCGCAAGGGAACTGAGTTGTTGGACCTGATCAGCAGTCTTGCCCCATGCTTGGGGTAAGGGAACGAAGGGATCGGCAACCCCGGGTAGCAGCACCCGGCGTACTCCAGCTAGCTGAAATCACTGGCCGCTTGGGTTGACCGGACCCCCGGGAAACCAAGCTGAAA
Organism: Shinisaurus crocodilurus; assembly: GCA_021292165.1. Taxonomy (NCBI): domain Eukaryota; kingdom Metazoa; phylum Chordata; class Lepidosauria; order Squamata; family Shinisauridae; genus Shinisaurus; species Shinisaurus crocodilurus. Next base: position 113,880,914 of record CM037876.1, on the reverse strand, counting down.
TCACTGGCCGCTTGGGTTGACCGGACCCCCGGGAAACCAAGCTGAAATCACTGGCCGCTTGGGTTGACCGGACCCCCGGGCAACCAAGCTGAAATCACTCACTAGCCGCTTGGGTAGACCGGACCTCCGCCGGGAACCCAGCTAGCCGCTTGGGTAGACCGGACCTCCGCCGGGAACCCAGCTAGCAGCATGCGGTTGACCGGGCCTCTGCTGGAGCCCGAGCTGAACTAACTAGCTGAGAGCCCTGAAATCACGGTGTCCTTGAGATTTCTTGCTTGCTACTTTGTGCTGTACTGATAAGCTGTATTGCTGGCGTGTGTCTGGGTTTGTGACGGTCATTTTGTAAATAAACTTGTTTTATAAAAGATACTTTTGTGGCTATAAGTTATCCCTTTGTTCTAGGCTAAGGGTGATAGTCGCTGGGGGACCTCGGAGAAGGCCCGCCCCCAGGACTCGCTACCCCCTTAGTATTGAACCCGCGCAGAAGACCAGGTTGGCGGTCTTCCACTTGGTGGCAGCGGTGGGATAACTTATTAGCCCAGAATATCTCCCAGACCCAAAGTAGCAAGAGCCTAAGGATCACCATGGGCGACCCAGAGCCTGACGGAGCAACTGGGGGAGCCGAGCCACGGCGGCCCCTGCCCGCAACCCCCATCACCCCGGGGTTGGCGGCGCTGATCCGGCTGACGGAGCGGCAGAGGGAGCTGCTGGCAAGTCTGGGGCCGGGTGCCCGACCCAGGGGCCGCCCTATCCCAGTTCCGACAGATGGGAGAGAGGATGTGTGGACCGAGGACCCCGCTCCCCTGGAGCCCCTGGAGCCCTTCGAGCTTCCCTCGGACTGGATGGCACACAAGCGGGAGAGGATGGCCCACGAGCGCGAAATGATCCGGATGCAGATGGAGCTGGCCAAGATGCAGCTTGAGGCGGGGAAAACTCCCCCGATTGTCCCCTCCGCTCCTTCCCCTCCGTCGTGGGACTGCAAGGCGTTCCCCTACTACAAGCCAGGGCAAGATGTCCTGATGTTTTTGCACATTTTTGAAATGGCGTGCCAGGAGCAGCGGGTCCCCGACAACTTGTGGTTGTCCGCCCTGCGAACCCAGGTCAGTGGGGACCTGGCTGACCTCCTCGGGGCGCATCTGCGGAAGACCCCGGCAAGCTACGAGGCGTTCAAGGCAGCGGTCAGACAACACTTCGCCCTCTCCGCCGAACATTGCCGGCGAAGATTTCGAGAGGGTAAACCTTCCCCTGGGACCACCCACGTGGCATGGGCAGCCCAGGTAATGCACGTCTGCGAGTCCTGGGTGGAGGCTTCCCGGGCCTCCACCCTGAAGGAAGTTGTCGAGCTGTTCGCCATGGAGCAGTTCTTCACCACCATCCCGAAGGAGCTGGCCGCTGTCGTAAGGGATCAGAAACCCCGTACCTGTGAGGCGGCGGGGATCATGGCCGACGAGATGGGGCTATACCGGACGGCCCCATCCACCAAGGGAAGTTCCGCTGCCGTGGCCGAGAAGAACCCGGAGCCGGAAAAGGGCCTGCCCCGACGGCGCGGGGAGGCCCCTCGGACCAAGGGGAACCAAAACCCTCGGTCTGGGGCCTGCTTCCACTGTAACGAGATGGGACACCTGCGGCGGGATTGCCCCAAGCTCCAACCCAAGAACCGGGATGCCCGTCCCTCACCGAGGAAAGTAGGACGTGTCGCGGGTGCTGCAGCCGCTCAGGACAACGACAGCGACGACGAGCGACGGTCGGTCCTCTCCCTCCATGCAAGCATCCCCGAGGATCGCAGTGCCGAGGAAGAACTCCAGGAGTGGGATTCCTACCGTCCTGAACCCCGTGCATCGCTGTATCGCATCGCCTCCCCGGACCAGCTGAGATGGAGCCGCAAGCAATTCTGTGAGTCCATCTATATCAATAATGTTCCCCGGGTGGGGTATAGGGACACTGGGGCAGATGTAACGGCTCTGCCCCGGGACCGCGTAGAGAGGTCCCAACTTTTGTCAGGACGTACGTGTACGATCAAACCCTATAACTCCCCCGACATCACCGTCCCCATCGCCCGGGTCCGGATCAAGTACCAGGGGTGGGAAGGAGAGATGGATGTAATCATCCATCGCCAAAAGGAGTGGGGCATCATCATCGGGAACGACCTCGCGTTCCGGGTGGCCAAAGCTAAGATGGGGGTCGTCACCCGGGGACAGGCAAGGCGAGGGGGGCCGCCCGTAACCGCACCGGTCCCAAAGCCTAAGCCCGTGCCCCCTCCACCACCCGGGGTGACCCCATCCCCTGCGGGGCACCCCGGGGAAAACCAGGCCATAGCGGAGCCCCCGAAGGACGAAGGGTTTGCTCAGATGGCTAAAGACTTTGGGACACAAGCCCAATTCAAGGAAGCCCAGCGGCTGGACCCGTCCCTGCGAGAGTGTCGCGCCCTGGCCAACCAAGACCCCGGGATATCCCTTGCCACGGAAGGATTTATCTGGGACAATGGAACTTTGTACCGGGAGTTCGAGCCAAAGGGGGAAGTGGCACCGGGGCGCAAGCAGAGGCAACTGGTGGTTCCCCAACGGTACCGCCGCGCTGTGTTGCACCTCGCCCACGACGTGGCATGGGGAGGACACCTGGGGCAAAAGCGGACCCAAGCTCGAATTACAGAGGGGTTCTACTGGCCCATGATTGCCTCCGACATTAAGGCTTACTGTCGGTCCTGCGATGTGTGCCAGCGAGTGGGACACAATCGCGATCACCCAAGAGCTCCCCTTCAGCCTTTTCCGGTGGTGGGGATCCCTTTTGAACGGATTGCTATGGACATAGTGGGTCCCCTGAACCCGCCCACCAAGACGGGGAAAAAGTTTGTACTGACGGTAGTGGACTTTGCCACCCACTACGCAGAGGCTTTTGCGCTCGCCTCCATCTCTGCAGCCAGCCTGGCTAAGACTCTGCTCTCTCTCTTTGCCCGCTTAGGAATGCCCCGCACGGTCGTGTCGGACTGCGGCACCGGGTTCATGTCTAAACTGTTCCAGAAGATGTGGGACCTGGGGGGGGTTGACCATGTAACTTCGGTGCCTTACCACCACGAGACCAACGGACTGGTTGAACGCTTCAACCAGACTTTGGGGAAAATGATCCGGGCGTACGCTAGCCGTCACCCGGGAACTTGGGACCAAGCCCTACCCTACCTCCTCTTTGCCTACCGAGATGCTCCGCAGGAAAGCCTCGGGTTTTCCCCGAATGAACTGATGTTTGGTAGAGAACTACGGGGGCCCTTGGCTTTGTTGCGGGAGGAATGGGAGGGGGCTGCCGGCAGTTCGCCCGTGCCGGTTCACACTTTTCTGCGGCGGCTACGGGACACCCTCCACAGCGTTCGAGAAGCCGCCCAACAGCATTTGAAGGCAGCCCAGCAGCGGCAAAAGGAGCTTATGATAGAACCGCAGTAGCCCGGACTTTTGAGGTGGGTGATAAAGTGTTGGTTCTGCGTACCCTCAAAACGGACAAGCTGTGTCTTAAGTGGGAGGGTCCGGGGACTGTAGTTGAGAAACTTGGACCAGTCAACTACAAAATACTCTTTGCTGGGACTCCTGGAAAATGTAAAGTGTTTCATGTGAACATGTTGAAATTGTATGTAGACCGGGGTGCGGGACTGGGCTGTGTGAAGGAACATAATGATAAGGATTTCGCTGATGGGGATCTGTTGGGAGAATGGGGGGATGGTGGGGGAATGGAAGAAATCTCACTGTCACCCGCCCTGTCCGAGGCTCAGCGGGAGCAAATGAAGCGGGTGCTGGATGAATTTGGGACCATGTTCTCAGACCGCCCCGGGCGGACCCCACTCATCCAGCACACCATTCAAACGGGTGACAGCCCCCCTCTGCAATCTCTGCCATACCGGGCGGTGGGACCCCATGCTCAAGTCATTGCTGAGGAGGTCAAAGCCATGCTAGACCTAGGGGTGATCGTCCCTAGTTCTAGCCCATGGTCCTCCCCGATTGTCCTGGTGGCCAAAAAGGATGGGGGGGTGCGGTTCTGTGTGGACTATCGGAAAATCAACAAGGTGACCGTCCCTGACCCCTACCCCATCCCCAACATGGATGTCTTGCTGGAGAAGCTAGGGAGGGCCAAGTACATTACCACCCTAGACCTCACCAAGGGCTATTGGCAAGTTCCGCTGGACGCGGATGCTGCGCTCAAGTCTGCCTTTGTCACACACCTGGGTTTATTCCAGTTCACCACTCTTCCCTTCGGAGTCCGGAATGGTCCGGCAACCTTTCAGAGGCTGGTGAATGGAATGCTGAACGGGTTGGGAGAATTTGCCTGTGCCTATCTGGACGACATAGCTATCTTTAGCTCCACTTGGGAGCAGCATCTGCAGCATGTCCGGCGGGTCTTCCAGCGGATCCGGGACGCTGGGTTGACGGTGAAAGCAAAGAAGTGCCAGGTGGGGCTAGGGGAGGTTGAGTACCTTGGACATCGCGTCGGAGGGGGGAGCATCAAACCCATGGAAGCTAAGACCGAGTCGGTTCAGAAATGGCCCCAACCCGCAACCAAAAAACAGGTGCAGGCTTTTCTGGGACTTGCAGGGTACTATCGGAAGTTTGTGCCACACTTCAGTCAGCTAGCCGCCCCTCTGACTGATCTTTGTAAGAAGCGCCACCCGAACAGGGTCCAGTGGACCGCGGCTTGCCAGACCGCTTTCGACGGGTTAAAAGCCTGCCTCACGGCAGCTCCCATTCTGCAAGCCCCAGACTTCGAATCCCCCTTCGTTCTACAGACGGATGCCTCTGAGGCCGGGATGGGGGCGGTGTTGTTACAGGAGAAGGTGGGAGAAGGGCTGCGCCCCGTTGCATACCTGAGCAAGAAGCTCCTGCCCAGAGAACGTAGTCTTGCCACCATTGAGAAGGAGTGCCTGGCCGTGGTGTGGGCCATCACCAAGTTGCGCCCCTACCTCTGGGGGAGACGGTTCCGCCTGCAGACTGACCATTCCCCCCTGTGCTGGTTAGATAGAGTCAAGGGCAAAAACCAAAAACTCCTACGGTGGAGTCTGGCGTTGCAAGACTTTGACTTCGAAATTGAGCACATCAAGGGTAAGGACAATGTCTTGGCTGATGCACTCTCCCGGGCTTTCTCAGGTGATGGGCAAGTCGATGGGAAATTGGGGTGTGGGACCCCAATGCCATCTTTTCCCCGGGGGGGAGATGTGGAGAAAGCCAACCTAAGCCCCCTTTCTGACACACACACACTCACCAAGGAGGGGGGAAGGAGACCCAGGGGGCAGAGACAGCCAGTCTCCACAGAGACCAACAGGGACAAACAACATCTGCATAGAATCACCCCAGGGGGGAAGGCAGGAAGCATCCCCAGGTTCGTCAATGCTCTCGTATATCAGCCCCATCTACATAAGACTTGAATACCTTGCGAGAGCAGACATTTCGGCACCCATAAGAAAGGGCCATTCAACACCACAGGATGGGACCATTAAGCAGGTGGCTTCAAGGGGACCCCACCCACCTGAGGAGGGTGGCAACCCACCTGATTGGCCGCCCACCTGAGGAGGGTGGCAACCCACCTGATTGGCCACCCACCTGAGGAGGGTGGCAACCCACCTGATTGGCCACCCACCTGAGGAGGGTGGCAACCCACCTGATTGGCCACCCACCTGATTGCAGAGGGAGGGACTACCTGAAACCCAAGGTATAAAACACCCTGCGCAAGGGAACAAGGGAGTTGTTGGACCTGATCAGCAGTCTTGCCCCATGCTTGGGGTAAGGGAACGAAGGGATCGGCAACCCCGGGTAGCAGCACCCGGCGTACTCCAGCTAGCTGAAATCACTGGCCGCTTGGGTTGACCGGACCCCCGGGAAACCAAGCTGAAATCACTGGCTGCTTGGGTTGACCGGACCCCCGGGAAACCAAGCTGAAATCACTGGCTGCTTGGGTTGACCGGACCCCCGGGAAACCAAGCTGAAATCACTCACTAGCCGCTTGGGTAGACCGGACCTCCGCCGGGAACCCAGCTAGCTGCTTGGGTAGACCGGACCTCCGCCGGGAACCCAGCTAGCAGCATGCGGTTGACCGGGCCTCTGCTGGAGCCCGAGCTGAACTAACTAGCTGAGAGCCCTGAAATCACGGTGTCCTTGAGATTTCTTGCTTGCTACTTTGTGCTGTACTGATAAGCTGTATTGCTGGCGTGTGTCTGGGTTTGTGACGGTCATTTTGTAAATAAACTTGTTTTATAAAAGATACTTTTGTGGCTATAAGTTATCCCTTTGTTCTAGGCTAAGGGTGATAGTCGCTGGGGGACCTCGGAGAAGGCCCGCCCCCAGGACTCGCTACCCCCTTAGTATTGAACCCGCGCAGAAGACCAGGTTGGCGGTCTTCCACTAAAATATTGTCAGAGAGGGAGATGTATTAAATAGTTTTAATCTCAGGATTAATTCTGCATAGTATTATTGACCATCTGTTTGCTCCAGGATCACACATTCCTTCTGAAAAGAGAAACAACATTATTCTTTTTGTGTAGGAAAAAAGAGTCTCCTGAAGGTTTGTGCAGTTGTCCCAAAGGTGTCATATCTTTTTTCTTTTTTTTTAATGTTCCTTCAAGTATGGTGACTTGTTGCATAAGTGCAACAAACAGAAAGTACTGGAAAGCAAGCAGCGATTGCAGACAGCAAAAGGCTGCCAATAAGCTTGGGGCTTTGAAACTTTGCAAATGTTTGTTAGAGTGAATTCTCCTGTATATCACCAAATAAGAATGAGCTGAGGTCACCCTTGGCATGAGCAGGGCCTCTGTTTTTTCCCCACACAAACAGTACAACATGAGAAGAGGGGGCGGGAAATAGCGGGGAGGGGGGAGAAAAGGAAATCTGGAAGGAGTAGAGAACGGTTTGATGTAAACCTAGTGTGTGTGTGTGTATATATATATATATATATAGTTTTTCTGTAAGCTTTGAGAACATAAATAGACAAAGATTAAGGATGCTTTTGGTTATCCTTCTACATAGCAGCATGACTGTTACTCAGAGTTCCCTGCTTAAAGTTGCATACCAATTCTTTTTGGTTCATGTCCAGTGAGACTGTGTATATCCTGGGACCAGCCCTGGTTTAAGTCCCCATTCCAGCAAAATTGTCAGATTCCAACAGATTCTGTTTTGCAGTTCATGTGACACTTAAATTTCAAGGATAGGCAACTGGCAGGTTGATAGCTCAATCCAACCCCCAGTGGCTAACCATTTCGCCCTGAGTGAGTGTCTACTCCCAAGGAGCTTTCCCCTTATTGTGCACCTTGGCCACTTCCTTCTGCATGAGGAATATTCTTTTTGAATATTCAACCCCCAGCAGGGGTTGCCCTGGTTTGCCATGTCACCCAAACCTGGGTGGCAGGCATTGTTTGAGGGTTAAACATCCCTCAAATAACCCTACAATAGAGCATGGGTTTAACCCCCAAACAATCCCTGCTACCTGGGTTTGGACAACATACCAAACCAGGGCAACCCCCTGCTGGGGGTTAAATATTCAAAATGGTTGCCAGGGCTTAAACAAACGGTGGTGGGCTGTGGTGCTCGTGTGAACCAACCCATAGACAAAAGGCTCCTTAACCCTGCAACATAGACAGACACACATGCACACTATGGGAAGAGCAACATTATTATGGCTTTTAGGTGTGCAAAGCAAAACCTTTATTTAGTCAAGGGTTGGTTTGATGTGATTTTTTAATTTGTTGATTGTTCAGCTTTGCTTTAATGGTCTGCTCTTATTGTTTAATTGTAATTTGTGTGAGACAGATATTTTATACTTGTGAGGGCCCTTGAGGGCCCCTCTGGGCTGAAAGTGGGGCACAAGTATTCCTATATAATAATGAGGTTTGGGCAGAACAGTCTCTTAATCTCAGCGGGTACAAGGGAAAAGAAGGTAAAGTTTGAAGCGTTCCCAGGCATAGAAATGTCTGGTTATGGCAATGGGACAGTTGATTGTGGATGCCATTCTGAATTTACTGTATCATGACCTCTGAATATTTGCATACTAATTTTTAAACCTATTTTAAAGCCTCAGAGAGAAATCAGCAGAGGTATTTTTAATTAAAAAGTGTCTAACTTGGTTTTTTACATACTCTTGATAGCTGCCTGAGACAGTTTTTTGTCCTGAATTAAATTTAGAGGCACAGTTCACTCTTGCACCCACAACAGTGTACACTGACAGTGATGGACCCGGTTCGCACATTGTAACAACCCACTGTTAACAAACCGTGGGTTTGCGAGAAGATGAGCAGGACTGAGTGTGCTGGTTCCATGCACCTGACTGCTCCCGCCTCGATACACATCCCAGGAGTGCTTGTCCCTGGATTGTTTAATGTGATGTCCACACCCGGAACTCTGGGTTGTTGGGGGACGAACAACTCAGAGTTTGAACCATGGTTAGACCAGTATGTACAGTCGCTTCTGCTTGTCTTCTCAACAGCCTATGGTTTGTTAACTTTGGGTTGTTACAATGTGCAAAGTGGGTTGTAGAGTACAAATTAGCTGCTCTTAGGAAAGCCTCCCATGTGTTTCTGAGCAAGTGATTGTTCTGTGTATGCTTCTTGACTGGAAGGGTGGTACAAGTTGCTGCCTCCAAGACTGGTAATTTTGCATTCCATGCCTTATGTAGAGATGAGCAGAGTTATGGATCCCAGCAGGAACTGACTGGAAGGAGACAAGGACTGACCAGTCTGTCATGTGGTGACAGTGACAGAGCAGGCATCCTCTCTGTGGGTGGGTTCACAAGAGCCTTTTAATTACATACGGTATATATATTTTTGGATCATGCTAGCACTTCTCTTGTAGCCCACTACTATGCCCTTGCACGCTGTTTAGGGATTTCTAGTCTAAAACAAGTTAATTCTGTCTTTCGAAACTGAACGACCAGAGGTGTTGTGCATGAGTGAGACAGCTTTATAACTGCTGGATGTGTGGGGAAGTGGAGAGGGGAATATAAGGGATCTGTAATATGATTGTTAGCAGATCTCTCTCATGCATTTTCCTTATTATAGTTCAGCCACCCATGTTGTCTCTACCACTCAGAATATCGTTACAAATAGAATGGAAAACCTGGGAAGACTTTTTCTTTTAAAAAAAAGAAAGAAAGAAAAGGAGCAAAGCAACTAAGTACTATTATTATTAGTAGTAATAGTATTATTACTGGTAGCTTTTTTAAAAATGTAAGTGTATTTAAGTAAGAGATTTAAGGCACAATCCTATAGCATGTTTAGACAGAAAAAAAGGCTTACAGCTCCCAGCATGCCCCAGCCAACATAGCTGGCTGGGGCATGCTGGGACCTGTAAACCTTTTTTCTGTCTAAACATGCATAGGATTGTGCCCTAAAGCATTTAATCAAGTCTTTCTAGCAGCAAGTGTGTCCATAACTGAAGTAATTTTTGGCATGAATAATAAGTAGCTGAGTGGCAAATTTGTAATTTTATTTTTTTTTTAAATCATCAATCACTGTCCAGAAAACTCTGCCCAGGGAAATATACAATAAAATTCAGCCTGATAAAATGGAATAAACATGATGCTGATGACATATTAAGAAACTGACGCTACAACCAAAACATGTAACCATCCAGCCCTCAGTAATTTTAATGAGTGAGATTCCAACCTTGAATGTAGGTTGGGGTGGGTGGTATCGCTTCAGGCAAAGACCTTTTTATTAAATCAGGCCTTTGTTTTGTAAGTGGGTCTGTTGGATTGGATGTTGCTTTTATTCTGTTATTTTTGTGGTTTTAATTGTGTTTTAATGCATTTGTTTTATTATTGTTTTAATCAGGTTTTATTTATGATTGTAAGCTGCCTTGAGTGCCATTTTTCTTGGTAGAAAGGTGGGGTACAAATCAAATAAAAATAAATAGATGTATGGTCTCCTATTCATTTTTCATCTCAAAAGTAAAACCAGAAGTCCCTTTCTATGCTGACAAACATTTTTCTGACCTACTCTGCCCTAGTGGGTGGGTCTCTCTCTGCATCATGCGCAGTGGGCTTTTTGTTGCTCCTAAGCCTGGAGAATGTGATCATGCCTCTGCTGAGTATACAGGACTACTCAGTTGTGAGTCCTGACAGTATCTGTATTGATTAGGCAAAGTTTTTAGAAATCTGAAGCACAGCCTAGATTGCCATGGTGAGTTTGGACTGTTCAGACATACAAATATGAGATGTCAGCATTTGTTTAAGTGTACAATACAAACTTAAGATATCTAAAATGTAAAGTATGTTTCTTCTTTGTGGTCTGTGTGTATCGCATACATGGGCTCTGCGCCTGCATGGAACCTCTTTTGGGAAACTTCTCTAGGTGAGGAATTTAGGCGGGAATCTCCCCCCCCCCCCCCACTGGTCATGCTCCTAGCAGGTTCCCGCCTACTCCCTCAGTTCCTCTTCGACCGCCTTTGTGGTTACCTCGGAGGGACTTCTCCCTTGTCTTTGGCGAAGCATTTTTTTGCTGAGGACTCTAAAGTCGATATTTTATTCCACTACTTTTCTCTTCCTATTGTATTTCTACCTTTGCCTTTATAATTTTAATTTATTGTTTCTTTCCTCTTCACGGTTGACTAGGATTACAAAGCACTTTTGTGGAGCGGATGGCCATCAAGGCTCCATCCCGTAAGTGTGTGAAGTGTGGCAGTAAGTTGCCCCCAACCGACGGACATTCATTGTGCTTGTTCTGTCTTTGGGAGGGGCACATAGTGGATATGTGCCCTCCCTGCCAGGTCTTTACGAAACAGGCCAAGAGAAATGAATCTAATCGGCTTCAGGCTGTTCTGTGGAAAGTGTTGGAAGCTGTGGAAGAGCCTAAGGCTATGACTGCTATGCTGGTAGCCTCTCCTCCAGCATCCTTGGTGTGTCCTTCTACTTCACCTGGTCAAACCCTCTGTGTGCGCTGGGACCCTCTGGTTCCGGGCAGAGCCTTAGCTTTTTTCGCCGCTAAGAAGCCTCATTCTTCTAAGTTGGACTTGGAATGGAGAAAGAAAAGGAGAAAAGAGGCGAAGAAATCACATTCCTCTCTGAAACTGTCAGTACTGACGAAGACTCCACCACTGGATTCACCCATTCCTTCGCCGTTGGTACCAACACAGGCCTCGGCATCGATCACTTTGATCTCAGAGGGGGAGATTCGTGACCCGTCCTCACTTTCTGTACTGCCTCAAGGACGAGATCCTTCCCCGCATGCATCGGTGGAACACTCTCCTAGAGCTCGGTTGTCAGAATCGGCACATCAAGATGGGAGAGGTTCGGCATATGAGTCTCGATACCCGGTCTCGCTCTCATCCGTTAGATTGGGACAGAAGGTCGGATTGGTCTTTGCCTCCCAGGTGTCAGTATTACTGGGACGATGGGCAATTCAGACACCCAAGGGATCCCTATTATGAACATCGGTATTATAGGGAAGTTTCCCCTCAGTTTCGACAGGAGCCATCTGCGTCACTCGGCAGGCCTGCAACACAAGACGTCTACCAGCTTCCTACGCTGCCTCCGAGAGAACCAAGGCCTCCATTGACCTTACCAGTGGTTTCTTCAGTACCGAAGCATCCTTCTCTGCCTCAGGTTTCCTTGGAACCTGCAGTGGATACTGTGAGTGTCCGCTGAACCTCAAGAGACTCCTCTCCAGAGGACTATCTGTCGGATTTGCCTTCTTCTCTGTCGCCTGCTCCATCCATCTCTTCTCCTGATGCTGTGGTAGGGTCAAGAGATCTGGACTCCCCATCCGAGGATATGGGGCACTTTTCAGAGCAAGTTCGGCATATGACAGAGTCTCTGGGACTTGCAATCCAACAACCCCTCAGTTTCAACAGAGATTAAAGGTTCTGGGTTTTGATGCCATATACTCGGAGGAGGAGTTGCCGTTGACAGTTCCCTTTCTTCCCACTCTTCTCCAGACTGTCCAGCAAGCCTTGAAAAACCCATACTCGATGGCTCCAATGTCAAAGAGGTTAGAGAAGATGTACAGGGTACAGGAGCAGGATGCAAAGTTCTTGATCTCCCATCCTCCACCGAATTTGATCATTGTCAAATTGGCCCAGGGATGCTCCAGAAGACAGCACTCCACCCCTGTGATAAGGAAGGTTGTTGTCTTTATCTGATGGGTTGTCAAGCTTACTTGTCTGCAGCACTGGGTCTACGGGTTGCCAACTATCAGGCCACAATGGCCAGATACCTGTTGTTTCTCTGGGCAAAGATAGATGTGCGATTATTTGCTGGATGACTGCCGCAAACTAGCGCGTGTTTTCCAGACAGAGGCGATGAAATTGTCAAGGCAGCAAATCAACACTGCTTGCCACCAAATGGACTGTCATGCTAAGGCCATGGTTAGGTTGATTGCCCTGAGAAGACATGCCTGGCTATGTTCCACCAGTCTCAATCAAGAGGCTCGGGCACGCATTGAGGACCTCCTCTTAGACAGAGAAGGCCTCTTCAGTGCAAAAACTGACAACACAATGGACTCAGTACAGAAAGCCAAAGCAACGGCTCAAAAGATGGGACTAGGCCAGTACCCACCTGCACCTACCTTCTGTCAATGCAGATGGTTTTGGCAGCTGTCTTCCTGTCCTCCTCGCCAGCAGACTGACCACTCTCCTCACGTGCAGCAGCCACCAGCACCAAAACATTCATATAACCACCCTCGGTACCAGTGCTCCCAAAAGAGAGGGGACTATGCTGGAAAGCGGTGTCTTTGACTCCCTGACTTCAGCTCTCCTACACTTACTAGCTCCCTGCTTCGAGAACCTGGCATCATTTCTCTCAATGTAGAAGTCGATTACATCCTACTGTTGGGTCCTGAAGATTATCCAACACAATTCCAGGATCAAGTTTGATGCCCTCCCTCCTTTCCTCGGTATCCATACCACGCAGCCCTCAGAACCTCTGTAGGCCGAAGTAACTTCTCGAGAAAGGGGCAAGTCAACCAGTCCCGACTCACAACCTGCAAGAGGCCTATACTCCAGGTATTTCACTGTGCTGAAAAGGGATGAAGGGCTCCTTCCAACCCTGGACCTGCGAGACATCAACCTTTACATCACTCCAAGGAAGTTTCAGAAGACCACGCTCCAATTGACCCTGCCCCTTCTCTGCAGGGGAAATTGGTTTGCATCTGTTGATCTCAAAGATGCCTACTTCCACAACATGATCCAGCCAGCCAGCCGGCACTTCCTCCACTTCTGCATAGGGACTGTAGCCTACCAGTTCCAGTTTCTACTGTTGGACTTTCAGCAGACCTGAGAGTCTTTACAAAGTGTGTTGCTGTTGTATGTGCCCAACTTTGCACTCAAGGGATTTAGATCTTCCTTACCTGGATGACTGGCTGAGTGTACTCTACGGAATCAGGCCTCCACCTAGCACTGTCGTTGACCCTCTCGTTTCTCATGGACTCTGTGTCAACCATGAGAAGTCTGTTCTACGGCCAACAAAAACCATTCAATATATCAGAGCAGTCCTCCATGCACATTCGGACAGGGTGTTCTTCCCTCCAGATCAGGCACAAACCATAGCATGGCAGCAAAGCTGTATGGGGCAAAGGTGTTGAAGGCACACACCATCCAAAGGCTCCTAGGCCTAATGGCCTCAATGATCCTGGTTGTCTCTTTCGCCCATCTCCGGATGCAGCAACTGCAGAACTGGTTCCTTCGATCCCAAACAGAATGCACACCATACATGCCTGTCTGTTCCAGCCACCGGCCAGAACTCACTTTGGTGGTGTATGGTCAGGACTCATTTAGAAGAAAGGATGTCCTTCCTCACTCCACCTCATACCAGGACACTTATCATGGATGCTCCCCTGTTTGGCTGGGGAGCAAACTGCCGAAGTATGATGGTGCAAAGACTTTGGTCTCAGCGGGCGAAATAATTCCACATCAACCAGCTCGAACTCCTTGCAGTCTTCAGTGCACTTCAGGCCAACCTGAAGGACCAGCACATCCAAATAGTTACAGACAACACTACTGTGGTGGCCTACATCAACAAGCAGGGTGGAATGAGATCATCCAAACTTACCCGCTTGACACTCCACCTTTTTGAGTGGGCTGAATGCCAAAACATATCCCTGTCGGTGATCCACATAGCAGGCAAGGACAATATTTAACTGAAGCTCTCAGCAGGGCCACCTCGACATCACATGAATGGCAGTTGGACCCCCCAGTCCGATAGTGCATCTTCGACCTCTGGGGAACTCCCATTATAGATCTCTTTGTGATGGAGGAAAAAGCAGTTTGCAACAACTTTTGGAGCAGAGGGGGTCTCAGCCCCAACTCCATGGAAGACATGTTCCTCCACAATGGGATGGGCAGCCTGTTCTACCTGTTCCTTCCTTTTCCTCTGCTCGCCTGAGTGCTAGCAAAAATCAGGTGAGAGGAATCGAACTGTATACTCATCACCCTGTGGTGGCCAAGACAGCTGTGGTTTGTCCTGCTGCTCCACAGGTGCAGAGGAGAGTATCTCCGACTCCCTTTGACCTTGATGCTTCTCATTCGTGACCTAGGACAGATCTAACACAGGATCTACCGATGCTGCAGCTCACGGCATGGGGGCTCAGATGATGGATCGAATGCCACCTCTTCCTCCAGAGATCCAGGCAGTGTTGGATGCAGCTCACAAATCCTCCACTCGTTATTCCTACACTAGGAAATGGGTAGCCTTTTTCTGCCTTTGCAGGGCGATCAGGCACTGATCCACACTCTTCTCTGCTGCCTTGCATTTTGGACTATCTCCACTCTTTAATGGGAAAGGGATTGAAACTATCGTTCATGAAGGTTTATTTGACAGCCATCTCAGTATACCATACACCGCTCTCAGGATCCTCGGGCTTTTCTCATCCATTGGTTCATCAATTCTTAAAAGGTGTCCGAAATCTCATCCCACCTGCCTGGACCATAGTTCCTACTTGGAGTCTTGCTGTGGTCTTGAAGGCACTGACTTCCAAGCCCTTTGAGACTTTAGCTACGGTGGGCCTCCGGCTCCTATCTTGGAAGGTGGCTTTTCTAGTGGCCATTATTCCAGGATCAATTCCACTTGAGCAACTGCCCGTTGCTGAAGTGAGTTATGTGCTCTTCGGGTCAACTCCCCATACCTGACATTTCATAGGGATAAGGTAGTGCTTTGCCCGGACATTGCTTTCCTTCCCAAAGTTGTTTCAGACTTTCTAAACCAGGACATTGTTCTTCCTGCATTTTTTCCTTCTCCAAAGACACCGATTGAACGTATCCTACACACCCTTGATGTTCAAAGAGCTTTGGTGTTTTACAAGGCCCGTACTGAGCCATATCATCAGTCCCAAAGACTCTTCATACATTACGGGGGGAAATCTAAGGGGATGCTTGTTTCAACACAACGCTTTGAAGCATGAGTAGTCCATATGGTTACTCTAGCACAGTGTTCTCAAACCTTGGGTCCCCAGATGTTTTTGGCCTACAACTCCCAGCATGCCCCAGCCAGCGTGGTTGGAGAACACTGCTCTAGCATATGAGCTTGCAGGACAACAACTTACCGCTGGGGTGATGGCTCATTCTACCCGAGGAGTGGATGCCTCGGTGGCCTTCGGCCACGGAGTACCCCTGCCAGAACTCTGCAGAGTGGCTACCTGGTTGACACCGTCCACCTTTATACAGCATTACCAGCTGGATACCAGGTCTCGAGCGGACTGCACTTTCGGCAGGGCAGTGCTTTTATTGTCGCTACAACTATGACACTGACCCACCTCCGGTAAGTCAGCTTGTTACTCGCCCATGTGTGTGATGCACAGAGACCACGAAGAACAGGTTGCTTACCTGTAACTGTGGTTCTTTGAGTGGTCCTCTGTACATTCGCACAGAGGACCACTCGAAGAACCACAGTTACAGGTAAGCAACCTGTTCCTTTTGAGTTTGTGAAGCTAGTATATGTTAAAAAAAACACACAAAAAAAACCTATAACAGGGCATAGTCTCAGTTATCCAGAGAGAAATGATTTGTCTATGAGCTCTTTGTTTTAATATATGTAGCTTTATTCTTTTCTCAAGAAATGTTGGAGGGCACAAGCCTGATGTGGTGTGTGGGAGAGGATTCAAAAGGAGAGGATTCAAAACTGTGTTGGGAAGGGGTGGAAGAATGGGAAATAGCTAAACCAGTGCTCTGATAATTCGAATGAGAGATGCCAGATCTCATGTGCCTGCAAGTCACACTTCCTTACTTCATCCTTGAATACCCCATAGCTAAGTGCATATGGTTACTGTGTAGTGAGGAAAAGGCACTCTGCACATGTGCAAGGATTCTCTCTTCACCTGTCCAGGCACTCAAAGTAGATTCTTCCCGATCATTGGAACCACTTGTGTGTGGTTCCCCCCCCCCCCTGTATCTTTTTAATTAACTTCTGAGTGAAAGTTGAAGCTTCAGGAACAGGGTGTGCAACACTGCAGGAGAAGGCAGGCCTCTACAATGGTCCTGTCACTGCCACATACCCCAAACATGCAACACATTTGCAGAGGTGTACATTCTACAATGTTCACATGTCAGAAGGCTGTTGAGCTGCTCCTGGGTTTGTCTATTTGAAATTATATGCTGTTTCACTGCCTATAATGATTGGCATTAGGTTGAAGGTTTTAACTTCAATCATTCCCTAGTAAAAAGATGAATATGTTAAATGACCCCCAGACAGACAGACTACAGGCAGTGGCGAATGCTAAGTTCAGGAACTATTAAATCTGTTTTGCTTTTGGCCCTCCCCATCCCTTTGCTAGTTCTGTGATGAGTTTCAGTAATTGCCTCTCTTGTTGATTTTCTTCTAGGTCTTCTCAGTGGGCAGACATCTCCTGCTAACGTTAAACTGGAGAAGCTAGACTCTCAGCACGTTCTACAGCTCTGCCTCCGCTACCAAGACCACCTTCACCAGTGTGCAGAAGCAGTTGCCTTTGACCAGAATGCTTTAGTCAAACGGATCAAAGAGGTATGGAAGAGGAAAGGGCAGAAGGAAAGGGGGGGGGGGTCGTCCAGTAAAACTGTCTTTAGCATCTCTTGCTATTTTGAAGGAAGAAGGAATTGATGTCCTTCAGCTTGCAGCCTTCACTTTTCAGCCTGTAATGTCTCATTCTTAACACGACTAGAGGAAAACGTATTTATCATAATTGTTCTCTTGTGACCACAAAGTCCCATCTTGGTTCTCGTAGTGTGAGCAGTTGGGAAGAACACTCTAGTGTCCTTTGCCGCCCTGTCTGCACCACCGGCAGTAACGTGCATTCAATCTCTCTGCTCTCTTGCTTCCTCTTAATACCCTCTCTTCTGTCTTCTATGTTGTTGTCCTTTTATCATCTTTCTTTCTAATAACAAACTTGGTGGTCTGGTGTCTGTCCGTTTGGTAGTGAAGGGGCCACCCAAAAATAGGAGTGGTAACTGCATACTCAGGGGAACTCCCCAGGTAGGCAGAAACATATTAGTTGGTAAGTTAAAAGCAAATGAAAGCTGGAAAACCCCAAAGAGCCCAACAAGGACCCACACTCCGTGGTTTTCAGGGCCCACAGAACGTTGAGGGCAGTTCAGCATCAATGGGAGGGAAGGAGATTGGTCTGCTCGAATCCTGGACTTGGGAGATTAGGGTTTGGGGGGGATGTGAACCATAAGGATAAAGAAGCTCAGCTGCGCTATAATGGGAAGGCTTCAGTGTGAAGGAAAGGAAACTGGACACCTTTCCCCCTTATTTCTCTCTGCAGAAACATCCACCTTCCCTTCTGGTTAGCAGTGAAGTGCTGCTCATGTTTATTTATTTATTTACAGCATTTTTACCCCACTCTTCAGCCAAAAAAGGCTCCCAGAGTGGCTTACAAAGATTAATATTAGACAGTCCCTGCCCTCAGGCTTACAATCTAAAAGATATGACACAAAAGGAAGAGGGATTGGGAGGGAGGAGGAAGAGAGCAAAACTCAGGCACCAGTTCGTAGTTACAAATGTTTGCATCTGGCTAGCAGCTCTGAACCTGGGCCCATTTAGCATGTATATATTAGTACAGCAAGAAGAGGTTTCAGCAGGGTGAGAGAATGAGAGAGATGGGGAAAGATCCCCCCCCCCTTCCTTCCTTCCCTTCCTGCTCTGAGAGCCTTGAACTGTTGTACCAGGTTCCTGTACCAGGCTGGCTGGAGCCCTGAACAGTCCTGAGCACTCCTGTTAAGGGACACAGTGCAACTTTATATTGCAAGCCTCTGCTTGTTCCTTCTTATTCCCTTCATTCTACTGGCTGTTTGTGGCATCCTCTCTCACCACCTGCCCTTGAAGCAGCCTCAGCTTTCCCTTCCTAGAGAGAATAAAGAAATCACTGCACAACCTGTTTTGTTTTCCTCTGGTAGCAGCTCCAACTATAGGCAAGAGCAGTCACCACAGAGAGCAAGAAGTCAATTAATTTAATTTCAGTAAGGTTTCCAGGCTTTATTCAAATTAATATAATTTCATAAAGCTGGCAATTAAAGAAATTGCTGGTTATAAGTAACGCAGATACATTTGCACCTTGCATATTTAGTTGGCTTCAAGTTTCTCTCCGTTACAATTATCTTAGAAAAGGATTCATCTTCCAATTAAAGAAGGATTTGGTTTTCTGGATCTTGCTCTATATCATTGGGTTATCTGTTGATTTGTACTGAATTTTTGTCTTTCCCATTCATATCGGATCTTCTGCCTTGGTCAGTTTTGGAATCGTATTGTCTGCTTCCTCTCTCTAAATGGGTAGCATTAGATTCCAGGATTACAAGAACGGATATGGTTCCTCCCACGGTTTCTACTGGTTTTTTAAATTATTCATTTTTTTAAATGCGAATTTCACCAAAACAAAGCAAAAGCCATATTAAAAAGGGGAAAAAAAACAATTTTCTTACAGTCAATGTGTATGAAATATATATCAATAAGTATCATTACGTATTTAGTAATACAGCTCTCAATAAAAACAATTCTGCATAAGCTTCAGAAAAAGCGGGCCAAATATCCATATATTTATCCATCTGCAGGTGGCGTCTAAATACCACCCGTTCAAATATTGAAAGCATTGTTAGGTCCTCAATCTATTGTGTTATAGGAGATGAGTGTTTATCTTTCCAGTGTTGCAATTTTTTAAAAAAATTACATTTGTTAATCGCCCATCTGGCCGGGTGATTTAAGTATTTTAAATACTTAAAATATAAGTATTTTAGCGGTGAAGAGGGCACAGAAAATCTAGTTTCTACTGTTAGAGATGTATGATGAATATTTATTTATTTATTATATTTATACCCTGCCTTTTTTCCTGCAAGGAACCCAAGGCGGCTTACATAATCATCCTCCTCCTCTCCATTTTATCCTCACAACAACCCTGTGAGGTAGGTTAGGCTGAGAGTCAGTGACTGGCCCAAAGTCACCCAGTGAGTTTCATGGCTGAGCAGGAACTAGAACCCGGATCTCCCAAGTCCCAGTCCAACACTTTACCACTACGCCACACTTCGATCCATTTTCTCAAGATAAATTGACTTTATGGGGCAATCCAGATCTAAAAATTGGTAAGAAAATGTTTTTGTGGTGGACATAGACAGATAAGGCAATTTTTACTTTGGATAAACTGGTGGGTACTGATGATGCATTCTTGTTTCTTGTTGTTTTCTATCCTGCGTGCCAAATACAATTTGCCAGCTATGGCTGAATGGCAATACCTGCAATTGCAATTTGTTAGCATCTGCGTTTGGCCTTGCCAATTTTACAGCATCAGAGTCTCCATTGTTATTGGGAAGTGCTGCTTTTAAAAAATAAAATAAAATAATAATAATAATTATTATTATTATTATTATTATTATTTACACTATTTGTATATACCGCTCTACATCAGGCAGATTCTGGAGCAGTGAAGAATAAAAAGACGAAAACAGATAAAAGAAACAAAAACAATACTATTGAAAACAAACTAAAATTACATTGGTGGTTGAAGAGCAGGGAAGGCTTCCTGGAACAAGGAGGTCTTTGACAGGTACCGGAAGCAGTCCTTCTCCTGGTGATCTCCAATCGGGCCAAAGGTCCATGAGGAACCACCAGGAGCATGCCATCTGATGACCTCAGCAACCAGGCAGGTTGGTATGGGAGGAGGCGCTCTCTCAGGTAACCTGGTCCCAAGTTGTTTCGGGCTTTGTACACAAGTACCAGAACCTTAAACCTGACCTGGTAGTGAATAGGTAGCCAGTGCAGTTCCTTCAGCAAAGGAGTTACATGCTGAAAAGGGGCAGCTCCTGACAATAGCCGAGCTGCTGCATTCTGCACTAGCTCCAGCTTCCGGAGCAGCCTCAAGGGCAGCCCCACATAGAGTGCATTAGAGTAATCCAGTCTTGAGGTTACTAGCGCCTGTATCACTGTGGCCAAGCTATCCCTGTCCAGGAGAGGCTGTAGCTGGTGAACCAATCAAAGCTGGTAAAAGGCACTTGGGACTCCAACAACAATGATGGATCTAGGAGTACCCCAAGACTACAAACCTGATCTTTCAAAGGGAGTGCAACCCCATCCAGAACAGGCAATGAGACTATTTTCCGGACTTGGGAACCACTCACCCACAGGGCTTCTGTCTTGCCAGGATTCAGCCTCAGTTTATTGGCTCTCATCCAGACTATCACTGAGTTCAGGCACTGATCCAGGACTTGCACTGCCTCTCCTGATTCAGTTGTCTCAGGGATATAGAGCTGTGTTTCATTAGCATACTGATGGCACATGGCTCCAAATCCCCTAATGACTGCTCCCAGCAATGTTAAACAACATTGGGGACAAGATGGTACCCTGAGGAACCCCATAGTGCAATTGTCAAGCGTCTGGGGAATAGTCACCGAATCTTACTCTCTGAAATTGACCCCGCAGGTAGGACTGAAACCACTGTGACTCAGTGCCTCCAATGCCCAACCTACGGAGTCGATCCAGGAGGATACCATGGTCAATGGTATTGAAAGCCGCTGAGAGATCGAGTAGAATTAACAGGGTTGCACTCCCACTATCCTTCACTCGATAAAGGTCCATCAGGGCGACCAAGGCTGATTCAGTCCCATAACCAGGTCGAAACCCAGACTGGAATGGGTCTAGATAATCAGTATCCTTCAAGAGCATGTGCAGTTGCTTCGCCACAACCCTCTCAAGAACCTTCCCTAAGAAAGGGGTATTTGCAACTGGGCGATAGTTATCAAATACCGTTGGATCCAGAGTGGTTTTTTTCAGGAGTGGTTGCACTACTGCCTCCTTAAGGACAGCAGGAACTGTCGCTTCACGTAGAGAAGCGTTTACCACTCCCTGGACCCACCCAGCCAAATCCATCCCCCCCCCCCACTAGCTTTTATAAGCCAGGAGGGGCAAGCATCAAGAGGGCATGTGGTCGATCACATTGCTGCAAGCACCTTGTCCACATCATCAGGCTGCAGCAACTGAAAATGATCTCACAAAATTGGACAGATGGTGGCATCAGATACCTCGACGTCAAATTCGCTGCAGAGACAAGAGGGGGGAAAATTGAGTACCATAAACAGATGTTTGCAAAGATGTTTTTCATATGGGCACACTTTCCAGTGAGCCGGGGTTGGCTGTGCCTCCCTGTTTCATGTCCATTTAGTGGCACTCAGGTTTGCTGTACATAATATAGGGAAACAGCCCTAAGATCTAGTGTGGAAGGAAGAATAGCAGACTTAATTAAAAAAAAAAAGTTGGCGAGTAAAGAAATTGCTGGATATAAGTAATCTGAGTCACCAACATCTGCAGATACATTTGCACCTTGCATAATTATCTGGCTTCAAGTTTATTGTTGACCCAAAAATATGTCTATGTGTTTTTAATGGTTCTCATGGATTTAGCACACCATGAAATGACTGCAGTCACTCAAGAAATGCAGTGAATCATCTTTACTGTTCAGCTAGACCAGTGTTCTCCATCCTTGGGTCCCCAGATGTTTTTGGCCTACAACTCCCAGCATGCTGGCTGGGGCATGCTGGGAGTTGTAGGCCAAAAACATCTGAGGACCCAAGGTTGGAGAACACTAAAATAAAGAAAGAAGAGTGAGACATGGGCACTGGGCCAGTTCGTACATACGATTGCAGCAAGGGAAATCAGCCACCGTGGCTTATTTCTCCTGCCGCATGTGCCGGCTGGATTTCCCCATCAGCCTCGCTGGCATGGGTTGCTGTGTCGTCTGAAACCAGGTGGTATGGCTTGTGCGTGTGTGTGTGTGTGTGTGTGTGTGTGTGTGTGCGTGCGTGCATGGAACAACCTTCAAATAACCCAGCAACAGCCCATGGGTTATTTGAGGGTTGCTGCTCCCTCAAACTAGCTGTGCCGCCTGGGTTCAGACAAAACAGCAAGCCGTGCCAGCGAGGGTAATTGGGGAAATCAGGACGGCATGTGCGACGGGAAATAAGCCATGATTGTGTGAACAAGGTCACTGTCTACTTTGCACCAGGAAACTTGCCAGAAGTGCTTTAAGTAACATGCATGTGCACTAACTATGACCTTCACATGTAATGGTTTGCGTCTTTAGCAGCAGGGGCAGCTAATGAAACTTCCAGCTACGTGCAGTCCACCCAACACCCCCAGTACATGTTTCTAAGTTTGACAGACAGCAGCCTAAATAATGAATTGTGAAAATGTTACTTGAGCACCTCTAGGAACCCAGGGTACATTCTCAAACAGTACCGTACTTTACTTCAGCAATAAAATACTTTATGTTGTTACTGTCCTTGGTCCCAATTTTAGCCCTTACTGAGTTGGAGTTTGTCAGTACATGTAAGAGCCTTTACTGTTGAAGTAGCCCAGCCTTCTCCAATGTGGTACCCTCCAAATGTGCCGGACTACAAACCCCGCTTTGGATTATGAATTTTTTTCTTTTAGAATTTAAGATCAGGTGTTTATATATTGTTACCCAGCCATTACACCCCCCCCCCCATGATTTCTAAGAACTATGTAATAAGACTTTTATAGAAAGACTAGTAATATAAAATGTCTGGAAACAATGAAGCCATGGTGGGAAATGTTTTCTTAATCCTCTCTGTAAGATTCCCAACATAGTTATTATTTCATCCATTCCTTATTAAAATTACTGATCTAATGTATCTTTTAATGGTAGACGTTTAGAGGTGCTCCAAGCCTATGCTCAGTTTCCTAACATACGAGTAGAGTCACCATATACGTAACAGTCCTGTGTTTCTGGGTTTGTTCTGGTTAGTTGCTGTAGCAGTCAATTAATGAAGTTCTAATCTAAAACCCACATGTGGAGAAAAAAACCTAGGTTATCCTGCCACTGTCAGCAGATGAACGGAGCAGCATGTGAGTTATGCCGCCTGTGTTTCTTTTTAAAAAATTAACTTTGAGGCTTCATTCTATGGAAGTCACTACCACAGTTTTTAATAAAGTTCCTAATTAGACATCATCACTAGGGAGTGCTGCCTCAGCTATAAAACCTTTAACTGCTGCCGCTAGAATAAACCCTCTCTACCTAAAAGAAACTCAGTAGCCTGGTTCCTATGGCGCAGGCATGAGATTGACACAACCACTTGAGAGAACCTTTCAAAATGAACAAAAAATAAGATGTTTATTAACAGAAACGAACAAAAGTGAATAAAATGTCACTCTTCAAATAATAGGTTGAAATTGCTTAAAGGTTCTTAAATTAAATATGGTTGCTTACCATTCCTAAGATGAGTCGTTCCTAGCTAAATAAAATCTCAATAGTTTTTCCTTCAGATCAGATTTCCCTAAGCTCCACCCCACAAACAGAAACAGGGTTTAGGAATTTCCCGAAGCTTCCTTACAAATAGGAAGAGATGCTGTACACCAGTCTTCTTTGGCCTCCGGTTCTTCCTGCTTCTTCTGTCTTGTAGGATGATTCAGATGTTTCAGGTACTACTTGCTTAAAGTTCCCTTTAGTCAGACATAAAATAAGAACCTAAAATATGTTATGGATAACTTGGTTTGCTCGTAAAATTAACCTGTTTGGTTTATTAAATTTAAAAGTGTAGTTATTCAGGCAATAATTGCAAATTTACTTACTGAGTTTACTTTTAAACGTTTTTAAATATAATGTTAATTTTATGAACAAACCAAGTTATACACAGTATTACTTTGGGAACATAAAAGCTGCTTGATGTTCCTAAAGCAGCCTCCCCCATCCTTGAGCCCTCTAGAGCAGTGTTCTCCAGCCTTGGGTCCCCAGATGTAGATTAAAAACAACTCCCAGCATGCCCCAGCCAGCGTAGCGTAGCTGGCTGGGGCATGCTGGGAGTTGTAGGCCAAAAACATCTGGGGACCCAAGGTTAGAGAACACTGCTCTAGATATTTTGGACTGCAGTGCTCAGCATTCCTGACCATTGGCCATGCTGCTTGAGGCTGATGGGAGCTAAAGTCCAAGATATCTGGAAGGCGCCAGGTTGGGGAAGGCCGTCCTAAACAACAAAGTTACTTAGATATGTAAAGAGCGCTAAAAACGTACGCATTGCTTATTTTTCCATTCTTCCCATAATTTCAGCTCTTTCCTGGAAAAACATTTTTCCCCCCCATGGCTTCAAAATTTCTGGAAATTTTACATCTCTAGAGAGAATGCTTGTGCCTCTTGAAAAGAACAGTCTCCCAGTCATGGAAAAGTATATGATGTAGCACAAAGCTTATTTTGGGTTACAGAGGCATATAATTTCAGCTCCTTATTCTAGGATGCTGATGGAGCTCTGTTTTGAACTTTTGAATAAGGAATGGGGGGGAACTAGGAATAAGGAACTGGTAATAACCAGTTTCAACCCAGAATTAACCCATAGTTTGTTCTTAGATTAATTCTGGGTTATTTTACCCCTAAACAACTCGAGAGTTTCCGGGTTTGGATGTCATAATAACAACCCAGGAATGGGTGTTCCTTGGTTATTAAAAGCGGAAGTGGTGAGCATGCGGGAGACAGTACGCTTGCTCACTCCCAATAGATATCGACAATTCCTTGATTAAACAACCTAGGGATTGCTGTTACATGCAAACCAGGTCACTGCCTGTATTCTGGTGGAATTAGAGCATATGCACAGCCCTGCTTCTAATAAGTGATCCTAGTCCTGTCAGATAGTTCTTTAGAAGGAAGAAGCCAGTCTTCTAAATCTACCGTTCTAGTGATGTCTTTGTACTGTGTTGTGGCCAAGACAAACTACATAAGTGGAAGAGAAGGATTGGATTTGGGCTAAGAGAGGCAGTAAGCCTAGATGAAAGGCATCTGTTTTTCAAAAGTCTACTTGGTAGCCCTCCAGGAAAACGGTATTTGCAGTGGACTCCGGCTCTTCAGTGGCGGGTGGTGGGGTGAAGGCTTCTTGGCTGGCTTTGTGTCTCCTGCATGTTGTGTATTGTTGGTTGGCTTGCCCAGCGTGTTTTTCATTGTCAGGCAAATGAAGTTCAGATGCTACCTTTTGAAAAGAACAGTCAATGCTGTGACAGGAAGTGGGCCTCTGGCTGACAGACGCCCTCTGCCTTAACAGGCAGAGAAGGTAACTTTTGAACCGGGCTGTTTTGCATTGATCAGCACGTGGGATCTCCCTGGCATTATAGCAGCCTTTCCCCAACCTGGTGGCCTTCAGAAGTTTTGGACTTTGACTCCCTTTCACCCCAGCCAGCATGGCCAGTGGTCCATAACACCTGGAGGGCACCAGGTTCGGGAAGGCTGCCTCCTAGTCTGTCTCCCTGCTGCCTTTCATTCTGGGGACAGAACATGGATATCTGGAGTTTACAGTGCACTTCAAGCTTTACTGTCCATATGTGGTAAGGGCAAGAGCAGAAATGAGCCTTGGATCTGCTACTGCTTTTGCCTACTCTTTCCAGAAATTCGTATCTGAGCAGGACTGGAGAACAGCCACTTAGGGCAGGAGTGGGCAACATGTGGCCATGCAGATCTTTTGGCCTACAATTCCTATCATCCCTCACCATTGGCTATGCTGGCTAGGGCTGATGAGAGTTGTAGGCCAAAACATCTGGAGGGCCACATATTGCCCACCCCTGATCTAGGGCCTAGAATTTAGCCAACCTCTACTTGTCTCAAGTATTAGTTAATTTTCTGCCCTTCCGCTTTCCAAGGGCTTGGGGACTTTTTAACAATAAGTTAAAAAACAAAACCTCACACACTGCACAAATCAAACAAAATATCCAGTGAAATGCTTGACCAGGGCCAGTGAATGCGAGCCCAAGAAGGGGCATTTTATGGCTCTTCTGGACAGTATCCAAGCTCTGACAGATCTCTAGGAGGAGTGATTGTGGGGCAGCCTCTGAAAACACCTCTGTAGGCCCTTGCTGTTCAAACTTGGCACACAGATGGTACAGTCAAAAAAGCAGTCTCTGCTGATCTCTAGTGGTTGTGAGATAGGTAGTAAAATATGGTGACCTCTGAGGTATGTTGGGCACAAGGCCTTGAAGAGTTGGTAGCTCAAAACCAGCACCTTTAATTGTTCCTAGAAGACAATTGTGTGGGGTGGGACATGGCCAGGTTTCCAGACTAAGATGCTGGAATGTTTTCTTTTAAATATCAATCTTCTGTCCATTTAATTTTATTTATAGTTCACCTCATCAAAATCCCCAATGGACATAGAATTTAATCAGTCTTGCCCCATTTGAATGAAAAGTTCACTGTTACCTGGGAAATGAACAGACTTGGACCCTTCTGAGTATCCAGGGAAAGTGAATTCCAGAGTTGAGGTGCTTTCCCTAAGAATGCCTTTCTTGAGCCCCTTTGTGCTTCTGACTTGGTGCCTAGATGGAAAGTTTAAAAGGGGCTTTCCTGGCTGACTTCTAGAGGTTGTGATGAAACATAGGGATGTTGATCTACCCAGGCCAGGTCATTTAGGGGTTTGCACATCATTGCCACCACTTTGAGCTGGGACTGGAAAGCAACTGGGAAACAGTGCCGGCTCTTAAGAACTGTGTTTAGGATACCCTGTGCAACCCACCCTCATCAAAAGACGGGCTGCAGCATTAAAGGAAAAGTGAGTTTCTTGCTCAGTAGTTGCCATCTTGTGAAGTCATATGCTCTGTCCATTGTTCACATTGTGGAGGGTTACAGAGGCATCCCAAGGCACTTCTTTTGAGCAAGTCTGTCAAAATACCAGAGTCTTTATGTTGCTCCATTTAATGAGGCATACAAGGTTTGGGAAGAATTCCAACTGGCTTCCATTCTGCAGCCCTGTCTCTCAATAGGTGGGACAATCAGTTTTGAAATGGTGGCTTAGGTTTGCTTCCATCCCATGCAACAGTTGACCTGCTGGTGGTCTGCTTTCCATGCTGTACTTTACAGTGTTAACCCCAGCATACAAAGCTTATTAAGCTTGATTTATTTATTTTTTAATGGAAACTTCTGCAGAAGGCTTGAATTGTTTCCATGCCCAGCTTAATGTCTTGCTCTGCTGTTTTTGTTTTTGTTTTGTTCCATGTGTGAAAAGGGAAGAAGCCACAAGAAAGACCAGGGGAAAGTGATGGTTACAGCTCCAGCATGACAAAAACCAGGCTTAGACTCCATGGGTGAAATGATGATCTTGAATTTGAGAGCTTTCAAGGTTAATGGGGCAATGAGAAAAAATGCTTTTCAGTCTCCACTTTAGAAGTCTGGTCTAGAGAGTGCTTATACACAGTATTCCTCATAGGAAGAAGCACACTTTCTCCCCCGATTGGGAGAGTGCACATCTTCTTGCAGGGGTGCATGCATGTCCCCCTGCCCCTTTGCACTAGCCCCGGAAGTGTGGGGGAAGTGCAAGTCAGGGTTGGTTCAGACGATGTGCTGGGGCTGTTCAACCCGGAGGCGGTGGCAGATGCACACTATGCTCTCCTTCCCTTCTGGGAACTGGAAAATGGCAGGTTGCTCATGCAAGCTTGTACGAGCTCGCTGCTCCTGTGAGACTGTTGTGCTCCCATGAATAGATGTGAGCAGGTTTTCATAAACAGTTTTGCTCCATCCAACTGTAGAAAACTAACTTTTGCTTTCACTTCCTTTCTTGCGACTCCCCTGAAACATGTGACACATCCTCCCCTCGTCAGGCCTCTGTTTAAAGGGAGGCAACCATTAGAGCTTCTCTATTCGTGTGTCGGATTTTATTTGTAGAGCTTCTAAATGGGATGGGGAATCATCTGATGGAGGAAATGCAATCCTCTGGTTGACTTTGCATGCAAGGAATATAGTCTCTTTGTAGTTCTGAAGTGAGGAACACAAGACCTGCTCACTCTGCTCATTGGAACATGAGACTAGATGAACTTTCACAAGGGTCACTCATTTCAGGAATGGTTGATTTCAGAGAGTTTGGAATATTCCTGCCAACTTTGAATAGGAGACTTATGCTAGAGATTGTTTGCTGAGTGACACAATTTTAAATAATGGAATCAGGAACTTGGCCTTCCATGAATTTGTTATAAATGACTAACAGCTGGAATTCTTGGGGTTTTTTTTGTTTTTTTAAAAAATGTTTTACTTTAGGAAAGATGCTGAGAGGCAATAAATCCTAAATGTGCAGCCGTCTTCCCCAAATCTGACACATCTGGAGGGCACCAGTTTGGGAACGGCTGATATACAGTTTTCATGAGGTGCCCTGCACATTGATGGTACCATGAAACTAATAATAATTATTTCAGTTACATGCCAGTTCCTTTTTAAACAAAACAAAATAAAATATACAGCCTCCATTTTGGTACAGTTAATTCAGAAAAGCAAGTAAAATAATGAACGTGCTTTTGATACCCTTTTGATTCCCTGCCATACATGTGTTTAGAATCCATGTACATTAACTGCAAGTTTGTTTTGCGCTGTCATTACTCTGTCAATATTGTGACTTCTCCAGCTATGTGGTGTTCAGATAAATATAAAAAGAGCAGAGCCATAGTGTAAGTCTCACCAAGGAGCTACAACATAAGTAGTTGTCATACAAAACAAGGCAGTATTTATTCAGATTGGTGATATTGTAAGCTGGTCCAAAAATCTTGAGTGCGGGAGTTAGAAAGGAAGAGGATATTACAAGAGATTATATTCCCAAAATGCCACAGATGGTATTGCTGAACTTGATGGGATATTGACTAGAAAAAGATAGTAAGGTATCTGTGAGTAACCTCCTGGTTGGGGCTCCAATGCTAATAGCTAAATTTTGGAAAAATCCAAGGTAAGAAAATCTGTCATGATTATATTAAAATGGATGGCAGTTTTGAAAGTACAGACTGGGTAGGGTCAGTCATTATAACTGTATATAAGCAGCACTGCGAGAAATTCGTGATATTTTGGAATACTAATTTTCTTAGCAAGAATGTACAATTGTAAATGCTGTGTAGGTCCTTTAGTAAAAATAAGGATTCATTGCATTGTTTTTTAATTAATTAATTAATAGACTACAGTGACTCTTTTCTTGTGGTATATGATTTTTTCTGTGTTGTCTTTTAGATTTTTGTATTTTTTGGTATAATAATAAACCACACCTACAACCACTGCATTCTGTCAGTACTTCCCAAACTGCAAGAAATTAATTAAATTAAAGAAATTAATTTGTGGATCCCAAAGTATCTGTTCACAGAGGAGGCTGACCACGGCATCTTAGCATGTTTCTTTGCTCTGGTCTTGCTTCATTCAAACAAGCCTCCGCTACAGTTGGATCATTCCAGCTGTATTTCATAATTGGGTGCCACCCAATTATGATATTAGGAAGATATTAGGATGTCTTCCTAATATCAAGACATCGCAAAAGTACCTGTGCACAGAGGAGTCTGCCAGTTACATCTCTACAGTCAAGTTATAGGTCTGGGTCTGGGCTTGCTGCCTCCTAACCTAGAGCCATGCTCAAAACAGTGACTCTTACAGAAATGTCACACTCTAAATGCATTAGAAGTGGTTCTGTGGGGGAAAGAGCTGAAAAGATTTTTATAACTAGCCAGCTGTTACTACAGAAGCTTATTTCTCTCTCCTGTTGTTGTTGTTACACAGTGTATTCAAGAAGAAAAAAGGAAAGGAAGGGGGGGGAGGAAAGGTCTCTGCCCCAGAGTTTACAATGAGGGGAGGAAAAGGCAGGATAATAAACAGAGTGCCCTGCTACTTGTGATGTTATTCACATCTTTATCTCTTTAATGTGCCTTAAAAAAAAAAAGTTCCCCTTGTGCCTGCTATTCACGATGGGAGGAAAGTTCAGATTGCCGCCATTTGGAGCTTTCCATTATAGCATGGGTGTGGAGTGCAAGAGTTCTGATTGGGGCCATGGTGGGAGCAAAGGCTTAGAACCCCTTCTTTCCCCCTCCCCATGCTGTGGTCCTGATGCAATTTGTCTCTCCCCCCCCCCCACCAGAGAGAGAGGACAAGCACATCAGGGATAAAGATGTGAATAATGTCACATCTAATTTGGCCCTCTAAGGGGAGGAGAAATGGGGAAGGCAAGAGGAGCCGTGCATGGCTATGAGGAGTTGCATGTACTTCAGCATTGTTATAGCGAGGAATGAGGATTAAGGGGTTAAACTAGGGACAAGCAGGCTACTGGCAGCCCAGCAGCTCAGTCTGCCTTCCCCATCTGCCTTCTCTCCAAGGGCCGACCACCTCACCGCTGCCTCTGCCACTTTGTCCAGTGCAAGCTGAGGGCCAGGGTGCCTCTCCCCCCTCCCCCAGTGGGGCAGCCAGCAGAGGCTGTGCCATTGTTCTTGCCTACATGTTCCTCAGTTTCTTCTGACTCCTTGAACAAGCAAAGTCCATAGAAAAATTGGACTGAGTGGCTGAGGGTGCAAGGGCAAACTGTGCATGAGGTGGGAGGGAGTTGGATGCTTCTTGCTGTGCACTGGGATTCCCTGAGTGGGAATGAGGAGGTGATGGAGAAGAAGAAAGAACAAGCCGGAAAGCACCAAATGCAGGAGGAAGGAAATCTCGTGGTACAGAAGGAGAAATAATTTTTCAATAGTGCAAAAGACTAGGATATAAATAAGTCATTCAAGAATGCCCCTGAGGAAGAAGTTGTTCTGAAATTGCTCAATAAAACAATTTCTTGTCTACCTGGAGGTTTCCTTCATTCCTCTTTTCCTAAGTGGGAGTGAGTCGGCAGGTGGAACTCACAGTGCATCCACCACCACCACCATTTTGCTCAAATTCAAAATATGTTAAAAATGAGTTGTTGACCATAGGGCTAAGGCAGATGTTCTATGGATGACGTGGGTTTTGAGAAGGTATTTGAAGGGGTTGAGAAGATGCCACGTAGGTGTACAGAGAGAGAGAGAGAGAGAGAGGCAGACTGTTGCATGCATAAGGACAGAGAAGGAAAAATGGTAGCTCTGTTGACTATGGCAATTGCTGCAGTGGTCTCTTGCAAGCATCCTTTCCTCCTTTGAAAGGTGACCTTTAATATAATCATCCTCTTTCTCCTGTTTTTGTAAACAGATGGATCTTTCAGTAGAAACTCTTTACAGCTTAATGCAGGAGCGCCAGAAAAGATATGCCAAGTATGCTGAGCAGATCCAGAAGGTCAATGAGATGTCTGCCATCCTCCGACGCATCCAGATGGGCATCGACTTGACCATTCCCCTGATGGAGAGGCTGAATAGCCTGCTGCCAGAGAGCGAGAGACTGGAGCCTTTTAGTATGAAACCTGACAGGGAGCTCAAGTTGTAGTTTTCCATTGCAGCCTCCATCCACCTTTTCATGGACTCTACTTGATAAGGAACACGCTGCGCTATTCAGAGTGGGTAGAAGAGAGGAGGCACTTGCGTAGGAAGAGTGCACTTGGTTTGCAGGGACTGTAGTTCCAACTCAGCAGCATTGGGAGTATTTTTTTTAACCTTTTCTGCTTCCATCTACTTACAACCACTGTTCCCCACCCAGCAAAATGCTACTTTAACAAGGTTCAGACTTCAACATTCCACTATTATAGTGGTTTTAAACGTTTTGCCTTTAGGAAATATTTCCGCGTAGGTTTGTTTGCTGAGGTGCCTGCCTCAGACCCCTTCAATAATGAAGCAGAGGGTTCTGGGGCATGTTCTAAGACAGTGGTTCTCCAGTTGTGCTTCTAGGGATCCTGGGTTCCTCTGTGAGAAGACTTGTCACAGCAGACAAGCTGCCTGCAAGAGCTTCACCACCGCTGCCCATCCTCCCCTGCAATTCTATGAATTGTTAGTGACACTTGAAAATCAGCTCTGGGAATCACATCAGACATTATTCATCACCTCATTGAGGAACCCCTGATAAGTTTCTGGGAACCCATAGTACAGTTCCGCACAAGACCATTTGAAAACCACTGCTCTCTTAATACTCCCTTTTTTTTTAGCTCAGCTAGGTTGTGTCTGCATAGGATCAGACTGACTGACTGACTTAGATGTGGATAGTGTTTCAGGGAGAAAACCCATAAGTGTTCTGTTCCTGTAGTCTTTCAGTTTATCTTTGTGACAGCTAGTTGTTATAATATTCCCTAGCTTTGGAACTGCACTTTTGTTTATAACCAAGTGCGTAAAGCCAGAAGCAGGCTTCTTAAGTCCACCTAGCATAATGTAATGTGGCTTTTGTGGTGAGAGTTTCCTCTTTGAGGTCTAGTCAGTCTCTCCCTTCTTGAGGTTTGTGTGTGCTTTTACTTTATACTTAACTTTTTTCTTTATAGGACTGTTAAATGAGCAACTGCTTGAGCGATGTGACTGTCACAGCTGTGCAGGTCCCAGAGCTGGGGCCTCCTCTGTAGAAGTGATAGGGTAGATTGGTGTTTCCCTATTTTTCTTGCTGCCTCTTTCCTCAAAGGCTTTGTGAATGAAGCAATTGCCCGCCTCCCTCTTTTTATCGATTTGCTTTGCCCAATGATTCCTACTGGGATTGATGAGGCAATTCCCTGTTTTATCAGGAATAGAGGCCATGTTTAGTCCATGTCCAAAGAAAGCTGGAAAAGCTGCCAAGCCAGGGCAAGGTGAGCTCGTAGGCTTTATTCCTAAGGCAATTTGGAGCTGTGCCTCGAAAAATATGGGCACTCTCCAGGCATAGTGCCCATCAAGGAGGAAAGACCCATGGTTTCAGCTCCACCACTGGGTGAAATGTTTGCACACACTCCCCTGGGGTGTGGGATCCTGCCACAGGGAAGTAATTCTTGAGTCTAGGCCAGGAATGGGGAAAGTGTGGCTCTCCAGATGTTGTTGGATTGCAACTTCCATCATCCCTCACCATTGGCTTGCTGTTTGAAGATCTTCATTTGGACTTGCTCAGTATGAGGAGAAAGACCGTTTCCCTTTTTCAGGAGAAGTAATAACTAGATCATAATAAAAGGAATGATCTTCTCAAAAAGCGTTGTGACTAAAAAAAGACATAACATGCACAGATTGGGCTCCTATCTCCAAGTGCCGAAAGAACGAGGCATGGTTTCAGGTCCATTAAGTTCTCCTAAAAGGGGCAGATAGGTTGGATAGCTCTGTCCAAACAGTAGACACATCCATCCTGATCCAGAGAGAGAGAGAGATGCAGAAGCAGCTGCTGTGTGCAGATTCACATACTTGATTGGGAACTCAGTGAGCACCTCTGGATGCAAGCTAGTCCATTGCCTACATTACCTAGAGCAAAGTGTGTTGCATGGAACTTGGAGAGGGTTTTGACAAATCTCCAATAAGCCTCTGACAAGTATGGCTAGTCCTACAATGTGCAAGTTCAACCATAGTGGAGTATGGGACGTGATCCTAGGCTGTAATCTCCATTCCCCCAGGACAGTAATGATTCCAGTACCCCCATCCAATGTTTTGTGAGAACCTGCTGCACTCTAGAACATGCCCCGGAATTTTCAGGGGTTCCTCAGGAGTATTCAGTGTTTTAAGTGGACTCCAAAGGTACAACTTTAAGAGCGAAATATGTGTTACATTCTTGGCTCCGGAAAACTATAGAAGGGGAGGGGGGATTGGTAGTGGTTGAGCAGTTTATTGAAAGCTTTATGCAAGGTGTGTTGGGTGTATATTTTCCTTTGTTGTAAAGCAGCTTTTACCAATCTGATGAGTCTTGCATTGAATTATATTACACTGTGTGCTATAGACACTCCACTCAAACAGTGTATAATATCTACTTGAAATATTTATTGTTTTCATTTTGTTTGTTTTTATTAATAAAGGACATATGAAATGCCAGCTGGGCTGTCTGTATCTGGTGCTGACAGGGAATATATATATATTTATTAGAAGCTCTCCAGGCTGGGGCCAAGTGTTCTGCCAGTAGCGGGAAACCTTCCACCTGGACTTCTCAAAGCAGACTGTACTGAAGACCTGTTGCCACCCCACAATTCCTCACATTTCAGTTGACAGCGGGGAGTTGGGTGTTCCTTAGTGGGCTGGACTTTGACAAGTACTCGACTCAGTAATTATGCTAATGCTGCAGTTAATATTACTTAGTACTGCAGGTCTCCCAAAAACGAAAGGCAGTCTGGAGGCTGGTATATCCACCAACACAAACCGGGCAAAAAAAAAAAAATTCAAACCCAATTCACCTTAGATGGTGGTATAGGCATTACTTTTCATGGCTAGACCTCCTGCTTCAGTGATGAAGGAATCACAGGCGACAGGTAGAGAGTGGAGGACTATAAGGACTAAATCCTTAGGGTAGGCTAGTAACATACCCATATTGTAGTTGGGTGCTAAGGTTGGGAGAGCAGCTCATCTAACTAGTGAGTTCATGGTGGTAAGATTTGAACTGGGAACTCCCTCGGTCTTGGGTTATACCAGCTCCCAGCTGTGTCACTGCTTCAGAACACTCCTGTTCAAAGCTATCCCCCCCACCCCCCGAGGAAGGATAATTCCAAAATGCATTGAGCAATAAACAGTGTTTATAGGCACAGGACACTTTTCTTCTCTCCTGTTGTTTTTGGTTTGCTGTTCCCCCCCCCCCCTTCCCGGCAGGTCTAATATTGATGTGGCTATTTTCCATATGGTCCCCTGCAATTATTTGATCCAAATGTTACTCATGTTTGATCCATATATGAAGAGGCACAAACTACACCATTCTAGTTATATATGAAATTGGGTCTTCATGAGGCTGAAGGTAAGATACCTTGAAGGGCATTTGGAGTCTGACACAAGCACAGACAACTGAGGTTGCTACCATGCCACTCTGTCACCAACTCAATGGGGTTGTGTTGCAAACTCCTGAGAGTTTCACTTTCCATCAAGTTTTTATTCTTCTTCCACCCTTCCACAAAATGTTTGTGACATAGACAGGAATGTGCCATAGGCCCTTCTCGCCCTCCCTTTTCTGCACAGAGCCAGTTTGTGCTTTGTTTTGAACTGGAGTACAAAAAACCTGGATATTTTGTATTTATACAAAATAAATTACGGTATATGGCAATATCAGTAGTGAATGGGGTGCTTAAAAGGTTGCATTACAAATGGAAGAAGCAGTGGTGGGGATGGGGTGTGTGCTGTGCTTATTTACTGTAGATGCACATGTACCCTTCACAACTATCTGTTTTACCATTTGAACACTAGTACTTTCTGCACGTACAATTTATTTTTTAAACTTGAATTAGACCAGAATTTGGCTATCAAGCATACTCAGTTTCTCATCTGAAAACGGAGTACATGACACAAGAGCATGGTAGAGATCTCTCCCACTGGACCTAGAGTTAAAATTGAACACCTTAGAGGGCGAAAAGAATAGGGTTGTCTCTTCTAAAAGAAGAAGAGCAGCATGTGAAACACCAGTGTCCATTTCTCTCAAGAGGAAAAAGAAGCTACTGAAGGCAATGCTACTAAATTCTCTGGGAAGGCTGAAGGACACACCAGCCAAGCTTCCATCCCTTTTCCTCCCCCCTCCCCCCACACAAAGCCCTGTATTGCCACCAATTGTTTCTGCAACCTTTAGTTCTCCTATGGGGCTGTATCAACCAACTTTACACTCCTAATATCTCACACACCTACCTACAATTGCATGTTCCTGCTGCCTTATTCAGTGCTTAAACCCTAACACTTGCTACCTGGAGAATAGTTTTGTGGGGTTAGAATTTGGGCAAATCCCACTTGCTCAGATATATAAATTATCACAATCATCTTGAAGAACAGACAGGGATCCTAATTGCAAATGTAGGCTAGATCAGTTAGTATTGTCTCCCACCATCCTGCCTTCCTGTTTGCAGCCAGGGATGGGATTGTGCTTTCTGGACAACGGTGATGCTTTTGTCAGGGAATCCTGTTATGACCTATCTTCCTTGGACTAATGTCACTACCTCTATATTGTGCTGTTGGGGGGGGGGATTTAACAGGGTGGCTTTATTTTTCAAGACACGTCAGTCACTCACATAGCACACACACTGAGGCTCTGACGCAGGCATACTGGAGACATAAACATTTACAGTAATGCCATCCTTGATGCCAACCAGAGAGTATGTATGTAGACAACTTGAAGTCCATCTATTTTTTAAAATAGTAGCACTCGTCAACTACTCATTAACAGACAAGTAGTCAGAAAAACCTGTCCAAGCTTCTCATTTTAAGCAATCTAAAATCAATCCATAAAGTTGGCATTCAGCCTATCCCAACTAATGATATACTGTTTTTCAGCCCAGCCTTCCTGGCAATGAGCAATATGAGTGTTGTGCACATTTTCACCTTGGGAATAGGACATACACCTCAAAGTCTGGCTCGGTCTCAGGTTAAGGTGCATTGCTGAAAGACATTGGTGGGTAGCACCAGGTGTGCAGTTGAGCTTTAGACAGAATATTTCAATAGAACCAAATGAATTTGCCCAGCATACAAAGCAAGAATTCTGAAATACAGTAAGGATGTCCAATTCTTTGCCTATAATTGCTTCATTGGAAAATACAAACTTATGAAATAGCTGCACTTTCTACCTTAAGGTGGTGAGAACAGGCAAAGGGAGAAAATAGCTGATTGCCCACGTATTAGACTTATTTTTTTTTTAATACACACACACACAGACACATGCACGCACACACACACACACACACACACACACACACACTTCCTTTACACTGAAGCCCCACATCTTGCATTATCTTGAAATTTCAGATTTACAGGGAATTCCTTTACACAGAGGTGAGGAGGATGTAAAATCATGGAACAGAGGTTCAGGATACTTCAATGATCTCCATGCTGCCTGAAAAGCTAGATTGGCTGCCCACTTTCCCAAGTTCCTCTCGGGACCTGTTCTCCGACATTATACTTTCCCCAAATTCCATCTGGCAGCTCCTTCTCTTGAACTGCTTCTCAAAGGAGCTCTCCTCATGCCAACTCCGCCGGGAGTCCCCCCGGTCACCATGCTTCTCTCTCCTGCGTACTGCGTGGGGTTGCTCACATCCTGTGGGCAGCTGGCTGCAGCTGTAGGCAGAGTAGGCTGTGCTGCTCCCGTATATAGCAGAAGCAGAATAAAAGTGAGAGGTATCTGTAGCAAAATACCAACTGTTGGTCAGAGATGTTGCAGAAGCCTGAGGGGCTAAGATGTCCGAATGCCAGCCCTTCAAGCCCAGCCCAGCTGCAGACTTGGCCAGATGCTGCTGGCTGGTGGAAAGGCCAAAGAGGAAGTTTGTTCTATAATTGTCTTCCACACTGCCACTTCGGTGCAGTGGGTACAAGAGTGACCTCTGGGTGGCACTAGTGGTTCTCCCCAAGTGCTGCCATTTGCTCTGGCTGTCCAGCCGCCACACATTCTGGGATTTCTCCGGAAGCTTTGCTTCCTCTTTATCTGGGCTACTCTCAGGCGTCTGTTCCGAAACCTCCTGAACAGGAGAGAACTGGCATAATTTGCTGCCCCCTTCCAAGGTGGCTGAATGCTTGTAATATTCTAATGTGCCCTCCAAGGAGGGATACCCCTGTCCTGAAGCAGTAACACAGTTGCTGCTTGCCACGCATGATACAGATTTGATATCCAAGGAAAATGACCGTTTCAGCCTGTTACTGTCTTCGACTTTGTCTGAGGACACATTTAGTCCAATTATGCCTTGTACCAAGGGATTGTCCTCTAATGATAGCAAAGAGGAAGCTGGCAGGTTTCCAGACTCTACCGGCGCCTTCTCCACAGAGTCTGACGTAGAGGTAGCACAGAGCTGAGAAGAGGGAAGGAGGCCGCTGCTCTGTCCACCCCCTAGTCCAAGGTCACTGCTTTTTTCCAAATGCAGAAGCTTTAGTTTGCTAAGGGGTCCTGTTTGTCCACTCTGGCTCTTTATTTTCTTCTCAAAGTCTAGAAGTTGACCAAGGAAGTTGAAGTTGGGAGAAATGGTTGGCCTCTTCTCTTTCACAAATCTAAAATGAAGGTTTTTTTTTTAAAAAAAAAAAAGTCAGATAGCCTGTGACCTCATAATGAAATACTATTAAACTGTACACATTCTACAAATTAAGCAAATTTACCTTTCTCCTGTCCCCTCAAATGACCCTGCTAGCTCTCCCTACTGCCCCTTATGTGATGCCACTTTTCTCCTCCACCTTCAAATCCTCTCTCAAAATCAAACCCTTCTTTGATTTTTGGTTTAACCCCTTTGTTTTCACTCTCTACTAGGGACATGTAACTGCATGTGCACATATTAGGCAGGGATCTCATTTCTGCTAATGTTACAACGTGAAGCATCACATAAATGAATGGCAGGATGAGGATGATGAAGCACAATTTTTCTGCATTTTCCTGTTTTGCACAGTTAACTACTTTTAATAGTGACAGGAAGGAACAAGAAACCATTGCAGAACACTGAAGCCCTGTCTCTGACCACTGGAGCCCATATGACACTTGAGATCTCACCAGATCTTACCCATAGACTGCCAAATGTGTAAAGATACAATGTATAAAGATACAACCATATACACTGCAGTTATAAAGATGCAAGAATAAGGACTAGAAACTTGCTTTTCTAAAAAGCAAAGATTTTCAGAGAGCTAAGTTCTGCATCCGGTCCAGTTTATCTCAAGGAGCGTCTCCAGCAACACCAAGTAGGCCGCTCAACGAGATCTGCCACAGACGGCCTTCTCCTTGTCCCTTCAGCCAGAGCAGCTAGACTGGTGGGGACTAGGAAGAGGGCCTTTTCTGTGGCGGCCCCCATACTGTGGAACTCCCTCCCTAGTGACATCCGCCATGCCCCCTCTCTGTTGAGCTTCCGCCGCTCACTAAAAACATGGTTATTCAGGCGGGAATATGGGGTGGGTTAAGATTTTAAAAGTTATACTGTTTTATACTGTTTTAAATATATTTTATATCATGTATTTTAAATGTATTTTATCATGTTGTACATCGCCCAGAGTGGCTGGTTTGCCAGCCAGATGGGCGATCCAAAAATACAATAAATAAATAAATAAATAAATAGTACAATTTTGCACTTTCTCTGAGATGCAGCATACAGCCTAGGAGCCACATGTTTGACAGATCAGAACACATCCACCATTGTAGCATTAATTCATCCTCAGGGAGGAGAGAGCTGCTTTGAAAATAGTCTCCCGCACATTTCCTCTAAAACAGTGTGTTAAAAATGAAGTAAGTTTGAACTGTGACTCTCAGCAGGTTTATCACATGAGTGCTAGTAGTTCAGTTACCTCTGTAATGTATATACACTGTTGTGCACTCAGCATGGTCCAGTGGAGAGAGAGGTAGGCCTGCATTCTTCCACCTCAGGCAATAGTCCCCATGCAAATTGCCCTCTGATGGGCCCTGCCCCAATCACATGCAAGCCATGTAGGAAATATTTGAAATGAGACTTTCATGTCAATTTCCTCAAGAAAAAGCCCTCTTTCTTACCTGTAGGCCTCATCTAAGGACATATCCATTCTTTTCATTATGTATGCAATTGCAATGGTAGCAGAGCGGGATATTCCAGCTAAACAGTGGACTAGAACATGGCCATTTGAGGCTTTTGCTTTTTCTGTGAGCAAGGGGGAAAAAATGGAAATCAGTTAATGGTGCTCTAAATGATGTTAAAAATGAGAGGTCTCCAAAGGATCCTCAAACAAAAACCTATTAGGCTCTTATTTTTTAAAATATAAAATCCAACTATTACTCAGAAATATCTCCATCTTGAACAAAGCACACAGGCTCCTTTACCGTTTTTAAAAATGGGGGATCAAACTTTTCTGCCTTTTGTGCTCCCAGCAGCCTGAGGGGCCACTCCAAGTAAAACCTGAAACCATCCGATTACCTGCTATTGCATTATTTGAATGTCTGCAGACCCTTCCTCCCCCATTCCATCCCAGGACTGTGATAATGCAGACACCATGACTTTCAACATCAAGTCAGCTTCCCACCCCACCCTACCTCCAAACCTGCTTTTTGTAACATCTTGCCTGATGAAGAGATCTGGAGATCTCAAAACCTTGCCCTTTTTGGGTGATCTTTTGGTTGGCCTAATAAAAGTATTTCACCAATACGGATTTTGGAACATTTCTTATGGCCAATTATGCTTTCAGAATAATTGGTTTTCAGGGTGCAGAAGACATCAGAATGAAATGAGAGCAAGAATAGCTTTTCACAGGGGTATGCTGCCTATTGGTAAAACATTTTTGCATGTTTTTGATGAGCCATAAGAAAATAGAAGACAGGTGAAATACCAAGCCTTCCTCTAAAGCAAGAGCCACAGATACACAGTAGCTTGGATCCAGATTTAGTCATACCTAAAGTAGACCTATTAAAATGAATGGGACTTAAGTTAGTCATGTTTCCAGACTCTACCGGCGTCTTCTCCACAGAGTCTGAGAAGAGGGAAGGAGGCCGCTGCTCTGTCCACCCCCTAGTCCAAGGTCTAGGGGGCTAGTACTCCCTAACCAAGTTAGTACTAACTTGAGTTAGTACTCAAGTCCCATTTATTTCAAAGGGTCTGCTCTAGGTTTGATTAAATCTGGATCTAACCCAGTATATTTTTATTGGTACAAAATGCTTCATATTACATTGAAACACCAAAGGACAGAAAGCCATTTTCATGCCAAAAAAACAGCTGGACTTCAATTAGCAAGTAACCACAATTCAGACTGGTGCTAATGCCATGTTAACTTCATCCAATTCACACACACCAAAATATACTTTCACAGCTACAGTACTGTCTTCCTTGCCAAGGAGATCAGAATAATGTATCTCGGGTAAGATTCAGTCCTAGTTCGGAGGACCTATAATTTAAATGCATCAAAAAGAGAGAGGGGCCTCTTTCATTAAGATCTTAGGATGGAGCGGGATGACATGATCATTCAAGATGGTGGCTTAGACCGTCTTATGCCACTCACACCGTTAAAAGAAATGCATGTAACTACCCCAAATCAACAAAGAAAAGTACTTTCTGGGTTTGGATAAAGTAGGCAATAATTCAGAGCCCAATCAGAGGCAAAGAAAAATTGCTTACAGCCTACTTTGCTCCCAGAACATCAGACCCAGTAAATCTCGGCCTAGAGCTGCAAGGAGTTGGGCCTACAATGGCACACAAATCGGCCCAAACCTCCAAGGATGATTTACGTAGATCCAATGATCAAACTGCTGCATCAGTTTAAAAAAAGAATTAAACTGAATCGTTTGGATTACTGCAATGTGTTATACGTGGGGCTGCCTTTGAAAACGGTCCAGAAACTTCAGCTGGTCCAAAATAGGGCAGCGAGATTATTAACGGGGACTGGCCGATGTGAACATATTATGCCAGTGCTTTCTCATCTGCACTGGCTGCCAGTCTGTTTCTGGGCCTGATTCAAAGTGTTGGTACTAACATTCGAAGCCCTAAATGGCTTGGGGCCAGGGTATCTGAAGGATCGTTTCCTCCCATATGTACCTGCCCGGACACTAAGATCTTCTCCAGCGGTCCTTTCCAAGAGCCCCTGCCAAATGAAGTGAGGCAGGTGGCTACCAGGAGGAGGGCCTTTTCTGCTGTGGCACCCCGGTTGTGGAATGAGCTCCCCAAAGAGGCTCGCCTGGCATCTACATTGTACTCTTTTCAGCGCCAGGTGAAAACCTTTCTATTCTCCCAGGCATTTTAATCATTTTAATCTTGTAGTTGTTTTTAACTCCGTTATTGTAATTTGAACTGTAATTTGCTGCTGCTAGCTTTGCTGTTTGTTATTTAATCTGTGGTTTTAAATCTTATATTTATATTATATTGTATTTTATGGTTTTAACTGTTGTAAACCGCCCAGAGAGCTTCGGCTATTGGGCGGTATAAAAATGTATTAAATAAATAAATTAATTAAGTGAAGAATGGCTAGCTGTCATCAATCCATTAAAGGCTGAGATGAGAAGCCTTGCAGAGACAGAGAAACTACTAAAACTGCTAATGCAGCCCTTGATCTAGGCCTCAAGCACAAGAATCACATGACTGAATGGATCGTAATCACCAGAATAACCTGAGAAGGAGACGGGCCCCTGATCTGGGATGTATGTGGACAAGATCTCCTCTCCCGCTTCATAAACTAGGCTAATGAGACTTTTACGGAGCTTAATCTGGAACCCAGTGACATTGATCACATTCATCTGGGCATTAGCCCCAAAGCCCGGGCAAGGGCAGCATCCCAGGGATATCACAATTAAATTCCATCACTTCCAAGTGAAAGAATGATGCGCATGGCACACATTAATCCTGGCCTGTCTTGGAAGGGAGAAAAAAAACTGGCTTTATCAGGATCTAAGTAATGAAACCCCAAAAAGGCATGATTTCAAAAAAAATTACTGAAAAGCTGCGAAATGCTGACATCTGTTACCAGTGGGGTTTCCCCTTCAAGTTGATAGTAATTAAAGATGAGACTTCACTAATTACTACCACCCACAACAAGCAAAGAAAATGTTCACCACCCTGAACCTAGACGAAGGAGGAGGAGAGGAAGAAAACAGCGATCAGAACGACACAGACAAGCACATAATCATCTCTACAACTGGCAGAGGAGATCACAGCAAAATAAGAAACCAAAATAGAGAAACTGCAAGGACAATGGTAAATGAAGAATGACAGCTTCAGCATCTGAGAGAGAACAGAGAGTGCTTTCCCATAAATCTTGCGCTATGCAAAGCTACATAAAATCTAAACATAGTAGCTTAATCCATTAATGTGTAAGACATTACATGCAAAATTGTAACCAAAAAACAACACAGAAAGCTTATTGGGATTATTAAGATAATAGCATAATATGGTGGTATGGGCAGGGGGGAGGTGCCCTCTTAATTGACTCCTTACCAATGATTGGCTCTAGGGAGGGAATGGATAGACTCAATAATGGTATTGAGTCTGTGGAAGGAGAGCTATTAATTGGGAGAAAGTTGGGGGAAGTTCAAGGGATAAAAATTCCACGTGTACTCAGTTTTTGTCTGTGTTAGCCAAATAATTTTCTTAACTCCGTGTCAAACTCTCACTGATCTCTCTCAGCAGTTCACGATGCCAAGCTCCACTCTCGTGGGCTGGAAGTTGCTTAACTCCATTCCCAGGACAGTCCTCTTAGTGCTGGATTATACCAAGCCCATGGCCTCTTACTAAGTATTTTTCATATAGCTTTCAGTGTTTATTGTTACCATGCGTATGGCCTTTCTGCCAACACTCTGAACCTTTCTCTCACTGCTTGACACCAAACCCATGGCTTATAGCAAAGTATGGTTTATATATACATAGTTGGGGAAGTTTAAATTATTTTTTTTGAAACCAAAATTATGGGTCTGAAAATATGTTCATGGAACAAAAATGTGTTGGGTGAATATGGTCCTCCTTATAAAAAGAAGACCCATATGTCATAATGATACAGAAATCCCATTATAAAAAAGTGAAGACTTAAAGCTAATATACCAGGAACGCAAGGCAACTGGTATATGGCCCCGGCACCTCTAAGGCTAGAGGAGTGGGGATTTGAATTGCTAACAAACAGGGCTTTGTAATGAAAGATTGGCTGACTGACCGAAATGGTAGACATAATTTCATTAAAGAAACAATATAAGATACTGAAACAACCCTAGGATCGCTATACAGCCCTCAAAGAGGTATGGGATATCACGTTAAATGATAAATTAACCTGTAATATCAAATGTCAAAAAGGACAATTGGAGAAAAACACTTTTGTAAGCATTTGGGGTAAATTTTTGGATTATGTGCTGGTAAGGGGGAAAGGGAATGAACCTTGTCAAGATTTGTTACATTTTTTGAATATAGAATAATATTGGATATCTTTTGGGGAATATAGCTTAGTCCCAGGAGGGTGGGGGGTGACAACATTAATGTTGTCTTTGTTACTGTTTTGTTATTATTTGCAATTATTGTAATTAATTTGTTTTGGGAAAACTTCAATGGGGGGGGGGAGGATCACTATACAGCCCTAATAATGGTCAGAGGCAATTAGAAACGATTACACACCAGCTAGCACAATGTGCAAAGGGCATACTTCTAGGAGGTGATTTAAATTGGGTTAGATTCATAGATCATAGAGTTGGAAGGGGCCTGCAAGGCCATCGAGTCCAACCCCCTGCTCAATGCAGGAAACTAGAGGAGGGGTCTCCCATCCAAGTAATAACCAAGCTTGACCCTGCTTAGCTTTCCACGCTCAGACAAGCTGAGCCAGCGTGAGCCACAGAGTCAAGGGAGTCATTGCAGCTTTTATTCTGAGCTGTATAGCTTAGTAATGATAGTATTACTATTAATGATAGTAAAAGGGATAGGAGAAGGGGACCTTAAGAAAACATCAACATGTATTGACTCTAATTTAAATAATATACTAAACAAAGCTGACTTAATTTATGTTTGCTGAGAAAAAAATTCTAATGACTTAGATTACACAGTTTTCTCTCACAGGCATACATACTGAATAGACCACTTATTAAGCTCAAAAAGTCTAACAGGTCAAATTCTCTCTTCTCATAAAGACTCTCCAGGTC
This sequence comes from Shinisaurus crocodilurus, assembly GCA_021292165.1. Lineage (NCBI taxonomy): Eukaryota > Metazoa > Chordata > Lepidosauria > Squamata > Shinisauridae > Shinisaurus > Shinisaurus crocodilurus. Next base: position 113,836,210 of record CM037876.1, on the reverse strand, counting down.
CTCTGACCATGCTCCTGTCTTTGCTACTATACATATAATGGACCCTCCTCCAAAATCTATATCATGGAAATTAAATGTATTACTTGACAAATATATAGTGGATAAAATGAAGAAATAACTAAACCATTATTTTCTAACCAATGACACTGGGGACCTTTCTGAAGTCTTAATATGGGCTCAATGAAAGCTTTGATGCAAGGCCATCTGATAATTATTATAATTATTATTTATTTCATATCTATACTGTCCAATAGCCGAAGCTCTCTGGGTGGTTCACAACAATAAGTGAATATGCTCACCTTAAACAATCAAGAGAGGCATCCAAAATTGGGCTCCAAACAGAAATAAAAAACCGAAATCACTCACAAAGAAATCAGGCAGTAAAGCTATATATGTGGTATTATTACACAAAAGAACAGAATTGGCACATTTAGAAATTGGGAAAATCACAAACGCAATGCAGTTCACTAATCAAAAATACTATGAGCATAGAGATAAAAACTCAAGAATGCTGGCTTTTAAACTTAAAAAGAAAATCAAATAGAATAGAATTATAAGTTTGCAAGGACACAGTGGAGAGCACTTATATAGCACAGAGAAGATGAGAGAAAAACTTCAGACTTTCTTCTCAGACCTATATAAAGCTAAAACCACATATCACACAAATTGATACTTAAGCGAAGCAAAATGAAACACTCTTGATAGAGAACAACAACAATATTTAATAGAACCAATATCTGATGGAGAAATAGATAGAGCCTTTAAAAGGCTAAAACCTGCAAAGGCTCCTGGCCAGGATGGCTTTACATCCCAGTTTTATAAAATCTTTAAAGAACATTTGAGCCCCAAAATAATAATGCTTTGTAACTCTATATTAAAAGGAGGTCCAACCCCTAACACTTAGAAGGAATCATGTCTAGTTATCCTCTTAAAACACAGAATCATAGAATAGTAGAGCTAGAAGGGGACTATAAGGTCATCGAGTCCAACCCCCTGCTCAATGCAGGAATCCAAGTCAAAGCATCCCTGACAGATGGCTGTCCAGCTGCACCTTGAATGCCTCTAGTGTGGGAGAGCCCACTACCTCCCTAGGAGTCTAACAGTCAGGATTTTTTTCCTGATGTCCAGGCAGAATCATGGAAAAGACCGGACACTCAATATAGGTCCACAGCCCTCATAAACCAAGATGCATTTTTTTTAGCAACATCCTAGCAGATAGATTGGCTCTATTAATACTTACAATAATAGATAAAGACCAAGTAGGCATTATTAGAGGCAGACACATAGATAACCCAATCAGACAATTAATCTATCATGCTAAAAGAACAAAGAAACTAATTTCTGTCGTCTCATTAGACTCCAGTAAGGTGTTCAACAAATCGAGTTGGGATTTCTTATACGCCTTGTTGGACAAAATGTCATTTCCAAAGAAAATCATTTTGGTTTTTAAACACTTATATGTAAATAGCCAAGCTAATGGATGGGATATTCCCAGGTTCAAGGTAGAAAGGGGCACAAGACAGGATTGCCCACTTTTGCCCCTGCTTTTTGCTCTCTCCATGGAGCCCAGGGCCATTAGACACAATGACTTAATACAAGGAGTGAAGTCTACCAGATCTGTTCATAAAATAAACCTCTTCACAGACGATGTTGCTCTGATGCTGGAGAACCCCAAAACATGTCTACCTGCTGCTCTTAAGGAAATTATGGAATATGGTGGTGTATCAGGGATGGAAATCCATTATAAAACATGAAAAATGATTATCATTAACCATGCCCCCTCAGACCAATTATATTTACATCAACAATCTAAAATTAAATTGTGTCCCAAATATATAAAATATCTTGGAGTTAGTACCACAAAAAAATTGGAAATGGTTAAAGAAAATGAATTTTGATGTGTTAATAAAATCTATTATATATGATATTAAGAAATGGGATAATCTACAGCTATCCTGGCTGGGTAGAATAGCAGCAGTGAAAATGATTTTACCTGGTCTAAATGTTCTATTCCAGGTCTTCCCAATATGCATTCATTCAAAATTATTTTAAAAATTGGCAGAACATACTTAATAACTTCATACACCAAAATAAAAGAGCAAGACAGGAACAATGTTCTTTACAGACCAACATGCCTGGGAGGACTTGGAGTACCAAATTTGACATGGTACCATGATGCAGCACATCTATGTAATACGCTACTAATAATGAAACATAGTTCACAATGTACCTCTGTCTCCTTAGAACTAGACTCTTTCAATAAAAACTGTGCAGCAGCACTTCCTTTCCTGACGCGCCAACCATTCTTTAAAATATTCTGAATCCCTTTGTCCTAGCTGATCTACATATTTGGACTATCTGGACTAAAACATTGGCACCAGCCATCTCACCTCTTATCCCTTTTTGCCATCCCTCTCTGTTTTGTAGCAAAACTAGGGAACAACAATTTAAGAGCTGGAAATAGAAAGAACTCTACACACTTAAAGATCTTTATATACACCAGTGTGGCGTAGTGGTTAGAGTGTTGAACTGGGACTCGGGAGATCTGGGTTCTAGTCCCTGCTTGGCCATGAAACTCACTGGGTGACTTTGGGCCAGTCACTGACTCTCAGCCTAACCTACCTCACAGGGTTGTTGTGAGGATAAAATGGCGAGGAAGATGAGGATTATGTAAGCCGCCTTGGGTTCCTTTCAGGAAAAAAGGTGGGGTATAAATATAATAAATAAATAAATAAATAAATAAATAATAAATAAGATATGACTATACATCGTGATCCAGTTTACTTCCAATCCCACAGTTCTATCTCATGGTATCAGGCCCCCAAATTCCATAGAGTAGGTAATGTTAAATATGACATACGCTTCCAAGAAATTACTATCAAACATTTATAAGGTACTGTGCGACTCAATGACTGGAGACTTGAATCCTTTAATCATTATGGGAAACAGACCTGAATTGTAACATATAAATGTTGGATTGGGAGAAAATATGGGGAAAACGGCCATTCAAATAGGTATTGGCAAAAAGAAAATAGCATAAAAACAATACATAGATGGCACCATATGCCTATAAAATGTCACAGAATAAATCCTCAATCTAGCCCACTTAGCCGGAGAGGATGTTGGCAAACGGGGTCCTATTTCCATATGTGGAGGAGCTGCGAGAAGGTTCAGTCCTTTGGGGAACTAATTATGAATGAAGTATCTGCTATTACAGGTCAAACAGTACCCTGTGATCCCAAAGTAGCATTGTTAAACATTTTCATTGATGATTTAAAAGACCTAATGTTTAAAGATCTACTAATCCTCTTTATGACTGCAGTCCGGCAAGTTCTAGCACAGCATTGGTAAACAGCTGCTAATTTGACTGAGACTTGGTTGGAAAGGGTATGGAACATTGCCTTCATGGAAAAGTTATCAAAGCAACTTAAAGCTTTGAAAAACATGAGAGCAAAAGATGGTTTTGAGGAAACATGGTATATGTTTATTCAGTACATTAGAAGTGACAGTACAGTGACAAAACCACCAGCAACTGATGGCTCTCTCTGGAACATCTTGCTAAGCAAACAACAATGTTCAGCAATCACTGCTATCCAAAACCCAACATATGAACTTCACTTTAACCTTTTTTAAAAAACACGTACACATGGGGAGGGGGGAGTTTACATTACACGTTGTATATACTGTACTTTTGTAGTACTTTTGAAAATGCAAAAATAAAGATTATAAAAAACAAAGATCTTTGGAGGGCAATATTTATATTACGAAGGGCAGTATCCAATGGTGTCATTCTGCAAACTCAAACAGCACCACTGGAGCTCTACCGAATCTTTCCATTGCACAAGTGCTTGCACAACTGTTAAGTTTAGTTGGATTCTCCTTTTGCACATAGTTCAGAACCCAATTTCCACTAGTGCAATGTCATTGTCGGAAAGGGAATGACACAGTTGGATACTGCTCCTATGAATGAAATTTCTCCTAATCAACTCTGAGGGGTATGGGTAATCGCTACATACCAAATATATCTACGGTCTTATTAATTTGCATGAATTGGATGCTGAGTAACTTTGCATGTTGATATGTGGAAGGGTCAAAAGAGGAAGTGATTTGTGTGTCCTTTTTTTGCAATCCCAAGATAATGTGCAACGGGGCAGAGGTGAGTGGGACTGTGCATCCTTCCTCTGCTTTGTGCTTTCACCCTAAGCTAAAAGCCTCCTCATGTGAACTCATGTTCCCACCAGTGCAGAGTTCGGGGGGAGGGACACTGTAAACTGGACTTTCGTCTAAGCCTTGCAAATTTGGTGTAAAAATGTCCCTTTAAAAAATTTAATACAGTAATACCTTGGATTACGAGCATAATTCATTCCAGAACCATGCTTGTAATCCAAAACACTCGCATATCAAAGCGAGTTTTCCCATTAGAAATAATGGGAACTCAGATGATTCGTTCCACAACCATTTACTCACTGCTTTGCTGGTTCCCTGGCAGGGAGCCCCATGGAGGGAGCCTGCAAAGCAGTGATTAAATGGTTTGTGGAGGGCAGGCACGGCGCAGCCACTCGCACTGCGGGCACCTTGCGCGCTGCCATGCCGGCTCCCAGGCAGGGAAGCGGCACGGCAGCGCGCAAGGTGCCCGCAGTGCGAGTGGCCACGCCTCTGTGCCAGGGAGCCGGCAAAGCACTTTGCCAGCTCCCTGCCAGGGAGCTGCATGGAGGCATTCCCGCTGCTCCCTACCTATTCCAGGGGCGGTTCGCCTCCTCGGCGAGCTGCCCGCGCTGCCATCGCTGGTCCCGTCGCGTCCCTTGCTGCCCCGGAAGTGACGCGACGGGACCCTCGCGCTGCCGCTTTGCTCGCCAGGGAGCTGCGTGGAGCTTTGCCAGGGAGCTGCGTGGAGGCGTTCCCGCTGCTCCCTGCCTCTTCCAGGGGCGGTTCGCCTCCTCGGCGAGCCGCCCGCGCTGCTATCGCCGGTCCCGTCGCGTCCCTTGCTGCCCCGGAAGTGACGCGACGGGACCCTGCAGTTCCCGTCGCATCACTTCCGGAGCATCAAGGGACGCGACGGGACCGGCGATAGCAGCGCAGGCGGCTCGCAGAGAGGCTAGCCCCCGCTGGAAGAGGCAGGGAGCAGCGGGAACGCCTCCACGCAGCTCCCTGGCAAAGTTCCACACAGCTCCTTGGCAAGTAAAGCGGCAGCGCGAGGCGCAGGCAGAGCGAGCGGCCGCTCACTCGCCTCCATTGGGCTCCCTGACAGGGAGCCCAATGGAGGCGTGGCGCGGCCTCTCGCTCTGTGTGTGCCTTGCGCTGCCGCTTTGCCGGCTCCCAGGCAGGAAGCAGGCAAAGCAGCAGCGCGAGGCGCACACAGAGCGAGCGACGCGGCTCTCTCGCCTCATCTCCATGGGGTGCTTTGCTGGCTCCCGGGCAGGGAGCCAGCGCAGCGGTGCAAGGCGCCGCCGCAGGGGCGCAAGGCGCCCGCACAGCGAGCGGCCTCACTTCCATGGGGCTCCCAGGCAGGGAGCCGGCGCAGCAGCGCGAGGCGCCCTCAGAGTGAGCGGCTGCGCCTCGCCTCCATGGGGCTCCCTCCCGGCTAGGCAAAGCCGGGGAGCTGGCACTTTAAGTGCTAGTCGGGGGCACAGCGTGTGGCTCGTGTTCCGAGACACGCTTGTCCTCCAAATCGAAACAAATGATAAAATTTTGCTCGTTTTACGAGAAGCTCGTATACCGAGTTACTCGTAATCCGAGGTATTACTGTACTGGGGACGAGAGGAAAACAAAAACAAAAAACAACCACCGTGCTGCAATCATGAGAATTCTTTCACAGTGCGTAAGTTCCTGTTGAAAAACATTTAAAGGAAGTAAATTATTTGGCACAGGTGTCTTTGTTTCTTTTAAGAGAGACATCATGTTATCTAAAACCTTTACCTATAAACTCCACAGACTTGTCCAACCAGGGAAAAATTTTCTCACAGAAACTGTCATTCACAGGCACTCTTAAGAAGTGGGATTCCGGGATAAAGTCAGGCTTGGGGCAAGTATTACTAGCGTTTAGTACATAGCCAATGTCATTCTGCTGCATCAGCTCCTATGAAAAAGAAAACCAACATCCACTGTTAGAAAAGTCACCATTTGCAAATCAATATAAGAATCGGGTTATTAGAACAGAGCCAGATTTTTTCCCCAAAAAAATGTTTTAGGCAGTGTCCAAAAACACCTTTTTTCAGGGATTTTTTGTGGAAGTGTAGATGTACCCATTACATTACCCTCTCTTGGTCTCAACTTCAATAGATTTCACTTGAACAGTGATAAGATAATCACCTATGTAGCATTGTATCATCATACCATTCACTTTTTAGGTTAAAAGTATTTTTCCCTAGAAAAACTTTTCAGAAATGTGAAAATATTGTTGCTAAAAGCTCTCTTTTAAGCCAGATTTGGCTAAGTAGTCAATGTGGTTATGTGATGCCAGTGTGTTGTCAGCTGCACTGGCTTCATCTGTTTTCGGGCCCAATTCAAAGTGTTGGTGTTGACCTTTAAAGCCCTCAATGGATTGTGGCCAGAGTATCTCTCCTCCAGTGTGTACCCGCTTGAAGCCTTAGATCAGCGGTTGGCTACAAGAGAGGGGCCTGCCTTCTCAGTTGCAGTGCCCCATTTATGGAATGCCCTCCCACAAGGAGGCTCACCTGGCACCTACATTGCTATCTTTTTGGTGCTAGGCGAAGACCTCTTCCCCCTCCCCCCCCAGACATTTTGTAGTTTAGTTTCTTAGATTTTATGGCTGTCATTCATATACCTAGATAGAGATATAGATAGAGCATATGGTGCTATACAGCACCATATACAGTGGTGGTATATGCCATTGTATGGCTATACAGTGCCACCATGCCAATAGCTTTAGCTTGCATGACAGGATTCTCAGAAAACCCGTTGTGAAAGCTAACATCACTGATGTTATGCTAGAAGTCCCTTGTGCTAGTGCAACATAATCTGAGTTAGCGGTATGACACCATAGGCTACTTCCCATAGAGTCCAGTGCTGTTTGTTGTTTTGTATTTTATTATTTTATCTTTTAATTAATGGTATTACTGATAAGTGAAATCAGCTGAGTTTGAGACCAAACAAGAGCAATAGAAGTGTCAAATATTGTAATATTAAGTGTCAAAAAGGACAATTGGAGAAAGATACCTTTGTGAACATTTGGGGTAAATTTTTGGATTATGTGTTGGGGAAGGGGAAGGGGAACAAACATTGTCAAGATTTGTTATATTTTTGGAATATAGAATAATATCTTGTATATATACATAAAAATTTTTTTGGGGGGGAGAAATATAACTTGGTCCCAAGAGGTGGGGGGGGTGCACAATGTTTACGGTATGTTGTATTTTTTGTTGTTGTATTCATTAGTAGCTGTAAGATGTGAAAACTTAAAAATTTAAATAAAAAATAAAAATAAAATTAAAAAAAGAAGAGGTAGGCGAACATTTGCATGAAAAGCCAGCCCCCCAAATTGGTTGTCTTTTGACACCATTATCAGCACCATCACATTTCAAAGCACCAACCTTGTTGAGGACATCCCTCTGACACCCAAGGTAAAGATGTGGAAGAATCCGAGTTGGCCCAGTGCTGGAGACAGGTAAGCAGGGTTGAGAAATACAAGAAGGCACCAGAACAGATTTTCCTTCACAAAGGCCAGGGAAACAACTGGAAAATTCAGCAAATCCACCTGAAGGAAACAACCACTCAAACTTCAGTTTTATTTATTATTTATTTATTTATACCCCGCCTTTTTCCCGGCAAGGAACCCAAGGCGGCTTACATAATCCTCCTCCTCTCCATTTTATCCTCACAACAACCCTGTGAGGTAGGTTAGGCTGAGAGGCAGTGACTGGCCCAAAGTCACCCAGTGAGTTTCATGGCCGAGTGGGGACTAGAACCCGGATTTCCTGAGTCCCAGTCCAACACTCTCACCACTACGCCACGCTGGCTCTCAAGTGTAGGAAGATAATGTGATGCATCACATAACATCTTTTTGGAGTTTAAATACCAGTTCACAAGAGAAAATGTCAAGGTGGTTCAAAGATGTACATCAAATTATTTGATAGCATCCTTGCATGTGTGAGCTGCCCATTATAGGACACCACCAAATAAGCATTTCTCACACACAATGCTTTTCAGTGGAGTCTGTGCAAATGCAACCTGCCCATTGTCTGAGAATATTTTTTTTTAATATTTGAGAAGGCAAATCAACAGCATCAGCCTGTATATTTTGCACTTACACACCCGATACCCAGCAGCTACTGGCCATGATCCCAAAATCCTCTTGTGCCTTTGGAAGTAAATTTCCACTTGTAGAGGCATGTAAGGAAAATCAAATCTCATACAGAGAATCTCTTCCACACGAGGAAGTGTGACTCACACAAAGACCTGTTCACATGATTTGCTTAAGGGCTCATGCATCCTCACATGGAATTGCACAACATGTAATTTATCTCTAGCATTTGAAGCTGCTGTCACAGAAAAGCCAGGCCTACACGTAAACCTGGGACTTAAAAGGCTCAGAGGGTTCTGCCCTATGGCACTTTCAACTGGCTCAATTTACTTGTGAAACATCTATCCATACCAGTTTAGCTGCCTCTGGAGAAGTAGCATAAAATGCTATTCCAGTACAAAGTATTCCCTCCTACCCCGAATTTGTGATGATTGCCACAGTTAACAGTTTTCACACCTCCTTCACTATGGATTGATAACTGGGAGAGCCAAACAGCACCTCTTAGTGTTCCAGATTATGCACAAGCACCTCCGCTTGCTTACTTCTAGGGTATGCTAACAACGATACTGAGAAACAAACACTAGATCATAAATGGCTGGGGGAAGGATAGGCTGGAAGACCAATTTTGCTGTTATCGTGGTATTTTCCATCTTGGAGACAAATGATTAAAAAACTACATCTGCATAGTTACAAATTAAAATGCCCATTATACTGTGCTGTCTATTTCTTGGAACACTGCCCATTTATAAATTAACAAAAGCGGCTGTATGTCCAAACTTGGGATTATTGAAAAGACTGGGAATATCCTCAGTTCCCTTTGTTAGCTTGTAGAACAGAGAGGATTTTCATCAATGGGACTTGAGGGTGTCAGTTAACAGACATCCAGCTGTTTTATTTAGTTGATGGTTTCTGGATATTTCCCATGTTAATACAGTGTGCAACTTTTCCAGTGCTGGCTTGTTCGGTTTATTACTTGTGGCTACAATTCTCAGATGGGAGTTTCTATGAAACCAGCTTAAGGCGCCAAAAGCCGTTTGTGGTCGAGAGAGCCCAAATTGCTTTTGTTTTGCAGAAACCGAATACCTCCCAGATCTTTGCTTGCAAAAACCAGGCTCTCTCTCACTTCCAGTCAGAGACATTTGCCAAGATCCAACTTCATATTTAATTATCTGGCTGCTACGAGTGGGTTTAAAAATGTGGTGGTTGGTTTCAAAGCCTCTCTGTGATCAAAGCACAATGGCGTTTCCTCAAACTGTGTATCTGTATTATGATCATCATAAGGTACAATCACTTTTCTTAAAGGAATTCTGAACTCCAAGGAAGCAGCAAGCTCCCCTCCCAACGACCCTGCGCAGGCACACTCTTCTTTCCTAGAGAAGCAACAGCAAAAGGGAAAAGGCAGACAATGAGAACTAAGAATTAAGCCCATGCACAGACCTTTCTAAATTTTCCTGCTTACGTTCTTGGGTTTTTTGATAGCACCAATTAAAGTTAATGGTTAAGAATGGTAGCTTGGGGGTGCTCCTGGAGCCATCTTTGTCACTTGAGGCTCAAGTGGCCTCAGTGGCAAGGAGTGCCTTTTACCAGCTTCGGCTGGTGGCCCAGCTACGCCCCTATCTGGACAGGGATAGCCTGGTCTCAGTAATCTACGCTCTGGTGATCTCTAAACTAGACTACTGCAATGCACTCTACGTGGGGCTGCCTTTGAAGACTGTTCGGAAGCTGCAGCTAGTGCAAAATGCGGCAGCCAGGCTTATTGCAGGGACCGGAAGGTCCGAGCATATTACACCAGTTCTGGCCCGCTTGCACTGGCTGCCAATATGCTTCCGAGGCGAATTCAAGGTGCTGGTTTTAACCTATAAAGCCCTACACGGCTTAGGACCACAATACCTGACGGAACGTCTCTCCCAACCGTTATCTACTCGGACACTACGCTCAACATCTGGGGCCCTCCTCCGATTGCCACCTCCAAGAGAGGCTCGGTTGGTGGCAACAAGGAGGAGGGCCTTCTCGGTGGTAGCCCCCCAGTTATGGAATCAGCTCCCCACTGAGACCCGCCTGGCGCCAACCTTACTATCTTTTCGGCGCCAGGTTAAGACTTCCCTCTATGCCAAGGCATTTAGTTAGGAGCTTGGAATAGCACGGAGGGGATTGTCACCTGTAGGCTCAGTTTTATTGGCTTTTTGTATTGTTATTTTAAACTGTGTTTTTAAATTTGGTTTTTAATTTTTTAAACTGTTTTGTATGTTTTAATGTTGTTGTTATGTATAGAGGGTTGTGAACCGCCCAGAGAGCTTCGGCTATGGGGCGGTATATAAATGAAATGAATGAATGAATGAAGAAGGATAAATATATTTTATGCCCATCCACAAACATACACCTAGAATCTCAATTGTCTCTTGTCCAACCATCTATTAAAAATGTTTGATGTAGCCACCTACAGTAGTACTTTTGGACCGAACAAGGCCTTCACTGAAAAACTTGGCACTTATTCATAAGCTGTGTTTGTCAGCACTGGTTTCACCACACTCACTTATTGTGTGGGTAGCACTTCGTCTGGTAAGCAAATGTTTATTTTGGTATGGTTACAACCAGCCCTAACTGTAACGCTGGTAGCTTCACATTATGGTTATGGCTGATCATAACCGTACCAAAATAAACCTTTGGTGTTAAACTTACCATTCATCTGCCAGTCCAGCATTCAGCTGAACTTTCAAGTAATAAAATCTGAGTCAATTTGGTCTCCATGAAACCAACAGGACTAAAATCAATTTAAATACTAGGGCAGGAGCGCACAACCTGTGGCCCTTGTGAGTCCAACCCACTTTCCCCGCAGCCCAGCTGATCATCTGGGCTGTGGGGGAAAGACCACTGTTCTGGCACCACTAATTGGGCCCAAAGCATACTACATCAGTTTTTACCACAATCACCAAGTCCTACTTTGGTGTAAATTAAACTTTAACATAGGAGAAAGCAGGACAAAAAGACCTTGCACCATTTTCTGACTGCTGCTCCTTGTGATTTAAGAACATCTAAGGAGTCTCTGTCTAGGATGCTACTAGACAGAGAGACAACTAGCTCAAGGTGAAGTTCATGGCTGAGCAGGGTTTGAACTCAGGTCTCCTCGATTTAAGCCCAACACTCTAGCCTCTACACCACACTGGTTCCCCTGGCACATTTAATATGTTTATATCCTACATCAACACTTTTTCAAGGCAGTCTACAAATCAGCATTTACAATATTACTGCACATATTAAAACATCCAAATAGAGAAATAAAACATATCATACAAAATAAAACAACAGCAGAACTAAAACAACAACAGAAAAAACCCTCTGTGCCTATAAGCACTAAGAACTCTAAGAGCGGCAGTCAGTAAAACACAGAAAACTGAATTAAAAGGCCTAGGTAAATAAATATTGAGAGCCAGTGTGGCGTAGTGGTGAGAATGTTACTGGGACTCGGGAGATCTGGGTTCTAGTCCCCGCTCGGCCATGAAACTCACTGGGTGACTTTGGGCCAGTCACTGACTCTCAGCCTAACCTACCTCACAGGGTTGTTGTGAGGATAAAATGGAGGAGTGGAGGAGGAGGATTATGTAAGACGCCTTGGGTTCCTTGCATGAAAAAAGGTGGGGTATAAATATAATAAATGAATAAATAAATAAATAAATAAAATAAAAACATTTTGACATGGTGTCTAAAACTCACAGATGCATAGATCTAGCGAGGGCTTTCCAAGGAAACAGGTATTCAGAAGCAAGTAAGGGATTTTATGCTCTAACAATCGTACTAAGTTCATTATTTTAGGCCCAACACCAAACATAAAAGATACTATAAACCAGTGTTCTCCAACCTTGGGTCCCAAGTTGCTTTTGGCCTATAACTCCCAGCATGCCCCAGCCAGCATAGCTGGCTGGGGCATGCTGGGAGTTGTAGGCCAAAAACATCTGGGGACCCAAGGTTGGAGAACACTGCTATAAACAATCATGATTCATACACTTAAGAGTGCAATCCAATCGGGATGCCCGTAGCACTCCGAACTCGGGAGGATTACGGGCTCGAGGAGTGCGGAGGCAAAGGTCACCTCTGTTGTACTCCCGCCCTGCAAAACACTTAGATGGTGGATTTCGGCCGTCTAAGTGTCGTGCCTCAGAGCAAGAGGGAAGGAGGCTGAGGCACTGCCAGGTTACCTGTCTCCTTCCCTCCCCCCCCCCCCAGAACACCCACAAAACTCCTTCTTCGAGGGCACCTTTGCAACCGTGGAGAAGCAGCCATTGTGGTTCTTTCCAAGCTGGCTGTGAAGTGGGGGGGAGGGCACTCCGAGCTCAGATCCTCAGCTCTGAGGTTGGAGCAATTTTCCGACCTCATGGCTGGGTCTCTGAAAATCCCATGGCTGTCTAGATGCTGTCTAGCGGCCATAGGATTGCGCTGCCCATAAATAAAATCAGTTCTCAAATATTAATTTTTTTTTAGTAAAATCTAATTTTACTTCTCCAGCCAGGTGGGATTTCAGCATCTGGCTTCAAGCATGTGGCACCCGAGACAATTTTAAGGTTGATTTTATTTATACTTAATTTGAAGTATTTGAATCGTTACTGTTTTATGGAGTCGCTATGTTTGGTATTGTGCCAGAAATTAAGAACTTATTACAACTGTAATAGATCTCATACCCTTTATGGCAAGAACTATATAGCTCTATTTTCTATCAAAAATCTGTTTTAGATTATAAGCTTCTTGGGGCAGGGATCGGTCTGCTTGAAATCTGTAAAACACCATGCCTACTTGTTGATCTATATTGATAATCGTCATCATCATCATCTGCTATGGTTATTAGTGGTGATTTCCAAAAAGAAAAGGAAGTGCAACATAAAAACATCAGCGACGTTTAAAGTGGAGATGTCTGTGTTACACATTTTTATACATCAGTATACTGCAGAGATCATCTACTAGAGACCCTGATAACTGAGGGAGCCCTTATTTCCCCTCTCACTGTGGCTAACCCAGAGGAGAAAGGAGCATTTGGAGAGAGTGATGGTTCAGGGATGTGCCAACTGTCTGTTTTCGGAAGCTATGGTGGGTCCTCGGGAGCCAACTCTCACTTCCTCGAAGTGCCCTTCCCTTAAGACTAGATGCTAACCAGGGTTGTATGCAGGATGGTGTGTGCTCAAAGCAAAAACGAAAATGTAAAATTCAGTTATGCCCTGTATAATTGATCAACTTTTCATAGCCTTTTAAAAATATAATTTATTCTGGTTTTGCTAGCCAGAAGGAGGGTTAAGGATTATAAAGGAAACTGAATCCCCAGCCTCAGGCACTGGAATCCTGTTCCAGTGGCTTCTGAGATTTCACCAAGTATTGGCCACATACTTGCCAGCACATTCTTGCAGCTGTAAGGGCTAGAAATACATGTTTAAAAATGCTTTAAGAGCCTCGGGAAGCTGAATTTGCACACACGCATACACTAAACAACTCCCTCATAATCTGTGCTTCCAATGGGCAGAATCCAACAGGGCACTTACGCCCCACCAATTCTGTTATGCCCCACCAATTCCATTGCACAAGTGGCCCCCACTACTTGTGCAACGGCAACTTAGTGCTTTCGAGGTAACCCAAAATGTGTGAAAACACTAGTTGCTGGAAGGAGGCAGGCCGGCAGAGATCATTTTGGGGCTCCCCCTAGGAAGCACTAAATCTTCCTTGTGTAAGCAGTGGGTCCCGCTTGCACAACAGATTCAGCGGGACCCACCACTTGCAGGTGGGAATCAGTAGGGTGGAAAGGAATCAGCTGTGGTGTAAGTGCCTCACTGGTTTCTGCCCATTGTATGGATCTATCAATGTAATCCTACACATGTCTGCACAGAAGTAAGCCCCACCGAGTTCAATGGGTCTTACTCCCACATACATGTGTATAGGATTCCAGTCTGACAGTACAATCCTTTACATCAGGGCTCTCCAACCTTGGGTCCCCAGATGTTGCTGGAATACAGCTCCCAGAATCCCTTGCCATTAGCCATGCTGGCTGGGTATGCTGGGAGCTGTAGGCCAGCAACATCTGGGGACCCAAGGCTGGAGAGCCCTGCTATACATGTTATGTTTCTGGCATAGTGGTAAGAGCGTTGGGACTGGGACTTGGGAGATCTAGGTTCTAGTCCCCGCTCAGCCATGAAACTCATTGGGTGACTTTGGGCCAGTCACTGACTCTCAGCCTAACCTACCTCACAGGGTTGTTGTGAGGATAAAATGGAGAGGAGGATGAGGATTATGTAAGCCACGTTGGGTTCCTTGCAGGAAAAAAGGCGGGATATAAATGCAACAATAACGATAATGTTTATTCAGGAGTCCTATTGAGGCACATACTCCTATGTAAGTGGTTATAGGATTGTAGCCTAAAACATCTTAAAACCAAATACAGCATATTCCTACTTACCCCAACACACACCCCAAATCTAAAAAAAAAAAAAAAGCCATGAACTTTCCTGTCTCAAGCTTTCTTATTAATTCATAGAGTTTCCACTTTGTTTAAATGAACTGCAGATTTTACACAGATCATTACAACTCATGCATTCCTATTCAGCTCAAGAATGATGCATGTCATTTTTCCATTACATAAGCCATTCACGCAACAGAGCCCTGCTAAAAACAACACTGTCCATCTTGGCAGACAGCTTCATACTCGGGTCCTTTCTGGGCTAATCCTTCAACGCCAACAGTAAAGAACATTTTCTTTAGTAATACAGGTAAAGTGGTATCCTCAGGGACAAAACAAAAACTTAACATAGGAAATGATTTCTCTCTCTTAACTGGACAAACTCTTGCTGGCAAGTGGACTCTCAGACACTTCATTCACAAAAGGATTTGGGGGTAACTTCAAGATTACCGTAGTTTCTTCAGCAGATCCAATGAAAAAGCTACCCTTTCATCCCTGCAACCCCATCTCAAGAGTTCTTGCATGGGGTTAAAATAGCCCAGACTCAAAGGAATTCCTAACACTTACCGTAAGCCAAAGGTGATCCAGCACTGCACATTTTGTCATTGCAAGGCTGCAGGAGCCCATAGCATAAAATATCCACAACAGTTTCTAGACCACCAAAAATTGTACGAGCCCAACTGCCCACACACTGTGATGAATGTGTACAGGAGTTTTCTCTCTGGGACTGGCCCTGAAGAGATAAGGTGTGGGCCTCAGGCTCTTCATTTCTTCTACTAGCTCTTTAATTCTTCTCCAGCGAAAGAAGCAAATGATCACATGTTTGTTAGAATATGTAATCTCCTCTGATGGTTTAATCTCTTGGAGGTCATCAGAGATCACTCAGTCAAGTAACCAAGGGATCTCCCAGCTCAGTTTTTCACTTCTGTCCTGTTCCCTCAATGTAGGGAAATGTAGCTTGCGGCCCATTCTGCTCTCTCCTTGGAGACAATCTCAAGGAAGGAAAGTCGCATCTTACTAGATCAGTGTTCTCCAACCTTGGGTCCTCAGATGATTTTGGCCTACAACTCCCAGCATGCCCCAGCCAGCATAGCTGGTTGGGGCATGCTGGGAGTTGTAGACCAAAAACATCTGAGGACCCAAGGTTGGAGAACACTGCTTTAGAGTAACGTGAAGCAGCCTCCCCCCCCCCCGCTTTAAAAAGCTGTTTGCTACCTAGAAATGTAAGCACTGAAGTGGAAGAAAGGCTTATGCTGGCTTAGCTTGTCTGAGCGTGGAAAGCTAAGCAGGGTCAGGCCTGGTTTTATACAGGCCTGTGGCTTATGCTGGCTTAGCTTGTCTGAGCGTGGAAAGCTAAGCAGGGTCAGGCCTGGTTATTACTTGGATGGGAGACCCCTCCTCTAGTTTCCTGCATTGAGCAGGGGGTTGGACTCGATGGCCTTGTAGGCTCCTTCCAACTCTATGATCTATGAAATCTATGAACTCTATGAAATACTGAAGAGGCAGACTTGCGCAACAGTGAAAGTCCCCCCCCCCAGGGGGGGGGAGGCTAGTGGACAGGTTATTGCATTCAGAAGGGCTTATATAATTAATGCCATTTAATTATGGTGGGGGGTTTCCCTTGGTAGCCAGCAACCCCAGTGGACCAAATGCAGAAAGGGTGCTGACGTAGAGACCGAGGCAATGAGTTCTGCCACAAAGGCGCCTGGGATATGTGCCAGACCAGTGGGAAGACTGAGGGGGAATGAGGGGAAGAACAAGCCACGGCAAGCCCGATCATCTGTCGGGAGTATTGCGGGTTGTCCAGTGAACAACCAACCCATAGTGGCTTATTCGCAGGGTGGCTTAGCGTAACGTGCAAACCCATGCAGTGTCTAGAACATGTTAGGAAAAGGGGGTATTTTTAAAAGGCTGCTAGCCCCACACCTTGAGATTCAACTTAATTGCCTGTAGACCCTGAGAATACTGTTTCTAGGCTTCAGGGGTTGACCGTAGTTTAGCCTCTTCTTCCAGTTTCCTTGGGTTTAGCTTCTTCTTACAGTCTCTCAGGGTAAGTGGATGGAACCAAGAGGACAGGCTGTTTTCTGCTTGATTTGCGAGGCAAGGCTCCCTTGTTCCCCAGGCCCTGCCCCGAGCTTCCAAGAACAGCCACTGCTCAGCCCCCTTGACTCACCAGGTGCTCCTGGGCTATACCTCATCTTAGGCTATAGCTTTGGACCTCTGATGAAGCATCCCCTAGCTTCCAGGCTCTCCATCTCCAGGTCTCAGGGTCTAAACCTCAGCAGCTTTGGTAACCCTGAGAACCTTAAAACCCTTACACATCAAGTCAAATCCTATAATTTGTCAACTGGATAGCACACTGATGACTTGAACACTTGTTTTGTTTTGGAAAACAACCTCTCTTCCAACTGATGACCACTCCTCTTTGTCATCATCTGGTGTCAGCATGCAGGCCCACACTAGTCTTGAACTAGTGATCTGAAGGTGAGGCAGGGATGCAGCCATCTCCAGCCAAAACACAAGGGAGATCAGCCACACCAGCAAGGAATCTTCCTAATTACAATTGGCCAGAACAGGTGATGTGGTACCACCTGAACCCTATAAGAATGTCCAGATCTAAGCAGAAGATGGACTCTGCTGCGGTGTCCTGCCTCAGTTTCACCTCTCCTGCTCCTCAACTTGACAGGAGCTTGATCTGGTGGTGGTTGGAGATTGTTGCTTACTGTGTGTAGCCAAGCAGGTGGCTATTTACAACCCTGGACTTATCTGTTGGTTACTATCCCTGAGCTGGAAGTTTGGGTGAAGAGAAATTTTAAGTGGGGCACAAGTGGTTTGAATACTGTGGAGAAAGCCAACCTAAGCCCCCTGCCTGACACACACACACTCACCAAGGAGGGGGGAAGGAGACCCGGGGGGGGGGGGGGGAGACAGCCAGTCTCCACAGATGACAAAGGGGACAAACAACATCTGCATAGAATCACCCCAGGGGGGAAGGCAGGAAGCATCCCCAGGTTTGTCAATGCTCTCGCATATCAGCCCCATCTACATAAGACTTGAATACCTCTCCAGAGCAGACACTTCGGCACCCCTAAGAAATGGCCACTCAACACCATAGGATGGGACCATTAAGCAAGTGGCTTCAAAGGGACCCCATCCCACGGGGGGAGGGCGTCACCCCACCTGACCCAAAAGGCCGCCCCTCATCATGGAGGGAGGGGCTACCTGAAACACCAAGGTATAAAACACCCTGCGCAAGGGAACTGGGTTGTTGGACCTGATCAACAATCTTGCCCCATGCCTGGGGTAAGGGAACGAAGGATCGGCAACCCCGGGTAGCCACACCCGGCACGCTCCAGCTAGCTGAAATCACTGGTCGCTTGGGTAGACCGGACCTCCGCCGGGAACCCAGCTAGCCGCTTGGGTAGACCGGGCCTCCGCCGGGAACCCAGCTAGCCGCTTGGGTAGACCGGGCCTCCGCCGGGAACCCAGCTAGCCGCTTGGGTAGACCGGGCCTCTGCCGGGAACCCAGCTAGCAGCGTGCGGTTGACCGGGCCTCTGCCGGGACCCGAGCTGAACTCCGAGCGGGACCCGAGCTGAGAGCCCTGAAATCACGGTGTCCTTAAGACTTCTTGCTTGCTACTTTGTACCGTACTGATAAGCTGTATTGCTGGCGTGTGTCTGGGTTTGTGAAGGTAATGTTGTAAATAAACTTGTTTTCTAAAAGATACTTCTGTGGCTATAAGTTATCCCTTTGTTCTGGGCTAAGGGTGATAGTCGCTGGGGATCTCAGAGAAGGCCGCCCCAGGACTCGCTACCCCCTTAGCTTTGAACCCACGCAGAAGACCAGGTTATCGGTCTTCCACTAATACATATTACTGCCCTGAAAACAAATGCCATGGGATGTGGTAAAAGTGTGCCCAAATCTGACCTCTGTCTTTACCCTGAAATTCTCTAGACCAAGGGTGGGCAACCTCTGGGTATTGGGGGGCCACACTGCCTCCCCAGAACGCATCAGGAGACACACCCCTGCCCACCACTAAATTTGCCGCCAAAATGGCTGCAGCGGCAAAAAAGTAGCAATTTCGTTTGAGAACAAACCACACAGGGAGCACCCACCTCATTTGGAAGCAAAATTACACTCTTGGGAGGCTTGTGGGAACATGATTCTGCTTCAAACAAGGGGTGTGCTCTCCCCGCACAATGTTTTCAAGCAAAATCATCACTTTTTTTGCCACCACATTTGGCGGCAGGAGGGCAGTGGGGGCCACAAAAAGGCTAGGGGGAATGCATGTGGTTTGTGGTTTGCTGTTCTAGATTCTAAGGCCCGAAGTTCCTACAACACACGACTAACACGCTAGCCTTGGGAACAGTGGCCTGAGAAAATGTACTGCTGCCATGCTATTGTCACACACAAATGGGCCAGCCCAGCATACGTGGCAAGTGCATGTAAGCATGGCTGGAAAGCTGAAGTGGGTAAGAGCTTTCCATGCGGCCCACATCCTGCATATATCAGGCTAGAGACCTGGTCTACACAGGCAGCAGAATGAGGTGAGAGATGGACTGTACAACTTCAGGCTGCAGGTAGGGGGCATCATTTTTTGAATTCACGCCAGTTGTAAAAGCAAAACAAAACAAAAAACTTCCTGCTAGTAAAAACAAAACAAAAACGCACCCAACAACACTAGCATATCAGGGAGAAAAGTTCTGACTCAGTTCTGTGCTAGTTTTTCCCCCCTTTTTGCCAGCACAGTCAAAAGATATCCCGCACCTGCCATCTAGAATTGTAAAATCTCCTTTTATCAGACTTATTCCACAACCAGCCCTCAGGTGTCTGCATTTCTTTGCATTAAAAAGATAATGTTCAGAACCAATGGAACTATGCTGGAGAAAATGTAGGCCAGAACACCCCACAGACACCCGGCCAAGGGAAACTTTGCATGAATGTTGGGAAACAATTATTTGGCAAAACATACTCCCCTCTCTTCCATGTTCCTAAAATACTTTATAATGATATTGTAAATGAACCAGAGGCTGGCTTGAAAAAAACCTTTGGACCTCACCTCCCCCACCTGCCTTTTCTATAGTGCACTGACCCCTGAACTCAAACATATTGAGAGTTTCTCATCAATTTGCTGAGATAACGTTATCCACTTCTCCAAAGAGAAGAGGGCAAGCAAGACTCTATACAAAGCACTGTTCACATGCTTCAGTTAATTTGTGCCTTAAAAAAATCCAGGGGACAGAAGAAAACATCCAAAACAGAATAAGCTCATGCTTTTAGCACATTCCAAGAAGTAAATGGAATGTTACTGATATTTCATTTCTTACTGTCGTTTATTTTGTACACCACCATATCACTTTGCTTGCGTAAGAGCTGTTCCTTTTTACTTGCTAACCTTGTATTAAAAAGATAACAGAGCTGTTGACTCTGCAAGTTACTTTCTTACGTAAGTAAGAAAATTGAGGCCACTGGAAATGAAGATTAAAAAAACTCACCAGAAATAATGACAGCATGGTTTGAACTGAGCTCCGCATTATAAAGATTGTTTGAATAGCTTACTCAGTATTTCACAAAAGAGTCCAACTGCTCACCCAACAACCAACAGTTCATAAGTTAGCATCTGTTATTTCTTCCTTATCTTTCTTCCCAACAACCACTTTTTTATAAGTTCTGTTTCCACAACTGTGAACACCGGACTACAGAAATACCTTGGATTGCAAGTAACTTGGTCTGAAAGCGTTTTGCAAGACAAGCATTTTTTTAAAATAAATTTTGACTTGATAAACAAGCGACGTCTTGCATAGGGATGTAACCGCTCGCCTCGAGCAGGCCGAAATCGGCCCCACTCACGCCCGCCAAAGACTCGCTTTGATATAAGAGTGTTTTGGATTACAAGCACGGTTCCGGAACGCATTATGCTTGCAATCCAAGGTATTACTGTACTTTATCTGGTTAATAATGAAGTCATGGGAAAGGCGGGTGAGCCAGCTTTCTGCGGCAATTGCACATCCAGTCAGAAAAAAACCCAAGTATCCTAATAGCGCCATGCACTCTTTTGCGAGGTAGTAATTAATCTGGAGTAACTGGCTATTTACAAGATGCTAATTAATTTGGAATCACTGGCTATCAGAACAGCTCTGCGTACACCATGATTCAGTGGCAGCAAAGAAAAAGTGTAGAATGTGGTACTACACAGAGTTCAGCTTCCTGATTAGCAGCTTTCCAGCTTTCATTAGCAACAACAAAAGGTTTATAGACCTTAAGGCTACAAAGATGTGCTTGAAAGTGTGGCTGAATAATATTTCCAGCAGTCGGAGGTGGGCCTTCAGAGCCATATGCAGTTCCTGACCATGACAAATGGAACAGTTTGGGGGAAGAGGACTGCCTTGCCACTTTAAGATCTGGCAGCAGAACATCATGAGGGCCACACTCTCCTGTGTGTGTCACACTCACATGGCTTCCCAGGATCCTACCTGCAAGCAGGTGAACAGAGCTGAAGTTCTTCTCCAGTTTTCGCAGCAGGACACTCAGAAAAGAGTCAGAAGAGACAGATGCTACATTCTTTGAGTTTTGATCATATACCACCACTTCTTGCTTGCTATCAATTTCAACCTGGAACAAATTATTGGGTAGGAAATATCAAACATAACCAAGATAAAAACAAAGCCCTGAAACATTTTTCAGGGTAAAACTCTTATTTATTTCTAGTATTCTTACTCATAACATAATCATCCTTTTGATTTCGTGTTACAAACACTCTCTTATTTAGTTTTTGTCATCACGGTATACTTTATTTGTCCTCCCCTTCTGCCTTTGGTATTAGGTTGTACTTGCATTAGAAGATACGGTAACATTCCAAAGAAAACAGAAACTAGTTTTCATTATTATGCCAGACCTGTGAATCAAACAGTGTTGTGATGCTCTTAAACTAGAGCGGCGGGGTGGGTAACCTCTGGCCTGCGGCCCTAATCCAGCCTGTAGAGCCTTCCAGGATGCCTTCAGTGGGCAGGGCTTGGGAGGCCCCTGGAAGAATCCCTGCTGTTATCTCTGATCCGTGCTCAGAAATAACAGCAGGGGATCCATCCGCACTATGTCCTTCCCACAACTGGGGAAGCCACCATGTGGGCAAAGTCTCTGGGACTAAGCTGGAGGCACACTCCTCCAATGGGAGAAAATGCAGGGGAGGCAAAATGGCTTCACTGTGTGTGAGGCCGCTTTGCTGTGCATGGGCCTTCTCCCATGGGAAAAGCAAGGCAAAGCAAGCCAGTTCCCGGTGGACACATTGGATCATTCTCCCAATGCACCTGCCGGGATCCAAATGCTGTCAGAGGGTGTGACCATGCCCCTTTGGCTGTCAGGGGGCATGTCCCTGATGCCATTTGGCCCACAGAAGCTTGTATGGAAGCCCGCCACCCAACTTTGGTTGCTCTCCCCTGGGCTAGAGTTTATCTAGTGTTTTCTGAAGTGCTATTGCTCTAGATTTTAACATCTGTGATCAGAAGTGCATGTCTACTTGAACAAACTGTTTTCAACAAAGGTGACTCCCAGATAAGTGGGTATGGCAGCGGTCCCCAAACTGTTTGGACCCATGGACACATTTGGGAATTTGAGAAACTGCTGTGGGCACCACCACAAAATCCCTAATCAGTGGATCACCACTTTGGCATCTACCTGTCGGTCTATGGATCTTAGGCTGCGTCTTATTCAGCAAAAACTTTTGTTTCATGTCTGTGGGAGACTACCACATCTCTTTAATAAGGGATTGTCTAATTCAGCTAATTGTTTGTGGTGCAATATGTCCAATAGTTGCTTCTTGGGGGGGGGGGGAGGTAAATTTTGTACTGGATCAGTCTTTAATATTCACTGATCTACATGCTCTTTTAAATTATTTACCTATTTCATGGAAATTAATAAATGGAAGGGGAAATGGATTCTTTGCGCCCTCCCTTTTTGACTGGAAGGATAAGCACTCACCTACTAACTATAATGCAATAGACTGAGGACCTAACAATGCTTTTGATATATGAACAGGTGGCATATAGATGCCACCTTCAGATGGATATTTATTTGGATATTTGGTCTGCTTTTGTTGAAGCCTATGTATAATTGCTAGAAAGTTGTATGCATGTTATACAAATCCATGTATGTACAGTATATTAAAAAAAGGAAAAAATTAAAAAATAATAAGTTTTTTGCGGCTGCCTGTGGGCTCTAAGTTGGGGATCCCTTTGCGGGTGCAACTGGAGGTGCCTGCAGGTACCATGGCACCCGCGGGTGCTGTGTAGGGGACCCCTGGTGTATAGGATTGCAGCCTAAACCTTTAAACAATTATTCGCAAAATCTATTGAAGTTTGCAGCCCTGATATTTCTTGGTGCTATTTTCAATTTTACATGACAATAAATTTATTTATATAGTAGACATGCATCAAATCCTATACAGGAAATGAACAGAGCAAGCTTAAACAACAACCCAGTGTGGTATAGGAATGAACTGAAATAGTAGATATAGCATCTGACTGGGACCAGGTCAACCAGGTACAGGTTTTAATTCTGAGCAAACATCTGTTGTTGACAGAGATATACAAGATTTCTAGCAGAGGAGTGAAACATCTCTATGAAATTCCAGAGCCACCATCAACTAAACTTAAGTTCATATCAAATTCTGTACAGTGCCCCTCTGACACTTGTTGCTGACACAGCAACAACTCTCTAAGGATGAAAGCAAATTGGGCTTGTTTTTTGTTATTCAGGAGATAGATCAAACCTCACAACATATAAATATTAAATATACTTTTAAACATGCACAGTGTATCTTTGAAGATAACAGCTAGCTATTTATGTGCAAGCTAGGGATGAAAGGGAGTACACTCTTTTATGTTTGTTCATTTCTAAAAATTAAAAGGAAAGCAGTACCATTTTCCTGTCATTTTTCAGGATGTGCTGTCTGAAGTACTGTCTGAAGAAATCCAGGTCGTCCTGCTGAAGGAGGCCTGGCTAGCTCTAGTCCGACTGTCCTTCCACTAGCAGGCAAGGACATTTTTATTCAGACAGGCTTCGTGGGAGCTTTTTATTTCTTTTTTATCGATACGTTTCGAATTTTATTTCCGTTTATATTTTAAGTATAATTTTGTATTTTATGTTATATGTTATTGTCGTTAGCTGCCTTGAGCACTATTTGTAGTGGAAAGGTGGAATGTAAGTTTAAAAAACAAATTAGGATGCAATATCACATTAGGTGCCAGTGCACATATAATACTCCTGATTCCTTACGATGGTAGAGAGATTAGAAGTGGGCTGCAGGAACATGGACTCCCTTTGGTATGGATTTCTCCCACTAGCTTTAGCCACGGTTAAGGTTTGTGTCAGCAACAACCTTATCCATGGTTAGTTATAACCAGCATTTGCTATTAACCAGAGATAACCTGCTTAGTACCCTGTTATAAAATTATTTTTTATAACAGTTGATACAAATCACTTATCTAGTAGTGTAGTGATTCCAGTGAACAAAATATCCAGCTTTCTCCATACCCATGACTAGCTGATGTTTCAATATCCCAACATTAATAGCAATCAGTTCTTAGCAATAACCATGATGAAGGTTGGTGCCAACATAAACCTAATTATGGTTAAGGTTGGGAGGGGGAAATTTGCACCAGAGAGTTAAAGGTGCAGAGGATGCCCTGGCCAGTCATAATTAATGCATCTGGAGTTTTATATGTTTATGAAGCTTAAAGTTCATACTTTTACTGGTTATCTTCTAATTCTGTGCTCCCCGTAGAACAGCACTTTAAAAAAGAAAAGAAAAGGAACCTCATCACTACCCACCACAGTTTTACCTTGTGCTTTGCAGAATGCTGAATGAGCTCGGTAATCAACACTTTATCCTGCTGCAGCCTCCGCTTCATGAGCTTGGAGCAGTTGATGTTGATGGCATCTAAGATGTGCGATGTATTGTATTCCACAAAGGGGCGGCTGTCAATCAGCAGCAATTTTTCCGTGCTGCTTTTCAACAAAGCCACCAGCCTCTCACCAACGACGAGTCGAGTACCATTCATCTCATCGGCCATGACAACAACAGAGGCCCTTCTTTAGCCACTGCCTTCCTCTCCAATTTGCAGTAGCGATGAAGAAGATGATGTAATGGCTATGCACTCAAAGGCTTAGCCATTCCTTTGTACTCGGAGTGTATGAGGTCATACTGGTAGTGACTGGACAAGAGAAAAGTTAGACCCATTTTCTCTTGAGAGGGTCCTCCAAAGATGAATGCCTCCTCCTGCTTCCAGTTGACGTACTGGTTATACAGGGCTTGCTCCACAAAGCAGCCCTCACAGCCGATTCATCCTAGGCTATAGAGTAGCCATTTCACAACTCAAACAAAAGATGCTTTTCGGCTGGTCCTGCCATTACATCATTCTTTACCTTTGTTCCCCCATCATCGGCTTTAGAGTGGAGCAGGAGCCTGTTGAGATATGGAAAGAGGCAACAAAAGGCAGACAAAAAGAAAACAATAACAAATAAGACAGAGTATGAGAGTTTGCAAACCAGAATCCCGTTCCCCCTTCAACTCCCCCTGTTGTCACAATAAAGTTCCCCCATCCTAATGGCCAAATTAGATGTTTTTAGTAGAAATCTAGACCAAAAAACCAGGGTCTCCAAACATCTAAAACAGGGATGGGCAACTTGTGGCCCTCCAAATGTTTTGGCCTACAACTCCCATCAGCCGCAGGCAGCATAGCCAATGGTGAGGGATGATGGGAGTTGTTGGCCGAAACATCTGGAGTACCATACATTGCCCTGATCTAAAAGGTGGTGGTGGATGGCAGGGGAAGGATATCATTTGGAAGAGAGAAATGGCAGGCGGGAGGGGGGCTGAATCCTTCTCCTGGATGCAACTTTCCCCTGCATTTCCCTCCTCAAGCTGCTTTTCTCCCAGTATTCATGCATACCAGAGAAAAGCAGGCGAGTGGAGTACAGGAGAAAAGAGATGGGCGGGGAAGAGTTAGGCACCCCTCTCCACATCCATCATATCTACACTCAAAACTGTCCTACTTCTGTTGCTTTACTCCATGCTGCCATGTTGGGTCTCTCCACGTCACCCTGCTACGTGTGTAGGTCCAGCCTTAGCTACAACATAGTGGAGCTAGCTAGCAATGTTCACATTTGCATTTCCTCTGGGTCAAACTACTAAGATCAGAGTAGTATCTCTATCTCTCAGCCTAACCTACAGCACAGAATAGTTCTGCCGATAAAAATGGATCCACATGAATGCCACTGGAGAACCTTGGAAGTCGCAACCTCCCCCCCCCCCAAGTTTCTCAACATCATATCACACTCTAGTATAACCAAGGAACAGAACTCACGATCCAGAAACGCTATGGAGGTGAACTTGTGGAGCTATGCAAACAGGAGTAGGCTTCATTCTCAGTGGTCACTGGCTGGGCGAGGGAGCAGATTTAACTTCCACCCCAAAGGTGCCTTGAGGGCAGCCCCTTGCTTTCTCCTGCACCACACCAGACAATGGTTGCCATTCATTCTGGGAGTGGGGGGAAGAGTAAAGTGCTGCATTTGGGTATATTTGCAGTGAGGGCAAAATCTGCTCTCTACCCCAACACTCAGTAGCCCAACCTCCAGAGACAGGTATTCTGGAGAAGTGGGGTAATGTGCTTCCTGTGCACAGAGTATGCAAAGATACACTGCCCTCTCCAGGGTTCTTTGCAGTATCCAAACCCTCCCTACACCTACACACAGACACACACAAATACACGTGTCACAATGATGGGCACCTTGCCAGTGATGGAAGCATCAGGAATACTGCACCTTCCTTTCAACAGGACCCATATTCCAAAATTAACAAAATGTAGAGAATCCAACAAAGACCATGGAGTGAGGTTTCCCTCCCGTTTCACAAACTGCTCTTGGGAACAGAATGAGCGTCAACATTCAAAGATCCTTTAGGGCCTAATCGCACACACACTCACACTCCTAATGGAAGCTGCTCTGTTGGCTTCAATGAGCAGAAGATCAGACCCATTATTGAGGCAGCCAGACAGTCTGCTTGGACTGGATAAAGGACTGGGATTTATGCCTGGCCAGTAAAAAAAAGAAAAACAGGAAAAAAATTATGAACCTTTTAAATGAATACTCAGTTTTTTAAATGAATTAGAAATGTTTAAAAAGGCATATTAAAAAAACCCAGGCCAGATGCAGGCTGTTCTTTCGGGGGGGGGGAGATTTAAGTTCCAGTAGTGTTAAAATCCATACCCAAATATGTTTCTAGCCTTCTGGGGCCCTCTTGGACCGATACCTTCTCCCTCTTCACCACTACATACAGTGAAATTAGGAGTAGGCCTTGGGCTTGTAGGCCTCACTTCTTCCCCCGCTCCGCTTATTGGAGGCTAATGCCTACACCAGGAGATCCTGGTCATATCTGAATGCAGGACCTCCCCTGAACACTTTATTTGGAAGTGGTATCTCCTGGTTCAGGAGTTTCCTTCTACACACGATGAAGAGCACAGAGGGAGGCAGTGCAAAAGCCAAAGACCTGCTCATGATCTTACTGTGCATTGAGGGGAAGGGAGGAGAACTATTAACTGGTCTAAATCAATTAGGAGAAAGTCTCAAAATCTTTTCCTAATTCACTTTAAAAAAAGACAAACAAAGCAAATGCTTTAAGAAACCGTTGGCATTTTCAGTAAGTGGGGTTTTTGAAAATGCTCAGGAAGCCCTCTGTAAGTAGATCAGTAATAGGGTGCTTCCAGACAAAGGGCTCCTAGAATTATCAATCAAAAGACATTGTGCAGCTATTCTGTCTTTCCCTCCTCAACAGATTTTTGAGGTAAGAAAAATGGCAGAAGCAGCACTGGGAAAACACGGAGGATTACAAACAGAAGACAACATCTGAACCGCACCTAAAATTCAGTGAATGAGGCAAAGCAATTGCACAATAAAAGCCTGATCTGAAAGCACCCATGGTCTATGAGTTACCCTCAAAGATAGCTTGGCCTGATCTTTCCTCACAATGTACAGCTGCAGAGGAATGCTGGGTGTCCTATCACATTCCCAGTTCACTCCAACAGTGAACAGACCAAGTAAAGACTCCAACAGAACAAACCATCGTGAACCAAGTAGACACCCTAGAACAATGATGGCGAACCTTTTTGAGCCCGAGTGCCCAAACTGCAACACAAAACCAACTTATTTATTTCAAAGTGCCAACACTGCAATTAAACCTGAATACCGAGGTTTTAGTTTTAGAAAAACAACTCATACAGTTGTCCGAACTACCTAATTAACATCTTTTGTCTTAAAAGAAAAACACAATAACAGAGCTTTCAATGATACAAACAGTTTTTTGTTGGGAAAAAAATCAACTCAAAAAATTATTATAGTACTACATTGTACACATAGCCTGAAGGGAATTTATACAAACTTTTTAAATAATTAGGCACATGTATTTTTGGATAAGGGATTCTCAACTTGTAATATGATTATATGCCAGACTGAAATTGTATGGGGCAAGCTTTACCCTGGGTTCTTTCCCTGCTTCTACAGGTGTCGGATTAGTAAAAGTAAAAGTCAACCTGTACTAGGATGAGCAAGAAAAACAAGAAAACTAAACATGCTTAACATATTTTAAACACTTTATGTCTTGGACTGCAAACACTGCATTAGGTAAAAGTTTGCATTGGGCATGCTTTTGCACAATTAATGTGATTTTTGCTATTGCATGCATGCTGATAATTTGTCAAACCTTGGCTCATACTCCGTTAGTTTGAGAGCAACACATGCAGCACTCAGGTCAACTGTTAGGGCTTTACATCCAAGTCATGCTCTGTGCATCATTCTTCAAAATCTTTTTAATGTGATAACAATGTAGAAAAGAATTCTGTAACAGGAATTCTAGAATAAAATCATTCTGTTCCACACTGTGAGAAAGAACAAAATCATTAGTGTTTTGCAGAAGGGGACAGTCTTTTCGCGATCTGGTGACCAATGGCTCGAGTGCCCACAGAGAGGCTCCCTGCGTGCCAGCTGTGGCACCCGTGCCATAGGTTCGCCATCACTGCCCTAGAACACAAATTCCTTGGCAGATGCACAAGGTTTCCTCATCAGACATGTCAATAAGAAAAGGACTGTTTGAAGGTTGGAAAACCACTGATACAAAGTAAAACGAATACCACAACTACAACCTAGTATTTACCAGAACAACAAAGCCACCTCCATAGATTCCTTAGGGGGCCATGGAGTTGACCTGTCACATCACCCTGGAATGTGCTGATGTTCTGACATGATGTTATTAGGCAATTAAAACGAATAATGCCTCTTGTCATTACAAGAGTTTATCTCTGAATGTTAACTGCCTAAAAAAATGTGGCACAGCATTTTTTAGGTTGGAAGATGGCTATAAGAAACATCACCCGTCTTAGGAGAAAAATGCATCAATTGGCATCATCGGTCTCACAGTATACCAGCATTTTCACCACATGAAGAGGATCACAGCCCAGTAAACTTACGAACAAGGCCTTTTAAGTCCTTAACTTTGGCTGGATTATGTTCTATAAACACGCAACTATTTGTAAACTAATAGTTTCACTTAACCATTTATTTGAAATAATCTTCCCCGCCCCACCCCCATTTCTTTGAGAATACCGCCTGAAAGCTTGTACCATAGGATTCTACCAAGAAAGATTTGAAATTTAAATAAAATTTCAGTAGCAACACCAAGAAAGGTAAATATTTTAATTTTAAAATACTTAGAAGCATCAGAATGGCTTATGTGGCTTTTGTGGGAGCTTATAAGTGGGAGCTTATCAGGGGGTCCTTGATGAGAAGATCAGGAAGAGCAGAAAAAAAGGCTTTCTTGGAAGACAGCTTGCCTGCCCAATACTGAACATCTCTTGCAATCTGCAGCCCCAGGAGAACACTGTTTGTAGTCTAGAACTCAGTGCAAAGGGAACACAAGAAGAGCCCTGCTGGATCAGACCAACGGTCCATCTAGTCCAGCATTCTGTTCACACAGTAGCCAGCCACCTGCCCACAGGATCCCACAAGCAGGACACGAGTGCAACAGCACCTTCCTGCCCATGTTCCCCAGCAACTGGAGTACAAAGGCATACTGCCTCCGATACCGGAGAAAGCATATAGCCAATCACTTACCTACCTTTATTCTACATCATCCAACACCTGCTAGCTAACACCAGCAGCATTTCCACAATCTTCCTTCGTCCATTTGAAAAATTCCCCCGTCTTGGCCCATACTCCAAGAGAAGCAGAATCAGTTCCCATTCTCCACCTCTTTCTCGTTGCTTCTCCAATGCACAAGAACCATGCACCCATTGAACTGATATTGAGGCTGGGGCACAATTACCCAGAGAGCAGTGGCGATCTATTTCTGCTTCCCAGGGCTCTGTGGGGGCCCGCAGCAGAAGAGGGACTCCTCTTGCCTAGGCTACAGGGGCAAACTCAAAATGGTCCTGCAGGGATTCTGATGTGCGAAGAGAGGCAGGAAAAGAGTCCCCCAATTTAGTCAAGTCTCTTTAATAATCAAAACTGAAACATGAAATAAGTATGAATTAAGGTAAACAGTACCTAACTTATGCCTGCTCTCTTTATAAGACACATACCATTTACTCAGGCCCTAGAAGGCCATAGCTTGACATCACTAATTTCCCCTCCTATCACTGAATGTTGCTACAATCTGAACTGTCAGATCAGGAACTCATTTACTACCAACTTGGAAAACCCAGAAAGCCTCGTGAATTAGAATACAGGCAGCCCCTGGGTTACGAATGAGATCCGTTTGTAAGTCTGTCTTTAAGTCGAATGTGTATGTAAGTCAGGGGTGTTGAAGAGTCCTCGAGTCCCGAGTCGAGTCTCGAGTCCCATTAAAAATATTGGGACTCGAGTCAGAGGGGGGACTAGGTCCGACTCACGAGTCGAGTCCTGGAGTCCGAGTCCCCATCCCTGATGTAAGTCGGAACAGAAGTCGCACAATGTTTTCAAAGTGTTGCAAAGTATAGTGCATGCATAAGTACGAACCATTGTATTTAACTCAGATTTTTATATATATGGCAGTCCGTTCTTTAGTATGAGTTGTCCGTAAGTCGGGACATTCATAAGTCAGGGACTGCCTGTTCTTTAAATGCTATCTACAGTGTGAGTTTTGCTAAATGCCAGTTAACTTCTTTGATCAATTTGAGGAAGTAACAGTAAAATGGCAAAAAGGTACACCCAGTACAGCATTATTGAATCAGAGCATGAGAAAGTGTAAGAGAAATTTTTGGGGGGTATCACTCAGAATTTTTATTGTTTATAGCCAATGGCCATCACAATACATATCAGGGATGTTGAAGAGTCCTTGGTCTCGAGTCACAAGTCGAGTCACGAGTCTTTGGACCCGAGTCTCGAGTCCGAGTCCTTGGTCCAAAATGGTGACTCACGAGTCACTCCCAAAGCTGACTCGACGAGTCCCTATTAAAATCAATGTTTTTTTCCCCCAACAAAATAAGGCTACTTCAGATGTGTGGCTTAAATAAATTCTAGGCACAAGTGTGCCTTTTTATTTCAAAACTCTGCAACTGATTTTGGCAAGAACGGACCAGGCAGACAAACCCAAAATAACCAGGCAGGCAGAGGAGGCAGGGAACCCCAAAGCAGGCAGGCAGAGGCCTTTCTCTTGGACAATTCAACTGTTGAACTGGTTAAGAAGAGACTAGGTGGGCAGAGGAGGCTGGGAACCCCAAACAGGCAGGCAGAGGCAGCCAAACCCAAAATGTCTGAAAGGCTGCATTTTAGGAAAATGATTTTAAAAAATAAACTTGCTGTACTTCCTAAAACCTATCCATGTTGCATTTCAGGAACACAATTTTGGAACACGAGTCCTTGGTCTCGAGTCCCGAGTCGAGTCTCAAGTCCCATTAAAAATATTGGGACTCGAGCCTGACTCGAGTCAGAGGGGGGATTCAGTCCAACTCACGAGTCGAGTCTTGGAGTCCGAGTCCCCATCCCTGATATATATATACATGAAGTATAAAATAAAATGAAAACAGGTTGAACATTAAATATAATGAAACAAAATGCTATAAAATAATCAAGGTTTAGAAACATTCTTTCTGTATGCCCCCTTATGGTTTGGCAGTAGTTTGGTTTATAAAGGCTGCCCTTATTTTCCTTGCAGCTAATGCAAATAAAGCTATCCTGTAGCTAATAAATTTGTCTACATCAGCCAACAACCATCTAATTTTAACATCGTCTGATTGACCTTCTAAAGTAGTCTGAAAAGGAAGAATAAATCTGGCCCTGGATGAATTATATAGTGGACAATATAGAATATAATGTACCAGATCTTCAATGTGACCTGTTTCACATATGCAAAAACGCTCTTGTGCAGGTCTGTTAGAAAATCTTCCAGCCAAATACTCAGTGGGCATTATTTCAAATCTGAGCTGGGTAAAAGCATACCTAACAGGGAAGAAGGTTAGCTCTTGCAGATAGCTTGCCCTTTTGTGATCTGTTTTAATCTTGGCGTACCAAGTGGCAGATTTGCAGTTTTTTGTATATTCAAGATCTCTTTTGGCATCTTCGCCAAACACAGTATCTCGGATCTTATAATCAGACACATCCTGCATTGTCATTGCTAAGGGAATCGAGTAACTCAGAATCAAGCATCTGCAAGAGTTTGCCCAGCCTTCTCTATTCTGCAACTCCAAAAAGCATAGTTTTGCTAAATGGTTTTCTGGCAATGATTCATTCATTCATTCATTCATTCATTATATTTATACCCCGCCTTTCTTCCTGCAAGGAACCCAAGGCGGCTTACATGATCCTCCTCCTCTCCATTTTATCCTCACAACAACCCTGTGAGGTAGGTTAGGCCGAGAGTCAGTGACTGGCCCGAAGTCACCCAGTGAGTTTCATGGCCGAGCGGGGACTAGAACCCGGATCTCCCGGGTCCCAGTCCAACACTCTCACCACTATGCCACACTGGCTTTAAATTACTGATTTAAATTACTGGCTTTAAATTACTGATGTTAATTTCTTCCAATATAATATTATGGATTTGTGTATACGTGCATTCAGGGAAGGGAGACCTAGTTCATTCCTTAATAGTGCACCAGGTGTACTGTGTGGCACTGCCAAGAGCATTTGCAGGAACTTGTTTTGTATTATCCCAAGTTCATCTCTACAGTAACTGCCCCAGATTGGTGCACCATATAAGAGATGGGACACAATCTTGGCTGCAAAGATCTTTAAAGTTGGTTCTACTAAGCAATGGCCCTCAGTATAGGGCAGTCGCTTTATAGGTCCTAGTAAACGGGCAGCTGAGGACGTAATTGCCTCGAAGTGGGTATGCCATAGGGTATTTTCAGAAAAATTCAATCCTAAATACTTGAATGAACGACATTGTTCAATACTGTGTCCAATTTATGCTGCTCATTCCTTTTGGCGGACACGACCACTTTTGTTTTGCTGTAATTAATGGATAGACCTTCCTGTTTACAGTAATTTCCAAATTTAGTAAGTAATCTTCTCATGCCAATTTGCGTTAATGAGATAAGTGCCATGTCATCCGCATAGAGCAGGACTGGGACCTTCTGTTCCCCAACTGCAGGAGGGAAATAGGCAGGGGAGGAAAGCTCCTGAGTGATGTCATTTATATAAAGGTTGAATAATAGTGGTGCCAGAATGCAGCCTTGTTTGACTCCCCTTACTGTTGGGATTGGATCAGTAAGGGAACCTGCCATGCCAACTCAAATTTTAATATCAGTTTTAGTGTAAAGTTGTTGCACGAGGAACAGCAGATGTTTATCAACTGAGATGGCATCTAGTTTCTCCCATAGATGTTGTCTATCTATTGTATCAAATGCAGATGAGAGATCTACAAATGTAATATATAGCTTTTTTGATGGACTATTTACGTACTTTTGGATAAGGTAGTTCAGGACAAAGCATTGATCTATTGTGCTATGTCCCTTGCGAAAGCCTGCCTGCATCGGGGACAAAACCTGATGTTCTTCAACCCATTGGTCCAATTTGTCTAGGAGATGCCGTGCATATATTTTAGCGGGAACATCAAGTAGACTTATTGGACGGTAATTTTTTGGGTCCCCTCGATCACCTTTCTTATAGATTGGGACAATAATGCTAGATGTCCAGCCATTTGGCAGAATTCCAGTCGCATTAATTGTTGTGAATAGTGTTGCTAGGATTGGTGCCCACCACTCTGGGTCTATGTGGAAGATTTCAGGGGGCAGCATGTCCCAGCCTGGGGCTTTACCCAATGATATTTATTTATTACATTTGTACCCCGCCTTTTTTCCTGCAAGGAACCCAAGGCGTCTTACATAATCCTCCTCCTCCTCTCCATTTTATCCTCACGACAACCCTGTGAGGTAGGTTAGGCTGAGAGTCAGTGACTGGCCCAAAGTCACCCAGTGAGTTTCATGGCTCCCAATTAAACTTTTAATTTCTGCTTCGGTGACAGGGGACCATATAGGTAGCGCCTCCAAAACTACCCCATCCTTTGTTCCATACCGTGCAAAGTGGCTCTCTTTAGAGCTGCCTTTATACATATTCTCAAAATGCAAGACCCATTTAGTCATTGGGATTTGACCCTCTATTGCTGGTCTGCGCTTCACTGTATTAAAAACTTCCTGATTTGGTCATCATCTTTGTGTTTTCTTAAAAATCTGACTACTTTTACCAGAGACTGTTTACTTTTTCTACACTCCACATCAAACCAGGATTTTGTATATGGTTCTGTCTTTTGGTGCTCAGTTTTAACCAAAAAGGGTCTTAGTTGTTCTAACAGGGCCTGGTACAGATTGAGGGTATTATCTGTCTTGTTTATAAATTCATCTCTTAACTTCATCATAGTCTGATTCCCCAAAGTTTGCTTTATTTCATCTGCTAGGGTTAATGTCCATCTGATACGCCTTTCTCCAATGCACACACCCTGCATAGAGTGTGTGACAGTGGACAATTTCTTGCTCTTTGCATAGCCTACCTGTGCTACCAATGAGAGATGGTCGCTATCTGCCCGTTCTTCTACATGAAATGATTGAGTTTTTAGATAGATAGCATATGAGACAAAAATATAGTCTACCACACTGCCCCCGTTCTGGGATATGTAGGTGTAGTGACCTTTTGTCTTATCCAAAGGCCCCCCATTTAAACATTGTAGATTATACTTATATGCAAGGGAGTAGAGCATTTGTCCATTTTTGTTAATATTCCTATCCTGTGAGGATCTATCAGGGATATTAGTATTGTCCTCATCTAAAGCCAAAACTTTATTCATTTGTTCATTATTCCTCCCCATTCGGGCATTAAAATCCCCACATAACGAAACCTCTGTTCTTGGAAATGTTTCCTCAATACATTGTAACACTTGTTACAAATCCTGCCAAACTTGTTTTGCATCATGATTTATAGACTTGGGAGGAATATATACATTTAAACAAATAATTTGATTAATTTTAAGATAATTTACTAATACTGACTGAATATATCCATTGTTCATTAATTTTAAGTCCTTTATATCCATTTGTGTATCAGTAGAGAGAAGGATTGCCAGTCCTCCACTCCCACGACCATGCTTACATCTTTTAATAGCTGGAAGAGCCACTATTTTGAAGCCTTGTAGTCGAATATCAGTGGCATCTGTAAGCCATGTTTCTTGTAAGCACAGTAAATCAAACGACTGCATGTAGGTGGTGAATTCTGGGTCAATAAATTTGTTCAGCCACCCTGCCATGTTCCATGACAAAATACGCAATGTGTACTCAGAATGCTTTGCTACTGATCTATTTGATCTAGGAGGCCTGCAGTATCCCAAAAAATACTTCCATTAGGTGTGTTATTAAAATGGGCTGGATTTAGGGAGCCGGGGCTATTCTCAGGGGCCATAGTAGTTCCAGCAAATTTCTTTGGAGGCAGCTGTAGCCCGGATTGCAGCTGGATTTGCTGTGTACAGTCAACCTGTGAAAAGCTTTCCTTAAGGAGTGCTTCTTGCAGTTCTTGAGCCAGAGAGATTGAGTGCCCTGAGGTGTTAGGGAGATCCTCGCATACTGACCATAAGTCAATTTCATAGTCATTGCGTCTTTCTGTTAGCAGTTCGTTAGGAATGCGAGGGACTGTTGAACAGTTATCCATGGGCTCTGGACTTTGTGATGGCGAGGTCTCTTCGGCAGGTAACAACTCAGCCTGAGTCAGAGGGGGGACTCAGTCCGACTCACGAGTCGAGTCCTGGAGTCTGAGTCCCCATCCCTGATGTAAGTCGGAACAGAAGTCGCACAGAAGTCGCACAATGTTTTCAAAGTGTCGCAAAGTGTCGCAAAGAATAGTGCGTGCGTAAGTACGAACCATTGTATTTAACTCAGATTTTTACATATATGGCGGTCCATTCTTTAGTATGAGTTGTCCGTAAGTCGGGACATTCATAAGCCAGGGACTGCCTGTTCTTTAAATGCTATCTACAGTGTGAGTTTTGCTAACTGCCAGTTAACTTCTTTGATCAATTTGAGGAAGTAACAGTAAAATGGCAAAAAGGTACACCCAGTACAGCATTATTGAATCAGAGCATGAGAAAGTGTAAGAGAAAAATTAGTAATGTTTTAAAACAGTTTTTGCCGTTATCTGTTTGGAAATGTAACCTTCAATACTGCAGGAGACCTGCACATTATCTATAACATTTTCATCTTTTTGTGTTAATTTTTTTGGGTTTGTCTTAAGCCGACTTTCAGCAGGTCACAGCAATGGAGCTGCTTTGCTACATATGAAATCCTGACTCAAGATTTCTTTTAATACATTAGAACTAGTCTTAGCCCATTACACAAAAGTCTCAGCCAAAACGTAAATGTATTAAGTTTTGCTTGGAATACAAGCATAATTCGGAACTACAAACATAGATTTATTTGGAATTATAGATTTGGTATATTTTACTGCCATTACTATTAGCTCATCTTTTTGGTTTTGGTTTTAAACACAACAGTAAAAACAAAGAAAGCAACAAAAAAGTGTGGGGGGAATCCATATAATGAAACATATGAATACACAGTATCATCATCATCTCCCTTCATATAGGGAAAAGAAAAAAACCAAAAAAAAATACAAGGAAGGGGAGAAAAAGGATTAAAATGTCAAAATATACATTAACCTAAGCAATGTATATGTCGATGTATATTTTGACATTAATATATATAAAAAATTATATCTAAATTTATAATCTATGCAACATTGACGGTTGAAGGAGATATGCTCAAACATAGCAAGTACAGGCCTGCGGCTCACGCTGGCTCAGCTTGTCTGAGTGTGGAAAGCTAAGCAGGGTCTGCCCTGGTTATTACTTAGATGGGAGACCCTGGCCTCCTCTAGTGTCTTGCATTGAGCAGGGAGTTGGGCTTGATGGCCCTTCCAACTCTATGATCCTATGAGCCTATGTTAGATATTGAGTGACTGAAGTGATCACTGAGTGATAGGTGGTGAATGTTTTTCCTTCCAAGCTTGGAGTAGAAGTCTAAAGGCTCCCAGTATCCACTTTTGCTGTTCATCTGTTAATTCCCACATCACAGGGATGCAATTTAAAAATCCATGTACATCCAGTATTATCACAGATTTTGAAGAAGAAATTTTATACAAGCAATGACTTCCAACCAAAAAAGAAGCCACTTGCCCACATCAGATGCCTCAATGAGGCATTGTCCTCATTACATCACCAGCATCTAGCAGAGCTAGCCAGCTTCTTCTTAGCAAATCTCTGTGGTGTCCAATATACATGAACCATAAATTTGTGTTGAATTTTTACACTACAGAATTTTAACACTACAGAATTAGTACATATGGAAGCTAAGGCAACTTTCCATTGAAAGAAGCATAGATCATTCCAATTCCTTATCCCACTCATCTCTGACTTTCTGAATATCTACTTTACTACATTCTAAAATACAGCTATTGTAGGCTAAGCTTTCTGTAAGGAACCAATTAATTCCTCCAACAATGCAGGAGGCGCTGAAGCACTCATCACTGATGGGCCATATATAGACTCTGACAAATACTGAAGCTGAATATACTGCCAGCTAGTAGTAGATGATAAATGATATCTAATTCGCAATACTGAAAATGGTAGGAATTCATCATCCAAACCTATTAGCTGATCTAAAGTATAAATTCCATTTTCAGCCCAACTCCTCCACATAAAAGGATAAACTGGATTCTCACATGAGGTTAGTTTAGCATGAGAATATGGATCAAACTGCAGCTGGTGAGCCACTGCATTCCAAGTCTCTCTCCAAGATTATTTGTTGGTGGAGCTGGAGCCGTTCCTTTCTTTTTAATATGCCTAGATCCTAATGCCATTCAACCAGAAAGAGGTGCCAAAGAATTTGACTCCAAAACAGTGCCTGGTGGAGTGTTAAAAGAAAAAGTTGCCTCCCAGTCATGAGTATGGGTTAACAAATAAGCTTTATGATATAAACTAAGATCTGGAAAATTAAATCCTCCCTCTTTAATTGGCAACTAAAGGTGGTGCCCCTCAGGGTCCCATCTTACCCCCCACTGCTATTTAAACATATACATGAAGCTACCGGGAGAGATTGTCTGGAGTTTTGGGGTTCGGTGCCATCAGTATGTTGATGATTGACACCCAACTCTCTCTCTCCTTTTCATCCAAATGCAAGGAAGCTGTTCTGGTTCTAAATTGGTGCCCGATGTCGGTAATGGACTGGATGAGGGCAAACAAATTGAAGCTTAATCCAGACAAGAAAGAGGTGCTCCTGGTTGGTCAAGAGGCAGATCAGGGAATAGGATTCAACCTGTGCTGGATGGGGTATGCTCCCCCTCAAGACTCAGGTTTGCAGTTTGGGTGTACTCTTGGACTCGGCCCTGAACCAGGATGCCCAGGTCTTGGCAGTTGCCAGGAGTACATTTGAGCAGCTGAGGCTAGTGCATCAACTACTCCTGTTCCTAGAGACAGCTGATCTGGTCACGGTCACACATGCCTTAGTTACATCCTGTTTTGACTAGTGTAACACACTCTACATGGGGCTGCCTTTGAAAAGTGTTCAGAAACTTCAGCTGGTCCAAAAAGCCAGTGTGGCGTAGTGGTGAGAGTGTTGGACTGGGACTCGGGAGATCCGGGTTCTAGTCCCTGCTCAGCCATGAAACTCACTGGGTGACTTTGGGCCAGTCACCGACTCTCAGCCTAACCTACCTCACAGGGTTGTTGTGAGAATAAAATGGAGAGGAGGAGGATTATGTAAGCCGCCTTGGGTTCCTTGCAGGAAAAAAGGCGGGGTATAAATATAATAAATAAATAAATAAAATGCTGCAGCCAGACTGTTGGCCAGGGCTGGTTACAGGGAGCATGCAACTCCCTTGTTACAGCAGTTTCAGGTAGAATTCAAAGTGCTGGTTATGACCTATAAACTTAAAGCCCTATATGGCTTGGGACCAGACTACCTGAAAGACCACCACCTCCAGAGCTTGCCTAGTCTTTAAGGTCTTCAGGAGGGGCTTTTCTTTCGAGACTACCACCATCAGAGGCGCTTTTGGTGGCGACCCAAGAGGGCCTTTCAATAGCCACTCCCAGGCTATGGAACTCCCTCCCAAGGGAGGCTAGATTTGCTCCCTTTTTGGCGTTTAACATGTAAGTGGGTCTGTGGGTTGGGTGCTGTTTTTATTCTGTAATAGTTATGTTTTTATTCTGTTGTAATGTTTTTTATTGTTTTAATCTATTTTTTAAAAAATGTGTAAGCCACCTTGAGAGCCATTTTTTAGTAGAAAGACAGGGTATAAATCAAATCAAATAAATAAATAAATGGGAAAAATACAGGTTAATTTAATTTCCAGTTCATATTACATTGTTCTTTCAATACTGTCATATCAGCTTCATGTTTTAACATGCCCCACTTAACACAATCTCCTTGTGTTCTTAACACAGTACACTCAGGCACACCACACCAACTTCAAGAAAGCTACATTGGCTTCCTGTCAAAATACATTGCACAGGGACTTTTTGTTACTTTACTGACTCTAGATTTAGGGTAAGTTCATATGACATGGCAACCCAACCTGTGAATAAGCTACACAGTGTGGGTTGTTCGCAGCAGAACAGATGATCGGGCTCACTGTGGCTTGTCCCCCCCTCCTTCCCCCTCAGTCCTCCAGCCAGTATCCCAGTGTCCCTTGCAGCACAACTTGTCTTGTCTCCCCAGTCCCCATTCCAATTGTGACCCCTTTTCATTCACCGTGGGGTTGTTGTTTCTTTCCAAAGCTTCAAAAAAGTGCAGTTGGGGTCATATTTTCTTTTAATTTTTTTGGCTCCAGAAATATGTGCAAATGTCTTCATATTTATTTATTATTATTTTTTTTAAAAAGTCTTTCGCAGCTGTGCGTGAGCTGTTACAGCTGTCAGAAATATATGTAGTCTTGCCTAGTCAATGCCCTTGTCAGTTTCAGCTGTCAAAGAGTAACACTAGAAATCAAGAGGATTACATTGCTAAGGGGATGATCTTTTGCTGGTGCTTTCCAATTGACACCTGGGCAACTGACAGCTGTCAACTATTTGCAATTTAGCCTATATACAGTCTTGCCTCGTCAAGACTACATATATCAGACACCTGAAAGAGTGCACTTGCAAAACCACTTTTTCTTTTCTTTTTTAAGCAAAGACATTTGCACACATTCCTGGAGCTGGAAGGAAAAAAAAGTGGCGGGCCAGCAATGGTTGGTCCAAAATGCGACTTGCGCATCAGTGGAGATGTGCTACCACCAGTGGCTGTCACTGGTGGTAGCACAGGCAAGATTGTGAAGAGCAGCAAGAGTTTTTGCCGCTCTTGCAAAGCAGCTCACTAGCTGATCCCCGCAACCCACGATGGAATCTGTCTCCCAGGTTCGGATTCATAGATTTCATAGATCATAGAGTTGGAAGGAGCCTACAAGGCTATCGAGTCCAACCCCCTGCTCAATGCAGGTCTCCCATCCAAGTAATAACCAGGCCTGACCCTGCTTAGCTTTCCATGCTTAGACAAACTGAGCCAGCGTAAGCTAAGACACAAGCCACCCTTTGAGAAGTGGTCTCAGTTTGGATGACACAACAACCCACCATGGCTAGTTAGCCACAATGGGCTGTCGTGTTGTGCGAACCCAGTCACTGAGTCTATGGCTTTACCTAGGCTGCAGAATCTGGAGCTTAGGGGGAAATCAAGACTATACCCCTTGTCTGTAGTATGTAGGCAACAAGTACCTTGAGTTATGTTTGTGTCCTTCATGGTTAGTGTCCAGAGGTGTCCCTACTGTGCTCAAGCATTGATTTCTTGGATCTGATTGAAATGTTACTTCGGGTGTGGGCTGCAGGAAAGACCTTGCTCACACCAGCACTGCACATGGGGAGAGTAATGTTTATTATGGCACTGTAAGACCCAGCTCCTCTTGAGCTCAGAGTTGGGAGAAGAAAGGCAATAAGGTGGTCCTTAGCCAGCAGTGAAAGCAGAGTTGTATTCTATCAGACCAACAAATCAAGCCCGAACCTTTATACAGGGTAGGGCACAATCACCTGACCTGCTCTGGCCTATTGGGATAAAGAGGCTTCTTGCTTGACTCTCTGCAGTTCCTCCTTTGAGGAACTGGGTGGTGACGTGCACACTTTTTCGGCTCAAAAAAGAAGCTTTGGGTGGGGAAGTTTCACAAGAGCCTCCTTTTGCTCACCATTTTTCACTCCTTCACTTCCTGTTGTTTGTGGTTCTGTCTGCAGAGGCAGCATACATGGGCTGCCGGGCATGATTTTTTTTCTTTTACCCACAACAAGATTTCAGAGTGAAGGCATGAAGAATGGCTAATGGCAAGGGATTTGGTCACTCTGATTTGGTTTCCCATGCCATCATGCAACCAAATCTCATGGTTATGCAACCAAATCACAATGAGGGCAAATCTTCCTGGAGACTTAAAGGTAAAAGAAAAAAATAGCACCAGTTAAGAGTGGGGCATAGCCACTGTTAAGTGGGCCAAATACTTTACCACTGTTCACAGGATCCCCCCAAATTGCTGCCTCCCCCAGTCCCGGATTGACGCCTGTGGCAAAGTTATGGAGGCATTTTTAGCTCAGGCTTTGTCTGAGGGTGCTTTCAAATGAAGCTTTTAACATGCCTCTGCCCTGCCTCATTCACGGAATTCTACAGGGGGGTCCAGAAGACAAGGTCTTCCGCTTGTAATCCTCCCGTTTTCCCACCACTTCTCTTTGGAAGATGGAATTGCTGCACAATGCCTGCTGATCAGAAGTGCTAGGACACCCCACCCCCCCAATCTGGAAGCACCCTGAATTCCTGTCTGACACCACTAGGGCCGCCAGTTCAAGACACACTGCATGATAAAGTTTTGACAGGTATATAACCACAAAGAAGTAGCGGCACTTAGACAGACAGGCCTTGCCTACAATACTAATGGACAAGAATGATAGGAAGGAACACACAATGATACATGTGTCTTTCGAATATGGTTTGACAACTGAAAGTGATGGAGGTGTTCTAATGTCAGGAGTCAGGACATTACAGAGTTAGGGTCATAGAAACATAGAAAAGTAGAGTTGGAAGGGGCCTACCAGGCCATCGAGTCCAACCCCCTGCTCAATGCAGGAATCCAGGTCAAAGCATCCCTGACAGATGGCTGTCCAGTCGCACCTTGAATGCCTCCAGAGTGGGAGAGCCCACCACCTCCCTAGGTAGTTGGTTCCATTGTCTTATTGCTCTAACGGTCAGGAAATTTTTCCTGATGTTTAGGTGGAATCTAGGTTCCTGTAACTTGAGCCCATTATTCCGTGTCCTGCAAACTGGGATGATCGAGAAGAGATCCTGGCCCTCCTCTGTGTGACAACCCTTCAAGTACTGGAAAAGTGCGATCCTATCTCCCCTCAGTCTCCTCTTCTGAAGGCTAAACATGCCCAGTTCTTTCAGTCTCTCCTCATAGGGCCTTGTTTCCAGTCCCTTTATCATCCTTGTTGCCCTCCTCTGAACCCTCTCCAGTTTGTCAATGTCAATGAATCTCAAATAAGCAGCCATAAGATCATATTGTTTTCAAAGTAGACAAGTGATCGGGACTCACCTGTTAGAATCACCTGCACCCCAAACCATTTCTCCCCAGTTATATTTCTCACAGTGGGCCTCCAAGCCTGGAAGTAACTTCTACCAGGAGAATAGCTGGGGAGAAGCAGTGCGGGGGGTTTTGGGTGGGGAGTGCAGACAGGGGAAGGGTTAACCACAC
The DNA here is from genome assembly GCA_021292165.1 of Shinisaurus crocodilurus. Lineage (NCBI taxonomy): Eukaryota > Metazoa > Chordata > Lepidosauria > Squamata > Shinisauridae > Shinisaurus > Shinisaurus crocodilurus. The sequence continues at coordinate 113,793,268 of CM037876.1, read as the reverse complement.
AAAACCACCTATGCTGAGCTTGATATTGTCCCTATCCTCCTATTCTATAGGACTTGAACACAATCCATATTCTGACATATGGGCCATGCCACCATAATGTCTGGTTTCCCTGCAGTTTGTACACCTGGGACTGTGTGTTCAACCCTCAGAACCCTCTTCAGATGCTGACGGGAATGAAATGGGCAACATCTAGAATACGTAGCTTTCTGTCCTTGTTTGGTCAATAGAGCAGTACCTTCTGCCTGCTGCACCTCAGATTTTGGCTCAAGCACTTGCCCTGGTTCCAGCTTTCAACTCTAGCAAGTGATCTCAGGGACAATGAACACACACTCCAGTCTGGCTTTGGGAGGAGCCACTTAGTCTCCAGTGAGATCCTGACAGCTTTATAATCTGAATTGGTTAAAAATAAAAAGGAACAACTTGTAACAGCAGACTGGAAGGAGTTATACAGAAATCTGATGAAAAAAATGACTGTGAAAGTTCAAGAGTTCCAAATATATACAAACATGTTTGAAGGAGGAAGTTCATGTATGAACATAACTGCAAGGGGGCGTACAAGCTTACCAGGAATTTCCCTTTCTGCATATAATGACAAGCAGCAGGAGAAGGGCCTGGAGATTACGTGGAGATTACGTGGCCATTGCAAAACACACAAACGTCTTTGGGATTTTTAATTACCTATTTGTATGGCAATAAAACAAAGGTGGTGACAGAAAAACAAGCTTGAGAGCCAAGGGCGAATGAAAGGAATAATTTATAGCTGAATGACATCACCACGTATCTCAAGGCTATGTCATAGCTATGTCATTAAATGTATCATTAGGCCTGTTTTGAATCTTACCACATCCAGTTCTCAGAATTATTACAGAAAGAGGCAAGATGGCAAAATATAAGATATATATTAATTTGAATCCAACAAGCACAGAGCAAAGGATTAAAGGTCAAAAGAAATATAAAGAATGACTCCTAATGAAGAAAACATAACCCAGTTATATAATACACTAGAGTAGGCCTAAAGGTAGCTACAATATATTTGGGTAACATTTGTTTTTAAAAAGAACGACTTGATTGTATGGTGCTATCATATCTATTTACAGAACAGAATTTTACTTAAAGCAGGAGGGTCACTATGAAAGCTAGATACAGAACATTCCTCTGGGATATCAGTCACATATATACACCTTTGCCTCTCCTTTAGTATTTACGTAATGCATATTTGCTTTCTGCTAAATCCTTGCCTCTTTTGGAAGACTACACACAAAGTAAAATAATTGCTGGTTTTCCCCAAGGAGGACAGAAAAATCACCTATTTGTAGAATTTGTTATAATCCACGACTAGACAGCAATATGTGAACTAAGAATGAAGCAGAGAAGATCAAGCCAACTGCAGACAGTGCAACACAGTCTCCATGCAAACCACAGTTTGCATGGACTGTGTTAAACCACAGTTTAACCAGGAGCCAGCATCAATCTGGCACAACCCTCCCCCCTCTACCCCCATTTTGGGGCCTTTTGAGCACTATATCTGCACTGATGGTTAATGCTAACCATGATCCCCACCTTAAGATCTGAAAGCAGTTGGACATCCAAAGATCTCTCTATCACTGCCTGTAACAGATACATAATATCACACAAACCCACACAAAACCCAAGCATGTGTACACACAAAGACTAATGTTGTTACGACAGATAATTTGGGCGTTAGATTCCCTCAAAGGAGAGAGGCTAACCCCACACTCTCACGAAAGGTTTGGGATCTTTGGCTGGGGTAAGTGCGCACTTTGCCCTTTTACACTAAACACACACACACACACACACGTTAGAAACAAAAGAGTTGTTTATTGAAGATGAAATATAGTGCAGGGACAGCATCTTACTCTTGATGATACAACCCAATGGTTTCAGGCAGCAAAATACCCTTACGCTATGGTTCAAACATACTCTATATTCTTGGGAGAGGAAAGAGCCCGTTTGCCCTAACAGCCTAGATAGAAAGGGGATGGAAGAAAAGCTTCTGTCTAGAGCAGGGCTCTCCAACCTTGGGTCCCCAGATGTTGCTGGCCTACAGCTCCCAGCATACCCAGCCAGAATGGCTAATGGCAAGGGATTCTAGGAGCTGTAGTTCAGCAACATCTGGGGACCTAAGGTTGGAGAGCCCTGCTCTAGAAGGATAGTTAGAGACAGAAGTTCCAGCTACTACCTTGTCTGTTGGTGGTCCCTGCAGTGGATTCCCCAACCGTAGTCTCGTGGAGGCAGGAGGTGATCAAGAGGTCTGCGTCTCAAACGCTCCAGTGTGCTTAGACGGCTTTGGATGACTCTCAACTCTTTCCTGACACACCTTCCCATTATTGAAACCTCAGTTCTTATACCTTTCCTTTAGTTCCTGGCTAGAGGTGGGGGGGGGGGGCAAAGGTCTCCTTTGTTCCCATGGTGGTCTTAGTCACCACTAATCACTCTGTCCTTCATGTGCTTACGGCCCTTGATGGGTGTCATCAGAAAAACCTTTTTTGGGTTCTCCTTACTTGATGAGCTTAAGTTTCTGGTTGAATCTTTCTATTGGGGGGAAGCCATCCTCTAGCAGAGCTATTCTTAGTCTCTTTCAGGAAAGTCTCTCCTGTGGCTTTAGGCCATGCATGTTAATCTGATCATTGCAAGACTCTCAGCCACTGCCTATTCATTCATCAGGTTCTCAATCACTCTCCATTCAGGCCTTCATTTGCATCCTCTGTGCCAGTCCAGGGGCTGAGGCTGTTCATTTCTCCTGAACCCAGGCTTACGCAGGCTCTTGTTGGGGCCTGCTGTGGCCTTCCCTGTGAGCTACAGTCATTACCAGATGATCATGACTATATCCATTCATAACAATGTGCATACAAATTTGCAAAGATACACATGCTGCTCCTCCTTCAGTTCCTCAGAATATTTGTTGTATGAGGGGAGAAGGGCCCTTGATGTGGCATGCACTGGTGTAAAGACCGACCTACGATTTTTTATTAGTACTTCACATATAGTATCTGACTTCAGCTCGGCATTACAATTTGCCTTGCATTTGCATTTGCCAGCAAGGCGAATGCTGCTCCAGCCACTAGTTTTGTCATGCTTCAAGTGGGGTGGGCTTTTCATTTTTTTTCCTTTTAAAATTAAGTGTCATGTTCACATATACAATCATCGTTCATCTTATATTTTGTAAAAACTGAACATTATAAAAACAGTTGTAAAATTGTCCAGAGGACTGTCGACGGGGAGAGGCTTTTTGTGGATGTTACAGGTGCTAACCAATTGAAACCACCCAGAGACAGCTTTCCCCATTCAAACAAAAAGACCCTGAAAAGCTACAAAATCTCTCCCCACCCCCCCCAAGCTAGCCTGGGAAGAGAAAATATATGCTTAGGCTTGAATGTGGTGAAGGTGCTTCTCAATTGTTTCCCATGGCTCTAAAACGGTAACATCTGCCTTTACTGTAGTTTTATTGCTGCTGCTGCTGCTGCCTCCTTCCTTTCTTTGTTCCTGTTGGTTTTATTGGGTCATGGGACTTCAGCTGAAATTATCCCCCCAAATTTTGCCATTTTCATGTAAAAATGTCCCTTTTCTGACTTTACTAAGAGTCAGCATAGTTTAGACTATTTACCGTATGTATAATACATATGTTTTGCTTCTTGGTGATCTAGAGTATGTTAACCACTTTGAGATACAGTTTGGATCCTCATTGGGAGAGGAGCTGTACATATTCCCCCACCCCTCACACCCTTTTAGTAATCAGGGGGCCTTGGACTATATGCATACTAACATTCAGCTGCTTAGCTGGAGTGAAAAATCTTAACCATTTCAGGGTTCAAACCCAGCGATGCTAACAGACTATAGTTTGCTAACCACAAACAACCTAGAAAGAGAACCAATGGCTTGTTATTGGGTTGTGAACTCTGGGTTGTTAAAACCATGTGTTGTTCTTACATGTGAACCCAGAACCATGGGTTGTTCAGGCTGCAGAGGCAGTTGGGATACAGGGAGGGAGCGGGTGAAAGAGGAGAGAAACAAACTACCCAGGGATTGAGAAAACAAACTGCTGTTTGTTCGATTATCTGCCAGAAAAGCCCTGGGTAGGGCAACAAATCATGGGTGAACCATGAGTTAAATAAACTATGGGTTAGAATATGCACAAACCAGGTTTCTGGGTCCCCTGTTTTAAGGGACAGGAGTACAAATGTCTAGTTTTCAGGGTGTCTTGTCAGGAAGTCCAATAATGATGATGACGATGATGCTGATGCATGGGTTATTTTATCCAGTGTATCAGAAGCATGGAAACATCAAATATTTTTAGCAATTTCTTTAAGAAATATTTATCATAACATAACTTGTAACTGATGAAGCAGGCTCTTACCTGTGAAAGTGCATGCCACAATAAATTTGTTCGACTTCAAAGTGCCACAAGACTCATTTTTCCTGCAACATACTAATACAGCTACTCTTCTAGAACTAGCATAATAATCTTGTTTACTATTAATCATAAGAAAGGCATTTTATGGGGCTAAAAACACCAGTGTGTTTTTTTAAATTAACAAATAGTTTCAATAATGCATACAGAAAACTTCCTACTGTATATGGCTCATTAACAACTGGTGTAACTTTGATACTGGTGCAAAGTCTAGATAGAAAAGGGACCAAAACTCCCTCATTGCTTTTCTATTGAATTAAATTCTTCATAGAACTACAGATAGAAGGGAATGGTTGGGCATTTCCTCATATCCAAATCTGACATGGCTACATTCTACCATATAATCCCACCACACTAATATACTGTAAGCAGGAGGAGGATTAGATCAAAGGAATCAGGTTGCTTAGGCTAAAAAGCTATTTTAACATAACCAGTTTCTTAAACAAACATGACTAAGCATGTATTACAAAACAATTATACTGTACTTGTATGTATAATTGTACTGTATGAATTATTCTTGTATGCTATATGTTCTGCTACTCTCAAAGGTATGGTTCATATTATAAGCACATATATTGTTTGATTACTATACATTTGATGACTGGGAACTAGATATGTGAATTGACTTTGCAGGGGGTGGGGAAGAGATGGGATTGTTAACTCCCAGCATGCCCCAGCCAGCTACGCTGGGAGTTGTAGGCCAAAAACATCTGGGGACCCAAGGTTGGAGAGCCCTGCTCTGGAGCCACAATTAAAATTGTGCATTGCCAATTTATTTCTTGGTGAAACAAAACACCTCTGCCAAGTCTGATCCAGGATGAAGGCATGGACATGTCGATGGGCACACACACTTATACTGGTAGGGACCCCGTGTGGACTTCACCTCAGAGGTGCTGAGATAATTAGCAAGGCAACCATCATAGGTGGAACGGGAGTGTTGGTTGACTGGGTCCCAGCTGGAGAAGCTGAACAGAAGTGACAAAATAGCAGCCTCAAAGTCCTGTTGATCCCCCCCCCCCCACAAATTGGAATAACAAAGGCTTTGGCAAAGCCTTCTTTTTACACATCTCTACTACTCAGTCTGAGATACAGGAAAAAGAGTCTCTACCCTGACCTTCCACTTCAGAAGTTCTGTCAGAAGAAGTTAGAAGAAGAGGCCACTAATGTCTGATGGCAGTGAGGCTCACACCCTGAGGCAGTGTCTGGCAGACCAGGGGGTGGAAACTCATAGGATGGGGCAGGGCCTCTTGATGCCAGTTGAAGCAGAAGATGGTTCCTAGTGGGTCAGGGGAGGCACCTGGCTGTGCTTGGGGTATCATGGCTGGAGCTTGATGAACATGAAGCGTAAACCTTCTCAGACCAAACAGAAAATAACCTGTCCCCTTAGTTCCATTCCCTTCCCCTCACCCTGAAGATTTTCTTTTCCCTGAAGATGCTAAAATCTTGAAACTTCACAACAAGCTTTCAGATACAGCAATCCTATTTAATGGTAGAGTCCCTAATTATCTTATGTAGCAATTTCAGTTTTTGAAGCAGGAATAATAAGCAAAACAGTACTGTGCATTATATATGTTTGCAAAATAAATTAACCATATTAGCTTCCAAGTTTGTTTTAAATAGTATTATTTATTTAAAATATTTATAAGCCACCTTTCAGGTGGGTAAAAACTCTCCCAAAGGTGGCTTCCAATGATCAATATAATTGCTGTATCCTTGCTGTTAATCTTTGCTTCCTCCAGATGCCCTTTTTCAAATATGTACTATTCTGGAAATTGAAGACAAGGTTAACATTGTTCATACACACGATTCACAGAAAATTTAAACAAATCCCAACTATAATATATTTTCTAAAACTTATTGTGGACAGAGTTCATAGAATATGAAGAGTACTTAACAATTACAAAACTAACTTGGGCCGAATAAAATGTTACAGATCCACTCAAGGAGATGCTTACCTTAATGCAGAATTGGGCCAAAACTGCCCTTTAAACAAAAAGTTCCTGGAAGGAGAAAATTACTTCTTCTAAAGCCAAAATATTTTAATCTAAAATGGTAAAAAAAACTGAGCTCCAAGGCACTTTTGTCAATATGTGATCCAAAGATGACAGACAAACAGAAGGCAAACAGCAAATTCTAGATTTCTCATACTCGGCGCAATTAGGGCAATTCCATTAATGAACAAAGTTTCCACTCAGGGAGCAATCCTATGCATGTTTAGGCAGGAAAAAAAAGTCTACAAGTCCCAGCATGCCCCATTGCCCCAGCCACCCATGCTGGCTGGGGCATGCTGGTAGGTTGTAGGACATTTTTTCTGTCTAAAAACATTCATAGGATTGTGCCCTTCGGGTGCAATCCTATCAAGATGAGTGTGAACCTCCAAACTCAGAGGGTCATGCTCATCCAATGTGGAGCAGGAGGAGCAGCAAAGGCGATCTTCGCCTCCCTGCTCTGCTTTTCCGCTAGACAGCCATCTTGTGACGGCATCTCAGAGGGGAAGGGGAAGTGGCTGGAGTGGCTTCAGGAGACCTTTTATCCTGGCTTCCTCAGTCTCCTCCCCTTCCCTCCCCACCCTGCTCCTCTCCCCACCCCTTTTATCCCATCTCCGAGCTCATGGTTCTGACCTTAAGAGAGCAGCTGGTGTGGTTCTTTCTGCACTAGCTGTGAAGCGATGGGGAATGGGGGCTCCAGTTCCCAGCTCTGAGGTCAGAATGCTGTATCCAACCTCGGAGCTGGGAATCCCTATGGCCCCACACCCCCATCCCAGACAATGTCTAGTGGCCATATGATCGTTCCCTCCATGCTTGAAGAGGAAGGACTCTCCTTATTTTTGAAAGGTTCTTTATCTTAGCTGGGCTGGCTGCTTGCATTCGTTCCAGGCCACAGCGTATTGTGTAGAAAGCAGTCCACAAAGGCTGAAGAATAAGAACTTAAGATTTACATTCCTGTAATTTATTCAGAAAGCGCCTCAACTGTTTGTGAAAGCCAGCAGAATCTAATGCTTAATGATACTAGAAATGGACACTTTCAAGTATGTCTTACTGGCTGACTGATTTGGAAAATCCATTGGACAACGTTTGTGCCCAGACAGTTTGGATACCCAGTGACTCATGCCATATCCTACCAATGGACTGTGAACATCAGTTGGTCCATAATCAAGAGAAAAACACACAGGAGGAGTTTAGGAGAAAACAAAGACAGAGGTAATATGTCTTAGAGGAAAATCACTCTCCACAACTTACCGGTATTACAGAGTAGGACAAAGGTGGTGGTGGTGAAACCTCACTTTGGTAGCTAATTACAATTTTTATTCTGCTTCCCCTCCCCTCTTTCTTCCTAAATCCCAGCTCAGTTATTAAAAATCTACCAGAGCATTTCACAGACTCAGAGACACAAAATGGATGTCTGCCAGTCTCTTCAGAGCCAACTCTGAGTAGGTCACTCTTGGCTCAGCAGCAAACCACAAATGGAGCACAAGGAAAACACAAACGCTGTTCTCTTGCATATGCCTTCAGCAGCCTCATTTCGCTCTGCCCTCCCCCCAAAATGTGGACCTGCTACAGTCATTGAGGAAAAAGTAATATACAGAGGGCCAAAAAGATCTCCACTAGGAAGTTCTAACAACAGCTGCCAATAAACCATCACCCGCAAAGCAAACTAATAGCAGGAAGGGCTGCACAGCAGAAACTTCCCTCAATATATTTTACTTTTCACACATGCAGCAAAAGATCCTTTCAGATTAGATGTTCGCATCACACTAGATGTTAGCATCACACCAAACTCCACTGTCAACAGATAAAAGGTAGGTGGCTTACCATTGCAAACAAGTACCTGGAACCCTGCAGAGGAAGAAAGAAACTGAAAAGTAGAGGGTGGGGTGGGGGACAAACAGTCAAGCACGCCTTCCCCCTTCCATACTGCCCCTCAAGAGTTGTTTTGATTTGACAGGAGTGGCCATCAGGGGCAGAAGAGGTGGTGTGCCTCTGATAAACACCACTCATATACAACCTTTCAACTAAGTTTCTCTGGCAGCTCACAAAATAAAACAGTTGAAACATGCCAATTTTATTTTTATTTTTTAAAAAAATTGAAATAAGGTAAATCCAACTATCAAAAGCTTGGATGAAAAGGAATACATTTGTTTACTTCCCAGAGGAAGCAAAAGAAGGTGATAAAACAAACTTCCCAAGGGTAAGCATTCCATTGTTCTAGGGCCACCACAGAAAAGATCCTGATTTGTTGCACACATGTACATGCAACATTTAATTCTGTCCCTAAGTTAGACTAGCAAGCAGGGTGTTCCTATAGTAAAACATGAAAAACACTTCCCAGATCAGCACGTGCCAGATTTCACACACACAGTCTCCAGCAGGATGGGAGCTGCTTCCTTGTCCAAACAGATATTTCTACTCAAGATGGACCAACGGTCTGACTCTGTACAAGGCAGTTTCAAATTCATGTGTCTGCAATATTCATGTACACATCTTAGTGGTGTGGGATTATACCATGTAGCCATGTAGAACTAGCTTCCATGTTGCTATGCATGAGTAAGTGACAGAGAAGGGACTGGAGGCAGCTACCTCAGACTGACATTTGTAGCGGCTGAGAAGTACTTTTATATCCAGTTGGGCTGCCCAAATGTGTCCACAAAGTCAAGAAATGAAGACACAAAGAACACCAGGCTAGTATGACATAAGATTGTGAATTCAGATCTTGTAGTGTACAACAATACCCTCCAGATAGACATGGTAAGATTTAAAAGGGCACAGAGTCAGCACATCAGAGCTGGTGGCTGAGGAAAAGGGGAGAGAAGAGAAAGAGGGGAGTATTTGTGATGGGCTTGATACAAAGGTGAGCAAGAAAAGATGGGTAGGAACCACTCTGTGGAAACAAGAGCCTAAGACCTAAATGTACACATTTAGGAAGCCAGTCTAAGAAGAAGATGGGCAAAAGAATGAGCAAAATAGGAGACTGAGAAAACTCAGGGCAGAGGGCCTTTGGGCAATTAAGGGGTTTGTCCAGCCTAGAAAGTTGAGAAGGGGAATACATGCAGGACTTAGAACAGTGTTCTCCAACCTTGGGTCCCCAGATGTTTTTGGCCTAAAACATCTGGGGACCCAAGGTTGGAGAAAACTGACTTAGAATCACCTCACACTCAATGGTGTGAAGGGGAGACATATATCCATCATCACTCGAGAGCATGCACGAGGGAACCATGATTGGTAAAATGCCCTAGAAGCATTGCTGAAGCACAGTACATAAATCAAATTTAAAAAGTATGTATTCACCAAAGCAAACACTGGCAAACACATGTGTCCCATATAGGTCTAGTTCAGATGATTATATCTCAGCTTAGTAAGCTAAGACTGTCAAGGTTCCACCTGTACCAGGACACCTTGATCAGCTCCTTAAAGATATCTGCCTCTTTAAGAGCCCCTCCTGTATCAGGATGCCAATTCCCTGCCTTTTACTTTCTCTTCCCAGTAACGTGGGATTAGGCTTTAGGCGTGGTGCAAAAGATACTCCAAACAACTGAATGGTAACAATAACTGTTTATTTAGTAAATTTGGTATAGTAGTTTCACAATAACTTAAGAATAGAGCTGTATACTTTCAAAAAGCAGAGCTGTATACTTTCAAAAAGCAGGTATAATAGAAATAAAAGAAACAGTAACGCAGTTCTCTCTAACCTTGCTACTCTTTCACCTGTATGCCTCAGTTAAGAGATTCCTTTCCCAGCCTCGCCCTGGCTGTTCTGCAGTTTTCAGTGATATTCAGTCTCTGCTTCTCTGTGTCTCTGTGTTGGTGCCTGCAGCTCCTCTCCTCTCTCTGCAGCTACTCTCTGCACACCACTTGCAGCACAACCACACCTCTTTATATATTCTCCCACCAGGACTAGAAGGCTACAAACCTGTGACCTCAAACTGGGGAAACGAAACTTAACTCTATTAAGGGGAAAAGGTGACTTTAACTCCATTGGGGGGGCGGGGGGCGGGGAGGAAACTTTAACTCCATGAGGGGAAAATGAAACTCACGAATGGGAGATGTTTGAGCCTACAGGCTTCATTCTAACTCAAGCCTGTGTAGGCCTCAATCCTTCACAAAGACATATACTGTATGAGCTTTTTGCCCACACACTCCTACTCATGCTGACCCTTCACTCCTTTCTTGGCACACTACAATAAGGCAGGAAGTCTTCAGTCAACCATAGTTTCCCATTATGTCGAAACCAGGAAACAATGGTTACCAGGCTCAAAACAAGCCAGCATTTGAAACCAAAGTTTGAAGCTTCTTGGTTCAGATGTAATGGAGAACTATGGTTAATGGAAGCATACTGGGGTTAACTGCAGAGTGCTGAGAAGGGAAGGGGCTTATTAAGCTGAGAGAGCTTCGGCTATTGGGCGGTATAGAAAATGAATGAATAAATAAATAAATAAAAATAAGGTATGATTCTCTGAATGAGTTCATAGTGAGAAGCAGCTCTATGTGCTAAGATGTCATGTGGCCATCAAAAAGGAGCCTTGTAGTAGGGAGCATATCGTTTCAGGCTATTTCACACATTATACAAAAGCCACCAAGCAAGTGTATACTCAACAGGGAGTTGCAGCCAATCACAGCTTTCCCATTAATATACTTGTATGACACATGTTGGCACATTCTACATCAGTGTTCTCCAACCTTGGGTCCCCAGATGCTTTTGGCCTACAACTCCCAGCGTGCCCCAGCCAGCTACTGGCTGGGGCATGCTGGGAGTTGTAGGCCAAAAGCATCTGGGAACCCAAGGTTGGAGAACACTGTTCTACATGTACTCATAACAAATTTAAATACATGAAGAGGCCCTCTGTGTTAGCTGCTCCCAGCTCAAGATGCGCTAAGAACAGCTGTGGCAAAAAAAAGTTTCTTTCATAAGATGAATAAAAACTTAGTGAATAGGCTGTATAAACCTGTATCAGACCTCTCACTAAAACGAATCCCCCCCACACTAATTTAATTACCTGACCCTTGCACAGCTAATTCTGTGCTACTACTGTGCTACTACAGCTTTCATTGGTTTAATTCAAATTTAATTAGAGGTGCTAAAGAGAAGAAACCATGTCTCCCACTGATTGGTAAAATAGTGTCACTGGTGTGTTCTGCCCTAAAACTGTGAATATTGAGAATAAATCCCAGCCAATAAGCTAGGAGTAACTCTCACACGTACCCTTTTCATCAAGCATACCCTCTCAAAACACAAGCCAATATAAATGGTTGGTACTATTCGTGAAGACAATGTCTTCATTGTCATTTCTCCTCGCAGAACTACTAACTTGCTTACCTCTGTGTATAGAACATGCAAGAACCTTTCACCACCTATTCAGATGAACGAGCCCGGTTTTCTAGGATTGCAAATGAACATGCAACATTTCAATGAGACACAGCTTGCTAGCTCAACAGACTGGGTTTCTGTTACTAAACAAGTGGGCTGGCAATCTCCACTTACACAGGGGCATACTATTTATATACAAGCCAAGGTTACTCAAACTTATTTATAACCATAAAATTACTATGGATTGACACCAGCAGAGCAACTAATGTAAGAGCACTCCTAGACCAGCAGTATCCTGTATGGAACAATAGCCAACTCTCAAAGGCATTAATGGGAAATTCTATCCCCTGTCATTCATTCCTATCTCCTCATAACAAAAGTGTAGGCCTTTAAACAAGGCAATTCATGTCCCAATATCTGAATTACAGTCACTGAAATGTCTGCCTTGTGTCAATTTGTCAAGTGCTTAAACACACACAATTGTTTTGGCTTTTATCACATCTTGAAGCAGCATGTTCCAGAGATCAACTACACACTTTTTAAAAAGAAAAAAAAACGCCCTGCTCATTTTATATTTTGGTATCAGTTTAATTGAATTCCCTCTAGCCTGCAATCCTCTCCTGTTCCCTCACCAAAAGGAAAAGGTAATGAATAAAACAGGAGATTCCACATGTATTTGAATGTGACATCTCTCTTCCCCTTCAAGCAAGCAAGCATGGTCAGGGACATCCCTCATTCAGAAAAATGGAGGATCTCATGGTTCATTTGTTGACTTTTCCCCACAGTGAGGGGAACAAGAGGATGTATGACTCCAGGACCATTCACAATCCCTGCCCCACCCCATTACAATCTTTTTTTTTTTAAATAAATTTTTATTAAAAAAAAAATTCAATCATACAACAAATTCAAAAGAAGTACAACATAAACATCGTGCACCCCCCACCTCATGGGACCAAGTTATATTTCCCAAAAAAGAAAAAAGAAAATAGAAAATTAGATATTATTCTATGTTCCAAAAATGTAACAAATCTTGACCAGGTCCGTTCCCCTTCCCCTTCACTAATACGTAAGCAGGTTAGGCAGGGCAGCTTGGCTGGGGCTCTGCCCCCTTTGCCCTGTATAATGAGCCTCCACTGTGAAGGATTCGGCCTGTTCTGCATGGTCATGAGTGGTCAATATGAAAAAGGCACTACATTATTTGATAGGTAATGAATACGAACAGAAGGATCTTAGAGTTGGGGTAATAAGCTACAATACAACTGACGAAAATGCGTTTCACTTTTATACGGAAACTGAAGAACACTGGGAAAAATAATCTTGGATTTTAAAAAACTCCAACAAGTTTGAGGGAAGAGGAGAGGGAACAGGAGAGGATTGCAGGCTAGAGGGAATTCAATTAAACCTGTTAATGTTTGGTAACAACTAATTATTGTTAACGTTTGGTAACAAGTCATTTAGAAAACTTGTTGGTTTTTTTAAAAATCCAAGATTATTTTTCCCAGTGTTCTTCAGTTTCCGTATAAAAGTGAAATGCATTTTCATCAACACCGGAAGCCTGTTTACAAACCTAGCTGAAAGTAGATGAGTGAAGCGTGGTGAAGGGAACAAGCACACTATGGATGATACCATTTCATTTTAGATTAAAATATCTGGAATAACTTCCACCCACAGTGTATTATGTTAATGTGTCAGACTGTTTCAGCAGTTCTTTTGACTGCTGCATTGTTACCAAGATGCTTGCAGGAGTCAATGTGTAAGCATCTTGGTAACAATACAGTGATCAGTAGAACCCTGTATCAATTTGTCAAAAATAAATCCTGCCATAATAATCTTATTTCTTTTCTTTTTCTTTTAAAGTCAGGTTACTAGCTTGGTGGATTGTGGGAATGTTGTGGAAGTAATTAATCTTGATTTCAGCAAAGCATTTCACAAAGTTGCCCATGGTATTTTGGTTATCAAACAGGTTAAATAGGCTAGATAATACTGTGAAGGAGGCTGATCTTACGCCAACCCTGCAGGGCAGGCCACAGTCCCAAAGTTCCCTGGACTGGCACACACCTCCCAAGGTCCCATACACCAAACTGGTGTAGCAGCCCCAACCTTTCAAAAAGGAACACACACCAAGATTAAGTTGGAGACTTTATTAAAAGTAAAAATAACAAATTAGTCAGTGTAGGGTCTCCAAGTGTCCAATATAAGTAAAATAATCCCTTATAAGAAAGGGCTAAAAGAAGGTAAAGGGGAAAAGGGGGTGAGGTAGTTGTTGTGAGGAAAAGGGAATGGGAATAAAAAGGGACTCTAAAAGAACATAAAAACAAACCCCAAGAGTCTGCAGGAACAAAGTAAGTCAAACCAGGCCTAGCTTTTCTTAGCTACCCTGTCAGAGTGGCATACCTGCCCAGATGGAACTTCCCAGCATCCATGCCCCAATGGAAGAACCCTGAAACCTTTTCCCCTAGCTCCTTTATTGTCACCAGGGTCCAGTTTCCCGCCCAGCGTTCACCAATCCTGTCTCCCTAACTGTCGAAGGAGGGGCCCCCGCCTTTTCTCAGCTGTAGACACTTTCTCATGACTTCATCCCAATTAACGCCTGACCTTGCTTCCCAGCTCTGCAGCTCACCCTTATCTCCCAGGTGCTCCCAAACAGCCTCCCAGTACATTCCAAAGACTACAGTAAAAATCCGTTAGCTAAACAGCAATGGGGGGGGGGAGGAAGGGACGTCTAACAGGGTTTCTTCTAAAGTCTCAGCTACTACAAGTCCCATCTTCACAAATACCATCAGGTGGATTCACAGCTGGCTGGAAAACTGTACTGAGAGATCAGATCGGGTTCACACAATTAAACAACGCATGATTTGCTAGCTATGGTTTGTTTGGGATCGTGTGGGAGTAAGCGAGCTGGCTCCCACTCGTTCCCAGTGTGCTAAACGGAAGGACACCCTGCACAAACCCAGAACTCTGGGTTGTTGAGGAAGAAACAACCCATAGTTATAACTCAAGAACAAAACATGGATTTTGACTCTGGGTTGTTTCTCCTTCAACAACCCAGAGTTCTGGATTCACACATCACAGAGAACAACCCTGGCACACGGCATCCCTGCATTGTTTAGTGCACTGGAAGCAGGCGAGCAGTCAGGTCAGGAGCCAGCATGCTTGTTCCCGCACACTCCTAAACAACCCACAGTTAACAAACTAAGTTGCTATTATGGCGTGCCATACAAAAACGGGTTATGTCCCTGTAATGAACAAGAAATTGAAACTTTGGAGCATATTCTTTTTGTATGTAAATTCTACAGGGATGAGCATACTAGATTTCTTTGCCCAGTAATGAGAAAATTCCCCGGCAGGTCCTTGGGATGGTATTTAAAATATTTTTTAGCTGACACAAACAAGCCCATCACAGAGCTAGTGGCCAAGTTCCTTTTTTCTGCACAGAGAACGCGTAGGTCGATTCTTGCTTCTGTTTTAAAATTTTAAAATTGCTTTCAAGGTATGCTTACGTAACCTTACAAATTGGTTAAATTGTTTTTACATGTTTACAAGAGTTTTGTTGGGTCTGTGACCGCACAATAAAGATTGATTGATTGATAACAAACTAAGTTGTTTAATTGTACAAACCGGATCAGAGAATGCATCAATTGTTTCTCATCAAACTGGAGGGTGGTTTTGACCAGGATGCAGAGGACCTTGTCCTGGGCCCAACACGCTTCAACATTTTAATCAATTACTTAGAAGGATGAAGGGAATCCTGATCAACTTTGCAGATGACACAAAACTAGCCGGGATAGCCAACACCTCAAAAGACAAGAATATAATACAAAATAACCTTGATATAATGAAAAACTGGGATGAAAACTGAATGAAACTTGACAGACAAGTGCAAAATTCTGCAAAGACCTATTCTTTGCTGCTCTGGATGGCAGAATTAAATCAATTGGGCTGAACAGTGAAATCCTATACATATCTACACAGAAGTAAGTCCCACTGTGTTCAATGAGGCTTACTCCCAGGAAAGTAGGTATACGATTGCAATTTAAGTTAGAGGAGGGTAGGTTTCAGCTGAACATTAGGAGAAACGTAATGGTAAGAGCAGTTTGAATGGCAGGGGCGAGGAAAACTCTTCTTCACAGGAGACCTTCAAACAGAGGCTGAACATCCACCTGCTGGGGATGTTCTACCCAGGGTTTTTTTTCTGGTGGAACTCACCGGAACTGAGTTCCAGCACCTTTTCTTCTATTAATTGCATTACAATTTAATCGCCATCTACTCCCGAGGAAATGTAATCCAAGAGTTCCGGTACCCTTTTCTCCAGAAAAAAAGCACTGGTTCTGCCACTGGATTTCCTGCACCAAACATGGAGTTGGAACAGATGGCCTACATGGCTCCCTCCAGCTCTATGGTATCAGTTCAGTTGTTCTTGGAGAAGAGTCTCCTGATTTGAAATATGTTGCACCATAATAAACGGTGAGCTTCTCTTTTATCTGTTCCATGTACTGCTACCTTGCCCTCCCTCCTTCATTCTCATGATCACCACACAGATGAGAATCAACACTAAGTGCTGTTTCAGACAGTCAGCTGTAGTGCACACACACAATCACTTCAGATATGCACATGCCCTATAGTTGCATGGAGAACTGTCACATGAACTATGGGTACGCCCAATTACCATGGTCACAGAAGTATGTTTCTTACCCTTCTCAGTCATGACAACCATGTACATAGTACACTGGTGTACATTTGGAATATACCAATGGAGATTTAAACCAAAATATATCACATCCAAACCCAACATTGTATCCAATGCACCCTGTCAGTTTCCATGTTTCCAACACCACAATATTAGACACCTTAACAAATTAGCAGAACATCTGCTGAACAAATTTATTACTGGCACCAATAAGCCAGTCTCTTACTGCAGTGTTCTCCAACCTTGGGCCCCCAGATGTTTTTGGCCAACAACTCCCAGCATGCCCCAGCCAGCTGGCTGGGGCATGCTGGGAGTTGTAGGCCAAAAATATCTGGGGACCCAAGGTTGGAGAACACTGTCTTACTGGACATGATTTCTCACTTTACACAATGTGATTCCTACTGTGCTGCTAGATCATCGACACAGTTTTGAACTATATTCCACAGCCCTCAAGGTGAACACTCACATACTCATAAGTATATGGTCATTTCCCTCAACTTGATTTGTCCAAGTTGTCAGTTCACAAGTTACTCATCTATTAATATAATTGCTAAGTATTATGGGGGGGGGGGGAATGGGAAAGGCTACAATCTTGAACATACCAACTGGGAAGCAAAGTGTACTAAAATCAACAAATATGCTTAGATTGAGAAGTGAGACTATTAACAACTCAAGATCCTTCATTTTAAATAAATCTGATTAGGGCTGCAAAATAAAATGTTGTTTGTGGGTCAGATTATGCAATGGAATTGTCACATATACCTAACTCAGCAAAATGTCAACAGGCCAAGGTAGTTCGCTCTCCATGAAAAACTGTCTTGTAGAGGGCCTGCAAACATTTTAAAGCCATCAACCAATCCACTAACAAAAAGAAAAAGAAAAAGAAATTTGAACAGTTTGCCTAAAACATTTCTCTTTGTTCTGTATACAGCAATACTGAATTTTCTAAAAAATAATGTACTAATGTTTCTGGATGGTCCCTTAATGGAACTAGATATACAGTAATACCTTGGATTGCACGTGACTTGGTTTGAGAGCGTTTTGCAAGACAAGCAAATTTTAAAATATTTATTTTAAAAAATTTGACTTGATATACCAGCGACGTCTTGCAATACAAGTACTGTAGTACGGCTTAAATTAAAAAATCTCTGTACACATTTGGGGGGGGGGGAATTTCGTTTTGATATAAGAGTGTTTTGGATTACAAGCACGTTTCCGGAACGAATTATGCTCTCAATCCAAGGCATGACTGTAGATGGTACTGTATTTAAATTATTCAAAGCCCTATTAGTTTACTAGGAAAGATGGGTAGCCAGAATTATGAATGTTGTATGGGGCTGGGGGAGAAGGAGGGTTCCTAGGAAAGATCACCTATCTTTTTGACAGGCAGAAATTCAGTAACTGAAGTTTCCAAGAACACAGAGATGCAGTGAAAAGTGGGGCCTCATCTGTCAAGGCACAAGAATTCCACCAGGAAAAAAGAGAGAAAGCAACACTCGCTGTGCGTTATGCAGAAACCAAACATCACTAAGATGATCAGTAAAGTATCACTTAATTCATTATCAACCAGATGACTGTGCATTTTTGGAGCATATTCCTTCTTCTGGCCCATTTTATTGTGCAAAAGATTTAATGCTGCAAATAACTACATGTCCGTCTCTCTTCCCCCCCCCCCCCCGAATAACCTTTGAAGCAGAGCATTTAAAACTAGAGACAGGTGGCTGGAAAACAAAAGGGCATTAAAATTATATGGCATTTAGAACTTTGTTCTTAAAACTGCCTTGCACTCCTTTTCTATGTGAGAGGGAACAGAGGGATTGCACACAAACAACATTTTTGGCTAGATTAAAAAAAAAACATTTGTTTAAAAATTAATCTCGAAAGCAACCGGAGAACATAAAAAAGAACACAGAGTATGAAAAACAAACAAAATTTGTCAGCACCCCCCTCCCGATCTTTTTATATAACTACTTTCTCACTCCCCCTCCCGGCCAGCCTAGCCATGGGGGGGGGGGAGATAATAAAATAATTATCTTACAGCACAACCCTTAAGAAGGAGGAAGAGGAGGCGTTCAACTCAAGTCAACAATGGAGAAGCATGGAGTGAAGAAATTACTAAGAAATCCTGGATAGGTTTCGTGTTTTACCAGGGGGTAGAGAATCTTTTATTTATTTATTTATTTATTTATTTCACATTTTTAAAAAGAGATACACCAACATTTTGTATAGCCCACTCCCCATGTGATTTCCAGGTCCTACCCTAGGGAGGATTATTATATATTGGATGGGGAAGAGAAGACAAAACTCTCCCGCAAAATCCTTCTTGCCAACCCCCTTGTCTTTTTGCCTCTTCTGTTTCCAAACACTTACTTTTCCCCCTCTAAATTGTCTTGGCTTTGGAAGGACTAGGAGCTGCCACCAGCCGCTTCTCACTCTGCCAGGCACTCTCAAGTCTCCCTTCTTCAAAGCCGCTGGGAAATTTTTCTGTGCTTCGGATTCTCCGGGGGGGGGGGCGGTGTATTTTTTTCCTTCCGTTTCAGAGAAAGGGGGTAGGAAGGGTGCTGAGGACGGGGGGGGGGGGAGGAAGAAAGAGAGAGAGGGAGAGGGAGAGAGAGAGAGAGAGGGAGGACAGGAAGGAAGCGTTCCAAGCTTTTTCTTCCTCACTGAAGATGACTTGAAGGGAACTGGGAAAAGGAAAGGAGGGATGGGGTGCTATCGATAGAGTTTAAAAAATCTGCAGTCTAATTACAGAAACAGCGCAAACACGCTAAATAATTGAATGGAGGGAACAAAACGAGAGGAGGAGGAGAGAGAAAAGAGTTTTTGCTGGTCAGTAAACTTACAGGCTGCTGCCGCCGCCGCTGGGATGAGGTCATTGGTGTAAAAATAAAGAGATGGCGTCATTTGAAACCAATCCCAGTGAATGAACTCAGCCCGAGGGAAGGCGGGGGGGGGGAGGCAGCAAAGGTGGGTGCATAGGAGGGGCAAGTTGGAGAAGTGACTGCGAGCTTCCCTCCCGCTGCCCCGGCGCCCCCGCTCTCGCCCAGGCTTCCAGCCCCCCCCCCCCCCATATTTACATACATGAAATTCACAAGCTTTAGGCATTTGAACCTGACAAGCTGGTGCCGGGGGAGGCGGGGAGGAATTCACATTAGCCTTCTCTGTGAATAATACTTTGTCTCTGAGGCAGCTGTACGGCTGAAAGTATGAGGCGACTCTTCACAGGAGGGAGTCGCAGCTCTTCTTCCACGGTCTTATCTATCTAAGGCTGTGTTGATTTTCCATCTTCCATATCCCCCCCCCCCCTTGTTTCTCTTAATGCTTCCCTCCTCGTGATTTTGGTTTGTGGTTTCCCTTCTTTGTTCTAGTCGGCTTTTCTCTTTACACGTATACATTTGGATTCTCATCCAATGTATCCTCCTCACCTATACAAGAATTCTTGTCTTGCCATTTTAAGGTCCTTTCACATGCAGCACTAGCAAAGCGTGGAACCACAATCTAATCCTCTTGGCTTCTTAAGGAGAATCGCCTGTTACGCACATTCAGAATCTATGTACAGTCAAGCCAATGAGCCCTCCTGTCTTGAGGTGCTGCCAGGTCAGTCTGCAATAAGATCGCACTCATTAGCGATTTAATCGTGGATGAGAAGGCCGATCTGGTGTGTGTTGCTGAGACTTGGGTGCGGGAGCTGGGTGGGGCTGACCTGACTCAGCTCTGCCCACCTAGGTACTTGGTACAGTACAGCACCTGCATAGGCTGGAGGGTGGGGTCAGCAGTCACCATGTTTTACAAAACTTTCATCACTCTCAGCAGGAAACCACTCCAACCTTGGAGCGGACCTTGAGGGATTGCACCTAGCGTTGGGGTGGTTCTGGGTGACTTTAATTTCCATACTGAGGTTGCCTGTGGAGTTTCAACTCAGGACTTTATTGTCTCCATGACAAACATGGGGCTGTCTCAGTTTGTTACCAGCCCAACATATGAAGCGGGGCATACCCTTGATTCAGTCTTTGAGCTGTGAGATGACTAGTCTGGAAATTGAAGGGGGGGGGGTGTCCAAGTAACCCCATGATTATGGGCAGACCATTTCCTGGTGAGATTTGAATTCACAATGTTACTTCTCTCCTGCAGGGCTGTGAGACCCATTTGGATGATCCACCCCAGGAGACTGATGGAATCCAACAGATTTCTGAATGCTCTTGGGGATTTTCCAGTGGAGAGAGCTGGCGATCCAGCAGAGGCCCTAGTCTCACTGTGGAACTTGATCACACCTGAGTGCCCTCTCCAGTCCTGTGGAGCCTGGTCTGCTCCTTGGTATTGTGGGGAGCTGCAGTCAATGAAACAGGCTGGACATTGGCTAGAGTGCAAGTGGCATAAGACTTGAAGTGAAGACAACCAAGCACATTCTAGAGTACATACTAATTGTACCTGTTGTGTGGCAGTGCGAGCAGCAAAGACGACTTACCGTACTTTGTTGCCTCCATTGCATCCTCGAGTAGCTCTCCAGTGGAGCTCTTTCAGGTGGCTTTGGGGGTTGTTAACACTCTCCTCAGTGAATGGAGCCCTGGTCCCTTCAGGTACCCGCTGTCACCTTTTTGTGTCTGACACCACAATCTGCCTGATTTTGTGGGATCAATTTTGATTGCTATGGCCTGATTACGTGGACAAGGTGCTTGCAGCATGCAGCAGTGTGACTGACCACGTGCCTCCTTGATCCTTGCCCTTCCTGGCTAATAAAGCTAGCCAATGGGGTATGTCCAAGTGGTCAAGGAGTGGTAAATCCATCTTTGCGTGAAGGGGTAGTTCCTAGTGTCCTTAAGGAGGCAGCAGTAAACCACTCCTGAGGAAATCCAGCCTGGACCCAATGGTATTCGACAACTACCACCCTGTCGCAAATACCCCTTTCTTAGGGAAGGTACTTAAGAGGGTCGTGGTGAAGCAACTGCAGGTACTCTTGGAGGGTACTGATTATCTAGACCCATTCCAGTTGTTGTGCCTCCAGTAGGTCAGACAGAGACCAGCCGTGCCGGAGTGTGTTTGGGGTGGGGCCAGGCTACGTGCAGCCTGACCCAGCTGGGCAGCCTTACCAATCAGCACCTGCTCAAAAGGCAGGTCCCCAACACACTCAGAGGCTGGAAGCAATTGTTTGTTACTACAGCTACAGCCAGACGCTCCTGACATTCCCGACCTCAGACTTCTGTACCTTTGATCCTTGGAACGACCTTGACCACGACTTTGCCTGATCCCGAACTGGTTTACGTTTACTCTATTTTGGCAGGATATATTTTGGCTTCGACCCTCGGACTGTGATAACGACTACGGCTTATCTTGGAGCTGGACGGATTTACGACACCAGTCTGTGTTCCGACCTGGTTACATGACTGAATCAGCCTTGGTCACCTTGAAGGATGATCTTTATTGGGAGAAGGGCATGGGGAGTGTGACCCTGTTAATTCTGCTTGATTTCTCATCAGCTTTTGATACTATCAACCATGGTATCCTCCTGGATCAACTCCATGTACTGGGCATCGGAGGCACTGTGTTACAGTGGTTCTGGTCTTACCTGCAGGGTTGATTTCAGAAAGTAACATTGGGTGACCATTCCTCATCCCCTTGGCGATTGAGCTATGGCGTTTCACAGAATACCATATTTTCTTCTATGTTTGTTCAACATCTATATGAAGCCACTGGGAGTGGTCACTAGGGGATTTGGAACCAAGTGCTATCACTATGCTGATAACTCACAACTCTGTCTCCCTGTGACATCTGAATCAGGTGATGCTGTGCAAGGTTTGGATCAGTGGCTAGACTCAGTGATGGGCTGGATGAGAGACAATAAACTGAAGCTGAATCCTGGCAAGAAGGAAGCCCTGTGGGTGAGTGGTTCCTGAGTCCGGGAGATAGGCTCATTGCCTGTTCTGGATGGGGTTGCACTCCCTCTGAAAGATCAGGTTTGTAATCTTGGGGGTGTACTCCTAGATCCATCATTGTTGCTGGAGTCCTAAGTAGCTATGGCTGCTCAGAATGCCTTTTACCAGCTTCAGCTGGTTCACCAGCTACAGCCTCTCCTGGGCAGGCATAGCTTGGCCACAGTGGTACGGCTGCTAGTAACCACAAGACTGGATAACTGCAATGTGCTCCATGTGGGGCTGCCCTTGAGGCTGGTCTAGAAGCTGGAGCTAGTGCAGAATGCAGCAGCTCGGCTGTTGTTTGGAGCTGCCCCTTTTCAGCATGCAACTCCTTTGCTGAGGGAACTGCACTGGCTGCTTATTCTCTACCGGGCCAGGTTTAAGGTTTTGGTACTAGCGTATAAAACCCTAAACAACTTGGGACTAGGATACTTGAGAGAGCGCCTTCTCCCTTATCAACCTGCCCCAGTCACTGAGGTCATCAGATGGCATGCTCCTGGTGGTCTCTCATGGACCTATGGCCTGATTGGGATCCATCCAGAGAAGAACCTTCAGTGTGGTGGCTCCCTTTATGTGGAACTCCCTGCTTCTGGAGATCAGGCAGGCACCAACATTGTGTTGTTTTCAGTGCCTGCTGAAAATATCTTTATTTCAAGAAGCCTTCCTTGATTGACCAGCCCCAGTTTCTATTGGTATTCTGTTTAAAAACAAAACACTTTTAATATGGTGTTTTTTTCTTTTTTTGTTCACTATTCTGGAATCTGTTTAGATGTGGAGCTGGTATATAAATGTTTTAAATAAATAAAGTGAATAAAATAAATAAATACAGGAGGGGAAGCATGTTCTCTGCCCCAGGCACTTCTTCCATGTGTTGATTGGACTCTGTTTACACAAAGCCTAAGCACATACATCTTACACGTACAAAGGCTCTGTGCATGTAATCAGGGCCCTTGCATTCTCTGAGCACAATTCAAGGTGCTGTTTTTGACCTATAAAGCCATTGACAACAGGGGTAGCCCAAGACATTTTGCTGCTTGAGGCGAAGGTCAAGTTGGTGCCCCCTGCCATCCCCCCGCCTACAGAGGGAAACCAGATTGGCAGTGGAATCCACACTGGTGTTGGGACAACATCCTCCACCACACCCGAAGGCAGCAGGCAGACTGACCTCCAACAGAGGGGTACAGCCAGGGGGTTGACACTGATGCCCCCTTCACACCATCCAGCACCTGCTGCCTGAGGCCTCCATCTCACGTTGCCTCATGGTAGGACCAGCCTGATTAACACCCTGGTCAGCCTCTCTTGCTGTTCACACTGCAGATGAGAGAGTTAAAGAGCCTTTTGCTTGTATCTCAACTTAGAAGGAAATGGCTGAGATACATAATCAGGGCTGGAGGATCCTAGGGATCAGAGTCTATGCTGGTGGCCAAATGAGAAGCCTCTGGGAGCCAGATTTGACCATAACAGCTTGGGCCAATCATACCACAGAGACTACCTTGTACTATCATAACCATCAAGATCAACTAAGATCACTTCTTGGCAAGGGTACATAGAAAGGCACTCTTAGGGCATAAGATTACCCTCAGTGATCAGAAGCTCCCAGGCTTGGAGGTGTTTGATCATCCAATGCAGGGCGGGGGGAGTGGCGGAGGCAATTTTTGCCTCCCCATCCTCCCACCCTACAGATTTAACTCGATGGGGTTTTTAGCCGTCCAGCAAAAGCGCTCTGTAAGGGGAGGGAAGGAGGTTAGAAGAGGCTCAGGAGGATAACTTGTAGCCTGGCCTCTCCAGTCTCCTCCCTGCCCTTCCTCCTGCTCTCCTAACCTTGGAGAGGCAGCTGGTGTTCTCTCCACGCTGGCCAGATCTGGTGAGAGCCTGGTCAGATCTCCAACTTCCACTTCTGAGGTTGGAGATCTCTGTGTTGATTGGAGGCCTCTGACCTCGGAAGGATTTTACTAGCAGTCCTTTGGCCCCTTGGATGTTCTCCCAGGGATCATAGGATTGCTCTCTTAATGGCTGTTCCAGATTTGTGAAACTCCCTTTCCCTAGAAGTCCATGAATACTCTGTGGAAGAGCTGTAAACTCATCTCTTTGTGCTGACATTCAACAGCAAAGTTAAGCAACATGGTATAACTTGGGTACTGCATTTTTATTGTGTGTGTGTTGATTTATTTTTAAATGTCATTACCTGCCTTGGGAAGGAGTGGGATAGAAATTTAACTAAGGGTGCAATCCTATGTCTGTTTAGGCAGGGGGGGAAAAGTCCTACAGCTCCCAGCATTCCCCAGCCAGCCATGCTAAACATGTGTAGGATTGCACCTTAAATCTTCCTAGCAGCTGCTAAGTAGGAATGGTGACTGAGAACATCATGGAGGTGGATAAAGTGGTAGGTACATGCACACTTTACAGCTAGGATGGGGATTGCTTGCTGTGATGAAGCTAGTTTTGGTGGCGCCTTCATAGTGACCACAGGATTGCCAAACAGACATATTTTTTCGGTCTGACCAATAAAACTGCATCCTTTCAAGTTGGGGTCTGAAAAGTCACCAGTAAAGTTTCAATTATGCCAGCCTACACCCATAACCCATCAGATCCCACCAGCCTCTGCCCATAACCTGCAAGATTTCACTTTGCTCTGCCACATTTTGCCCTTGTTTTGCCTCTGGGCTCCACTTGGCTTCAACTATTCTGGGCTCTACTTGGCTCTGCATGACCTGGCCCTTACCAGAGGCCAATATTCTTGAAATCAAGAGGTGACTGTAATATGTGTCTTGGCTCTGTTACAAGACCAGGAGTGGGGATAACTTTTCCTCCTGGTGGACCCCTTCTTCACATGGATTCCCCAGGAAAGGAATCTCTGATAGGCTGCCACCAGTCAGGATGAACCTCCTGACACACCCTAGTCTGTCCAGCCACTTGGGGAGTTTCTGAGCCCTATTGCCAAGGACCCCTCCCTTCAGCCCAGGCCCAGGAAAAAAATAATAATCTTATAACACAAGCGGCAGCTTGTAACCATGTAGTCTTTCCCTTGGAGAAGAGTTCAGTGAGAAATCCCTTTTAAAACAACACAGCCGAATGTAAAAAAATTATTTAGTGTGAAGAAAAACATACGGAGTTCCCTGTGTCCTTCCTCGCCACACACATGTAAATAAGTGTAATCCCAGCCAAAGGCTGAGAATCTCCTGTGAATGTACATAGTTTCTCCTGGGGGGCCTGTGTCACCTCAGATTCTGCGACATATTCGCATGCAAATGTCCACCAAGCACTCTAAGTATGGTCAGGAAATCACCCTTCTGACACCTAGGAGCCACCCCCCTCTCCTGCCTAGCACAGACAAATTAATCATGATTGGCCAAGAGACTGTCAGGCTATCGGAGGGAGGGGCGGGAGAAAATCGATACGGTCAGCCGTGGCTTCTGGTCATTGTTGTGCCTGAGTTCTCTAGTGTGAGATTTAGTTTTGTTATTTTGTAGCTCTGACTGTGTGTAACAAGGTATTTCATTCTGTCAATTTCACTTCCCTTATCTCCCCACCAAATTTGTAACTGACTAACCCAAAATAAACTTTCTTTCACTTTCCCCTACACATGTGGGTAGTTTTTCTGCTGGTTCAGTGCTAAATCCAGTGTCTGAGACCCAGGCCGGGTTCAGAGTGAGGTGATTTGGGGATGACAGAATCAAGGCTGGCAATTTGTAGCCTTCGATCTCTCATCCAGAATCAAAGGACTGGCTGTAGTCCTTCACATGGTGGCAGTGGGGAAAACAGGGAAGGCAACAATCACACACATATACAAAATTCCAAATAAAAATAAAATAGTCAGTCTAACTTATCTAGTCACATTACCTACTTGAGTAGAGTCTTGGGTCCCAGAGCATATGCTGAGTTTATTGCACAGAGGATGGTCTGAGAGAGAGTGCATCTGGCTTCCACTTAGATGGTATATAGCAGTGTTCTCCAAGCTTGGGTCCCCAGATGTTTTTGGCCTACAACTCCCAGCATGCCCCAGCCAGCATGTAGGCCAAAAGCATCTGGGGACCCAAGCTTGGAGAACACTGGTATACAGGAAGCTCTAGAAGAACCGAGAGGATCTTTTTCTCCGCTCAGTTAAAGCTGGTCTCTTTGCAGAGACTGATTGTTGGTCTGCCCAATAATGTGACAGCCTTCCTTTCTGATGTCAGTGGTCTAGCCAGCAAATCAGAAAATTATATGGTGGCTGGTCTCACCTTCTTAATGACTGTAACTTACATCTCCAAAAGCTCAAGGTGGCTGGAAGCAGTCAGCCTATTAAAGAAAAGACACTAAGGTTTTGTTTGCATTTTGGAGGACAAAGAAGTGAGATAAGGCTGGATAAAACTATTCAGGTTGCCCAGCAGGGTGTCAATGACCAGATGGTCTAGTGGGCACTGTGGATCTATAATAGAAGTAGGGGTTTGTCACACAGGCTCTTAGAGAATATTTTGGTATCCTAAACAAATAGAGAGATGGTCAGAAAACACATGGGGGTGCTGCTTCCTCAGCCTATGCTTCTTTAAAACTTATGAAACCGAGTCCATAGCTCTATCAATGCTGCATCTAGAGCATGTGCTCTATATATGGAGACAGCAGATGGTCAGAACCAAACTAGATAACCCATGGGAGATCCATGGCTGGAACTCCCAACAGTTCCTTTTCATCCCACATCAAGGCAACTAGACAGGGTGAATTTTATTAGAACAGTGACATTGTGGGAACCGAGGTAAACCATTTTCTTCTGCACTGTTTCCCCAATCTTAAATAGCACTTTTGGGGAGTGAGGTTATTTAGATCTCAGATAGTTTTGGGTTCAGCTACATACATGCTTAAGAGAAGTGTAACAAGAGGAAGCACAACTCATTCATATTTCTCCACCCCTCCTGCCCCACCCTACTTGTTTAAAACATTTTAGGTCACTCTTAGGCAAAACAGTCCATACAGATGTGTCTGGAATAAGAGCAGTTCTCCATATGAAATTTACCCAAAGTGCTTTTGAACCTTTCTCACGCTGTTTGTGTGCACATGTGAATGATGTTAATGCAAAATGAAACATGGAATAACACAAAACATGTACATGAAATTATTTTTCATGCAGAATAATGCAGAATGTAAAATCTATATTGTATAGAAGGCATATTTCATTGAAATATGCCTTCTATACAATATAGATTTTACATTCTGCATTGCTGACAGGGGGGAAAGTGACTTTTTGTGTTGCAAAAATGCGAGTTATGAACTGTTATTTTAACAATACCTCCTTTAATCCTGTTACCTAAAAATATGAAGACTGCAATCCTATACTCACTTACCTGGGAGTAAGCCCCATTGAACTTACATGTCTGCTTCTGATTGTACTGCAATGGATTGTTCATTCCCTTGTCTAATCTTTGAAAGAATGGTGACAATTTTATTTATTAACATTTATATCCCACCTTATAAAAAGCCATCAAGCCAATGATAGGTATAACTATCTAACTTTGAGGTATATGTTTCAATAACTAAAGCAGTGGGTCCCCAGATGTTTTTGGCCTACAACTCCCAGCATGCCCCAGCGGCCAGCCAGTGTAGCTGGGAGTTGTAGGCCAAAAACACCTGGGGACCCAAGGTTGGAGAACACTGAACTAAAGCCATATTATTCTAAATGACATGAGGATCTATATAAAAAAAATATATGCCTGGGCTCAAAATTCATTAATTTTAAAGACTCCAGTTGATGCATCTTGATGTTCTAGTAAAAAAAAAAAAAAAGGTAGACCCCACAAGCCTGACGTCTGCCTACCCCTGCAGTAAAAGGTGCCTTGTACCATCAGGGCCACTTGGGCCTCCAGACATATAGCTGGCTCTAACAGCACTCTGAAACTATGAACTTGATCTTTAAGGGGGAGTGCAATCCTATCCAGGACAAGCTGCACATGAGGCTGAAGTCATTAAGTGAAGTCATCATGCATGAGAGTGTGTCTGCTCAGACAATCTCTCCTGTCTATAAATTAGCACAGAAGCTTTAAGGTACACTTACCATTCTTTCAGCCTGTCTTACTGCAATGTGCTGCAAGTTTGTCTAATACCAACAAATGTATACCATAACCTAGTGTTCTCCAACCTTGGGTCCCCAGATGTTTTTGGCTATGCTGGCTGGGGCATGCTGGGAGTTGTAGGCCAAAAACATCTGGAGACTCAAGGGGCCGGTTCTCACGACCCAGGCTGTGGGTGGGGGAGGCACCACGGGGCGATCCGTGGGGTCCGGCAGGGTGCAGCAGATGACCTGCACCCCGCGCATGTGGGCAGACCCCGGTGGAGCTGGCAGTCCCTGCACCGCAGTGCGGGCCTCCCAGCGCTAGGGGGCAGGGCCCCGGGATGCCCAGAGGGGCCGTTTGCCCCTACAGGCTGGAGCGGCGGCAGCTCCGGCCGCTCTGGGCTACCGCCTCTCTGCGGCCCCTGCGGGACGGCTGCCCGCTGTAAAAGGCTTACCCTTCTACCGCCCATGGTCACTTTGCGTGCGTCCCGCATGCGGCTGTCCCGCGGGGGCACCCCCGGTTGGCGTTCACACGACACGGGAACCGCGGGGGACTTCTGCTCCCCCGCGGTTCCTGTGTCGTGAACATGCCCACGGTTGGAGAACACTGCCATAAGTAACTATTTAGTTTCATGTGGAAGGTTGATTCATGGTTACATTATTCATACACCCACTCCCTGACATTTCCAGAAACATATTTATTTTGTTTTTGGGTTAAAAGATATAAATACCGTGGCATTTCTTACCAACTGAGTTGCCATCTGTCTGCTAAAAACATTGTGGGGGGCACCACTCCAAAAGAATTTGGAAATTTATCTGAGCAACATTTCCAACATTTCTAGCTGCAGGCACTTTCCCATAGCCACATTGTGGAAGATGTAGTGGTGTGTGACTTCCCCATTGTACCCATATGGTAAAAAAAAAGAAAAGAAAAGGCAATGGGCCATAGCTCAGCGGTAAAGCACATGCTTTGCATGCATAAGGTTCTCCCTACCACTGCAGATTAGGCAGGCACCAACCCTCTGGGTTTTTGGTGCCTACTGAAAACATACCTTTTCCAACAGGCATTTGCAGGATGGTAATCTTTTCCTCTGTATATGAAGCAGGGTTTATTCTAAGCATTTTTTCCCCAACTGCACAAGAAGCCCCCCCACCCCCAATGTATGAGCACCTCCCAAAAATTTTCTAATGGAAAAAAATATGAAAGAGGGATGAGTCAATGAGAATGATTAGAGAAATTAAGAGAAAGAGAGACAGGAAAGAAAGAAGGGGGTGGGGAAAGAAGAAAGGAAGGATAGGGAAATAAGGGAAGGGAAAATGAAGATGCCTTGCAAGGAATGGGTGAGATTATCTTCCTTCCCCAAACTATAGCTGAGGACTGAGACTCCCTCCCCTCAAAAGGTATACCTGAGGGGCTTGAACCCTCTCCTCTTACTATAATGTGGCAGCTAGAATTTATCCTTCCACAAGATGGTAGTTGTCCTGCAAAATACATTGAAGGTTCTGAATGGCATACTAGGGATAACAGGTTCTAAAGCTGTCACAGTCAGAATAGAGGATCCTCACAAAATGGCAGCTAAAAAACTGCATACAGTAGCTGCAAAGCTATCCTTAACCTGCAAATCTGTTGACAGCAATCGGTGCAACAGGTAGATCGGGTCTGGCTTTAACACAAAGGGATCAAATGTTCATGTTACATGGTAAAACATTTGAGAATAAATCCACCAGGAATTGGTGAAGAACCTTTTAGAAGCCAGGCACTTTTACTATAAAGTGGGTTGGGTGAAGTGGGGTGGGGAGACTCTGAGTTAGGAGAGAGCAGGGGGATTCCCTCTATTAGAGGAACAAAACAGACAGTGTTACAAGAATCTCATGTCTTATTGACAAAGCTCGCTGGAAATGCACAAACATACTCACATCAATTATACACAGAGAGAGAGAGAGAGAGAGAGAGAGAGAGAGAGAGAGAGAGAGACTAGCTGTTGCCCGTGGCTTCGCTCGCGTGGATTTTAGGATTTGGTACAATTGTTTTTAAAAGAAACATGATGGAATCCCAGCTCCCCCGGGAATCCCAGCTCCCCCGGGACTGCACAATGAAATCCCTATTCCCTTTCCCCTGGGACTGCACAATGAAATCCCTGCTCCCCCGGGACTACACAGTGAAAACCCTGCTCCCCCCCCCGGACTGCACAACAATGAAATCCCTGCACACACACACCCTGGGACTATACAACAATAAAATCCCTGCTCCCCCCCCCCTGGGACTACACAACAGTTAAATCCCAGCTCCCTCAGGTCCACACAACAATGAAATCCCAGCTCCCCCCCACCCGAACTACACAACAATGATTTCCCTGCTCCCCCCTCCGGGACTGTACAATGAAATCCCTGCTTTCCTTCCCCCCCCCCCCCGGGACTACACAATCAAATCTCTGTCCACCCCCGGGGACTGCACAATGAAATCTCTGCTCCCCCCGGGACTACACAATGAAGTCCCAGCTCCCCCCCAGGACTACGCAACAATGAATTCCCTGTCTCCCCCCCCCGGGACTACGCAACAATCAAATCCCTGCTACAATGAAATCCCTACTCCTCCCCCCGGGACCACACAATGTAATCCCAGCTCCCCCCACCCGGGACTACACACCAGTGAAATCCCTGCTCCCCCCCCCGGGACTACACAACAGTGAAATCCCTGCTCCCCCGGGACTACCCAACAATGAAATCCCAGCTCCCCTCCCCCCCCGGGACTACACAACAATGAAATCCCAGATCCCCCCCCCCCCGTGTAGGCCCCGGCTGCAGTGCATATGAAGATTCTGTTTTGAAGTAGGAGAGATTTGCATATCCGCTCCTGATTGGGCCCCTGTGGCGGCAGTTCATACGAACATTCTAAATGTCGTTGGAGTGATTTGCATAACCGCTCCTGAATGGCCCCTGTGAACATTCCAAGTGGCTCTCATCTATTTTGGGCCGTACAGGCGCGGTGAGGTTTTTTTTTGGAGATTTGAACCTGCCACTGTCCTTGGGTGATGGAGAGTATGCGTGCCAGGTTTGGGGCAGATCCGTCCAACTGTGTAGGAGCCTATGTGACGCACGCAAATGCCCATACACACGGACACACAGACACACAGGATTTGGGAGTCTGGGACGCCCCCCCCCCCAACAGTCATTCTCTGACTGAAAGTGTAACGTTTAGGCTGAGTGCTGGCAGCAGAAAACTTTTCTGACAGAAATATCTGATCTTAAAGAAAAATCAGGTTAATCCTGAGAGTCTACAGGTGATGAAGAGTGACTGTGCCAAGTTTGGGGTAGATCCGTCAAAACGTGATGGAGCCTATGCGACGCCCCCCCCCCCACAACAGTCATTTAAAAAGTTCCCCTCCCTTTCCATCCCCTCATAGAACATTCTAAATGGCCTAGGGGAGATTTGCATACCCACCCCTATTGGCCCCTGCAGGAATTCATACGAACATTCTAAGTGTCCTATGGGCTATTTGCATAACTGCTCCTATTGGCTCCTGCAGCAATTATGAGGTGAGGCCAACTTGCATAACTGCTCCCCTGTTGTTTTGCCCATAGGAGATATGAGAGTGGGGCGACTTTGACTTTGGGCCAGTCACTGACTCTCAGCCTGACCTACCTCACAGGGTTGTTGTGAGGATAAAATGGAGAGGAAGAGGGTTATGAAAGCCGCCTTGGGTTCCTTGCAGGAAAAAAGGTGGGATATAAATATAATAAAATAAATAGTTAAATAAATATGCCTATTACTATTACTATTATTATTATTATTAATTTATTTGTATCCCGCCTTTTCCCCAACACTGGGACCCAAGGCGGCTCACAACCTTTAAAACTCATGGAATTAAAACAGAAATAGAAAAATACAAAAGTTAAAAATAAAATAAAATTCAACTTCTCATTGAATGGGAAGGGCATCAGTGCTCCAATGAATGACTAAACATAAACAAGAGCCCAGAACCAAAGACGCAGCTAAAGCAAGAGAGCAGATCTGCAGTCTAAAGGAATTTTCTCAGAGGCCTCCAAGCCACCCTGCACATCCCAGTCCCAGATGAGGATGGTCGGACCATCTTTAAAAAAAGGACATCTTGATGTGATAGGTATAGTTGGGAGGAGTTACGGCACATGGCACAATTATGCAGTCTTCTTCTTTGCGTTTGTACTGCTATGTGCCACTGTTGTATACCTGCATATACTGTACATGAGTTAATAAATGCTTTTGACTAGTCAAGTAGTTTGTCCCAATAATATATGATTAGAATAAGGTTATGAAGATTGAAAGGAAACAGTAATCACCTTAATGTTCTGTTTCTTTATCTTATTTTCTTATCTATTTCTATTAAGAAACCACCTTGTTCCTTATTAAAGTCCATATTCCCAACTGCACAAAAACTTACCAGTTTATACTTTACAATTTTTTCCCCAGCTGCACTAAATATGTCCAGCTGCACATTAGAATAAACCCCAGTTTGAAGAATTGTTTTTTGTACATTGCTTAGAAATGTTTTTAATGTAGCAATTCATAAATATCATAAAATAAATAAATAAGGTTCCCAGGTGATCTCTGGCACCTCCAATTAACAGGTCTCAGGAAGCATGACTGGGGGATGGCTTGGTCTATAAGACTGCTACTAGTCAGGGCACAGCAATGCTTTCTAAACTTCTGATAGGCAAAGGACCCTTATTTGCTGAATTTAACGTAGAAGCTACTTCACTCTAAAATGCTTATTTTTATCGTGTGTAAGGCAGAGCTGCAGAACCTCAGGCCCGGGGTCCCGATCCGGCCCTCTGGAGTACGCCAGCTGGCCACGCCCCCTTCCCCCGGCCCCACCCTTTCTCCTGACCACTGATTATTTGGTGGTTTCCTGGCTCCTGTGCACTTTTCCCCCATTGTGAAAGGTTGGAATGCCTCTCCCAAGGCTGAGTTACTGGCAGGAAGAGCTTTAAGCTACAATATGCTGGTATTTTTGGTATCTTGGCCCACCCCTTTTGCCTTTGGTCCCACCCACTACTGGAACCAAAGGGCTTCCCAAAATGGAATTTAGCCCTCGGGCTGAAAGAGGTTCTGCACCCCTGGTACAAGGATTACCCAATACTGACCCGCATTGGAGTGTGCCCCCCACCCCATATTTCTGCATCAGTCACTGTTCTGGGAAGTACCCTGATTTGAGGCAGGCAAGCCCAGAGCAGTGAATGATGCAGAGATGGCCAGCCTTCTCTGAATCTGAGTGATTCTAATGCACACCTACAGTGGGAGTGATTGAATGATCCCATCATACCCGATGCAGTGATGAAACTGAATTACCCTCTCACAGTGGAGGCTGATCGGAAGGAGGCAAAGCTAGAGCAGAGACACAGTGGACACCCTCCTCTGTGTACAAGTGCTTTTGGCTCACAGGAGTTGTTCATTATTTAATTAATTTATATATCTTGACACACCCATGTTGTCCTATGGCCCCAGCAAAAGTTTTGGATTTACTGGAGTAGACATTACTGGGCTATGAGAACCAATAATCTGACGCAGTATAAAGCAGCTCCTAATGTTCATACAAGGAAATTATCTAATCTGATTGGCTACTGTATCTGCACAGTGGTAGGCGTGCACTCCAGGATGGTGATATTTTTTTTCTGCCAAACTGTTCAATCTGAAAGGTCAGGAGTCACTGCTCTAGCCCATTGCTCCTTTGGTTAATGTTTATACACCGGATATTATTGTAACAAGGTCTTTTGGTTAATCAGTAGCTTTGCTGTGTAAAGATTGAGGGGAGAGGGAGAGAAATCTTTCAACAAAAGAAACACCTCTCTCCCCTGTGTTTCTTAAATGAGTGTGGAAAGCCAATTCATGTGGTAATTAATAGCTTGAGTTGGACATTTGAATGAGTATTTATGCCTAGCAAAATGTCCTCCAGATGCTGAGAGTAGTGTGCATGGGAATGTGACCATAAAGATGGTTCACGTGGATGGTTGAAAGCTGGTTGTCACTCACCTCCTCTGTATGCCCACAGGTCATTCTTGATGATCTGTTTCCAAGCTTGCTCAGGCTGTCAGTCTTTTCCCCTTTCCTTCGTGTGCGGAGCATAGCTTGCTAATAATACTTCACATATGTACAGCGCTTTCAAGTGTACAGGGCACTTCACATGCATTATCTAGATCAGTGTTCTTCAACCTTGGGTCCCCAGATGTTTTTGGCCTACAACTCCCAGCATGCCCCAGCCAGTGTAGCTGGGAGTTGTAGACCAAAAACATCTGGGGACCCAAGGTTGGAGAACACTGATCTAGATATTATCCTTTCAACAACTGTGCAGGTCAAGCCAGGATTATTATCCCCCATATTGCAGATGTGAGCGGGAGGGGGCAGGATTGGGATAGAGAGAGAGTGACTGGGTTTAGACAATATGATAATCCACATTCAAGGGTTGAGTATGGGTTGAATGTGGGTTGTCGTTGAACCATGGGTTGTTGTTGAAATGTAGGTTTTCGTGTTGTCTGAACCCAGCTGCGCTAACAAGCTATGGCTTGTTAACTACAAATAACCCAGGAAGAGAACCCATGGTGGGTGGGTTCGCACGACCCAATAAGCCACCCTACCTCCGATGTGTCCGACCGACAATTTTACTACTCTTGCCATGGGGCTCACTAGCTGATCCCCTCTACCCATGATAGGGTAAGTCGACTCAGTTCAGATGACATGACAACCCATCGTGGGTAGAACAGCCCCTAGAACAAGCCATGGCTTGTCAGGGTGGCTTATAATCCAAATTTAAACCACCCTGATAAAAACATGGTGGGTTCAGATGCCTCAGTGGGTTGCTGTGTCATGCAAACCCAGTCGTTTTTTTGTTGGGTTGTAAACTGTGGGTTGTTTACCATGGTTTGTTATCTCGGCTGGGTTCAGACAACATGATAACCCCCATTCCAACAACAACCCATGGTTCAACGACGACCCACACTCAACCCATACTCAACCATTGAGTGTAGGTTATCGTGTTGTCTGAACCAAATCAGTGGCTTGCCTAAGGCCACCTAGTGAATCCATGACAGAGGCAAGATTCAGACCAGTTCCTGATGTCACAAAAGAACCAACTGAGGGTTCCCCTAAAGCAGAAGGAAGTGATGATAATCTCTTCTGTAGCTCTTAGGTAGAAGGGGCATTTGAATGGCTTTTTCCCAGGGTAAAAGATTCCAAACCAGTGTAAATCCAGCTGAGAATGTACCACATGTAGCCCAACCTATGCCATAAAATACTCTTGCAACAAATTACATTAGGAGTAACAGTCAGAAATGTAGAGAGTTGGTGAACAATGAGCCCAAACCAGCCAAATGCAAGCATTTGCAAGTCCCATTGATTTCAGTAAAAAGAATATAATGTGTGCTTAATACTTTTCCACTGAACTTAATGTAATTTAAAGATGGCTAACTTTGAGTCAGCCTAACGATCACAAAACGATATGATTTCCTCTTGTAAAATATTGTGACAATACACCTCAGTATACAGACATTTTTTTGCTAGCAACAATAAGTGCACGACTCATGTTAACAGCAATTGTATTGGGTAGGACTCCTAAAAATAAGGATCTGGATACAGAATATAGCCTTTAGTGTTCAGGTTCCTTTCTTGCATACAGCCTCGAGCACACTCCTATTGTTGTTTCTAGACTCTCATTTGCCCTTCCAGTCTAATATGTAAGCCTTGGGATAGTCTGGCCTGTGACTAAACCAGGGCATCCCAGAATACTGACTCAGATCAAGGAATTCTGCCACAAACTTCACAGTGCCATGTGGCAAATTTACGGAACTGAATAAAAATGCACAGCATGTTTTGACAACATGTTCAAGAGCAATAATTAAGTTCTTCTTTCAAAGAAGTTTTCTCCTTCAGGGTATATCTACCCAAAAATGTATTTCAGATTTATACAAGTTTGACTGTCATGGCTTCCCTCCAAAGAATCCTGGGAATTGTAGTTTGCTAGTTGCTCCTGCCAGATAACTACAATTTCCAGCATTCCTCTGGAGTGAAACTATAGTTTAAGGCTGTTGTATAGCTATTAACAATGATCTCAAAGTACTGGTTCTCAAAGGGAGTCACACCCAAGGCACACTGCTGAAATGTGCTGGGAATTGCTAGTGCCATTTCTGTTGTTGTTGCCCTTCTTTTCTTTCTGAACACATCCCAAGCACTGATTCTGAAAGGGCCATTCATGGACCACAGCGTGTTCTCTGGCTGTAGTAGGTATGCATGTATAGGCATATTTCTCTGCGTAGGCCAAAGGAGTGAAAACATGTCATGAAAATATCGGTAGAACAAAAACAACAACAACAATCCAGCTATGAAACGGGGCACATGTTTGAGGCTTTCTTGAGAATGAACAATGCACTTGTACAAAGCAAGCCACACAAAGCATACACCATTTAAGAAGTGACTAATACTTCTGCTGTCTGAGTTCACCTCAAGTATTTCATGAATTTCACATGACCCACCCACTTTTTTCTCTGTACCTCTGCAATTACCATTTCAGCAGCAATAATTCCCTGTTGTTTGAGTGCCAGATACACATATCAGCATGGCCATGACACCCCTGAATGAAATACATTGTAATGCTCAACTTTGTTTGTTAGCTCTGCAGTAAGGTTGACTTTTGTCCCTTTTCTTACTTCATAGAATTCTGAACCACCCTTCCTTATAGCCAGAGATTATTGCTTTCTGATGTATTCCTCCTTTCTTGTTAATGTCTTTGCTAAAACTCAACTTTCCTTCCAGTGTATGTTTTAACACACAAAGATATTTTATGGTAGGGTAGTGAACCTTCTGGCAGAAATTGACTGAGCTGACCTTATGCCTAATAAAGGGGGGATAAGGGGAGCGTCTCTAGCCATTAGCTGAGCTGCTCTGATTATATAGAAGGGCAGGCGTCAGGGGTGTTGCTAGGTAATTAAAAGATTTGGAGACCAGGTCCGTAGGGCACAAATCTGCATATGCTAATTTATATCTGTATATGCAGAGTTAGAAATAATTACTAAGATATATTTCAATTTCACAGGAGGCAAAGCCAGCCAATTAATTTCTCATCTAAATCATCTCAATAAAATAATGTGGAGAGAAAGCCGGACCAGACGCATACCCCCACACCACCACCTGCGTGACCTCTGCCTAGGGCAGAGGCAGTTCAGTTCTGGGCAGTCATTTACATCAGCCTGCATTTACATTCACCTCAATGGGACACATCTGCATACAAAACACCCTCAAGCACCAGAGGGGAGCCAGGATCCCCTGGCAGTCTCAAAGAGCTGCCAAGTACCCTCAAGCATCCAGAGGCACCAAGATCCTGGCAGGAAAAGCCGGTTCCACCTGTCAACAGGAAGGGTGGGGGAGCGAGGAGAGGGGGTAAAAGAGGGGCACCAAGCCCTGGTAAGTTGTTGGAAGTTGGGTGCAGGACTGCACGGACCATCTGTGACTTCGGTCAGGACAAAGAAACTCAACCCCGAGTAAAGCGCTCAGTACCCCGCTGTAAGCCTGAACGACTTGCAGTAAGTCTCTTTCCAGGAACTTAGGTCTTTTAAGGTCAATGCTGTCTATGCCTGTCTGCAAAGCTTCTTTCCTATAAATGTGTATTGGAGTTGCACGCTCCATTAAGTTTTATAGACTCCCCTTGTTACGGTGGAGTTCTTCTCTGTATGTTTTGCTATGCTCCATTAAACTTGTTATAAACAAACAAATTCCTGTGCCTAGTCGATTTCAACTCTCATTCAGGGCCTATTGAAAGCAGATGTTTTCGGTTTAGCCAGGGACCGCTTAAAGCAGTGTTTCTCAACCTTGGGTCCCCAGATGTTTTTGGCCTACAACTCCCAGCATGCCCCAGCCAGCTGGCTGGGGCATGCTGGGAGTTGTAGGCCAAAAACATCTGGGGACCCAAGGTTGGAGAACACTGCTGGCAGCCTTACTCTATCCATCCCCTCCCTCTGATTCCCATCCCGAAAAGAAAACTGCCTGCTCTCCTTCCTAATCTTCCTTCTTTCCCTCCCTCAACCTCTATATGCCCCACCCTACAGGCCTCCCACCACCTACACAACGTTTTGGCCAGATCTCTCCCCCTGCTCCCAGAATTGTACAAAACTTTTTTATTTTGAATTTAATTTATGAAGGTGATGATGATTGATAAATGGGGTAATTAATTGAACTGGAATTGCTTAAATTTTGTAGTTGGAACTGGGAAATTAAGTGGGATTTGCTCTTGGCTTACTTTTGGATTGGCATGCTGTTAAATATTTGAAACTCAATTTTGGTGCAAAAGTTGCCATTTTTAGATGTTTGTATGTTTGTATAAAAGGGCTCATGAAAATAGCTTCCAGACTTTTTTTTTCTTCCCCCGCCCCCCACACCATTGCAAATTAATTGTAACTGAAGAGAAAATTATGGGTTAGGATTATCTGGGACAGTGCAAATTAATTGAAACATTTATTTTATTTCTGGTGGTTTGGATGAGAAATCAATTGGCTGGCTTTGCCTTCTGTGAAATTTAAATGATTATTAGTAATTATTTCTAAATTTGCATATATAGATAGAACTTGGGCCTTGAATCTTTTAAAAACCTAGCAACCCATCGCCTTTTTGAAAACCAGGTACTGAAGGCACAAGGCAGGGTCTGGAGCATGCTGGAAACGGTGGTTACTGTTTTTCTAGCAGGAAATGCGAAGGCAGCGTATGCCTGTTTCCATAATAGCTTTATGAACCATGGAGATAGCACAGAAGTATTGCATTATACGTCTATGGTAAAAACTTAAGGATGGCCCCGTGGTGTCGCTCTAGAATTTTTTTATGTCTGCGGTGTGTCACTCTATACCTTCTCTATGGTCCCTCACGGCAAAATAGGATGCGTCATTACGCAGCTGCAGCCTGCACCTTCATTGAAGTTGTAGTTCTGGCACACAAGACTGGGAAATCTTTCTTGCGATGGAGAGGAAGGCGTGGGACTACAATTACCAAACTGCACCGGGCTGGCGGCCGCCTCTCCGCCCTTTGGGTGGTGCGCAGCAAAGAGTTCCAAACCGCCGAAGAGTACAGGAAGTACGAAGGAGCGTGAAATGGAGGAGGCAGGAAAGTCGCTTGGCGGCCTCGGCCCAACCTAGTGGGAGGCGGTGTGTGTGTGAGTGAGAGAGAGATTTCTCTGGGGCTTCTGTAAGGGTATATTTGTTTTAACATTTCTTCTTGGCTCGGCTGCACACATGGACGACAGCAAAGTAAGTGAACGGTTGGGGTGTGACGGGTGTCCCAGAGTGCTGTCCACTGGGAACCGTTTTGTCATTTCACAGACTAAAGTGTTCTCCAACCTTGGGTCCCCAGATATTGCTGGACTACAGCTACCAGAATCCCTTGCCATTAGCCATGCTGGCTGGGTATGCTGGGATCTGTAGGCCAGCAACATCTGGGGACCCAAGGTTGGAGAGCCTAACTAAAGTGTTCTCCAAGCTTGGGTCCCCAGATGTTGCTGGCCTACAACTCGCCAGCTACGCTGGCTGGGGCATGCTGGAAGTTGTAGGCCAAAAACATCTGGGGACCCAGTTAGTGGCTCAATTTTTTAAAAGAAATATGTATAGGAGCTTGTTGTATACAGCGTCTTGTTGTGTGATCATATAAAAGTCTAGTAAGTGCTATTGAGATCAATGGGACTTGCTGCCAGGTAAGTGGATATGGCAGCGTAGGCAACCTGGTGCTCTTCAGAGGCTTTGGATGACAGCTCCCATTAACCCCAGACAGCATCCCTGTGGTCAGGAATTATGGGAGTTATTGTCACCCAAACATCTGGAGGACACCAGAGATGACCTACTTCTGGAATATAGGATTACTGCATGTATGCATTTACCTGGGAGTAGCTCCCACTGAACTCAAAAGGGGCTTACCTCTGAAGAGACATGTATAGGATTGCCCTGTAAGAGGGTGAACCAAACTTCCCAAACCTGGTGCCTCCAGATGTGTTAGACTACAGCTCCCATCATTCT
The DNA here is from genome assembly GCA_021292165.1 of Shinisaurus crocodilurus. Lineage (NCBI taxonomy): Eukaryota > Metazoa > Chordata > Lepidosauria > Squamata > Shinisauridae > Shinisaurus > Shinisaurus crocodilurus. The sequence goes on along the minus strand of CM037876.1, from coordinate 113,752,904 downwards.
CAGCCAGCATGGCCATATGAATGTAGAAGTCCCTGGCTTGAATCTTACCTTTGTCGTGCACTAGCTCAGCCTTCCCCAACTTGGCGCCCTCCAGATATGTTGGGACTGCAACTCCCATAATTTCTTGCCAGCATTACAGTAAGGATTACAACAAGAATATGTGAAGTGCTCTCAACAGCCTTAAAAGAGCTAGGTAAATGTTAAGTATTCATTATTAACAGACAGAAATGTATGTTATTAGAATCAGGCAGTGAGGTGGAACTCAAAAGAAATATGAAACTATTATGTAAAGTCACTTTACTGCAAGCAGTATAATGATACCTAAAATTTGCATAGTATCTGTTCAAAACGTTTCACTTTATCACAGTCCTTACAACAGCCTTGCAATGTAGGCCACTAGTATTATCCTCATACTTGCAGTGACTAATACTGGATCCTGCCTGCCAAGTGTACTTACTGTCTCTGTCATGTAGAACAGATTTTACAACATTGCTATGGCTTCTTAAAAATTATGAGATATTTAATTTATCAGGAGTAAGATACTGATAATAAAAGCTACACATTTATGTGAGGCAAAACACAACCCCAACATTTCAGTGTGGGTACCATTTAGAGGTACTGAAGGCAATGTAACATAAAAGGGCAGAACATGTACAGTCATGCCTTGGACTGAGAGCATAATTCGTTCCGGAAACGTGCTTGTAATCCAAAACACTCTTATATCAAAACGAAATCCCCCCCAAAAGATTTGTACAGAGATTTTTAATTTAAGCCGTACTACAGTACTTGTATTGCAAGACGTCGCTTGTATATCAAGTAAAAAATAAATAAATATTTAAAAATTTGCTTGTCTTGCAGAACACTCTCAAACCAAGTTACTTGCAATCCAAGGTATTACTGTACTTTCCTTTATATAGAGTTCACGTGCTTGATTGCTGTTAGGATAAAGGACTTTAAAAATAATAATAATTGAGTTAAATTACATAAATGTTATATAACATACTTTTGTACACTATACAGTCAGATTACAAGACAATTGCTGCACATAATGGATGAATTACTGCTATGGAATGTGAATTCGTGGTTTTGGTTTTATTATAATTATATACTGTTACCTTTTTGCTTTTGAGATCTTAATTGTGCACACACTTTACATCCACTTGTTATGGTTTATAGCTGAAACAAATACATTTTGTAAAGTGAATGGATTATACAGTGCCATCAATGTACATGACATGACACAGAGTAACATAAGCAAAAGGAAGCAGCCTAGCCACAAACTGCCCAAAACATACCATCTGTGTTGAGATGGGGAGGAGGATGGAGAGGCAAGAATAATGGGATTTAACTTGCTAATTATTTATTCAACATAACTTAATAAACTGAAGCAGAGAAATGGCTCTCAAAATAAGTATTATAAACTCTTTTTTTTAATGTTGAAGCTCCTTTAGCAGGCTTCAGGCAACATAGGTAATATAATAGTCCATAGTATTTTTACATAGCAACTGCTCAAAAAACTTTGCATATTTAATCTCAATAATCCTGACAACAGCTTTGATGTCTGTTTTATTATCCCCATGTTGCAGAATTTGGAGGTGAGGGTTGAAAAAATAGTGGTTTGCCCCACTTCATCTAGGAAGTTCGTATCTGAGGATGAGATTTGAACCCAGGACTACCTGGCTTGCATACGTTGCTCCAGCGTACGCTGTACAATAACTTAGCAGTCCCAATCTTCTGGGGACAGTGGGCACATTTTTAATGTTGAGAGGGTGTTGTGTGCACTCTCGCAAAATGGCAGCCATAGTGGATGTGGCTGATCACAAAGCACCCATTTGCCAGAAGGCACACCGGTGAGACCGAAAGGTTTTTGGGAAAGTTACTTTCCTAAAAACAAGGCAAAAGTGGGCTGAGCTCCAAAAGACAAAACCACTCTTTTAAACCCAGATGTTTCACTTCCAACACTAATTTCACAGAAGGCAAACTGTTGAAGCTCAGAGACAAGTAACCTGGCCAAGAAATTGAGTACAAGGCAGAGGTGGGGCTTTGAGTCTCAAATGCCAAATCACATGTTTGCCTCCATAGCACAACAAAATATCAATTTCACAGAAGGCAATGCTCAGAGAAATAGACACCCAAGACCCAGGCAAAACGCACACCCACACCCACACCCCAGCAAAATAGCCCCCTCACTCCCCACCACCCTCTCTAGCCTTGCAGGACACTCCCTGCCATGCTTTTTTCCAGGCAGCAGCTGGCCGTGCTTCAAAAGGAGTAGAATGTATGAATGGAGTGCTGGGCTGCAGCTGCCCAACATTTTTATTTTCTAAGAGTGCCTCTGCGGCCCACATGAGACCCGGAGGCATTCTTGGAAATAAAGATGGCTCTGGAGGCTGGCACTTCACTTTGCGGCCTTGCAGCCTCCTGGCTAAAAATGGTAATTGTAAAAATCCAAATAAAATAAAATAAAAATCAGGAGGGGCAGGGAGCCTGGCGTGCACTAAGAGAGGTGACTGGGGGCCAATGCCTGTTATGACCGATAACCTGTACACAAGTACATGTGAGCAGGGAATATAACTGAGGAAAATGATTACTGGTATCTTCAAAATGCATTGAGCTTTACTTCAGGAGGCAGGGGATAGGAGCGGGACAGGTTTCTTGGTGCCATTATGGGGAGGCAGCCAAGCAGCACTGCTTACAACCAACTTTCTCTTTTAAACTTGCAAATCCATTTTTTCCAGAGCTCAGCCCTGGAGAGGAATAGGTTTTTTGGGGTTGATTAGAGTCAGGCTACTTCCAGAGTGGCCCCACTTCTCTAAAAAAATGTGCTTGCCTATCTTTGTTCGGCGTGCTCTGAGTCAGGGCTGAGATGAGGCAGTGGCATGTTATTGATAGAAGTTTGAATTCAGTTGGAATTAAACCTAATAATGTTTGGGGTAATAAGGATGATAGTTATGGTACGAGTGATTTTGTACTTCAAATATGAAATAGGAGTTGCAGAAGGGCTCTTAAAAATCCTTCCTTCCTAGGCTATCTAGGATCAGCTAAAATAACAAAATGCTTGAGGCCAGTCTAAGTAATCACTAGGCAGATTTGCACTGTCTCACTCTCAAACTCTATTCTGCCTTTATTTTTCATAACAGTTTCCCATGAAAATCTGGTTTCTGTTCTCTTTTCTGAAGTGAAATTTACTGCCATTTTTCTAGGTAGCTGGAGGCAAAGTGAAGAAGCCAGGTAAACGGGGGCGTAAACCAGCTAAAATAGATTTGAAAGCCAAACTTGAGAGGAGCCGGCAGAGTGCAAGGGAATGCAGGGCAAGGAAGAAGCTACGGTACCAGTACCTGGAGGAGCTGGTTTCGAGCAGAGAGAGAGCAATCTGTGCTCTTAGAGAAGAGTTGGAAATGGTAATCTACTTTTCTCTTTTTGACCTTACCCTTGCTTTCAACTTGGAAACTGTGTGCTTTGGTTAGAAGCATTAACTGAAAGAATGGAAAAACCTGGCCCTTGTGCTACTCTTTAACTATAGTACTCTGATGGGGTGGCTACAGGAGGCAACTATTTGGCCTCACAACTGCACCTGATGTGTGGTAAAATTCTTCTCTCGACTTGGCAGGATAACCCAGTGAATCCATGAAGATTACTTGAATAGCTCCTAGGGTGAGCTCTCTTAATGCAGGGTAGTTTATCCTGCCAAGTGGTAAAGAAAGATTTTATTACACATCAAGTACAGATGCATGGTAGAGCGTGTGGTGAATGTTCGTCTGTATGGACTCAAGAAAGTCAGCAAGCCAAGTGATTACATGCAAACTGCGCTAAGTTACCACTTGGTAAATGGCTGTCTGTGTCCACCCACTGTCTGGGAGCTGAATATGTGATCGGTAATATCTGATGGGACAGCAGCATTGTGTCTGCCCTATACCCTCCACCACCTGATTGCTTTTTCAGTAGTGTATAAATCAACACCCGTTGTACATTCCACATGCATGGGGCTCTACATATGTGGCTTTTACCTGGCCCCTACCACCTATTATTTCAGTGGTAAAGAGACACACGTGTGTCCCATATATGTTGCAGTAAATACATGGATCCTGCAATCCTGCTGCCCTATTGTGCATTTCGTGAGTGCAGTTTGCTGACTTGTGTTCATAGGCCCTGGAGACAGGGAAAGATAACTAAGGGTGCAATCCTATGCATGCTTAGACAGGAAAAAGTGCTACAACTCCCAGCATGCCTCAGCCTGCCATGCTGGCTGGGGAATGCTGGGAGTTGTAGGATTCCCCCCCCCCCCGTCTAAATATGCATAGGATTACACAGTAAGGCTGTAATCCATCTGAAATTACTTCCTTGGGAGTAAGATCCCTTGAATTCAATGGGATTTACTTTTGACTAAGCATGCATAAGATTAGATGAAACATCACCTTAACTAAACTTGGCTACATCTCCTAGAAGGGTCTCCATGCAGCAGCAGGAGGAGAGGGACAGCCACTTGAACCAAGGCACCTTCTCCAAACAAAGGTGAAAGGCCTGAATGATTCATCTTGGGCATGGAATTCTTAAAGATACAGCAGTCTCCACATGGTTGGGAAATGATTCTCCTGAAAAGAGTGATTGCGAAACAGTTGTCAGGGTCAGGCCTGGTTGTTACTTGGATGGGAGACCCCTCCTCTAGTTTCCTGCATTGTGCAGGGGGTTGGACTCAATAGCCTTGTAGGCTCCTTCCAACTCTATGATCTATGAAATCTCTGTGCTTTTTAACTCATGGCATGGAAATTCAGGAGCTGTAGCTCTACAGGAGCTGTAGCTCGCAATGCTATAGAGCAGGGATGGGCAACTTGGGGCCCTCCAGATGTTTTGGCCTACAACTCCCATCAGCCTTAGCCAACATAGCCAATGGTGCTATGAGAAGCCACACCTAACAAATCTTTCACAGCCATATGGTTTTTAAAGGCACAGAAATGCCCTTTAGGGCTAGGTTTGAGAGGCAGAAACCATTGATCACATTTGCTTGAATGAGAAGTCCTACCTCTCTTACACACTATTATCTTGTGTTACCTGGGTCTGGTGCTCAGTAACACACTTCTGGGATGTGTGGGTGCATGTGTGCTGTTTTTCCATGGCCAGCATTGCTGTTCCCCCAGTCCCTCCAACAGCTACTGCTGCCTAGACGTCCAAGAGCAGGGAGCTGCTGATAACCATCTGCCTGGAGAGGCTTACATGACTAGAGGAATGTCCTGTACAAGGGGGAGAGAAGAAAATGCAATTTCTTCTACAGTATAAGTTTTAAGATATTTCAGGATGTTTTAGCCTTCTGGCTTCTGAGCTTTTGACAGGCTGTGCCCACACTCTTTCAAGCAATATCTCTGCAAACATAAAAGCTTCCTTGAGTTCCACACAGCCCTGCACACAACCATGTCGATATCTCCAGTCCTCTCATCACACATGCACTGCAGAACTCTTCAGTGATTATCCTGGAAGGCAAACATTGCAGCCCTCTGCTTCTGTGCCCCAGTTATTTTATATGTGCTCTCTGTGTATTTCAGTACAAGCAGTGGTGCATGGCAATGGACCAAGGGAAAATCCCCTCTGAAATTAAAGCCCTGCTAAGTGGTGAAGAACAGAGCAAACCCCAGCAGAACTCAGCCAAGATTGCCAAAGCTGTGAAGGCAGATGCAAAAAGTCACAGTTCCTGTAAGTACCAATGTATGACATGCTTAGCTTTGTTATGGCTGTGGGGTGGGCAGGTATTTCAGGATGGTGAGGAACAGTAAGAGCACTTGAGCAGAAGAATTATTATGTGTTAAGTTCCTCAGACACTAGGCACTGTACAATAATTGCTAAAAAGAACAAGCCCTAACTGGAGGTTTACAGTCTAAACATTAATGGGAGAATGTGAAAAAGATCTGAACATAAATGTGGTTCTGCCAGTCAGAACCCCAAGCGACCAAATCAGCAGAATAATGAGGCACACACATGCTAGTTATCCTTTTTTATCCACACAGCAGTCCTGTTAGGTAGGCTGGGCTGACTGGCCCAAGATCACCCAGTGAGCATCTTGGCGGTCACCCAGCTGTGGTCGAAGGAGGCGGCTGCAAGCTTTACTGACCATACCGGCAAGAAAGCCTCTTTTTGTCAATAGACTGACCCTATAAAGGCGTTTTGGTCAGGCTTATTCAGTGGGGTGGAGCATTTAGGGACACTGCTTCTTGCTGGCTATGGATTGCCATTGCCTTTCTGGTTCTGGCAGCAGGGATTTGAACCCAGATCTCCCTGGTCCAAGTCCAGCTCTCTTTTTATGTGGGGGAACATTCAGTCACATGCTTTCCACCTTGTTTGTGTATGCAGAGCAGCTGAGGGTTTTTGGTTTGCTTTTTATCCCTCTTAGGAAAAAAACACCACACTGTCCAAGACCTAGCCCCAGTACATTTAAATGTGGCTGTTCCTATGTACATGTTTCACACTCACATTTATGGGAAAGATCAACTTGTAGAACTTTATCTGGTAGATTACCAGCTTCTCTGGCTTGCCCTTTATTTGTTTTTATTTATTTATTTGTTACATTTATATCCCACGTTTTCTTCCAAGGACCTCAAGGTGGCGTACATGATCCTCCATGTACTGTCAACAAATTTTTATACTCACAACAACCCCCTGAAGTAGGTTTGGCCGAGATTCTGACTGGCCCAAAGTCACCCAGCAAACTTCATGATCATGTGGGGACTTGAACCTGGGTCTCCCCAGTCCAACACAAAGCACCACATTGGTTCCCCTTTCCCTTACTGAAATGGGCGAGCAGAAGCTCATTCCAGGATTCACTGCCCCAGTTTTGCCTCTGGTGGCAGCGGCAGCGGCAGCGGCAGCGGCAGCTGTTCTTGACGTATTGGTGCCAACACACACAACTCTGTTGGTATGACAACTTGGATCTTCTGGTGTAAATAATGACATGCTCCGGCCCTGTTTGCACGTGCATGTGTGTCATGTTGACTGGCATGGGCGAATATGCCACCACAGATTGAACAGGAGTGATAGAACTTTCACTGATAGGTTGCTTCACATTGTCTTGTACAGCCAATTAGATTGCCTGCTAATCCGCTCCATATAATGGCGGAGCTGGTTTGTACATTCCCTCCACCATGGAGATAAGGCAGTGTATGACGTGAGGGCCTTCCACTGCAATGATATGTGTGTAGGCCCATCTTAAATAAATCTTCTCCCACCAAAAAAGGGGCGGGCACAAAGGTTTCATGCTTGCGCTCAAGTCAGAAGCTAGTATATCATTTCCTGGCAAAATTCAAGGGGCTGGTTTTAGCCTTTCAAGCCCTAAATGTTGCCCTGAGACTGTATTGCTGAAGAGAGGCACATTCTGGCCAAGGGACCAAGGGTCAATGGGAAGCTGCTCACTTGCCTCCCAGGAAAGGACATCATGGCAAGGGGAAGATCATAACATGTAGACCCCCCTGGTCAGCAACTAAAGTTTGACATGGGCTGCATTTTGAAATAAGCAAAGGCAGAAGTGCTAACAAGACTGTTGCCCCTGCACAAATTGAGAGGAAGGCAACAGGCTCCAGAGAGGTTTTACCAGACGACGTGTGCCACATATTTCAGTGATGTCCAGAACAGGTGTCTGTTAGACTTCTTGGCTGGCAGCTGAAATCATACCTATAACAATAGCTTACAGCTTTACTTGAATGTCTTTTTCAGGGTGAAGATCAATCAACAGAGACCGAAGTTGATATTTTGAAAAACAAGCTGAAGTTGAAAAAAGAAAAAGCTGTGATTTGTTATCTTTATGTTAATCTTCTGCCCATTGATGATAATGTTGGCCAGTTATGCTGCAAAGAACTTGACTGTTTGAGGTTTACCAAAAGAACTTGATGGCAAACTGGCAGAATTAAATCTATAACTTTTTAACCCTTTTAAAAAATATAGATATTGCAACTTACATGCATGTAGAAATGTTTGGTGTAACTTGCCTCTAGAGCTCATGGTTTGTGTTCTTGATTCCCTGCTCATTATTCATAGTAGTGGTTATTTAAGCAAACGTGTGCAGTGAAGTCTGAGATTTTGTTCATTTGATACAAATAGTATCAAACAGTCTGTTACGCATATGGTATTTGTGGTGTATATTGTGATGCTCTCACACTATCCCGTCCTAGGCTGTGGGTATGTCAAGGCTGCTGCCTTCCTTTTTATACTTCTGTTGTTCCTGAGTTAGTGTAGCTAAGATCATGTCCTGTGGACCAGACCTTAGTTCAAATGCCGCCTCTGCCCTTAGCATACTTCGTGGTCTTAGGCTAGTCCACTCCACCTGCAATTTGGGATAATACTGGCCTACTTTTACGGGGTTGTTGTAAATATGCCTGAGATGGTGTGTGTAATACTTTGAGCACTCAAAAAGAAACAGTTGTGGATGCTCCTCTACATATGAAACTTGCAAGTGGAAAACTAGCACAGCTGGGATGGGGTAGAGCTCTTTTTTTCTCAGTGTGCGTGTGTGTGTTTACAAAGGGAACCATTGAAAAATAGCACCCCCATCTATTGTCTGAAGTGTTACAGTCCATCCTACCACTTCAATGTGCTAAATGTGTAGACGAGGCCTCTGTCAGTCATTTCCCAAACTCTTGCTGGCCAGGGAATGGTGTTCAGTGTTTTCGTTTTTTCTGGATCAAAGGAGGAGGTACACTTCACTCTGTACTCAAAATTATACCTCCCCCCCCCCCCAGTCAGCTTGCAGAACAGTGGGCAGGCATTCTCCTTGCAATTGCAAGATAGCCCAGTTAACATTGCCTCCCATCCTCCCCTTTGCCCAGTCAGTCAGGTCTCAGGGATGATGTTTTCCGGGATTCTCCCATCGCCATCTGTTGTGATGCAAGCTACATTGGCAATGCTGCTACATCCTGATTGCTGTGGGGTGATGTCACTGTCCATGTATTGGCAAAGAGAATGGAGGCCAAGGCTGCACAGGACCAGCCTGCTTTGAGAAGCACAGAGTGGGGGAATGCATCCAACGTGGTGGCTTGACGAGGTCGGCCGCACTAGTGGTCCGCAGCACACAGATGGGGAATTAACTCCGTTTTATGCCACAGTCAGGCCCGTTGGGATCCTGCTCATATACAGGCATGTCGCAACTGCCTGCTGCCTTTGCTGCTGTAGGCGTCCATGCTGCAGGCTAGCCATCCATTGATCGATTTGTCTTGAATGAATCATGCGTCTCACTACTTAGTTCAAGGGTTCATCATGTGAAATGAGATGGCTGATTTAAACAGTAGCAAAATAACTTTAAGTGGATTACTGAGGTGGCTCTTATGACCAGGCACCCTTTTGCTTAGATTTCTTAAGCTTGTATAATTGTGTGCCCATGTAGAGCCTGTTTGCTAATGCTATCAACCTACCTGGTTGGCTGGGTGACAGCGGGAGAAAGGGAAGAATAGGAGTGGCTTGTCAAGTACTCCCAACACACTGACTTTTCTCTTGCCGGATTGAATTGAGCTCATTAGCAGTTTTGTATGCAAATTAAAGGGTGAGCGAGGGGCAGGCTATTTGTGGAGTGTGAATGGGTGCATGTAACTGGTTTACTCCATCCAAGACTTTTGATGCATGAAGTCCTGTACACACTAGTCTGCCTGTAACATTGTGCATCAGAAAGTGAAAGTCTTGGTCCCTTTCAACCCGATGCATTTATCACTCACATGTATTTGCTGTTGACAAATAATACTTACGTCCAAGTCTGTCCTTTTTTTGTTGCTTTACATTAAAGTGGATGTAACTTCAAGGATTTTCTGGTCTTTGTTATTAAAAGGGTTATTAAAAGGCCAATCATCTTGGGATGGGATGAAGAGAAGGACTGTATATTGCACGTTGTGCCCTGCTCATAGTGTCCCTTGTGGGGCCAAAACAGACATGGCATTAAAAGTAGAAATCTGTTTAACATGTATGTGATTTCCTTATAGCTATGGTCTGTTGAAGCAAGCAATAGTTAAGATTAGCTGCAGTTTGTCAGGATTGGATGAAACAATAAGCTGCAATTCATCTAAAATAGAAAGGAAAGCTTCCAAACTTCCTCACAGCCATTCTGGAGGTGGGGTGGGGTGCAAATACAAGGCTCACACAGGCCCCTTCTCATAAATGAGAATTACATCCACATGAGGCCAAAGTTTCTGAAGGGCACTGGGGAGGTTTCTCGGAAGTTCTGTCCCAGATGCACCAAGCTCCTGAGCTTTCAGATTCGGGGTGGGGGAGGAGAAGCAGTGTGTGTGAGAGATTTCCTTCTGGTTACAACCCCTCATATTTGCTGAGCCATTGTAGGTAGCCATTGGCACTTTTCTAACAGATTAGCTTAGATAGTTGATGACAGCATGACACAACCCTTTGTCACCCAAATTAAGAGTTTTGTTTATTGTATTAGCGATGCCTGCCAAACTGATGTCAGCAGCAAATGTCTTACTAGCTTCTTATTTTGCTGTACTGGTTGACATCTAGATCTTGTCTATATCTCCTTGGCTCACAATTCCCAACCCTCCAAGCTTAATTTGCTTGTCTGCTTCCTTACTGCCAGTAGTAGTTATGGGTCAGGGGACCCAGACAGTCTGTACCTCCTTGGACTTTTCTCAGTACCCAGCCAGCTCAGTACCCTCCCCAATATTGCAGCCTGTCAGAGGTTTCAATCCCAGCCAAACTGACACCTTTTCCTTTCCTCACTGGAGAGAACAGTAAATAGACAAGATTCTGTTCCATTAATAGATAAGATGTCTCTGTAAGAGTCCTTTACACTACCAATCTGGAAACCATGTTAATAGAAGGAAGATTTTTAGAACTGACACATAGTGGGATGATATATTCACAAAGGGTTTTAGTATAATTTTTCACAACTTAGATAAAATTAGCAGAATAGCTTTAAAAGGCAATTGTGTGCTTTGAATTGCCCTGGTTTTTATTTGTTGCCTCTGGAATCCCCAATATTAAGCAACCACTTTCCAAATTTGGCAGAGTTAGTGTTGAATTAATGCGCATGGCACATGACTAAGTGTGGAGAGCCAGTGTGACATAGTGGTGAGAGTGTCGGACTGGGACTCGGGAGATCCGGGTTCTACTAGTCCCCGCTCGGCCATGAAGTTCACTGTGTGACTTTGGGCCAGTCACGGACTCTCAGCCTAGCCTACCTCACATGGTTGTGAGGATAAAATGGAGAGGAGGATTATATAAGCCACCTTTGGTTCCTTGCAGGAAAAAAGGTGGGATATAAATATAATTAAGAATAAATACATAAGAATCCTGCAGCTCAAGAATTGGCTGGCTAGTTGGAATCTACATTTGAAACTCAGCCTCCCCCCACCCCACTGTTTTAGGCCTCACTGGTCCCTGTGATATTTGTTTGTTACATTCCCCCCCCCCTCACCCATCCTCAGGGTGCCATATAGCACTTTTGTTCTGCCTTCACAACAACCCTGTGAGGTAGGCTAGACTAAGAAAGAGTATAATTAAGGTTGTCCAATTAATGTAATGGTTGGGGAAGATTTGATCTCGGGTCTCCCCGGTCAAAGTCTGACACTATATTGGATTGCCTAGTCGTGGTGCACAACTGACAAAGCTCCCTTTTTTATAGTGCCTAAAGCTACAACCACCTACACATGCTGCCTTGGCACCCTTGCTTGCAGTTCCCAGCCCTGCAAGAGTGACCCTATCTGTGGAGAGGGCATCTTGCTTTGCTCATGTCGTCAGTAGTAGAAACAATGTTGCCATTCTCCACGCCACCCTGTGCTGGTTTACAGGACTTCCTGATACTTCTCTAAGGGGACTCTGTTCAGATCTGAATTATGATGTCACATATGGAAGTGTTTACACAGGAGATGTTTGATAGCCTGTGTGAGGGACGTACTAATGTGTGACCAAATAAATTACGTTGGTCCAAGTTTCTCAAGTTCTATTTTAAGAACACAAGAAGAACCCTGCCAGGTCAGACCACAGACCCAGCTAGTCCTGCATTCTGTTCCCACAGTGGCAGGTGGCAAACTAAAAGAGAGAATGGGCAGTAGATGCAGAAGCGAAGAAGGCGGAAGCTCGCAGACTAAGTTGAAATAATCAACATCATCTTTGTTTCCAAATTCCTAGTATAAGTTTAATGTACACAGGTAGGCAATGTGGCATCCACTAGATGTTTTGGACTATAACTCCCATCAGCCCCAGCCAGCATGGCCAATGACCAGGGATTATGTGAAGGGTAGTCCAAAACATCTGGAGCGCACCAAGTTGTCTACCCCTGTGCTAAGGAATTTAGTCGCGATGAAACCTCTAGCTATGACTGTCTGAGCCACTCTAATGTCACATGAGAGAAAAGTGGACAGAAGACCCCGGAAAGGAGGGTGTAGAATTGGGAAGGGGCTAGGAGAGATGGCAACGGGGCTGAGGGAAGAAAGAGGGCCTAGCAGAGGGAGTTCACAGGGAGCATGCCCTAGGGCAGTGTTCTCCAACCTTGGGTCCCCAGATGTTTTTGACCTACAACTCCCAGCTACGCTGGCTGGGGCATGCTGGGAGTTGTAGGCCAAAAACATCTAGGGACCCAAGGTTGGAGAACACTGCCTTAGGGGAAGGAGGGAAACCTGGGAGGGGTGGAAGTGGGGGGCTGAAGGGGAAGGAACATTGGGGGATAAAAGGTCAGGGGTTGCAGAAGGGAGTGAGGAGCACTGAAGTATACCTAGCAATTTGAACTAAGCAGCCAAATGTTTGGCCACAGCCTGGTAGTAATGATTGCATATTATAAATATACAAAAATGTATTTGTACTGCAGAGCATGTACCAGGTTCACCCCTGGAACGAAAGGGAGCCAACAGGAGCTTTTCTTCTTACAGCGTGCTCGGGCAGGGAGGGGGGGGGGTTGTCAGGATTGCAGCAGGGGAGGAAAGGGTTAAGCTGTCCCGTGTGGGCTGCAGTCCTGATTCAAGACTGATGCAAAATAGCCCCCCACGCTTACTATTAAATAATAGGGAACCTCACACAACACTGCCGGCAATGCGCTTAATGTGCTGTGCAGTCATACTAGTCTTATCTTGGGAAGCAACTGTGGTCATTTCCAGGGTGCTACAAATCCAAGGATTGCTATGGAAGGTCACCAAACATAACTCTTCCATGTGCTGTATTTGTAAGAAAATATAAGATCACTCAATTACTCTTGGGTCTGCTTTTGGATATTGTTGGCCTTTGATCAAATGGCAGATGCTACAGGCGTTGGCAGCTGGTCAGATCTGCCCAGTGCCTCCAGTGCCATCTGGTGGGGGGAAAAGAGAAATTTCAATTGCAAGGTGATGCTGTAGAACTTGAAAAAGTGACATCATAAAACAGCCGGCTCTGGGTATATCAAAGCTACACAGTGTTATCAGTATTTTATGCAGGGATTACTTCCCCTAAAGAATGCTGGGAATTGCAGTTTGGTGAAGGTGCTGAGATTTATCTGTAAGAAATCAGCCCTGTGCAAATGGTCACAAAGTGTGTGTGTGTGTGTGTGTGTGTGGGCGAGAGCATTTGCGAGCATGTGCAGGGCAGGGGGGGGGGAAGAAGGATTGGGACTGTGCCTGCCCCCCTGCCCTGCCATAATGTGTTAGAAGTCCCAGCTGGCCAGCTCATCCACCCCACATTGTGTAGGCTCTCTGTGCAGACAGGGCCTTCGCTATGTGGCAGCTGCATGGGGTCAGCAGGTGCAGTCTTGGCTGATGCCCACTCACAGATACAGGTGTACACACTTTGTGCAATCATCTGCAAAGGACCATGGCTAGCCTCTGTCACACAACTGTTGCCGTTCTTAGAGGCCCCCAAAGAGAGAAAATGGCTATTAATTTAAACCCGTCGGGAACTTAATGTAGATATGCTGAAGTGTTTCCACTTTTGATGACTGAGCTTGGCCACTGGGCAGGCTTCGGCCTATCCCGTCAGTTTCTGACTGTTACCTTCTCCTGTACAAGTGAATGGCTTCCATTCACTCCAAGAGGATGCAGTGTAGGGCAATGACATCTGAAAATGCATTGGGAAAATCAAGTGGGTTGTGGTTTGGACATGGGAAATGGCAGCAAAGGGCAAAGTGAGCAAGAGGTTCTGCATACCCTCCAACATGTCATAGATTAAAATAGGGATCTGTGTATATTGGTAATACCTATGTGCACACTAAGGATCATTGCCCACTGCATGTTGCTAATGCCTTTCCATTACATACTGCTGAAGGCTGCAACTGTTGCCTGCAGGCTGTGTGCAGGAATTGCTGTCCTGCACTTATCTTCTGAACTGGCTGCGTTAGTAAACTGACCACAAGAGAATGTTTAATGGAATGTTTAACCTCACAATGGATCTGGTTTTGCTTAAAAAGTATCTGCAGGTCAAATGCCGCCAGCAACGTTTATTATCAGCATAGTTGGTTATGGGGGATGGGGGTAGGAAAGCAGTGCGCCGGCATCCCACAGCCACATGTGTGCATCGACATGGCTACGCACTACAGTCAAGATGCATCCACTCTCCACTCAGATCTTTAACTTCTAGAGATCCAGGGAGGCTGAAACCTAAATTGCTCAAATACTGTACATGTGTCTGCATGCCACCAAAATCTTAAAAGTCATTTCCAACATATCCCCCAAAGGCATAACAGGGCCAAATAGGGACAGCGTTTTGCCAGAGGCAGATATGAAAAAGAATAAAAATAAAATAGAAAAGAGGCACTGTTCCTGGTAAATAGGGACAGTTGGAGCACATACGTTCTGTTTTTCAACTTTGCAAAAAATAATGGTTATGCTGCAGTGTTCTTGGTGGAACTACTCTCCTTCTCTGCATAATGGCTTGATCTGCAGTAATTCAATCTGTTCTTACAAAATAAAATGAAGTGCAGAGAGTATAAAATTTGAAATGATTATGCATCCTTGCCTACTAGGACAATTGTTCTAAAGCAGATCATAGTTAAGTTTTAAAAAATCTAGTATACAATACAATCAATAGATTTAATAAAATAAAACATTTATTCTCTCTGCTAAATTGTATTCAAACCCCCCCCCCGCATGTAAATAGAATCTGTTCAAAGAGAGGGGTAAAGTTCTTTTATCTGATTGTATATAATTGTTATTGAAATGACTGAATTAAACAAATGTATTTGGTGGGTTTGAATTGATAGGCCAGGCAAGCTTTTTCTCTTTCGCTTCTCTGTCAAATGAATCATATATGGTGTCTTTGGAAACAGTTTTGACTGGTGCAGGGATTTCTGATATCCCTACATAATTTTTTTTGGCTATCTTTGAACTGGTGGTGATGGTATATGCATTGCTTCGGTAGCATTTCATGGAGGACATGCAGAAGGTCTCCTTCATTCCTCTCCTGAAGTTTGCATTATACACAGAGTACAAGGTAGGCTTTGAGGCTGAGGAACTAAAGGATATCCAAGTGACTGACATAAAAACCAAGGAGCTCTTTCTGTAGTCTGTCTCAAGTGGATGCCAAAGTTGAACCACATAAAATGGGAGCCAGGAGAGCAGAAAAAGTAAATTTAACATGAGGAACATCTTGATAGTTTTCACCTTTGTCCTTGGAACGATATTCATTGTCCTCCGGACTGTTCTACCATCTGTACCTATCCTCCAAATATATTTGATTACCTTTTGGTAAAAGAGAATGATGAGAACAGATGGAATTAGGAAAGCCAGTAACAAATGGATGATGCTATAAACAGCTCCATCCCAAGAATATGGTGGGAAGAAGCTGCAATGGTTGTCCCAGCCTGACCCGAAAAAAAAGAAAGCTGGAGAGACTAATGCAGCATCGAAGATCCAAGATGCTGCAATCATTTTCTTGGCTTTTCCCCGGGACACCTTGAAACTCAGTGGGTAAACAATAGTATAGAATCTGTCCACACAGATGGAAAGCAACACATAAATCTGGACACCAGGTGTGAGATACTGAAAATATCTTACTAGCTTGCACATCATACTCCCGAGTGTCCACCTACCGGAGGCTAACTGAAGAAGCACAAATGGAGCGCTCCCTACACTAATTAGGAGGTCTGCACAGGCCATCGAGACCACAAAGTAATTGGTGGTGGATTGGGTCCTCCTGCTCCTGTGAATTACCAGGCAAACAAGAGAGTTTCCAAAGATGGAGAATAACCATAAAGCTCCCAAAAGCAGGCTGGCAGCTATGATTTCTCCTGGCATCAACTCATACCGCGAGGCTGTACTGTTTTTCTCAAGCCCATGTTCCTTGGGTAAAGCAGCCATCTCATTGCTTGCCAGAGGGTTAGAGGTTTCTGCACGGTGGTTGTTCTGTAGCAGCGGCCCTGATGTTGGGGTAAGAAAAGGAGCAGCGTTGTTATCCATGCCATGTACAAGCAACATATTCAGTCTTTCCTTTAAAGGGCTGCATGGAGAGAGAAGGCCAATTATTAGTCAAAATGAAAAAAAGAAATACACCCTTAGTAACAAGCAAACTTTGCCTTTATACACACACTAGATTAACCCCAGCGAATATACGATCTGATAGAATGTGCACATCGCAACTGAGGCTGTGCATATGTGTGTGTTTTAATAAGATGTAATCCAGTTGATCAACTGTGTCATGGTGAAGAAGGAGCAGGAAGGACTTAATCCAGCCCCTTCTTCCTCCTGCCCAAGAGCTTATTGGTGGGATTCCAGCTTTTAAAAAAGAGATATACATGTGCAACCCCAGTTGCTACTGGATCAGGCAAGGGAAGTATGCACAATCCTTACCCATCTATAAATATGTGCGCGGAAGCCTAGCTAGATTGGAGCAAAGGAACTGGGTAGTGGGTATGATCCTTTGAACTGTTGTTGTTGTTGTTGTTCCATCAGATTCAGTGTACAAGGCACTTGTACACAAGAGACACACAACATTTTTACAGGAGCTTTAGGTTGTGCCCTCTCTGCACTCAGTCCAATGCACCTTTCCTGTCCAGGGCTGAGTTCTGCGGGTCAGGGACAGGGAGATCCTGCAATTTTGCATCAGAAGCCAGCTGTGGGAAGTTCCTGCCTCCATTCTACCACCCTCAGCAGCCTACCTGCAAGGAAGAGCTGTGCACACGACAGGATTGTGTGCACATAATAGGGTATGTGCAAGGCATTGAATAGACTGGCTCCTTGGTGAATGTTTGGCAAATACTTCAGTATTCAGATAAGATACAGAGAATATTTGCTATCAGATTTGCATAGGATAATTCTGAGAAGTTTTGGAAACAAATTTGTTTCAGTTCTAAGACTCCTAGACAGCAAAATAAAACACATAAATATTATTCCTAGTCTCTAACATCAACCATGCCATTCTAAGGGCTCAGCTGAATATTCATTGGTTTCCATTTTCACACTGAAAATTGCCCTTTTGATGAGGTGCAGCTCTTTGATTAAAAAGTGGGCAACCACAGGGAAAACTGTAAGTTTTTAAGGTTGATTCATGAGAAACCCTTCCCAGCCTTGCAGCTTTGAAATCTTTGGGCAAGCCTGAAGTGGTGAAGCTGTGTCTGGGCTGTACCATGTCAGACTGGAAGGGAGGGGGGAGGGCTCTCAAAATTGAATACTCCTCTGTGCAGAAAGAAAGATATATTCCATATGCCATGTACTGGAATTATTTATTTAGTTTGTTATTATTATTTTTTTGGTATAGAGGAGAATTCAGTCACCATGAATAATACCAACACTGTGTGAATAGTTTTGTCACCGCCCTAGCCAATCCCCTAAGAGCCAAACTGGGCCTTACAAGAGACATGTGGGTGGCTGCCCCTAAGAACAGCAGCCCTGTTTTCCCCAGTTCCATCTAGTAAGAGAAGACATATAGCCAGGGGAGGCTGGTGACTCCTGTGTCAGTGGGGCTCCTTATCCATCATACCTTTTCTTTGAGCTTTATAGGAGCTCTCCGTGGTGCTGGACTCCACCCCCAAAATAGTTTTACCACCATGGAGCTCCATGGACAGCTCCTATGAAGCTCAAACAAAAAGATGCAATGGATAAGGAGCCCCACTGACACGGGGCTCACCGGCCCCTCCTACACATAGTGTGATGTCATGGAGCTCAGAGCTGCCCTGCCCAACTTTATTAGCTGTCACTTGCAGGGGCAGCAAAACTTAGACTCTGATAACATCACGACACACAACTTTCAACAGATCTTACCAGAGAGACGCAGGGCTGATGATATTCTTGGTGGACCATGTGTCCATTGGGACAAAATCTAATTTGGCTGAACGACTCTCTGTGATCAGGTTTCTATATCAAAGTAAGTGGTTATGTACTGTAATTTAGGCATTTCCCCTTTCCTGCTTGATCCTAAAGATTCTATGGAAAAGCCTTATTCTAGTTTCAGGCTAGCTATCACTGACCTGGTCTGCACATCATGCTAAGCCACTGTGGGTTGTTATTGTGGGTGGTTGCAGGGTGGCTTAGTGTGACATCCGCTTCTGGAGCAGTATTTATTTATTATTTATTATATTTATTATATTTATACCCCGCCTATTTTCCTGCAAGGAACCCAAGGCGGCTTACATAATCCTCCTCCTCCTCCTCTCCATTTTATCCTCACAACAACCCTGTGAGGTAGGTTAGGCTGAGAGGCAGTGACTGGCCCAGAGTCACCCAGTGAGTTTCATGGCCGAGCGGGGACTCGAACCCGGATCTCCCGAGTCCCAGTCCAACACTCTAACCACTACGCCACACTGGCTCTCACAAACAACCCTGAGAATCCACGGCTTGTAGTAGGGCTGTTCAGGGTGGCTTGTTCTCAAGGTGGCTTATTGTGACATCTGGCAGAGTGATTTCATTGTGGGTTGTTGGGAATGGCTAGAAAGAGGGCCAGCAAGAGCAGCAAAAAACCCCTGCCGCTTCTCGCAATCTCGCTAGTGCCGCTGCTGTTCTCCCTGATCCCTTCTCAGTGCCCTCCACCTCAGGGTGGATTCTTAATTCTTTTGTTTCATAGAAGTCTTGAAGAAAGAACAGCAGAGAGTGTCATGAACATGTTCACAATTTTTATTTATTTACTTATTTTTGGCCCTGTACAAGTGCGCAGGAGTGAATGTCCACTCCTAGAAAATTTCCATAATTTCCCCCTCCATTTTACTACTTTGCCGTGACATTTGCATATGTGTAGCAATCCCACTCACTGCTCTGTAACCCGTATGTATATCTGACAGTTAGCAACAGAGACCAGTGGAGGGAAGTAAGCAAGCACGACGGGGTGGGGGAGCTGAACGTGGCTGGTGGTTGCAGGAGAGAAGTTTTAGGGTTATTACTTCAGAAGAATGTGAAGCAGCCCTTTAAAATCAGGTGTTCGCTAGCAAGGGAAGTGCTAAAGCACTTGTGCAGGACTGACTCCCCCCCCCCCCATTTGTGAACGCGTTCCCACGTTCATAAGGGGTCAGAAAATTATTTCCTTTTTGCAAGCAGATGCAGGAGGATGAGGAAATTTTGCTTGGGAGTGGAAGATGAAACTGAGAAGGACATTGGCAAGGGGTGGGGGATGCTGGGCTCAACAGCAGACAGGCATTCCTGCGCATTGCACAAGACCCTGGAAAAAAAAACAATAATAACAACGGTGAGCACATTCCTGTGTTCATAAGGGCTCAGAAGCTTAAGACCCTGTGGTGATCTGATGTGGGAGGGGGGAGGAGTTTCCCCAGTGAGCCAGCAACCCCGGCGAACTAATTGCAGAAAGGATGCTAATGTAGGGAATGAGGATTTCTTCCGCAAAGGCACCTGGGATACATGCCGGCCGCGGTCAGAAGGACTGAGAAGACTGAGGGAGAAACAAGCCGCGGAAAGCCACCGATAGTCTGCCGGGTGTAATGGACGATCCACCCACCCACTGTGGCTTATTCTCAGGGTGGGTTAGTGTGACATGTGAACTTGCCCACAGATTGGGTTCACATGACATGATAAGCCATGGTGGGTTGTGAGCCATGTTTGTTTCAGAGTGGCTTGTCGTGTTGTCCAAACCTGGCAGGGTGGCTTCAGCATGGTTTGTTAAACATGCGCATTATTGCGCAAGCACCCTGAGAACCCATGGCTTGTTGGATTGTCCAGGGTGGTGACATCTGAACCTGGCCGGGGCAGCTTCAGCACGGTTTGTTCAAAAGGACTACAGAGTCACCTGTCAAGAGTGGGGGAAAACTCAACCACTCCTCATGATCTCGCTTGCTGAACTTTGCCCGGCAACAGCATGTGCTGCTGCCACCTCCCTTCCTCCTCCCCGCTTTTCAGTGCCCTCTGACCCCCCTCCTCCAGTTCTGCGCTTCATTGGACAGTGACCGGCTTGCTTGACGTTCCTCTTCCTAGCAGAGCTGTGTGTGTATGTGTGACTGACTTACCTCTGGTAAGAAGGAAAGGGAAAATGCCTACATGCTGACCCAATGTGAGACCATGGCAATTTGAGAGGGGGGAATTTAATTGTCCCCCTCCCATTTTCATGCTGAAATCTCCCGGGGGGGGGATGGAGGTTAAAAAAGAAAAAAGGTCTCATTTCCGCCAATTTTTAAGCCCCTGACGTATGTGTGGGGGAATATCGGCATGAAAACAGCAGGGGGAAGCTTAAATCTCCCCCTCCCAGATCGCCATGGTCCCAAATTGGGGCTGCACGGGCTTACCCAGAGATAAGTCCATCCCGTGTACAGGCACAGCTCTGCTAGGAAGAGGGGCATTGCTAGTTCCTGCCAAGGGGGCTTTTTTAAGAATCAAAGGGCAGCCAAAAGCTTAAAAAGAAAAGAAATCACACACGTGGGGCTGTGGGTGGGGGGGGAGAAGGCTTTTACTCTTATTGCTCAGAAGAGTATTTGCAGGTGGTAGAGGGTGGAGAAGGAGAAGAGCGGGGAGGGTGCACAAAAGCTGCTTCTCCAGCAGGTGCAGCAAAAGGCTCAAAGACACACACATTTGGTTAAAAAGGCTGCTGACACAGCGAAAACTGCAAGGTCTCCAGGAATATGTGCTGAGAGCAGGCAGGAGCACTAAGGAGGAAATAAACCGCGGCAAGCCATAGAGTGACTGATCATCTGTCAGGCATAATGTGGCTTAGCAAGAGAATAACCAACGTATTTTGAGCATGACTTATCGTGATGTGTGAACCAGCCCTTTGAGTGGGTTTGTGCGGCATGATGAGCCACGGTGAGTTGTGGGCCTTGTTGGTGTTAGCTTGCCTTATTGTGATTTCTGAACCCGATGTGGGTGATTCAGCGTGGTTTGTTAACCATGCACAAGCCACCCACACTGAGAACCCATTGGTTGTTGTTGGGTTGTTGAGGGTGGCACATTTTCAGGGTGCCTTGTCGTGATGTGTGAACCCAGCACAATGGCTTGTCCTAAGCAGCTACAGAACCTCCTGGCAAGAGTGGTGAAAAGTCCCGGCTGCTCCTCGAGATCTCTTTAGTGCAGCTGGCTGGGGCATGCTGGGAGTTGTAGGCCAAAAACATCTGGGGACCCAAGCTTGGAGAACACTGTTCTAGTGCCACTTCCAGACTCTTTCCTTCATTCTAATTGATGTCTGCCCCTCTACTGATACAGAAATGACACTTGTGGATGGGGAAAGGAAGCGGATGCGTTCAGGACATCCCCGTTTGCTTTGCAAGTGCGCAAGTGCGCAGATTCTCCTGTCTGCTATGTACAGTCTGCTTTGTCAATTTCCTTGTAAATTACCTACTCCACTTGGATGCTTCCACTGACAGTGAATTCTGACAAAAGAAGCACCGAAGTGGAGTAGGCCATGTATAAAGAAATTGACAGAGTGAATGTACTACTTCAGACTGTACATAGCAGACAGGAGAATCTGCACACTTGCGCACTTGCAAAGGACCAGGAAAAATAATAATGGATTATTTAGATCCATGCCAGTCAGGCTTCAGGCCTGGACATGGGGTGGAAATGGCCTTGGTTGCCTTGGTGGATGATATGAGGAGGGCCTTGGATAGGGGTGGATGCTCCTTCCTAGTCCTCCTCGATCTCTCAGCAGCTTTTGATACCACGGTATCCTCCTGGACCGCCTGGAGGGGTTGGGTATTGGAGGCACTGTGTTGCAGTGGTTCTGGTCCTTCCTCTCTGGAAGGTACCAGAGGGTAGATCTTGGGGAGGAGGTTTTGGACCCTCGGCCGCTCACTTGTGCGGTGCCGCAGGGTTCCATCCTCTCCCCAATGTTATTTAACATCTACCTAAAGCCGCTGGGAGCTATCATCAGGAGGTTTGGGGTGTGCTGTCATCAATATGCGGATGACATGCAGCTCTACCTCTCCTTCAAGTCCTCACCAAGGTTGGCTGTTGAGACCCTGTCCAAGTGCCTGGAGGCAGTGGGTGGCTGGATGGGAAGGAACATGTTGAAACTGAACCCCAACAAGATCGAGGTACTTCTGGTGAGAGACAGGGGGAGGTTAGGGGAGGTTGACCTGGTACTGAATGGAGTACATTTGCCCCTGAAGGACCAGGTCCGCAGCTTGAGGGTCATTCTAGACTCCCAGCTGTCCATGGAGGCTCAGGTGTCAGCTGTGAGCCGGGTGGCGCTGTATCAACTCCATCTGATACGGCAGCTGCTGTATCAACTCCATCTGATACGGGACCTTCCTAATCATCTGCTCCCATCAGTGGTTCATGCCTTGGTCTCCTCTCAGTCTTGCCTAGACTGCTGTAATGTGCTCTATGTGGGGTTACCCTGGAAGACAGTTCAGAAGCTACAGCTGGTACAGAATGTGGCGGCTCACCTGGTTAAAGGCAGCCACCAGCGAGATCACATCACACCAATGCTTAAGGAGTTGCACTGGCTACCAGTTGCTTGCTGAGCTGAATTCAAGGTGCTGGTTTTGACCTTTAAAACCCTACACGGCTTTGATCTCCAGCAACATCAAGTAGGCCGCTCAACAAGATCTGCCACGGATGGCCTCGGTCTCCTCCTTGTCCCATCAGCCAGAGCAGCCAGGCTGGTGGGGACTAGGAAGAGGGCCTTTTCTGTGGCGGCCCCCAAGTTATGGAACTCCCTCCCTAGTGACCTTCACCATGTCCCCTCCGTGATGAGCTTCCGCCGTGCATTAAAAACGTGGTATTTCAGGTGGGAATATGGGGTGGGTTAGGATTTTTAAAAAAAAATTCTATACTGTTTTAATTGTGTTATGTTTGTTTTATTATTGTATTGTTTGAATTGTACATTGCCCAGGGTGGCCAGGTGGCCGGCCAGATGGGCGATTCACAAGTGTAATAAGTAAATAAATAAATAACCAAATAAAATAAAATAAAATAATAAGGATAATAATTAAAAAGTTATGAACACATTTGCATACCTCTGAAGTGCTGGGGGGAAAAGGGGGGGGGGAGATGGTGAATGATGTAATTGTTCCAAAAAGTGGTCACGATTCATAAGTGCAACAATAGCTCCATCCCCTTCAGCCACCACTTGCTGAAGTGCTGAAGTGGGGGGCGGAGGCGGGGGAACTGGCAAATGTCAGTTCAAGCCTTAATACAGGGAGAGGATGGAATTGACAAGTGGGATTTCAAGGTGTACAGAGGGGATATTGATTTGTACTGCTGAAGAAACTAAATAGCAGACAGGTGAATGTGCACATCTGCACACCTGTGAATGACAGAACGTTTTTAAAAGAAACCTGAGCCCATTTGGATACTTCCAAAGCACCAGGGTGGGGTGGGCAAAGGTTGTGAATGGAAAAATTATGGTGAAAAGGGGTAGCAATCGGAGGCGGTAGGAAGCAGGAAAAGTTTCCCTCCCCCATAGGGATAAGGATGCAAGAGGGGTTGTGCTGCAAAGGACCATGGGAGTGGACCGGGGGACTAAGGGGGAAACAAGCCACAGCAAACCACAGAGTGCCCGGTTGTCTGTTGGGAGTAGCATGGGTTAGTCAGCGAACAATAAACTCACTGTGGCTTATTTTCAGGGTGGTTTATCATGATGTGCGAACCGACCCTCTCTCTATCCAGTTTTATTTCTAAGCAGCAGGGAGACAGGAAAACTCCACTAGAGGCTAGGAAGAAAAATCAAACCTAAGAGATAACACTCTATTCCAGTGTTCTCCAAGCTTGGGTCCCCAGATGTTTTTGGCTGGGAGTTGTAGGCCAAAAACATCTGGGGACCCAAGCTTGGAGAACACTGCTCTATTCATTACAACCCTTCCTGCATTCTATTTCTGTAAGCCCTGTCACAGTACCATGAACGACATATCCAGTGTCCCTATGTAAATATTTGTAGATAACGTAAAGGTTCCAAAATTTCTAAACACTACTGACACATTTGATATATGCGATAAACTGTGTATATATGTATCTGTTTGTCATTAGAATCCTCCTTCTGGCTTGCCCAAACTGAAGCCATCAATACGCACACCTCTCATACAAGCCTGCTCTCCCTTATATGATCCAGAAAGTAATATAAATTTATACTGGAGCACCCTACTTGAATGCTTACATTTTATAATTTTCACGATTGCTCCCGAAATGGAGATACAATCTTGTATCTACAAATGTGCTAAAACTCTAATAATAAAGGATACATTAGGACACAGATTTGCACTGTAGTTCCGGGAACCAAATTTTGCATTATTTTTTTTTGCCTGTTAAATTTTAATATGCATGGTGATTCCCATCAATGTACTGTACTTGTATTGCAAGATGTCACTTGTATATCAAGTAATAAATAAATAAATAAATAAATATTTTAAAATTTGCTTGTCTTGCAAAACCCTCTCAAACCAAGTTACTTGTAATCCAAGGTATTACTGTATACTAATGTAAGTCACTCCATGGTAACTCATTAGGCTGTGTCCCTGGATGAAGGGCCCGCCCACATTCCTGACAATCACAACCCAGCAAAAAAAAAACTGACACAGGCTGCTAGCGGATGCTTTTACAGCTCTCTGCCTTGTGGGGTGTTACAGCGCTAAAGTAATGGACAATGCTGGCCATGGTTAGTCTTCCCCCAGGAACTGACTTTGGGAGGCCCTCTAGGAGGCTGTTTTACAAGAGACCTATACCCCAGGGGTAAAGTACAAGCTTTGCATACAGAAAGTCCTGGGTTCAATCCTTGGCCTCAGAAGCAAAAATGGAATTTGCAAAGAACTGGAAAACACCCTCAGTGTATTCTGTTGATGGTTGGTATGGATTGGATAGGAAGGGTCTGCCAAACAGCATTAGCTGAAAAAATAATGTCCCATAGAAGATTGTTCAGAGGAGTGATTAAGGATGATGATTTCATGGAAACATGGTTCCCGTTGATCACATATACTAATGAAGGCAAATACAGTAATACCTTGGATTGCAAGTAACTTGGTTTGAGAGCGTTTTGCAAGACAAGCAAATTTTTAAATATTTA
This sequence comes from Shinisaurus crocodilurus, assembly GCA_021292165.1. NCBI lineage: Eukaryota > Metazoa > Chordata > Lepidosauria > Squamata > Shinisauridae > Shinisaurus > Shinisaurus crocodilurus. The sequence goes on along the minus strand of CM037876.1, from coordinate 113,727,605 downwards.
TTTAATTTTTTTTTACTTGATATACAAGTGACGTCTTGCAATACAAGTACTGTAGTACGGCTTAAATTAAAAATCTCTGTACACATTTTTTGGGGGGGATTTCGTTTTGATATAAGAGTGTTTTGGATTACAAGCACGTTTCCGGAACGAACTATGCTCTCAATCCAAGGCACGACTGTATGGTTTACATCCCCCAGATTCTCAAGCAACTTTCTGAACTGTTTCCTGACTCCCAGCGGAGCAGAAGCCCAGGAGAGAGGCTCCAGCTGTTTTTGGGGACTACATAGGCAAGCAGGCTCCCAGAGCGTGAGCGATCAGAGCAAGCGAACAGGGAGAGCAAACAGGAGTTTGCCAGTGGAGTTTGGCAGAGGAGGTCAAGGGGGAGGGGTCCCTAAGAATTGTTCTTGTTTGTTTGTTTTGTTTTGTTCTTGTAACACACACTTAAATACCAGGGGGACTCTGTTGTTAACCTTCAGGGAAGGCAGGACAAGGCACAGGCCATTCCACTACAAAAAGAAAGGTAGAACCAAAAGGGAATAGAGACTATGGATGGAAAAGACACTCCAGTGGTGGTGACCTGCAATGTTTGTGCAATGTTTGTTTTCCTGCCTGAGATCAACATGGCCTACACATGCAACTAGTGCAGCTGGTTGCACTGTCAGAAGAATAAGTTAGAGGACTGGAGCGACGAGTGTCAACCCTCAGGAGTATAAGAGAAAGTGAGGAGTTTGTAGACAGAACGGTGGAACTATAACAGCAAAGCAAAGTACAGGAGCCAGAAGAGCAACAACAAGCTGAGGCAGAATCGGAGAATGCTGAGGTGAGAAAAAATGAAGTAGAGGAAACTCCCTGGAAAAGGGTAATTGTTAGGAGCAGAAGAACTAGAAGACATTCTGCACCAGTGGAAGCAGTGGAACTATGGAACCGCTTCCAGAATCCAGATACTTGAGGACGAGACCGGAGGACAGTCTGCAGAGGAAGAATTACAGGGTACCCCATGTGACAGTGAGCAAGAGGCTGAAGGTCAGTCAAGTGGAGGCAGTGAGTGAAACCAAGGCCTACAACAAGAGGAGGAGAAGAGTACTAGTTGTGGAAGCCCTCTTGAGGAGGATTGAAACCGAAGTATGTCACGAAGACCCATGGACTCGCCAGGTGTGCTGTTTCCCCAGGGGATTTAAAGATGTGACTGAACGGTTGCCAAGGCTCTTAAACCCACTGACATGTATCCCTTTCTTCTCATCTACATGGGAACAAATGATACCGCCAAGCGGAGCTACAAAAAAATCACTTCAGACTTTGAAGACTTGGGAAGGAAACTCAAGAACTTTGGGGCCCAGATAGTTTCCTCATCCATCCTTATAGTACTTAGAAGAGGAATAAAAGGGGAAAGTAAAATATTCTGGGTGAATGACTGGCTATGAAGGTGGTGCTGCCATGAGAGATTTTGATTCTGGGGACCACAGGCTACACTTCCTGGAAGATGGGCTGCTGGCAAGGGATGGGTTGCACCTCACAAGGACTGGGAAGAATGTGTTTGGCCACAGCATGAGGAACTTCATCAGGAGGGCAATGGGACACATCTACATACCCCCCAGTAGCTTCCCCTGGCAGCCTCAAAGAGCTACAAATCACCCTCAAGCACTGGGGGGGGGGGCGCCAGGATGCCCTGGCAGTCTCAAAGAGCTGCCAAGTACTTTCAAGCACCCAGGGGCACCAAGATCCTGGCAGGAGGAGCCGGTTCTACCTGTCAACAGGAAGGGAGGAAGGAATGAGGGGAGGAGGTAAAAGCAGGGCCGGCGCTACCGCTAGGCAGACCCAGGCGGCTGCCTAGGGCGTGTGGCGGAAGAGGGCGCAGAAACGCTGCGCTCCTTCCTCGCTGCCGCCACGCTCCTGCCCCGCCTGCCGCCTCCACCACGCCTCCCCGCCCGCCCGCCGCTGCCACCGCCGCCGCTGCACCTCCTCCCCCTACCTACCTTCGCGTCGTTTCCAGAGCCCCGCCGGCGTTGTTTTGGTGGGAGGAACCAGGGCAACAGGGCTTAAACAGCCCTGTTGCCCTGGTTTCCCTGGCAAAAAAAAAAAGCGCGGGGGTCCCGTCGCATTGGAGGAGGTGGCAGCGGTAGCAGCAGCAGCCAGCAGCCAGCAGCGGGGGGGGGGAGGTAGGTGGCGGCGGCGGCGGCGGCGGCGCGGGGGGGTTGCAGAGCAGGGCTGCTTTGCTCCAGAGCCCCCCCCCGGCACGAGAGGGGGGGCGCTAAATATAATTTGGCCTAGGGCGCCAAACAGCCCTGCACCGGTCCTGGGTAAAAGAGGAGCACCAAGCCCCAGTAAGTTGTTGGAAATTGGGTGCAGGGATGCACGGACCGTCCGTGACTTCAGTCAGGACAACGAAACAACCCCGGGCAAAGCACTCGGTAACTGCTGTAAGCCTGAATGACTTGCAATGAGCCTCTTTCTAGGAACTTAGGTCTTTTAAGGTCAATGCAGTCTATGCCTGTCTGCAAAACTTCTTTCCTATAAATGTGTATTGGAGTTGCACGCTCCATTAAGTTTTATAGACTCCCCTTGTTATGGTGGAGTTCATATCTGTATGTTTTGCTACTCTCCATTAAACTAGTTATAAACAAATTCCTGTGCCTCGTCAATTTCAACTCTCGCTCAGTGTCAATGAGAAGCTGATGGCTTCTCTTTAGCCAGGGACCGCTTAAAGGGAGTTTTCTCAGTACTGGTTAACCCGTTAACTCCTGAACTCATGCAAAGGACCAGCGGCAGTCCTTCACATATACTGTACTTGAGTTCTTGATTCTAAAGGAAGCAAAAGCTGAGTGTAGCCAAACACGTACCCTGGATTTTAGGAAAGCCAATTTTAATAAACTCAGAACAATTATAAGTAAGGTCCCATGGCAAGCAACTCTAATGAGAAAAGGAGCCCAGGATGGGTGGGAGTTTTTTTAAAAAGGAAATTCTTAAGGAACAATGGCAAATAATTCCCACAAGGAAAAAAGGCAGAGAGCAACAGAAGAAGCCAATGAGGCTTCACAAAAAACCCAGAGATGACCTGAAAACAAAAAAGGACACATATAGGATGTGAGAGGAAGGCCAGGCTACAAGGGAAGAGTACAGGCAGGTAGCACAGAACTGCAGGAATAGTGTCAGGAAGGCTAAAACTGCTGAGGTTAGCCAGGGATACTAAAAGCAGCAAAAAAGCTTTCTTTAGATATGTACATAATAGAGGAAAGAAATGGTGGTTCAACTATGCAGTGAGCAGGGCTTTTTTTCTGGTGGAACTCACCGGAACTGAGTTCCAGCACCTTTTCTTCTATTAATTGCATAACAATTTAATCGCCATCTACTCCCGAGGAAATGTAATCCAAGAGTTCCAGTACCTTTTTCTCCAGAAAAAAAGCACTGGCAGTGAGTATGGCAAAATGATAACAGATGACAAAGAAAAGGCAGAAGAGTTCAATTCCTACTTTGGCTTGGTCTTCTCCCGAAAGAGGGTCTATGTCCATCCCCCCCCCCGGCAAATGGTCAGGGAACACCTGATTACTTTGAATGAGTTCAAATCTCCAGGGCCTGATGAACTGCATCCTAGAGTAATAAAGGAACTGGCAGAAGAACTCTCAGAACCACTGTCTATCATCTTTGAGAAATCATGGAGGATGGGTGAAGTGCCAGATGACTGGAGGAGGGCAAATGTTGTTCCTATCTTCAAAAGGGGCAAGAAGGAGGAACCTGGGTACTACAGACCAGTCAGTCTGACATCAATCCCTGGGGAAATTCTGGAGCAGATTATAAAGGAGTCAGTCTGCAAGCACCTTGAAAACAATGCAGTGATTATTAGAAGCCAACATGGATTTATCAAGAACAAATCCTGCCAGACCAATCTGATCTCATTTTTTGATTGGGTAACCTCCCTTGTGGACTGTAGGAATGCTGTGGACATAATATATCTTGACTTCAGCAAAGCTTTAGACAAAGTGCCTCATGTCCTGATCAGCAAGCTAGCTAAAAGTGGGCTAGATGGAACAACTATCAGGTGGATCCACAATTGGCTACAGAATCGGACTCAAAGAGTGCTTATCAATGGTTCCTTCTCAAACTGGGGAGATGTAACGAGCGGGGTAACACAGGGCTCGGTCCTGGGCCCAGTGCTCTTCAACACTTTTATTAATGACTTGGATGAGGAGGTGCAGGGAATGCTTATCAAATTTGCAGATGACACAAAGTTGGGTGGAACAGCTAATACTCTGGAAGACAGAAACAAAATTCAAAGCGATCTCAATAGGCTGGAGCGCTGGGCCAAAAACAACAGAATGAAATTTAATAGGGATAAATGCCAAGTGCTGCACCTAGGGAAAGGAAACCAAATGCACAGTTACAGAATGGGGGACACTTGGCTCAACAATACTACAAGTGAGAAGGATCTTGGAATTGTTGTAGATCACGAACTGAATATGAACCAGCAATGCAATGTGGCGGCAAAGAAGGCAAACGCTATTTTGGGCTGCATTAATAGAAGTATAGCTTCCAAATCATGTGAAGTGATAATTCCCCTTTACTCAGCACTGGTTAGGCCTCATCTTGAGTACTGTGTCCAGTTCTGGGCACCACACTTTAAGATGGATGTAGACAAACTGGGTTCAGAGGAGGGCAACAAGGATGATCAAGGGACTAGAAACAAAGCCCTATGAGGAGAGACTGAAAGAACTGGGCATGTTTAGCCTTCAGAAGAGGAGACTGAGGGGAGATATGATAGCACTCTTCAAGTACTTGAAGGGTTGTCACACAGAGGAGGGCCAAGATCTCTTCTTGATCATCCCAAATTGCAGGACATGGAATAATGGGCTCAAGTTACAGGAAGCCAGATTCCAGTTGAACATCAGGAAAAACTTCCTGTCTGTTAGAGCAATACGAGAATGGAACCAACTACCTAGGGAGGTGGTGGGCTCTCCCACTCTGGAGGCATTCAAGGTACAGTTGGACAGCCATCTGTCATGGATGCTTTGACATGGATTCCTGCACTGAGCAGGGGGTTGGACTCGATGGCCTTATAAGGCCCTACCAACTCTACTATTCTATGATTATATGTGTGTATGTATGTATATATTTATACAGAGGGAGGGAGGGGGAGAGAGAGGGGGGGAGGGAGAGGGAGAGGGGGGAGAGAGAGAGAGAGAGAGAGAGAGAGAGAGAGATGTAAAATGGCACTACAGCAGCTCTGGATCCACTATGGATGTAGTCAGTCTTAAGTTAAAATATATAAGAAAGATAGGCCCCTTCTAACTCTACTATTCTATGATTCTAACTGGTATACTATACTTACCTGAAAGCAAAACAATGAAAGTTACAGATGTTAATGAAGGCACTATACAGTCATGCCTTGGATTGAGAGCATAATTCGTTCCGGAAACGTCCTTGTAATCCAAAACACTCTTATATCAAAACGAAATCCCCCCCAAAAAATGTGTACAGAGATTTTTAATTTAAGCCGTACTACAGTACTTGTATTGCAAGACGTTGCTTGTATATCAAGTAAAAAAAAATTAAATAAATATTTAAAAATTTGCTTGTCTTGCAAAATGCTCTCAAACCAAGTTACTTGCAATCCAAGGTATTACTGTACTTATATCTAGTTTGTTTTTTAATTGCTGAAGTTCCTTTTGGAGTTCTTATGATTCACAAACATTCTTTTTAGTAAATATAAAAAGACAATAAAGAATGATTTCCAAAAAACTGGATCTCAGCATCTCTAGTTAAAAGGCTCTTAGGTAACAGGGCCTCTGCCTGAGACCTTGCAAGCTGCTGCTGGCCGCAGTCGATTGCAGCGTACTAGATCATCTCGCTCATCGTAAGGTTCATATGTTCATGTGGAATGATTATCACTAGGAACGTGTTTAGAAGGAAGCCCCTTTGAAAAGCAGTCCAACAACCCACAGTTGGGGTGACAGATGAAGGGCTGGAGTTGCCAGGGGCCTCGTAGCAGAAGAGGCCACTGTCCAAGTGTATCCTGAGGGAGCTTCCCGGATTGAGCTAGGCTCCCTCTTGTCATCTGCTCTGAGGCCTCCGGCATCATCAGACCATCCCTTCCACATAATGAAGACCAAGGGTAGCCAGGTGTCTTCTCTTCCCTTATTTTTTGAAGGTGCCCTTTATTTGAAGGGTGGAGTCCTGTCCAAGTCCGGTACAGAGATAACCATCAGAAGGAAGAGCCAGGCTTTGAAGTTGCCCATCAACAGCACATGGGCAGCAAACTGAGCAAGGCACACAGGTCACCTGGGTATAGTCCTCCTCACTATGCTGAGATGTGCTGCATTTCTAATTCAATCAAAATAATTATTTTTAAACTTGCATCTATACGTAGAAATTATCAAATGCAAATTTGTTTTCCCCCTTTGCCCTCTTTTTTAGTGATGCATGTCCTCTTTTTGGGTGATTCACAAGTAGCCACTCTATCTGGATCAGATGAGGTGAGGCTTCCAGCGTGCCTCAAGTGGCAAGGTGATATTGTCACTCCTTTGGTGCACCGGAGATCTCAGACCCATGCAAGCCTGCATGGGATTGCTATAAGGCAGTGTTCTCCAACCTTGGGTCCCCAGATGTTTTTGGCCTACAACTCCCAGCATGCCCTCAGATAACCCATGGCTTTAGACAACCCTCAGATAACCCATGGCTTGTTTTAGGTTAACCCAGTGTTCTCCAACCTTGGGTCTCCAGATGTTTTTGGCCAGAACTCCCAGCATGCCCCAGCCAGCATAACATAGCTGGCTGAGGCATGCTGGGAGTTGTAGGCCAAAAACATCTGGGGACCCAAGGTTGGAGAACACTGCTGTAAAGCCTGTGGCATGCTGAGAAGATCGTGATGTCACCAGGAGGACTCCAGCTTACCTAGAAATCACTGACATTCCTAAATATAGATATTCTACATATAGGTGTTCTAAGGCTGCCATCCTACACACACACACACACACACACACACACACACTTATCTTGGAGTAAATCCCACTGAACTCAATTAGGACTTACTTCTAAGTAGTTGTGCATATGATTGTACTGTATAGAGACCAATAATGTATCTTTAATATCTTCAGAGTGCACGTACACATTAAATGTCAGAATTAGAGACATGACTTTCTGAGTTCTATTGTAGTCTGAGCTGAATACATTATGCGCTGAGTCACCAAAGAGATGTAATTTTGCTTTGGCAAAAATTGTTCCTGTTATATTCATAGGCATGAAATGTATTTCTTTGGAGGAATATATAGCAAATTCAGTTGCATCAACATCATTAACAATTCAGTGTCACTGACCATAGGGCATGCCTTTCGAAAATAGTTTGGTTGATTAAGTTTACTATATCCTGAAGCCTTACTTTTAGCACTGTGTTTTAGGTTCTACATATAATATGTGGTTTGTAGCAAGAAAATATTCTCTGTCAGCCAATTTAAAACATTTTTAATTTTGTTAAACGTTTATTTATTTATTTTATTTAGGGTGCAATCCTATGGCTGCATCTCATCTTATCCATCCAGCTCATCTATTCCTCAATCTTCTATCATTAAGTATTGATCCTGTACTTATTAATTATTTATTGTTTATGTTGGGTTTCAGAAAAGAAGAAGTTTTGAGTCGTACAGAAGTGGACTGCGTGTGAGTTTAACTGCCTGGACAGACACACAGCCCCACGTGTGCTGAGGCCAGAACAGTGAAAAAACAGCCATCTGGCAGGCCCAGTGACTCTGGCCACACCCTGTCCCATGTATCTACGACTAGGCCTCGCTTTCAGCCATGCTTTGGACATACAGCTAGGGCCAGAACCAGAGCACAGACTCCAGATTCTTTGCACCTCCAGTATTATGGCAGAACCCAAGAACCCATGGATGGAGCTTCTGCTAGGATTACAGTTCAAGCAACTCAGGCCCTAAAAGGGGACAGATCCAGAAAGCCAACTGGACTAACCCGAAAGGCCCAGGAAGCATATGAAGCTGAGAAAGATCAGTACCAGGAGAAGGCAGAGAAGGCCTGGGACAAGGCAGAACAAGCTATATATATATATATATATATATACACTCACAAGTGCTGCAGATGAAGCTGGGATTCAACTAACTGCAGCCCAGCTGAGGTCCAACTACCTGCACTACCAACTGTTGTCTGGAAAATATCTCTCCCTCCTAACAAAACTCAATACAGATGCAGGTTTGGGGAATGAGCTATTCAGGAGACCATCAGTCAGGACTGAGACAACATTGCAAAGAGAGCTATCGCGGAAGCAGAAAGCAGAGCTGGTCACTTGCAAGAGACAGGTGCACAACGCTCCCACTCCTCCAGGCACTCCACTAGGTCAACGAGATCTGTACGTTCAGATTTATGTTCAGTCAGCACAGCTGTTACTGAAGCACGGGCTGAAGCAGAAGCTGCACGGGGCACAGGTCTCTTATGGCAAAAAAGAAGCCACCAAGTGGCAGCTGCTGCTGCGGCCACCATTGCCAATACAGCACGAAGGAAGGCCGAGCTGGAAGCCAGCCCAGAAGCCCTGCGTCTGGACGGGAAAGCAGGGGCAGCTGAGGCCCAAGCCAAGGTTCTTGAAGCAGCTGCAGGACAGGATGGCGGGGAATCAATCGATGGAATTGATTCAGAAGTTTCCACCCAATGCGTAACAGACTATGTGTTCAACCACAGCATCACGTACACCCATAACGCAGACACACCCAAGGTATGCTTCACTACAGATGCAAATAATTCCTACAGTGATCCAGACACATGTATGCATACAGAAGCACCACAACTGATTTGCGATCCAAACATTCATGCGCGGGAAGATGTGCTGCCTTGGGCTCAGACTCTAATCATCTCTGAAAATTAGGTTCAACTGCTAAAATACCACCACAGAAGGCGTCAGACATGCACTCTCTGCATCCCCTCTACATATCTCATCAGCAGAACTCAGCTCCACCATCCAGTCCTGACACTCCAAGCCGTCTACAAACTACTGCGCCACCCCACAGTATGAGGCAAACACCTCAACCAACTCAGTCTGAGGCCTCCAGTATGACAGATCTTGCTCAGTATTTGATCTGTCATGAACTTGTCAACATAGGACTTGCCAAGTTTGATGATCATCCTGAAAACTATAGAGCAGTGTTCTCTAACCTTGGGTCCCCAGTTGTTTTTGGCCTACAACTCCCAGCATGCCCCAGCCAGCTATGCTGGGGACCCAAGGTTGGAGAACACTGCTATAGAGCATGGCAGTCCACATTTCAGAATGCTACCAGGGACCAAGATATCACTGCAGGTGCGGAGCTCGACCTGCTGGGCAAATGGTTAGGCAACGAGTCCTCAATCCATGGTAAGAGGCTCCAGTCAGCACATGTGAGCAACTCCGCAGCTGCTCTGAAAGCAGTATGGGAAAGGCCAGAGGACTAGGAGTGTTATGGCAGACCCAAGGTGATTGAGGACACATTCCATAAAAAAGTAGAGAACTTTCCTAAGATCTCAAACAAGGGCAATTTGAAATTATGAGAACACTGAGAGACCTGTTGCTAGAGCTTGAGTCAGCCAAAGCTGACCCATACCTAACAGGACTCAGCTGTCTAGACGCAGCTCGTGGAGTAAACCCTATCATGGAAGAACTGGCACACAACTTACAAGAGAAATGAATCTCACTAGGCTCAAAATATAAAAAGAAGTGTTTTTCCTCCTTTCTCATTTTTCTCAACGTTCATCCGTGACATGGCCAAGGTCAAGAATGACTCAAGCTTCTCCTTAGGAACAGCCAGTACAACCTACCTCAAGAATGAAAAGCCATTCGCAAGAGATAGCAAGAGATAGCAGAGCCCCTGTTTCAGTCCACAAAACAGATGTGACTCTTACCACATCCAAGCCTAAGAAAACAGAGGACCCAGACAAGCAGTGCCCTCTACACAAGAAGCTTCATCCTCTAAAGAAATGTTGGGGCTTTAGAGAGAAGCCTCTAGAGCAGTGTTCTCCAACCTTGCGTCCCCAGATGTTTTTGGCCTACAACTCCCAGAATGCACCAGCCAGCGTAGCCAAAAACATCTGGGGACCCAAGGTTGGAGAACACTGCTCTAGAGGAACACAGAAACCATGACCATTTTCAAACAACTGAAGTCAAACCATTGTTTATTTCCCTGAAATGTTGATGAATATATTACTGGCAAAAGGAAAAACTGTAAGTATATTATGGGTGCACAAAAATGGATTCCGCTGACAACTATACTTCAAGGGGAAGCTTTTAAAATGTTGTATCTCAGCCATTTTGTGGCTCAACTTTTAAAAATTTGGCCAACTTATACCTGTCATGAAGGAGAAATTCTATGCAAGATTTCATGAAGCTGGGATAAAGTTGTTTCCAACGGCGTCATTTCTCTAGTGCAAAGCTTCTACTGCTTGTGGAACCTGCCCCCCCCCTCCATCCTTGCACTAGTGTTGAATCCAGTACTTTGATTCTTGGGTAAGCTATTGTGCAAGCCAGTGCACAAGGCGTTTTACAGGTGATTGCACAAGCTGTTCTTCAGGCCACTGCACAAAGCTGTTTCACGGGGCCGGCCCAAGACCTCCTGCCACCGAAGGCATTGCCTGGGGGAGGAGCACGCGCTGCTGCGCGGGCAAGGCGGGAGAGGAGTGTCAGCAGGCATCGCCACCACATGACAGGGAGAAAGAAGCACAAGCTGCCGCCGTTGGGGGCGGGGAGGAGCATGAGCGCCGTTGCTGCACGGGGGAGGAAGGAAAATGGGCGGCGGCGGCGGCTGCTACTGCGTAGGGAGGAGTGAGGAGGAGTGTGAGCCGCTGTGCGGGGAGGCCCCCTCTTCCCACTTCCCCTTCTCACCTGCCAGCTACCCCCACTCGCCTTCTCCTCAGTACCTCGCTCTGAGGTGTCCACGAGGCACTGGCAGAGAGGTGGCCCTGCAGCAGCACCGGCACTCTCCAGGGCTGCCTCCCTGCCAATGCCGTGCTCTCATGAAGGATTCCTCAGAGTGAGTCAGCTGGGCGAGGTGGGCTCCCCAGAGAGCCTACGCACCTGATGCCTCACTCCAAGGGGTCCTCAGAGTAAGGCATCAGGTTCAGCAGCACTCTTGGGAGCTGTGCCGAGCACCCTTTTTCTGGGGCCTTTCTTTTCTTGTGCAGGACCCCAGGATAGATTTTTAAAAGCAGTTTAGCAGTGCCAATCCTCCCAAAACACATTTATATGCAAATCTGATATTTGTCCCAAAGGATGAGAGACCTCCCCTTTAACCATACAGAAGTAACCATACCTCCTTCTGCGCATAATCCAGAGTTCAGCTGGGTTTTCCATTAGGAGTTCTGGCTGAAAGGACACTCATCGTACCAGAGATCAAAAGTGTGTTCACGGTTCTGAAATCTTCCACATCTGGACATTAATCCAACTGAAGTTTAAATTGGTGTCAAATATGTTATTCTTTCCCTGGAGAGAGAAAATGATAATGTTTTGTTCAGGGCTCACAACTGGCGGCACCCACCCCCTTTCGGCCTCCTGGAATCAATTACGTGAGAAATGGATCATGTGCCCAGTCCCAGTCCACCACCAGGACCTGACGATCTAGAAGACCCTCTTCTTCCTCTCTCTTTTTATTTAACCAGATAAACCTGTAACTGAAACTGCCAGTTTGCTATGCAACAGAAACAGTCCACCACCCCAAGGAAATGTTTTATTTCCAATCCTCTGTTTTAACCAGTGTTTACAAGCAGTCAATTCTACCTGCAGCAAGACTCACACATTTCAGTGAAACCTGCCTTTAACAAATCAAGGGGAAGAAGGGTAATGCACCACGGCCCCCCATCTTTTTAGAAGTCATTTCCCCCATTAAAAGAAAAAAGAAAAAAAGACCTGCAGCACCATGGACAGCAGCAGAGTCTCTGGAGGACAGCTACGGTAGTTAATGAACCATGCTCTGCATGTATTCAAAAGCAATTGCCACAATGGGAGATCAATAATTTCATTAATCTCTGTGGTTGTGTTGCTGCCTTTCCAATCACCCCCTTCCCAGGGCACAGCTGGCTTCAAAATGAAAGGAAAAAGGGTACAGAATGCACCGTTCATAGCGGTCCATCTAAACAACCAAACACCACTCACGTATGTATACACCCTACCTTTGCAGTCACTGTCTTGAGGGATATCACTTTCTGCCGTTGATTTTGTCCAAGGTTCTCTCATTTCCCATGACACACACATTGTCTGCTCACCTCAAATGCTTCAGATCCCGAGGAAAGACAGAAATTTGGATGGAAACCTGCAGCTGTCTCATGCTGACGTCCTGGTTGCTATGGTGCCGTGTGATTGTTGAAGGGGATTATTTTCTTCAGCAACGGTCACCATGGGGCCCCTGACAATTAGAAAAAAGATGGATGGGGGAGCAAAAGGGGGAAGGAGAGAGCAAATGTATGAAGATGTGTATGGAAGAAGCAGAAGGCATTTGGTTAATTTTGACGAAACAGGATTTCTGAAGCAGGATTCCTTCTTAAACCTTTGCTTTCAGTTAAAAGAGACAGGATTGGTTATAAACTCTGTAATCTCAGCATGTGCTTTATTCAGTCTGTTAGCATGCATTCTGATCTTGAAAAACACTTACTTAAGCTGTGCTAAATGGGTGTTTAAAAGATCAAGAGCTGTGGAATCTCAGCTCTTATTTGTTTGCCCCTGTTATTGAGGAACACAGCCTTACTGTCATTTGCAGTATACTCCTAATGCGTTGACTCTAGAAACCTCCATGTTGCCCAGGTCAAGTATGTCACATAAAAGCTTGGACATGCAGGGCAATATAGCAGATGTGCATGGGCTGTCCTTGTTTGGTGTACACCAGGGTTCTCCAACCTTGGGTCCCCAGATGTTGCTGGACTACAGCTCCCAGAATCCCTTGCCATTAGTCGTGCTGGCTGGGTATGCTGGGAGCTGTAGGCCAGCAACATCTGGGGACCCAAGGCTGGAGAGCCCTGGTGTACACACTAGGTGGAGTCTCCACTCCTCTGCAGTGGGTGTGGGACCTCCTGCTCAAGCCATTCCAGGCACACCCCTGATTAGCCATCCATAGCCCTCAAGAGGGAAAGCCCAATGCCGGGGCACTGCGACCACTGGCTATTTTTATTATTTTTTTGTACTCAGAAAGTTATGGCTCAAGGGAATCCAACAAGGCATTGCCAGCCTTTGCTCCCCCATCATCATCACTTCTCCATGTCCTTAACAGAGTGTACTTTGAGGACTAGGATACTTAGGGTACAATCCTATCGCAATGCCCATAATGCCCCAAACACGGAGGCTTACGGTCATCCTATGCAGAGCAGGAGGAGAAGTGGAGGTGATTTCGCTAGATGGGCTTTTTGGCCCATCTAGCTGGAACGTTTTGGAGTGGGAGCGAAGGAGGCTGGAGAAACTTCAGGATACTTTGCATCCTGGTCTCTCCAATCTCCTTCCCTCCCCACCCACTGAAACACCCCCTTTTATCCCTCTCCGAGGTTGTCTTCCTGACCTTGGAGAGCAGCTGGTGTGGTCCTTTCCATGCTGGCTGCAAGGGGGAGGGGGAGGGGAATCGGAGCTCTGATTCCCAGCTCTGAGATCAGAGCACTGTCTCCAGCCCTGGATCTGGGAATCCAGATGATCCTATGGGCTCTCAGACACTGTCAAGGGGCCATAGGATGGCTCCCTAAGAGCCATCCTATGGCCCTCTGACCTTGCCTGGGAGGCTATAGGATTATTTGGAGCACCAGCTCCCGGGTCCTGCAAGCTCGGAGCCGGGACTCTGAATGCCACGCGAGCTTGTCTGAGCATGGAAAGCTAAGCAGGGTCAAGCCTGGTTATTACTTGAATGGGAGACCCCTCCTCTAGTTTCCTGTATTGAGCAGGGGGTTGGACCCAATAGCCTTGTAGGCTCCTGGGAGTTGTAGGCCAAAAACATCTGGGGACCCAAGGTTGGAGAACACTGATCTAGATGGTTGAAAACAGCAAAGGTCATTGCCACTGCGCCGCCTCATGCCGTTCACTGCAGGCCAGTAAGCCTCCAAGTTTGGAGGCTTACATGCATCGAGGGTCGAGGCGACAGGATTGCGCTCCCCATCATCCATAATTTGTGAAAAACTGCAACCACCACTCTAGTGTTTTGATTTAACAGTCAAATCTCTGAATCACAGCAAACCTGTGCCAGTGAACACCCTTCTGACCCTCTGGCATTGGAAAAGATAAGATCCTCAATTCTCTCTTGTTCTTTCTCTTGGAGCTGCCACTTGTGTCTCCATGGGGAAGTATTTACATTCTCCGTCTCTCCCTCCAAGACTAATTAGACCTTGCATGTATTACCCTCCTCTTCCTTTATTAGGAAGCAGCCTTCCTCCTTTTTCCATCTAAAATCACTCATGTGCTGCTTTGCTTGTCTTAAGTCCATCTCTGTATAATGGTGTCGTGTTATGCACATATGTAGTTTGTTTGTGCCTTATTTATTTTTTTCTGGCGTCAGCCTAGCACAGGGGTGAGCAACTTGTGTCCCTCCAGAAGTTTTGGCCTACAACTTCCACAGTCCCTTGACATTGGCTATGCTGGCTAGGTCTGACGGGAACTTGGGAACTCTGGATAAATACAGATGCCTTATTAACTACAAAGTTACCACCCAGCCAGACAACCCATGAGAATACCTTTAGGTTGGCCAGTCCAGAGCCTTGGTTGAAAACATGTTCCAGTCTCAAAGTATCTTCACCCCAAAATAGATCAGCAGGTTAAAGCACCATGATGTGGACACTCTACGTTCTACCTAACTGCCTCTCAGAAGCATGGCTTTGTAATGCTCAGTCAGCTACCTCTAATTTAATCAGGTAGACAGGAAATGCCTTGAAGTTCCCCTTCATTCCCAGAGTCAAGCAACTGATCCCTTTGTTCTACACCATCCTCAGTCCAGCTCAAAACCACCGATCCCTTTGCATTTTGTTCTGAAGTCTATAAAAGCCATTTCCATGATGGCCTTGGTTCGGTATCTCTTAAAAAATTATTATATGCAGGAGGTGCTAATGAGCCTTATAGAGTGTGTATGTTATTTTTCCTTTAAAATGTCTGGTTCACTAACCTATAATAGGGAGGCAAATCAGTGATCCATGACTGCCCACTTCAGTAAAGGGTTCTGAACTGGAGTCATGTTTTACATAGGCTGGAAAGACCTATTGCAGGGAGTTAATAATTGCTATGATAATTTGTATTTCAGCACTGATGCTTGAAGTGGGAAAGGAGAGAGAAATATCATCACCAAGAAAGTGGAAATTTATTTTATTGAGTCATAGATTTCATAGATCATAGAGTTGGAAGGAGCCTACAAGGCTATTGAGTCCAACCCCCTGCTCAATGCAGGAAACTAGAGGAGGGGTCTCCCATCCAAGTAATAACCAGGCTTGACCCTGCTTAGCTTTCCATGCTCAGACAAGCTGAGCCAGCATAATCCACAGGAATCCCCCTCCCCACTCCTTCAGCGCCGCGCCTCAGGTCATTTATTAGGCCTAGTTCTCACTGAGGTGGTAAACCTGTCTGGGCTTTACCACTTCAGACTGCAGGTGAGGGCTCACATTATGGAATGCACCATATAAAGTAAATAAATCCAGCACACAGGATATATTGGCATGTCAAGGATACGGTGGCCACTTACACATTGCCAAAAAAGAGGAAATGCATTGTCAAGAAAGAGGACAAAAGAAGATACAGATTACATCAAATTTGCATATACTAATTTTATTTATTTATTTATTATATTTATACCCCGCCTTTTTTCCTGCAAGGAACCGAAGGCGGCTTACATAATCCTCCTCCTGCTCTCCATTTTATCCTCAGAACAACCCTGTGAGGTAGGTTAGGCTGAGAGGCAGTGACTGGCCCAAAGTCACCCAGTGAGTTTCATGGCCGAGCGGGGACTAGAACCCGGATCTCCCGAGTCCCAGTCCAACACTCTCACCACTACGCCACACTGGCGTATTAGCTATTAATATGTATAGCTAATAATTTAGAAACAATGACTATAATGTGAAAAAATAGACATCTCATTCTCACCACAGTGTGACCAGGTGACCTGCGTGCCTATTCAGCCTGCTATCCAGGTGTAACTTGGTGAGCAACTTCAAGGCCCTCCTCTACATTCTTATAGATCTTTAAATTTAAATGGGACTTAGATTTGAAAGCCCTTCCAATAGAGGACACCTTCAAGCATAGGACTGTCCTCTGTAAAGTAGGGCATCTAGCAAGGGTTAAACCTCACCTTTGCCCTGACATGCTAATTTTCTACGTAGAGCATTCCATAACGTGAGGAGTCTGATGTGGCACAGTCCAGGCACAGGTTTACCACCTTGGTGAGCATTAAGCCTCATTCTGACTAGTTGCCATTGAAATTTGCCTAACATGTAATTTTAGGGCAAATCTTGAAATTTGTGCTTTGGAGAACATCTGCAGTATTTTAAAGGACACACGAGTTTCAATAAGATGAACAAATGGGTGTGTGTGTGTTCTGTGCATCCCCACTTCTGACATGTTTTTGGAGCAGAAGGTGTGGAGTTCCATGCTTTGTGAGAAACACATTAATTTTCAGCCAATCACCTAATCACTAATCAGCTTCCTAATCTCTGTTCCACATCTACAGACAAAACAGCTACTTGGCATTGCAATGTTTCAAATGTCTGAAACATTTGCCAGGACATTTTGAAAAGATACCAAAAACTTGGGCGGAATCAGAAGTTAGTAGGTCATCTGAGATTACTGCTATTTATGACAGCCAGGCTCATTGTTCTAAGCTTTTTTCATGTTTTGTTTTTTAAACAGTAGCAGCTAATGGCCATCCGCTGTCCTTCTCTCAAGCCAAAAGTGCTGAACAAAATGGAGTTATCACATTTATACCTAAAATTAAACTCACTTGTGGCAGTTTTATTGACTGCCACAATTAAGTTTGAGAAGGTGTTGGTAGCTTCTTTTCTGGCAGGTACTGATAATAAATTTACCCATGTACAGGTTATTGTCAGTCCAATCATATCATTATAATTGTCTGAGGACATTTTTTATTTGAAAAAGAAGAAGAGAAAAAGTATAATGACAGAAATAGATGAGTGACTGCTGCAATTCTGCTGAAATCCATTGCTTGAAGTTAGATTTCCTTATCCAGCTTTCAGACCATGCCCAGGACTTGTCTCTGTGGACCCGGAGGTAAGAAAGCCAAGCCCCTCTGGCCTAGAAAAGTTGGTTGGCTACTAAGCCCAGCCCAAATGTGTAGATGTTACATTTGTGCAAATGTCATGCATTGCTTTGAGAGAGACAAATGGTGAAATCCAAAGCATTCAGAAGACGCTATGTGCTGTCTACCATGCGTTGCATACCAGTTTACCCCTTCCTACCATTTGTTTTTGCCTCTATATTACATTTTAGATTGTAAGCTCTTTGGGGCAGGGAACTGTTCTCTCATACTCAGTAAAGCACCATGCACGTTGATGGTACAATAATAATACTGACAACACCAGCAATCACCATCACGGGTCTGGAGATCAAAGTGGCTTCAGAGTGGCCAGAGCCCTTAAACGGTTAGAGCATCCTGGGGTGGGTGGCCATACCCTTGGCCACACCCTCATGTTGCCTGGCCACGCCCTCTTGATCATACCTTCATGTTGCTTAACCATACCTCTTGCAAATTCACATGTGGGTCCCTATTTTCATCTGTGAAATGTTGGAGGGTATGTTCACCACTGTTGCTTGCTAATGCTGATAAGTGTGCTGGGAGAGCCCCAATGCTGGGGGGACCCCACCAGATGGCACTTGGCCGGGGGCGGGGGACTTCAAACAAGGTCCTAGCTCTGGCTATCAGTATGTATGAAGCAAAACTGAATTAGTGTTAAATACCAATACACACACCCCCCTTCACAGACTACAAATCAATCTCAATACAATATTGGAAGTCTGTTAGTTGAAACCAGATTTTATTGTAAACATCCACAGTTCATAACCAAATGATAAAATAAACGAACATTAGTGGGCTTATTTACTGAATTCTACAGTATTACAACAATCCAAGCAAAGCAGAATTGAGTTCTTGAAAATTAAGCAGCAATTTCAGCATAATAAAGACCTCTCCAAACATTAGGATGAATTTTGCTAACCTCAGCTTTTAGACTGGCTAGAAAGAAACGGTATTCTATAGCTATTAGAATAATTCTGCCATTCAGTAATAAAGAGAAAAAGACTAATAGTGCATAATCATAGACAGCTGTTGTTTACTGCAACCAATGCATATAGAAATTCCAAGCGCCATCTCGGCCTGTGTGATAGTTTAGCAAAGACTTTGCTTAAGCAATACACCAGTGTTCTCCAACCTTGGGTCCCCAGATGTTTTTGGCCTACGCTGGCTGAGCATGCTGGGAGTTGTAGGCCAAAAACATCTGGGGACCCAAGGTTGGAGAACACTGTTCTAGAATGCCTGTTCTATATGGTTCATCTTCAATTTTCCACATTAGTTGTTAAATATTATGAAACGTGTGTATCATTACATTACACTTGTATTTTGCTGCTTCTCTACTCCAACTGCCTCAAGTGCAGACTGTCCTCTTGCAGCAGTATCCCAAAAAATCCATTACACAAGGGTGACTTAATCACGATTTCCCTGACCGATTTCCATTTCCCTGACTTTCCAGAAAGTGGCAACCCTGAATGCATGTTGACTTACAAGTCCTATTGAGTCCAATAGGGCTTACTCCCCAGTTAGTGTGCAATCATATTTGGACACATGCCTACCTGGAAGTATGTCTCATGACAAGCCAGGGGACTTATGTACAGGTAAATGTGGTCAGAATCAGGGTGTTAATATACAGAGTTGATTTAAAAGGATTCAGTAAATGGAAGTCTCTTCTGTACTAGACTAAAGCCATCAGGATTCGACTTCAAAACAAACTTTGGAGAATTCTCCAGAGCTGTATAAAGTTATGACAGGCTCAGCACTATTCAAAATTATTCCTCTCTTACTAGTTCTGGTCTACCTTTTTTCTTCTCTGAAGGAAGACAGAACAGACAACTGGCACAATATTTCACATACAGGACACCCATTCCCCGAAGATATATTTGTGCAATGCCAAGTGACAACACAGATTTTGTAAGATCTGTTCTATTTTCATACAATAATACAGTAGCAAAGATTTTTTTATATCACACACCATTAAAAGTTATCAAAAACAGCTCCGCCTCACCACACACACACTATAAAATAGTACCACCATGCTCATCTGTTCAAACCCAGTGACTTCATGGTATTGAAAAGACAAAAATTAAAGCAGAACATGATCTATGTGTTTCATGGTTTAATTTTGAGACACTCTTCCTTATTTTCATGGTGCAATTTGATTAAGTCAGTGGCCTGGTTCACATATAACGACAACCCAGGGTATTTTAAAACCCTGGGTTGTTGTGAATGAGCTTGCATGCTAGTTCATGCTGCTTGATCACTCCTGCTTGGCTCGTCCTGCCAGCAGGAGCAATTTAACCCTTGGTTCCAACTCTGGAGAGACAAGTCAGAGTTCCTGGTTTGGACATCAAGCTAAACAACCCAAGGACAAACAGCCCAGGGATGAAGTGTCCCTTGGTTGTTTAGCCAATCATGACAACCCAGGGTTTACGTGTGAACCAGGCCATATCTATGATTGGCCTTTACTTGCTGTTCAAGAGATTTGGGAACCTAATAATCTAGGTAGTCATACACATCCAGAGCTGTATTGTTGCACAGTTACATGTGCTTGAGCCCAGTTGAGTTCAAGGGATCTCAAGTACACAGAACTGTGTACAGGATTGCACCACAGATTCTTTGAAAATATAAATGCGGACAATCTTTTGGAATAAATGGTGCCAGAACCATTTTGAAATGAGAAGAAAATCTGTACTATATTATCAAATACCCAGTAGGCTGTGGGATACAGCTCTCTTGATGTGCCCCATCTGGGGCTTTCAACTCCTAACCCACAGGGATTCTTGTGCCTTTTTAAGAGAAAGGTGTGGCAGGTGAGCAGCTCCCAACATAGTGATAGGGAAAGTACACTTACCAAACCACTCCCTGTTCATGCAGCTATTAAGCAGGCAAACTTTAACACCAGCCAAATTAAGTATTTAGTATGCATACCCAATTTTTAAAAGCCCTAAATAAGTTCAGTTAGCTGATAAAACATTAGTGATTATCACACCAAGATGAAAGCCAATATATTAAATGTACAAAAACCACACAACATGCAAGAACATATAATGGTGCTCACAATTTGTTAATACACAGTATTTTGAATATTTTCTGTTATGCTGACCATTTTCTGATTAGCGATATCCTTTGAGGTGCTATTGCTGCTACAATTTGCCTGTTTCTTACTTGATTGCCAGCTCCTTCTCTCTCTTTTTTTTTAAAAGGTGAATAACCCTTAAAAATAGAGCTGAGTTTATTTGGAATAACTGCAGTTTGTTGCTGTTATAAAACTTCCCATTTTCATTTTCCCAAATGTGTCCTGTGTGAGGCTCCAAAGTATTTGTTATTTGAATACACCATTCCAAAATGTTGTATAAGCATGGAAGCTTTTAAAACAGCTGGGGCAAATCCATTGTACAGTGCTCCTTTCTAGAAAGCCATTTTTTTTTTTACAGGCGTTTGCCTATCCATTCTTATCTGCTTTTTTGCTGTGTAATAATCTGTAGAAAAACAAACAAGTGAACAATTAGAAATTACAAACGCAAGGAGGATTGTTTGAAGACCTGCACATTACGCAGGATGAGTTGGCAGAATTCTGGGCAGTACCATATCAAACTGCAGATTGCAGCTCTCATAATTTTGAATACCTCCCCCACCCCACCCCAGTACACATGATAAGGATTTTGTGTTGCTCTTTCCTTAATGTGTTAGCTTACTACATGCAGGGAGTTTTACTTGGAGGAGCCATCAACAATGAAACTCCACCTCAGACTGAAGTGATAGTCTAGAATTCTTCCACTTTGATTCACCATCTCACTGTAGCTCCATTCAGTCATTATTTTCTCCATGTGATTAACCCCATGCTGTTCACACATTGGGGGGAGGTCTGAAGTGGGGAAGCCTGCAGAACATGCTTATGCTGTCCCACTGTGAGCGGGACCCCTGTGTGATCAGAGTTCCAGCTCCTGGGCATTGCCTGCATATGTTCTGCAGGCTACCCCATTGCAGACAATGTGTGGGGCCGGCAGGGGATGTGGTGGAGAAAATAATGATTGAATAGCTTGAACTGAATAGTGCAGAATGGCTCTCAGTAATAAAGTCTGAAAGGCTTTCCTAACAC
This sequence comes from Shinisaurus crocodilurus, assembly GCA_021292165.1. Lineage (NCBI taxonomy): Eukaryota > Metazoa > Chordata > Lepidosauria > Squamata > Shinisauridae > Shinisaurus > Shinisaurus crocodilurus. The sequence continues at coordinate 113,706,302 of CM037876.1, read as the reverse complement.
CTAAGAGAGAACAAACCTAATACCATTAGCATTTACCATACAATGTGGGCTAATACCGCCAGGCCTGTGTGCACTGTTAAGTGCTTAAAAAATAAAAATTCTGCTCCAAGAAAAACTGAGTTCTGGGTTATATCCAACGCTAGTCCTATGGAGTGGATCCATTGAGATGAATGGGACTTAAGTTAGCCATGATACAACCCTCTGTGGACTGAATAAATTATGAAAATAACTTGCATAATCATGCAAATTACTGTATGATTTTATTCTTTTTAGCAATTGGGAGGTGCAAGGATCTATGCCAGCAGGTACTGAACTCACATTTTCCCTTCCTTCACTGAAAATCATATTCAGCCATCCTGCTGGCTTCACAGATTTCATAAGGCATTGTCCACAACCGGCTTAATTTGCTGATGCAAAGGCTGAGAAGCTGGATCTTGCACCCCATCACACATGGACCCCTTCCCATGCACAAAGAGCTGCGCTCAATCAACAACAAACATCTGGCACAGATAGATTATGCCATATATACATTTCTGATGGACTTAAAATTTGAGACCTCTACAACTGCATAGCAGCATTCACACTAGTAGCAGTAACACCTTTATCTCCTACTACTATTACTGCTGCTCCCACATTGTCAAAATTTACATAGTAAGCTACTTGGCCTAGGAGGCTATCTTTTTAAAATTTATTATTTAAAGTATTTTTATCCCACTCCTCAGCCAAAGAAAGCTCCAGGACCTGCTTACAATCCATCAGTAAACAAGACAATCCCTACCCACAGGCTTAAAAAAAAAAAAGACACAGCACAGAAGGGAAAAGGTATGGGGAGGAAATATATTTATAAAAAAATAATTAAAACTATTTTTGACTATATAATGTGACATGCACATTGATGTTGCTATGTTAAGACTTACCAACAACTAACATGTGGAAGATCTACCACTGCAAGGGGCATTAGCATGAACAATTATATCTTCTGGTGAACGAAATAGTGAACTGCATAGTGTCCATATACAGTATTCCCCCCTTTGACTTTTCCACATTTTGTTGTGTTCCAACCTGGAATTGAAATGGATTTTATTGGCATTATTACCACTTGATGTACACAAGATACTCAACACTGTGAAGGTGCAAAATATTTTTTGTGGCACAAAAGTTAAGTAAACAAAAACAGACTGGCACCTGTTGGTTGCATAAGTATTCACCCCCTTTGCTGTGACTTCCTAACTAGGCTCTGGTGCAACCCACTGCCTCCAGAAGTCACATACGTACTGTAAGTGGAGTCCACCTGCGTGCAATTCTGGTGCCACATGATCTCAGATTAAATACACCAGTTTCTAGAAGGCTCCAGAGTTTGTTGGAGAGCATATCTAAACAAACAGCATCATGGAGACCAAGGGGCTATCAAAACAACTTTGAGATAAAATTGTGCAGAAGCACTAATCAGGATTGGGTTATAAAAAAATATCCCCCGGAGCAGTATTGAATTGTGGAGGAAGAGGGGGGGCTGGCTGACCCACCAGACCTCCACCCTTTCCTAACTCAAAGGAAACCCAGCACTTGCCACCATGTGGCCCGGAAGGGGGGGCTGGCTGACCCGCCACCACCCCACCCTTGCCTACTGGCAAAGGAACCAAGACCCTCTGAGATCTCAAGATACCAGACTGCCAGCCTCAGCTGTCTGCAATCCTACTTGGATCTCTGTTTAGGGACTTGCCTTTAATTCTGTAACCTGGATTTAGATACTGAACTCACAGAGCACTACAAAACCCATTTGGTGTGAAACCAAGACAAGGTTTATTCTGGTAGCATTTAAACAACAAGATTAGGGAAATGAGAGAAGCATACAAAATAGAGAGACAGACACTTTGGTACACAGTAAAGCTACAAAACAATAAAACCTGATTCATTAAGATCTCTCAGACACACACCTGTTACCTGAGGGTGTTCTCTTCAAGGGTTAGATCCAGCACAGCCTTGCCGCCCGGGGGGAACTATTTTATCTACCCGCAGGTCCGAGATAAATAGCCCTCCACAAGACCTGCCTTTCTCAAGCCCTCAAACCAGCCAATTTTTACCAGGGCTGCCTGGGGTCGATTCCTGAGGGGGCCCCCCCTAAAGGCTTGGGCCCCTCGCTGGCGCGCTGCCATGCCGGGCACCTTACCAAAAGGACTAAGACCAAGAACAAAGGCTACACGTGGGGAAATAGCTCTTCCCCCTCCCCTTTTCTGTAGCCTTCTTGCTTCAGCCAATCAATTTGAATTTCACTTGGCCATGCAGGGGGGAGGGAACTGGCCAGGCAGGGGGGAGGGAACTCGTGAGTCATGGCTTGAACCATCTACATATGAAAAGCCTAGGCCAGCTTCTCTAGGCATCTAGGCGCCACCCATTCCATCCGAGGCCCTCGCCTCCTCCCAGCCCCACCTGGTTCACACATGAGGTGTGTGTGTGTACCCCCAAAGGCTCGTTTCTCCACATGAATCCATTATTACAAAATGGAAAGAATATGGCTCAATCACAACTCTACCTAGAGAAGACCGTCCACCAACACCACGTAAAGAGGGCATTAGTCAGAGAAGCAACCAAGAGGCTAATGGTAACTCTGAAGGAGCTGGGGAGATCAGCAGCTTAGAAGGGAGAAACCATCCATGGGATAACTATCACCCAGATGCTCCACAAAGCTGGGCTTTATGGAAGGGTGGCAAGAGAAGCCATTGCTGAAACAAACCCATATCAAAGCCCATTTGGAGTTTGCAAAAGGGCATGTGGGAGACACCGCAAACATGTGGGAAAAGGTTCTCTGGTCTGATGAGCCCAAAACAGAACTTTTTGGCCTTGCAGCAAAACTCTATGTGTGGCCCAAAGCCAACAGTGCTCATTGACCCGAGAACACCATCCCCACAGTGAAGCATGGTGGTGGCAGATCGTGTTGTGGGGATGCTCTTCCTCAGCAGGGACTGGGAAACTGGTCAGGATTGAGCGCAAGATGGATGGAGCCAAATACAGGGCAATTCTAGAGGAAAACCCATTTCAGTCTGCAAGGGACCTGGGACTGGGACGGAGGTTCACTTTCCAGCAGGACAATGACCCTAAACACACAGCCAAAGTACCACTGGGGTGGTTTAAAAACAAGAACTGGAAAGTCTTACAATGTCCCAGTCAAAGCCCAGACCTCAGTCTGATTGAGAGTCTGTGGCAAGACTTGAAAGTTGCTGTTCACCAATGGTCCCCATCCAACCTGACAGAGCTGGAGCAATTTTGCCAGGAAGAATGGGCAAACATTGCAGGATCCAGATGTGCATAGCTGACACTTACCCAAGAAGACTTGCAGCTGTAAATGCTGCCAAAGGTGCTTCTACCAAGAATTCACAGTGTGTGTGGGGGGAGGGGGGAATACTTATGCAACCAACAAGTGCCAGTTTGTTTTTGTTTACTTAACTTTTGTGCCACAATAAAACTATTTGCACCTTCATGGTGTTGAGTATCTTGTGTACATCAAGGGGTAACAATGACAGTTGAATCCATTTCAGATCCAGGTTGGAACACAACAAAATGTGGAAAAGTCAAGGGTGTGTCTGAATATTTCTGCAAGGCACTGTAAACAGGACAGCTGAGAATAAACTGCTACCATTTTTTGGGATTGAAATGCCTCCTTTAAATGCCAAGAGGAGTTTCGTTGGCAATTAATAGATATTAGAATAAGTATTACTGCCATAGACATGCTCCGTGCAGAACTACCATGAATTACACAGAAAAATCAAAGCTTCTGCCAAATCAGGGGGCAGTGGGAAATTGTCAAAGTAGTGAAACAATGCTAAATGGAACTAGGTGAAGAAGCAGTTCCCATGATCATTTAACCTTCAGTATCCTATGCAACCCAACTGGAAATGGATATAGCCAGCATTCCCCTAGCAGCTGAAGCCTTGCATTTGTTCCAAGGAAACATGTCACTGACAAGGTCCCTAGAATTCTGTAGGATTTGCAAAGCCAATTTATTAAGTTACTCCAGCACCAATTTGTGATGGAGGATAAGATGTACATTGGTGACCCACGTACTGCTGAGGAGCATGAGAAGCATGTGCAATGGAAACAAAGCCTGTAATTATCACAAACATCCATGGTAAGAGGAGGGAAGATAGAGGGAATAATAGAAATTTAAAAACAGGATATCATATAATATCAGTCAATTGTCATTTTGTGATTTGTTCAGCTCTAATTTATCCCAGAAGTAACGGTGGCAAGGACAACCTAAGATCCTTTCAAAGAAACTAAATGAAGCCCTAATAATAGTTATCCCAAAATCCAGAATTTATTCAGAGCTGTTTCTAGTTTATTGCGCAAGTGTAAAAACACACATCTGTTTCTATAACTGTACGTCCCAATTACAGCTGGAGAGATAACAGGCATCTATCTATCTATCTATTGTGAGATCAAATGAAAGCAGAGGGTGGTGTGAGAGCGATGAGGTGTTACTATTGCATATGTCCTACACATTGTCATCTCTGGTGATAAAATTATATAATAAATTGTAGACTTTTTTTTTAACAACATGGATTGAAATGGCCTCTGAACTCACCACCATTTTCAGTACACTGATATTCTACAGGCCACAAAGTGACTATTAAAGTTTAAATTCAATACATATTGTGGGAGCAGATTATCCTGAATTTTACTTAACCAGAGGTTAAGGGGAGGGATTACAGGCTTTGCTCCATCCATGAATGTGGACAGGAGATCATGCTAAATGCTGGAATAAATTAATGAAAAATATGGGAAGCTTCTGTGGAAAGAATCTGTGAAGTTCTGCATATATTTTTTTAAAAACCCCAACAGAACTCAATGAACTACATCTGCAAGAATACTGCCATCTGTTTGAGCCTTGGGCCTTATAAGTTTTCTACACAATACATTTATTGTGCACACATGATTCCTTACTCATGGCTGTTTATGGGTTCTTTAGACGATGTTGCGATCCTCTGGTTTCAGTTCTGGGTTTTTTAGAGCCATTTCTGGGGGCGGGGGTTGCTTTGTTTTTTTGAGTGGGGAAAATGGGGTAGTATTTCTGAAAGCAAAAGAAAAGGTAGCTCGGTTCTCAATTCTGTGATGAAACTGAAATTAGATAGAGATTAAGAACATTATGTAGAAAAGGTCTTAGCTCTCATTGAGGGGGAAAACCGGCATCTGGGCTGTACGACTGCCCAGACTGCAGGTGGAAACTCAAACAGCTGAATGCTCCTTCATACAAGAAACTTCCTCGCACAGAGGAAATTAGAATGCCAGGTAAAAGTCTAGGCTAGAACCCTTTTCTGGAGATGCTAGTTTTCTATGTGCAGGAATTTGTTGTATTTGAATAAAACTTACAGTGCAGCCTTATGTTAAATTTTAAGTTCCCCTGTGTTCAATGGGGCTTACCCTAGAAAACAAGTTTAGGATTATGGCCTTAGGCTTTCACATTTCTATGTAGAATCACATGTGGAACCATTCACAAGTCACCTCACTGAGTGTGTGTGTAGGCTGGTGTGGGGGAGACAGATTCTGATCTACAAATTTACCATTAGTTCCTAGTCCTCATGATTCAATTTTAGAATGTACGCCAAAACGGGAGGAACAGCTTCTGCTCTGTGGCTTTCTGTATTTCCATGTACTCGACATACGGCGGGCATCTTCTTTGTTCTGTGCTTTCTTTACAATGTGGTATTGCATTCCAATAGCGATAAACATATGCATAAAGTACAAGTTTTACATACCAGTCAAAGACATCTGCCTTTGCTTCTTTCCTGCCAGACTCGTCTTCCCTGCCATTTTTGGGGCAGGCCTAGGTTTCTCCAACACTTTGCCAACATGGTGAGTTTTGGATGCTTTGGCTACAACCCGGTTCATGGACTTCAGGGGTTTGCGAGCCTCCCCTATGACACAAGTGTGATAAAAAGCGGGGATCTCATGGCCCTGCAGCTGTTCCCACTGCAGAAGGCCTTCTGCTGGCATCTCTTCCAAGAAGTCAAAGTTCCACCTTTGTTTAGCCCTTTCCATAGCAGCACACAACTTATCCTTGAAGTCCTGCTGCAGATGTTCATGGTCCACAGAACCAAAAAGATTCCTCCTTACGCGGTTTGCTTTTGGGGATGCCAGCTCCATCCTCTCTCCCTTCTGCCTGTAGTTTATGAATGCACAGAGCAGCACTTCCCTGCCAAGAACAGAAATACACTCAGACATCTTTTTATTGGAAAAGAACTGTGGTGTGTTTAAATAAGTAGCCACAGGATGTGGGAGTTGTGGCAGCCTAGCCCTTGCCCCAGGGATACTCTAAAACCCTCCTTTAAGCTTTTATTCTTTTGTCTTTGTTTTTAAAGCAAACCTCTAGTTGTTTTCCTTATGGAGATGTGCAGAAGGAAAAAAATGTGCAGGCAGGTATTGTGCCCAATAGGTCAATAAGTAGTAAACTTGCTCCTGCCTTCCAAGAGCAAAAGAGCCATTCTGGATCAGACCAGGGGTCCATCTTGTCCAGCATTCTGTCCACACAGTGGCAAACTCACAAGTAGTACCTAAGTGCAATAGCACCATCCCATCCTGTTCATGTTCCCCAGCAGCTGGTATACAGGGGCATACTGCCTCTGATAATGGAGGTTGCATGTGGACATCACAATTAGTAGTCATTGATAGCTTTATCCATCATAAATTTGTCTAATCCCCTTTAAAGCTGTCCAAATTAGTGGCCCTCACTACATCTTGTGGTAGTAGATTCCAGTTTAATATGCATTTTGTGGATAAATACTTCCTTTTATCTGTCCTGAATCTCCCACCAATCAGCTTCATGGGATGACTCTGGGTTCTAGTATTATGAGGGGGGAAATGTTTCCCTATCCACTTTCTCCACACCATACATAATTTTGTACAGCTCTATCATGTCTCCCTTACTTGCATTTTTTCTAAGCTAAACAGTCCCAGACATTGTAACCTTTCCTCATAGAGTTTTCCAGCCCCTTGATCATTTTGGTTGCCCTTTTCTGCACCTTTTCCAACTCTACAATATCCTTTTTTAGATGTGGTGACCAGATCTGTGCACAGTATTCCAAGTGTGGTCGCACAATAGCTTTGTATACAGGCAGTATGATACTGGCAGTTTTATTTTCGATTCCTTTCCTACTTATGCCCAACATGGAATTTGTTTTTTTCACAGCAGCTGCACACTGAGTCAATATTTATATTGAGGTATCCACCACAAGTCCAAGATCTCTTACTTGGTCAGTCACCACAAGCTCAGATCCCATCAGTGCATACGTGACATTGGGATTTCCCCCGCCCCAGTGATCCGAATTTGCCATTTTAATGCCCATTCTGCTAATAAGCAGGGCTTTGTGTATGCTGCGATTCTTCAGAAGAACAGGAACACCTGCAGGATATTATAGTGAGCATACAGTGCCTTGCGGAAGTATTCAGACACACCCTTGACTTTTCCACATTTTGTTGTGTTCCAACCTGGATCTGAAATAGATTCAACTGTCATTGTTACCCCTTGATGTACACAAGATACTCAACACCATGAAGGTGCAAATAGTTTTATTGTGGCACAAAAGTTAAGTAAACAAAAACAAACTGGCACTTGTTGGTTGCATAAGTATTCCACACACACACACACACACACACACTGTCAATTCTTGCACCTTTGGCAGCATTTACAGCTGCAAGTCTTCTTGGGTAAGTGTCAGCTATGCACATCTGGATCCTGCAATGTTTGCCCATTCTTCCTGGCAAAATTGCTCCAGCTCTGTCAGGTTGGATGGGGACCACTGGTGAACAGCAACTTTCAAGTCTTGCCACAGACTCTCAATCAGACTGAGGTCTGGGCTTTGACTGGGACATTGTAAGACTTTCCAGTTCTTGTTTTTAGACCACCCCAGTGGTACTTTGGCTGTGTGTTTAGGGTCATTGTCCTGCTGGAAAAATGGGTTTTCCTCTAGAATTGCCCTGTATTTGGCTCCATCCATCTTGCGCTCAATCCTGACCAGTTTCCCAGTCCCTGCTGAGGAAGAGCATCCCCACAACACGATCTGCCACCACCATGCTTCACTGTGGGGATGGTGTTCTCGGGTCAATGAGCACTGTTGGCTTTGGGCCACACATAGAGTTTTGCTGCAAGGCCAAAAAGTTCTGTTTTGGGCTCATCAGACCAGAGAACCTTTTCCCACATGTTTGCGGTGTCTCCCACATGCCCTTTTGCAAACTCCAAATGGGCTTTGATATGGGTTTGTTTCAGCAATGGCTTCTCTTGCCACCCTTCCATAAAGCCCAGCTTTGTGGAGCATCTGGGTGATAGTTATCCCATGGATGGTTTCTCCCTTCTAAGCTGCTGATCTCCCCAGCTCCTTCAGAGTTACCATTAGCCTCTTGGTTGCTTCTCTGACTAATGCCCTCTTTACGTGGTGTTGGTGGACAGCCTTCTCTAGGTAGAGTTGTGATTGAGCCATATTCTTTCCCATTAGTAATAATGGGTTTAACAGTGCTCTGGGAGATGTTCATAGTTTGAGATATTTTTTTTATAACTCAACCTTGATTAGTGCTCCTGCACAACTTTATCCCAGGGTTGTTTTGATGGCTCCTTGTCAAGATGCTATTTGTTTAGATATTTTCTGACAAACTCTGGGGCCTTCCAGAAACAGGTGTATCTAATCTGACATCATGTGGCACTGAAATTGCACACAGGTAGACTGTAAAGTATGTGACTTCTGGAGGCAGTGGGTTGCACCAGAGCCTAGTTAGGCAAGTCACAGCAAAGGGGGTGAATACTTATGCAACCAACAAGTGCCAGTCTGTTTTTGTTTACTTAACTTTTGTGCCACAAAAAAATATTTTGCACCTTCACAGTGTTGAGTATCTTATGTACATCAAGTGGTAATAATGCCAATAAAATCCATTTCAATTCCAGGCTGGAACACAACAAAATGTGGAAAAGTCAAAGGGAGGTGAATACTTCTGCAAGGCACTGTAGAAGTCAGTTGTTTTAAAAATATGCCGAAAGTGTATGGGCAATGCATCTTATTTCAGAAGCCATAATAAAGATGTGGCTGAGTAAAATTTTGAGCTGCTTCAGATGTAACGCTAAAATCATTGTTTAGTGTTATGTGCATAAACTTGCTCAGCCTCACATGGTACTATGTGCATAAACTCCCTACCACATGCTAGGGAGCTTATGCACATAGCGCTCCTCTCCTCTTCTCCGCTGCCAGAGGAGGAGATTGGAAAGAAAAGTTTTCTTGATGGAAAAGTGGGGGTAGAACCAAACTTTTCTGAAGCTTTCCTGGTTGCTTTGAAGTAATTTTTATTCAGCTGGGCAAATAAATTATTTTCAAGCCCAGCTGAAATTGTTAGTTTCTTGACTTGAGTGGGTTCGCTGTGGTAAATATCATAAACCCGCAGCTGGGTGGCAAGAACACCTAATGCTCCTGAAGCACCTACATAATGCTCCTAAGCAGACTCAAGGTTGCCACCCTTTTTCCAAAAGGGTTTCTGCGTCTTTCAATTACTGCACCGCAGCAGACTTGCGCTAGCGCTAGAGTTGGGCTAAGCCTGGGGGAACTATGGTTCCTATGGAATTGACTTGTTCTTCTATCATGGCTCCATTCTGGTGAGAGGTTCTCCATTCCTGATTCAGCCTTCAAATGTTTTGCTCATAACCTAATTTGGAGACATTTCCCCATTAAAATATATGCAGGCGGATCCTACTGAATAAAGCAGGAATTGCTTTCAAGTAAACACGCACAGGATTTACTTTTATCCTATACGTATCTGCTCAGAAGTAAGCCCCATAGAGTCTGATGGCAGTTACTTCCAGGTAAGTGGGTATAGCACTGCAGCCCTAATTTCCCCACCAAAGTAGTGTGGCAGAATCCTAAATATATTTACTCAGAAGTAAGTCCAATGGGGTTCTCTCCTATGTAAGTACGCACAGGATCAGGCACCATGTGCTAAAGATTTCCACATCAACGACATTTTCAGTCAAACTGCCAAGGCAGAAGACCACAGCTAGGCTCCAGATTTTGATCTGGGACAGGGGACTTCACTGCAGGAATTACTCAAGCAGTTATTATTCAAGTAGTTGTTTAATTAAAAGAGGCCCGAACTTGCAAGCAAACTACTAGGCCTGCTTCAGTGGTAGTAGCGGGGACCTTTTAAAATTCCCCTTTACTAAAGCCCACTGTTTTCTCTCCTTTTCCAAAGGTGAAGAAGCCACACAGAAAATAACACATTGTGGCGATTGCAAGGAGGGAGGGGAGCTTCCCGGTCCCTTTCCGCGCCATTGGCTTCCCGCTCGAGGGGGCGCCCGTTGAGCCGCCTTTGTACCCAGGGTCTCGCGAGCCGCTTCTCCATGGGCCGCGCAGATTGACGAAGGCCGGTAATCCGAGCCTTCGCCGCTCCGGCAGCGGGAAAATCCATGCCCAGGCGACGGCAGCTCTCAGTACTGTCGCTGCAGGCCACAAGGCGAAAAGGCGCTCCTTCCAGGAATCAGCTTCTAATTAGATGTCTGTTTGAATGTTTCCATTTAGCTACACATTCCCATTTCGAGCTACTGCAAGTTACTCTCCTACTTTAAACCGGACGGGGGTTCTCCCTTCCTTCTCCCACCGCGCAGTGTTCTCCAAGCTTGGGTCCCCAGATGTTTTTGGCCTACAACTCCCAGCATGCCCCAGCCAGCATAGCTGGCTGGGGCATGCTGGGAGTTGTAGGCCAAAAATATCCGGGGACCCAAGCTTGGAGAACAATGAGCTATAATATGGGATAATACTACTAATAATTAATAACACCCACCTTACAGCCTTAGCAGGGTTGTTGAAAGGATAAAATGGGGAAGGGAAGAACATTGTTTGGTGTCCTGAACTCATTGGAGGAAGAGTGGGCTAAACAACAGGTAGTGAATAATAATAAGAAAAATCTTACTCAACTCTCTCATTTAACCAGCATGGTGAACTGGGGCACTTCCAGACAGAGGGGTCCTAGCGTTAACCATTCGAAGGCACTGTGCAGCTATTCCATCTTTTCTTCTTTAACAGATTTTCTGCAGTAAGAAAAAAAGATGGATTTTGTCATATTTTGTGTGCGAAAAATTAAATAATTTTTTTTTAAAAAAAAAGAAGAAAAAAAGATGGAAGCAGTGGTAGAAAAACACAACTAGAAGATGATGTCCTCTGGACCCCCTTAAAATTCTGTGAACGAGCTAGGGCAATGGCATGTGCGTGGTCCTGAGTGGGGTTTAACTTGGGAATCTTTCTTAACTAAGTTTGCTTCTGTGTTGTCCTTTTTCTCCGCAAAAGCTCATGTTTTACAGAAAATCCAGATTACATCATCAACAGATAGTTGTATTCCAGTGTTTCCTGCATTGTCCTTCCATATATATTTTTTCACACTGTGTGTGTAACTTAAAATGCAATTGAAACCTGTCCAATGTGTAATGATTTGTTTGTTTGTGGGTTCATGCTCAGTGGTAGAGCACCTGCTTTGTATGCAGAAGGTCCCAGGTTCAAAGGGAGAGCCAGTGTGGCGTAGTAGTGAGAGTGTTGGACTGGGACTCGGGAGATCCGGGTTCTAGTCCCCGCTCGGCCATCAAACTCACTGGGTGACTTTGGGCCAGTCATTGACTCTCAGCCTAACCTACCTCACAGGGTTGTTGTGAGGATAAAATGGAGAGGAGGAGGACTATGTAAGCCGCCTTGGGTTCCTTGCAGGAAAAAAGGTGGGGTATAAATATAATAATAATAATAATAATAATAATAATAATAAGTGAATTTGGGACAACGGGAAAGAGATTTCTCATTCTGATTATCGAGTAAGAAAAAATATTGTTACCTATATTTGCTGTAGAAGAAAATCGGAAGTCTATTTTGTTTTGTTGTTATATGTTTGATAGTATTTGTTTGTTTTACATATATATATATATATATATATAAGAAACCTGTCCAATGTGAACAGCAAAATGCTACTACAGCTATATGGGCTCCTGTGCTTTTAATGTAAATTTTCCTGTTTGCAAATTTTGACCCTTTATTTTTTCTGCAAGATTAGTGACAAATTAATTGTCCTTTATTGTCAGTTTCTGTTCTTGGGAAGGCAGCATCCTTTTTTTAATTTTTTATAAAGCAAAACAGTGCTATTTTGTTATATAAAATAATATTAAAAATCTGTAATGAATCCCCTCCCCACGGAAAAGAAACTGACAGTAAGGGGCAATTAAAAGAGGATATCCAAGGGGCAATTAAAAAGTAACCCATGAGTAAATTTATCATTGGAAGACGTGTTTGCTGAACAAGAGCTACTTCTGAGTAAATTTTATAAAACAATCTTGGTCATGGGGCAGGGTATCACTAGATATTAGAGTGCTATATTAAGTACCATGGAAATTTAATTCAATTTTCAGTGGATTGCTTCAACATCAGCAAACACTGGGAAATCACTGAACCACCATAACATTTAACAAACTCAGAACAATGATTAGTAAGATCCCATGGCAAGTGACTCTCACGAGAAAGGGAGCCCAGGAGGGGTGGGAGTTTTTAAAAAAGGAAATTTTAAAGGCACAATTGCAAACAATTCCCAAAAGGAAAAAAGGCAGAGGGCAACAGAAGAAGCCAATGTGGCTTCACAATAAACTCAAAGACGACCTGAAAACAAAAAAGGACACGTATAGGAAGTGGAAGGAAGGACAGGCTACAAGTGAAGAGTACAGGCAGGTAGCACAGAACTGCAGGAATAGTGTCAGGAAGGCTAAAGCTGAGAATGAGCTAAGGTTAGCGAGGAATGCTAAAAGCAACAAAAAAGCTTTCTTCAGATACATGCACAGTAAAAGACAGAAGAAAGAACTGGTGGTTCAACTACGTAATGAGGATGGCAAATTGATAACAGAAGACAAAGAAAAGGCAGAAGTGTTCAATTCCTACTTCGGCTCGGTCTTCTCCCAAAAGAGGGTCTATGACCCCCCTGGCAAACCTGAAGTGCAGACTGAAGGGGCAGGATTGCAGCTTGAGATTAATAGGCAAATGGTCAAGGAGCACCTGATTACTCTGAACGAGTTTAAATCTCCAGGGCCTGATGAGCTGCATCCTAGAGTAATAAAGGAACTGGCAGAAGAACTCTCAGAACCACTGTCTATTATCTTTGAGAAATCATGGAGGACAGGTGAAGTGCCAGACGACTGGAGGAGGGCAAATGTTGTTCCCATCTTCAAAAAGGGCAAGAAGGAGGAACCTGGGAACTATAGGCCAGTCAGTCTGACATCAATCCCCGGGAAGATTTTTGAGCAGATTATAAAGAAGTCAGTCTGCAAGCACCTTGAAAACAATGCAGTGATTACTAGAAGCCAGCATGGATTTGTCAAGAACAAATCCTGTCAGACTAATCTGATCTCATTTTTTGATCGGGTAACCTCCCTTGTGGACTGTGGGAATGCTGTGGACATTATATATCTAGACTTCAGCAAAGCTTTCGACAAAGTGCCTCATGATATCCTGATTAGTAAGCTAGCTAAGAGTGGGCTAGATGGAACAACTATCAGGTGGATCCACAATTGGCTACAGAATCGGACTCAAAGAGTGCTTATCAATGGTTCCTTCTCAAACTGGGGAGAGGTAACGAGCGGGGTACCACAGGGTTCGGTCCTGGGCCCGGTGCTCTTCAACATTTTTATTAATGACTTGGATCAGGAGGTACGGGGAATGCTTATCAAATTTGCAGATGACACAAAGTTGGGTGGAACAGCTAATACTCTGGAAGACAGAAACAAAATTCAAAGTGACCTCGATAGGCTGGAGCGCTGGGCCGAAAACAACAGAATGAAATTTAATAGGGATAAATGCCAAGTGCTGCACCTAGGGAGAGGAAACCAAATGCAGAGTTACAGAATGGGGGACACTTGGCTCAACAATACTACAAGTGAGAAGGATCTTGGAATTGTGGTAGATCACAAACTGAATATGAGCCAGCAATGCGATGTGGCTGCAAAGAAGGCAAATGCAATTTTGGGCTGTATTAATAGAAGTATAGCTTCCAAATCGCGGGAAGTGATAATTCCCCTTTACTCGGCACTGGTTAGGCCTCATCTTGAGTACTGCGTCCAGTTCTGGGCACCACACTTTCAGAAGGATGTAGACAAACTGGAGAGGGTTCAGAGGAGGGCAACAAAGATGATAAAGGGACTGGAAACAAGGCCCTATGAGGAGAGACTGAAAGAACTGGACATGTTTAGCCTTCAGAAGAGGAGACTGAGGGGAGATATGATCGCACTCTTCCAGTATTTGAAGGGATGTCACACAGAGGAGGGCAAAGATCTCTTCTCGATCATCCCAGTTTGCAGGACACGGAATAATGGGCTCAAGTTACAGGAACCTAGATTCCACCTAAACATCAGGAAAAATTTCCTGACTGTCAGAGCAATAAGACAATGGAATCAACTACCTAGGGAGGTTGTGGGCTCTCCCACTCTGGAGGCATTCAAGGTGCAGCTGGACAGCCATCTGTCAGGGATGCTTTGACCTAGATTCCTGCATTGAGCAGGGGGTTGGACTCGATGGCCTTGTAGGCCCCTTCCAACTCTACTTTTCTATGATTCTATGAACATCAAGGAAACCGATTCCATTTGAGATGGGTCCATTCCACAAAGTCTGTCTCAGGATCCTCCCCTGAAAGCAACCACTACTTCCCACCCACCCACCCCGGCTGGGCACTGTAGGTTAGTGTGTCTCTTGATAGACGTTGCAGACAGCCTATAGGAGTCTTGCCCCTTCGCCACACCTCCGCAGTCCGGTAAACAACTCCCAAGTGGTGGACTGTATTACGATTCCATGTATACTCACTCAGAAATAACTCCATAGGATAACTGAACTCACTGGGACTTTATGTCAGGACGTTAAAGGTGCTGTACACACACACTTTCCTGGAAGTAAGCCCCACTGAAGTAATTTTAGGGACTGTTTCAAATAAGTACATTCCCTTTTCCGTTTGCGTCCTGCCTTTTGGATTATATGCCTGAGGGCAGCGATTCTCTTGTTTTGACTGATTTGTAAACTGCTCCGAGAACTTTTTTTTTTTTTTAACCTGCAAGGAACCCAAGGTGGCTTACATAGTTCTCCTCCTCTCCATTTTATCCTCACAACAACCCTGTGAGGTAGGTTAGGCTGAAAGTCAGTGACTGGCCCAAAGTCACCCAGTGAGTTCCATGGCCTAGCAGGGACTAGAACCTAGATCTCCCGAGTCCCAGTCCAACACTCTCACCACTACGCCACACTGGCTCTTAAAATTCTTTCAATAAACAAGCTGCACAAGGGCTTGATCAGGGATCAAGTTACGTTTTCCCACAACACCATCTCTTAAGATCCAGCTACTGAGTGTAGAAAACCCGAAAGATGTCTCATCTCCAGCTGGGTGACAGTAAATGGGGGATCGTTTAAATTAACTCGATTTACAGCGCAATCCTATAACGTATCTACTCAGAAGTTACATCCCATTGAGTTCAATGGAGTTTACATCCAGGTAAGGGGGTATGGGACTGCAGCCTTAGCGATGCAGCTGGTTAAAAGATCTTTCTTCCCCCCCTCCCAAGATGTTTCTACCTCGGTTTATTTATTTATTTTAAAATGAGTCCGCTTTGAGGACTTTTTTCAACAAAAAGTCCTCAAAGCGCAATTCAGTAAACTCACCAAACAAAACAAGACAATATAAACCATTTTTCTAATGAATCAATATACGCAGCAACAGAGCAGTGTTCTCCAACCTTGGGTCCTCAGATGTTTTTGGCCTACAACTCCCAGCATGCCCCAGGCCAAAAACATCTGGGGACCCAAGGTTGGAGAACACAGAGAGGATGCTAAAATCAAGACTGCAGAACACATGGATTTAAGCTCTGCAGAAATGAATGGGATTTACTTCTGAGTAATTAGGCCCACTGAGGTTACGCTACTTAAACACACGGTTTAGTCCCATTGAGCAGATTGACTTCTGTGCAAACATGCCGAGGATTGACTGCAAGTGCCCTAGGGTGCCGCGCGTGCCAGGCCCGCAGCCTCATTCTCATTCCGAAACTGCGCGTCGCCTGTGCCAGGTGCCCCTAGATCGCAGCTTCCCCCTAAAGAAGTCAGCTGCAAAAGGGCGGTGATCACTTACTTACATTTTCAAGCGGAGCTGTCGCTGCTTCGATCTCCGTGCAAGAAAGTTGGTCTCTGGCGCAGCCGCTGTAAGACTCGAGAGTGTTGCGGCTGTGACTTCCGGTCACTTTCAAATTTCGCGGGGTAGTTCAGCTGGCATCCAGGGAGTTTGATGTCTCCCCCTTCTCTGCTTTTCTGAAATCTCAATAATCTCCTGCAGCTGTCATGTTGCACAGATCTCCGGAGAGAAAGGCTGGCCAGATCCCTCCCTCCCGTGTAGCGGCTGTCCTCACGGCGTGCCCCTCCCCAACTTTTTTCTCTCCCCCCCCCCACCCGCCCCGTTTGCAAATCTGTTGCTTCCCTCCTCGCCTGCTTAACTCGCACATTCCGGGCTCTGGTCCAGGCTCCCAATCGCACGTGGATTTGCAACGTGACTTGCTCCACCAGCCAAACTACGAAAAATTTGCCAAATAAAGCAAACCAGGACGCCAAAAACATAACACACCAACCCCCCCCCCCCCACCACCGTTTTGCAGAGAGTGACACAAGGAATTAAACAAGGCGAGGTGAAGAGAAGGTCGACGTGACTCAGGATGCATGCAAGCCGTTTCCTTGCTGGGATAGAACTTTTCATCGCAATTCCCCAAATACAAGTACCAACACACTCCTTGGCGGAATTGGTCCAGGTCAGGCCAGGTCAGCTGAGTAATTACAAAAGCCATTGTGGGTGGCAATAGGAAGCAGCAGTGCAACAAAGTCGCCCTTTAAAAAATTAAAACAGTTGCCAGGTTAAGGTGGGGGAAGGGAATGTTCCCAAAATTGGTGTGTGGGAAAACACTTGTGATTATTGTTGTATTAACTACAGATATTTCCCTTATCATTAGTTTTGAGCTCTCTGCAGAATTGACAGTTAGTTAATCAGCTGGAGAAGAGTTCAAGCTGGAGATCCGGGTTCTAGTCCCCACTTGGCCATGAAACTCACTGGGTGACTTTGGGCCAGTCACTGACTCTCAGCCTCACCTACCTCACAGGGTTGTTGTGAGGATAACATGGAGAGGAGGAGGATGATTATTATGTAAGCTGCCTTGGGTTCCTTGCAGGAAAAAAGGCGGGGTATAAATATAATAAATAAATAAATAAATAAATAAATAAAATTCAATGTGACCCTAAAGTTTGTATATTCCTAAATTACAAACTTAGATGTTAGGTAATGATTAGGGTCCCAAATGGGTGATGAATAGGGCTATGAGGTGTTGAATGGGATATCTTTGGGAAGAAGGGCTGTCAAGTTTAAAACGTACCCTATAATTAATAGCAAATTCATTCTCTGAGTGTGGACCCTTATGAAGCCAAAACAGAACCATCTACACACAAGACTTGAGGAAATTCCAAGATTTGCAGAAGCACAAAAACCTTTAGGGAAAACAAACCCCAAGGGAACCGAAAGCTCTCAAAACAGACCAATGAGGATCGAGCCCGTTCAGTGGTCATGAAATGGGGCAGGGAGTTAAAAGAGCTGCACTGGCTGTTTATTAGCTACCGTGGAGCCGTGTTGCTGACATTCAAAGCCCTAAAAAACTTGGGGACAGGATACTTAGCTGACCACCTTCCCTTACATATTCCAAATTGACCTGAGATCTTCCGAGGAGGCCTTATTGGCCATTCCACAACCAACAGCATGTCGTCAGGTAACAGCACATAGACGGGCCTCCTCAGTAGCGGCACCCCACTCTTGAACACTTTCCCACGTGTGGCTTGAGAGGCTGTGGTGAGCTTCAAACACTTCTTGAAAACACATTTGTTCACTCAGGATTTCCCTGTCTTGTAATCTGTCATGACACTGCTCTATTTTACTGCTTTTGTTGCAGTGTTTTAAAGGTATTTATTGTTTTATACTATTTTTATATTGCATTGTATGTGCTTTTATGTAAACCGCTTGGAAATCCTGGGATGTCAAGCAGTATAGAAGCAGCTTAAGTAAATAAATAATGCCTTTGTATAAACGAGGCATCCTAGGATTCCTCATTTATACCACACTTGGAATGCTATATACACTTCTAGTCACCATACCTCGAAAAGGATAATGCTGCAGAAGGTGCAGGAAAGGGCAAGCAAAATGCTCAAGTAGCAGGAGTGACTCCCCCTGTGACGAAAGGCTCTTTTGTTTAGAAAAAAAATGATAGTCAAGGGGGGACATGAGAGAAATGTTTAAAACACTTTTCAGCATGTGCTTGAAAATCAACAACCATTGGAGTATCTACCGAGTTAGCATGCTCCAAATGCAGCTTTTCAATCGCATCCATGATTTTCCTGGTCTGATGAAGCAAAATACTGCCTTCTTTATCTCTTTCCACTTCAATTGAGAGATAGTTGGTCACATTGCCAAGCAATTTCAATTCAAAATGAGATTTCAAATCCAGTATCAGTTTATCATATTGCTTTTTGTCTGTCCAGAAAAGCAATAGATCATCAACATAACAAAGTACATACAGTTTATGTTCCCTGTCCCTGTTCCTGTTTAACAAACAAACATTGATCTGCCACGCCCTGTGCAAATCCCAAATCCAGCAATGTTTGAGTTAAAAGAATTCCAGCACCTTGCTGATTGCTTGAGTCCATACAGAGATTTCTGTAAATGACAAACCACGTCTTTTTCAACAGCAACACCATCCGGTGGTAGCATGTAAATGTCCTCAGACAATTTACCATACAAAAACGCTGTGGTAACATCCAAATGTGAAATATTCAGATTTCTCTCAGCAGCAATCTTAAACATCAGTCTGATTGTTTCAAAACGAATTGTAGGTGCAAGTACCTCGTGGTAATCCAACCCTCCAATTTGCGCAAAACCACGTGCCACTAATCTCGCTTTGTGACGTGCCACCTTTCCGGTGTGGTCAGTTTTCACTTTAAAAATCCATCTGCTATCAATTATTTTCATGGATGGCTGTTTCTTTACCAGCTTCCATGTTTTATTCTTATCCAAAGAATTTAACTCAGCTTGCATAGCCTGAAGCCATGGTGTAGCTTCCTTAGCAGACAATTCTTCTACCTCCTTGTAACTCTGAGGTTCAAAAATGGCTTTTCCTGCAAATTCATCCTGATATCTCACAGGTTGTTTTGTAGGACGTTTTGATCTACGCAACCTTTTCCTTTCCTCATCAGAACTATCAGTTTCTTGTTTCAATGAACTTGCACCAATGGTGAACAATGGTTTTTGTTCAGTTTCATCCTCTGAACTATGTGGTGTTTCAGTATCAGAGGAGTCAGATTCATCTGACTGTCTTGGAGTACTCTTAATGCTTCTGTATTCTGATTCTGTATCTGAATCTGATTCTGAACCTGAATCCTCAGGAACAGTAGTACCCACAGAATAGGGTTGAAAAATCCCAACCTTTTCCCAATTAGCATTATACTCAACACTTCTAGACAGTGTTACCTTACAGTCTGGGTGTCAGACATGAGAATGCGATATGCACCTTTCTCATATCCTAGAAAAATCCCATGCAAGCCTCTTTTTCCTAGCTTCTGACTCTGAGGTGTGTGCACCCACATATCAGACCCAAAAATCTTGAAGTGTTTCACAGTAGGTTTCTTGTTATACAGCTTCTCATAAGGTGTACAATTCAACACAGAACTGAAACTTCTATTGTGTACATAATTGAAACAATTCAGTGCTTCTGCACAAAACACATCAGCCAAATTAGCATCAGTTAAAAGACATTTCAATCCATGTAACAGTGTCTGATTTTGTCTTTCACACAATCCATTTTGCCATGGTGAGCGTGGATTAGCTACCATGTGTTCAATACCACGTTCTGTTAGAAATGCGTCAAATTGCGCTGAATTGAACTCCCCTCCCATATCTGTAAAAAAACAGGTGACACGGGTATTATGCTTGTTTTCCACCCAAGCACAATATTCCTGGAATCTGTCCAATGCTTCAGCTTTATTTGCTAGCATGTAAACAAACATGTACCTCGTGTATTGATCAACCAACACCATGAAATAGCGTGCCCCTCCTCTGGAAACTGTCAGAGGACCCACAAGATCACCATGAACAAACTGAAATGGTTTTTCAGCATGTCTTCCAGTTTGCTTACCTTTGGGTGCTTGCTTTACCTTGTGTTGCGCACAAGAAATACATTTCATGTGAAAATTACATTTTTGCAAATGCATACCTTCAACCATTGTTTGCATTTCTTCACAGCCTGAAAATTCAAATGACCATACAGTCTATGATATGCATGAATACAATTATCATGTACAGGAGCATTGACCCTTGAAGTAGAAAATTTACTACCTTCTATTTCTTCTACATCATTACAAACCCTGTATGATAAAAGAAACAAACCATCTTGTAGCTTTCCAAACAAAAATACTTTCCCATCTTTCAGTATTTCACATTTAGCTACAGAGAATTTTACAATAAACCCTTGATTAGTCAGTTGAGAAATGCTCAGTAAATTTTCTGATAAGTCAGGGGCAAATAACACATTCTTGATTGTTGTGTTCAAACTCTCAAGAAACACAGTTCCAAAACCATGACTGTCAAAGACCTGACCATTGGCAAGATGAATGTTCCCCTTTTGTTTAGTAAAAGTTGTAAACAAAGATCTATCTCTGCACATGTGTCGGGTAGCTCCGCTGTCAAAAACAAAGTAAGAGTTCCCCTTTGTTTTGCCTGTTTCAATAAACAATGCTTTCACACCAGAGGTAAGCTTAGAAGCCTCCTGCTGTTTTTTAGCTGTTTTCTTCTTCTTGCAATCTTTTTTTAAATGCCCTGTCTTCCCACAAGAAAAACAGTGTTTCACTTTTAAAGCTGCCGCTGATTCTTCAGCTGAAGCCACACCCCTGCTGATCGGTACAGCTTTCTGTTCCTCTCCATGGTAACTGGCAGCGACACAGCAATCCACTTCCACCATAAGCCTTGCCTGAATCAGTTCCACGGTCAGCTGTGCTGCTGGGATGGCTGCCAGCTGAGAAGCGATGCCTTCAAAGGAAACATCCAAACTGCTGAGAACAACATAACAGAATTGTAGATCCGGTATCTCGACTCCTCGAGATAACAATTCGTCACGCAGCAACCTCAGATGCCGTAAATGAGCACATACGTCACCATCCTTGGTTAGCTCAGCCCGATGTAGCTTCTTAAAGAAAACAACTGTAGATCCAGTCTCCCGCCGGAGATGAATAGCTCATAGTGCCTCCCACTTGAGTTTAGCAGTCCGTGGTGCTTGAACATTCACCAGTTGCTCATCAGAGACACCCATAGTTATCAGAGCACTTGCTTTTTGATTAGCAGTTGTCCATGCAGCCATCGCTGCTGCCGGTGGATCATTCGTTACAGCATGCCATATATTGTCCATGCATAGCTGTGCTTCCATACGCTGAGACCATATTGAGAAATTATGATCTGTCAGCTGTGGAAAAGTGAAGCCTCTGTCTCTGCGTTCCTCTGCCATTCTGCAGTATTCTCAGCCAGAGAAATGCTGTAATCCGAGGCGCTGTTATCAAAGCTCTAGCATTCCAAACTGCACAAACAGCATCCAGTAATCATAAACATTTACTATAAACATTGCTTTTCTTATCTTTCCTTATCCTGGGCCCATAACCGATGTGAGAGTAAACTAGAGTAAAAGCTTTGCCCGCTTAACTCTTAGTATTACGAACGGAAGGAAGAAAGCGAAGCAACGTATTGATAGTAAAGTGTTTATTCAGTTGTAGGACTCTTACGAGATTAAGGCGTGTCACACGCAGAAGAGAGGTTCTTGAAGATGGTAGCACAACACCGTGCTCACCCCTACTTTATAGTATTTAACTATAAACAATAGGAGGGTTATACAAAGGTTACACAACATTTACATAACATGTTGACTTGCAAACTTGCTGACTTGCATGTGTCACCAGACCGTGACGTATAGTCACCTTGAATCTATGTCAGGAGACATTTTGCACTCCATTCACTTCTGCACCCCCACTAAACCTAACAAGAATATGTGGTCATTCAATAAAGCAGAAAGCTGAAATATTCAGGACAGACAAAATAAAGTATTTCTTCACACAGTGCATAGTTAAACTATGGAATTTGCTGTCACGGGATATACAGTAGTGACAGACACCAGCTTGGACAGCTTTAAAAGGGGAGCAGCCAAATTCATGGAGGAGGCGGCCATCAATAGCGACTAATCACGATGGGTATATGCCCCCTCCAAGATCGGAGGCCACACGCTTCTGAATGCCAGTTCCTGGGGAACAACAGCAGGGTGGGCTGTTGCCATCCTATTCCGCTTGTAGGTTTCCCCATGGGCCACTGTGGGAAACCGGATGCTGCTTGACTAGAGAGGCCTTTGGTCTGGTCCAGCGGGGCTCTTCCTATGCTGTGCTTGCCCTCAGTCGGCACAGCAACCAGCACAGCCACGGACTGAAGATATCAGGTCACATGCCACGCTGAGGCCACTGTGAGTTGACCATCACCACAGCAATGGGGGTGCGGTGTGGACTGTCTGCAGCCCAACTGCTGGGATTTCAGGGATTCAGCTATGTAGACCAGTAGTTTCATAGATTTCATAGATCATAGAGTTGGAAGGGGCCTACAAGGCCATCGAGTCCAACCCCCTGCTCAATGCAGGAAACTAGAGGAGCAGTCTCCCATCCAAGTAATAACCAGACCTGACCCTGCTTAGCTTTCCACGCTCAGACAAACTGAGCCAGCATGAGCCACAGGCCTGTATGTTCTCAACCTGGCTTCCAGGGAACAATGGGGTTCCTCAGTAAGAACTTTAGGAATGGCGCACAAACTTCCCTGAAAGACAACTTGCCCACCACCAGCAGCAGTTTTCCCCAGCAGTACACCTGGTGAATTTCAGGGAAATAAGAAGAGTTTCTATGGGGGGAGGAGCCTGCGCTGGCTATGGAGCAGTAGCTTTTCTGCCGAGCTCCCGGAATGATTTGAAAACATCTGCAAATACACAGGAGAGACAAAGCGTGAGTTTAAATTCCTTTGCTGTTTGCTTTCTGGAAAGTATGCAGATATAGAGCTAATAAAGAAATAACAAGAATAGCTTTCTTTTGATGTGCTTCGCTCCTGATTGTTTATGAGCTCCAGACGGGTGAAAAAGTCCCTACCCCCTCTTTGGAAACGCGATCGGGCGCATCCCTCGGATAACAGTTTGAAAAGGCTAATTAGGATCCTTGACACTAAAGATAGTGAATGTTCTTATCAAACTGTGCAACAGGGTCCTGATAAGAAGCCACGAGGTAGTGAAAGTTTCGAGACAGCGAGGGGGAAGGGCGGAAAAATGGCGGATTCAGCTGGCAAATTCCCTGCTGGTGCCAAGCCAAAGTCAATATCTCCAGCCAAGCTTAAAGGGGCAGCACCAGATTGGGAG
Source organism: Shinisaurus crocodilurus (assembly GCA_021292165.1). Lineage (NCBI taxonomy): Eukaryota > Metazoa > Chordata > Lepidosauria > Squamata > Shinisauridae > Shinisaurus > Shinisaurus crocodilurus. The sequence continues at coordinate 113,682,784 of CM037876.1, read as the reverse complement.
AAAATTCTATCACAGTTTCAAAGCTCTATGGAAGCAGGCCAGCAGAAACAAATAGAAGCAATTGAGAAATTTCAAAATCTGCATCAAGAGGATATGAAGCAAATGCGAAATTCCATAGATCAATTAGGGGTTCAAGTTAAAGAGCTGCAAGCTAGAGTGGATAAGGTGGAAAAACTCCAGGTGAAGGATGAAAAAAGTTTTGAAAAGTATGAAATGAAATTTAATGAGATGGAAATACAGATGATTAACATGCAAGACAGGCAACGTCGTTCCAACATTCGGATCAGAGGCTTCCCCATGGAGATGGGGGAGACTGGATATAAGTTAAGAGGCAGTATTTTGGAATGGATGAATGAAGCTGTCTCTGGAGAAACAATTTTTTGGGATGATATGGACATTGAGATTGTGCATAGAGTGGGAGCATTAAGGCGTGGTATGACATCCAGAGATGTTGTACTGAAATTTGCAAATTTATACAAGAAGGATGTCTTCATGAAAGAGATTAGAAAGAAAGGTCAAGTAGCTTTCAAGGGGGCTACTTTGCAAATCTACAATGATCTTTGTCAGCAAACAATAAAGTGGAGGCGAAGTGTTAAACCGTGTACAGCAGTCTTGATCAGAAAGGGATTACAATACAATTGGGGTTACCCAGTTTTTCTTACTTTTGTGTGGAACAGTAAGAGATACAAGATTTCATCATGTGATCAAGGCATGGGCCTGCTGGGAGAGTTGGGGCTTCATGATGATGCGGAGGGTCCAGAATCGATGGGTCAACTGGAAGAAGAAGGAGCCAGTGGAGGAATTGTATAAGAGGTCGTTTCAACACGAGAAGAAAAAAGAAATAGAAAATGTTTTATAAAGAAGTTATCCGGGAGGGAATGAGGGGCTGCTGTTCGGGCTGGTGATGGGTCCTTTCCCCCCCCCTGGGATAGGTGGGTAGGTTTAGGGTGGGGCAAGTTGCCCTGGCTAAGCAGGGGGGATAGTTTAGATGAATGTGGGGGTGGGTTAAGGGGTATGTTATTGTGTATTATTTTCACTTTTGGGGACCAAAAAAGAAAAAATGATGTTAATAGATGGATTATAAGTTAAGAATTTCAACTTTAAATGTTAAGGGGCTAGGGTCAGTTACTAAGAGAAGGCGAATAGAAGCACTTCTTAAAAAGGATAAGGCAGATATTATATTCTTGCAAGAAACGCACCAGGCAAGGAAAGGAGTCAATGAATTGAAATTGAGGTGGTCTAGAATATATGAGATAGCATGTGGATCATCTAAATCGCGAGGAGTAGCAATTATAATTTCAAAGAATTGTGGTTTTAATGTTCTAAAGGTGAAAAAGGATGATACAGGTAGATATATTATAATGTATGGGACCTTGGGAGGGGAAGAATATGTTATTGTTAATGTTTATGCTCCCAATCAAAATCAAGGAGAATTTTATCAACATGTGATAAAACATGCGGGAAGTGATAATTCCCCTTTACTCGGCACTGGTTAGGCCTCATCTTGAGTACTGTGTCCAGTTCTGGGCACCTCAGTTTAACAAGGACATAGACAAACTGGAGAGGGTTCAGAGGAGGGCAACAAGGATGATAAAGGGACTGGAAACAAGGCCCTATGAGGAGAGACTGAAAGAACTGGGCATGTTTAGCCTTCAGAAGAGGAGACTGAGGGGAGATATGATCGCACTCTTCCAGTATTTGAAGGGATGTCACACAGAGGAGGGCAAAGATCTCTTCTCGTTCATCCCAGTTTGCAGGACACGGAATAATGGGCTCAAGTTACAGGAACCTAGATTCCACCTAAACATCAGGAAAAATTTCCTGACTGTCAGAGCAATAAGACAATGGAATCAACTACCTAGGGAGGTGGTGGGCTCTCCCAGTCTGGAGGCATTCAAGGTGCGGCTGGACAGACATCTGTCAGAGATGCTTTGACCTGGATTCCTGCATTGAGCAGGGGGTTGGACTCGATGGCCTTGTAGGCCCCTTCCAACTCTACTTTTCTATGATTCTATGATTCTATGTGTTTAAAGAAATGGGTAATTTTCAAAATCAAAGGGTTATTATGGCTGGGGACTTTAACATGGTATTGGATAGAAGAAAAGACAAATCCAATCTGACGAGAGAAGATCAGAGAAATAATCTAACGATCTTGAATAAGTTAATTAGTAAGGAAGGGTTGCTAGATGTTTGGAGAGGGGTCAAGGGGAATGAGGAAAGATATACATTTTACTCATCAGCAAATAAGAATTATTCTAGGATAGATTTTATTTTTGTGTCCAGGACACTGTTTTCAAGGGTCCTGGGCACAGAGATAGGAGTGATAAAAGTTACAGATCATGCTTTGGTTAACATGGATTTGAAGATACATAAGGATTATAGAGAAGCGAAAAGATGGAGATTGAATTGTAATATTTTTCGTTATAAACATTTAACAGAGAAAATAGAGAAGGAATTGAGGGAAATTTGGGAATTTAATCAAACAGAAGAATGTACTGAAGCGATAATATGGGATACAATGAAGAGTGTAATGAGAGGAATAGGATTGAGAGAGGCAATAAATTTGAGGAAACAACAAGAAGTTTTTTATCAAAAGCTAGAGGGGGAGATTAGGGATTTGGAAAAGAAGTATTTAGAGAAGAGGGATAAAAAGATTTTTGCAGAATTACAGGGTAAAAGGAAAGAATTGGAGAATAAAGAACTGGACAGGGTACAAAGGAATTTGATTTACACAAAAAGGGAGTATTTTGAGAATAGTAATAAAAACTCTAAAATGTTGGCTAGATTAGCACAAAAAAAAAAAGAAAAAAGCTTAGTGGGGATGATTAAGGATAAGAGGGGTAAAGAATATAATCTAGTAAAGGATAAATTGAAAATTTTTCATGAATATTACACAGAGTTATATAAGGCAGGAAAATGGTCGGAAGCTGAGAGTAGAAGATATATCGAGAAAAATTTAAAAATAAAAATCCAGGATGAAGATAGAGAGAAAATGGAGCAACCATTCACAGAAATTGAAATAGAAAGTGCTATAAATAAATTAAAACAGGGGAAAACGCCAGGACTGGATGGTCTGGGGGCGGAATATTATAAAGTCTTTAAAAAAATGTTAATTCCGAAGTTAAAACGGTTGTTTAATGATATTTTACAGGGGGGAGAGATCCCCCCGTCATGGAAACAGTCCTTGACCATTTTAATCCCGAAACCAAGGAAGGATTTAGCAGAACCAGGTTCTTATAGACCAATATCATTAATTAATCAAGATGCTAAACTATTGACAGCAATTTTAGCTAGAAGAATGAATAGTTTTCTAAATAAGTATATAGGGATAGATCAATGTGGGTTTATTCAAGGAAGACAAATGGCAGATTTAACAAGAAGGGTTCTGAATATAATTTATTTAATAAAGAAAAATAATTTGAAAGCGGGGGTTCTTGCATTGGATATTTTTAAAGCCTTTGATTGTGTGGAATGGCCTGCATTAAAGATGTTAATAAAAACTATGGGGTTTGGAGAAAAATTTATAGGTATTACTAACCAATTATATACTCATAATGTCACGTCGGTAATTGTAAACGATGGAATAACAGAAACTATTAGCCTAGGCCGGGGAACTAGACAGGGTTGTCCCCTTTCCCCAGTATTATTTGTGTTAGTTATGGAATTGTTAGCGAATTCGATAAGACAGGAGAAGAAATTATTGGGGATAGGAATAGAGACCAAATGTAAGATAAACCTTTTTGCAGATGATATCTTGTTAACATTAGAACGGCCTATAGAAAATTGGGATTGGATAGAGAAACATTTAGATGAATTTAGAGAAGTAACAGGGTTAAAAGTTAATTGGGATAAATCGGAGATAATGACATTTAATTATAGTAAACTGGAGGAAAGGGGATTTAAACAAAGGGGAGTGGATATAAAGATAAAAAATATAATTAAATATTTAGGTATTGATATATTAAAAGATTTGGATAAAATAGGGGAATGTAATTTTAAAAAACTAAAAGATGAAGTTAAAAATCAAATAGAGGATTATAAAAAATTGGGATTATCGTGGTTTGGTAGGATAGCTTTGATTAAAATGAAGATTTTACCGAAGTTTAATTTTTTATTTAGAATGATACCATATAAGATATCAGAGAAAGAAATTAAAGAGTGGCAAGTAATGTTAAATAGCTATTGTAATGGGGGGAAAAAATCAAGGATTACTAAGAATAGATGGTATAAAGCTCAAAAAATAGGGGGACTTGGTCTCCCTAATTTAAAATGGTATTATATAGCTAATCAACTTAGATATATCATGGATATTATTGTTAGAAAAGAATTTATGTGGTGGGAAATAGAAGCATTTGAATTGGGTAATAGGGTGGATAAATTCTTATTTACAAAACAAGGACATATTATGACAAAAAGATTAGAAAATCCCTTTTTAAAAAATATGTTAGAAATTTGGGGTAGAAATAAGGAAATATTTTTACCAGGTATATCCCCGCTTACTCCAGTGGTGGTTATGGAAGATTTTCCCGAGAATGTTAGACATTTAGAACGAATTTTTAGAGAGAAAAAGGTGATAACTTTAATGGATTGGCTGGAAAAAATGGAGACAAGACAGCAAATAATTGATAGGGTTGGGGCAGGAAGAATTTCTTGGTTAAATTTAATTCAATTAGTACAATGGGGTAAGAAATGGAAGAGAAGACATGAGCATGAAAGGGATTTCACTGCATTTGAGCAGGTGGTTATGTCTAGAGAACTTGTAGAAGGAAATGCATCAGCTAGGGGTCTTACAAAGATGTTATATAAAATGTTGCAGAAATCAGAAGAGCAAGCAGAAAATCTTAAAATAGTTTGGGATACAGAGTTTGAAGAGGAAATATCAAAGGATGAGTGGAATAAGATTTGGGATAGGCGAATATTGAAAAATATGTCTGTAAGAATTAAAGAGAATTTTTATAAGCTGATTTGGAGATGGTATTTGACCCCAGTGAGATTAAATAGAATAGATAATAAATGTTCTCCAATGTGTTGGCGAGGATGTCAGGAATTGGGTACATATGCTCATATGTGGTGGAGTTGTAAAAATGTAATGGATTTTTGGAAAATGATTTTTGAGGAAATATCAGAAATTGTTGGAGTTGATTTAGAGGTATGCCCTAAACTAGCTTTGCTAACAATAACGGAAAAGGTGATCGGTTCACAAAATGTTAAAGAGTTAATCATAAATTTGTTAACGGCAGGTAGACTAATGATAGCAAGGAAATGGAAAATCCAGCAAGTTTTCACTATTACTGAATGGTATAAGGAAGTATGGGATATGGCTTTGAATGATATGTTGACTTGTAATATTAAATGCAAAAGGGGTCAATTAAAGAAAAATAATTTTAAGGATATTTGGGGTTTATTTTTGGAATATGTGTTTAAAAGGGGGAAAGGGAGTTTACCCTGTCAAGATATATTGTATTTTTGGAATAATGAACAATTATAGAGTTATTGGATTGTTTGGTCCCATGGTGATGGGAGCACAATATTAGTTATGTGTGTATGTTATTTTCTTTGTATTGTTTTTAAAAAAAAAAGAATAAAAAATATTTAAAAAAAAAGAAAAAAAAAGAAGAGTTTCTATAAGTCTTGTGAAACTTCTCAGTAAGGTGCATCCCTAGGTTGTCGCCAGATTTTACCTAAAGCAGAGAGTCTTTCTCGGGTGAAATGACAAAGGAATTTCAGGGGAAGCCAAAAGAGTTTCAATACAACTACGAAATGAGGTGGGTGGGTTTGGGTTTGCACATCCCCAATACTGTAGAAGTGATTTGAGGAATCTGTTTTGAGAAACACAACATCATCTTGGAACATGCCCCCATACCCTGCCTTACATGATTTTTAGACCAATAACAAAGTCTATTAATGCATTGATAAGCTTCAAACATTTCAAAATAGTGACTTAAACAACAAAACATGGTGTGATAAAACATAAACCTTTTTTTTTTAATAGGCCCTAGAGTTTCTCATAAACCTTATGGTGGCAAATTTGGGCAAAATTGTATTCGAGAGCACTTTTTGGAGAAATGACTATCTCCAAAGATGGACAGTACACATGATAATAACCAAGACAGCATTTTGTGCATTGTTGCGGTCTAGATTTTTTCTTTACAGTGAAACAAACCAAACAACCCCCACCCTGTGATCACTGTGAATGATTCAAGCATTTGAATTTTTGGGAAATCTTTTGGCATGCCTGCTCCTCCTTACCAAATTCCACAAAAGCTTCAATTAGCACTGGCAATTTAGCTTCTCTCTAAGACTGTATCTATGTCATCATGGATTTGGCATTAAGCACATGTACACACACACCCCTCCATGCTTTGTTGAATTCTGAGTCATCAATGATGGAATTGCAAAAATGAAACTCAACTCTTAATTGCATACTGAAACTTACAATCCTGTTATGCTACTGCTTTGTTTTGCAAATTCTTGTTTACCCTTGGAGCTCTCTGCAATTCACCCAGGGAGATCATGCTCCAGCATGAGGTGATGAATACCCTCAAACTCATTCTTTATTCTCATCCCAATCACACACTGCTGAATTCTTCAGCTTAATTTCAACCCTGCCAAATTGGTTTATTAATTTTATTTATTTATTTATTACATTTTTAAATCGCCCATCTGGCGGGTCACCTGGCCACCCTGGGTGATGTACAATCACTTGTTATGGGCAGGAGATGGAACAACCTTATGAGGCATGTCAGTTTGTTCACACTGGGCTGATAAGTGTGTTTTAAGATTCGAAGTTTGGAAAGGTAAGGGTTAATGGATCCAGGAGTACTGTTTTGATAGTCTTGGCAAAGCTTCCAAGTACATTCCTTTTGTTAGGGGGATTGGCTGATTGTTCTCAGTATCTGGCCTTCTAAATTGCTAGGAAATCCCTGAAAGGGGGATACTTCCTTCCACTAAATGCAACCTCTATGTTCAGGATAGTATAACTCTCATGTCTAGATGCTGGAAAGAAACAAGGACCTGGTTCACACAACATAACCACCCACAATAAAACAAGTTGGCTATTATTGTGGTTTGTCGTGTCATGTGAACCCAGCATGATGGCTTAAGTGAGGGTTGTTAACCACAAGCAATTCACACAGAGAACCCATGGCTTGTTGTTGGGTTGTTGGCTGTGGGTTGTTTAAGCCATGAGCTATTGTGTCGTGTGAACCAGGGACTGTGGGTTGTGCATGGCTTGTTCCAAAAGGCTACAGAGTCATTTGGCAAGAGAGGCAAAAAAGCTGACAGCTCCACTTGCCTTGCGATCTCACTAGCTGTCTCTCAGATATTGAAGTTTGCCTGGCAACAGTTGCAAGAGGGTTCGTCCCACCTCCCTGCTCCCTCCTGCACTTTGGTGCTTCCCATGATAGTGGCAAGATGTTTTTTTGTATGCGGCCAAGCTGTTTTTTGTATGCGGCCAAGCTGTTCTTATCTGCACTGAGCGACTTTGGAGGAAGGTGCTACACTTCCAAGTTTAGCTGCGTCTACATCCAAAACTGTCCCCAAACAACCCCACATTTCTACGGCATGCCACACCTCTGCCCAGTGTCCCATGCATGGAGAAGCTTTGTGCTGCTGCTATTCCCACTTAGTAAACAGAACAGTAGTAGTAATCTAAGGACGAGCCCAGTGCTTCCTGCTTCTCTGGGCATGGGAACTGGTGGTCTCACAGCTGCCTCTGGACTTGTCCACTTTGTAGCTGCTCTTACTTGCCTCCGTAGCCACTTTTACATTACTCCCCGCGACTGGATCTGGCTAGAAAAGGCTACCTCTGGCTACCACACTCACCAGAGTCCTGAATGGAGGAGGCGGACAACGCAGCCTCACTACTCTCACCTGCTGCGGAGTCCTTCTCATGAGCATCATGAGCCCCTCAGTTGACGCAGGCAACTTTTCAGGTGTGATCTTCCCAAGGAGGCCAAAGTCAAAGAATACACGCTCGGTTCTGGACTGGTGCTGAACTAGGCATAGTCATCGACCTCTGTTTCAGTCCAGAGGCACAGGAGGCTCCGCAAAGCCCCAGACATGACATTCTTTCTAATCAGGTGGCACTGTGCGGCTTTGCATATAGCCCTGCCGCGGTGCAAGGAAAAGCTGCAAGGACTGAAGGAGAATTGTAAGGAAATAAATACCCACAACAAGTGCTCGGGTGTTGAGCCATGCGCCATGCCATTTTAGGACAAGTTGGTGACAATTCTGCTGGGCAGGTGGGCCATGACACCTGGTTATACCACTGGTGGCAGCAGCCCCTTGTCGCATTCATCGAGAGTTAGACATGGCCCCTAGACATGGCCTTTTGCCCACCAGGGATTCCTCCTCACCGACACCAGGGACTTCGGGGATACTGTGTATGCTTCATGGAGAGAGGTTGCCACAGGGAGGGATCCCTCTGTGGCACATCAACCCATTGCAACTACACCTACGCAGCATCATGTCCCGTCAGTAACAGTATCACAGCCACTGGATGCTACACCCCGAGAAAAATGCTTCATATGGAACCTGTCATGGAATGGCTTCCTACCACTTCGGTTGAAAGCTCTCGGACAAAGAGAGCCAGAGGGCACATCGGCTGCTCTGGAAGCCCATCACTATTACAATGTAGCCTTACAAGCTACCACTTCCGCTTCAGGACAGGCAGCCCCACTTCCTCCTCCAATACGAGCAGCCCAAGTGGGTTTCAATCAGTGTGGAGAAACCCAGCCACTACTAGTCATAGGGTATCAACAGCTCCCTCCCAAGTGCGGGATGTGGAGCGTGTGGTTCATGAAGCAATCTGGAGCACCTTTCCAAGTACAATGCTATCCAAGATTGACCTCCCCAGGGATGCTGCTGTGGACATTTGTTGGCCCGGCATGCCAGACAGACCCTGCCATTCTTCCGAGGCAGCAACTGTCCCAGGAGGGGGAGCAGCAGCTCACACATCACACAAAAGTGGATCTGAACAAGCTTGTGATGACCTCTCTGTCACCCATACAGGTGCATCTCTGCCTGAAGAGGGCAGTATAGTTCTCCCAGAGTTGGCCCAAGGGGTGGGGTGGCGAAATGCCGCTGCTGGAACAGGACTTGCTGAACAGACTGACTCCACCTTTACTGGATTCCTGCCCAGGGCAGGAGAGCAGGAATTGGGAGGAGACGAAGGGGAACTGGTTGAAGAGCAGCAGCAGCTACGAGCACAGAACTGCTCTGCAAGAGGCCGCCAAACCACAGGAAAGGCAGGAGGGAGGTGCTGAAAGGGATGAGTTGCTGGCAAACAGAGAACACCACGCTTGAGGAACAAATGCAAAACTGACCATGTGCAGCTTGCTAGAGACTTGGTTCACACCACAGAAGCATCAAGTGAACATACAAACTGAAGTTTCATGGCATAAATTTTGAACTGGAACAGTCTTTAATAATCACTGATGTACACACTCTTTTAAATTATTAGCTGCTACACAGAAATTAATAAATAGAAGGGGAAATGGATTCTCCATGCCCTTTTGACAACTAAAAGACTGACATTACAAAGTTGGAAGGAAAAACACTCACCTCCTATAATGCAATGGATTGAGGACCTTACAATGCTTTTGATATATAAACGGGTGGCATAAGAACATAAGAAGAGCCCTGCTGGATCAGACCAAGGGTCCATCTAGTTCAGCATTCTGTTCACACAATGGCCAACCGGCTGTCCACGGGAAACCCACAAGAAGGACATATGAGTGCAACAGCATCCCCCCACCCATGTTCTCCTGCAACTGGGCTACATAGGCATATTGCATCTGATACTGGAATTAGCATATAGCCATCAGGACTAGTAGCCATTGATAGCCTTCTCCTTCATGAATTTGTCCAATCCCCTTTTCAAGTCTTCAAAATTGGTGGCCATCACTACATCTTGTGAAAGTTAATTCCATAGTTCAACTATGCGCTGTGTGAAAAAGTGCTTCCTTTTATCTGTCTTGAATCTCCCACCAATCAGCTTCATGGGATGACCCCGGGTTCTAGTATTATGAGAGAGAGAGAAGAATGTCTCCCTATCCACTTTCTCCACACCACACATAATTTTGTACACCTCTACCATGTCTCCCCTTACTTGCCTTTTTTCTAAGCTAAACAATCCCAGATGTTGTAACCTTTCCTCATAGGGGAGTTGCTCCAGCCCCTTGATCATTTTAGTTGCCCTATTCTGCACTTTTTCCAATTCTACAATGTCCTTTTTTAGGTGTCATAACCAAAACTCTACACAGAATTCTATGTGTGGTCGCACCATAGATTTGTATAAGGGCAATATGATATTGGCAGTTTTATTTTCAATTCCTGTCCTAATTATGCCTAATATGGAGTTCGTCTTTTTCACAGCAGTCACACACTGGGTTGACATTTTCATCGAGCTGTCCACCACAACCCCAAGATCTCTTTCTTGGTCAGTCACCGCTGGCTCAGATCCCATCAGCTTATACTTGAAGTTGGAGTTTTTGGCCCTACTTTACACCTGCTTACATTGAACCACATTTGCCATTTTGATGCCCATTCTCCCAGTTTGGAGAGATCCTTTTGGAGCTCCTCACAATCCCATTTTGTTTTCACCACCCGAAATAATTTGGTGCTGTATCAGCAAACTTGGCCACTTCACTGCTCACTCCTAATTCCAGATCATTTATGAATAAGTTGAACAGCACTGGTCCCAATACAGATCCCTGTGGGATCCCACTGTTTACATCCTTCCATTGGGAGAAATTACCATTTATTTCCACTCTATTTAGATTCTCCATTGTAGGAAGAGTGGGCCCAATCCCTACACCAGCGCTATCTACAACACCATTAGACAGTGCGTGATATCCGCAACCTTCGCATCAGGCAGGCAATTTACCCTGTAGCCTACATGCCCACCACAAACCCAGCTATGTGTCTAATGAGCAAATCTTCCACTACAAGTCCCCCTTCCCCCCAGGCACATAGCGCAAGAGGATATTTACTCGTCTTTCAAGGAATTGGTTTCATCTTCCCTCTTCCTCAGAATGATGCCCTCCTTCCCCGAGACCCCCATTCTCCATGACAGCAGAGGAGCTGTCACCCAGGGATTGGGACAACACTATTAGGTCCCTGAAGGTCTCGTCCACCAACCTCTCTGCCTCTCTTAGCTTCTCCAGGTCAGCAACCTGGGCTTCAGGGGAATTAACTTATTCCCTGAGAGCCAGGAGCTCATTACACTGTGCACATACCTACAACTTCTGTCCAGATAGTCATCATACACGTGGCACGCAGTGCAATACACTGGATAGCCCCCACACCCATTGCTGGCTTTCCACCTTCATAACTTTTTGTTTAATTGCTATTATTGGGTTTGTTGGCCTGGAAAACTAATTTGTTTACTAGGAGAAGGTGGGGAATAGCTTTGCAAATTTATAGTTATAGTTTTTCTCTTGCTATGAAAAGGGAAGGAAGGGTTGATGGCCCTGGGTCCCTCGCACTGTGGCTAAACTAACATAGGTGCTGATCCATGGGATGTGGTTTGCAAGGGCCAAGTCCCTTTTTGTGTGTATGTTTTAAAACTAAATAAGTTGAACTCTCAAATTTGGGATGAGTCTATTTCTGAGCTTTAGTTTATGAGCTGCTCTATAAGATCTAAAAACCTGTGCCTACATCAGTGTTCTCCAACCTTGGGTCCCCAGATGTTTTTGGCCTACAACTCCCAGCACGCCCCAACCAGCGTAGCCAGCGTACACGAGGCATTTATTGTGTGTTTGTGAGTTCTTCTCACACATTATTTATTTATTTATTTATTACATTTATACCCCGCCTTTGTTCCTGCAAGGAACCCAAGGCGACTTACAGAATTATCCTCCTCCTCTCCACTTTATCCTCACAACAACCCTGTGAGGTAGGTTAGGCTGGGAGTCAGTGACTGGCCCAAAGTCACCCAGTGAGTTTCATGGCTGAGTGGGGACTAGAACCCGGATCTCCCGAGTCCCAGTCCAGCACTCTCACCACTACGCCACACTGGCTCACTGGCACATGGAAGTTTGCGGGTCCTTTACATAACATCCTCCTCCCAAGGCCTCTCCTGTGTTTTCCAGCAGTTTTCCTGGCTTTCTTTAGAGCAAAGAAAGGTATATCCTGAATACCACCATGATTCGATAGCGAAGCCTTGTGTAAATTCACAATTCCACTCTATACCGCAGCGCCACCTTGTGTTATGTGATGGAACATATAGGGTGGCAGCGAGGAAAACCCCTGGGAAAAAAACCTCATGTAAAAGGATGCTCTTCCTCCTGCAAAGAAAACGGAAGGAGCAGCCCTGGTAAAGCCCCGGGTTAAATGCCTTGTAGAGAAGCCTGAAGCCAGTGCAGTGCAGACATTTAAAATGAATTTATGCCACGTTCCATCTGGAGAGAAAAAATAATAAGGGAAAAGAGTCAAGGGTTTGCCCATGCAAATTTCATTCACATTTTACCATCATTTGAAAATGGACAAGCAATCTAGACTAGCCTTCTCCAACCTGGTGCCCTCCACATATGTTGGATTACAACTTTGGCCATTCTGGTGGAGAATTTTGGGAGTTGTAGTCCAACACATCTGGAGGGCGCCAGGCTGGGGAAGGCTGGCCCAGGCAGTGGCTGCCACAAGCGTCCAGGTAAGTTTGTGCAGAAACAGGGCTGAGACTAGCGGGCTGTGCTCACCTTGGTCCTGCAAAGAGCACTGCCTGCCACGTTCTCCTTCCAGCAGATCCTGCAGTTTGCCTGGGGCGTGGAAAGCAGAGAGGCTGGTGTGGTGAGGAAGGGCTCTTTCCTTGGAGGAAATTACAGGGGGAGATTCCCGGACTGGTCATTTTCATCTCTGGCGGGAAAAGATGCTCCACTGGGGCTCTGGGAGTGCCCACCGCAGCAGCCTCCCCTTCCCTACCCTTGGCGTTTCACTCTTGGGCTTTGGGGACGAGAGACTGGAGGGTAGAGGTGGAGGTGGGCATTTTGCAGGCAAGCACCTCTGAGCCTTTCGTGAACAGTCATTGTGCTTACACAAGATCGTGCTGTTGTGAGAATTTGAATCAAGTATCTGCAGAAGCCCAACCCTTTCTGATCCAAACAAGGGGGGTAGTCAGGCATACCCGGTCTGGGCCATCTTTTGTAAGCAGCACTAGTCTACAAAAGTATGTGTGCTATGGGAAAATCTATGTAAACAGCTTCTCTATCAGAAAATTGCCTGCTTGTTTCTTCTCTCCTGCAGCCCCCATTAGAGAGGCTTTTCTATTCCAAACCAAGGCCTTTTCTTCCTGGGTGGCTGCTCAGCTGAGTATTGCTGCTGCTGCTACTACTACTACTACTACTACTGTTATTACTCAAATGGAGAATGTAGGGCAGTGATAAAATCCAGGCCACACCTTCTTGGAAAATGTAGGTCAGACAAACTGTACCAAACATTTTACGAGTGTTTAGAGTGGGAGAGGGGAGGGGGGAAACAAAACACCAACCCACACTGGGAACTGTGCCTTTGACTGGGATATGCTCTCCTGAACCAGCCAGCTCCGCTCTGTCAGCATGTCCCAAAACGTGAAGCCAAAAATAACGAGGGCATCTGAGAATGGGAAGAGGGAAGGGAGGGCCCAGTTCTGGCCACACCCTTGTGATGTGACCTCCCTCCTGCTGCAGAGCCTGAAAGAGAGGGCTAATTTTCTTCCTGCGTTTCAATCCTTCTCCCTCCTATGATGTTGAGCCAAGAGCTTTCTGGAGAATCTGAGTCACTCACGAGGGCTGCAGCTGGAGAAAATGAGTGGGAGACAGGGGATTTCACGCGGTGCCTGCTGCTACTGCCACTCTGGAAGCAGTAGTGGAAAGGAGGTGTGCAGGACCAGCACGCAGTAATTAGGCATGATAAGAGTGCCACCATAAGCTGCAATTTTGAACTGTATGCTCAGAACACTCACATGGAAAATTTGGGCAGTGGTTAATTTTTTAAAAAGCTGGGAAGGAAACCATACTTTTAAATGCATGGGGACACGTTGCAGTTGCTCAGTGGTTGGGGACACTCTGCACATGCTCAGAGGTACTTTCATCATTCTCTCTAATAAATTCAGGTGGGGAGCGCCTAGAGCACTGTTCTCCAACCTTGGGTCCCCAGATGTTTTTGGCCTACAACTCCCAGCATGCCCCAGCCACTGACTGGGGCATGCTGGGAGTTGTAGGCCAAAAACATCTGGGGACCCAAGGTTGGAGAACACTGGCCTAGAGAAATGGAGCCTAAAGGGGGCAACTGAGAAACAAGAGTGCGATCAGCATGCTTGGGAGGGTGGCCAAATGCATAGGAGGGCAGAGCTCCTGTGCCTTTAATAGTTGTGTGAAAGAGGAATATGTAGCAGCTGAAATTCCCTCTTCTACACAACAATTAAAGGTGCAGGAGTCCTGCTCTCTTTTGCATCCCTAAATTATTCAGGCGAACCCAAATGTTTGAGGATGCACTGGAAAACCTAAGGTGGCAAACCCCCTCCCCCAAAACAGCCTAATGGGGATGGGACATGCCACAGAAGGTTGAGTGTCAACTAGAAAAGAAAAGCAGAACTCTGGAGGGTGGGGAATACCCTGCTCCAGTGCCTTACCCCTATAGTCTCCTCTCCAGGAGGAGGGCATGACTGGCTGGGATCCTGAAAAGAAACACTTCATTTCATTTATTATATTTCTATGTTGCCCAATAACTGAAGCTCTGTGGGTGGTTTACAAAGATTAAAAACCATTAAAATACATTATACATGGTATAAAAACCTATTAACATACAAACATATAAACAGACAGCACAGACACATTAGGCCTGTGGCTTATGCTGGCTCAGCTTGTCTGAGCATAGAAAGCTAAGCAGGGTCAGGCCTGGTTGTTACTTGGATGGGAGACCCCTCCTCTAGTTTCCTGCATTGAGCAGGGGGTTGGACTCCATAGCCTTGTAGGCTCCTTCCAACTCTATGATCTATGAAATCTATGAAATATCTAAACAATTTGTAAACATCCTTGAGTTGGGAATAAAGCACCGTAACTGCTTTGGGAGACGGCAGTCAGGCATTCGAACAACATGACCGGTCCACTGAAGTTGGCGTTGAAGGATCATTTTTTCAACCCTAGTAGTCTTTGCTTCTTCCAGTACAGTAATACCTTGGATTGCAAGTAACTTGGTTTGAGAGCGTTTTGCAAGACAAGCAAATTTTTAAATATTTATTTAAATTTTTTTGACTTGATATACAAGCGACGTCTTGCAATACAAGTAATGTAGTACGGCTTAAATTAAAAATCTCTGTACAATTTTTTTGGGGGGGATTTCGTTTTGATATAAGTGTTTTGGATTACAAGCACGTTTCCGGAACGAATTATGCTCTCAATCCAAGGCATGACTGTACACTGTACACTGACATTTGTTTGCCTATCTTCCCAAGTAATTCGTAGGATTTTCCGGAGGCAACGTTGATGAAATCTTTCAAGGAGGTGGAAGTGACGTTTATAGATAGTCCATGTTTTGCAGGCATACAATAAAGTTGGCAATACAATGGCTTCATAAACCAGTGTTTTGGTCTTCTTACAAATATCCCGATCCTCGAACACTCTATGTTTCATTCGAGAAAACGCGGCACTTGCGGAGCTCAGACGATGCTGGATTTCACTGTCGATGTTAGCTGTAACAGAAAGATAGCTGCCAAGATAGAGAAAATGATTGACATTTTCCAGTATTGTCCCGCCAAGCTGGATAGATGGCATCACCAAAGGGTTAGCTTGCACTTGCTGATGAAGCACTTTGGTTTTTTTGATGTTAAGTGAGAGACCAAGTTTTCTGTATGCTTCTGCAAAAGCATTTAGGATAGTTTGGAGATCATCCTCTGAATGTGCGGAAACCACATTATCACCAGCATACTGAAGTTCCACAACGGAGGTTGTAATTACCTTACTTTTTGCTTTCAGCCTGCTGAGATTAAAAAGCTTTCCATCTGTTCGATATATAATTCCCACACCAGTGGGAAGTTTCCCCTCGACAAGATGTAAAATCATGGTGATGAAAATAGCAAATAATGCTGGGGCAATAACACATCCCTGTTTAACACTTAATCCCACTTTAAATGGAGCACCATGAGAGCCGTTGTTGTCCAAAACCGTTGCTGTCATGTTGTCATGGAGAAGTCGCAAGATCCATCAGGTATTGTGGTCCTGAGCCATGTAAGCCTTTATAGGTCAAAGCCAGCACCTTGAATCCGGCTCAGAAATGTACAGGCAGCCAGTGCAAGAGGCCCAGAATTAGTGTTATATGTTCAGACTTTTTAGTTCCTGTTATCAATCTGGCCACTGCATTTTGTATGAGCTGCAGTTTCTGAATCATCTTCAAAGGCAGCCCCACATGAAGCACACTGCAGTAATCTAACTTGGAGGTTACCAGAGCATAGACAACTGAAGCCATGTTATCCCTGTCTAGATAGGGGCATAGCTGAGTCTCCAGCAAAATATGTGACAAGTGTGTATGATTCAAGTAGGAGCCCCTAAAATTATGCCAGGGTGTTTATTTTATGTGTCAGAACGCATATCCTCAACGTACAGGTAATATGACATGGTAAGTCTGTTCACACATGCAGGCTAATCAGTAGAGGAATGCAATATCAAGTGATGACTTGCATGTGTGAATGCACCGTCACAGGTTGAACATTGCAGGTATCTACTTTATCTTATTTTATATCCTGCCTATAGACCTAAACCAGACCCGCAGGGCAGCTTACTATGTCATTTTCAATCCCACACCTAAACCATTAAAATTACAAAACCAATAAAATTAAAAGTTCAGCAGGATAATGATAAATAAAAATAGACAGCTCTAGTCAATGGTAAAACAAGTGTGCTTTAGAATGTGCCTAAAAAAATAGCACTTTATTTATTATTATTTATTATTAATATTTATTTATCGCCCATCTGGCCGGCAACCGGCCACCCTGGGTGATGTACACAAAATAAAATACATAAATGCAATAAAATACATTAAAACAATATAAAAATTTTAAAATCTTAACCCACCCCATATTCCCTGCCTGAACAACCAGGTTTTTAATGAGCGACGGAAGCTCATCAGAGAGGGGGCATGGCGGAGGTCACTCGGGAGAGAGTTCCACAGTACGGGGGCCGCCACAGAAAAGGCCCTCTTCCTCGTCCCCACCAGTCTAGCTGCTCTGGCTGAAGGGACAAGGAGAAGGCCATCCGTGGCAGATCTTGTTGAGCGGCCCACTTGGTGTTGCTGGAGACGCTCCTTGAGATAAACTGGACCAGAGCCGTATAGGGTTTTAAAGGTCAAAACCAACACCTTGAATTCGGCTCGGCAAGCAACTGGTAGCCAGTGCAAATCCTTCAGCACTGGCGTGATGTGATTCCGCCGGCGGCTGCCTTTAACCTAGGCGAGCCGCCGCGTTCTGTACCAGCTGCAGCTTCCGAACCGTCTTCAAGGGTAACCCCACGTAGAGCGCATTACAGTAGTCTAGGCATGAACCTAGTAGAGAGGAGACCAAGGCATGAACCACTGATGGGAGCAGGTGATTAGGAAGGTAGGGGCGCAGCTGCCATATCAGATGGAGTTGATACAGCACTGCCCGGCTCACAGCTGCCACCTGAGCCTCCATGGACAGCTGGGAGTCTAGAATGACTCCCAAGCTGCGGACCTGGTCCTTCAGGGGTAGATGTACCCCATTCAGCACCAGGTCAACATCCCCTAACCTCCCCTTGTCCCCCACCAGCAGTACCTCGGTCTTGTCGGGGTTCAGCTTCAGCATGTTCCTTCCCATCCAGCCAGCCACTGCCTCCAGGCACTTGGACAGGGTCTCAATGGCCAACCTCGGTGAGGACTTGAAACAGAGGTAGAGCTGCGTGTCATCCGCATACTGATGACACCGCACCCCAAACCTCCTGATGATAGCTCCCAGTGGCTTGAGGTAGATGTTGAATAACATCGGGGAGAGGATGGAACCCTGCGGCACTCCACAAGTGAGCAGCCGAGGGTCCGAAGCCTCCTCCCCGAGAACTACCCTCTGGTACCTTCCAGAGAGGAAGGACCGGAACCACTGCAATACAGTGCCTACCAAGCCCAACCCCTCCAGGCGGTCCAGGAGGATACCGTGGTCAACGGTATCAAAAGCCGCCGAGAGATCGAGGAGGACTAGAAAGGAGCATTCGCCCCTATCCAAAGCCCTCCTCATATCATCCACCAAGGCGACCAAGGCCGTCTCCGTCCCATGTCCAGACCTGAAGCCCGACTGGCACGGATCTAAATAATCGGCTTCATCCAAGTGTGCCTTCAACTGAGCACCCACCACCCGCTCGATCACCTTGCCCAGAAATGGTAAATTGGAGACTGGGCGAAAGTTGTTTAAATCCTGGGGATCCAAGGAGGGCTTCTTTAGAAGCGGTCTTATTACTGCCTCCTTGAGGGCTGATGGCATCACTGCCTCCTCGAGGGAGGCATTCACCACCGCCTTGATCCCCTCACCCAGTCTCTCCCTGCAGCTCATTATGAGCCAGGACGGGCAAGGATCAAGCAAGCAGGTGGTCGGCCTCACAGATGAAAGCACCTTGTCCACTTCATCAGAAGGAAGAAGCCGAAACCGATCCCACAAAACCGGTCTGCCATTGGCCTCCTCCCGCTCACTCCCTGTGTCCACGACGCACGATATCCCACTCCTAATCCGATCGATTTTATCTGCGAAGTGCTTCGCTAAAGCCTCACAGGAGGCTTTAGACTGTTCCAATGGGTCCGGAGCGACTGGACCGACCAGACTCCGGACCACTTGGAACAGCCTCCTGGGGCAGCACTCCGCAGACGCAATGGAGGCAGCATAGAAATTCTTTTTTGCTGCCTTCACCGCCACCCGGTAGGCTGAAGATGCAGCTCTAACCAGTGTTCGATTGTCTTCGGAGCGGGAATTACGCCATCGGCGCTCTAGCCTTCTCACCTCTTGTTTCAGAGCTCGCAGCAACGGAGTGAACCATGGTGCCGCGCGCGCTCTGTTTAGGCAAAGAGGGCGCTTCGGAGCAACTCGGTCTAATGCCCTGGTGATTGCAGCATTCCAGTCGTCCACCAGGGTCTCGACCGAGCTACCATTTGTGTGCTCCAATTCCCCAAGCGCGTTCAGGAATCCATCCGGATCCATAAGACGCCTGGGGCGGACCATCCTAATAGGTCCCTCACCCCTGCAGAGGGGTTGTGGCATCGAGAAATCCAACCCCACCAGATAGTGATCTGGTGGTGACAAGGGGGTGGCGGATATACCCCCGATTTCCAGATCATTTCCCCCCTCTCCAGAAACAAAAACCAAGTCCAGTGCATGACCGGCTACATGGGTAGGTCCAGTTAATACAGGGTGCAGCTCCCAGGAAGCCATGGTCTCCATGAAGTCCCAAGGTGCCCCCGTGAGGACAGCCCCCGAATGCACATTGAAGTCCCCCAGCACCAATAGCCTGGGGGACAACACACACACATCAGAGACCACCTCCAGCACCTCGGCCAGGGAGTCTGTCGTGCAGCGGGATGGACGGTACACGAGCAGAATCCCCAGACTGCCCTTGGGACCCAGCCTCCAGTACATGCACTCAATAAACTTGGTCTCCCGGAGAGGGAGTCTGGTGAGGACCAAGGACTCCTGGTAGATAACAGCCACTCCCCCTCCCCGTCCCCGAACCCTTGGCTGCTGGGCATATGAGAAACCAGCCGGACACAAGGCCGCCAGAGTTGGAGCAGCGGCCTCGTCCAGCCAGGTTTCCGTAATACATGCCAGGTCCGCACCCTCATCCAGGATCAAGTCGTGGATGAGAGATGTTTTCTGGGTAACGGACCTGGCATTGCACAACAGCAAATGCAAGGTATGGGGAGGAGCCACACATCCCCCAGTTATCCCTTGGCTCTGGGCAGGCCCGGGACAAGGGATAGGTATTAAGCATCGATCCCTTGTCCCCCGTAGTTGGCAGTGGCCTGCCCCTAGCGTTCTGCCAGCGCCTGCCGCTCAACAGTGGTATATTTTGCCCCCCAGAACTCCCTCCATCATCTCCCTGGGAGAGGCACATGCCCCCTCGCTTCCGTCGATCAGGCGGGAGACCCACCCCTAAAATCAACCCCTAAAACCCCCAAGCCCTTCAAAAAGCAGGGCCTCTTAAAACCCCAGCCCCACCTATATCCCCATCAGCACGGGGGCAGGCCCTCGCCCTCGTGCCACCCCCGAAGTGGATCCCCCAAAGGGGCAGCCCCCTTTGGTGTCGCCCCTTTGGTGGCGACCCCGCCGGCGGCGGACCCGCCCCCGCTGGGGCCGAATCTTTATGGCCCCACAGTTTCAGGTGAGGCGGGGTGGCTCCTGGCTGGGCCCGGTCCTGCAGCGGCAGCCAGCAGTCCCACCGGTGGTGCGGGTGGTCCCTCCCAGGCAGCAGGCAGCAAGCAGCAAGCAGCAAGCAGCAAGGCTGGGCTACTTGCCTGGCTTGGCCCTCTCCAGCAGAGGCGATGGCAGATGAAGCCCAGCTACCTGGGGCCGGATCTTTATGGCCCCACAGTTGCAGGTGAGGCAGGGTGGCTCCTGGCTGGGCCCGGTCCTGCAGCGGTCCTTTCATATTCCATCAGTCACAATGGCTCCAGTTCAGTTCAACTTGTTCATGACTAATCAAGCATGTCTGCTCAGAAGTCCATTAAGTTCAATTATGCTTACCCCCAGGTAAGTGGGGTAGGCTGCAATCCTATACACACTTACCTGGGAGCAAGTCCCACTGAACTCAAAAGGACTAGTTCTGAGTAGACATACATAGGATTGTACTGCCTGTTCCACTGAAAGCAACAGGGTTGTTGTGAGGATAAAATGGAGAGGAGGATTATGTAAGCCGCCTTGGGTTCCTTGCAGGAAAAAAGGTGGGGTATAAATCAGGGATGTTGAAGAGTCCTTGGTCTCGAGTCTCGAGTCGAGTCACGAGTCTTTGGACCCGAGTCTCGAGTCCTTGGTCCAAAATGGTGACTCACGAGTCCCGAGTCCTGAGTCACTCCCGAAACTGACTCCACGAGTCCCTATTAAAATCAATGGGGTTTCCCCCCAACAAAATAAGGCTACTTCAGATGTGTGGCTTAAATAAATTCTAGGCACAAGTGTGCCTTTTTATTTCAAAACTCTGCAACTGATTTTGGCAAGAACAGACTAGGCAGACAAACCCAAAATAACCAGGCAGGCAGAAGAGGCAGGAAACCCCAAACAGGCAGGCAGAGGCAGCCAAACCCAAAATGTCTGACCCTAACCCTAACCCCCCACAACAACACATCAAAATAAATCTCAACACATCGTTGGGGCTGCGCTCCTGGTAGCTGTCCATAGTGGCCGAGCAGCGGCACTCCTCGCTTCCATGCACTCTTCACCGGTGATCGCGCTCCTGGCACAGCCAGAAGACTCGTCAACAGCCCAGGGATGTTGACAAGTCCTTGGTCTCGAGTCCCGAGTCGAGTCTCGAGTCCCATTAAAAATATTGGGACTCGAGTCCGAGTCGAGTCAGAGGGGGGACTCAGTCCGACTCACGAGTCGAGTCCTCGAGTCCGAGTCCCCATCCCTGGTATAAATATAATAAATAAACAAACAAATAAATAAATAAACTCAAGTTAGTTACAACCAATTTGTTTCAATGTTTTCTAATGGGACTTGGGGCCAAACAGGATGCGATGGTGCACAGGCCCACTGTTTACATGTCTTCCCTGTTCATAAAAGCAGAAGTGGGGGTCTGTTTTTATATTAAAAGGGGGGATGAGTGAGGGGATCTGAACCCTCCTCCTGGTACTAGAATTAAGCTGGGCTGGGGAGAAAGCTGAAGTGATGGAGCCTGTGAAGATGTAAGGGGAAGCAGCGGGGGGAAGCTCCAGCTCTCCTCACCTATGTGCTCTGTCTCTTTTACAAATAAGACTCTATTCCAATTATTCATGAAACAGCAGACATATGTGACTGTTCCCATCATTCTTGGCCCTTCATTGTTGCTAACTTAAGCTGAATTTGGATCCATGCTGTAAAGTACATTTAGGGTGCAGTCTTATGCATGCTTAGACTGAAAAAAAGTCCTACAACTCCATGGCTGGCTGGTGAATGCTGGGAATTGTAGGACCTCTTTCTGTCTACATGCATAGGATTGTGCACTTAGCTGCAAATCACTAAGGGAAGCGAGATCAAGTGATCTACAAGAATGTGTGAATGGTCCCCTGTAACTGACCTTCTCGCAGTTTCACTTCTGAATGGAATATGTGCAACTGGAACAGGCAAAGCTGACTTCTTTCTTCCTCCTCCTCCTCCTCCTCCTCTGTTGATTTCTTTTTCTTTCTATCCTCTGAAGTTTAGAGTGACGCCTAGTGTTTACAACACAAAAATGACCCATTGTGAATTCTACAAAGGTATCCTACTAGTACAGCTAAATAACATTTTTTCTGCAACACTTTGTTTTTCTGAGTTGGATAGAAAAACCTATTCAACAAATTTCTCACTCATATCTCTTTACACTTGGTGGGCAGATCCTTCAGATCCAGAATTATGGATTCTGTTGTTGTTGTTTTTTTATAAGGAATGAACTCATATTCCAGACATATTTCTGCTGTCCTTTGTGTGAGTCAGTACAAGACTTGTACGGTGTATATTCTGCTTTCTTATTATGGCTATTTTGCTGCAGCGTTTGTGATCCATTACTGGAAATGGGCCCAGAGAGTGTACTGAAGATGATATGATAGTTCAACTTGAGAACAAAGACGTTTTGGCTTGACTAGAATCTTATTTTCATTTATTTTCTTCCTGCCAAAAACCTTAAAGCTAAGGCAGTATTTTAAGCTAAACACTTATGAGATTTTGACGGAACTTTGAAAAATCTTGTCTTATGTCTCTTATAAGCAAATTTCTACGGTTGCAAGCTTTAATTGATTTAACTGATAGATTAAAACACTGAAGTGTTAGTTGCATGTGGCTTACGTGCCATGGGAAAACCATAGACACCCCCACTCCTATGGGTCTCCTTCCCATTATTATGAAGATCGTTCACTGCCAAGATGGCACCATTATGAATATAGAGACTACCTACATCCTCATTCCCATCACAAACTCATTCTCCTCACTTTCTAGAATGACCTAAGGCCACTTCTAATAGTGCAATACCTACTCACACAGTATTTAAACCGCCTGATGCTCAGTTACCAGAAACTAGTGTAGTACCAAGCTTTACAAGTTTGCCACTTGCTCTCCACCCTCCTCTTCCAGCTAACTTCTTTCAGGATGTAATCCTGAAAAAACTGCCAGAGCCACCAGCTGCTATGCAGTCACTGGCGGCAGTGCAACTTACCCAACCATTGCTGACTCCTAACATGGAGACACCACCTAGCAACCCTTCTGTGCCACAGGGCGACTATTGCTCCGACTCGTCCTCCACTTTGTCTGTCCAGGCCTCAACCTCTTCACTGGATACTGCTGTGGGAGATCAAAATCCTCTCTCCCCATGGGATGACATAAGGCCATATGTGGAATAAATCCTCAGGGCGGCAAAATCCCTTGGACTAGAGATTAAAGTCCCCCCAGTCCCAGTCCCGGTCTTCAAAAGAGTTCAACCAGATTTAGCTCCACCGGTCACTATCTCAATGCTTCCAGCATTACTGCATGTAATCAGACAATCCTGAGTGAAACCTTCTACTCTCCTACCCATGTCTAGAAAGATAGAAAACCTATACAGTAATACCTTGGATTGCAAGTAACTTGGTTTGAGAGCGTTTTGCAAGACAAGCAAATTTTTAAATATTTATTTAAATTTTTTTTTTACTTGATATACAAGCGACATCTTGCAATACAAGTACTGTAGTACGGCTTAAATTAAAAATCAGTGTACAATTTTTTTGGGGGGGATTTCGTTTTGATATAAGAGTGTTTTGGATTACAAGCATATTTCTGGAATGAATTATGCTCTCAATCCAAGGCATGACTGTATAGAGTTCAGGAAGAGGATTGTTCCTTCCTCTTCAAACACCCTACACCAAACTCCATAATAGTGAAAGCATCCCAATCAAAGATGAGACAAAAGCCTCACTCTGCCCCATGGATTCAGAGGGAAGAAAATTAGACTGGATGGGATGCAGAATTTAGCCCACTGAAGCTCTGGCACTCTGCGTGGTGAACTACGAGAAGTGCAAGGTGGCCTACCAACAGTCCTTGTGGGGAAAAGCAGCAACCTTCTTCAACCGTACTTTATAGTCCCCAAAAAGGGTAGTGGTCTTTGACCTATACTTGACTTGTGGGACATCAATCTTTACATTCTCCTGAAGAAATTCAGGATGACCTCACTCTCCTCCAGGGCCGGATTAAGATAGGGGCTATTGGAGCGGCAGCTCCAGGCCCGTCCCCCAAAATAGGCCCACCAATAGGGACGCGCGGCGCATCGCTCACCTGTCCTGTGGGGCGTTGCCAGAGCCCGGAGCAAGGCGAACACGCCGAGTGGCCGGCCTGGTTGCCATTGATTCCCACACACGCTCGCTGACTCTGAGGCTCTGTCTGAGCTGTAACTGGGCTGCTGCAGCGCAGCCTGCAGAGAGCGGCCGCCCGCGGCCCAGACGCCGCCGGAGAACGGAGAAGGGCCGACCCGCGCGAGCGAGGCTCAGGGAGAGAGGACTTCTTTAGCCACTCAACAAGGTAAGGTGCAGTAACTGTTCGCAAGTAGCAGTAACCTAGTTGCAGAGCAGAGCAGGGCGGGAACTTAGCCTCCATGGATTTGAATGGATTGTGGAAGTAAATGTATGCTTATTTATGGCAAGACAGTGTGAAGGTGGTTGTTGCCCGCGCGCGCACCCGGCCGGCGTGCGGCGGCCACCGCGCTCAGGCCCAGGCCGGGCGGGGCGGCCCCAGGGCGTGCAGAGGCGCCTAGCGGCCCGCTTGGCCGGCCGAGCCGAGTCCCGAACCACACGCCGCCTCCGCCTTGCCGTGGGGCCGCCGGGTAGAGGCCTCGCAGCTCCTCCGTCGGGCAGTGGGAAGGGGCTGGCCTTTCAGGTCCTGGGAAGGGGCGGCCGAGGGAGGTCAAGGTCGAGGCCTTCGGGGACCTCCTGGTCCGGCCTTCCCCGACCTGGTGCCCCTCGGCTGCGTGGGACTGCAACCCCCATCATCCCCAAGCAGCCCAGAAACTACGGCCCAACCCAACTGGAGGGCACCGGGTTGGGGGAGGCTGTTCTAAGGGACTACAGCTCCCAGCATCCTGTGGAAGCGGTAGTTTAAAGCGCCTGGGGGGCCCTGGCTTGCCTGCCCCTGCTGAAGCCCGCCATTGGACTGGCAGTGGCAGCTCCCCGGGGCCCCGGGAAGAGAGGGGGCTTTCCCTGCCTGGACATGCTGCTGGAAAGAAGATCTCCCTTCTTGCCTGGACGTGCTGCCGGACAAAGTAGGCACCCTGCCCGGGGCTCTTGCCAGGGGAAATCCTCCGGAGCTTTGAGTCAGGAGCAGGAAACGAACGCTGGCGGGTCCATCTCTAGCTCGGTTGTTTCTCTCTATTGGGCTGTCTTGCTCCCATCATTCCTTCTCCTCCACCTTTTGGCACTGGGCCTTTGCCAGCATCCTGACCAGCAGGGTCTGGAACTGATCAGCTGTAAGAATGCAAGCAAGCTCCTATGGACAGCCATCTGGCCACACATTGGCACCTGAAGGGTGGTCAAACCCTCCTGGCTGCTTGGTAGGATGATAGATGAGAGCGCTCTACCACCAGCAGTTTGGTCATGTGTGTACTTACAGCAGCCTTCCCTAACCTAGTCCTTCAGATGGTCAGATGGGTTGGACTGTGGTTCCCATCATTCTCAGCCAGCATGGTGATGCTGGTTGGGAATGATGGAAGTTGCAGCCCAACCCATCTGGGGAGCACCAGGTTGGGGGAGGCTGACATAGGGATTTCTTTCTGTTTCGCACCAAAGTTGGAGGAGCTTTCTAAATGTGAACTTTCTATATAGTTCCAGAAGAAACTGTGTGCAGTACCAGAAGAAACTTAGCTGTATTTAGCCTGCAGCACAGTGTTTGTAGGAGCAAATTCTCTACTCCTTCAACTTCTGCTATATTAAAAATGAGTCCTGTGTTGAATCTGCATTAGCACAAAAAAAGGGTTTGGTTTTATGCTCTTTTTTCTATTTGAAAATCAGTTTGGCTTTTTTCCGTTGTCCCCATTGCCATACATTTTGTGTGTCTACCTCCCCCTTCATATTTATTTATTTATTTATTATATTTATACCCCACCTTTCTTCCTGCAAGGAACCCAAGGTGGCTTACATAATAATCCTCCTCCTCTCTGTTTTATCCTCACAACAACCCTGTGAGGTAGGTTAGGCTGAGAGTCAGTGACTCTTTTATAATGTATTTCAGTTTACCCCACACAAAGCACTCACACACACAGAGCAGCCAGACAAAAGCAAAACACGCTTATAATTTGTAGGTAGCCTTTTATAATGTATTTCAATTTTAGACAGCAAAAAAGGTAGTACATTCTTATTTTTTAAACCCACTTTTGCCATCGAAATAAAATTCCATCCTCCATTTAATCATTATTTATTTATTTATTTATTTATTGCATTTATACCCCGCTCTTCAGCCAGAAAAGGCTCTCAGAGCGGCTTACACAGATTAATAAGACATTCTCTGCCCTCAGGCTCACAATCTAAAAGACATGACACAAAAGGAAAAGGGATTGGGAGGGAGGAGGAAGAATGCCAAAATCAGGCACCAATATAATGTTTGGCATTCTTCCTCCTCCCCCCCAATCCCTTTTCCTTTTGTGTCACGTCTTTTAGATTGTGAGCCTGAGGGTAGGGAATGTCTTATTATTACCGGTAATCTGTGTAAACCGCTCTGAGAGCCTTTTCTGGCTGAAGAGCGGGGTATAAATGCAATAAATAAATAAATAAATCATTATTTTCTACCCACTTTTGCCATCAAAATAACATTCCATCCTCCATTTAATCACTTGTTAACATTATAATTAATTTATAACTTTCCATTTAAGAAAAAAAAATTCACCCCTATCAAGTGAAAAAAAATGACCCAGGTCCTTTTTTTTTTACTTGATCCATTCGTTCTTTTTTTTCTTTAAACTATAGTCCGGTCCCCCAACAGTCTGAGAGACAATGAACTGGCTCCCTGTTTAAAAAGTTTGAGGACCCCTGTTGTAATCCTTACATCAACCCTGTAAGGCAGGTCAATAGCATTCTCTCCATACAGCACGTGGGGGGGGGGGCAGCTGAGTAAGAGCTCAGTTCGTGTACATTGTTGCCTAACAGTCTGCATAATTCCCGAAGGGGTGGGCTGTGTTAGTCTATTGCAGCAAGAACAACAAGAGAGTCTTGTGGTACCCTAAAGACCAACACATTCATTCTGACATAAGCTTTCACGGACACTGCCCACTTCCATCAGGTTTTATTGAGTTAACAAGCTTATTGTTTACAAAAAAAGAAATATTTTCAATATGTTTCTGTTTTGGCACTTTAATGGTAATTAAAATATTTAATTTGTTTTAATATAAAATTGCGTCTTCATTTTATTTATTTCCATAAAAAGGCCCACCAAAATCCTCAGCACCAGGCCCATAATGCTCTTAATCCAGCCCTGCTCTCCTCCACTCTTCCCCTCCTGCGTCGGAGAGACTGGATCACTATGATAGATCTTCACAACGCTTGCTTCCACATTGTTATACACACTGCTTATCTCCCCTTTCTGAGATTCGCTTTGGGCAATAAACTCTTCCAGTTCAAGATTCTCCCTTTCGGCCTAGCCATGGCTCCGAGAGTCTTTATGAAGTGTATAGCGGTAGTGGCAGCACATCTGAGACTTCAAGGGCTCATTGTCTTTTCATACATAGATGTCTGACTGTTCATAGTCCCCCCTCATCACCACCTCTGCACCAACATCAACATTGCCGTCGCTTCTGGAATCTCTCGGCCTGCAGTTCAACAAAGAAAAATCCTTTCTCATTCCATCTTGAACCCAACAGTTCATAGGGACACTTCTCAACTCCACTCGAGCCCACACCTACCTACCAGCAGAGAGAGTGACACCCTACGATGACTCACATGAGAAATGAAGGCTACCCGCTAATGCTGAGTGACCAACAACTGATGCCTTCTTGGGCTTATGGGCCCTCTACCACCCCAGTGACTCTGTTAGCATGCCTCTGTATGAGACTACTCCACAGGCATGATTCCTATGAATCTTCAATCCAGAAATGGATCCCCAGACTTGTATCCTGTCTTTTTCCAACTCAGCATTCCCAAAACTGGTGGATGGCCCTGACATACCTCTTATGGGGACTCAACTTCCAGACTCCCTGTTTGTCCCTGGCAGTCACCTCGGATGCATCTCTTCACAGCTGGGGAGCCCACTGTGGTTCACTTATATCAGGGGATTGTGGTCCCAATGGGAGAGAACCCAACACAGAAATCAACTGAGTTTCTTGCTGTTGCCAAAGCCCCGAGGGCACTCAGATCACACATCAAGGGGTGATCCGTCCAAGTTGCAACTGACAATACCACAGTTGTCTTCTGTATAAAGAAGCAGGGCAGGACAAGATCCCTTTTCCCTTCTATGACTCACTCACAAGTTTTGGGACTGGTGCGTACATCAATAGAGCAATAAGACAATGGAACCAATTACCTAGGGAAGTAGTGAGCTCTCTCACTCTGGAGGCATTCAAGGTGCAGCTGGACGGCCATCTGTCAGGGATGCTTTGACCTGGATTCCTGCATTGAGCGGGGGGGTTGGACTCGATGGCCTTGTAGACCCCTTCCAACTCTACTTTTCTATGATTCTATGATTCTACACACACACACACACACACACACACACAGAAATCCCCCACCATTCAGCTCACTAAGGTTTAATTGTGACCAAGTGGAATTTCAGCAAGATAAAGAGCCACAACGGAGAAGAGTTTTGACAAGCACCTCAGCAGCAGAAACAAATGAAGAGCCACAAACAGTTCTGAGGAGCAACAGAGAAGAACAAAGAGTTCCAAGGAGCAGTGAAGACTGCACAGGTATTCGGGAAACACGGGACAGGTCAGGAAGAGGACAGGAAAGAAGCAGGAACGCTCACTCCTGGTGGACTGCAATGTCCCTAATCTGCTTTCATCTTGAATTGAGAGGCAGAGCACTTATAGAAGCTGGAACCCTTACAAAGAGTTGCAGATCACATTCTGGTAAGGTCAGGGTTGAAGGATCAAAGGCAAGTGGGCTGTGACTGAGGACAGGGGCGTGGCCAGCCGGGAGAGCTTTGTGGGCCAGATGGGGAAGCCTGGCAGGCGGGCCAGGGGTTCCCCATCCCTGTCTCAAAGTATTGTTAGTTGGCTATGTATCTACCTTTTAACAGATTAATTGATTACTTTAAACAATTTGTATATTACCCAAACCTCAATATAGGTGCCTTTTTTGAGATATTTAAAGAAGTGTAGGATAATTTACCCAATGGTAAACAAAAGCTACTGCTCATTTTGGAAGGAATTCCACTTTCAGTATCTGCTTATTACAAAAACAAAAACAAACATGTGCCTTTAATTCACAGCACCATCTATTAAAATTGGTTCTTGTCATTTAAAGTTAGATGGAGGACAAATTACTTACCTTAGATTTTTTTTTTTTAAACACTTAGGGAGCAATCCTATGGCTGCTAGGGCTGTCTAGATGGCCATAGGATAATTCGGAGTCTCAGCTCCGACCACAAAAACTCGCTCCAAGGTCAGAGTGCCCTCCCTTTGCCCTCACAGCCAACGTGGAAAGAACCGTGCCAGCTGCAGCTCAAAGCTCATAAGACCAACTTCAGAGCCTGTGTCGGGTGGGCGCTCCAGGGGCTGGGAGGGGAGGGGAGGGGCTCAGTCGGGATAGGGTGTATCCAGGCAGCACCTCAGCCTGTCCTCAGGAGCAGGCGCAAAAGACTTAGAAATCATCCATCTAAGCTGAAACCATCCATCTAAGTCTTTTGCAGGGCGGGAGAAGCGCAGAGGCAACCTTCACCTCTGCACCCCTTCCGTCTTTGATAGGATGCCCAATAATCCTCCAAGTTCGGGGGATTATGGGCAGCCACATCAGATTGCGCTGCCCATTTTCTTTTAAATATTACAACAAGAAAAAAATGCAGATACATACACATAAGAACATATATACAGGTACACAAAAAGCATTAGATATGTTTTCACTTTTCTCAAATTGTAATACATTATCCAATATTACACGGAAGTACCCTCTATTAAGTAGTTCTTTCTAATTTAGTCACAAACCATATTTCAGTTAGCCATTCAGAGAGTGAAGGCATACTCGCCACTTTCCATGTTGAAGTGACCAAAATTACCACTGCTGAGAAACAACTGACCTTGAGCAGCACCCTATGCTGTCCCCATACTAGTGGAATGGACCACCAGTGCCACAGGAACTAGCAGTTTCTAGGGGGAAACAGAAATAAACTGCAACGCTCATTTCCGGAATGGAAAGAAGCTCCATTGACCTGTCCCATTTGGAAATGAGCATTTCTGCTAGTTTCCATGCTTATTTCAGGAACTGCTAGTTCCTATTGTGCCAGTGGTCCATTCCACCAGTGCAACAGAACTAGCAGAGGCACAGAAATGAAGTGGCAGTACAGGATACTGCCCGTTGTTTTGTATTTCTTTTTAAAGCTATCAAAAAGCACATTCCATTTTCTGTACATGCAAACATGCGCACATGCTTCTGGTGCTGTTCTTCTCTGTACCAGCTTCCTCCTACTTCTTTGCCCTCTGCGTTCTTGTCATCACTTACCCAAACTGTTATTTAGTTCTACTGAGTGTGGTGACCAGTCACATTATATCGCCAGTGACATCACAATGATACATTTGATGTGACATCAGATACTTGTAAAGAAATCACATCTGTCACC
This sequence comes from Shinisaurus crocodilurus, assembly GCA_021292165.1. Classification (NCBI taxonomy): domain Eukaryota; kingdom Metazoa; phylum Chordata; class Lepidosauria; order Squamata; family Shinisauridae; genus Shinisaurus; species Shinisaurus crocodilurus. The sequence continues at coordinate 113,651,877 of CM037876.1, read as the reverse complement.
ACCCATAGCCAACTGTATTGAAACAAGGTAAATGTGTTTGAAACGAGAGCAGAAAAATCATTAAAATGAGAGGCACTTTCCCCAAAGCAGAAAAAATAGCAGCAGCAAGAAGAGCAAAGGGTATGATGGTAATTTATTCAGCTGCACTGAATGTGCTGCTTTTGAAGTAAATATAAAAAATGGAGAATATCTGGTACAATCATATTTAAAATTGTACCATACTAATGAATTATAGATTTCATAGATCATAGACTTGGAAGGATCCTACAAGGCTATGGAGTAGTGATGATGAGGAAAAACTCGCAAAGCTTCAGAGGAGGCTGGTGAGGTCTGTCAGTACTTAGGGGATCTATACTTCCTCAGAAAGCAGTCTCAAGGGAGATGATAGTACAGTTTCTGTGAGAAATGTTCCCTGGATTCACCCTCCGATACTGAGCCCGGGCACTGGATATTGTCTGGGGAGTTACAGTCCCATGGGAGTTGTAGTTTCTCTAGGATTGGTGATGGCAATCACATAAGAGTTTGAGGCGCCATCTGTACCGAGAGCGACTAATTTGAAACCAGCATAGGTTTGGGTTTGATGTTGGACTCCTATCCTACAAGCTGTCTTTTTCTTTTTTGGTCTTGGCACCTGGGGGTTAGCAGAGCATTTATTTTGGGACTTGATCTGTTTGACTTGTTCAGTCTTGACCACCAGTACCGAAGGGTCGGTTTCAATTTGTTGGTCTGAGGGGGTGCCCAAAGCTGTCAGTGCGACAGCAGCTGGGTAGTTCCAATACCAGGAACAGTTGCCTCGAGATGTTTTCCATAGTGTGCACTGGAAGATGCTGGGAGAGAGCCGGATCTTGCAGATGGAAGCCGAGGCAGCATGCCAAGGCCGGTTCAGTGCAGTTGTGTCTGCTGCCTTGAGGGCTTGTTCCCACAACAGAGCGTGGAGATGTGTTGTTCTGTTTCTCCTGGCCTGCTTCATAAAGGCCTGGCAGTGGGCACAGGCGTCCGCCCTGTGTGCCTCTCCAAGACAGAGACGGCAGATGGAGGGCCTGTTGGTCAATGGCAGTTTCTTGCCACTGTGGGTACAATTTTTGAAGACGGCCTTGGATGCCATGCACCCCAAAGGGGCAATGAAGAAAAAAAGGAAGAAAAACTCAGAGAAGATAGGAAAGGAAGAAAAAAGAGGAAGAATAATAACTCTGTTCGGCATTCCAGAAGGGGACAGTAGATATTTTTGCTGTGAGGCGAGAGAGCGTTCCAAATGCTGCTAGCTACTGTGGTGGATGAAAAGGAACTGAGAGGCAGGTAGGGAGCCACGCTCGGAACTTGTGCAGAGGAGGTGGGCGGCCGGGGATCCATTCCCACCTATAACTGTTTAGCTTTAGAATGTTCCGAATAACTGTTCTGCGCAGGTGCATATATGAGTCACGGAGACCACGAAGAAAAGTCAGCAATTGGCAGTAGGGCTAGCCCTATTCTTCAACAGATTGAGGCAGTTTACCTCAGGTGGCAGAACTTTGGGGATACCATTAAAGGGCAGTAAGCTGTCCATTACTTAGATTATTATTAAATTGGTAGCTTCATGGGGAGTTGTTTGGATTTCCTGCCTCAGGTACCACAATTTATTGGGCCATCTCCAGTTGGCTTCATCTACTGAGTCGTGCAAGCCAATATAACAGGACCCCCCCCCCCAAAGTCTTTTAACACCACAGCTACCCATCTGAACTGCAACAGAGATGCTATGGGAGTCCTATCCCCCATGCGTCTCAGATTCGAAGAAAATATAACAAGGATAACTATGCTTGTCTACACATGTATGCTGATTCATGCATAAAGTAGGAGGGGGTTGTCTAATGTTTACATCAGTGTTCTCCAACCTTGGGTCCCCGGATGTTTTTGGCCTACAACTCCCAGCTATGCTGGCTGGGGCATGCTGGGAGTTGTAGGCCAAAAACATCTGGGGACCCAAGGTTGGAGAACACTGGTTTACATCAACAAGGGCATGCGGGTGAGGGTGACTGAACCCTCTGCCACCTTAACTTCCTTGTGCTTCTTCACTTCAGGTACTTTTCAGGTAGGGATGAATTGGTCAGTTTCTTTCTCCCGAATGCAGTTGTTTCTTTTTTAAATCTCAAGTTCTTTCTATCCCAAATATGAGGAAATGTGTGCATTTTGGTAAATTCTTATCTAAATCAAACAAAAAATTCTCACCCATCTGCACTGGCCAAACTCAATAGGCACCACTATTCCTAGTAGAGAGGACCATGTTGGATCTCCCTGCCATGTAGCTCTTAAAGTTGGGGAGCCTGTCAGGAAAAAGAGTTGGAAACCCCTGCAGCACCAAAAACATGACTAAATGCACAGGGATTCAAACCCAGACTTTTAAGTGCTAAGCACTCAAAGCCCTGGGCCTGGATAGATGAATCTGATAGTTTCGGTTTCTCCCACATTCATTTTTATTTTATCTTAAATTCTTTGCATCCTGAATATGGAGAATTAGTATGTGACTTTTGGTAAATTCTGATTAAAAAAATGAATCGAAACAAAGTTCTCACTCATGTCTAGGTCAAGCCCCATGTTGTTCACATGCTAAGCAATCTTTCAGCTACTACCTGAAAGAAGCAGAAGAAGGAAGATCCCCCAAGAGTTACACCATGAGTTTCTGGGCCTAGCTACATGTTACACGTAGATGTGTGCAACAAAGCCCTGTTGTTTGAAAAAAGAAAAGGCAAGGTAAACGGAAAAGCAGCTTCAAGAGATGCCACTTAGAGCATAGGTTCATAATAGAGTTGGAAGGGGCCTACAAGGCCATCGAGTCCAACCCCCTGCTCAATGCAGGAAACTGGAGGAGGGGTATCCCATCTCAGTGGCGTAGCGTGGGTTGTCAGCACCCGGGGCAAGGCAAGTAATTTGCGCCCCCTAACCCGTGGATTTTAGCACTCGAGGCTCTTCCACTAGATTAGTTAAAGAAACCCTTACCCCCTAAGCACATGTATTGTTTGTTATGAAAATACTGATGTAATTAAAGTAAAATGCATCTAAATACAAGTTTATTTTCAAACACTTTATTGAGTGCGAACATGCATTACACATTCTCCACATTTTCAGCAGGTCTATGAATACAAATCTACAAATGTAGTAACCTAGCATGGGCCATGCTATTATATGTCGTCTCACAACCATCGTAAATGACAAAAAATATCAAGAACAAAAACTAAACATCAAAATGGAACCATACCCTGGAGATGATCCAAGACTGGGCTAGATGGAGCCAACTTCCTCAATCCTGTACCTCTAATTGTAATTCTTTAATAGAAGTGCAAGATATCAATCTGTATATAATATACAGATTAATTTAAATTCGGGGAGGTCACACAGAGGTCTAGAAAGAGGGAGAAGCAATAAGGGAGACTCCCCAAGAGGAGGAGGAGAAGAAGAAGAAGACACACCCCGCGCTGCTCTGCTCTGCTCGGGCCTCCTCCCGCTTTCCACCTGTCCCTTCAACAAGTTCAACTCAACTTCCTGCCTCCTCCATTTCTTCATTCATCCGTCCCCCGATCCCATTTCCCCACACGCCCCTTTCCCTTCTTTTTCTAGCCCATTTCCTTTCTCCCTCCTCCTTTCCTGGCTTTTTAAAAATGTACCTCTTCTTTCTTTGCCCTCCTCTTTCCTTTCTCCCCCCCTTTTCTCCCCTCCTCCCTTCACCCTCCCACCCTCTCCCATTTCTCTCTCTCCTCCTTTTCTCTCGCCATCCTTTTTTCCCTTTCCTCTTTTCTCCTTTCCCCATTTTCCTTTCTCTCTCCTTTGCTGTTCTCCTCCGCTTTGTCCTTCCTTTTTCTCTCTCTCTTTCTCTTTCTTCTTCCTTCCTTCCTTCTTTCTCTCCTTTCCCCGGTCACTCTTTTTCCTCTCCTTCCTCATCTTCCTTTCCTGCCTCCCTCCCTTTCTCTTTCTTTCTATCTGCCTTCCATCCTTCCTTTTCTCGTCTCCCCAACTTTCTTTACCCCTTTCTCATTCCCCATCTTTCCTCTTTCCCTTCATTCTCTCTCTCTCTTTTCCTCCCTTCCTCTTTCTTTTCCTTTCTTTCTCTCTTCCTCCCTCCCCCTTCTCCTTCCTTCCTTCCCTTCTTTCTCTCTCTCCTCTCTTTTCCTCCCTCCCTCCCCTTTTCTCTCTCTCTCTCTCTCTCTCTCTCTCTCTTCTCCTCCCTTTCTTTCTTCCTCTCTCTCCTCGCTCTCCCTCCATACCTCGATCTTGTCCACGCTCCGGGCGCAGCCCACCACCTTCATGCTGCGCTGCACCAGGGCGCGGGCCACGGCCGCCCCGATGCCCACCGAGGCGCCGGTCACCAGCGCCACGCGCCCCTTCCAGCGCTCCATGGTCCACGCGCCGCGCGCGGCTGCCCTCCGCCTGCCCGGCCCGCGACGCACCGGCCGGCGCCTCCTTCCTCGCCTCCCGCCCCGCCCGCGCTCTCTCCGAGGCGCACGACCCGGCAGGCGTGGTGGCGGCGGCGGCAGCAGCGAGGGGGGGGCGGCGGCTGATCCGCCCCTTTCTCCAAGGGCAGCCGCCTCTGGGGGGGGGAGCAGGAGGAGGAAGAGCTGGGGCAGAGAGCTGCGAGTGCGCCCCCCCAGATGTTGCGCCCGGTGCGGCCGGCCCCCCCTGCACCCCCCACGCTACGCCTCTGTCCCATCTGCATAACCCTCTTTCCAACTGCTCCTATGCTCCAAATTGCCTTCTCTTGAAGCTGCTTTTACTTACAACTGCCACCCAAAATTAGCCCTAGGTGTTGTTTTTTTTACATGCATTTGTGTGTAACGTATAGATAGGCACTTTGTGCAATTCATTGTTATGTATTTCTCAACCAAAGGAAAAGTTAAGCACAGTACATTTTTGTTTTCAAACCAGGGCCGGTGCAAAGCAGTTTGGTGCCCTAGGCAAGATCAGATATTTAGCCCCCCCCCCCCGTTAATCGCCCATCTGGCCGGTCACCCAGCCAGATTTATGCACATGACTGCCCCGCCCACCCAAAAGGGTCAATTATTATTTATTTATTTATACACAGAAAGGAGTGGGCCGGTAAGAGGAGCCCAACCCCCTCCACCCTCTGTGCTCCCTCGCTTCATGTGGGGGGGGCGTGGCTCATGGGTAGAGCCCCCGCTTTGCATGCAGAAGGTCCCAGGTTCAGTGCCCCCCCCCCGCATCTCCAGCAGGGCTCGGAAGGGATCCTGCCTGAAAGCCTGGAGAGCCGCTGCTGCCCGTCCGTGTTGACTATGCTGGGCTACATGGACGGGGGGGTGGGTCTGACTCAGGGCAAGGCGGCTCCCGGTGCACCTAAGTGCTTTTCTGAGAAGCACAAAAAGAATATTATTATTATTGTTGTTGTTGTCGTCGTCGTCACCACCACCACCACCAGCACCATTACCACCACCATCATCCATAGAAAGGGTCCCCGGGGCCGCTGCAACTCTGCGCGTAGACATTGGCGTAAGAAGGAGTTCAGGCCGCTTCTCCTCAATCTCCTCCTCCCCCTGCAGCTCCTGGACTATGCAGCCGAAGAGGAGGGCTATAAACATGGGGCTCCTCTCCTCTCTGTTCCCCTCGCTGCTGCGGCTGCTGTGAGAGGGCCAGGTGAGGGGGCAAACCAAGCCAGCTCTTGGGACGCGTTCACGTCGCCGCCGAGGGCGCTCCCCTCTCCCGCTGAGGCGAGGAGCTCCTTTCCTGACGAGTTTCCTTGCCTCAGGCAAGTTGCCTGCAAGGACGGCTTGCTTCGCCCCCCCTCCTTCCCCCTGTTCCCCGGCACAACACAAAAAGAAGCACAGCCACCAGGGCGAAGCTCCAGACGGGAAAGCTGCCCGTTTAGGCACGATGCCTGCTCACAACCCACGCCCACACAAACCTCCTCCCCGTGCTCTCGCTCCTCCCCCCATTCTCCTCGACCGGCAAACGAGTTGCGGGGGGGAAAAGTTTTTATTTTCTTTCACTCAACTTCCTTTCTGGCCGCTTTTGCTAAGGCGCTGCGAGATCTTTACCAGAACAGATTTTAAATCCAGTAGCCTCTTTCCTTTCTCTCTCATCGTACGCCCAGCTTCTAAGGTCTGCTCTTACTTAAAAAGATCGCTCAAAACCCGAAAGAACGACACTGCTGTTGTTAGCGGGTTTGTTTTGTTTTGTTCTTTTAGGGAGGCTTTAGGTTTTGGCGGCCAGGGTGATGGAGACTATTAAAGGAGTTTCAGAACCATTGAACTCACCGTTTCTGGCTGAGCTGCTGCAGCGGTGGCGGCTGTTTTGCCATCGCGGCTCAGCCAGAAACGGCGCCCCCTTTAGCCCTGCGCCCTAGGCAGCCGCCTAGTTGGCCTAATGGTAGCACCGGCCCTGTTTCAAACCTACACATACTGCAGTCAGAGTTCAATCCACACCCTCCCAACCAGTTACCACACAATATTTATCCCTAAATTGGAGTCCAGGAAAATATTATTCTAATGAGAGATAACAAAAATAAATTAAAATCCAGGGTCAAACATCCATGTGGGTATAAGATGAATGCAGTTTGCTTGAAGTTAATGAAGTGGTGTCCCTCACTCACCCGGGTTGCACCAGGCTCAAATTGCCCCCCCCCCATCCCCACCCCACAGCCCGCAGAATAACAGGTGCACCAATCAGCCAGGGTGGAGAAAATGGGTGTGGTGTTCCTTCTCCCACTTTTCATCACACAAAAACAAGCCTGAAGGAATTTAAAACCTGCTGTTTTTGTTCTGCTAATGCATACCAACTGCAGACTGGTTTTTCCTGATTGCTTTTAAGGTGGCCGAGCAAGGACAATAGTGATGAGAATATTAGAAGATAGAAAGTGAGTGATGAAGAGGTTTTGCACTGCTGGCCTGTTATGAAAGAGAACCCAAGAAAATTAAAAGGGAAAATGACATTTATTATTATTCATTTATATGGGGGCAGGGAGCAAGCAAAGCTAATAATTAGAGATATTTTGTCATTCTCATGTAAGTACAGTAGATGCTATACATATTTGCTTCAATCCATCTAGGGCAGGGCTCTCCAACCTTGGGTCCCCAGATGTTGTTGGCCTACAGCTCCCAGCATACCCAGCCAGCATGGCTAATGGCAAGGGATTCTGGGAGCTGTAGTCCAGCAACATCTGGGGACCCAAGGTTGGAGAACCCTGATCTAGGGGCTATAGGCATGCAGAAGCTGGTCTCATACTGAATACAACTGAACACAATTAAGAGCTCATTATCGGCCTGCTGCGTGGCAGCGATGGTGGCAAAGAGGCAACACTTCACTGCCACCATTGTGTCCTCAGGAAGTCATCTATCTGAACTTTTTGAAGAGGTTGGAAAGCTGCTCCAATTAGGCCCTGTTTGGACAAGTTTGCAAGATATTTCAAGGATAAAATCGCTTGTATCCACAGCTACCTTGACACCACTGCTGGAGCCATTTCCATGGAGGCATCCAGGACACCATCTAGTCCAGTTGTCACCGTACGGGATCAGTTTCAGTTGTTCCAGCTTGAGGATATAGACAAGGTACTTAAAGGGCTTCAGTACCTTGCACCTTGCCCATCTTGGTTAATTACATCTAGCCATAAGGGGTTGACTGGATGACTCCAAGAGGTTATTAATGCTTACTTAAGAAAGGGAGTGGCCCACCTGCCTTGAAGGAGGGAGGGAGCTGTGTGGTCACTCCTTTAAAAAATCCTGTCTGGTGCTGCAAGATTGCATCAGCTATCGCCCAGGGGCAAATGCAAGCCTCCCTTCCTTCAAGACAAGTCCAAGTTTTTGATTGATTAATTATTTATTTACGGTCCTAGACCAAAAGTCCAAGTTCTCTTGGATGGAAACATAATGGGCAGGTTTGCACATCACAACAACCCATCGTGGCGATTCGCCACGGTAGGTTGGTTGTTCTGTGAAGTTGCCACAATGAGCCCAACAGATGATCGGGCTCATTGTGGGCACTTCGCTCCCTCCTTCCCCCTTGTTCATCCAGGCAGTATCCCAGGGGACATCACGGGAGGAACAAGTTGTCTCCCCGCTCCCTGCCGCAATTGCAAGCTGATTTCAGCATTTTTGACTCTTGACAAATCCCCCCCCCCCCCGGAGATCGGGAAAACTGGCTTGACAGCTGGCTTTCCCTTGGGCAGCCATGAGCTGCTTCTTCAAAGTGCCCCAGCAGCAACGGGGGGGTGGGTGGGTGGGTGCACAGGACTGCTTAGTTGTTGTTGTTGTTTCTTAAAAAATGTGCCCACATATGAGCACGACTTTAAAAAAAAAACACTAGTCCCATTAGGCAAACACACTCATTCACAGAAGCACTCCTCTTGGAATACACTGACCTTTCCTCCTCCATAACTTCTCCTCTCCATCTCTCCATGCATAGATCTACTCCTATGCACGGGGAGCTCAGGAGAATGTTCTGGTGTGTACTGATAGGGGACAGTCTGCCTTGGAACAAATAGCATGGCTTTCATGCTGTGAGCATAACAACACTGTGGCAGCCCAGCACCATATACTCTAACTGTCTCCCAGAGACAGTCCCCATTTAGTCCTTCTTTTTCCTTTGGGGGATGCCTTCTTAAAACATGTGACTGGTGTTGCAATTCTTCAGGGTTCAGCTTCCTCCCCGGGGGGGGCCTCTAGGAGTTACATCTCAGAACGGGGAGCTGAAGCGTCATCTCTAGTGACAACACATGTGCACAAAGAAAAGTATGTTTTATGTTCGTATTAAAAGGGGATTAGACAAATTAATGGAGAATCAGGCTATCAATAGCTACTAGTCATGAAGCTATCCAAGCAACAGTGGATGATTGCAGCTGGACTATCAAGATTGTAGGGAAAGGTAGATTTTAAAAAAAATTCTGGCCCCTCCTTCCAAGGAGTTGCTGCTTTCCTTTACAGGATTTGCTGTGCTGATATGGAACATCCAGGAGCTGGCTAGCTAATGAAGACCAGCTGTCCCTCCCATCCCATGAGCTCTCAGGGCAGGGGAGGATAAAAGCAGAGTTGGCCATAGGCAGCAGGTTGCCCTTTCGGGGAGCTACAGGGGCACCCCCCTGTGGCTGGAGGAATAGCCTGCAGTCACAGCCCCTTGAGTGAGAAGCAAGGGGGTGGGTGATAACAGTACCCGTAGTGAGATTGTGGGAAAGGGAGATTGGAGATCACCACTCGAACTCCTGGGTAAGAGTTGGGGTTGGAGGGGGGATGATGAGGTGAGGTTCTCAGGTGGCTGCCGCCGCTGAGTGCCAGGGGCGGGGGGAGCACTGGATGAATGCTCTTGCCGGGAAGTGACTCTGTAGTGACTGTATCTTTATTGTGCACTGCTTTGGTAATTTTTTTTCTTTGTTAAGCAGTATATAAATCTAGTAAATAAATAAAGATTATGTACATAGCATCTAGGATTCATGAGAAAACCATTAATGGTAGGCGCACAGCACTTTTTTTGGGGAGGAGGGAGTTGCACTTTATGCTTTGCACTTTACAGTTTGAACTGTATGATATATTTATATATACTGGTTAAGGTCAGGGTGTTGCAATTTGATTTTGCCACATTTCTTTATAACCTTGCTGCTAGCATATGGGTAAGGGAGGGACCGGGGTGCTCTTATTGGTGTGATCAGGGGCAGATACCGGATACCAGCAGTTGGGCATGCCAGGTGAGGAAAAAGCTGGATAGATTCTTGAAATCTATCCCATTTTTCATACTTCCCCTGTCCTCAAAATATACATCAACCTGCCCACCAGTCTATTGGTGCTGCTGTTAAGTGCTAGTTCAGTCCATAATAAAACAACTATCCATGACTTGATTATAGACAAGGGGGCCAAACTGACATGTATTATTGAGACCCGGGTGGATGAGTTGAATGGATTTGGCTTGACCCAGCTTTTCCCATCTGGGTACTCAGTGCAGTACCAATCTAGATGGAAGGATCAGAGGAGAGAATCATCCATCAGGATCCCATCTCCCTCACAAGGAGACCTATCTGCTCTGGAACCAGTTTTGAGCATTTGCACCTAGTATTTGGCAAAAAAGAGAGAACATGATGGATGCTGCTAGTGTGGCTTCTGCGGCTCGGGGTGCTTTTGGCCAGCTTCAGTTAGTCTGTCAGCTACAACTGTTTTTGGACAGGGATAATCTGGCAGCTTCCCATTTAGACTACTGTAACATACTCCGTATGGATCTGCCCTTGAGGATGACACAGAAGCTGTGGCTACTGCAGAATGCAGCTGTCAGAAACAGCTTATAGAAACTATGTAACAACAGTTTTACAGAAACTGCGCTGGCTACCAATATGCTTCCAGTCTGGGTTCAGGGTGTTAATGGTGACACTCAAAGCCCTAAACAGCTTGGGACGTCGATATCTGAGGGAACGCCTCTCCCTGAATACACCTACCTGAGTACAGTATTAAGATCTGCTGAGGGGGCTCTCCTCTGCAACCCATCATTGGAAGTGATGTATTATGGGGAGGCGAGAGAGAGGCCTTCTGGGCCTTGGCATCCCAGTTATGGAATGCCCTCCCCTTGGAGGCCTGGCTGGCTATTTACCTGAGCGTTTAGGTCTTATTGATGGCAGCTCAATTTTGACATGTTGACTGGGTGTTAATGCTGATGTTTACACTGGATTGTGGTTTTATGTGGAATTGTTTTTATTATTGTATCTAGCCCTGAGATCTATAGGACAGGTTAGAAATAAATTAATATTACATATAGAAGTAAACTAATATTTCATAGAGAAGGTCAAGGAGAGCCTTTATCACAAGAGGGGAAGAGCGGGAAGAGCAGTTATCCTTGGTATAAAAATTGGGGTGTTACAAATGTGTCCCTATTTTCATTTGTGAAATGTTGGAAGATATGCGACTCAGTGGCAGCGCAGTGAGGAAAGGATTCTACTGAATCTTAAGGGTGCTTCCAGACAGAGGGCTCCTAGTGCAACTCATTAGGAGGCACTGTGCAGCTATTCCATCTTTTCCTCCTCAATGGATTTTCTGCAGTGAGAGAAAAGATGGAAGAAGCATTAAGGAAGCTCAGGAGAGCTATGAGTGGAAGACAACGGATCTCTGGACCCCACCCCCATAAAATCATGTGACTGACGCAGGTGGTGCCATCAAAATCTCATCTGGAATCACCCCCCGCCCCCAGGACAGCTCTGCATTATAGTGTGTTGGCCATGCAGGATTGCAGCCCAAGAGCAATAACCATTTCAGAGCAAAAACACAGGGTCAGTGGGAGGGGAGAACTTGCCTGCTAATCTCCATTGCCCTGCCCTACCAAAGTCCTCTTCAGAATTAATCCTAAATCCCTTCAGCCCACCAAGAATGATTGCATTTCTCATCAGTACTGGGCTGGGCAGCTGACTCTGCCTGTGTTCAGACTCTGGGCTTTATAGCTTTTCTTTCTTTCTTTCCTTCTTTTCTTCAAAAAGAAGGTACAAAATGTTACCATGCTGGAACAGCACCCCTGCACATTCTGGATGCTCTCCAAGAGTGGATTTCAGTACTTATTTGCAAAATGCAGCTATTCCAGCTGACTTTTCTCCAGCCTTGGTTGTAATAACCTTTACAGGGCTAGAATCAAAGTAACCACTCATTAAATGCCAAGGGCACAAATCTTCAGAAAGTTTTCCTGAGGAAGCGCAATTGAAATTAAGGGGGCTTTCAGAGGAGACCTTCTGGAAGGACCATGCCTCAAGTCTCCAAAGCTGGGCAAAGAAATTAATTTCTAGAAATTACAGTGCAGATCTCCATTATATAGAACACCTAAAATTGTTTGTTATTATGACTATAAATTAGTCCTCTGTTTCTTTCCTAAGAAAGCTGATGAGTATAAAATAATGTGTAAAATTTTTAATAGTACTTTACAGGATAATCATATGCATTTTTACCCAGGAGTAAGTCCCTTCCAGTTCTAGGGGACTTACTCCAATGTATGTGAAGTGCTTTGAACACTCTAGGGCAGGGGTGTGCAAAAGGTAGATCTACTGGTAGATCTCTGGGTGATTTGCAGCAGAAGTGCAAGGATTTCTGACTCCCTGTTGTTTAACAATAGCAACAATAAAATGACTCCCTGCCACCCTAAATTATACCTCTGAACTGAAGAAAGGGTGTGGGGTTTTTGTTTGTTCATTTGTTTTTTGAGGGGGGTAATCAGGAGTAGATTTTTATGTAGAAAGACCGTGAGCTCCAAAAGGTACCCAAAACGAATCTGTGAGCTCAGAATTCATTCAATTCTAAGTGTATGTCTTTTGCACCAGACTCTGAATGGTGACTCTTGGGGGTTCTAGTAAAAAAATAAAGTAGACGCTACAAGCCTGAGTCTGCTCACCACTGCTCTAGGACTCCCAAGTAAGCATGCATAGGATTGCAGCCCTAGAGTGTTCAAACAAAGCACTTCACATACATTATTGTCAACTTGAGACCAACAATAGTTGTTAGAAGAAGGAATTGGTGCTCATGTTATGTACACCCATCCCACTTCCATCTCTCATAAACAGATTTTGCAGGTCTGTACCTTTTCAAAAACCAGCAAAACCTGTTTGACCAGAGGTGGCAGTAGGACAAAAGAAATGTGTGCTGATGAAATGTGTGCAGCCAGGGAAAAAGCTAAAAGTGGGCTAGATGGAACAACTATCAGGTGGATCCACAATTGGCTACAGAATCGAACTCAAAGAGTGATTATCAATGGTTCCTTCTCAAACTGGGGAGAGGTAACGGGCAGAGTACCGCAGGGCTCGGTCCTGGGCCCAGTGCTCTTCAACATTTTTATTAATGACTTGGATGAGGAGGTGCAGGGAATGCTTATCAAATTTGCAGATGACACAAAGTTGGGGGGAACAGCTAATACTCTGGAAGACAGAAACAAAATTCAAAGCGATCTCAAAAACGAACAGGGAAAATACCCTTCGAATGCGGCTTGCTTTCCTAAATGCTAATTTCATGAATTTACATTTCGATTAGGCAGAGCGGGAGGGGATTGCTCAAAACCAGGAGCTTTTGAGCGAGGGAAATTAAGCCTTATTTTCAGGGCTAGCTGGAGCACTGGGCCGAAAACAACAGAATGAAATTTAATAGGGATAAATGCCAAGTGCTGCACCTAGGGAAAGGAAACCAAATGCACAGTTACAGAATGGGGGACACTTGGCTCAACAATACCACAAGTGAGAAGGATCTTGGAATTGTGGTGGATCACAAACTGAATATGAGCCAGCAATGTGATGTGGCTGCAAAGAAGGCAAATGCTATTTTGGGCTGCATTAATAGAAGTATAGCTTCCAAATCGCGTGAAGTGATAATTTCCCTTTACTCAGCACTGGTTAGGCCTCATCTTGAGTACTGCGTCCAGTTCTAGGCACCACACTTTAAGAAGGATGTAGACAAACTGGAGAGGGTTCAGAGGAGAGCAACAAAGATGATAAAGGGACTGGAAACAAGGCCCTATGAGGAGAGACTGAAAGAACTGGGCATGTTTAGCCTTCAGAAGAGGAGACTATGGGGAGATATGATAGCACTCTTCCAGTACTTGAAGGGTTGTCACACAGAGGAGGGCCAGAATCTCTTCTCGATCCCCAGTTTGCAGGACCCAGAATAATGGGTTCAAGTAACCCAGATTCCAGCTGAACATCAGGAAAAATTTCCTGACAGAGCAATACGCCAATGGAACCAACTACCTAGGGATGTCGTGGGCTCTACAACACTGGAGGCATTCAAGGTGCAGCTGGACAGCCATCTGTCAGGGATGCTTTGACCTGGATTCCTGCATTGAGCAGGGGGTTGGACTCGATGGCCTTGTAGGCCCCTTCCAACTCTACTTTTCTACTATTCTATGATATACCATGGGTAGCGATATCTCTCTCAAGACACTTACAATCCCCTTAAAAGCTTTTGTTTCTCTCCAGCCTCATAATCCTTTCAACTATTCCAAAATCCATGTTGAGGCAATACATTTTTTAGGACCAACCAAATATGCACAAAATTTTGGCAAGCTTTTGGGATCTCTTCATTGGGCAGGATGTTACAAAAAGTAGGTGGGCGGGAATAGGAAAGAGAGCAGGGAGGAAAGGTGACTTGGTGCTGAAGTCATGACATCTGCATGGTCAGAGTCTTAAGATGGAGTTGAGGCAACAAAAGCCTTGTTTAGAAGCACCCTGAGTTGTGAGAAGTTTGAAAACAGGATTCATGAAACGGGACTGACAGTTTTGATAGAATTGATGTGTTATAAGTAGGGCCAACTCAAACTGTTTTGTCATCCTAGGAAATGTAAAATTCTGCTCCTCCCACCTCATCCCCCAAACAGCCCTGCTGGACCAGACCAAAAGTCCCGCTGTTTCCCAAAGTAGCCGTCCAGATGCTCCATACATTATGTTCTATACAGACATAATGATAAATAGCTGTTGACAGGCTTCTCCAGGGATGTGTCTAATCTCCTTTTGAAACCAGGCCTGGCATCAGTCAGGGGTCAGTACTGTTTGGCGCTTGTCCATGGCCCAAGCCCTCTGGAGGGCCCGCCACCATGGGTGAGAAGTTGCTCAGCCACCAAACCTGTGGCAGGTTTTTAGCAGTGAATCCCATGCATCAATTATGCAGGCTGTGAAGAAATATTCTCTTTTGTCTGTCTTGAATCTATTGCCATCAGCTTCACCGGACGACACCAAGTTCCAGTTTTGTCAGAATACATTGCATTTCCAACCTGATACATACTCTTACATGACTCACCGAACTGTCGCGCTGTGTCACATCCCCCAGAATAACCCACATTTGTCCAAGTAATAACCTGTATAAAATTGTATTTTACATGTATCAATACAACCATGAAGCTCACTGGGTGACTTTGGGCCAGTCACTGACTCTCAGCCTAATCTACCTCACAGGGTTGTTGTGAGGATAAAATGGAGAGGAGGAGGATTATATAAGTTGCCTTGGCTTCCTTGCAGGAAAAAAGGCGGGGTATAAATATAAATAAATAAATAAATAAATTCAATGGTATCGAAAGCTGCCAAGAGATCGAGGAGAATCAACAAGGCCACCGCCCCCATCATACACAGCGACAAAGGCTGTTTCTTTGACAAAACCTGGCCTGAATCCCAACTGAAATGAATCAAGATAATCAGTCTCATCCAAGACTGCCTAGAGCTGATTGGCAACCACCCAATCAAGGGCTTTGCCCAGGAAAGGAACATTTGCCACCGGCCTAAAATTATTAAGATTTTCCTGGTCCATAGAGGGTTTCTTCAGTAGTGGTCTCACCACTGCCTCTTTCAGGTTGCCTGGGACCACTCCCTCTCACAAGGAGGTGTTAATTGCCTCCCTGGCCCAGCACCAAACTACCGACAGACAGAGAGGAATAGAGTGAGGAATTTCCACAGATTATGAAGGATACTTCAGCCTTTGGAAATGAGTTGAGAGTTATTTTATTAGACCAACAGTGTAATCCTGTACATGTTTACTCTGAAGTAAGGCCCACTATATTCATTGAGGCTTACTCTCAGGAAAGTGTGCATAGGATTGCATCCTTAAACTTCTTACAATGTATAACTGTCTTTATTTAGCCTTTGAAAATAAAGCTTACATGTTACATGCAAAAGTATTTAAGAAAACCATTGGTTTATTTTCCATAAAGCAGGGATCTCTGATGTGGCTGCCATGGCATCATGGCGCCCCTGGGCACCACGTTGGTGCCTGTGGAGGGGTCCTCAACTTGGAGGTGAGTGTTTATCCTTTCAGTGTTGTAATATCAGCCTTTTAGGGAGTAGAGAATCTGTTTACACTGACCATTTGTTAATTTCCATGAAGCAGGTAAAAAATTTAAAAGAGCGTGTACATCAGTGAATATTAAAGATTGTCCTAGTACAAAATTTATCTGTGCAATATCCTCCCCACAAAAAGAGGCAACTACTGGACGTTGCCAAAACATGTTTAAATGAAGCATTTGCTGTATTGCTGTAGTGGAAAAGGCTGGAAGACCATAGTGATTTTGAGGAGACAGTGGTGTATGACCATTGTTGTACTCGTGCCTGGGTCTCTATTCTATGAATATACCTGCTCTTTGTGTCTCCAGAAGGCCTGAATTTGTTGTTTCTTGCTATTTCTCACTATTTAGTGTTTAGTACCAGTGAGCTCATAATGTTTAGAGTTTGCCATGAGAAAATTGCCAATTAAAATCTGTTCTCAGACAGACTTAGCACATGGTTATACATGGAATCTACTTAGATATGGAGTGGTATACAAATACTGTAGATGATGATGATGATGATGATGATGATGATGATGATGATCATCATCATCATCATCATCATCATCATCATCATCATCATCATCAGTGGGCCTGACTTCAATGGCGTATAATTGGAAGAGAGCTTGGTTATCTGCTGGCCAGACTTCAATGGCTTAGGTAACTGGTGTTCATCATCTGGATGGGCTCGGATGACCTGGGAACTGAGTGGCTCTAGGTGGCCTCTTGACCAATTTAGAAGTATCGTTTACCACCAGATGGCCTGAACCAGATATGGGAGGGTCTAAGAAGTTTGTGTTGTCATCAGTTTAGATTCTTCTCCAATTAGTTATGTGCAGAACATATTACTCTTGTCCAACTTAGTGAGAACAGGTGAAATTATTGTAAACAAAGAAAATCTGTATAGGGAATCCTTAGGAGGGCAGAACCTAGACACTGACCGAACTGCAGGAGATGCTGAGCCCAGCCAAGGAGTCTGTTTCTTTGAGGGGATTCCGACAACAGAAGGGGCATAAGCATAGTACTCTGCAGCTATCTTGCTTCTGTAATCTCTTTCCTATAGTTTGCTAATAAAGCTTTTTAACCTTCGCCCATTAGTACTCATTGTCTCTGGATCCTAAAAAGAACCACTGCCTTTGGCAAAACTGCCATCAGCAGTTAGCTGAATTGTCCAGTAGACACAGAAATTTTTGCTGAATAAGACCCAGCCTAAGATCTATAGACACAACAGGTAGATGCCAAAGTGGTGATCCACTGGATAGGCATTTTGTGGTGGTGCCCACAGCAATTTCTCAAATTCCCAAATGTGCTCACGGGTCCAAAAAGGTGCGGGATGCCTTTTATTTTTTATTGTATAATTGTGTTTTATTATGTAATTTTATAATGGTTGTAAACCGCCCAGAGAGCTTTGGCTATTAGGCGGTATAGAAATGGAATAATAATAATAATAATAATAATAATAATAATAATAATAATAATACATATGTGCCCCCATTAGGGGAACTATCAAAGTAACCAATCATTGCACGGCATGTACAGTACAGTAATACCTTGGATTGCAAGCATAATTCGTTCCAGAAACGTGCTTGTAATCCAAAACACTCTTATATCAAAGTGTGGAGAGAAAGTCTGAGTACACTGCCGAACCCTGACATACTGAACCCTGACATGTTTTCCCCTTTTCCGCTGTCACCCCTCTGTCTGCATAATCCCCACCCAGGGCACAGGAGACACAATTCTGGGCAGACCGGTTACACATCTATTAATTACTTAGATGAGGAGGTGCAGGAATTGCTTATCAAATTTGCAGATGACACAAAGTTGGGTGGAATAGCTAATATAGTCATGCCTTGGATTGAGAGCATAATTTGTTCTGGAAACGTGCTTGTAATCCAAAACACTTGTATATCAAAACGAAATTCCCCCCAAAAAATCTATGCAGAGATTTTTAATTTAAACCGTACTACAGTACTTGTATTGCAAGACGTCGCTTGTATATCAAGTCAATTTTTAAAAAATAAATATTTAAAAAGTTGCTTGTCTTACAAAACGCTCTCAAACCAAATTACTTGCAATCCAAGGTATTACTGTACTCTGGAAGACAGAAACAAAATTCAAAGCGATCTCGATAGGCTGGAGCGCTGGGCCGAAAACAACAGAATGAAATTTAATAGGGATAAATGCCAAGTGCTGCACCTAGGGAAAGGAAACCAAATGCAGTTACAGAATGGGGGACACTTGGCTCAACAATACTACAAGTGAGAAGGATCTTGGAATTGTGGTAGATCACAAACTGAATATGAGCCAGCAATGTGATGTGGCTGCAAAGAAGGCAAATGCTATTTTGGGCTGCATTAATAGAAGTATAACTTCCAAATCGCGTGAAGTGATAATTCCCCTTTACTCAGCACTGGTTAGGCCTCATCTTGAGTACTGCGTCCAGTTCTGGGCACCACACTTTCAGAAGGACGTAGACAAACTGAAGAGGGTTCAGAGGAGGGCAACAAGGATGATAAAGGGACTGGAAACAAGGCCCTATGAGGAGAGACTAAAAGAACTGGGCATGTTTAGCCTTCAGAAGAAGAGACTATGGGGAGATATGATAGCACTCTTCCAGTACTGGAAGGGTTGTCACACAGAGGAGGGCCAAGATCTCTTCTCGATCATCCCAGTTTGCAGGACACGGAATAATGGGCTCAAGTTACAGGAACCTAGATTCCACCTAAACATCAGGAAAAAATTCCTGACTGTCAGAAGCAATAAGTCAATGGAACCAACTACCTAGGAAGGTGGTGGGATCTCCCAATCTGGAGGCATTCAAGGTGCAGCTGGACAGCCATCTGTCGGGGATGCTTTGACCTGGATTCCTGCATTGAGCAGGGGGTTGGACTCGATGGCCTTGTAGGCCCCTTCCAACTCTACTTTTCTATGATTCTATGATCTATGATCTGCCACATCTGCATACATTCAATGGGACACACTTACACTTCCCTCAAGGAAGAGCATGAGATTCCGGAGGTGGGGGGGGTGCAGTCTCAAAGAGCTGCAAAGTACCCCAAAGTACCCATGGAGATGCCAGCACCCGAAAGGCGTCACCACCCCACGGGGCGGGACCAGCCCACCTGGTCATCAAGGGCGTGGAGGGGGAGGAGGAAGGTAGAAAAGATACGTGCCAAAGAACCAAGGGTTTTTGGGAACACGGTGCAGGCTTGCACAGGTCAGGTCGCTAGCTCTGGCTAGGACCAAGCAACTTCCAACCCCGGGCGGGACGCCCGGCGATTGGCAAAGCAAACCGCTACTGCTACAACCTAGAGTCAGAGTCTCTGGTGTCAGGTAATATTCTGCATTCGAGCAAAGCCTCCTAGAAAGCAAATTGAATACTTCCCTTTCCGATCTGAATTGACTGTTCTGTTTATACTGTGAAATTCCTGTAGTCTATTAGTTCCGCTCCATTAAACTTTTTTTGTAACTGACTAGCTTGTGGCTTCCCTGTGTTTCTAAGGGGATTCCTTGTCAATTTCACTCGTGGTTGAAAGTACAGTAATACCTTGGATTACAAGTAACTTGGTTTGAGAGCGTTTTGCAAGACAAGCAATTTTTAAAATATTTATTTATTTATTTTTTACTTGATATACAAGCGTCGTCTTGCAATACAAGTACTGTAGTACGGCTTAAATTAAAAATCTCTGTACAATTTTTTTGGGGGGATTTCGTTTTGATATAAGAGTGTTTTGGATTACAAGCACATTTCCGGAACGAATTATGCTCTCAATCCAAGGCATGACTGTAAAGGTTTTGACAGCCGCGTACAGGGCACGACTTCGGTACTGGTTAACTCTGAAGGTACCGAACCTGCACAATGTACCAGGTTCGGTCCGCCACACAAAGTGAGTCTCTGGCTGCCGTGAGCGGGGCCGATTTCGGCCCACTACACCCGCTCGAGCCAAGCGGTTACAACTTGTCTTGCAAGACCTTGCTCATTTATCAAGTCAAAATTTTAAAAAAATAATTGCTTGTCTTGCAAAAGGCTCTCAGACCAAGTTACTTGCAATCCAAGGTATTACTGTACTTGCTTCTTAACAGGTGATATGCCCAGATAAGATAACGCAGAAATGCAAGGGTGGGTGGGCAGTGAAAGCAGAGGAAGTGTTGGAATGATACTTTTAACTAATGATAGTTTATTATGAACAGAATCAAGGGGTAAAGCTTTTCCTAAATAGCACCAGTTCAGACTGCTGATTCTTTACCTGTGAAAACCAGCTCCTTGTATGTAGAGAGGAGGAGGCTTTAGTCTAGCTTTCACTCTGGACTGGTGAGCTGTGTTGGGTTTGGGGGGGTTGATGTCATAGGTGCTAGCCAACAGGCAACCACCATAGCTGACTTTCCTCTGGTTTAAACTAAACCTTCAGTGTTTGTTTATTTGTTTCCCCCAGAAGGTTGCTGTGGCTATGGTGGTGTTTGTCTTTTTAATTGAATGCAGTAAGGCCATTTTTAAACTAGCACGGCTGCTTCAAAAATATTACATCTTCATCCAAAGATGTGTTTTGCTGAAAGAAAAAAACAAAAAACAAAAAAACCCCTACCTTCTAATTTACATAGAGAGCTATAACAACAACCTCTTCCAAAATAGTTCCTTATGTAAAACCTAGTTTTTCAGTTCTAGGGGAATTTTTTTTACAGGCATCATCTGATTTCATGCACGAAAAACTTTAAACATTTCAGGGAAACATAACATATGACATTGGGTGTTTTTATTTAATGAATGGCTCTTGAAAACAGGGCCAGTGTCCCTTTCACAGACGTACATCTTGTGCCAAAAAAGCATTGCTTTCAGAACATGTCATCATTTGGGAACCTCAAGAATCGTACTTGGGAAAACACTGGCAGAAAACAACAACCCCTTCCCAGAAAGGTTCCAAGTTCGAGCCCAGTAGAAAAACAAACGTCGAGTCATCCTGGCTGGATGTAATCTAACCCTTTGAGAAAATTGTTTACCAGGATCATGGTGCAGGCAACTGTTTAATCTCACTGTATTGTAATAAGATTTGCCCTTTGTTAGAGTTACAATGTAACTCTCTGCACAGAATTTATCCCCAATTCATTTTTAAAAATATTAAGTCAAGCCTTATAATATCCCAGTGAGAAAGGAAAGTTATAGCAACCTTTCTGATTAACTCCTAGCAGAGCTGGCCCTAAGAGAAATAGCAACCTGGGTGAGGAGCACCTTCCATACCCCCCCCCACCCCCCCAGTCAGCTTACACTTTCTTCTATTATCATCTATAGTTCTTTACAGTATTTTTAGTTCTTATAGTGCTTGGTAATGTTGTCTCAAAATAAAACCATGTTATATTATTTTATAATATTTTATAAATGGCTTTTGTAATATTTCTTTTTAACCTCACTTAAACCCTTAATTGTTGATATCTGGTGTTTTTCGTGGTGTGTGTGTGTGTCAGTGCTTGCAGGGCAATCTCTTTCTTTTTGTTTTAAAATGGTCAGGATTGGCACAAATTCAACACGTGAAGCTTACCCACCCACCCACACCCCCAAGAGCTTCACCTTGAGAAGGGAAAGTTTCTTGCATTTCCTTCTGACACTGAACTCACCTGTTAAGAGGCAAAGAATCAGCTACTTTTAAAGGGGCCATGCCATGGGCAAAATTGCAGCGAAGCTTGCAGTTTTAGCTTAGCTGCAATTTTGCCCATGGCATGGCCCCTTTAAAAAACGTTTAAAGTAGCTTGTAGTTGCGGGAGGCAGGGAACTTCAGGACTTTGCATGACAAAGTGAAACGCTGGGAAGGCTTAAGGCTTTTCCTGATGGTCCCGCATTTTGGGGGGCAGTTGGAGACTATGCCATTTTGCAAATGGGCAACCCCGCCCCCCGCCCCCCCGATGGCAGCCATTTTGTGAGTGCCCACAACACTCTCTCAAAACTCCAAATGTGACTAATGGCCCAAAAAGGTTGGGGACCCCTGATATAAGCATTCAGAAATGTGGCCTGCATTGCCACAAACTTTCAGGAAATGGTATGGGAGTGAGTAAAAAGAAACATGCACCATTCTACTACTATACATAGCAGGGCCTGTCCACAGTTCTTCACATATATTACCTCAGTAATCCTTGCAAGAACCTTGTAAGAAAGCAGTATTATCATCTCTTTATTTCTGTTGGGCAACCTGAGGCTGAGAGATACTAGCGTTCCTAAGGCCACCCAGGGAGTTCATAGCAGAACCACATTTGAACCAGGGACTTCTTGCTTCACAGCTCAGGTGGTTTAGATGACATGGACAAACCATTGTTTTGCCATCGGGAGTGTGCTGCTGGCTTGCACACTGTCTCCCTCCTTTACATGTGATAATTACTGTATCTCCTTACTTCCTGGTTTGCAGTAACCATTGTTTGCCCTACAAAGCAGGCTCAGACAGAAACCACAGTTTGAAGTAAATTTTTTGTTCTGGTCTTGTGACAAATTATGGTCAACAGTAACCATAGTTTGCCCGAGTTGGACATTATGGCATCCTATGGTTTCCACACACCAGGAAGTGAAGGAAGGCATCGCTATTTATGTGTGAGGAGAGCGGGGGCAGGGCCAGCGCCAGCACAAGACCTGCTGCTGCCTGAGGCAGGAGGAAGCACCACTGTCACAGGGACTGGGGGGAGCTTGAGTGTCTTCACATCCTCATTTTAATGCAATGATATAGGGTCCTAAAAAAAAAGGCTGAGGCACAACCAGAGTGAAAGTCATCAGTGCAACAATTCCTTACCCAAGGAATTTACAATAGCAGCAGCAGCAACAGCAGCGAAAACTGTGGGAACAACACTGGGCACTAAGAACTCAGTAACCAGCTGTTTCAGAGGTAAAACTAGGAAAAGATCATCGTTGTGGTGGAGTAGCTAGTGACTGGGCTTCTGCCCATACAGTTGGTGTCCTATTTTCCAGCTCTGCTCCTGTTAGGATTGCCACCCTTTCCATCTATTCTTGCTTCTATACCTTTAGTAGGTGATCACTCGTGACCGAGTAAGATTGTCTTCCAGGATAAAATTACAAAAAGAAAATTATAAAAGGAGGAAATTCTAAAAAATTGTGTAGACTCTAGCGATGGGTCTGTAAGTGACTGTGGAGGCAAATTCTAGATCCACACAGCTTCCCACAGTGAGGACACAGGTTACCAGATGGAAGATGGTCCTGTAAAGGATTCGTTTGACATGCTTTTCGCTTAGCACGTTTCTCCCTTTCACCTTGCACTCGGGCTTCTTCAAAGTCCATGGAACCTTTGCGAAAGGCCAACATCCATTTAGATAGTTCATGGGCCAGAGCTTCCCAGTTTTCGATGTTTATATTGCATTTTTTTAGATTAGTCTTAAGAACTAAGACTTAGTTCTTACTGACCACCGATATTCCGCTTTCCATACTTGAGTTGGGAATAAAGCAGGGCTTTTTTTCTGGTGGAACTCACCGGAACTGAGTTCCAGCACCTTTTCTTCTATTAATTGCATTACAATTTAATCGCCATCTACTCCCGAGGAAATGTAATCCAAGAGTTCCGGTACCTTTTTCTCCAGAAAAAAAGCACTGGAATAAAGTAACTGCTTTGGGAGATGGCAGTCAGACATCCGAACAACATGACCGGTCTATTGAAGTTGGCGTTGAAGGATCATTTTTTCAACGCTAGTAGTCTTTGCTTCTTCCAGTACACTGACATTTGTAGACACTGTGAATCTATACCTTTAACAGCACTTGAACTGAGGACATTAGGAGATGACCACGCTTATCAACACGCCACGAGAAAAAGAAAAAAAGAGCTTTGTCTGCTGATTTCTCCAGACCAAACTGCTGTTGATGGCACAAGAATAGGCACTTTTGGTCAACTGGCAATCTTAATTCCAGTGCCTGTAACAGCACTCTGATAGCAGAAATCAGCAGGTAAAGATTTCCTGGCACGGAGACAAGTGGTGGCAAATGATAAATTTCGGCATGTCAGGCTGCTGTTAAAGTTACAGGAACTCAGCCAGAGAAATTTGGCAACCTTGATCAGAAATGCAGACAAAAATCACAAAACAGGCCTGGTCAAGACTAACGGCACAAGGTCTTCTGCACAAGCCTATTGAAATAGACAGCCGCAGCTCACTTCCACGGGGCTTGTGCAGGAGAACTGCCTGGTGGATTGTGTCTAAATTCTCCCGTTTCTCCACGTGCACTGGATTTTTCCAGCTGAGTCACCACCCAGCTTTGCTGCCTGAAATACCCAACTTTAACCCGATTTTTAGACTTTCTGAAACCAATAGGTCTAAATCAAAGCATTTTTATTTAGCAAAGTTGCAGATTGGGTTGTTAATTCCTTTTCTCCCATTCATTCATTTTCTCCTTCAAGGGAAAAATACAAGAGGGGGAGAAAATCCCATATGAAATGCTTTAGTTGCAGAGGGGGGAAATTAGCAAAAGGTAAAGTTCAACTGCTGGTCATTTCCAGCCAGGGTTTATAACAATGTCAAGCAGGATTTAAAAGTACATCGTGTCGCCTTCAAATTGTTAAGCTAAAAAGTTGCTTTCTAAATCTTGCTTGGCTGTCGTTTCCCCATTTTCCAAGAGGATGGCGCTGTGATATTTAGAGATCTTTACACCCAGGCTGTGTGCGCTGTGTAGTTCCCCCCCCCCTCCTATGCCTCACTGCTACTATAGCAGAAATCCTCCTCACTCACTCAGTGGCTGACAGCAAACAAACCACTTTAGAATAGATCAGTGTTCTCCAACCTTGGGTCCCCAGATGTTTTTGGCCTATAACTTCCCAGCATGCCCCAGCCAGCTATGCTGGCTGGGGCATGCTAGGAGTTGTAGGCCAAAAACATCTGGGGACCCAAGGTTGGAGAATACTGGAATAGATCATAGCAAGGTCCCTACAGACACCGTCTTTCTACAGCCCCAAACTACTTAGGGTGGAATGACTGGATGGTTTATTCTTTCGAAGGGAAAACAAAACAAGATATTTTAAACGAAAAGAGAACTTGATGATCCTAATGCAGCTTATTCTTTAACTGACAGTGGGCTACAAATGTATATTTGTTCTTCCTGGAAGACAGCAAGTTATAACAAATTAACACAATAAAAAAAAGGACATGTGCAACAGAGTTTCAAGAATACTGAGTTGAAGAGAGGGGGCTTACATTTGTTTGCAGAAATTCATATATTAAAAATACCTATATCAAATGCTTCTTTTTAAAAAAAAAAAAAAAAAAGAAAAGAACTGGTTTATTTTATTTTATTTTATTTATTTTATTATATTTGTTATATTTTATTTATTTATTTTATTTTATTTTATTTATTTATTTTATTATATTTGTTAATCGCCCATCTGGCCGGCCACCCGGCCACCCTGGACGATGTACAATTAAAACAATACAATAAAACATGATAATTAAAACAGTATAAAAAATTCTTTTAAAATCCTAACCCACCCCATATTCCCGCCTGAAATATGGTTTATACAATGGTTTATACGTTCAACAGAGCCAAGCAGAACCATGGCAGGCTGCAGGGGGAGTGTTTCAAGGTTTGAATGTACCCCCTCAACAAGCCCCCTTGCAAGAAGAAAGCTAGTATCAGGCCCAGCAATCCTAACCCCCAAATCCACTGGCTGAGAGTTGTGGATGTCAGGTGGAGGGGAGATAAGGATGGGATGGAGGTGCCCTCCTGCCTGAGGAGATGAGCTCTGTGAGTAAAGACCTCCTGCTGGTGGTAGCCAGTGTAAGGCTCTGAAAGGGGGTGTTCTGGGGGTGGGGTAGAGCCACTTTGGGTCTGCTGGACCCAAAGCCCCTTCCTTCCCCCAAAGGCCCCCCCAGACTGAGCCTTTCAGTTACATCAGTCTGGAGCGGGCATAGCTAATTTCTTTCCATTGCTTCCAGGAGTTAGTTGGGGCGGGGGGAGTTAGAATAAAAGGATCTGCCAGGTTGGGAAGTTAGGCTAAGCCCCCTCCACCCCACTTCCATCTGGAATTTGGATGTGGTGGTAGATCCCATGCTCACTTCCTCCCCCTTAGGATTGCACTTTAAGGAAGTATTCAGCTTGCAGCCTGATCCTACAGAGTTATGTCTTCCTAAGAAGTGAAGTGTGCTTTCTGGGACATTTTGAGCTGGAACATTTTCCAATCAGTGTCCTAAATTGACTGAGATCCGATTCAGCATGTCCACTTGACTTATATCTAGCAAACAAAGCT
This sequence comes from Shinisaurus crocodilurus, assembly GCA_021292165.1. Classification (NCBI taxonomy): domain Eukaryota; kingdom Metazoa; phylum Chordata; class Lepidosauria; order Squamata; family Shinisauridae; genus Shinisaurus; species Shinisaurus crocodilurus. The sequence continues at coordinate 113,625,949 of CM037876.1, read as the reverse complement.
AAAAAAAGTATGCCATGTTAATTTTACATTGTGTGTGTGTGTGTGTGTGTGTGTGAGTATGCTTACTATTGAACATCTTAGAACCTTTAATTCCCGTTCTATCATCCCCTTGGACCTTGAGATCCACATACCTATAACCAGCTCTGAAAGGGTGTCTCTCTTTTTCAGCTGTCAGATCAAGAGACATGAAATGAAAATGTGCCTTTTGTCATTCTTGATTGACCACTATATACATAAAGTGGGAATCCTAAAAACAAAATTACAAGAACTTCAGCACCAGGAAATGTGTCTAAATATGCCAGACCTTAGCTCTTTCTTTTTTTAAAAGTATATTTACAACCAAACACATTACTTTTTTGAGATCATTCAGAGAAAAACATTTTTTTTAAAACCCAAAAAACAACAACCTTCAAAAGGGTTATCTTACAATCTTCTTGTGTTCCCTAACAATAGCAAGATTAGGAACTCCATCTTTAAACACATTTTTATACACACATTGAATATAGGAAATCCTAAGAAACGTAAAAACAGGAGATTTAGAAGACTTCAATTCAATGAGACTATGCACCAAAAGTACTCCCAAAACTTCACCAATTCAAAGAAGACATAGTGGATCTAACAGGTGATAGAATTTCCCCTATAGAAATTAAACTGCTGTCTAAAGGCCTTAATGTCTGCCCTACACCTAGAGAGCATGACCTGGCCCAAATGAATGGTGATGTTCTCATTTGAGAGAAGATGCAGGTTAAGAATATTTACATAATGATAACAAAACTCATATTCTGAACCCATGCCATTCTGCCCCCCAAAAACTGGACACCAGCCCGAAAAAGAAATCCAGTATTAGAAACCTTCCTTGGATCAATTAAAAAAACAACAACATGAACACAAACCTGGACGTGTCTTTTACAATCTAACAAGAGAAGAGAGGCCCGCCGCAACCAACTTCGAAATAGAAAGGACATAGTCATAAAACCAGCTGATAAAGGAGGAGCTGTTGTGATGAAGACTGAGGATGATGTTTCTGAAGGTCTGAGACAACTAAATGACAGCAGTACACACAAATTGATGTTACATGACAAACTGTCATGATATTACAGCTGACCTAAACAAAACAATGGCAATGTAATCCATACATTCCTGCATGAAAACTTACAGGACAGAGAAATAGCTGACCTTTTCATTAACCCCTCCCCTACATTAGGAAGATTTTACATGCTACCAAAGATCTATAAAAACAACAACCCAGGACGACCTACTGCTTCATGCGACAATACTGTCACTGAAAGAATTTCAGCATACTGTATACTGACTGCATAATTCAACCACTAGTCCATAAACTTGTCATATATTAAGGACACTACAGATTTCCTTATGAAGATTGAAAGACTAAATTAGTAACATCAATTTAACAATGATACCATCATCACAACCTTCAATGTTACTTCTTTATACTCTAACATACCCCACAAAGACGGCCTCTCAGCCTTAACAAACTTCTTAAACAGCAGAACTTCTAATGAATCCAGTCTGGCGTCTTAACCTCCCTGGCTAAGTTGGTACACACCTGCAACAATTTCATGTTCAATGGCAATCACTATTTACAACTCCAAGGTAGAGCAATAGGAACACACATGGTCACATCATATGCCAGTCTATTTATAGGACAACTCAAAGAAACCTTTGGCAGAACTTAAGAACATAAGAAGAGCCATGCTGGATCAGACCAAGGGTCCATCTAGACCAGCATTCTGTTCACACAGTGGCCAACCTGCTGCCCACGGGATCCTACAAACAGGACATGAGGGCAACAGCACCTTTCCGCCCATGTTCCCCAGCAACTGGAGTACATAGGCATACTGCCTCTGATACTGGAGTTAGCATATAGCCAATCAGGACTAGTAGCCACCGTTGACCTTCTCCTCCATGAATTTGTCCAATCACCTTTTAAAGCTGTCTGAATTGGTGGCCATCACTACAGCTTGTGGAAGTGAATTGCATAGTTTAACTACGTGCTGTGTGAAGAAGTGCTTCCTTGTATCTGTCCTGAATCTCCCACCAATCAACTTCATGGGATGACCCCGGGTTCTAGTATTATGTCTCCCTGTCCACATTCTCCACACCATGCATAATTTTGTACACCTCTATCATGTCTCCCCTTACTCACCTTTGTTCTAAACTAAACAATTCCAGATTGTTTAGTTTAGTTGTTGTAACCTTTCCTCATAGGGGAGTTGCTCCAGCCCCTTAATCATTTTAGTTGCCCTATTCTTCACTTTTTCCAACTCTACAATGCCCTTTTTTAGGTGTTGTGACCAAAACTCTACACAGTATTCTAAGTGCTGACGCACTATAGATTTGTATAAGGGGAGTATGATCTTGGCAGTTTTATTTTCAATTCCTTTCCTAATGATGCCTAACATGGAGTTTGCCTTTTTCACAGCAGCTGCACACTGGGTTGACATTTTCATCGAGCTGTCCACCACAACCCCAAGATAATGTGCATTGCTTTACACTTGCTTGCATTGAACTGCATTTGCCATTTTGATGCCCATTCTCCCAGTTTGGAGAGATCCTTTTGGAGCTCCTCACAATCCCTTTTTGTTTTCTCCACCCTAAATAATTTGGTGTCATCAGCAAACTTGGCCACTTCACTGCTTACTCCTAATTCCAGATGATTTATGAATAAATTGAAAAGTGTTGGTCCCAATACAGATCCCTATGGGACCCCACTGTTACATCCCTCCATTGGGAGAATTTACCATTTATTCCTACCCTCTGCTTCTTGTTCTTTAACCAGTTACTGATCCATAAGAAGACCTCCCCTCTTATTCCATGACTGCCAAGTTTGCCTGGGGGATCTTTGGTGAGGGACTTTGTCAAAAGCCTTTTCAAAGTCCAAGTAAACAATGTCTACTGGATCACCCCTGTCCACATGTTTATTGACACTCTCAAAGAACTCTAAAAGGTTAGTGAGACAGGACTTACCTTTGCGGAAGCCATGTTGATTATTTCTCAGCAGAGCTTGTTCTTCTATATGCTTACTGATTTTATCTTTAAAAATGCTTTCAATCAATTTACCCGGAACAGATGTTAAGCTAACCGGCGGTGGCCTGTAATTTCCTGGATCCCCCCTGGATCCTTTTTTAAAAATTGGTGTTACATTGGCCATTCTCCAGTCCTCTGGTACAGACAGAGGCTCATCTTAGGGACATATTGCATATTTTTGTTAGAAGAGCAGCAATTTCATATTTGAGTTCTTTAAGAACTCTAGGATGGATACCATCTTGGCCTGGTGATTTATTGACTTTCAACTTGTCAAGGTTGAGGATTTCATCTTTTGTCACCACTGTTTGCCTCAATTCCTCAGACTCCCCTCCTGAAAGCATCAGTTCAGGCTCAGGCATCTGTCCTGTATCTTCTGCAGTGAAGACAGATGAAAAGAATGCATTCAGCTTCTCCACAATCTCCTTATCCTCCTTTAGTACTCCTTTAACACCATTATCATCCAACGGTGCAACTGCTTCCCTAGCTGGTTTCCTGCTTCTGATATATTTAAAGAATTCTTCATTGTTGGCCTTGATGTTGTCAGTAATATGCTCCTCAAAATGCTTTTTTGCATCTCTTATTGTCTGCTTGCTTCTCCTTTGTGCAAGCTTGTGCTCCCTTTTGTTTTCCTCATTTGGCAAGACTTCCATTTTCTGAGGGAAGCCTTCTTATCTCTAATAGCTTCCTTGACACTGCTTGTTAACCATGCTGGTGACCTCTTGGACTTGGTACTACCTTTCCTAACCTGTGGTATACTTTCTATCTGTGCTTCAGTTATTGTGGTTTTGAGTACAGTCATGCCTTGGATTGAGAGCATAATTAGTTCCGGAAACGTGCTTGTAATCCAAAATATTCTTATATCAAAACGAAATCCCCCCAAAAAAATTTGTACAGAGATTTTTAATTTAAGCCGTTCTACAGTACTTGTATTGCAAGACGTCGCTTGTATATCAAGTAAAAAAATAATAATAAACAAATATTTAAAAATTTGCTTGTCTTGCAAAACACTCTCAAACCAAGTTACTTGCAATCCAAGGTATTACTGTAATCAGCAAGCATTTTGAAAGGGTTCAACCCTCTTGACCCCCCCTTTCAACTTCCTTTTTACCAGTTCCCTCATTTTGGAGAAGTTTCCTCTTTTGAAGTCAACTGTGACTGTGTTAGACTTCTTTGGCAATCTTCCATTTAAATATATATTAAATCTGATCGCATTGTGGCCACTATTTCCAGTAGGTTCAACAACATTTACAACTTCTACCTACAAGTAGGGATGTACCCGAGTAGCCTGGCAGACAGGAGCAAGGCCCGAACTGGGCCTGCTCGTGTCCGCCGGGCTACTTGGCCACCCGCACGGGCTTACCTGCAGGCTCTCCGGCTCTGCGGAGAGCCTGCCTCCCCGTCTGCTGGTCCCATCACGTCACTTCCGGCGTGGAGGAAGTGACACAACGGGACCCTGCTCCATCGCGCTGGACCCCCTCACTCTGTTTTTGGCGTGGGAAACCAGGGCAACAGGGCTGTTTAAGCCCTGTTGCCCTGGTTCCTCCCACCAAAACAGAGCGCAGGCGGGGGTCCAGCGCGCTGGAGCAGTGGCTCCAGTGGCGGAGGCGGCACAGGACCAGGTAGGCGATGGGGGGGTCCTGGCGGCAGCAGGGGGCGGGGGGGGTCCGGCAGTGGTGGCAGCGGGGGGGGCGTGTGTGTGTGGGTTTCTCCAGCGGCGGCTCAAGCGGCGCGAGCGGCGCGGAGAATGCTCCACGCCGCTCTGAAGAGCGAGATCAGGCCGCCGCTGCTCGCGGGGGGCCGAGCCCGGAGCGAGCCTCCAGCCGACTCCAGGCTCGGTCCCACCACTACCTACAAGCCCAGCATATGGGACTATGGAAGGGATAGCCTGGAGTATTTTACTAAGTTTATCAACACTATCCACTCAACGATAAACTTTACCAGTAACACCACAACTGAAAACGCAAAATTACCCTTTCACCATTGAAAGCCATCAAATTGTCACAGACTTATATTTTAAACGCACAGATTCCCACCTGTACTTTAACTACAAGTCATATCATCTGGACCATCTAAAGAAAAACATTATATATAGTTTGGCTCTTAGGATAAAACACATTTGCAATAATGAAGAAAACTTCTCAAGAAGATGTAATGAACTTAAAGAACAAGTGGATACCCTAGTCACATTATTGACTACAATATCAATCAAGCATCAGTAATATCCAGGGTTACCCTCCTACTATATGAAGCAAAGATTCTTTCTCTTTGAAAGAAAATCGCATTCCATTTGTTGTGGACCACCATCCTGCTGCCCCTAATTACCGACCGAATATGAAAAGATTAGGTACCCTATTATATCCTATTGTGCTTGTTGAACAGAAGCCATTAATGCTCCAACCAGGCATCACATTCATAAACGCCACCCAATTTGCTAATCTTTGTTTATTTATTTATTTTTATTTCTATACAGCCAACTCATCACGAATGACCGCTCCGGGATAAAAAGAACTAAGAAGTGACTCTAATGGCCTACTGTGGAGGTTCTAGATACAACTCCACACACAGGAAGATGGTCCTGATAGGAGATGGTCCTGTAAAGGATTCATTTGACGTGCTTTTCGCTTAGCACGTTTCTCCCTTTCACCTTGCACTCGGGCTTCTTCAAAGTCCATGGAACCTTTGTGAAAGGCCAACCTCCATTTAGATCGTTCATGGGCCAGAGCTTCCCAGTTTTCGATGTTTATATTGCATTTTTTTAGATTAGCCTTATGAACATCTTTAAACCTCTTATATTGACCACCGATATTCCGCTTTCCATTCTTGAGTTGGGAGTAAAGTAACTGCTTTGGGAGACGGCAGTCAGGCATTCGAACAACATGACCGGTCCACTGAAGTTGGCGTTGAAGGATCATTTTTTCAATGCTAGTAGTCACAGTAGCCAATAGCCGAAGCTCTCGTTAGTTAAACCAGCACTTAAACAAGATATTTGCAGCCCAGGATCACACCAATGCAAATCAGCGTGTTGCATTACCTACAGTTACCTCCAAGAAACTACTTCTTTTAGGTGCACAGTTACTAACAAAATGTATTGCATTGGACTATTGGTAACATGCACGTCCACTAATGTGATTTATTTAATTTCATGTTAAAAAGAAAAGAAAAGGATGTTGTATGCAGTATGTAGGAAAAACTACAAGGGACCTAAGTACAAGATTCCGTAACCACAAATCTGCGATTCTTAGCAAGCAACCTGTTGCAAGACATTTTAACTTACCTGCACATAGTCCCTCAGATTTACAATTGCTTCCAAGTGAACAAACGAAGGACACTGACATGCTTGACAGAAAGGAAAACTTCTGGATCTACAACTCAGAACTCTTACTCCATATGACCTTAAACTGGGGGAGAATTCATAAGTTTTATACCACTCCTATACCCCTGGGTTTTTTTTTCTCCTTAGGAATTTTCATTTCCCAGCATTCCAAACTGCCACTATTGGTATCCATTTAATATCACAGGTACTGATGAGGGCAGAAGCTGAAATGGTTAGCTCTAAATATATATTTAAATTACTCTCTTGTTAGTCTATCTATTTCGTATATATTTTAACTTAAGACTGACTACATCCATAGTGGATCCAGAGCTGCTGTTGTGCCATTTACATCTCTCTCTCTCTCTCTCTCTCTCTCTCTCTCTCCCCCTCCCTCTGTATGTATATACATACACACACACACACACACACACACAATCATAGAATAGTAGAGTTGGAAGGGGCCTATAAGGCCATCGAGTCCAACCCCCTGCTCAGTGCAGGAATCCAAGATAAAGCATCCCTGACAGATGGCTGTCCAGCTGCACCTTGAATGCCTCCAGTGTGGGAGAGCCCACCACCTCCCTAGGTAATTGGTTCCATTCTCGTATTGCTCTAACAGACAGGAAGTTTTTCCTGATGTTCAGGTGGAATCTGGCTTCCTGTAACTTGAGCCCATTATTCCATATCCTGCACTCTGGGATGGTTGAGAAGTCATCCTGGCCCTCCTCTGTGTGACAACCTTTCACCTCCTCTGTGTGACAACCTTTCAAGTACTTGAAGAGTGTTATCATATCTCCCCTCAGTCTTCTCTTCTGAAGGCTAAACATGCCTAATTCCTTCAGTCTCTTCTCATGGGGCTTTGTTTCCAATCCCCTGATCATCTTTATGGTCCTCCTCTGAACCTTTTCTAGTTTGTCTACATCCTTCTTAAAGTGTGGTGCCCAGAACTGGTCACAGTACTCAAGATGAGGCCTAATGTGTGCTGAGTAGAGGGGAACAAGTACTTCACACAATTTGGAAGCTATACTTCTACTAATGCAGCCCAAAATACCATTTGCCTTTTTTGCAGCCACATCACATTGCTGGCTCATATTCAACAATTCCAAGATCCTTCTCACTTGTAGTATTGTTGAGCCAAGTATCCCCCATCCTGTAATTGCGCATTTGCAGAACAAGGTGCAGAACTTGGCGTTTATCCCTATTAAATTTCATTCTGTTGTTTTCGGCCCAGAGCTCCAGCCTATCGAAATCACTTTGAATTTTGTTTCTGTCTTCCAGAGTATTAGCTCATTTAGCTGTTCCACCCAATTTTGTGTCATCTGCAAATTTGAGAAGCATTCCCTGCAACTCCTCATGTAAGTCATTAATAAAAATGTTGAAGAGCACTGGGCCTAGGACCAAGCTCTGTGGTACCCCGCTCGTTACCTCTCCCTAGTTTGAGAATGTACCATTGATAAGCACTCTTTGAGTCCGATTCTGTAGCCAATTGTGGATCCACCTGATAGTTGTTCCATCTAGCCAACTTTAAGCTAGCTTGCTAATCAGGATATCATGAGGCACTTTGTCAAAAGTTTTGCTGAAGTCCAGATAGACTATCACAGCATTCCCACAGTCCACAAGGGAGGTTACCCAATCAAAAAATGAGATCAGATTAGTCTGGCAGGATTTGTTCTTGACAAATCCATGTTGGCTTCTAGTAATCACTGCATTGTTTTCAAGGTGCTTGCAGATTGACTGCTTTATAATCCAGAATTTTCCCAGGGATTGATGTCAGACTGACTGGTCTATAGTTCCCTGGTTCTTTCTTCCTGTCCTTTTTGAAGATAGGAACAACATTAGCCCTCCTCCAGTCATCTGGCACTTCACCCGTCCTCCATGATTTCTCAAAGATAATAGACAGTGGTTCTGAGAGTTCTTCTACCAGTTCCTTTATTACTCTAGGATGCAATTCATTGGGCCCTGGAGATTTGAACTCGTTCAAAGTAATTAGGTGTTCCTTAGCCTATAATCTCAAGGTGCTATGCTGCCCCTTCAGCCTGTACTTCAGGTTTGCCAGGGTGCTCATAGACCCTCTTGTGGGAGAAGACCGAGGCGAAGTAGGAATTGAACACTTCTGCCTTTTCTTTGTCATCTGTTATCATTTTGCCATCCTCATTGAGTAGTTGAACCACCATTTTTTAACCTCTGTATTTTACTATGCAAATATCTGAAGAAAGCTTTTTTGTTGCTTTTAGTATCCCTTGCTAACCTTAGCTCATGCTCAGCTTTCGCCTTCTTGACACAATCCTTGAAATTCTGTGCTACCTGCCTGTACTCTTCCCTTGTAGCCTGACCTTCCTTTTATATGTGTCCTTGTCAAGGTTCCACCCTCCTGGCATCAGGACGCCACGTCTCTGCCTTTTGCCTTTCCTTCCCAGTAATGTGGGATTAGACCTTAGGTGTGTTGTGAAAGACACTCCAGACAATCTGAGGTTAACAATAACTGTTTACTTTACTAAATTTGGTATGGTAAATTCAAATTAACTTAGCATAATTACACAAATAGAGCTGTTAGATTTCAAAAAGCATGTATAATGGGGGGGGGGAGAAATAATAATGCAGTTTTCTCTAACCTAGCTACGCTTTCACCTGTATGCTTTAGTAGAGACTCCTTTACATCCTAGCTCTGGCTGTTCTGCAGTTTTCTGTGATATTCAGTCTCTCTCTCACTCTGTCTCTGCAGCTTCTCTGTTCTCTCTCTCCAATTTCTCTCTCCTCTTCTTTCTCCAATTTCTCTCTGCTCTGCTCTGCAGCTTTTCCACACCTCTTTATATACCCTCCCACAGAACTAGAAAGCTACAATCACATGACCTAAAACTGGGGAAATGAAACTTAACTTCATTAGGGGGAAAGTGAAACTCAAGAATGCCCCCCTCCCATCAGGAGATATTTGGGCCTTCAGGCCTCAACCTAACTCAAGCCTGTGTAGGCCTCAAGTCTGAAGTGATTTCTTCGTAGCTCCTCTTGGCGGTATCATTTGTTCCCACATGGATGAGAAGAAAGAGGTACATGTCAGTGGGTTTGAGGAGCATTGGCAACCTAAGCGAAAAGCGCATCAAACGAATCCTTTACAGGACCATCTTCCATCTGGTAACCTGTGTCCTCACTGTGGGAAGCTGTGTGGATCTAGAATTGGCCTCTACAGTCACTTACGGACCCATCGCTAGAGTCTCTACACATTTTTTTAGAATTTCCTCCTTTTATAATTTTCTTTTTGTAATTTTATCCTGGAAGACAATCTTACTCGGTCACGAGTGATCGCCTACTACTGTTGGGTCTTTGCGACTTACTTCGGTTTTGATTCCACGCAGGAGAGATTCTCCCACACTACTCTTCTCATCATGTTGTAGGCCTTGATTTCATTGCCTCCGCTTGACTGACCTTCAGCCTTTTGCTCGCTGTCATGTGGGGTGCCCTGTAATTCTTCTTCAGGCTGTCCTCCAGTCTTATCCTCAAGTACCTGAAAGTGGCTCCATAGATCCACTGCTTCCACTGGTGCAGAATGTCTTCTACTTCTTCTGCTCCTAAGTGTCACCCTTTTCCGGGGAGTTTCCTCCACTTCATTGTTCCTCGTCTGAGCATTCTGCTCTTCTGCCTCCGCTTGCTGTTGCTCTTCTGGCTCCTGTACTTCACTTTGCTGTTGTATATTCCAATAGCCAGAAATATTTGAATTGAAATATTTTATTAGCATGCATTTCCCTTACATTGTTTAAATTTTAAGAAAACTATGAAGACACTAAAGACTGTTAACATACTAATTTTAGCATGTCCAAAGAATTGTGCATTATATATTTTATGCCCAATTTGACTCATATTCTTTTTTAAAAAATAAATTTTATTGATTTTTTTCCAATCATACAACAAAATAAAAAGAAATACAACATAAACATTGTGCACCCACCACCACTTGGGACCAAGTTATATCCCCCCCCCCCAAATATCAGATATTATTCTATATTCCAAAAATGTAACAAATCTTGACTCATATTCTATCTATTCATTTTGTTATTAATTTTTGAAACAGTGCATTTTGAGAAATGCAAACTCTTCTGTCCCACCTGGTTAACTGCACCTAACTTTGCGTAGAATCAAGCTGCTAGCTTTCTGCCAGATACACTATTTTCCTAGTTGAGGGAGCAACTAATGCCACTCACTGGTGGTGGTGTCAAAACTACAAGCCTACAAACTACCGTAAGCAGCCTGTTGGAAAGAAGGCTAAGCTGAACTTACCTTCAATTTCAAATGTGCTGGGATCAGAATGGGGCAGGGGGCCATTCCAGGGAGAAGTCCAGTGACTGAAACTTGCCGGACCTCAGCAGCAACAGAGTTAAATTAGCAAAAGCTTTCTGTTTGCTCCTATGGTTTGTGCTGTAAGACAGTGTTCTTCAACCTAGTCCCCCACCCCCATGTGTTGGACTACAACACATGATGGCAGTTGTAGTCCAACACATCTTGGGGCGAGGGTACCTGGTTGGGGAAGGCTGTTGTAACATATTGTGGGCTGACACAATGCTCGCCTTCTAGTGCAAGGTGATGGACCTGGCACAGGAAACGGTGTCAAAACAATCCAGGTAGCTGCCACCGTGAAGTTGCTGCCAGCCCTCACCCTGCCTCCCTCAGTTCACCAGAACCTCTGTGAGGGGTTTTCATAGATTTCATAGATCATAGAGTTGGAAGGAGCACAAGGCTATCGAGTCCAACCCCCTGCTTAATGCAGGAAACTAGAGGAGGGGTCTCCCATCCAAGTAATAACCAGGCCTGACCCTGCTTAGTTTTCCACGCTCAGACAAGCTGAGCCAGCATGAGCCACATATGCTCTCACATGTTGGGACTGACCTCAGCAGCCAGCCTGGCTCCTTAGTATGCATGAGGTACATGGTTCAAGCATGTCACTAAGTGAAAATGATGGTACTAACTTTTATTTAATAAAAGTTTTAAAATCCACTCAGCTTTAATCAAAGAATTTGGGCAATCAGTCAGAATTACTCGATCAAATAAAATAGAATCTGACAACTGACTGTGACATGTTTTGTTTTGTTTTTAATGTTTTGAGAAACTTTTTTGTTGCTGTTATTTTCCTGATTAGTTGGCAACAATATGTGTTCTTGCTAAATATATAAAATTGGCCCACATATGAAGCCACACTGGAATTGTTATATTTGTTATCTTAGGAATATTGGAAATCAGACCTTACATATGTTTTAAGTGGTAGATCTGAGGAGAGGAAAACTAAATCCTCTCGGCCAGGAGTGTTCTCAGCCAAGCGGGCTTATCTTTCAATCTGGGTCATTGTGGTTTTATGCAATAAGGGAATTTGCCTTAACATAAGAGATGGTTGGTTTTATGTAAATTAGCCCTATAAGGCAGGCAAGTTCACAAGACTTCATCTTCAGCACTGAAACCTGCTTTCAGTGCTAGGGCTACACTTTGGAGCATACATCTGAATATGTGTACAATGCCTCTCTGTTACTATGTAACATGAAGGTGGCACATGCAAGTCTGGGATCAGGAGTCAAATGGGCTTTGATGTGGGTTGCCAAGGGGGCCACGGTCTTTGCAGTCTAGTGGGCCCTGTCATTGGGCTCTTACTTCAGAACCTTTATCTCTGCCGTCGGTAGGTCTCCTGTGGAGCACTGGAACCTAGGAAGTTGCCTTATACTGAATCATCTAGCCTAGTATTGTCGACATTGACTGGCAGCGGCTCTCCAGAACATTTGCTTGGTGACCTTGCCACTGAATTGTCATGGCCACTAAGGGATTGGGATGTGGTCACAGGAGACTGGGTAGGGTGAGGTTTGACTTCAAAATGAGTCTCAGGGTCTGGGTTAAATTCAACATCGTGCAAGCAGGCTTCCACTCATGCAATAGGACTCCCCTTGGCTCTCTTCCTCCCTGCAGCCCCCCCCCAAATTTGCTCTGGAGTAGATTTGGGGGGGATGCAGGGGGAGGGGAAATACATCCCACCAGTGGCTTCTGTTCTGCTGGTGGATGACCAGCCTTGGATATGACCCTCTGACTTGAAGTTTTAGGGGGCTAGCCTCTTTCCCTGGGTCTCTGGGCAAAGGCATTAGAACTGGAGGGTGTGTGTGTCAGGTGTCCTCTTTTACAGAGGGCAGTCCTCTATTTGAAGGCAGGCATCCTCTATTTGAAGGGCTGTCCCATCCATTTAAAGATAAAGTATCATAAGAAGCCTGGAGAGCAGGGACAGACCTTGAAGTTGCCCATCAACAGTTAATACCTGACCATCAGACTGAGCACACAGGTCACCTGACCACAGTCTTCCACACTATGGTGTGATATATTGTACTTATAGTAATTTTTTCTAAATTTCTGGCTATACATATCAATTCACATGTGCACATTTTCTGCAAATTGATGTCCTCTTTTTTATTATGCATTTTCTTTTTTGGGGGGAGACGTGTAAGTGGCAACTCTAGTTAGAACTGAAGGAAAATGCCCAGAAGCAAGGTATTCTCTTGTTTGGTTGAGTTTTTTGTCATTAGCTCCATCCCTGAGCGATCAAACATAGCCAGGCTCCACCCCTAGCTCCAAGGTGGAGGTGAGCCTCAGGAGAATTGACACCCAGAAATTAAACAAGCAAGTCAGCATGCAGATACACATACCACCAAGTGCCCTGGTTTTGCCGGGACAGTCCCGGGAAAACTGTAGCCATCCCGGTTTCTCTCCCCTGTCCCGCTGACTGCCGATTTCCCCCGGAGGCGCCACGCCCCCTCCCCAGCCATGGGTTCGCTCACTTCCCTTCCATTCAGGCACCTCGAGGAAAGAAGGGTTAAACCATAAAGCGAAGTGGGAAAGAAGGGCTCGAGGGGCAGGCACCAACAAGGAACTTGCACAATAGGGGAAGTTCAAGAGAGGGATGTGTCCAGAACAGAACAGCAACAGCAAGAGAAAAGGGCATTTACAGACATGAGTGTACAGTGTACAGGCATTTACAGATGTGAGTGTAGAGGACCTTATAAAAGGAGGAGGATGGTCCCAGGTTCGGGCTTCCCGGACACAAACAAAACCAATTGTCTTTGGCTTGACTGACACAAAAAGGTGGGGATTGGTGGGAGGTGACTGGCTTCTCCTTGGAATGTCTTTACAGTGAGACTGTTTCCTCTTTATTGTTTATTTATTGGATCTCTTAGTCACCTTTCTCTTTAAAAAAAAGACCCAAGGCAACTTACCCCCAAATTATCAAAACATATAAAATATAATGTAGCTAAAAATGATTTCTACTAAAACTACCAAAACATCAGTACAGACCACAACCCAAACAACTGATGAATAAAAAGGGGGTTGGGTACTAAAATGTGCAAGGTGCAAAAAGTGTTTTTGTGCGCACCTTTTTGGGTATGGCCGTCTGAACTTAATGGCTGCTAATGCATTCAAAATATTTATGGAGGATTTTCCTCTCCCCAGCACTGCCACCACCTATGGGGGAACTGCTACTTCACTGGGTAATCCCACCTATGGGGTTTCTTATTTATAGCAAATGCTTATATTTCAGGGCCTAAGGAACTCTCTGCCACCATAACTCAAGAGTGCCACAAGCTGACCCTTTTCTGCTGCCAGCAATTCTGTTAGGACACTTTAAAACCACCTGGCATGAGAGGCTTAGGTGTGAAATGGGAACCAACAGTAGAGGCACAATCCTATGCATGTTTAGACAGGAAAAAAAGTCCTACAACTTCCAGCATTCCCCAGCTAGCCATGCCTTAAACAAGTAATAAAAGGGATATTTTGCACATAAGGGAATACGAATATCTACTTTGGAGTTTTCAAAAGACTGCTTAGTGACAATTCTTAAGGACTCAAGAGACACTGTTGGTGCTACAAGCCTCTTAATGACTTCTTTTACCTCAGGCCAAATAATAATTCTGGCATTATTGTTCAATCACAGTGTTGTTATTCTTGTGTGTGTGTGTGTGTGTGTTTAATAAAGTACAATAGAGCCCACGTTTTTTTTCTGAGTGCAGAAAATAGGAGCTTGCAGGGTGGGCCTGTGAACCACTTTGCACACTCAGAGATATCTGAATGTTACATATTATTATTTCTTTGGCAAACTACTAATGAGAGAAAAGCCACCATGGAGGGATCCATTTTTAAAGTGGGAGAGAGATCTTTAAAACAAGGAGTTTCCTGCACCATGTGGGGAAAGTAGGCTGAAAGTTATGTTTGACTGAAATAATGGCATATTCCTCCCCGGTTTACCCCTTCCTACCATTTGTTGTCACCTCTATATTACATTTAGATTGTAAGCTCTTTGGGGCAGGGAGCTGTTCTCTTATACTCAGTAAAGCACCATGTACATTGATGATACAATAATAGTAATGACAACAACAGCAGTCACCATCATCATCATCATGTGTCTGGAGATCAAAGTGGCTTCAGAGTGGTCAGAGCCCTTAAATGGTTAGAGCATCCTGGGGTGGGGTGGGTGGCTATACCCTTGGCCACGCCCTCATGTTGCCTGGCCACGCCCTTTTGATCACACCTTCATGCTGCTTAACCATACCTCTTACAAATTCACGTGTGTCCCTATTTTCATCTGTGAAATGTTGGAGGGTATGGGTACATGGGAAATGTATTGCCTGCTAGATTGATGTATGTCAGGCTGCAGCTAAAGGCTTCTTCCCTGGACAGGGGTACAAAACCAGGAGACAGTCCTTGGGGGCAGGTGTTCCAGGAGCAGGTGTTAGTACTTCCAGGGAGGCCTTATCCCCAGCACCATCATTGTTGCTTTTAAATGATACACACCAGAGCTGAGCAGTTAATACTGAGTGGGCCTTGACTTGCGCTGATGTCCTCTAATGAAGAACACAAGATGAGCCCTGATGGAACAGAGCAAGGCTGGGTCCCTTTGATGCAGCATCTTGTTTCAAACAGTAGCCAGACAGATACTTCTACTGGGAAGTGTTGCACAAGAATGGCAAGAAGAAGACAGCAGCCCTCCCCCTTGTTTGGCCTCCAGTCACTGATATTTAGGAGAATACTCTGTTTGCCCTGGCATCTGCCATTTAATTGTTCTCAAGTATATTTGGAGGTGACAATAATTCAATGAAACAACCTTCCCCAATCTGGTGCCTCCAGATATGTTGGACTGTGCCATGGCCAATGGTTGGGTAAGGCTGCAATAGAATAACTGAATCAGAGTCCTCCTATATAATTAAGCATGGATTACCATTCCCACTAGGAAGCATGGTTAAGCCAGTAGGGAAGCTGAGAAGTTGTGGGGACCATCCAAAAAAGTGTCACCTTGTGAGAAAGGTTAAAATGAAATAATAAATGGAATGAAAATAGGGCAAAGTTATATAATTGGGGAGGGAGGGTTAATGATATTTTTAAAAAGAGCATTACATACTTTAGGGACAGTCTCCTGCTTTGTAATAAATCTAGTTGAACTCAGTGGACCAAACTCCATTGAACCCATTGGGACTTACGTCCAGATATGTAAGGGCCAAAACAGACATTACTTTAAATCTGTGTGCTAGCAGTTATTTCTTCTTTTCATTCTTACTTTAGAGTAGGTGCAGGGACCCTAGCATGGGGAATAGAGATGCTTGTAAGGTCCAGATCAGCCCCCCTGTGCCTACTCTGGAGTAAAAATTGTGAAAAAAGCTGTAGTTGCTAGACCGAGATTTAAAGTATTGTCTGTTTGGGCCCTAAGTGTAGGATTGGAATGTAAACCACTAATGATTTCTTTCCATGACTTTTCTTGAAAAGTGATAATCAGAGAGTGCAAAGAAAATTTTCAAAAGAGACACAAGGTGTCAATGTTCTTCCAGTCCCTTGAAACAGCAGCAAACTGGCTAAAGCTGGCTCCTCAGACTGAGACAGGGGGTGGGGGGATTTTAATTAAAATCTCATGGTGGGTTTTAATTTCATGGACCATCTTACCTGCCTTCAGGACACAAAAAACACACATTTTAAACAGCCTTGGATGGTTAATATCTGTGACAGATCTCAGAGCTCCCTTTTCACCTTAGACCTTTCTCTCTCTTTCCTGGGCAGATGAAACTATTATTACACACGTCGCTCTCAATCCCTCCAGTGTTTTATCAGTTATTGTCTGGCAATGCAGGCACCTGCATGCTGAAGATCCTCTTCTTGACTCCTCCTGGTTGTTGTTGTTCTCTTTGCATCCTGTCTAAGTACAAAAAGAACAAAAGAGAAAAAGGTCTCAGGTGCCAACTGAAATATTTTATTGCCCAATGCGTTTCGGTATGTACCTTCGTCAGGGGCCAAAGGTTTTTCCAAGTATGCTCGAAACAAATTTATTCAGCTATCTCGTGAGTAATATACTCATTTTCGTTCTTTTAACATATTGGTGCCTTCCCCCCCCACTTGTTCTGTTTGTATATTTTAAGTACACACACTTAAATATTGTGTGATAAGCATATATTTGCAAAGACTTACATCATATAGGGATACTCCTCAGGGTACATTAATAATTAATAATTGGCTACAGCTTGTGGCCGGTACGAGCTTCAGTCATACCTTTTCATCACTTGATCACTTGTAACATCAAATGGTGGCTTGCATGTGTGAATCACAGCTGTAATACCACAAATACTTTTTATTTCACTCTTTTCTTGTTTTTACATTACCTTTCAGGGCAAAAAGCCCTCTCAAGGTAGCTCACACAATCATAAAGCAAAATATAATATCAAAATATTATAACTAAAAGACCAATATTAAAGATTCATAAAATGTGTTTTTAGTAACAGTTAAAGCTACAGCAAAATCTAGACTGGCATCGCTATTTAACTAAAAGCAGATTGGAACATCCAGATCTTTGAGGCCGATTGAAAAACAGTCAGGAAGGGGCCAACCACACTTTCTGTGGAAGGAAATTTCATAGGAATGTGGCCAACACTAAAGAGGTCCTGTCTCTTGTGCCCATCAACCTGATGGATCTTACTGGCAGGCCCTTAAGCAGGGTTTATGTGGTCAATCTTGTAAAGAAAAGCAGACAGGGTCTCAGTGTCCTTCTCCACCCCCACCCCCCCCCACACACACACGTGTAAACAAGTGTAACCCCAGCCAGAGGCTGGGAACCTCATGCAAATGTACATAGTTTTCTCTGATGGCTCTGTGCCGCCTGGAGTCTCTGATGTATTCGCATGCAAATGTTCCCCAAGCACTCTAGGCAAAGCCCTGAGAAAATCAGTGTCAAGACAGCAGAGCCAAGGCTGGCAGTTTGGCGCCTTTGATCTCTCCTCTTGAGATAAAGGACCAGTTGCAGCAGTCCATCGCAAATCTTAAAGCCAAGGCAGGTTCATACAGGTGTAGATGGTCCTTCAAATAACCTGTCTCCAAGTCAATCAGGACTAATTAGAGGTCACTTTAAAATCGGCTCAGAAAACGCCCAAGCTGTATGCTTGGTTCTTCAGGAGGATCCCATCCAACACCCATCACAATACTTTCATCCAGATCAGCAAGTTTCTACAATCACAGTACCTCCATCTGGATTAAGCCTTGGCTTGTTTGCCCTCATCCATCCTAAAACTGCCTCCAGATGAGGGTGGTGACTCCAGTGTCAGCAGGGCTGCATATCCACTCCAGATTTTAGCCTGAACATTAAAAGAGCTATCCATGGTGCTGAACCCTAGCCCCAAACCAGGCTCAGCACCATGGGCAGCTCCTTAAAGTTTGGACTGGAGTGAAATCCGGAGTGGATATGCAGCCCAGTTGACATTGGAGTCACCAACGAGTGTTCAGGATTTACACAGCATTCCTGGGACTAGCAGTTGGGAAAGAGAGGTAGAGCTGTGTCTCATCCACATACTGATGACATTTTAGCCCTGGAGTCCCCGGTGCAGCGCACATGGGTGCAATGGCACCCACTAGGGCCTATTTGCTCCTCTTAGTGCAAGATCACATTGGTTTCTTTTAATGGTCTTCCTATGCAGCTCCTCCATCTGCTTGCTGTTCCTCATTAGATATATTCTATTCCAGGGCTCTCCAACCTTGGGTCCCCAGATGTTGCTGGCCTACAGCTCCCAGCATACCCAGCCAGCATGGCTAATGGCAAGGGATTCTGGGAGCTGTAGTCCAGCAACATCTGGGGACCCAAGGTTGGAGAGCCCTGCTCTAGACTGGACAGCAGTAGGCTGTGGCAGCAGGTCTGAAGAGAAGAGCAGGTGACACAAGCAATGGTGGCTGAGATGAGTCAGCCTATTGGTGGATGGAAGGAGGAAAGATAGGCAAAGGAGGCACGAAATGGAGAAATGTGGCCAGGGGGGGTGGGGTGGGGGACAATAGCAGACAGGACCGATGGGGACAGGGAATGGTGAGAAATAGAGCAGACAGGGCCAATGGGGGCGGGGGGGGGGGAAGAGAAAAAGTGCAGATGGGACAATGGGATATCCGTGTGTCAGAGGCAGGAGGGCAGTGTGGGGGGAAGAAGTGTGTGATGGATGGATGGATGGATGGATGGGGAATATTGTGTGTGTGTGTGTGTCTGTGTCTGTGAGAGAGAGAGAGAGAGAGAGAGAGAGAGAGTCTGGGGGAATGATCCTGAGAGAGATAAAGTGTTTGGGGGTGGGTGATCCTGAAATAGAAAGTGTGTGTGTGTGTGAATAGGGTGATCTTGGTCAAGAAAGGATGTGCATATGTGTTCAATGATCAAGTGAGAGAGAAAGAGATTGGGCTGGGGGGAGGGGGAGTTGGCGGCACTGGTGAAATGTGTGTTCTGTGTAGTTGCAAAGTGGGGCTTTGTGGCTCAGACCCCACCTCTGCCTTGTATTCAGATTCTTGGTTAAGTTATTTGTTTTCGCCTCACAAGTTTGCCTTCTGTGAAGTGGATGCTGTGTTGCAACAGTAAAGTTGTGATTGGCCACACCACCACTGCAGCCATTTTGTGACTGGCCATGCCACCCCTGGCAACCATTTTGTGACAATGTTTTTGACATTTGAAATGTGCCCACAAGGGGACATTGAAAAGCAATGCATTTAATATCTCTGATAACATGTTCACACATGGAAAACATCACCTAATGTTGTGTTCATCAAGGGAGGAGTATGTATTTAGTGTGAACTAAATCAAGCACACAGTAATGAAGCATGTGTGAACCAGGCCTCCCTACAGAGTGCACACTTGGGTGGCAAACTCATATTTGCTTTTAATGTGTAACATGAGCTTGGGTTGGATCCATATTTAGTCATACTTAGAGTAGACCCACAGAAATCAATGGGACTTAATTTAGTCATGAGTTTCATTGTTTCATTGATTTCAATGAGTCTAGTTTAAGTATGACTGAATTTGGATCCAACCCCATATCTATATGTGTGTGTACTCAGTAACCTCTACTATAGATCAGTTCCATCCTGCCAACTTTTCTGTGTGCCCTCTCACTGAATTCCTGACTTCTGTTTCCACAAGGCAAAAACTATGTGTCCAAATTTCATTGTGCCAGTGGGCAAAAAAATACTTTTGTTGCAAATGGGAGAGCTAAAATGTAACAGAAATTTACCTCCACTCTACCCATGATTGAATAGAATCACACCAATCACAGCAGGCACTTTTTTTTTAAAGGTGCTGCTATTGCACTCATGTTCTACTTGTGGGCTTCCCTTTGGGCAGCTGGTTGGCCACTGTGTGAACAGAATGGTGGACTAGATGGACCTTTGGTCTGATCCCGCAGGGCTCTTCTTAGCTTCTTATGTAGCTGCTGGACATTTCACTGACTGGCTGCTGCATCTCTGAAAGAGTTACTGTTCCTTCTGATCAGCCCATGTTTTGAGGGAGGGAGGTGTGTAATTCTGCCACTGTGCCACATTTCTGCATCAAGTGTGATTGGAGAACTCAATCTTAGCCAATGCATTATCTGCATCCAGAGCAGCCTTCCCATTTTTTCTCTCAGTGAGACACTGTTTAGTGTCTCTGATCGCATCAATATGCTTCTCTCACATAGAATCGTCTTCCCATGCTCCCCACTTCTCATCAAAGATAGACCATTGCTGTTCATAGATTTATGCTTATCAGATTCCCTTTCATGTGCATAAAAGATTCTTTGCTGGAATACAATTTCTCTCCAGATGTATTAAGAAGACTGGAACAAATTTTATGTATCAAAATTCAAAATAGGTACAACAAATAATGAATACAATCTTCCCCATATATCAATGATCAAGCAGATCTACTTACCCTTCTAAACAAAATATATCTCCATTGGAAGGGAGCAGTGTCTAGGCATGGCATACATATTAGTGAAAGAGTGGAGAGCATAATGCATTACAGCTGGAAAATAACCTTGATTTAGAATGTGTTTTGGAGCCATCTTGTAAATCAGTGTTCTCCAACCTTGGGTCCCCAGATGTTTTTGGCCTACAACTCCCAGCATGCTGGGACCCAAGGTTGGAGAACACTGTTGTAGATAAATATTTCCAAGCTGATGGATGCTTGTTTTTCTGAATTAAATCTGGAAGCACACTTTACCCTGATACCCCCAAAATGTTTACTTTTAGCATATGTAGGAGTACAAAGCACCCATGCACAGTAACCAAACCACAGAACTAAAGCACCCAACCAAAGAAGAGCCTGTCATTTGGGCTTATGGATGTGCCTCCTAATTGGAAGGGGACACACACAGAGTAGTGGCTCATGCAGAGATGCTATCTGTAGCCTCTTCTGAAGGTGGGCAATTCTGCTGCATCAGATGTCATGGAATGCTCCAATCACACCCAGTGCAGAGATACAGAAGAATCAGCAGAAACCAGCTGGAAGGCAGCCAACCGAGAGCCATGAATCATGCAAAGATGCAGCAGGCAGCCTCCACTGTGGACTGATGCTTTGGTTTCACAGGAGCCTCTTCATTATTTCATTCTTCTGGCATCAATCCAGTCCAACCTGATGGGCAGTGCAGACAGAATTTATGGGCTGCAACTAGTTGGCGGGCAATTAAGCTGCAACTAATTAAGGGGGTACACAACTGACCTCTGCCCTGCCCCAGGCCTGTCAGACAACAGTGTCTGTGTGTGGGGTGGGGGTGGCAATTGTGTCTGCCCCACCTGGTTTTTCAGACTGTACGCTATTTCTTTGGGACCATACAATCCCCCAAATTTAGCTCCTGCCTGTCTCACCATTCAGTCACGATGGCTTCAAGGAAACTACTGCAGCACCACCACCACCACCCGCATACAAGGTGTTGGGGAGAAGCAGCAGCAGCAAACATACTCTAGAGCAGGGCTCTCCAACCTTGGGTCCCCAGATGTTGCTGGCCTACAGCTCCCAGCATACCCAGCCAGCATGGCTAATGGCAAGGGATTCTGGGAGCTGTAGTTCAGCAACATCTGGGAACCCAAGGTTGGAGAGCCCTGCTCTAGGTCAATACAATGGCTTGAGCTGGTCCTATGTGGTATGTGTTTAACTCTCTTTAAGTCCAGGAAGGGGAGTTACAAAAATGAAGGAAACATTGGAAACAACTGCAACTATTGGAAGGCCCACAGGAAATGATGGGAGTGGAGATCATCCATTGTAGCCCTCCCCAACCAGGCGTCCTCCAGATGTGTTGGCCCACAACTCTAAACTAGACAGCATGACCAATGATGGCTCATGATGATAGGAGTTGTAGTCCTACAAATCTGGCAGGCATCAGATTGGGGAAGCCTGCTCTAATGACATGGCTGGGCTCCACTGAAATCCATGCAAGCAACAAATGGGCTACCAACAAAGCAATGGATTATGAAAGGAAATGCTATGAGCCACAGAAGTTGGATGAGATGGTTTTGACTTTTGTTTTAATATGATTCCAACTCTGTCATTATTTCTGTTCCAGGCCTTTCATTCCAATCCCAGGGCCCCCCATTCCAGTCCCAGGCCTGTGATCTCGATCCAAAGAGGTCTCAGGGACCATCGCTGTAGTCCCAGAGACTGCCATTCCTGTCTCTCGTGGCCTGTCATTATGGCTCCCCACCTGTCACTGTCAGTGTGGCTATGTTTTGTTTAAGGGTGCAGTCCTAGTGATTGCACCCTTGATTATTGGAAGCCCCTGAACTTGGAGCCTTCTGATCACCCAGTGCAGGGTGGGAGGAGTGGCAGGTGATCTTTGCCTTCCTGTCCTCCTGCTCTGCTTTTTTCACTAAATGGGCTTTTTAGTTTGTCTAGCGAGAGCACTTCAGAGGGGGAGGGAAGGAGGCTGGCAGAGGCTCAGGGTAACACCTATGCTGGCTTCTGGGGTCTCCTCTCTTCCCCACCCCACCCACCAGAATGCCCCCTTTCCCCTCTCCAAGGTAAAATTTCCAACCTCAAGATGGCAGCCAGCAGTTCTTTTCACGCCGGCTGTGAGGGGGAGCGAGTCGGATCTCTGACTCCCCACTCCGAGGTCAGAGCACTGCCTCCAGTCTTGGAGAGAACAATTACCAGTATCCTATGGCCTCTCAGACAATGTCCAGGGCCATAGGATTGCTCCCTAAGTTACTTCTAAGATGCCTTTAACATCAACCATTTAAAACTGCAAAACAGAAAGAGCAAGATAGACCACTTCTATCCTTGTGGCCAGAATATCTTAAAATCATATTAAAGCAAACAGCAAAATGAACATTTAAAGTAAGAAAACAACACACGTCTATCTTTCCCGGGCCACCTTTAAAAAGGGCTTGTTCCGCGGAGTCAGGAGCGTTGCGACGGGGCGGCGCCCGCTCCTCGAACCAATGGCGCGCCGCCTCTATTTAAATAGACGGGCCGCGTCAATCATTTTCTTCTCCGTCAGCCTCCCTTCAATCGCCATATTGGGCAACTGTGTGAAAAGAGGCTCGTCTTCCCCCCCTCCCTTTCCCCTTCTTGTTTTTCCCCCTCAACCTTAAAAAAAAAAAGGAAAAAGAAAGAAAGAAAAGAAAAAAGGAAAGGAGGGGAAAAAAAAAAAGCCCTCACAACTCTACGGCAAAACGTTGACATCGGACTCGGACCGAGCTTTGCAAAAGCGCAGTTTGCAAACGAAGGATCCGCACGGGCAGCATCCATCCTTATTTGGATTTGCGAAAAAAAGAATTATATATATTTATTTAAGAGTATCTTCTCTCGTTGTTTCTTCCCTTGTCCCCGATCCTCTTTTCTCCCCACCGTCCGTTGGTGCACTGATCTGCAATAAGACACATTCTGCTTGAACATCAGGGTGGTGCCCCCCCCCCCCGTTCCCTCCCCACCTCCGCTCCTTTCCCCTCCCCGTCTCTGGCTTATGCAAGGATTCGGCGGTGGGGTGTTTTGCTTATTTGTTTTGAAGTTTTTCCTCTCGACTGGGGTCGAGTCTAAAGACGGCTTTTTTTTTTAACCCCTCTCTCCTTGCACAAGACCGAGGGTGGGGAAATCTATATCGCTATTTTTAAAGACGCCGATTCAACCACGGTGGACGACAGCAAAGGCGGCTGGGGGCGGCTAAGGCGATGTCCAACGTACGTATTTCGAATGGAAGCCCTACCCTGGAGCGGATGGAGGCCAGGCAAGCGGACTACCCGAAACCCTCGGCTTGCAGGAACCTCTTCGGCCCCGTGGATCACGAAGAACTAGCCCGGGAGTTACAGAAACACAGCCGGGACCTGGAAGAGGCCAGTCGAAGGAAGTGGAACTTTGATTTCCATAATTACCAGCCCCTGGAAGGCAGGTACGAGTGGCAAGCCGTGGGCAAGGATGCCCTGCCCGAGTTTTACAGCAGACCCC
This sequence comes from Shinisaurus crocodilurus, assembly GCA_021292165.1. NCBI lineage: Eukaryota > Metazoa > Chordata > Lepidosauria > Squamata > Shinisauridae > Shinisaurus > Shinisaurus crocodilurus. The sequence continues at coordinate 113,601,887 of CM037876.1, read as the reverse complement.
CGAGGCTAAGCAAAGCCCTGGCCACGTCTGTCAGCCAGAAGCCGCCCGTCGGGGGCTTGGGTGTCAACAGCAACTGCCCATCGGCGGGGTTCAGGCGCTCTCGGGGAATCTCTGATGAGGAGGACGCGCTGCGCGCCGAGCAAAAGACTGAGGCGGCGGGAGCTCAAACGGATTTAGCGGGCCAGAGCGCTGGGCAAAGGAAGCGACCCGCCTCGGATGGTAAAGTACCTTCTGCGTTCCCCTCCGCTTGAACAAAGCACGCCATCCCTGTGTGTTGTTTTCGTGGTCACGTTAACAAGGGGGAGACCTTCCTGTTAAACGAATGGCCCTTTACCCGAGCAGTAGTTTAAAAAACAACAAGCGAGCACTCTCGCCGAGAACGCAAGAACTGCCTGGCTGGATCAGACCAAAGGTCCATCTAGTCCAACATTCTGTCTTCAAAAGCAGCCAGCCGGACCCCTTTGGGAAATCGTAAGCAGGGCATGAAGATGATGGCCTTCCATGTTGTCTGTCCCCAGTAACTGGAATCTAGAGATATACTACTTCTGTATATGGAGGCTTTATTCAGCTTCCATAGCTAGTAGCCACTGAAGGACCTATCCTTCATGTGTTTCTCTTTTTTGCTTTTAACCTAGCCAGTAGTTAGCTGAGGACGAGCATATCCTACACTTTGGTTGTAAAGCGATTTTATTTGGAAGTAAAGCCCAGTTGCTTTTAAATTTTATTTATTATCTACTATATTTGTATCTTGTCCATCCTCCATGAAGCGTAGGGTGGCATATATGGTGTTCTCCCAGCAGTTGAGCCCATTGGTGTTTGGGTTTCTTTTTGAAGGCTGTAGTCCTCAGGATAGCTGTGTGTGGGTGGAAATAGTCTCCCATAAAGCAGTAGATTCACTCCAAAAGTTTCAGTTGACCTAAGGACTATAACCCAAAGCTTTCAGGCAAACTTGGTTATTCCTTCAAATCAACGATACTGATTTTAAAATGAAATGTATTTTGGGTTAATCTTGAGGGACGTGAAGGTTGCAAGCAAGCTTCTAATGCCAGATCTGCTTATTCTGGAGAAGTCTAGATTAAGTGGTTTGAAGTTGCTGCCTATAAGGAATAGAGGAGGTGAAAGGTTGGAACCAAAGGCTCATCTGCCAACAGGTTCCTTAAACAACTAACCTGGGTCTCCTCCTGCCACCAACCCAACTCTATTTGAAAAATGGTATAATTTCTGATGTAACAAATAATGAGAGAGACTGTCAGTGATCAATATATTCAGCTTTGCTGCCCCATCTTTCATGCAAATGGTAGATGACTCAAGGACTGCCTTCTATGATGTATTTTCTCAAACCCCAATTGACTGCTGTCTTCCTATTTAGCACAAGACCTGGCAGCAAGTATATTTTTAAATATTAAACTTCTTTCCCCCCTCCTTTTATTTAATCCCCCCTCCTAGATTCCTCTCCTCAAAACAAAAGAGCCAACACGACAGAAGAGGCAAGTTCAGAAGGCTCTCCCAGTGCCAGCTCAGTGGAACAAACACCCAAGAAATCCAGTCCAAGGCGGTGTCAAACGTAAAGTGTTTATTAGGTGGGTTTCCTTTCCTGCTAGCTTTTGGTAAAACCCATATAGGTGGCAAATAAGGAAGGATCCATTCTGAGAGCATCCCAATACCTGTATAAATTAAACTTGTTGTTAAACCTTTGTAATTTGATCAGTGCAATTTTGTCAGCTGCAATGGTAACTTCAGAACAGGACTCTATCTAATTTTGCAATCTTAAGCACACCTGCAGGCTATTCCAAACTTACTCAGAAGTAAATCCCACTGATTTCAATGGGAGTTAGTTTAATTTGAAAGTAAAATTCCACAAAAAATAAGTACAACACATAGAATCATAGAAAAGTTCCCAATTCCCAATTATGGCTGCAATCCTATCCATATTTACTTGGGAGTACTTGGGAGTAAGCCCCATTTAACTCTGTGGGACCAGGCTTCACATGCATTTAGTACTGGGATGCTATGCTGTTCACATGTATTAATGAGAATGTACTAAAGATATTTCAGTTTTGTTAATCACAATTTTACTCTGCCCTTAACTGCAAGAAACCAGTGTGGTTTAATATTCAAGGCCATGGGGAAAGAAGGCCTTTCTACACTAAAACTGCTTTTTTTCTAAACACTTCTGCACAAATATGTAATCTGATTTAGCTTCTGCATGTGGTGAACTTTTGTCTGCAATCCTTAAAATGCTTTCAGCCCAACACTCTCTACTCAAAAGTAAGCCCTACTGAGTTCAGTGGAACAGAATAGTTAAGTGTGCTTTGCACTGTATCCTTAGTAGTAACATGAAGCTATGTGTAGAGTAGCAACTCTCAATTAAGGACAGGAGTTTGGAAAATATAACCTTTGGGGTAGTTTTCCAGAGCAAGAGTGCTGTAAGAAAGTTGACAAACATGATTTGCAAATGAGTAAAAGAGATTAAGTTTGGAACTAGATACTTAGAACAAACCCATCCTGCTGGGACACATGTGCAAGTTCAATTACTACTGACTGTTTACTTGGGTATTTGAAAAGGAAATGAAAGTTTATTTGTGGACCAATAGTAGTAGAGAGAGAAATAGGGCAGGGTTTTCCATCATTTTGTTTTCAATGCCTCCCCCATCCCCAGAAAATATCTGTGTGTTGCATCAAATTTAGCAATGCCTCACTAAAACCTAGATGTGTTCCACCTGCAGCCTTGCCAACTTTTGACTGAAAAATATTGCTTCCCTGAATGGGGCCAGTGGTAGGGCTCAGACAGGGCCAGGGCAGAAATCTTCCCTTATTCCTTGTTTGCTGTCATCTCCTGTCAAAATGTACATTGCAAGTTCCCTTGGAAGCAGGGGCATGTCTCTTTTGCTTATAAAAATCTTAGGAAGTGATATGGACAGCAATGTGGATATATGAACAAATAAATAAAAACCTGACTGATTGTGGTCAGAATCACAGCTGAGTGATGGGTGTAGCCTGGCAGAATCTACAGGCTTCTTGGAAGTTTTACCTAACAAACATGGTTCTATTGACTAGACTAGTAAAAGACAAAAAACAACCCCTGCTTGGTCGGGTGAAACTAATTATACCTAGCAGCCCCTGATCTGTTGTACACACATTTTCTGCCACGACACCCAAAGTTACACCTTCAGCAACAGTGTTGACCTGCTGTATGTTTTTGATAGTAGTTTATGACTCTTTTGTACCTGCATCATGAAACAACTTATCGTCATGGTCCTCCCCAATTCATGCTCGCTCTCTTCCTTATTTTCAGAATTAAGAACATTTGTTTCCTTGTTCTTTGGAGGCATCGGGTTCATGAAGCAAGGAAGATGCAGAGATTATATATGAAAGAAAACATATCACTGATTCTCCATGGGATGGAGAATGCATACAAGCACTGAAACAAACCTGTAATTGAATAACACTAAAGTCAGGCACTCTTAAAAGATCTGCCTCTTAAAGCATTGGATGTAGCATTCTGCAATTAGGTTTTTCCTCATTTGCTTCATTGTACTACCTGTGTATATAGTTTTTACATTATGTAGCACATAAACCTCTCTTCCCCACCCTCCTCTTTTTTATTTTGTTTGTTTGTCCTGGGAAGGGTGGAGATCATAAAAGGTGATGGGTTCAAAATCTGTTTCCAAGACCCAGCAAGCAAAGAATTGTATGAAGAGCAGCAGCATGTGTGTCTAATTATTTCTTAAATATGTATTGTCCCTTTTCATGGAGACAAAAGGCCTTTAAAAAAAATCAACATGTTAACACTGGCTGCAGTAGATTGATGGAATCTGCTGGTGAAATTTTGATTCATTAAAGACACAATCCAGTGGGTACTTTTGCCTGTGCCCACTACAATGAATGGGAGCTGTGGAAGAGTGCATTCATTTTAATGCGGCATTTGCAGGAGAATACCCCATGAGATTATGTCCTAAATTGTATGTAGGAACTCTGTTTCCATTATGTAGCAATAAAAACAGGATCCCACCCCTGGAACACTTTAAATGTCCTTTTCTAATATGTTTTTGCCACCCTAAAATTTCAAAAATAATTAAAATTCATGCTCTGAATAGAATGGAGGGGAAATAAAACCCTGAACTTCAACCTCTCTTCATCTCACTCACTTCTCCAATGTTCATGGGTGGGTAAATGAAAAGGAATACTACATCTTTAAACAGTATTTTTACATTGCCTATATGTTTTTTTTTTTAAAGTTTTGAAATGTACCTGTGTACATAACTTTGTAAAGACACTGAGAAATTATACTAACTTATTTATGTTAAAAGAATTTTTTTTAATCTAGAAGATATTTTCCCATAAAGCCAAAGCGGCGTGTGTTTTTGTGCATTTGTAAATGCTCTATTTGGTAGGGTTTTGTTTTTTAGTTGGGGGGATTTGTTTTGTTAATTAATATGGCTGTGCTTAAATGATTGCAGACTGAGCCAAGTTTAATATTTTTTTGTAATGTGTGAAAACAGTTGCCAATTGATATTGTTTTACATCAAGCAATCAATAAAGAAAAACGCCATATATAAATTGTGTGTGTGTGTGTGTGTGTGTGTGTGTGTATATGTATAGATCAGTGTTCTCTAACCTTGGGTCCTCAGATGTTTTTGGCCTACAACTCCCAGCATGCCCCAGCCAGCGTAGCCAAAAATCTGGGAACCCAAGGTTGGAGGACACTGGTATAGATAGATTAAATGACTTCTCTGTTGTGTGCTTTCTAAGTCTTGGCACAGTATGGATGTTTGGCCACTCCCAAGGTATGTACATCAAGGGTTGCTTTTGGCTGGATGGGCTTTATGTTGGGAAAATAGTGCAGGGGGGAAAGGGTTAAACCTCCCCCCCTCGCACCGTGGATTGCACAGAGGCTTCTAAGTATGTTCAGCTGGATTTGCTTAAAAACTCAGACTTTTTTTGCTGAACATGTGAAGGTCTGAACAGGAGTCACATACACACATGTATGCACCCCCTACTCCGTTTTAACCCTTGCGCATTGTGGTGAATGCCTGAATAGGGCTTCTGTTGAATGGGACATACTCCTCAAGAATGTGCTTTACAGCCTGGAAGTGAAATTAAAAATTGTAAACACAACCCCTCATTATGCACAGAAATGGAGGTTGGAGGCTGGGAAGTAGGACCCACTCTAGAATCTGCTGTCCAAAGCAAATGCTAAGCAGATATGTCTGGAGAGGGATTTAAACAGGGCCTGCTGCCCCCTTGCTATGTGTGTACCACAGTGCCCCAGCATTATTGGAAACCAGAAGTCTATACCTGACTTGCTCTCCCTGTTGCCTGGGTATACTCCACATTCAATTAATTTGTGCCTGAGGGAGATTTGCACGAGAATGAGGATAGGGGGGAGGCACACATACAGGCTTCCCATAACTTGTGTGGGTGCACTGGAGGAGGGGGCAGTAGGCCTAAATTGGGCACCATGCTGACCCCTCCTTGTGTGGCATTGTGCCAATGCTAGGATGGATTGGGACCCTTTCCCTAGTGTTGTAGGCAGACAAGTCAGCGCAACTGTTTGGGGATGGGGTGTTGCCAATCTTCCTTTACTTATCCTGCTCCCATGCTTTTAACAACAACAACAACAAAATTAGGCAGGTGAAACTTTCCTGTCACTTTATCTCCACTGAAAAGGTCAACTCACACAGTAGACTTTGGACTTCATTGAGACAGGCGGTGTCTGAAGCAAGACGGATCTGGCCCATCCACTGGGAAGTTCTGTGCGGGCCTCGTTGAAATGAGCTGTGCAACAGCATGACAGTGTACTTCAATGCGGCTTTTGCAGAAAAATCAACTAGTTAATTGTGCTCCATGTTAATTCTGTGTGTGAGATGGTGCGGGCAGGAAGTTTCACCATTTATATATTTTATTTTTACTTCAGGCCCCAAAATGTCTTGGGCCAGCTCTGCCTAGAAATGTTTCACCAGCTATGTTTCTGTATGCCAAGCTGTGGTTAAAGCAGCAATTTCCAAAAATGTGATAGTTTAGGGACACTCTTTTCTGACTGAAAATTTAAGGCACACTTGCATAGACTTACTTTGAGTCTATGCAGGCTACCTGCCTTCAGAGGAGCCAGCCCCCTGTAGTTTTTCTATGAGTCACTATTCTGGGCATGTCACCTCTGATGACAGGTAATTACTACACCTCTACATCAGAAGTGACTGAATTATCCAATCACACCAACACAGAGGTGTGGCAAAATTCCTTGTCCCCCCAGGAGTCCAATTAGAAGGATGTAAGGTCAGAACAATGAACCATTCAGAGATGCAGCAAGTAGTTTTCTTGGAGGTTAAGATACTTTAGGAATACAGGAACCCTTCATAATTTATTTATTTGGCATTCTATCAGTTTTCTCAAGATACACAGCTTGGAAATTAGTGAGTTAAAGGTGTAGAAATAGAACTAGTAAAAAGACAGTGTCCCTGCTACCTCTCCCCCCCCCCCCAACTCGAGAGTCAGGCCTACATCTCCTGCTTAAATTAATACCAGTAGTGCATGTGCCTGCAGAATTAACAACTTTCTACATGTTTTTTTTTAATTGAATGCGCTTTTGAAATAATTTCACATCCAAGTTTCTCATCCTTAAGCACCCAATTGTGCCCAATTCACCACGAAGCACAGAAGATTGAGAAGGAAGTGGGAAAGTTTCATGTTTTCTGTTTGGGAAGGCACATAATCCTGTATCAAGCAGCTCTCACATTTTGTTTCCTTTCTTTGACCCCAAACTGAGAAAATCACACCACCACAGGAAGAGAATATTGAACACAGGCTCACAAAACAACGAACATACAAATAACCAACCAGAAGGCAAAGTTGAAACTAAGGTCTTTCTGAGTACGGTACCTCTGATAGAGCCAGAGGGAGTGAGAAAAAACCATGTCTGCCTCAATCGGCCTGTTCATGAATGTTGTGCCGCGGAAGCCTCAAACTATTCCACACCCCATCAAACGGCAATCCTCAAACTATTCCACACCCTATCAGTGGCTCTGCAGAGCAAATAATTGGAGCCCAAACGGCTTAAGTTCAGTGATAACGTGGGGCTGCGTCACATGTGTACATTCACGCTGTCTACATACGTGAATCACAGCTCTTAATACTACGGAGAGAACTTTCGCACACCCAATGCAATGCTTTTTAAGTGTGGGTGTTACAGGTATGAATGCTTCACTGTGTAAAAAAAAAAAGCATGGTCTGGAAGTATAAAAAGACCCCTTGGAATGATAAAATAAGTACAGTAGGGAGCAGGTTGGGCTTGTGCACATTAAAAAAAATGGCATTCCACACCTGAAGTCTGAAGTAGTGCCGTCCACCCCACCCCCTCAGGATTGTCCTGTCCCGTTCACCTGCATATATAGAACTCAGTGAAGTCAGTTCCTACAGTCCTGCAACCAGTCATTTGGGGACTGGTTCACTCACATGTGACATCAAGTAGGGGCCACATAGAACTTTCATATCCCCTCAAACATGACTATTTCAGTGGAACCAGTTCACACAATTAGTCATCAAATGTAAAGGAATCAAGCAACATTCATGTATGAAACCAGTCCGAAAAGTAGTGATGGGGAGAACGTTGCCCAACAGGCTTGGAAAACTGAATGGAATCCCAAAAAATGTGGGAAAGAAGTGTGGTTTGTTCTGAGCCCTGTTTGGGCCGTCATACCAGCGATGTCATCAGGAGCATGGCAGGGTCTTTAAGCCTCCCATCCCCTTCTAGCAACAGGTAAAGGGAGGGAGCTCTCTCCTCCAGCCCCCTGGCACTTGGTACACTGCTATCTATGGTAGGGTGCCAGGTGCAAGGGGTGCTGGGACATGTAGTTTTCCGAGCGCTACTGGAAGAACTTTTGGGGTCACTAATGCTTGCCTCAGTACAAGGCAAGCATTCGTGACCCCAAAAGTTATTCCAGTAGCGCTCGGAAAACTACATGTTTTGCGCCCCACCCTGGGGCATTTCCAAGTAAAAAAATATCAATTTTGGTGGCATCACTAGTCCTCAAGAAATGAGGTGGGTGGGAGGCTCACGAGGGGCAAGGAAGGGACCCTACCATGTTCCTGATGACATCATTGGTGTGATAGGGTCCAAACAGGGCTCAGGGAAAAAAAAAACACTTCTCAAGCTACCTATCAAAAAGTATCCGAATATCACACTATTCTTGAATAAATTGCTAGAAGGGCAGCCTTTTAATAAATCAGTGATGGGTTTTTTTGAGCCAAAGGTTGACCTAGACATTTTGTTGTCAGAGGCAAAAAATACAAATGACACACACTTACCATGTCAGGGAAGTTGCCAACTTTTTCTTTTCTAAAACTGGGTCCTGCTTCTATGCCTTTCATAGTGTGTGTATGTGTAGATTAGTAGGTGAAATGCATATTTCTATGCCATGTAAACCTTCAACTGTTGATTTCTGCATATAAAGCTACTGTTAAAAAGACATAAGGCCAGGCCAAGCTGCCCCACCCCCGCCAGTCAGTTGGCAACCTTATTCTACCTACCCACTAACATGGAGCATCAGGAAGCTTTATAATGGAAGCCTTTTGCCCTGACTGATTTCACAGGGTGGTTGTTAGGATAAAATGGAACAGTATCATGTATGCTGCCTGGATCTCCTTAGAAATATGGTGTGATATACAATTGTGTGTGTGGGGGGATCATACTGGCACACTATGCTCCAAGTGATGTTGGAGTCATCTTAAGTGTTTAACCACCCAGAGAGCTTCGGCTATTGGGCAGTATAAAAATGTATTAAATAAATAAATTAATTAACATGAATGTGTGAACAGGGCCTTAGTAAAAGCATTTCCTCAAAATTCAAATCTATTGTCTACCTTCATTGTATACTAGCAAGAAAAGCACCTTGGGAAAAACCTTTACGATATTCAGCTGTAAATATCATGCATCCTGAATGTATGGAAGTCACTGATGACTACTATCTAGCCTAACTTGTGAGTAAGCCCAGTAAACTCAGTGGGACTCACCCTGGAGTAAACATGCTTAGAATTGGGCTATCTGATGGTGAAGGAAGCTGTTGACGTGCATGTCTTGTGCACCAATACTTGGCAGGTTTTGCTCTAATGTACAGCCATCAATTGTTTATATCATACTTGTCTTTATTTTATATTATTTATTATATTTATATCCCGCCTTTTTTCCTGCAAGGAACCCAAGGCGGCTTACATACGGTAATCCTCCTCCTCTTCTCCATTTTATCCTCACAACAACCCTGTGAGGTAGGTTAGGCTGAGAGTTAGTGACTGGCCCAAAGTCACCCAGTGAGTTTTATGGCCGAGCGGGGACTAGAACCTGGATCTCCCGAGTCCCAGTCCAATACTCTAACCACTATGCCACACTGGCTCTCTTCAGTCAGAGGCTATTGCCATAACTAGCAATTTCTACAACCCTCTTGGACAATAACTACAGGTGTGGAGATATTTGATTATTCTATATTGAAAATAATTAATTGGTAACCAATCACATCTTTGATGTCCAAGCATGAAGTTCATTGGCTGACCTTGGGCCTGTCACTGTCTCTCAGCTTGACCTACCTCACAGGATTGTTGTGAGGATAAAAGTTGGGAGAGAACCATGCTCACCACCCTGAGCAACTTGCAGAAGGATGGAACAGAAATGTAATAAATAGAATGTTGCACCTTTGTCCATGTTGTGACTAGTTACACTATTTGTAATTTTGGGGGTAAAACACACGCACTTTCAAAAGCGTTTTAAAGGCACCAATTTCCTAGGATTGAACCTGTCCTTAAAAGTTCCAAAGTAAGGTGAATTTCCAAACCAAATATCTCTTTCTGGAGGCCAGATTCGATCACAAAAGCCCTAAGATAGGGAAAGCACACACTCAACAAAGCAACTGTGATGAAAAATAAAAAATAAAATATTACATAATGACACTATCTCCAAGTCCGTTCCACTCCCATCCCCCAAAGAGCAATCCAAAAATTGCTTTGCACATCTCTAGCAAGGGGAGAAGAGACTGCAAACAAGGTTCGTTTGGGGATGTGTTAAATGAATATAAGGGGAAGAAGATTGGGGTTGAAGGGCACAATCCTCTTAGCAAAGGTCCCATTTAATTAAACAAAGCAAAATACATGTGCTTTCAGAAAAGGCTTTTATTGTGCAAACACACTGCCTCCTGCACAGAATGTTAGTGTGTGTGTCCAGAAGTTGTCTTCCACTTGTAACTCTCTCATGTTTTCCCAACTTTTCATGGGCCTTTTTTCCTTCTACAACAAATCCATTATGGAGGGAAAGATGGAATCAGAATGTGTTTTGATTGGCAGCGCTATGAGCCCTCCATGTGGAAGCACCCTCAGAGTTCTGTGAAGACGCCCTTACCATCATGAAAGATAGGAAAAGGATTCCCATATATTTCAGAAGACCCAGATATAACACAGAAAAATGACTTCCTGGGATGAATTTGATTCTGTTTGTTTATCCCTCACCCCCCCCCCCCTTTTGGTAGAATGTAGGGGAAGGGTGGCTGTCTGGTTCAGGCAAAAACAAATGCGGAGGCTGCACACTTATGCACAATTGAAAGTAAGCTCTAGTGAACTCGATGAGACTTACGTCTGAGTAAACATGCATATGATCAGGCTAAAGTGCAAAAGGAAGGAAAAGGACAAGCGAGGCTGCAATCTTGGGCACATTTACTTAGGAGTAAACCCCATGGAATAGGCATTTACTTAGGAGTAAGCCCCACTAAATCAGTGGTACTTCCGCATAAGCAGACAGGCCATCGGGCTGCCTTTCCTTCTCCCCTTGGCAGGAGGTAGGTTTTCTAGAGGGGCAGTTTTCACCTGGGACCACGTCCTATTTTTATTTTAACGAGCGGGAAACCATAAAGAGACAAAATGAACGACTTTCTCCGCTTCGGCAAGCGAGGGAGCAAAGCTATCGTCCCTCTAGGCCGATTTGCTGTGTACTTCAGCCAGAAAACTGAACTGGGTTTTCTATTCTGTCTTTTGCGTCCCCAAACAGAGGAAAAGAGCCAGTGAGGGCCGGCGGGCGGGCGTGTGCACGCAAACGTAGGAGCAAAATCCCCCCACCCCCAGGCCAAGAAACGAAAATTCAAAAATTTGAAAATAGGGGCTGGGCAGGGCTGCACTGGCGTAACCCTTCCCCGCCGCCACCAAAATTGTAACAACAATCATGGCGTTTAGACTGTAGCCAAGTTGCAGCCGCTCCTCTTCCTCTCCCCGCGACTCCACCCACCTCGCTGCGTTTGAAAGCCGCGGATTTCATCTTGAGATTTTTAAGAGAGACAAGATTTCCTAAGTCGACCCGGCGCTTAGTCAGAAGTCAAGAGCCGCTGGGTCCCGCGGGATGTAAGCCTCAGATGCAATCCTGTGTGCACTTACTTGGCACTGGCATCCCAATAGGGTCGAGCTGTGCGCGCGCGCTTTCCTCAGAGGACCCCCTGTGTTTCAATAGGGCAGGGCTCTCCAACCTTGTGTCCCCAGATGTTGCTGGGTTGGAGAGCCCTGCAATAGGGCCCCAGAGCCCAGTCCTGGGCCCGTTTACTCCGAAATAAATGCTGCTGTAATGCAAGTGGCTCTCTGGTAAGTGTACCTGACCCCCAAGTAAGTGCTTTATAGGATTGTAACAAGAGCAAAAATATGCTGTTCCTTCTCGCCTTCCCCACGTTACTGTACCTTTTCTCCAAACCCTAAATAGGGAAGGTTATAGAAGATTATGTATTTTGCTCTATTTGATTTATTTTACATATTAACTCTTAGGTAAGTCCAAGTAAATTCAGTTAATTCGGAAATAAGCCCCATTAAGTTTTGATGGTACTTACTCCCACGTAAGAATGCAGTGCATGGAGCCCTCCAGGCCGGTCCCATTAAATGTGAGCGGCGCTTTAGAGTGCAGACGTTTGCACCACCCACCCCTTCTTTACGAAGAGGCTGCACTGAATTCAACAAAACCTACTTCTATCATGTAAATGTACACAGGGCTGTATCTTGACAGCCCCGATCCTGCGCTGTCGTGAGACTCGCTAAATTAAACGGGGATCGCAGCATCCCCCCCCCCCCCCAGGTTTGGCGGCCAAGGTAGTGGTTTGTAAAGGGGATTGACGTCGGCTAAGCCAATGAGCTCTCAGTACAGGGGAAAACAGACCACAGCGACGCACCAACAGCAGCCACGGGCGGGTTCTTCTTTTGTTTAAGGTGGATCCGTCAACAAGTGGGGCGGGGGGCAGGCGGTGTAGCCAAGGAAGGCGGCGCTCGAATTCGCTTGCACGACCTTCCTCCTCGCCCATTGGTCCGGGCCGGCCATTTGAATTTAATTCTTTAGAGCTGCCCTCTCTCCCCCCCCCCCCGCGTCACTTGTTGTGCTGCTGCTGCAGCTAGACCGAAGAGGCAGAGGTTGAGCCTGCACTCTCTTCAGCCAGTGGGTGTAAAATTTACTGTAAATGGAAAGAAGTAGTTATGCTTTTGCTGTGCAGCCCTCCCCCCCCTTTTTAAAGTGTTTGCAGCGGGCGCGCACTTAATTCTTAGGATCAGCTGCAACGTACGATAAAAATGAAAAACGAAAGAAATGCATGAATGGCTTGGGTGTGCCAATGGAATACTAAGAAGGTTCTGAAGACAAGATGGGCCGCCACCGTTCTGTGGCAGGATTCTCAGCAAAACCACCATGAAAGGCTTAACACATTTCTTATGGCATGAGAGCTTTTGTGGCCTAGAGTCTACATCTCACACAAATGCAGGCCCCACTGAGTTCGGTGGGATAGACTCCCCAGTAAGTCTGTATTTGTCCTTGTAACAACAAGCCATGGTCTGGAGGATTGTCTGAACTGGGCCTAAATTTGCAACACTGCAGTGAGATCCGATACATGTTTTCTCTGAAGTCAGTCCCATGGAGTTCAAAGGTGCTTACTCCTAAATAAGCCTGCATAGGATTTCAGCTGCACTTAAGTTACAGTCTAACCATGTTTACTTAGAAGTAGGTCCTACAGATTTTTATTAACTTCCAAGTAAGTCTGCCATCCTGTGCACATTGAACCTACTGTGGCTTACTTCTAGTAAAGAGTTTGTAAGTGTACTGGATTGTAGCCATGCAGCAAGAGTCTCTTCATTTTTACTCTTTAGTAAATATGCATAGGATTAAGCTGGGCTATGTCTTATTCTGCCCTATTTCTAAAATGCAGGATAACTTACCATTTAAAAACATGAGCCCAAGAGGGGAAAAAATATTTTCAATGCTTTCATTCTTACAAACAGAAGAGAAAAAAAACTCATAGAAGTAATTCATGATTCATTCTTATTCTCTCTCTCTCTCTCTCTCTCTCACACACACACACACACACACACACACACTACAAAACTGTCTCAATCTGTTTCAAGCCACTGGTCCATGGTCTCTTCTAGTTTTTGCTTCCTGAGATCCGTAGCTGGAGATGGCATGCAAAGGAGATGTTCTGCTACTGAACTGTGGGTTCCCCCTCTCACCTCTTCCCCAAGTATAAGCTTTCCACCCCTTTGATTCAACATCAGTGTAGGACCGCCCTGCTCCCCTTTCTGTCTGCAGCAGGGGTGCACAACCATTTTTGGTTCCAAGGGCCTCATGTGATCCTGGCTTGGGGGTTGGGGGCCACACAGACAGACACAGGCAGGCAGGCAGGCAGGCATACACACACACACATATCCCAGCAGTCCTGATGCACAGCTCTTTCCTAGCTGCTTGGAGAGGCAGAGAAACACTGATCTGTATAAGGATCTCTGTGGGAGGGAATGGGGAGTGGTACAATTGGTGGGGAATTGTTGGGGAGGATGTGGCAGCAGGGGGTCAGAGCACTGAGGAGGGGCACAGGTTGTGTACCCTTGCTCAAGAGGTCTCACAGTGTTCTAAAGGAGTCCTTGTGTTCTGGAATAAGGGACAGGTTGTTGTTGTTAAAAATAGAGGACATCTGGTAAGCAACCCACATTCAGACTGATGCATGTTATTTTCCTGTGGCTGTTGCCTGCCCTACCAAGTAACTGTGATGGAGGGCAAGCAAGGAGTATGTGGGGGGAGGGGAGGAGCAGGGGCCAAATAAACAGTCAAAGATTTGGTGAACGTGGAATTCCTCAATGTAAGAAAGAGAAACAACACCCAGGCTAGATTTAGTGGCTCATGCTGGCTAAGCTTGTCTGAGCGTGGAAAGCTAAGCAGGCTCAGGCCTGGTTATTACTTGGATGGTAATTTTCTGCATCTAGTTTCCTGCATTGAGCAGGGGGTTGGACTCGATGGCCTTGTAGGCCCCTTCCAACTCAGTGATCTATGAATCTATAGAAAATAACCAGAATAGAAGGTGGTAGGATTTAGGATGGGTGAGTGAATGGCTCAGGCTCACATGTAGGAAATTCTATGACTCTTTAAAAACAACCAGACAACTACCTTTCTTACTGGCCTTGCTCATGTGCCATTAACATTAATGACACTCAGACATTTAAGATGATACTCAGAAAGATAAAATGAAGGTGGAAGATTCTCCTGCCTAATCTGTGGACTACAAAATGCATAATTAACCTTTGGAATTCAGTACCAGATGTTGTGGTGATGGTCACTAGCTTAGATGACTTAAAACAGTGTTCTCCAACCTTGGGTCCCCAGATGTGTCTGGCCTACAACTCCCAGCATGCCCCAGCCAACGTAGCTGGGGACCCAAGGTTGGAGAACACTGACAAACTAAAAGAAAGATGAGGGAATGCATGGAAAGTTGGTCTGTCCATGGCTTGACAGCTACATGGGGCATACCTGCTCAGAGGTAGTGAACTTCTCAGTACAGGTAGTAGGCAGGGGGCGGCCATCATCTCCAGACACCCTGCTTGCAAGCTCCCAGACACACCAGATTGATTGCTACTGGAAACAGAAGGTTGGACTGGGTGGATCCTTAGTAAAACTGGTAAAGGAGTTTTAAAAAACATTTTTAAACAGGGATGGGGACCAGAAAAGCACTGGCAATCCTAATTCCAAGATGTGCAGAAATGTAGAGCTGGTGAAGTGTGGGGGTTAAGAAACTGAACTACAAAGTAGTAAGTTCCTGCTTCAAATCTCGTCTCTCCTGTATGTTCACAAGGTGGCCTCAGGCAAACGTCTGCCTCAGGCAAACGTCTGCCTCAGGCAAACGTCTGCCTCAGGCAAACGTCTGCCTCAGCCGCCCCCCCCCACCCCAAACTGAGACAATAATATCAAGCCATTTTACAAGGTTATTGCGAAGTTATAATGAGGTAATATATATGAGCCTCCGCTGAACACTTTAAAGCACCATACAAATGAAGAGGATACTTTTCTTAAAGCTATCATGAAAATAAAGTAAGATAATATAACAAGCATATGATTGAGGCTGCAATCCTAGGCACACTTCCGTGAGAGTAAAGCTATCTGTAGTGCTATTTTCCAAGTAAACATGCATAGGACCACCACAAAAAACATTCTTCATTGCTCCAGATATGCCTCTCTCCCATCATCTTTCTAAAAGATGCATTACAATTAACAATCCATCAACGTGGGAGTTTCCCACTGGTTGACTGAGGCTTTCCCAGGGATGGGAGTGGCGAGTATTACTGAGCACGGACAGAAGATTCCTCTCTGTGTAGTAATTAAAGAAGCCTCTTTGTCTGCTTCACTTTTTCTGCCTTTGAAACTTATTTCTTTAATCTCATTCAGATCTATTGGGGGGGGGGGAGTGTGGTCATGGCGCCGGCCTGAAAGGCAGGAGGGAGAACCAGTTTCCTGCAGTTCAGACTTGCCTTGTCCTTTGGGCATGTTATTTAAATCCTGGACGGTGCCCTAGTTTTTTCTGAGGGCTTTTTCACACATGACACCAAAAGAACATTTTGTATTTCTCATGCTTAGAATGAGAAGGTAAAAATGACATAGGCTAGAAAAATAGTTTCAATTAAGAGTGGCCTCTTATATGCAATGTATCTTTCAAAAGGCGTGTTCACATGGGCACAGAGACATAAGTAGTGGAAGCCAATGAGAGAGTTTCACTAGGGGTGAAACTGCTGGCTGCTGGATCATTGCAACAGAAAGCCGGATTGACCTTTCTGCCGTTACTGGGAGGCAGGTAATGGAGGAGGAGTGGGGTGCCACAGCCAGCATGCCAGCCATAACCAGGGCTGCACGGATGATGTCATAGCTGACTGTGTTGGGGTGACCATTCACTTATTGCAATGTTGGCTGTAGCATTCTCCACTGCTGTCTCTGATGGAAATCGTAATGTTGCCTGCTTAAATCAACGAGGTAATGTAACCACTAGTTAGAGTGGGAGGAAAGGGTTAATTGAACAGTCCCCAGGGTGCATGTTTTGTGATCCCTCCTCCCTACTTCGGGCCTCTCTGTGGCCAGCTCCCTCTCTCTGTGCCTCTCCAACCTGATGGACACACGGTCTGAGCTGGCTTCCAGCCAGTGACCTCCAAGGAAGCGGACTCTTAACACCCAAGACTCTAATCTGCCTATATGCATCCTGCATATATGAATAAACAGGCTGCAAGTAAAACTAATAAATGTCTTTATTAGTTTTAAACCTTGTTTGGACAATCTGTTCCTTTAAAGAGCCTTTTAGCAGGGTTTAACAGCCCACGTGGTGATAACCAGTTTCAATAACCAGGCTGTGCATAAGGGGAAAAAACTCTGCTTCTTCCTAACCAGTATAGGACTGTCTCCTTTTCCAATATCCTCCAACAGTCTCCTGGTATCTGAAGGTAAATAACGAGAAGGTCCCGCTCCCTCTGTTGCCATGCTGTTGTGACCGTTGGTTTTGCCTAACCTGACCAGCACTGCTTATAGGTCTTACCTACACTGCAGAGGGAAACTGGTTCAAAAGTTGTCTCTTCTTGTGGAACTATAGGAACTGTTGTGTTGTGAGGGGAATTTGGGATTTCTTAACATTATTCTCAGCACCTGCATTAACCTGAACACCATAACATGAAAAGCAAAGGTAGCCATGTTGGCCAAAATAAAAATTACAAAATCCCTATTAGGATAATACCTAATATGGTATTAGGATCATACCTTTTATTAGGCCAACTCAAACACAGTTTTTGAGTTCTCCAGAACTCTTCATCAAGCAAGATGTGAAACAAAGCAAAAGGGGGGGGGGCAGGAGGAAAAGGGTAGCTGATGTTCTTGACATCTTTCCTGGTGCCTGCCAAGCCACCCTGCCCTTCCGCTTTTGTTTTTAGATTAGCATATTTTCTTATGGGCAGCTAGGATTGCTGTGAAATAGGTTTCTGTCGATGCTGAAATCCGTGGGTTCAAAGGAGTTGTTTAATGTGTTCCAGCATCTCTGCCTTGTACTTAGTCTTTTAGGCAGGTTACTTGCCTGTTGTCATGCCTTCCATAGCAGCCATTTTGTGGTAGTGCCCAGGACAGTTTCTCAAATTGCCAAATGTGCCCATGGCCTAAAATGGTTGCCTACCCCCGTCATACAGCAGTCAAGAGACAGTGACTGGTGCTAAACAGGCCTTGTAAGACAAAGAGAGCTTTACCATTGGACAAAGCGATTTTAGAGCACCATAAAGTAGAGGCGCATACTGTTTTAAGGTGGGGGCCAAATCACCCCCCACCAGGTGCTCCGCGGGCCGGATGACACCAGTGGGTATGGCCACGTGCACTGACATCGTCTCCTTGCCCCAGGGCCATTTTGCTGGGAGAGGCATGGCAACACACACCTGCACAAAGGGGCTGGGCCTGCGCCAGGAAGAAGGGATGCTACTCCCAGGGCTGGCTGAGTGCCTGGCTCTGCACAGCTTGTGCTGCCCTGGGTCGCTTGGTCGGTGCTGGGAAGAGCAGCCGCTTCTGCTAGTGTCAGCTGAATCCACTCCTCCCCCCCCCCCCCCGCTGTAATCTCCAATCTCTTGACTGGAGCAGGAATCCCCTAACTGGGAGGTGGAGTGGCATGCAGGGGAATCCCCACTGTTACCTCCAATTTGAGATGGAGATAACAGCAGGTATTCCTGGGGTGTGGGGTGGGTGGGGATTCTTTCAGGGGGTGGAGTTTGGAGGCCATGCCCTGCTGCCTGGAAGAATCCCAAAGGCTCCACATCCTTGCCATAAAGGGTAGCAAACCTTGTTTGGGGTGGAGGCAGAGGATGCCAACTTGTGGGATAGGTAAGGAAGTTGCAACAGCCTTTTGACCTCATGCAATGAAAAGGCTAAGACCTACTCACTAGCTGGGAAGACTGTAAGTTGGAGAAAAACATCAAAACCTGATCCCCCCCCCATTAAAGTTATTTAGGGCACAGTCCTATGTCCCTCTAACCTTGTCTGGGGGGGGGCATAGGATTGGGCATAGAAGGCACTGCGACCTTGGAAATCCCTTCCCAGGTTGCAGCGCCAGAGAGCGCCCCCCCCCCCACCTCATAGCTGGTGCAGTTATCTCTGCGCCAGGGAACCAAACACGGAAGACCATGTTCGGTTCCCCTGCTTAGAGGGCGTTCCCAGGGGCAGGGAGGGGAGGAGCGAGGCACTACCGGGAAGAATCCAGGTGTTGTCTCAGCCTCTCCTCCTCACAAGGAGAGGGAAAGCATCTAGATGACTGCAATCTGCCATCTAGATGTTTTTGAGGGCGAGGGGAGCGCAGCGCATATCCTATCCAACGCACTCCTTCTGCCCTCTATAGGATGCCCGCAATGCTCCGGGTTTGGAGGGTTACACAGGCAGCGTCACAGGATCGTGCTGCCCATTTATTAAATAATTGGAATAAATTCAATAATAATAAGTGTGTGTCAATCATTCTAGTGCCTTTCCATTAATTGACCAGAACACTGGAAGATAGAGGCAGATTTACTTCCTAATGAGCAGTTGTTGTTACCCGCTCATTTTACCTTGTACTTCCTATAGTTAAAAAGATGAGAGACTGAAGCAACATTCCTGTTCACACTCACTTGGGAGTAAGCCCCATTGAACCCACGTCTGAGTAAACATGCATAGAACTGTACAGTAAAGGCATAATCCTATTGAAGCTTATTTAGTTACCACAGTGTTCTCCAACCTTGGGTCCCCAGATGTTTTTGGCCTACAACTCCCAGCATGCAAAACATGGCTGGGGCATGCTGGGAGTTGTAGGCCAAATACATCTGGGGACCCAAGGTTGGAGAACGCTGAGTTACCAGATTCTTATCCCACCTTTTTCTGTGGAACTCAAAGTGGCCTAAACAGGCTACCGGACAGTCTCCCACCCAGGCATGTCCAGACCCAGGTCTGTTTAGCTTGAGCAAAATTTCTATATCATATGCCTTCAGACCATGCCTTATAGATACTACCCTTGGCTTCAATGGGAGAGAGTTAAGTACTTATGTAACATTTCCCAATTACATCAATAGCACTTGGCTGAATTGTGTTCACTTTTGTGTTTTGAGGAATGTTTTAAAATTCAGGAATTTCCCTGAGTGGGGCAGCAGCAGCTACAACCCCTTAACTGCAACCCTGTCTGTGGATGTATTCATATTTTATATTTAGAGTCAATTCCATTTTTTAAATATAATGTATTCTTTATAAAAGAGAAGCTTGGCGTATAATAATTTAAATGAACAACATAAATTTGATCCAACAACATAAATTTGATCTTACGCTTACCTTTCTTCTCATTCAAATATTGCCCTTGTATTCTCAAATATGCTTTCCCCAATAATTTAAATGGGTGTAAGGGCTAGTTCAAATACATCCACCAGTACCCCATGGGAACTGTCAAAACCCACTATGAATTGTATATATTTATTTGTTCCCAAAGTATTTTCCATTTATATCCCACCTTGTTCTGAGGTTTCAGGGAAGATGACAACATTCTAGTTGCAGATGCAGGCAGCCAAGGAACTGCAAGTTCTAATTGATAGATGAAAATCACTACTGCCTGCTGCTTCTTGGTAGTGCTCAAATTAAGCAGGGAAAAGTGTGTATGTATAACGGGTGCATAACCTTTTGGGCTGCATTCAGGGTCCGCTGGGAGGATGGTGGATGCACCTGTGTGCATGTCTACACACCCCCACACCCACCCCTTTTCCTACTCATAAGTACACAGGACTGAATCACTCCACAACACTTTCAAATAGCATCTTTGTGAAGG
The DNA here is from genome assembly GCA_021292165.1 of Shinisaurus crocodilurus. Lineage (NCBI taxonomy): Eukaryota > Metazoa > Chordata > Lepidosauria > Squamata > Shinisauridae > Shinisaurus > Shinisaurus crocodilurus. The sequence goes on along the minus strand of CM037876.1, from coordinate 113,581,785 downwards.
ACCGCTGCAGGTCCTTTCTGTGAGTTCGGGACTTAAAGGGTTAACTGGCACCGAGAAAATGCCCTTTACGTGGTTCCCGTAAGAGTTAAACTCAGCCGCGGATGTTATTGACGCTGGATCATGTTGAAACAGAGAGCCGGCTTATTTATAACACCTTTAATGGAGCGGAACTAATAGACTACCAGGAATTTCACACTGTCAACAGAAGAGTCCATAAAGCTCAATGGAGCGTAGTACTCCAATCCACATGTGGTCTGCACAGAGTTCATACAAGGTAGCAGGCTTGCAAAATACAGAGAAGTAATTGACATACAGAGAATGTAACTTACTAGGCTAGCTTTGCTGATTGGACAGCCGGTCTCCGGGCACCACGCCTGGGGTTGGTGTAGCTTTGTCTCTGACCGGAGTCAGGGACCTAATCCGTGCGTTCCTGCACTGAGCTTCCAACAACCCCCATTTTCCAGGAGGTTCCTTATTTACCCTTTCCCTCGCCCCCTCCCCTTCTTTGATGACAAGCTGGGCTGGTTCCTCCCAGCAGGGCTGTGGTACTTTTCTGTTACTTGGGGATACTTAGCAGCTCTTTGAGACCACGCCCCCCCCTTACCTGAATGTTATGCACTTCCTTGGGGGTAAATGTGCCCTATTGAAGTAGATGCAGATGTAGCCATGTAAAACCGGTCTGCACAGAACTGTGTCTCCTCTGCCTAGAGTGGGGATTATGCAGACAGATGGAGGGAGATGGGTGGGCAGCAGAAAGGAAAAAAGTGTGTCAGGGTTCAGAAAGTGTGTGGTCAGGCTTTTTCTCCGCAATCTTGAACACCAAGCCTCTGCATGCCTACTCAGAAGTGAGCAGAACTGAATCACTCAGCAGCTTCCTCCCTGCTTTCTCCAGGAGGGAAAAGCTCTTATCACATCAGCAGCTGATCAGAGATAAGAGCTTTTCCATGCTGAGAAAGGCAGCCCTTTTCATTGTTCAGCAGGGAAAAGCTCTTACCTCTGATCAGCTGCTGATTGGAGATAAGAACTTTTCCCTGCTGGGAGTGGGGGAAGGGACTGGGGAACAAGCTGGCAGGCGGATCAGCTGGGCTGTACTGTTGGCTTTGCGGGAGCAGCAAAGGGCCATGTAGCATATGAGAGTCAGTGTGGCATAGTGGTGAGAGTGTTGGACTGGGACTCGGGAGATCCGGGTTCTAGTCCCCGCTTGGCCATGAAACTCACTGGATGACTTTGGGCCAGTCACTGACTCTCACCCTAACCTACCTCACAGGGTTGTTGTGAGGATAAAATGGAGAGGAGGAGGAGGATTATGTAAGCTGCCTTGAGTTCCTTGTAGGAAAAAAGGCGGGGTATAAATCCATCTCTAGGCCTTGTGGGTGGCTTCTTCTCAAAACTGACAAGAAGGGGCTGAAACCATAAGAATGACAACTGCAGTGCATGCGTGTATATTTTAAAAGGCATCTCCAAAGTCTCCCCCAAAGGCAAAATAGCACAGTGATTTATCAATTATTATTATTTACATTTATTTATCGCCCATCTGGCCGGCAAACTGGCCACCCTGGGTGATGTACACAAGATAAAAACAGGATAAAATACATTTAAAACAGTATACAATTTTAAAATCTTAGCCCACCCCATATCAAGACAGGGCTGAGAAAACAAGGCGTGAGCCTTGCAACTAGGACAGTGGGAGCTTATGCCCCTCTAGTGTGGGGGAACCCAGCACTCCATCCTCCATTGCCACTGGACCACATTCTGAAGCCGGCTGCAGTCCTTGCCGCACAGCACTCCAAAACCATCCCATTCCAAATATACATCTTTGTCAGGATCATGACCTTTCCAGGATGAAATGTGTATCTGTTTGCAGCCGTTTTAGCTAAATTGTTCCCTGCATTAATGTGCACGTGTGTGCGTGCACGCGCACGCATAGAAATTTGTTTAAAACAGATTTTTTAAAGTGAAAAACAATTATTATTGGGTTAGTGGAAGAGAGACCTCTACTGGTTGTAACAGCAGAGCTACAAATATAATAATCTCAGACATATATTTTTCACGTTAAGGTAGGCTTCTGGTATTAGCATTCAATTTATATAATTTCCTGCTCCTGTTCCGGGCAAATTAAAAATAAATTTTCCCCTCTAAGCCCCCCTTCCCCTGATTTGTTGTCAAGAAAATTGCCACTTCCCTTTCACAAGCATGTCTGTTTCACGCCTGCAACCTGTCACTGAGCCTAACGGGAGTTGCTTTGTGTCCTGCTCTCCATATGCATGGGGTACAGGATTGCATTTGCAGCCATGCTTAAAACTCTGTCATGGCCAGCTGCTCCTGGCCATCCCTTCCTTTGGTTAGAGAGATTGCTGGCTAATCGATGAGGAGGGGAGGTTGATGTTTTCTCCATGGGAGAGGAAATGGGAAGGCTGCAGACTTGCAATCCTTGTGTGCAGAGAGCAGGATGTAGAATGGCTCTCACACAGGGATCCCATTATAACTCTCCTCCATTAGCAGACTCCGTATACAGCAAACTGATGATCTTCCAAGCATTCTCTAGGACTTGCAGCAGGCAGGCACGGATTCCAGGCAGACCTCCCATGTTTCCCTTCAATCACCCCAGCTTTCACATTTCCTCGTGCGGCCACATGGGGCACCATTCCTACTTCTGGGGGCAGTCTGAGTGGCAGCAGCATGGGGGTCGGTGGCCATCAGGATGCTGGACAGTAAGAAGGGAGAGGAGGGCTTCACCTGGAGTTGACCAACCTGCCCCCAAGTCACGACATGCTTGGACTGCGCATGGAGGTTGCTGATGGAGTCGGGAAGGGTTGTGCTGGGGTTCCAAAGGAACTGTTTGGCATCCTGCTGTCTGCCTGCACAGGGTGCAGGATTGCATCTATGCTTAACTGCCTTTCGTTGAAACACATAAGATGTAAAACGCATTTAACTTTGGCTGGATCAGGCCCAAATTTCGAGGGGGGTGTTAAAATGTTGTCTAGTAATCAAGGCAGAGCACTTAAGCCCCACTCTGTTAGCCGACGTTTGAATCTAGCATCTTTGTAATTGCATGTGGAAATGATATTTAGAGTTGAACCTAATCTTGTAATTTATCTAAAGCCAATGGCAAAATAAAATAAATCTTATCTGACTGATGAAATGACTCACTCAAGGCTGGTGGAATATTTTACCCTTTTCTCCCCTGGATTGCTAGTGGAAATATAGGGTTAGATCCAGATGTAGTCATACTTAGAGTAGATCCATTGATATAAATGGTACTTAAGTTAGCCCCATTGATTTCAGTGAGCCTACTCTAAGTATGACAGCCTGGATCCATCCCATCATCATGAATGGAAGATTACAAATGATGGGGTTCATCAGACAGTTATTTAAAAGCTTGTATATACGCTTCTCAGTTCAGGTTGGAAGGTGGCCAGTATCCAGCAAGCTGGCAGAGGACAACCTGTCTCTGCATGTGCTTTTCCATATGTTAAAATCTTCAGTAGAGGGCCTTCTAAAAGTGCCCCCACTGTCTGAGACCAGGCAGAAGGCCTTGTCAGTGGTAGCATCCAATTATGGAATGCTCTCCCCAGTGAGGTCCCTCTGGTGTCTACTTTGATATGCTTTCAGCACCAGGCAAAGACCCCCCCCCTTCCCACGCTTTTGGGGTATAATTTTAGTCTTGTTGATGTTTTTTATTTGGCTTTTACGGTCTTTCTGCCTTTTAGTTATGTTTTATGATTGTTTTGATCTGCTTTATTTGCATTTTTATTGCATTGCTATTTTTTTTAATGTATATCATTCTGGGAATTCATATTAGGGGTGGTATAAAAAGACATACAATAAGCAAACAGCTGGAGCCACAATATAAATTAGGCTAACCATGGCTTGCTTTTAATAATGACCAAATCCTTGATCCTTATACATCTGCTATGGCTTGAATTGTGCTTTGCCAAGCCATAGCCAGGATTCTGTGTACCCTGTACTAGCACAATACTAGAACATAATGAAGTTGGCAGTAGATTTAGGACAGACAAAAGTAAGTACCGTAGTCCTTTAAACAATGCATAGTTTATTCATGGAATTAGCTGTCATCAGACAGAATTAGACAAAGTCATGGAGGAGAAGGCTTTCAATGGCTACTAGTCATGACAGCTATATGGAACAAACATGTTCAGGGGCAGAATGACCCTGAATGCCAGCTACTGGGAAGCAACACAGGGAAAGGACTATTGCCTTCAAGTCTTGCTTGTAGTTCTTGGAGGCATCTGGTTGGCCCCTGCGGCAAACGGAATGCTAGACAAGACGGACTTTGGTCTGATTCAGCAGTGCTTGCCTTTTGTTCCTATGAGATACGTTGGGACCCTGCCCCTTCTGTCCAGAGCTCTGCCAATATTAATCACCCAGGTCACAAGTGGGCAGATTTGAGGCTTGCAGGATCTATTTTGTTTCTTAATAGAATGCCTGCCTGGTGCAAATGACATACACTAAGAATGAAAGAATTTTGAGCCCAAGAATTTGTTTTCAGCACCAGAACTGAACAAAACTCACAGTCCTTCCACACCAAAATTCATTCTGTGTTACCTAAAATGTTACTGATTTCAGCAGTATAATTTGGGTGGGGAGTATAATTTTGTTGCTGTTATTACTAAATAAATGGGAGTTAAAAATCCTTGCTGATAAATGGACCCATAAATGGACCAGTAGATCCAGCCCTGCCTTTTGCCCACCCCTGACCTTGAGGCATAGTAAGGGGCAGCAGTGAATTAGCAAAACTACTGGAGCAAAATGCATTAAAAACCATTTATATCCACACAGATATGAAGCAATGCTATTGATTTACATCTCTTTTACTTCCTCAACTGAACCGGTGGATTAGTCTGGCATAACTCCAGTTAGGTGGCAGGGCCCTGGTTTTCAGTTCTTGCAAGTGTCTCTATGCAACATGCCCCTTCTTCCATTCCCTTTCCCAGTGGTAGAAGCAGAAGAAACATCTCTTGCAGGTACTATTGGTGTTGTAGCCTCACACCATCTCATTTAACAATGCCCATTTACCTCTTTGGCCATGTGGCAGTTCTTTGAGGAAACAGGCAATTTATCTCAAATATAATATGTTGTAATAGTGGGGAGGTTTGAAAACACACACCGAAAGAAGGCATGAGGGGACTGCAGGGCTCTGTGGGCTATCCCTGAACTCTGCTACAGCCACACCTCCAACTGCCATCTCCTGTAGCAGGAAGACTTCCCTGAAGATTGGGCAGAGTTCTTTGCATGGAGTAACTTTATGCATGATATCAAGCAGGGCTTTTTTTCTGGTGGAACTCACCGGAACTGAATTCCAGCACCTTTTCTTCTATTAATTGCATTACAATTTAATCGCCATCTACTCCCGAGGAAATGTAATCCAAGAGTTCCAGTACCCTTTTCTCCAGAAAAAAAGCACTGATATCAGGACATGTGGCGAGCCCGTTTCCATTCAGTTTGAATATGTGGAAGGCAGGGAAATGTTTCCACCATGGATGATGGCAGCTGGGGGCGTGGCCATGGCACTCAGTGGGGCTAACTTGCACAGCCCCCTTGTTCCTGCTCTCGTATTCTTTCAGTGTGTGTGTGTGCACGCGCACGTGTGTGGAGTGGTGGTGTTCACCTGGCCTTCCCCACTGATAACGTCAAGCCAGGGGAAATGGTGCCCTTCAAAGGTAAACACTATTTCGACACTTTAAAACAGGGTGGGGATGGAGATGATATCTGACTCCGGTGAGATTAAATAGAATAGATAATAAATGTTCTCCAATGCGTTGGAGAGGCTGTCAGGAGCTGGGTACATATGCTCATATGTGGTGGAGTTGTAAAAATGTAATGGATTTTTGGAAAAAGATTTTTGAAGAAATATCAGAAATTGTTGGTGTTGACTTAGAAGTTTGTCCTAAATTAGCTTTGTTATCAATAACTGAAAAGGTGGCCGGTCCTCAAAATGTTAAAGAATTAATTGTAAATTTGTTAACGGCAGGCAGACTAATGATAGCAAGAAAATGGAAAATTCAGCAAGTTTTCTCTATCACCGATTGGTATAAAGAAGTATGGGATATGGCTTTAAATGATATGTTGACTTGTAATATCAAATGCAAAAGGGGGCAATTAAAGAAAAATATTTTTAAGGATATTTGGGGTTTATTTTTGGACTTTGTGTTAAACAAGGGGAAAGGGAGCATGCCGTGTCAAGATATGTTGTATTTTTGGAATAATGAATAATTATAGATGATAGAGATATAATGTATTATTTGGTCCCGTGGTGATGGGAGCACTATATAAGTTGGATGTGTGTTATTTAGTTATTTTTTGTATTGTTGAAAAATTTTAAAATAAAAATTTAAACAAAATAAATAAATAAAACAGGGTGGGGAAACTTTTTCGACCCAAGGGCCAAACTGGGCAAGCATGTTGGGGGCTGCATGCCAGCAGTGGGCCGGGCTACCACGCTGCTGGCATGTGAACCCTACATGATTGCCCAGACAGCATTGAAACACACTTTCTCATGCAGACATGCGTGCGCACCCCCCCACACACACACACACAGTCTCTCTGTCGTGCATGTATACTCTCAAGTCTCAACACATATGCAAACACTCAAATGCCCCCCACTAGTCCATTTAGAGTTTTTAAAAGCCTCCACTGAGGCTTTTTAAAAGTCTGACTGCGGAGGGAAGTGGTTGATTTGAGTGGGGGCACAGCATTGGTGAAGGTTAGCCTTTCCCTCCCCAGCAGTGGCTCTTCCTCCCCAAATGCCCCCACCACTGCATTTAGGCTTTTAAAAAGTTTGTATCCATTGGTGCCAAATGCAGTGGGGGAGGGGCTGTTGTCCAAGGGGGGTTTCACCCTTCCTCCTTAACTGTGACCCCCATCAAAAAACGCCACTAACAATTAGGTTTTTAAAAGCCTCCATTGACAGCAATGGAGAATTTTTCCACTTCCCCACTAAATGCAGTGGGGGAGTGGTGATATTTTGCAGAGGGGTCACTGAATATAAATCTGATGCTTAGAGGCTCTCAAACCTTTTACCTCCAGGGCCTGCTTGAGAGAGTGGGAAATGACTGAGGCCCACCAGTCACAAAATGGTGATGCAGGGTCGGAGCCAATCACAAAATGGTGGCATATGGAGATGGCATTTGGCATAATCGGCTGGCAATTACTGATATCATTTTATACCAATATCTAATTCCTCTTGGGAAATTGCTAGATTCTTTGTCCTGGCTATTTCCTTAAAGCAGGGAGTTCCATAGTTCCGCTTTCCTCAAGTGAACTACAGACATTGCCCCTGGAAGCATCATGGCCCAACCTTCAGGCAGAATTTGCTCATCCAGAGGTAGAGAAGACTCCTTATTTTATAATGCTTTCCTCCTCCCCACACACGCCTCTCAAAATATTCTTACTCATTTTCTGTCATTTCTTCCCCCCCTTCTCCTTTCACGCTTAACTTGCAACTTATCCCCTCACACTGCTGGCTGCTTTCAACCCTCCCTCCTGCTGTTTTTACATTTATTTCCTCCTATAAGAATTCCCCTCTCTTATCCCCTTCCTCTTTATTACATTTAAACATATATTATTCTTAAAAATATTAGCCTCGCTTTCCAGTCAGTTCCCGCTACCACATCGGCATATGGCCACGGTGCAGGGCGGTCAAGCAAACAGGCACTGGGCAGTCTGAAGCATAGTGGGCCTCAGCCCACCTGAAAGGCCTGGCCCACCGTTTGAGAAACACTGCCTTAAACCAAAGGGCCATAAACAGAGGAAATGAAACAACAACAACTGAAGAACAGAAATAACCCCCCCCCCCAATTTTTCAGAGAAGACAAGGGGGGATTCTTGGAGTGGTGGGGTGTTACATGTTTGTTCCAGGTCTAGAGAACTCGTGCTTGGGCACTGGGTACCAGAATATTTGCATAATCCAGGGGCAGCATGGCTGTTAATTAGACTTGTTTTGGGAAACTGAACATAAATTTAGACCCGAATTCAGGCATGCACACAATTAAAAGAAGCATAAAACATAATTGCAACTAATATACTGGCCTAGTTCAGATGGTAAATGCTACAAGACAGGAACTAAAATCTGAGGTTTCTCTGCCTTCTCAGTGGTATAGAAAGCTGGATGGGGTTAAGGATTCAAAATCACCTTCAGTTTGTAGAAAATGTTAACATTTGTCCAGGCACAATCTCCTTTGATCCAGAGGAGGCCTGCACAATTTGACTCACCAAGCCAAACAGAGATTATCAGACATATTGTGGCCAACCAAAAGCTCAATAAGGCCTTTGCCTGCTGGGGACTGCAAAAATGGGGGAGGGTATCGTATGTGGCAGGTTGCAACACATGGCTGATGTGCTGCATTTAGCTTGGTGGGCCATAACTCCATGTAGGACATAAGTCACATGTATTTAGTTCAGCTTAAAAGTCACTAGCTTAGAATACTTTAATAAGTTCCATTTCCCCTTCAATATACTGCATCCCTGTTCTGAGAACTAGATAAGAGCAGCAGCTAAGAACATTGTGTGTATGCTCCACATTTGATTTCAGAATAGCAAGGGACACCCTTTCTTGGTGGTGAGAAAGAGGTGGGGTGGGGAAAGCTTTAAACTGTCACTCCTATCAGTAAGAATTATAATACTGCTGAGTTGGAACACACACATCTTTGTAGTGCATGGAAACCGCAAGCACCAGAAAAGCCATTTACCGGTAAATATAGTTTGGAAAACACTGGAATACTGAGGGAGAAATAGTGTGAGGAGGATGGTTTGCAGTGTGCATCGTGTGATGTGCCAGTGAGCCAGACATTACAATGTCAGAAAAAAACCCTTGGGCAGATCAGCTCACAGACGCAAGTAACAAGCTGAAGGGTATCTAGGAAAAGAAAAAAAGGAAGAACCAAAACTAACATATTGAATAAAGAACAAAGATAGTTGTGCTGGTCCATGAGTTAAAAATCCAGGTGGAATAGATCCAAAATCCACAGTTAGGCAATAGCTACAGTTCAAAGCTGGGCCAAGGCTGACCAAACTGATTTTGTATAGTGAAGTATCGGACACTGCCAAGGTCCAGCCTCACAGATTCAGGTATTGACAAGTATCACACTATTCAGATTGCATAACACTGTTACAGTGTGCATTTTTACTTACACCTAGCACCCGCAAACAGTGCATCCCATAGTACAGATTGTATTCAAAGCACTAAAGTAGAACTAGCCTAGATCTAAGCTCGGGAGCAATATCCTCCTGTCCCTCCGTAGCACTTGGGGGAAGCGGCCAGAGTAGCTGCCAGGGATGTTTGCTATTGTCTTGTTTATTATTAAAACACACCTGGGAGATGAGCACTCCATTGCTGGGGAGGGGGAGGAGGAGCGCACACCCTCCAAGGAAGCCTCCATAAAATTATGAGGAGCTTTTTGATCTCGTGACATCAATCTGATGTTGCATTCAGCATATAATTTCTCATATACACTCCTCATTCTATGACACATACTCCATGGTCCTTTCCAAAAAAATATATCAAAGGAGCTGTATTTCCAGAGCTGCATCAGGCACAACATCTGGGAGTGGGCAGTAGAAGGAAGTCTTGAGTTACATCTATGATACAGCGGCTGAGCGAGCAATCAAAAGGGGGAAAATGTTTATCAAAAACATAATAAAGTATATTTTGAAATTTGTTCAGCATTCCTTGATTGCTTTGGGGCTGACTAAGAATAGTTACTCCTCATCCTGTGGCTCACGCCTGTGGCTCACGCTGGTTCAGCTTGTCTGAGTGTGGAAAGCTAAGCAGGGTCAAGCCTGGTTATTACTTGGGTGGGAGACCCCTCCTCTAGTTTCCTGCACTGAGCAGGGGGTTGGACTCGATGGCCTTGTAGGCCCCTTTTAGCTCTATGATCTATGAATCTATGAATCCTGCCTCCTCTCCCCTTTTTCTTTTTCATGTCCCTCTAGCTCACCTATGCTTTGGGAAGATCGACTCGCTAAGAATACTTATCTGTGGCTTTTCAGACATGGATACTGTCTTCCAGCTTTTGAGTAGTAGGGAGTTAACGTGACTTAGTTTAAATGTTGCAGTAGCCTTCCTGAAATGGTACATGTGTGTCTGGCCTGTGTCACTTCAGAAATGAATGTGCGGAGGGGGCTCTCTTGCTAGCCCACATGCACAACCCCCCCCCCGGTCATCCACATTGCACATTAGATGGCTGGGACAAGGGTGCTGGCCTAGCTGACTCCCCCACAGGCCAGTGTTACATGGAGGAAGAAAAGGAGTCCTGTGACCTGCAGTCTGAAGTGGTACAGTTCAGAGTCAGGCACAAATTTACCACCTCGCTGAGAAACAGGCCTGAGTGTGCCTAGGCAGGAAATGAATTACTATGTTTAATATATGGAACTGTGTATTTTATTATGTGGAACACCCCCCCCCCCCAAAAAAAAAAGACTAACAGCAACAACAAACACCACACACATACAAAGAAAGGAAGGTTGTGGGAATCAATCATATATGTAAATTCATTTAAACATTTGCCATTCTCCATTGCCTAGCAATGAAGCTCTGCTTACAAAAGGCACGTTCAATTCTAAATATATTTACTCAGAAGCAAGCCCCATTGACTTTAGTGGAGCTTACTTCCAAGTAAGCATGCAATAGGTTTCCCAGATATAGTGCGATGGGAGGAAACTTATCATGGGACTATGATGCAATTCCCTACAGGTTCTCTTGCAAGCTTAACACAACATTGGGCCAGCCTGATACTCACCAGCACAACTTTATTTGATTTACAGTGGGTCAGAATCTGGGTCAGGGAAGTTGACAAACAGACAAACTCTAACTACAGTATTTCATTGAACGAAAAACAGAAAATTGGGGTTTGTTGCAAAATCTTGTTAACTGTGTTTTCTTTGGCATTAGGATACCATAGGCCAGAAGGACCATTAAAAAAAATAATAATTAAAAAATTGTTCAATAGACTTTAAATGAGACTCTTTACAAATTGCAGAGGACATACAAGGGTGCAAGATAATTTTTGATACAATTTCCAAATGGTATTTGACAGGCCTGTGGCTTACGCTGGCTCAGCTTGTCTGAGCGTGGAAAGCTAAGCAGGGTCAGGCCTGGTTGTTACTTGGATCATGGGAGACCCCTCCTCTAGTTTCCTGCACTGAGCAGGGGGTTGGACTTGGATGGCCTTGTAGGCCCCTTCCAACTCTATGATTCTATGAACTCTAAAAGCCATATCCAAAGTACAATTTATGACTGGTAGCTGAATGTAGGAACCGACTCCACCAAACTGACTCTATCTGACGCTGGAAGACAAGTGTCCTGAACTCCATGTAATGTGTAGCTTGAGACTGACATGGAATATATTGAAAGCAGCGAGGCTATTGCATTGACTGAATAGATTCTAGAATGATTAAAAGGGGGCAGCTTAACCACCAAATAATTTGCGCGGTGGGGTGGCGCTATGGCATAGTACAGCTTGTAACATGACTAACCAGAATTCTAACCTGCAGTGCAATATGTATGAAAGATGACTAATCGCTGGCAGGAAGAATCCTAGCCATTACATGGTACATTGATCAATGCCTGAAGCAGAACACAGGTGATCTGATATTTTGAATGAATCTCAGTTCTGTTGAATGTGGCAATATACAGCTTTCACAATCTTTCCATTTAAGTAAGTCCAGGAGCTGATCTAAATATCCATAATAGAAACAAGTCCAGCAACATCAAGTAGGCCGCTCAACAAGACCTGCCACGGACGGCCTTCTCCCTGTCCCATCAGCCAGAGAAACCAGGCTGGTGGGGACTAGGAGGAGGGCCTTTTCTGTGGCAGCCCCCAATTTATGGAACTCTCCCTAGTGACCTCCACCATGCCCCTTCCTTCATTAGCTTCCGCCGGGCATTAAAAACGTGGCTTTTCAGGCGGGAATATGGGGTGGTTTAGGATTTTTAATTGTGTCTTATACTGTGTATCCCCCCCCCCCCGTATTTTATTGCATTGTACATCGCTCAGAGTGGCCAGATGTCTAGCCAGATGGGCGATTCATAAATTTAATAAATAAATAATAAATAAGTCAATTTAATGGTTTAAGCCAAAAGTAAAGCCACACCAAATATTTGCCAGTGTGATTTCCAGATCCAAACTAGCCATTTTGGAAAATAAAAATATTTTATTAAAGTACTCAGATGGCACAAATATTTATTTACCGGTATTTATTTATTCATTCATTCTCTTTGGCATGATTGTTTCCTCTGGTGCTCTGCTTTTGTACCATTTCCTCCTCCCTCAGCTGTTGCTTCTTCTTCGTGGTCTCTGTGCATCACACACATGGGCTCTGCGCGTGCGCGGAGGCCGCTTAGGGAAGATTCCATAGCTGAGGCAAATTTTGGGCGGGAACCCCTCCCCCCTGCGTCTCTATTACGCGAGTTCCCGCCCTCTCCCTCAGTTCCTCTTCGACCGCCATCGCGTGTGGCTGTTTCTTCGAGAGGTTCTTCGATTCTTCACAGAATCCAACAAAAAGCTGAGAATTCTTCTTCTTATCTTCTTTCCCCCCGTTCTTCGTGGGATCCTTCAAACTAATTATGGCTCCGAAAGCCCCCTTCCACAAATGCGTGAGGTGCGGGACCAAGCTTCCCCCGGCGGACGGGCACTCGCTTTGTCTCTCATGCCTTGGAGAAGGCCACAACGTGGACGCTTGCCATCACTGCCAAGCGTTCACGAAACAAGCGAGAAAGCATAGGGTGGACAAATTGACGGCGATTCTATATAAAAAAGCCCTCCAACCGCCCGCGGAAAAGCCTTCCACTTTACCAAGGCCTAGTACGCCGCCTTCGCACACGGTCTCCTCAGCGGACGCTCAGGAGGCCTACATGGCCACAATGATATCCAAAAGTAAGGCCAAGAAGGCACGCAGAGAGAAAGAGGAAGCGAAAAGGAAAAGCAAGGAACGAAAGGAAAAAGCGAGGAGATTAGCAAAGAAACTGGCTTCGTCGCTCTCGGGATCGAGATCGACGCTAGCTATGGACCCGACGGATGTTGTGGCCACTGAATGCCCGGCTGGGCATAAATCTCCTACCGCTTCGGTCCCCTCGGGCTCGAGGGACCCACCGCCTTGCCCCGCTCCAAAAGCTCCTTCGGGCTCGAAGGAAGCTGAACAGGCCATCTCGTGTTCGGATGGGGAGATCGTGGACTCGCCGTCGGACTCGAGACCTTTGGTGGCACAGACCTCTGCCCTGCCGTCTTTCGCCTCCCCGGTTCGTGGAGTACGGGCTCGTACCCCACGAACTTGATCCAGATCACTCGAGATCGAGGAGGTTCTGATCACCCGGGACCGGGCTTCATCCAGATCCTCAGCCTCAAGATCACGAGATCCCCAACGCTACAGGGAGAGATCCCGCGATTCCAGGGACTCGAGATATTCTTCGAGGTCACGGGACACCTACCGTCGAGGACGTTCTCCGGTGTCTGAGTATAGATACCAAAGAACTTATCGGTCCCGAGATAGATCTCCACCTAGGGGACGTTCCCCACCAAGGCGGGAGAGAACACCTGCGAGCCCCAGGAGGTCTCCACCGACTCGACTCCTGGCCCTCCCGGCACACGGTGAAGGAAGAGATGACCAGCTAACGACCTTTTCGTTGGAGGCTGTTTCCCGGTCCCGTAGATCGTCGACTCCGGGCTCACCTATTTCGAACACGGACTCGATCATTTCTCTCTCTCCATCCTCCACATCTCCGGACCAACAAGTCACCACCCAGTCGGCGGTATCCCCTTCCGAAGATATGGGCACCTTCCAGGAGCAGATCTTCCGAATGGCCCAAGCCCTCGGTCTAGAGACGGTGGTTGAGGAGAAGAAAGCAGTGGACCCCCTATTTGATGCGGTCTCAAAATCCTCTTCGGGCCCGACACTGCTTCCAATTACTCCCACGATGTTGGAGACGGTGCAGGGTTCATGGAGCTCCCCATCCACAGCTCCTCCCGCGGCAAGGCGCCTCGACGCACTCTACAAAGTTAGGCCAGACACAGCCAAGTTTCTCTTCTCACACCCAACTCCGAACTCAATGATAGTTGAGTCAGCGCAGTCCAAGTCGGGCAAACAACACTCGACTCCATCAGACCCCGAAGGGAAAAAGTTAGACAACTTCGGACGAAGAGTCTACACTTCGAGCGCCCTGGGGATCCGGGTCGCCGGGTACCAAGCTACAATGGCAAGGTACCAACTTTTCCTTTGGGAGAAGATGAGCGGTCTGATAGACTATTTACCGGATGAGAAGAGAGACTTGGCTAGAGTCTTCCAGGCAGAAGCAATGAACACGTCCAGGCAGCAGATCCACACTGCCAGACACCAAGGGGATTGTCATGGGAGATCCCTGGTGAGCGCGGTCGCCCTCCGCCGACACGCCTGGCTACGGTCCTCAACCTTAACTACTGAGGCTAAAGCCAAGATCGAGAACCTGCCCTTCGATGGAGTTGGTCTCTTTAATGACAAGACAGACGACTCTCTCGATGCGGTCCAAAAAGCCCGGGTGAATGCAAGGAAGATGGGGCTCCTTCCGTTGCCACCGGCTAGACCATACAGGCGCCGTAGATGGGCCCCGTACTTACCTCCGATAGCTTCAGCCCAGCAAGGGCAACAGCACCAACAGTGGCAGGACAGTCGTACTCGTCCACAGCAGCCCCGAGCACCGAGCCGTCATTACCAGCAGCAACGGTACCGGGGCTCCCGTAAAGGAGGTGACTCTCAAAGACGACGGGTTTGACGGGACCCAAGGCACGACCGACGCCCCGACTCCGATCCCTTCGACTCCGATCCTTCCGGCTCGACCTCAGTTTGGAACTCGACTATCCCTCTTCCTACCATCATGGAAGAAAATTACCACCGATCGTTGGGTTCTGAACATTGTCCAGCACGGCTACAAGATCGAGTTCGCCTCCCTCCCACCCTTCCTTGGCATCCGCACAACACAACCATCTCAAGCACTGCGGGAAGAGGTCTACTCTCCCTGTTGCTCAAAGGAGCCATCGAGGTAGTTCCTCCACACCTTGCACAGGACGGCCTTTACTCCAGGTATTTCACGGTGTCAAAGAAGGATGGTGGACTCCGACCAATCCTGGACCTGCGCTCAGTGAACTTCTACATTCCACCCAAGAAGTTCAGGATGGTCACCCTCCAGTTGATCCTGCCTCTCCTTCGCAAGAACGACTGGTTTGCATCCATCGATCTCCAGGATGCATACTTCCACATAGCAATCCATCTGGAAAGCCAAAAATACCTGAGATTCAAGGTCGGACCCGATACCTTCCAGTTCAAGGTACTCCCATTCGGACTCTTGACGGCACCGAGGGTGTTTACCAAGTGTATGACAGTGGTGTGTGCTTCGCTTCGGACTCAAGGGGTGACGCTCTACCCTTACCTGGACGATTGGCTCATCGTAGCACCCTCTGCTCAGGACCTTCGGAGCGCGCTACACTTGACTACCAACACTCTGAACACCCTCGGACTCTGCCTCAACACAAAGAAATCCACACTCTTTCCCACTCAAAGGATCCAATTCATTGGAGCATTGTTGGATGCTACTGTCGGTCGTGCCTTTCTTCCAGAGGACAGAACTCTAAAAATACTTACCCTCGCCTTGAAATTACCCAAGGCGACCTCGTGCACAGCCTTCTCGATTCAGCGACTCCTTGGCCTCATGGCCTCGACCATACCGGTCGTTCCTCTCGCTTGACTTCACATGCGCCAGCTCCAAAACTGGTTCATAAGGTCGTTCGATTCCGAGACGAATGCACACCGAGCCCGTCTATCGATCCCGTCCACCGTAAAGCAGTCGCTTCTTTGGTGGACGACACGGCACAACTTGACAAAAGGCCTGCCATTCCAACCCGTCGTGCCTTCGGTCACGTTAACGACAGATGCGTCTCTTCTGGGCTGGGGAGCTCATTGTGGGGGCCACACAGCGCAGGGGCAATGGGGCCTGCAGGACCGAGGAAACCACATCAACATCCTCGAACTCAAAGCTGTGTGGAATTCGATGAAGTCCCTCGAATCCATACTTACGGACAAGCACCTACAGGTGGTCACCGACAATACTACTGTCGTTGCTTACCTGAACAAGGAGGGAGGTACCCGCTCGATACGGCTGACGAACCTGACCCTCCGTATATTCAACTGGATGATCCCCCGCCATATTTCCGTGAAAGCCATCCACATCGCGAGAAAAGACAACTCTCTTGCAGATGCTCTCAGCAGAATATCCTTCGACTCTCACGAGTGGCAACTCGAGGACCGAATTCGTCAGTCCCTTTTTCGGCGATGGGGGACTCCGATGGTGGACCTCTTCGCAACGGCAGCCAACGCGCCGTGCCAAGTTTTCTGCAGCAGAGCGGGTCACGACAGTTTATCGATCGGAGATGCGTTCCTGTTAACCTGGTCGGGGACCCTGTTTTATATATTCCCTCCGATCCCGTTATTGACCAAAGTCATTTCAAAGATCCAGTCCGACCGACCGAACTGTATACTCGTGACCCCGTGGTGGCCGAGACAAGCCTGGTTTGCGCCACTTCTCAGGTTGTCCAAGGGAGAGTACCTCAGCCTACCGAACTCGTCAGTAATCCTTTCTCAAGCTCGAGGCTCGGTTCTTCACCCGAATCCGTCCATTCTTCAGCTTACTGCCTGGATTATCTAATTCCAAACTCACTCACTCAAGCTCGTGCTGCGGGAAGCCTGGAAACCGTCCACTAGAGCCTCTTATGCAAGAAAGTGGAAAGCCTTCTGCGAGTACCTTGGGGAAATCGAGGTACCCTATCCTAAAGCGCCTATTCATCGTGTACTGCAATTCTTGCTCCATCTGCAACACAAAGGGCTCAAGACGAGCTCGTTGAAAGTCTACTTAGCTGCATTATCGGCGTTCCATGAGGGCCAGGACGGATATACGTTGTTCTCGAACCCGTTGGTCAAACGCTTCATGAGAGGTCTAAAAAATATAAACCCCTCGTTCAAACCGATAACCCCTGTTTGGGATCTACAGCTGGTCCTACAGGTACTTACGTCTAAACCGTTTGAACCAATGGCGACATCAGACCTTCGATTACTAACTTTCAAAACTGTATTCCTTGTTGCCATCACCTCTGCCCGCAGGGCATCGGAATTAACGGCTCTGAGAGTAGACCCTCCATACCTTAGTTTTCATAAAGATAAGGCGGTGTTGCGCCCAGACTTAGCCTTCCTTCCGAAGGTGGTCTCTTCCTTCCATCTGAACCAGGACATTGTGTTGCCAGCGTTCTTTCAAAGCCCGTCGACTCCTCTAGAACATCAACTCCACATGTTGGATGTGCGGAGGGCGTTACTGTTCTACAAGTCCCGCACCGAATCCATCAGGAAGTCCCTCCGCCTCTTCGTCTGTTACGGAGGACGCTCCAAAGGCATGCCGGTATCGAACCAGCGCTTATCTTCGTGGATCGTAGCCTGTATCAAGCTGGCATACGATCTCAAGCGACAACTGTTGCCAAACTCGATTCGAGCCCACTCTACCAGGGCCATATCAATCTCGACGGCTTTCGCAAGAGGGGTCTCGCTGACGGATGTCTGCAAGGCGGCAGCATGGTCCATGCCTTCGACGTTCGTTACGCACTACTGTGTCGATGTCCGATCCCGAAAGGACAATGCGTTCGGCAGAGTTGTCCTTTCCTCGGTCCTACAATGATGCCGACCCCGACCCCCCACCGGTAAGTCAGCTTGCTACTCTGCCCATGTGTGTGATGCACAGAGACCACGAAGAAGAAGGACAGGTTGCTTACCTGTAACTGTGGTTCTTCGAGTGGTCATCTGTGCAGTCACACAACCCGCCGACGGTGTCACTGTCGACTTCGATGGTGTACTGGACTGGGACCCTTGGGCACACGTTAGTCGATGCCGTGTAGTACCATCGAATTCGACACTCGGTATTGGTGTCAAAAGGTTAGGGAAATTATTCCTATATTCTTCCTTAGCACTGGGATCGCGATGGCGGTCTCAGGGGAACTGAGGGAGAGGGCGGGAACCCGCGTAATAGAGACGCAGGGGGGAGGGGTTCCCGCCCAAAATTTGCCTCAGCTATGGAATCTTCCCGAAGCGGCCTCCGCGCACGCGCAGAACCCATGTGTGTGATTGCACAGATGACCACTCGAAGAACCACAGTTACAGGTAAGCAACCTGTCCTCCTTCCTTCTGCATGGATTAGTAATGTGGGTGATCCAATCCACAAGGAATGTCAAAATCACTAACAGAGGAGTGCACATTTTTGACACTACCAAAAATGCTCTTGAAAAATGGAGTAGTTTCAGCTCCATTCTAGTCAAAAGGCCATAGCAGTCTGAATGCATACAAAATCAAACTGACCCTATTTTTTTTAAAAAATGGTGATACATGTCATAATAATGAGAATACATACATGTCACCTTAAACAATAGCATTGAATTGACATTCAATATAATCATGTGATGGAGCTCTGTTGGGAGTGTTTCATGTTTAAAGTTACCCTGTTGAAAAAAAAAATCCTTGCACTTAGAAAACTAGCATATTTTGAAGAAAGGTTCTAGTCTATTTTTCCCCTTAACCCTATTTTTTTATATGGAACTATTCTCAGATTATGACTACGCACTACATTTTATATCCACTTCTCCCCCTGTGTTAAAAGGAAAGGGGAGGGGGGGGGAAGGAATATACGCACCAAAGAAAAATGAGTGTACATACCTGTGGGAGACCTGTTAGGAGGAGTCATCACGGAAGCTTGTGTGGTCCCGTTGGCCAAGATATATTTGCTACTTGTGAGGTCTTGGTTACAGTCCGGCCTAGGTTACAGAACTTGGTGGGAGGCCTAAAGCAAGCTGCCATCCATTAACTACTCCATCTGTAAAATATAACAATTCACACCACTCAGAGTTGGGAGTCTTAATGAGTGCCACAGAAGGGAGGCCTATCAACTCTTCCTATAGCAGGGCTCTCCAACCTTGGGTCCCCAGATGTTGCTGGCCTACAGCTCCCAGCATACCCAGCCAGCATGGCTAATGGCAAGGGATTCTGGGAGCTGTAGTAAGGAGGGAACTGATAGGAGGCCAGCCACACCAACGAAGGAAGCCCTCATCACACAGTTCTGTGCTAGTTCTAACTACCTGGAGAGCAGATTCCAGAAGATGGTGTTGGGGAACTACTGTTCGACTCCTTGACCTTGGGCCTGTGTGGATCCCACAAGTATCTGTCTCCCATGCTCTTTACCGTCTGCCCGAAACTGCTGTGAGAGGAGTTCTGGGGATTTGGAGTGCAGTGACATCAATAAGCAGATGACACCCAAATCTTTTCCTTCTCACTCCAAGGAGGAAGTGGAAACCTTTAACTGATGTTTGGAGGCTGCTGTCAGCCTGGTGTGGGCTAACAAAGTGAGATTTAATCCAGATAACCAGAAGTTCTTTAGGTCAGTAGCCTGAGCGTCACAGATAAGTCCCATTCAAAGCAACAGAATATGATATGAGCTGATTCACACTTTATATGGCACCACAGGCACATCAGCTCTGGTCAAAGTGGCCAGGATTTGCAGCAAACTGTTCATGATGAACCCTTCACGACGAACTACAGAAAGGAGTAATGGAAGTTTTGCAGCTTGAAGTTGGCAGAGTTAGTACAAAATATAGCAGCAGTAGTACTGACTGGAAGTGGGAATCACGGTCATATTACACAAGTATTGTACCATCTTCACTGGCTCCTGCTTCATTTCTGGGCTCAATTTGAAGTGCTGGGTTTAACCTATAAGGCCCTTCACAGTGTAGGGCCACAGAATCTGAAACACTGCCTCTTCCCAAACATCCCTTCCCACACTCTGAAATCATCATCAGAGGCCCTGCTTCCGGTGTCCCTGCATACCAAGATTTGATGGGTGGTGAGCATGAGCAGACCTTTTCTGTAGTGGCCCCCCAGTTCTGCAATGTACCTGGTGGACGTAGAGGTCCACCAGGTACCTGCTTTGTAGTCTTTTCAGTTCCAGACAATGACCTTTTTATTCTCTCAGGCCTTTCAACTTGCTATATACAGTAATACCTTGGATTGCAAGTAACTTGGTTTGAGAGTGTTCTGCAAGACAAGCAAATTTTTAAATATTTATTTAATTTTTTTTTACTTGATATGCAAGCGACATCTTGCAATACAAGTACTGTAGTACGGCTTAAATTAAAAATCTCTGTACAAATTTTTTGGGGGGATTTCGTTTTGATATAGGAGTGTTTTGGATTACAAGCACGTTTCCGGAACGAATTATGCTCTCAATCCAAGGCATGACTGTACTCAACTGGTTAGATGTGTCTTAAAGTTATGTCTTACAGCTGTTTTTATCACCAATATTTTTAGTATTTGTTGTTTCTGATATTTTAGTCTTTGTTATTTTAAATTGTGTTTATGATTGCTCTTAGTTTTTCATTGTATGTAACTGAATTTTATCAATTTTCTTTTCTTTTGTCTATATTTCTGTTGCTCTGAGAGCATTGGCTATATAGGGCAACTCATAAGATGAATAAATAATAACACAATAACTTGGTAATTATCTCTCTGGCACCAAACTAAGACCTTCCCGTTCCAGGCTTTTTTAAAATTTCAATTTTTTTCAAAGTTATAATCTTTTAAAATATTTTAGCATTTTTGTGTTTTATTATTCTAGTCCCTGCAGTGTGATAATTGTATTTTATGTTGTGTTGGCACATGTATTAATTTTATATTGTTGATCTTATTGTGCTTTTATTTGTATTTTTATCATTATTGTAAAGTGCCTAGAGAAAATTATTTTATGAGGCATATAGGGAGCAATCCTATGGCTCCTGGACATTGTCTGGGAGGCCATAGGATACTCGGGATTCCCCGCTCTGAGGTTGGAGACAACGCTCTGATCTCAGAAGGGGCAGTCGGAGATCCGCCCCTCCCCCTCTCTGCTGGCATGGGAAGAACCGCGCTGACTGCCCTCTCAGTTCAGAAATTTGACCTCGGAGAAGGGGGAAATGGGTGTTCCGGTGGGCGGGGAGACCAGAGAGGCCAGGATACAAGCTATCCTAAGCCTCTGCCAGACTTCTTCCCTCCCCCTATGAAGCGCCCTTGCTAGACAGGCTAAATCTAGCAAAATATGCAGTGTGGGAGGACAGGGAAGTGAAGATTGCCTCCGCCACTCCCCCTGCCCTGCATTGGATAATCAGAAGCCTCCAAGTTTTGGGGCTTCTGATCATCAAGAGCACAATAAACCAATAAATACATAAATAAATAAAATTAATTAAAATAAATAAATAACAGGACATGAAGAGTATATGTGACTGGTTTACCTGAAGGTGTTTCTTAGTGGTGCTCTGCAATACACATACAGCACATCTATACTGCATTTGTGACTTTCCAGCAAGTCATATGATAATTGGATAAAGTACTTCCTAGCAGGGTTGCAATGATTTAAATCATTGATTAAATCATTGATTAAATCATCAATAAAAATTGATTTTTTCATATATTTTTTTGCAAAAAATGATTTTTTTGCAACCCTGTCGTGTAGGTAACCTAGTTCTGATTAATGTTTTCTGTATAATATGGTGTTCTTAACTATTAAGTGTAGGCTATTTGTACATGTGGTTGCCTGAAACTTTGAAATTAATTTTACTTTAAAAAATTGGGGGGAAATCGATTAAATAAAAAAATCATTGATTTAAATTTTAAAAATCAATTTTTAAATTTTTTTTGCAAAAAATCATGATTTTTTTGTAACCCTGCTTCCTAGGTGAAGGGGGCTGGTTCAGGAATTGATCCTGAGCACCAGGGTCAGAGGTTTGCCCCAAAATGCCACCTCAGAGGAAAATACTTTGAAAAATTCAGTCTTGGCATAATTTTGTCAGCACTTAGCTTCATATAGCAATGATCATGCCCACAAGCAATGAAAACTGGGAAGCTGTGGAAAGAAGAAAACAATGATAGGAAGACCTACTGAAATAGAACCTGACTGATAAATGCCTGGGAAGCAAAACTTTAACCTTTGGAGAAGACCTTAGCCTTTGAAGACTGGCTAAAGCTACACAGAAGCAAACAGGAGGCAGCCCTTGATTCTGGTGTGAGGAGAATAATGAGAAGGCGAAAGGACTATGAAAAGTACCTAGAGCAGTGTTCTCCAACCTTGGGTCCCCAGATGTTTTTGGCCTACAGACCCAAGGTTGGAGAACAGTGACCTAGAGCAAGATTTAGAAGAAGGGAGGGGATACATTGATTGGAAAGGGAGAAAATGCATACCTCCATTCACCTGTCAAATTGATGGTCTCTAACCTAGTTTTATATACATGGCAAGTAGTTTGGAACTTTGGAATCATGCTGTTTTAGATGCACACTGAGAGATGGACAGAATACTTCACCACCATTTGATGAAGTTTGCTAGTGCCATTGAAACATTTTGTTTGTTTGTTTTGCTTCTGTAGAAATACTTTTGTTGTTTCATGGAGCAGGAACCTCCACATCTGTTTGAAATGTTCTTTTAGCTCTTTGATGGCTCTATGACATAGTCTATGCCAGTGTTCTCCAAGCTTGGGTCCTCAGATGTTTCTGGCCTACAACTCCCAGCATGCCCCAGCCAGCTATGCTGGCTGGGGCATGCTGGGAGTTGTAGGCCAGAAACATCTGGGGACCCAAGCTTGGAGAACACTGGTCTATGCAGACTGTTCTGTCATACCTTTTCAGAATTCCAACCTCACCATGGTCACAGAATCCTAGAGCTGAAGGAATCTTAGGGAGGCATCAAGCCCAGTTCACACATATAAACAAGTGCATGCATGCACACACATTGGGCAGTATCCAATATGACACTACCGCTAACATAAATTACATTGTGCTAGCATAAATGAACTCTAGAATAGAATTCCTGGCACTAGGGGTTTTCTGGGGGAAATAATGAAATAATGTTTTTGTTCCCTTCAGAAAGGTATTCACCAAAATGCATTGGACGACTGACATTTTTTTTATAAAGTTCCTTATATATTTTGGCTCCATTATGAGGTTTGCCTCTTTTCATGCTTTGCTGTTTTCTGGCAGGGCCTCTTTCTTTCTTTCTTTCTTTCTTTCACTATTACACATCAAGGTGCTTTCAGACAGAGGGCTTCTAGCACTATCAGTCAGAAGGATTTTTCCAGCTGTTCCATCTTTTCCTCTGTAACGGATTTCAGTAATAAGGAAAAAGATGGAAGATGTCATGGGAAAACATGGGAGGGCTACGAGTGGAAGATGACATCATCTGGGCCCCCTCTAAAATTCTGCAAATAAGGTAGGTTGATAGCACAATAAAAGCCTTGTCTGGAAGCACCCCAAAATCCAAAGGCAGCTGTGTGCATCCTTCTACTTTTACTGCCTAGCTCTCATTGAAGTGGTAAACCTGTATCTGGAATGTTCCTCTTCAGACTTCAGGTGGGGACACACGTGAGCGGCAGCAGCAACAACAAACAATCCCTGCACGTAGACAAATTGCATGTCACCCAGCATCTCATCTTCCGAGTGGAGGATTTTTTGTTTGTTTGTATTGAGATGCATTGAATCATGTGAACCCCCACCTGCAGTCTGAAGTGGTACAGTCCAAACACAGATTTATCACCTCAGTGAGAATTAGGACACTGAAAAGTGGTAAAGCTGGGTGAGATGCCCCAGGTTACCTCCTTAATACCAGCTTTGCAGAATGGTGCTTATTACGTGCCTGGAGCTGCACCCGATAAACTACGGGACATTCTGTGCAACTACCACATCAATGTTTCCCATACATAAATAGAACAGTAGTGAAAAAAGCAGCATACTTGCTCTGTGAAGCCCACAAAACCAGTGGCTATGAAACTGGGATGGGAATAAGTTCTGCCATTTATAGCGCAAAAACAGTGATTCATTATCTCCACGGGTGCTTGGATTAGCTGGCAGGAGGTGAGGGGGGGGTAGTGGAGAAAGCTCTAAAAACATTTACATTTTCTTTCTCCAGATCAATGGACCTGTATTCAGCAAGTGCCCCAGAGATAACCTTAAGTTGCTGCAAGTGCCTACATCAAACAAGGGCTCTCATATACAAGCGGGCTGGGGGAGGGGTAGAGTGAGATGCTGCAGGAAGGCCTGTACCAAGGAGACAGTAATTCTGAGAAATCAGCTTTGCACATCTTTCCTCCTATTTGTGCAAATAAGAAACAGAACAACACAGGAAGGGTTTACTTGGGTTTCCTAATTTATGTTTGCTCACTTCCTCAGCTGTGCATTAGGACTAGCAGTCTCCCATCCTCTGACGCAAAGCTGAACTAGATGTCACCTTGGCTAACGTGCATGCACAAATCCATGTTTGCCAAGAGAATATGGGGGACAAGGGGGAAGTTTGCAGGGGCAGATTAGCAGCCAGACAAGAGAGGTGATTAGCCATTCTTGTGCCTACCAATTTCTCCCTGAAAATGTTCTGTGTTTCAAAAACTGAATTTCCACGAATATGATTAAAAGAGTGGCAGGGCTAGGGGAGAAAGGAAGTTTTATTTTGTCCATGGTGTCCTACAAAAGCATTTTTACAAGAGGTTAGATTAGAAAAGATGTTAGTAGCAAGGGCAAGTAGTAAGTATTAAGAATTATAAGATGAGGATGATTAGTAGTAATAATCATAAACTTCATAAACTCATTGAAAAAATCTGGATAAGAGAAGAGATCCCAGAAGACTTCAGGGATGCCATAATTATCACCCTCTTTAAGAAGGGTGATAGAACAGACTGTGGAAACTATCGGGGCATTTCTCTCTTAGCAACCGCAGGTAAAATATTTGCTAGGATTCTCGCAAACCGTCTTCTATCTATTTCAGAAGAGATCCTCCCTGAAACTCAATATGGTTTCCGCCCCTCTAGAGGGACAGTAGACATGATTTTTACTGCACGTCAGCTCCAAGAAAAATGCCGGGAGCAAAATCAACCCCTTTATATGGCATTTATCGATTTGGCTAAGGCCTTTGATACTGTAGACCGTACAGCTCTCTGGACTATCCTTATGAAAATTGGATGCCCCAATAAATTTGTGAATATCTTGCGACTTCTCCATGACAACATGACGGCAACGGTTTTGGACAACAACGGCTCTCATGGTGCTCCATTTAAAGTGGGATCAGGTGTTAAACAGGGATGTGTTATCGCCCCAACATTATTTGCCATTTTCATCGCCATGGTTTTACATCTTGTCAAGGGGAAACTTCCCACTGGTGTGGGAATTATATATCGAACAGATGGAAAGCTTTTTAATCTCAGCAGGCTGAAAGCAAAAAGTAAGGTAATTACAACCTCCGTTGTGGAACTTCAGTATGCTGATGATAATGTGGTCTCCGCACATTCAGAGGATGATCTCCAAACTATCCTAAATGCTTTTGCAGAAGCATACGAAAAACTTGGTCTCTCACTTAACATCAAAAAGACCAAAGTGCTTCATCAGCAAGTGCAAGCTAACCCTTTGGTGATGCCATCTATCCAGCTTGGCGGGACAATACTGGAAAATGTCAATCATTTTCTCTATCTTGGCAGCTATCTTTCTGTTACAGCTAACATCGACAGTGAAATCCAGCATCGTTTGAGCTCCGCAAGTGCCGCATTTTCTCGAATGAAACATAGAGTGTTCGAGGATCGGGATATTTGTAAGAAGACCAAAACACTGGTTTATGAAGCCATTGTATTACCAACTTTATTGTATGTCTGCGAAACATGGACTATCTATAAACGTCACTTCCACCTCCTTGAAAGCATCAACGTTGCCTCCGGAAAATCCTGCGAATTACTTGGGAAGATAGGCGAACAAATGTCAGTGTACTGGAAGAAGCAAAGACTACTAGCATTGAAAAAATGATCCTTCAACGCCAACTTCAGTGGAGCGGTCATGTTGTTCGAATGCCTGACTGCCGTCTCCCAAAGCAGTTACTTTACTCCCAACTCAAGGATGGAAAGCGGAATATCGGTGGTCAATATAAGAGGTTTAAAGATGTTCATAAGGCTAATCTAAAAAAATGCAATATAAACATCAAAAACTGGGAAGCTCTGGCCCATGAACGATCTAAATGGAGGTTGGCCTTTCACAAAGGTTCCATGGACTTTGAAGAAGCCCGAGTGCAAGGTGAAAGGAAGAAACGTGCTAAGCGAAAAGCACGTCAAATGAATCCTTTACAGGACCATCTTCTATCTGGTAACCTGTGTCCTCACTGTGGGAAGCTGTGTGGATCTAGAATTGGCCTCCACAGTCACTTACGGACCCATCGCTAGAGTCTACACAATCTTCTTTAGAATTTCCTCCTTTTATCCCGGAAGACAATCTTACTTGGTCACGAGTGATCGCCTGATGATGAGTTGTAATGTACTTATTATCATGCTTTAGAGTGTTCAAATAACTTCACATACCGTACATTATCTCAGTTACTGATATTGCATGAGTTTATGGCAGGGTTGGCCAGCTTCTGTATTCTTGCAGGACAGTTTCTGTATTCTTGTTCAGACAATGGTCCAGGGCTAGAATGGTGTTTTGCCTCATAAACGGAGCTTCTCATGAGCTTCTCATGAATGGTTGGGCACCACTACAGAGATGGCATCATCTAGCAATAAGGGTCTCCCAGTTATGGAACACACATGCTCAAATGCAGTATTACATACAAATATGTACATTTACACATTGCAAGCACATTACATACAAAATAAAAACCAGATGTCAGTTCCCTGGGATGGCAGACTCTGGCCTCATCCATCGGCCAGAGAACCAAGTTATTCAGTTATTGAGGCCCGAGGATGCGGACAAGGTGCTTGGCTAAGTCTGGTCGACCACCTGTGTGCTTGACCCTTGCCCGTCATGGCTTATATTACATCAAATAAGGAGGGAATAGCCGGCTGGGTCCAGGAGGTTGTAAATGCCTCCTTGAGAGAGGGAGTGGTGCCGGCCTTTTTTAAAGAGGCGGTGATTAGGCCACTTCTTAAAAAGCCTAACCTGGACCCGGATGATGTTAATAACTACAGGCCGGTAGCTAATATCCCATTCCTGGACAAGGTGCTTGAGCGGGTGGTTGCTGGCCAACTCCAGGCACTCGGATGAAACGGACTATCTAGATCCATTTCAATCTGGATTCAGGCCTGGTTTTGGAATGGAAACTGCCTCGGTCACCCTGTGGGATGACCTCTGCCGGGGGAGTGCAACCCTGTTGATTCTCTTGGACCTCTCAGCGGCTTCGATACCATCGGCCATGGTATCCTTCTGGACAGGTTGTCTGGGTTGGGAGTTGGAGGCACTGCGCTCCAGTGGTTCCGATCCTACTTGGGTGGCCGATTCCAGAAGGTGGTGCTGGGGGATTACTGCTCTGTCTCTTGGCAGTTATGCCATGGGGTGCCACAGGGCTCTATTTTATCCCCTATGCTGTTTAACATCTACATGAAACCACTGGGAGAGGTTATCCAGAGGTGTGGGCTGAAGTGTCATCAATATGCAGATTGGCCCCAGCTCTATCTCTCCTTTTCATCAAATTCAGGTGAGGCAGTGGTTATTCTGAATCAGTGCCTGGACACAGTAATGGACTGGATGAGGGCTAATAAACTGAGACTCAATCCAGATAAGACGGAGGTACTGTTAGTGGGTGGTTCGTCTGCTGCCCGGCTAAGTGATATTCAACCAGTTCTGGATGGGGTTGCACTCCCCCTGAAGGATCAGGTTCGTAGTTTGGGGGTGCTCTTGGATCCACAACTGTCACTCAAGGCACAGGTGAACTCGGTGGCACGGAGCACCTTTTATCAGCTTAGGCCAGGGGTCTGCAACCTTTAAGACAAAAAGAGCCACTTGGACCCGTTTCCGAAGAAAAAAAAAACTGGGAGCCGCAAAACCATTGTGACATTTAAAACAAATATAACACTGCATATATTGTTTCTTACCTTAATGCTATATATACAAAATAATATATACAAAATATTTGCAAAATAATCTGCCCCCCTCACATAAAGTAATAATGCCCCATCCTGTGCCCCACATATAAAATGTAATAATTTCCCCTACCTATGCACCCAACATAATCCACCAGCGAGAGCTGGTGGATTATGTTGGGTGCATAGGTAGGGGAAATTATCAGCTGATGGATGATGGGGGTGTTGCTGGTGGATGAAGGGATGCCACCAGCAACATCCCCCCCCCAAGCAGTAGCATCCCGTCATCAGCACCATCCAGCAGTAGCACCCTCATCATCCACCAGAAACACCCTCCATGTGGTAATAGCACCCCTCATCATCCATCAGCAGGATTTGCTGGTGGATGATGGGGGTGCTACTGCTGGGGGGGAGGGTGTTGCTGGTGGATGATGAGGGTGCTACTCAGGCCTGTCTTTAATGTGGGGCAAAAGGGGCAGCTGCAACAGCTGGAGGCACCCTGATTGGGTGGCAGCTGGAGGCACCCTCCCATCCCCGCAGCGATATTGTAATTTGTGTTTATTCTTCTTTATAACCTGTTTGGATTGTTTTTAAGAAATGCAGGGTTAAAAAAGCAGTTAATAAATAAATAAATGTATGGAGATATTATTTTGTTCTCTTGTCATTAGTGTTCCAATAATTTGTACATGAATCTTTTCCCCCTTGTTTTCTGATAACTATTACTGCTTTCACGCAGGCCTACCTGCCTCCTCGCCTGCTTGTGCTCTCCGCGGCGAGCCGGCCGCATTGGTCCCTCGACACGCTGGACCCCGCGCTATGTTTTTGGCGGGGGGGGGAACTTTGGGGCGTGCAGGAGCCCTCCTCTCTTCTGCCGCTCACCCGCTCGCGTCCCTGCTGCCCGGGGGGGGGGGGTGCTGCTGCCGCGCCAAAGTTCCCCCGCCCCGCCAAAGTTCCCCCGCCAAAATCATAGCGCGGGGGTCCAGCGCGCCGAAGCAGCTGGATGTGACGCGGCGGCGGCGGCTTCAGCGGCTCCGGCATTGATTCCAGCGGCGGCGGCAGCTGGAGCGGCGCGGAGAACGCTCCGCGCCGCTCAGAAGAGCGAAATCGGGCTGCCCCCGCCAACAGAATCAGGCCATATGTGAGGCGGCGGCAAAGTTTTTTGCGGAGCAGGCAGCCTTGTCCTGCTCTCCTCTCTTCCGCTGCCTGCCTGCTCGTGTCCCTGCTGCCGGGGGGGGGGGGGTGCCTCCGCCGCGCCAAAGTTCCCCCGCCCCGCCAAAGTTCCCCCACCAAAATCATAGCGCGGGGGTCCAGCGCGCTGAAGCAGCTGGGTGTGACGCGGCGGCGGCGGCTTCAACGGCTCCGGCATTGACTCCAGCGGCGGCGGCGGCGGCAGCTAGAGCGGCACGGAGAACGCTCCGCGCCGCTCAGAAGAGCGAAATCGGGCTGCCCCCGCCAACAGAATCAGGCCATATGTGAGGCGGTGGCAAAGTTTTTTGCGGAGCAGGCAGCCTTGTCCTGCTCTCCTCTCTTCCGCTGCCTGCCTGCTCGTGTCCCTGCTGCCGGGGGGGGGGGTGCCGCCGCCGCGCCAACATTTTTGCGACAAAGCGGAGCCGCGGCAAAGGTTTGAAAGAGCCGCATGCGGCTCCGGAGCCGCGGGTTGCAGACCCCTGGCTTAGGCTGATATACCAACGACGTCCTTATCTGGGCAGAGATAGCCTAGCTACAGTTATCCATGCTCTGGTAACCTCTCATTTGGATTACTGCAATGCGTTATACGTGGGGCTGCCTTTGAAAACAGTCCAGAAACTTCAGCTGGTCCAAAATAGGGTAGCAAGATTGTTAACGGGGGGTGGCCGACGAGAACATATTATGCCAGTGCTTTCTCATCTGCACTGGCTGCCAGTCTGTTTCCAGACCTGATTCAAAGTGCTGGTGCTAACATTTAAATCCCTAAATGGCTTGGGGCCAGGGTATCTGAAGGATCATCTCCTCCCATATGTACCTGCCCGGACACTAAGATCTGCATCAGCGGTCCTTCTCCGGGAGCCCCTGCCAAAGGAAGTGAGGCAGGTGGCTACCAGGAGGAGGGCCTTTTCTGCTGTGGCACCCCAGTTATGGAATGAGCTCCCCAAAGAGGTTCGCCTGGCGCCTACTTTGTATTCTTTCCGGCTCCAGGTGAAGACCTTTCTGTTCTCCCAGGCATTTTAATCATCTTAATCATTTTAATCTTGTAATTGTTTTCAATTCCGTTATTGTAACTGCTGCTGGTAGCTCTGCTGTTTGTTTTTAATCTGTGGTTTTAAATTTTATATTTTATATTGTATTTTATGATTTTAACTGTTGTAAACCGCCCAGAGAGCTTCGGCTATTGGGTGGTATAAAAATGTATTGAATAAATAAATAAATCAAGGGCCACTGGGAGGCTGAACCCCATGCTAACTAAGAACTGGTGCCTGCGTTTTGCATTCTTCCTCCTCCCTCCCAATCTCTTTTCCTTTTGTGTCATGTCTTTTAGATTGTGAGCCTGAGGGCAGGGACTGTCTTAATATTAATCTTTGTAAGCCACTCTGTCAGCCTTTTCTGACTGAAGAGCAGGGTATAAATTCAATCAATCAATCAATCAATCAATCAAGTCTCATTAAAGTAGAGAACCTCACTTTCTTACATGAAGATAGTTTTCTTTTCCATATGAATGAAACACTGGGGAAACATTTTGCAATGCAATAATACAAATTTTGTAGGGCCAGACAAGGCCAGACAAAAGTGCCCCAGAGACTGAATCTGTCCACAAGTCATGAACTGGACACCACTAGTTCATGGGATGGCTCCCATGTACAGAATTGTATTTAGAAGCCATGGGAGCATTCCCTTACTTAGATCTCCTAGTGCTCCATGGCAGTTCCTGCAGTCATAGGATTGCACAGACAAAATGGAAGGGGATGGGAATCTTGATGCAAGGGGGAAAATCTTATTGTGAGTAGAAAGCCTTTGGATCTTCCCTTCCCTACCTTAAAAAAATACCCCTGGGCACTTCCAGAAATTGGGGGGGGGGGAATCTAGTCAATTTCACTTCCAGTAGCAAAAGTTATCTGTTATCCCTTAGAACAGTGGTTCCCAACCTTGGATCCACAGATGTTGCTGGACTACAGCTCCCAGAATCCCTTGCCATTAGCCATGCTGGCTGGGTATGCTGGGAGCTGTAGGCCAGCAACATCTGGGGACCCAAGGTTGGAGAGCCCTGTATTAAAGTGTGGAACATTCTTTCAGGGTAGGGCACTATTACCAGGGAACAGGGGAGCATCTACATGAGTGCCCCTCTTCTGCCACAGAAAAGTGCTTACTTAGGTAATACTGTTTTTAAAAAGAAAAACTCCCCTACTTAAAAATGGTACAGGCTTTAGGAGGCTATTTCCCTCATAATCAGAATACAGGTTTTACCGAATGGGGGCTCCTGAGCTTTGCATATCCATGTATGCAACATTTCCTGACTGTTAGAGCAATAAGATAATGGAACCAACCAATTACCTAGGGAGGTGGTGGGCTCTCCCACTCTGGAGGCATTCAAGGTGAAGCTGGACCGCCATCTGTCAGGGATGCTGTGACTTGGATTCCTGCACTGAGCAGGGGGTTGGACTTGTAGTTGTAGGCCCCTTCCATCTCTACTTTTCTATGATTCTATGTTGTGCACTCCAATTATAACAACATAAATTCCATAATATCAGATTTATTCAGTAATCTTGAATCCTGATTGGGGGAAAAAGCAAAGGCCATTAACCTAAAGAAAAGATACATTAATTTAAATGATTTGTTTTACATTATAATAGAGAAAATAAGAGCAAAGGTATGTCAGGAGAGATGCAAGCGTAGGAGGAGTGCAGTCATGCTGGGAGAGGGAATGTATTCCATTGCTGGGAAAACACCTACTCACCCAAAGGGAAGACCTTTTATTTTATTTTACTTTATTTCTATTACAACAATAAAGAAAATGATAATAAAACAAGCAGTGTAAAATAACAAGATAGAAGATAAAACAAAATTCAGCAAATGAAATGGTATACTAATTAATAAAGTGCTGTTTCCACTATTTATAATCATCCATGATTAAAGGGGCTACAATCCTATGTACACTTACTTGGAAGACAGTTCGACAGAAGTAAACTGAGTTACTTTCAAGTAAACATGTGTTGGATTGTATCGCAAACTCATGAATAATTGTTGTATTATGAACCAACCTGGCATTCAAAAGCAACACTACAAGACTCAACAGCAAGTTGGCATGAGAATCAAGAGCACTGTGGCTGGAAGAAGGACCTTTTTACATCCCCGAAGCCAAAAACACAGGGGAAAATCATAATTCTCTCTGTGTACACACACACACACACACACACACACTGTTTGTGGATAGGCTAAATGCTGAGACAAGGAATGAGACAACTAGAAGAAAAATGTGCTAATATAATGAGGGTGAGGATGAGGCCTAAGCTGATTTCCATGGGGACCTCTATTGTGACTTTCCCAAAGCTTATGTATAGGGCTTTCCCCACATTATTTCAGAGTTTGCTGTTTGCTGACCAAAGGTCACAAGGGCTAGAGTCCAAGCCAGGGCAAGAATGCAGTGGGGTGGGAGACAGCAAGGGCAGTCTGAGTCTGGTTAGCTTTCTTTGCCCAGGGTTAGTTTCTTTGCCAGTGGAGGAAATCAAATATTTGGTCAGCTGTCTCTGGAGAACAGGGACAGAAGATGGACTAGATTGGACAGTCACAAGAGGGACCAGGTACAGGCTCAACCAGGGACCACCAGTTAGACACGATAAAACTAGACAGACAAGTTTCCATCAGGCAAAGGTTGAAAAATTAAGTAGTGAGTGGATTCAGGTAAGGAATAAGCGTAGCAAGGTAGGTAAGAAGTGATGTTTGAGATCTGACCTATGCATTAAGAATAATCACATGAAATGGTCTAGGTGGAGGAACTTCATGTTCCCCCATGTAAAAACTCCCTATATGTAGAAAAATAGCACATAAGGGAGAAGGCTATGCAAGAACTCATCTTCATGGTGGCTTTATTTACTAAGTACAGGGAGTTTCCTCAGGGGAGAGAATTAAAACAGTGGTTCAGTCCCAAGAGGGCTGTGACCAACTGGATAATGAGGGTTGTAGTTCGGAACATCTGGAGAGGACCAGGTTGGGGAAGGCTGGTCTGGGCTTAATAATGTTGCTCAGCTTGTATAGCTCAAGAATGGCTATTAGTGAACACACACACACCTGTATTCAAGCAAATTTGTGAGGCTAGGGAAGGTAAGGGGTGCAATTTAGGTAAGCAATGAAATTACATCGTTTGGCACTTGGAGTCTGGCCAGGACACTAGAGGCAACACCTGTACTCTTGCGAAACCTGGCATGGGAAAATAAGCAACTAATGGAGGGAAAACCAAGCCCTAACCCTTTCCTCCACATTAACGTTCCAAGTATTGAAAATGACTTGTTATGCTAGATCTGCAACTTCAATCTCAATATTTTGAATTCTATCATTTTGAACCTGACAGGCAGGCAGGAGTAGAGGTGGGTGGGTACACAGGTGATAGGACTGATTCAGTGATCATGAGACAAATCGAGAAATAGCTCCTTGGTATTGCTTGCCAATAAAAATGCTCTGAGAATCCAAGCCAGAATTAGTTGCTTAACAGTTTCTGTTTACCGTACATAGAAGCAAATAGACTGTTCAACTTTGTTAGAGGTGGTGGGCAAAAGTTATTGATTTAAAGGCAAGCTACATGACTGGCAAAATTGCATGATGCAGTTCTTGATGGACTGCACTACTTCACAATGCAGGTGGGGAAGCCAATGTTTGAATACTCTCCAATATTAGTATTGCAAGGTTAGTTGAGAAGCCTTTTCTCTGAAGATCAAAGATGAAGTAGAATTCTGTGATTCTTCTACTAGATTTAAAAAAAAAATAAAAAAAAATCCAAAGCAGCCTTGGGCAGCCTACACTTGAGGATGTGAGGGGAGAGTCTCCTTAACCTTTTCCTCTCTGGTCCTTTTCTAGGTCAAAATTACCCTCCCCAAGCTGTTTTTCCCC
Source organism: Shinisaurus crocodilurus (assembly GCA_021292165.1). Classification (NCBI taxonomy): domain Eukaryota; kingdom Metazoa; phylum Chordata; class Lepidosauria; order Squamata; family Shinisauridae; genus Shinisaurus; species Shinisaurus crocodilurus. The sequence continues at coordinate 113,547,799 of CM037876.1, read as the reverse complement.
TTAGGAGTGGGAATCTGTAATTGGGGGAAATTTTCAACTGAAAATGGTAGGAGGAAAGGGTTAAACAGCTGCCTATCCTTCTGCTCAAACCTGTTTCTGTTGTTGTTGTTGTTGCCTTGTTTTGTTTTAAACTGTGCTGGAAAGAATCACAGACTCTACTTAAAATGTGTAGTTTGAGCATCATATGCTACATTTCTAATTGTGTGAAGTTTTTCCTCCAAATTGCTCAGGGTGGTATACACAAGGTTTTCATCTGATATCTTCACAGTGTCTGAAGAAGGTTAGGATGAGATAGTGACTTGCTCCAGGCCACACAAACACCTTCATAACTGACAGGGATATGAACCCCACTATTCCCAGTCTGTCTAAAATTCCATACATTCCATCCTCTGTACCACACTTCTCCAGATCTGCTGTGGCCCTAATTGCTACCTTTGCTGTTAAATGTTGGGTTACTACAGCATGACTAGCAACAAAGGAATAATTTACTACTGCAACTCTGGCCAAGGATACTTTATCTTTGCAGAATGCAATTTTATTTATTTATTTATTTATTATATTTGTTGCAATCCTACAGTCCCTGGGAGGGCATCCTAGGGGCCATAGGAAATGTTGACTCTCCCCCTTCTGGGGGTGGGAGCAGAGAGAAAGAGAGAGGACCCCCTTGGAGAGGGAGATCTGACCCCAGAATCCCCCTCCTAGCTGTCTCAGATACCTCTGAGGCTGGATCTTTTCTGACGTATGAACTCCAATACTGGAAGGAAGGGAAAGGAGGCATGGGGGGGGGGGTGCTGGAGAAGATCCACAGCCCTCGCCCTCCCAGTCCCCAACTATGTCCCCAAAAGCTGGTGTAGATTCATTCCCTCCCATTGGTTCAATGGAAGGGACATTATTTCCCTTCCATTTGGAGGGAAGAGAAGAACAAAAATGTCACTCCTCTCTCATTTCCACCCTCCTGATATTCATCAGAGCTTCTGGATTCTGGATTCATCAGAGCTTCTGACATTGGAGCTCTCTCTGCCCCTAACAGTAGGATTACTGTGTTAGTGATATGCATGAGGCAAATTAAAGACTGGCCTGAAAGGGGTCTACATGATGCTGTAATGGCAATCAGAGGAAATTATTTTGCCCACAGAAACAAAGGTATCCGATTCTGAACAAGGGCAACAGATGGTCATCCTTGAAACAATACAGTCCTTTGGAAAGCACTGTCTAGGTTCTCATAAATAGCTTGCCTCCATCCAAGAATACTTAGGCCTAATGCTCAGAAACACCAGATGAGGCAGTAAGCGTGTGTCTGGACTGTACCACTACGTACAGGTGTGTGTGTGTGCTCACATGACAGATGCTCCCCCATTAAAAAAAACACATGCAGACAAAAAAAAAAAAGTAGCATGCCAAGGACATGCTAACAGCGAAGTTAAAACCCTTCAATCTGGCATCTAGTTTTCTGGCAGAAAGTGTTTTTTTGTTAGTTTGTAACAGTAAGGAGGAGTGTTCAATAATGTGTCCCCCAACCTGCAATCTATAGGGTAATGTCCAGTCACAGGTTAACCACTTCATGCACTGCTTGTGAGAACTGGACCTTGGTCATGTGATGTTCCTAAGGATATGTAGTCCGCAGGCAGGCAGCATCCTCTCAAGCCTTTTCCAAATGTGGTGCTGCCTTTGTTCCAGCCAGACAAGCCCAGCCAGGGCTTTTTTGTTGCTCAGCAGACTTCCTGCTTCCAGGGAGGTAACTTTGTCTACCAGGGGGCCCCTGGATGTCTGCCACAGGACTCCTGCCACAGATGATGAAGGACCGCTTTTTAGGGTGCTCAGTCAGTTCATGCAGAGTACTGATCTGGCTTGTGGAGGTTCAACAGCACTTTGCAGGAATGAGTGTACTCCCTGGAATACCCCCAACACAGTGCTCTTGAGGTTGTGCATTGCAGAGCACGGGCAGGAGCTGTGTGCAAGCTGGGTTTCAGGGATGCTGGACTTACAGCTGAGACAAAGCATTAGTGGTGAGAGTGTTGGACTGGGACCTGGGAGATCCAGGTTTGAGTCCCCGCTCAGCCATGAAGCTCACTGAGTGACTTTGGGCCAGTCACTGACTCTCAGCCTAACCTACCTCACAGGGTTGTTGTGAGGATAAAATGGAGAGGAGGAGGAGGAGGATTATGTAAGCCACCTTGGGTTCCTTGCAGGAAAAAAGGCGGGGTATAAATATAATAAATAAATAAACAAATACATTTTCTTTGGCAAAGGGGGCAGGATGGTTGAAAGGATTTTTCTTACCTGTTTCTATATTCCAGAAATGTTCCTGGGCCAGAGGCCTTAGCCGTACTGGGACAACTGGTGATGGCAGCTGCATTTTTAAATATGGGGTGTGTGCGCGTGTGTCTCTTCTATTCTTAATTTGGCTGATGGCTTGCTCCCTTCTGCCCTTGGAGCCCGGATCCTGTTATTATCACCTGAGATATGAGCCCTGCTCTAGGGAATGCTGACCCTCATATACCCACATACTGAGGATCAGACTATATGTTATTTTAAGCGAGTCTTTGAATCCCATGCTTGGCATATCCCATGACTCCTCACCCCCCCCCCGCACGCACCAAAAAAAGCAGCTGTAGCCCTACCCCCATTCTGAATTGGAATCATGGTATGGAGCAGTGTTCTCCAAGCTTGGATCCCCAGATGTTTTTGACCTACAACTCCCAGCATGCTCCAACCACTGGGGACCCAAGCTTGGAGAACACTGGTATGGAGGACCAATTCTTTCTCCTGCACGATTTTCCTGATGAAATTTCCTTCTGCATTTGCCTACAAAGTTCCTATTTGCTGCTATTCACCATTTCAGGGTAGATGATTTTCAATTGGAAAATGGTGCAGGCAAGGCTTAAACATCCTCCCAAACACTTTGGCCCCACTCCATAGCAGGGCTGGGGCTGGAGCTGCTTTCGGTGTTGTTGTTTTTTAAGACATGGGGAACCCCAATCATGGGATTCAAAGATGTATTTAGGGTGCAATCCTATACATGTTTAGACAGAACAAAGTCCTACAACTCCCAGGATTCCCCAGCGAACATGCATAGGATACTCTTGAAGTATTTACTTTAAATAATGTGCTGTTTGATTCTAGGGAGCCAGGTTACTGGGGTCAGTGCTAGTGCACCATATCATAAATGGCCATGTGGGAAACTGCCATCCATGTGCATGCTTCTTCCATAACTATCAGGCCAAGGAGTGTCAGCAGAGCAATTTGGCAGTGGCAAGGATTGTTCTGACACCCAGTTTCCTCCTGTGAAGCTCCACCACCCTGCTCTAGAATCCAAGCACAGGTTCAACACACCTCTGCCAGCACCAGCCACAGGAGCAATGAGAAACCATTTGATATTCGCTGTTCTCCTATCGGCTTGTGCCAGACTCCACTCCCTGGCCCTACGCAGGTACCAGAATGTCTGAAATCAAAAGTTGGCATTGGGAGCAAGAAAGCAGGGTTGCCAAGCCATCGTAGGCTAGGCACAGCAGGAAGGGAGGCTTCTGATGGGGAAAGCCATACAGGAAGCTGGTTAGGTTTTTGCTCACCCTTTATCATACAGACCCATGGACAGTCATCCCAGACGCTTTCTGAAATTTGCTGCAATATGCACTGGATTTTTGTAAACCAAAGTTGTTTCCTACGATTAATAGAAACCCAGAGTTCCTTGTTTTACTTCCTCTACTGACCACAAGTCATGTAGCAAGAAGGCCCCCTTTGACTCCTGGCTTGTGTGCATGATTTTGGGCAGGATGCAAATGCCTCTTTGAAAGAGAGACTTTTGGGGGACTTTTTTTTTTTTTTTTTTGGATAGGCTACAGATGTGTAGGGAGTTATCCTAGCTACTGAGGGGAATGCACATGCATGTGTGTTAATCTTTATTCTTCCCTTTGCCCCAGCCAGACCTCTCAATTTTAAATTGCCTCAATGACTTACATTTTAGTTTACTATTATTGTGCATTATTGGGGAAGCAAGAAAGCAAATGAACTGAGATAAAGTTACTTCAGTCTGTAAAATCTCTCATCTCACATCCCTCTTCCATGTTCACTTCATGGCAAGCTGTCATGCCCCTGTCCATGGGCAAAGCGTTATAGTTGTAAGTATGTGAGGGGAGGGGGGAGTGTGAGAGGAGGATGGTGACGCAGAGGCCTTGGGCCAGGAGAGCGAAGGAGTGGCGAGACTGGAAGACATCAGCCCAGCAGGTGGAGAGGAGGAACCAGAGGACATCAGCCCAGCAGGTAGTAAGGGGCATTGAAGAGCAAAGAAGCAGCAGCCGGATGGCGTGACCTAAATGGACTTTACGAAAGACTTTAGGACACTGTGAACCTGGCATTAGAAATAATGCTTGGTTCTCCGTTAGTGTTTTTTGGGCGGGAGTATGTCATGCCCCTGCCCATGGGAAAGCTGTAAGTATGTGAGGGGAGGAGGGAGTGTGAGAGGAGTGTGGAATGTTGAGATGTCTGCTGATTGGCTGAGAGTGAGAAGAGGGGGTGACGCCTGTGAGATATAAACAGTGGGCGGTGCTGTTCAGGGAGGAGAGAGGGGGAGAGAGAAGAGGGAGGGGAGACTGAAGAGGGAGGAGAGAGGGGGGGTTTGTGGGAGAGTCTGAAGGGGTTCTGAAGAGAGAAGGAGGAGTCTGAAGGGAGGAGAGAGAGAGAGAGAGAGAGAGAGAGAGAGAGTTTTCAACGTTTAGAATCTATTAACATCATCCATTTCCCTACCCTTAATTGTAATCAAATAAACTTGTGTCCTTTTTAAAACATAAAAGGAGTGGTCTGAATAAGTTACCCTGAAGGGGTTGGTGGCAGCAGAGGAGCAAAGAGAGTGTTGATTTTAGAAGCGCTTGCAGAGGTGGTGGGCTGGACAAGGTGGAGGTGGAGGGGGCCCTGACACAGGCCAGTAGTCCACTGCCACAAGCACCACAGAACAACAGGGAGACTGTGCGATTTATCAGAATGTGTGTACTGTACAGGCCATGCTTTTTCATGGCTTTGTTGCTTTACTGGAGTAATTCCTGTGATAAGCTTCAGGCAGTTGAATCTCTAAGGGTGAAGACAGCTGTAACATTTAGGGTGGTAAGGCTGGTTGAGAGATGCTTCTTACGTCTTTGATGAACACATACATTACCCCCCTTTCCAGGGTTCAGCTCTAAAGAAACCAGCAGCAGAAGCCAGCTGTGGGCAGTTGAAAATTAAAGATGTTTGGAGCTGGTTTGAATGCATAGTGTGGACATGTCACTAATTTCTTTTGTCTCTGGCTAAACAGGTCTGACAGATTTTAGAGTCACTACAAAACCCAGCAAACCTCTTTGATCAGAGATGAGAGTAGAACAAAATGATCATGTATACCATAGGAAACAATACCTGCTCAAGCTGTATATTTTTAAACACAATAATGCAAAACAACACCTCAAGTCTCCAATATTGTCCTCTCATAAGGAAGTTGGTCATGTGAAAAACTTGCCTGATGCTTCCTACCACTCAGGGAAGCGTGGATATATACACAAACTAAATGTTGCAGTCTCTTCCATGCACACATTCTTGTGAATTGCAAGAACTACTGAGAGAGTGAGAGGATCAGGGATGCTACTCTTGAACTTCTAGCTCTCCTGCTCAAAGGGTATAAAAAAAGAGAGCCAGTGTAGGCGTAGTGCTGGGAGTGTTGGACTAGGACTTGGGAGATCCAGGTTTGAGTCCCCCCTCAGCCATGAAACTCACTGGGTGACTTTGGGCCAGTCACTGACTCTCAGCCTAACCTACCTCACAGGGTTGTTGTGAGGATAAAATGGAGAGGAGGAGAATTATGTAAGCCGCCTTGGGTTCCTTGCAGGAAAAAAGGTGGGGTATAAATATAATAAATAAATAAATTACAAGTTTTACACTTGTTTAATAGTCATAGCTTCCTCCCTACCCCCCCAGAAACACACACAAATCAATGAAATTGTGATCTGGTGAGGTGAGGAGGCACAGAGACTTCTCTGATAGAAATCCCTAGCCCTGTTCACAAAGCTTTCCATGGGAGAGGACTGACTATTAAGCCAGTGTGTCTCTGGTGTAGATATGTCCTCAGAGGCCTAAGAGAATGTCAACAAAAGTTTGAAAAGAAAGTTGAGTGTAAAAATAACTAATTTTGCTTTTTCCACAAATCTCTACTTTCACTGCCATGATTCTTTCAGGTCTGGGTTCTTTCCCCGTAATTGGTTTGGACAGCAGATCCCCTTGAGTGGTTGAGCTTTGAGAAGCCACAAGGATCAGTAGCAAAAAACTGATGAGTAATGTAGCAAGTTCTAGGCAACACCAGGCCTTATTTACTAGAAAGGTAGGTCTAGTAAACATGTCAGTTCCACCCATCACAAGCTGAGTCTCTCTGATTCTGCTTCTAAAGATGCCAGATCCTTTCCCTGTTATTCAGGGCTCCCATGTCTCTTAAGGTCAGACCCTGAGACTCAGGGAGTGGAGCCTCGTGACAATTAGTGAATTTTTAAGAGAGCTCAAGACTCTCCTATCTCATCTGCAGTGCAAGATTATTTCCCTGTTTCCCATGTGTTTTGAAAATACATTTATTATGCCTGCATTATGGCAGGATAAAAAATATGTGTATTTACTCACATCCCTATATCTCACCCCAAGGATCACTGACTGAGCACCTTTCCCCGAATTATGGTAGGAACCTAAGTGTTCTGTGAACGGGTACCTGGAGGAAGGAGGCATTTCTAAGGAAAAGTCAGCAGAGAATTGACATTGAGGGCAACTGCTATCTCGAATTAAATTGTACTACCAGTTGCACAATGATTCCCAAAGTTTATGTGATCCAGACTTCAGTTTCCTGTGGCATCATTTTGGAAATGTTGCAGCAGCAAATATTACACTGCACCTGCTCGTTTCCACCTGCTATCTCCTGCACTCATTTACTCTGCAATGACCTGTCCTGCACTGATTTAAAAAGCAAAGAGAGAATGTTTTTTCTTTTGGCAAGATGTACTAAGAAATATATTTCTCATACTGTTCAACAATTCAAACTGAACCTCACCTGTTGCTGCAGTCTGCAAAATGGCAGGCTGTGCACTACATGATGCACTGGTGTTCGTGAGTATGCATTTATATAAACATGTACATGAGTGACAGGTTGCATCCTTAGATATCTAACTTCTAGGCAACAGAGGAAGAGGGCTAAAACTTTTAAAATAGCAAGCACTCTCACCACTCCCCAAATTTCCCCATTAGGCAAAATAGAGACCAGTCAATTAGAAGGCGTCTACCAACATCAGAAACCCAAATTCACCTCGACATTCTGTGATATTTCTAGCTCAGTTGCTTCACTCTTACTGTTTTACCCTGGTCAAAAGCGCCTTATTATTATTATTATTATTTTTTACCTTTCTGTTGGTATATCCTGGCCATGCATTTATGTATGTGTGTGTGTGTAGGCTTGTATAACTATTGGACAGAAAGATAAAAGGATGGTTGGTTGGATGGATAAATAGATAGACAGATAGATTAGGGGTAATGTGAGTTGAACATTATTGAGTTGATGTGAGTTGATGTGCATTATTACACCTCACGGAGGACATGCACATAATCTGTCCATAAAGAAGGAATTGTGCACAGCCTCCTCCATGCTGCTGGCTGTTCCCTGATAATCTGCTCAGGGGTGGATGCAGAGAGAGGCCAGATTCAACCTGCACCTCCCCTTGCAATCCTGATGAAAAATCCTCAATCCTTGGAATTTCAGAGGAGGGAAGGGCTAAACCTCCCCATATGTTGCTCAGCTGATTGGCAGGGAACAGCTGAGCAACAGGGAAAAGGGGGGTGGGCTATAGATCAATTTAGATTGTATCTGCATAAAATTAGATAGTGGGCTGCATGTGACTTATGGGCAACAGGTTGCCCACCTCTGAGCTAGACACAGAAACCAAGGGCATGTTTCTTGGAGAATATGCATATTGCCCAGAGAATGTACAAAAATGTGTTGAGATATGCATGTTCCCCAAGGCCTGTTGGAGATAATGCATATTGACCAGAAAAATATACAAGATGTTGTCTTTTTCATAGATTTCATAGATCATAGAGTTGGAAGGAGCCTACAAGGCTATCGAGTCCAATCCTCTGCTCAATGCAGGAAACTAGAGGAGGGGTCTCCCATCCAAGTAATAACCAGGCCTGACCCTGCTTAGCTTTCCACGCTCAGACAAGCTGAGCCAGGGTGAGCCACAGGCCTCTGTTGACATATTCACATTCCCCAAGGCCTGTGGGAGAGCAGGTATATTGACTGGGAAATGTGCACAGTTCCATCTTCATGGACAGATTATGTGTACATTCTCAGTAAGCTGTGGTGAATGTGCACAATGTCTGGTTGATATGTACATTAGTCATTCAACTCACATTGCCCCTAACAGACACACACACACCCTTATGTAAAAACAGATTCTGTAACTGTGATCTCTTTTTTAATTAACAATTTTATTGGACATTTTTGTTTTATTAACAGTTTTACAAATCTCCGTTGAACTGACAGTTGTTATGAAGCACCTTTTACAATCAATCATTCCTTGTTTCCCCAATCCCCCGAGAAGATGGCGATCCGTAGCAAAGTAAATAATTTAACCAAGCAGAGTTTCTTAATCTTGCAAACTCAATAACAAAGAGAAAAAGCATATATATCTATATATCTTCTCCTCCTCCAAGCATGCAAGCAACAACAAGAGTGAGGAGATGGAACAGCATCCTCCATTTCCCTTGTGCACTCGCTCTAGCCCAGTGATGGCGAACCTATGGCACGCGTGCCACAGCTGGCACGCAGGGACATCTCTGTGGGCACTCGAGCCATTGGTCAGCCAGATCGCGAAAAGACCGTCCCCTTCTGCATTCAACATCGGATTTCCATAGTAACTCCTCTCTACTCATTCCTCGCTGGCCTCCACGGGCAGGCACACTCCAACATCTCCACACCCAGAAGTGGACTGCGCAGGCACCCAGCCCTCCTTCTAGCAGACAGCTCAGAAGTACAGCGCGCACACGCCCAAAGCCATGCCCTGAGACAGAGCGGGGCGCGATTAGCTAGTGCCCCCTCCTCCTTCCTGCCAAATTTAAGGCACTTTGAAATAAATAAGTTGGTTTTGTGTTGCAGTTTGGGCACTCGGGCTCAAAAAGGTTCGCCATCACTGGCCTAGCCAGTCGTGCAGATTGGGCATAGAGGCAGGGGGCAAGTGATTGGGCAGTGGGGTCTTAGAGAGGAGGGGAGCCCACAGAGAGAGGGGGGCATTGAGGGCACCTTACCCAAGGGCCTCCCAAAACCTGGGCCTGCACTTACCATATTCCAAAAAAGGTTTCCCGTTTATCACAGTTTGATGTAGTATTTTTTTCCTCCATTGCCGGATGCTCAGCCATCTGAGTTAGGCAGTTAGGCATGCATCGATTCTGAAGTCATAATGTGTAACTTAAACCACCCATTTAAACACCAGTCGTTTTGCCAGTGTTGCAACTTTTCCAGTCTAATCTCCTTGCTCTTTGAGGGAGTGGGGGCTGAGGGAAAACCCACATTATATAATTGGTAGGTATTTTAAGATTAGATGTTTGAATGTAAAGTGACTGTAATCTTGTGATCTTGGGACTATGAACTTTTAAAGAAACCCATTTTTAAGAAGTAATCTTAGAAAGAAACCCTTCAGTACAACACACAGTAGCCTCATGTATCTTATCCATAGTGCTTTTTAAATACCAGAGTGTGCTGGGCTTAGTATAAAAGTCAAAGCTATTGATTGGGACATCTTAAACTCCTATAACCACAGTATCTTAGCGCATGTAGAATCTATGTAGATCTTAGAATCTATGCAGAATCTTACAATCTATTAGATCTAATAGGTTGGCTCCCTATAACCTGTACAGTTTATCTTAACAACTTATATGTAATAAATGGAAAGCCAGTAAGCTGCAGCCCTATAAGAAGGTCTAGTTGTTTTGAAGTGTCCCTGGAACAAAGCTTCTATTATGAGTTATACACTTACCAGACAACCATCAAATTCTTTGCTGAAATTCGGAGCTCCACTGACAGCGTCAAAAGGGCTAGCCAGAGAGCAAAGAATTCTTGGCATTGGAACAGCTGTCCCTGGACTGGTACAAAAAAGGCCCTGGCAGTGCAAGGTGGAGCTATCAATAGAATGTCTATCTGTACAGACAACAAATAGGATGCTCAGAATAATAAGAATACTTAGCATTTATATAGGACATTTCAAGACCTGGATCCAAAGGGCTACTTTTGGCATGCCCAAGGAGTTTTGACTCTTCCCTTTGAATAAATTCCAAAAGGGCAGGCATGGTAGTCTGTTGCAGCAGAAACAAAAAAAGGGTCCTGTGGCACCTTAAGCACTAGCACATTTATTGTGGCATAAGCATTTGGGGGACCAGAGTAACAGTTGGCTCCAACTCACAAAAGAATACGCCACAGTAAATGTAGCACATTAGTCTTTCAGTTTCAGGTGCCATGGGACTCTTGGTTGGCTTTTGAAAACAGCTTGTCATATGGCAGAGCCCTGTAGAAGTAAAATTTGTCCAGGCTTTAGTTTAAACAGAAAGGCCTGGAAGTCAGACCTTTTCCTTGACCTTCTGTAGATTACAACCCTGAGGGCAAATCACCCATCTATTGATTTGCCTAACCCTCTTTCCTGCTTATGCTAAAAGTACTGTGAGCCAGTATCACCTTGGGATTATCACCTTGGGAAAGACTATTGATTAGCATGATGGCTGGAAGATGGGCAATACCTGATCTTTTGTTTTTGTTTAAATGTCTCCTTTTGAATTGTCTCTCAGTTTCCTGTACTGACTCAATTGTCACCTGACCTCTACATGATATTATTCAGTATAAATGGAAGTGTCTCCCTTGTGTTCTTGTTGGCATTCCTGACTGTGCTCAGATGCCATCCGTGAATTCACTAATAAACTTTCCTCTCTAAGAACCTCTTAAAAACACAACGCAGTAGATCAATTTTTCCACAACAATCTTGGTGCCGTGACTCGGATCGCTTCAAGGGACTGGACCTGCCTGAAACAGGGAAACAGCACTAAACTCCCAGGCGCCAAAACCCAGGTAAGAGACCTTTTGAAATCTCTTTTGGGTTTTTGGTGTGTGTCCTTCTGTTTCTAGCAGACTATCCTTTCCCTCCAATGCGATCTGAACTTTGAGTCCATGAGGTTTTAGAGACGAAAGAAATTTCCTATAGGATTGTATGCATGTCTGTGAAAGTATGATTGCTAGATTTATGAGCTGTTGACCAGGGCTGGGACTAGGCGAAAGCTGAACCTCGTGCCCCAACAGACAGACCCTTTTCCCTTTTCCCAATTTGCCCAGTACCCATGGTTTTACTGTGTGGAAAAGGCACATCTTCCTAAAAATCTCACGGATGAGTATGTATAAGTTGCTGACCAGGTCTGAGACTTAAGCTGAGTCAAGATGCCCTGAACCTGTTCGTGAGGGGAAACCCAATGATCGGCAGTGTTTCAAAAGCAAGTGGGCTCAGTGGAACCTCGTGACCCAGTGACGTGTGACTGTTCATGAATCTGCTGATCAGGACCAGGACTTAAACCACATACTAAACCAGTATGTAGTGGAACCCTGTGTCCCAGTAGAGCAAGTAAATCCCTTTTCCTGTTTCCAAGACTCATGAGTCCCATTTGAAGTCATAAGACTGACTGAGCCGACAAAAAGGGATTGTGCCGCAGTTGAAAGACTGAGTGAGCCGATCAAGGTGTTGAGCCGCTGTCTGAGACTCAAATGAGGAACATCCCTCAATAAGTTTGCCCTGGATGAGTGTCCTGTATGAGTGTGAGGAATAGGGGGTGCAAGATCAAAGGAGATCCCCCCCAAGGGAATGCTAGCATGTTGTAGGTACACACCTTATGGCCATAGGTAGGTGTGTAAATTTCTCGAGAAATGGAATGTCATGACAAAGGATGATCCTAGTAAACAGTTCCCACTGGGAGGAAAGTTTGACTTGGACAGGATAGTGCACTTAAGGGGAGCGCTCGAGTCATGAGGAAGTAAGGTACCTCAGACTCAATGGGAAAGTAGAAGGTTTTCGCATGATGATGCTGAAACTACCCCAGTGGCCACTCCTTCACCCTAACCCACCTCTGCCTAGCCAGAAAGAGCAGTTAACAGAAGGAACTAGATGCCCAGAAAAATTAAGAACCCAGAAGCAACCACCTTGCCTGGCTCTGTTCCTTCTCAAAGACTGTTAGTCACCCCAAATTATGGGTCAGTCACCCTGGCTCCACTAACTAAGAGGTACCTGCAAGAGATAAGACTCTATGGCTGTCCATGACCCATAGACACCAAGAGATTTAAGGAATATAGTAAAATAATTTCCTAACATGTGAGAAGAACCAGTCAAATTCAAGGAAGAATTTGAGACTGTTAAGACTTGTTCTGCCAACAGTAGTCTTAAGAAAGAAAGAAAGGAAAAAAAAAAAGAAATGGCCAGTAACTGATCCAAAGTTTAATGATCCTGTTAAATTGATAGAGATGCAAATAAAATTACTTGATGCACTTCTATGAGAAATCAGAGTCAAAGCAAAGAAGTTAAATGTTCTACAAATTGAAGGCTTCAGCAATGAAATATTCTAGAGATGCCCTTACTACAGTAGTGAAACCTAAAACTGACTAGATCAAGATTAATACCTGTAAATAAAAGAAGTATTTTTGAGATTTTTGAAAATAATAAGAGATGCCAAGAAAGAATGCCCCTCATACTATCAAGAAAGCATTTGTTGCAGGACTGTTACCTAAAGTAGGAGAGCAGCTGAAGACAGTATGTGTAGGATGGCAAACTGCAAACCTGGCAGATTTAACCAATTATGCCAACCACTGCATGGACATCCTAAATAAGAAGGGGGGGGGGGAAAGAATGTATAAGTTGATTAGCTTGCAAATCCAACAACTAGATCTAAAGAGAGGCAAAAGAAGAAGAAAAAAGTCAGTGAGTGCATCTGTCCCTTTAAAGTAAAACCCCTGCCTGCTTGCCCAGTTGCCACATTCCTAATAGATTAGAAGCCAAACACAAGATCTAAGAATGCCAAGAAGTACTCAAAGAACCCTGTGTTGTGTTAAAGAAAAACAACAACAATAACAAAAACATTTGTGAGTTTTTTGTGCAAAGAGTTCCTGAGCATAAGCAAAGTTTTGGTGCCTTTTGGAGTCTCCACCAGTCCTGTGTTTAGTGAAGAAAGAGAGTGTGCTCCTAACCAAAGCACACACTTCCTCAGATCTGAACTAGAGGCGAGAAGTCCCAAAATGAAAAGAAAAATGATTTGTTATAGCCGCTAGCAAAATTAAATAAAATATTTTTTAAAATGGCAGCAACACTCATGAGTGTTTGTGGCTGCATTCAAGTTTTGCCTTTAAGTTTTAGTGCCCAGTTTTGTTAGAGTGGGCTTTCCTGAATTTCACCCCTCCCCTCTTTAACATAATCCATGCTTAGTTGGTTTTTTGCCAAAGGCAAACCAACAAGGTATTGACTCAGAAAAAAAAATTGATGCTTAAAAGGATTGATCAAGAGAGAGAAAAGGTAAAAGAAGCTTTAGATGCTGAATATAACAGTTACAAGTGTTAGTTGTGCTATAAAAGCACAAAATGGGGGAATGTAGAAGTAAAATTTGTCCAGGCTTTAGTTTAAACAGAAAGGCCTGGAAGTCAGACCTTTTCCTTGACCTTCTGTAGATTACAACCCTGAGGGCAAATCACCCATCTATTGATTTGCCTAACCCTCTTTCCTGCTTATGCTAAAAGTACTGTGAGCCAGTATCACCTTGGGATTATCACCTTGGGAAAGACTACTGATTAGCATGATGGCTGGAAGATGGGCAATACCTGATCTTTTGTTTTTGTTTAAATGTCTCCTTTTGAATTGTCTCTCAGTTTCCTGTACTGACTCAATTGTCACCTGACCTCTACATGATATTATTCAGTATAAATGGAAGTGTCTCCCTTGTGTTCTTGTTGGCATTCCTGACTGTGCTCAGATGCCATCCGTGAATTCACTAATAAACTTTCCTCTCTAAGAACCTCTTAAAAACACAACGCAGTAGATCAATTTTTCCACAACAGCCCAAAGCATCCTTGGCTAATGAATGATGAAAGATGATGATGTATTATAATGTATTATTATTGCTAATAATGTATTATTGTTGTTGTTGTTATTATTGTTCTCGTTGCTGTTCAGAAACCCCACTTACCCTTTCACAACTTCTTCATTTTCCTGCGGAAGAGGCAGTTGTTTTTCTGCCTCTTTCATTGGAATGAAAGTTGCAATGCTCAGGGAACATTGAGAAGTTTGGGGAAATGTCTCAGGGTGCAGGGCTTCAGTGTTTACCTTACTGTAAGGAGGTGGTAGTGAGGTGCTCTTTCTTCTACCATCCTGCCGTGTTCTGCGCTTGCTGCCTTCCAGCTGCTGGAGCTTCTTGGACAGCCCCCTAGAAGACTTCACCAGCATTTCCTCCGTTGGGGCTGAGAGAGGCATTTTCGGTTTTGCTTTGTTGTTATTAAAAGTCCTTTTAAACAAGGAGAAGGAGAAATCAATCAGCTTTCAGGCACTCAGCAGGCAGCAGCACAAGGAAGCCCCAAGGGAAGAAGAACTGGCTAAGCCCTCTAGGAGCCTTTCCAAGAAGCTTGCTGGAGAGGCTTCAAGCACAGAATGGGGGTGAAGGTGGTAGACAGTGTTCACCAACCTTGGGTCCCCAGATGCTTTTGGCCTACAACTCCCAGCATGCCCCAGCCAGCTATGCTGGCTGGGGCATGCTGGGAGTTGTAGGCCAAAAACATCTGAGGACCCAAGGTTGGAGAACACTGTGGTAGAAGAAAGAGCACCCCCACCTCCTTATAGTAAGGTAAGCACTGAAGCCCTGCACCCTGAGACATCTCTCCAAACTTCTCACCCCTTCCCACAATTTTCAGGTGAAATTTCTTTTTACCCCTCCTCCCCAACGAATGGTCAAAAATAAATAGATCGAAAACTGCAGCACAGTGCTTGTTGTTATTGTATTGTACTTTCAAGGGTTCCGTGTGCTTCATGTGCAAGGTAAGGTAGTGTTATGATCCCCCATATCGCAGATATGGACTGAGGCTGAGGGAGTAGCCTGCCGAAGGTCTCCTAGTGTGTTTATGGCAGTGGCAAGATTTGAAATGGCGGCTTCCTGAATTGCAGCTCAACTGTGGCTCCTGGCCCAAGTGCTCATATCTTACCAACTCATGCACTTCTGTTCTGATTACTTTACATTTTAGTAATCATAATACTTGGAGATCCAAAAGAATAGAATTTATAGGTACAAAATGGAATATTTATTGAAACAACTGGAAACATAGCACATTTCAAGTGATACCCTTCATCGGGGAGGCCTTTATCTTAAAAAAAAAAGAAAAAGAAAAAAAGGGGGCCTGTTTTCAAGCTTGCCTTAGAACATCATCAGGGCAGTTGGAAACACTTGACCCTAGGAATCCAGCAGCTTCCTGGGATATATGTATAAGCCGGCCTGCTGCAGGGCTGGAGTCAGACTCTAGCCTGGACACCCTGCCAGGAGATTCTGGAGTTTGGGGGAAGAGGACTGCCTTGCCACTTTAAGATCTGGCTTTTAGCTGCCCCCCCACTTCTAGTAATCTTCCCTGGCTGCAGCAGAGCATCATTAGGGCAGTTGGAAACACCTGGCCCTAGGAATCCAGCAGCCTCCTGGGGCATGTAAGCTGGCCCACTGTGGGGTGGTGGGCCGCCCTGGCAGGGGTGTCCCCAAAGGGGGAGTGCCCCTTTGGGTTGCCCTTTGGGGTGCCACAAGGGTCAATAGTGCACCTCTTTTCTCTCTCTTCACCTCTCCCTCTTTGTTTTGGATGCCTGTGCATGTGTTTGTGTTGCTGCTTATTTTTATATTTTGTTGTTGTTATTGTGCTGGGTTGATTGTGTATGAGTGGATGATGATAGTGTACATGAGGATTTGAGAGACTGTGGATTTGTTTGTGTTGTGGATGAGTACTGAGAGTGTGCGATAAGTATTGGTGTGGTGGGAGGTGCAGGGAGGACCCTGACGCAGGGACCCATGGAGGTGGTGCCACCATTGCAGTGATTTGGGGCAGAAGGAGATATGGCAGGAGGAGGGGATCGGGATGTCAGAGTAGAATGGGCTACTGATGTTCATCCACTGCTCCCCTTCTACCCCCTCCTCTGGCTCTCACGTATCTGGTAGCTCATCCACTGAGCCCTCCTGTCTTGTGCTGCTGCTATTTAATGCCAGATCGGTCCGCAATAAGACCACACACATTCATGATTTAATCGTGGATGAGAAGGCTGATCTGGCGTGTATTACTTAGACTTGGGTGGGTGAGCTGGGTGGACCAGATCTGACTCAGCTCTGCCCACCTGGGAACTCGGTGCAGCACCAGCATAGGCTGGAGGGCCGGTGTGTGTGTGTGTGTGTGTGTGTGTGTGTGTGTGTGTGTGTGGAGTTGCCGTGATTCACAAAAGTTCCATCTCTATCGCCAGGAAGCCACTCCACCTTGGAGCTGGCCTTGAGGGGCTGCACTTGGTGTTGGGCCACAGAGACAGACTGGGGATGCTGCTAGTGTGTGGCCCGCCATGCTGCCCAGCATCCTCCCTGACCGAGCTGGCAGAAGTGGTCTTGGGTGTGGTGTTGGAAGAACTTTAATGTCCATGCTGAGGCTGCCTCTGGAGCCCCAGCTTGGGACTTCATGGCCTCCATGACATCCATGGGGCTGTCTCAGTTTGTCATTGGCTCAACACATGAAGCGGGGCATACCCTTGACTCGGCCTTTGCTCCAGGCTGTGAGATGGGTAGTCTGGAAATGGGGGGGGGCTGTCCAAGTAACCCCATTGTCATGGTCAGACCATTTCCTGGTGAGGTTTGAACTCACGGCATTACTTCCCTCCTGCAGGGATGGGGGCCCATTCGGATGGTCCACCCCAGGAGACTGATGGAATCCAAAGGATTTCTGAATGCTCTTGGGGAATTTCCAGTGGATAGAGCTGGTGATCCAGCCGAGGCCCTGGTCGCACTGTGGAACGGTGAGATTTGGAGGGCCATCGACTCGGTCCCCTCATCTCTAGTTTTGGAAGTTCAAAACCAACGTGCTGATGGTTCTGCAATGAATAGTAAGACTTTTGTATGACCTCACTCAAACGTTAAATGTATGATAAAGAAAAAGAGCCAAAAACTAATTTGATTCACTGAAAGATACAGTGCAGAAACAGAAGCTCCCAGAGGAGAAAGGGCTGCTGCACACAGAGAGGAAAATAAAACACACACCAGAAAGCACCTCATGGATATTGAGGTTCATGAAGGAATGTTGTGTGCTGTCAGCTGCTATTCTCATCTGTTTATTGACTACTCACCACCTGTTCCAATATATTTCAGGGCTCAGTTGCAAGCATGAGATTCCAGTGTGCATTGTCCATAGGGGCATGTGGGGAACTGATGTGTTTGTATGTGTATAGTGGTGGCAATTGGGGGGGGGGGAGATGTAGCTGAGGAGAAAGGTCCAGGTGCAGGGGACAGAAACAGAATGTACGTGCATGCCTGTGTGTGTGTGTGTATGCACACACACACGCGCATCAATAAAAAGTGCAATGCATCTTTATTTAATTAAATCCTCTTGAATTCACTGGCTGGATCCATTGCGTGGTGACCCTTGACCTTCTCCATTTTGTCGCCTGGCACAGCTGTTAGTAAATCACCTGCTGGAGCCCCTCTTTGGAGCTTTAAAGGTCAGCTGTCAGTGGCTGTTGGAGACAGATAAAGAAGAAAAACAGAGCTGAAGTTTTTGAGGGCTGGGGGAGGAGAAAAAAAGCAGTTTAAATTCTGTGTTTCCAGCCTTCCTGCTCAGCCAGTTCCCCAGTTGTTTACCTTCCCAAGCACCTGTTGGTTTATTGGGTCTTTTTTTTTTCCAGTCCAGGTCTCAGCCACTTTTACTCTTCACCTACCTTTTAAAAATAGCTTTTTGAAATAATTATTATTCCTACAATGTTATCAACCACCCTGTTTTGAAAACATAGGCAAGGCATGCGCGATAAACTTTGGTCCTAGACAAAAGGCAGTGTTAGTGACCTCTTTCCAAGAGCTTGGCAACACAGAATGAAAGATTAATATTTTATTTATTTGTCTAGGATCATTAATAATAACCTTTAGCCCCCGAGGGACTCCCAGAGTGACTTTCACTTTTTAAAGCAGCAATAAACAAGCACAATAATAAAAACAAATGAAATTATTAAATAAAAATATAAACAGCAGAACAGCAGCACATTCAGCATTAAAATGGAGATTCAAAAAAAAGTCAGAAAATCTAAAAGGCCTGGACAAATAAAAATATTTCCTGGTGTTGTAATGACATCATAACCCAACTCTCTCCCCAGTCACTACCTGCCTCACCTCCGATGGGAGGAGGGGCCCAAAGAATGGCCTCTAAGGAAGATCCTGATACCTGAGTAGGTTCATGAGGGAGAGGGGGGTCCTTCAGGTGCCCAAGTGTCAAGCTGTTTAGGGCATTAAAGGTTAAGACCAGCACCATGAATTGGGCTCAGAAACAGACCAAGTGTCAGTGTACTAAAACTGACAAGATAAAACTGACAACTGGTCCCATTAGGTAGGCTAGCTGCTATGTTTGAACCAACTGAAATTTCCAAGCAGTCTTCAAAGGCAGTCCCATGTACAAAATTTAATCCAAATGGAACTTTACCAAAATGTGGATAACCATGACCAGGCTTTCTTTGTCCAGGAGAGACCACATTTGGGGCCCCAGCACCAGCTAGTGGATGATGCTTCATGCCACAGATGCCACTTGGACCCTCAGAGAAAAAGCCAGATCTAGCAGTATTCCAAGCTCTGATTATTTAGGGTGCGTGCAGAACCCCTTTGCAGTCCAGTGAACCACCCACCACCACCACCACCAATACCTCATACATGTCTGGACTGAGCTCCAGCTTATTGTCCATCACTGATTCCACTACTGATTTCAGGCATTACTGATTTGAGACATTCAGGACCCCCATGGCTGCACCTGAATCAGATGAAAAAAAGAAACAGAGTTGAGTGTCATCAGCATAACGATGACACTTCTCAAATTCCCCAAGTGACCTCATTGAGTCACCTCATGTAGACGTTGAACATTGTGGGGGACAAAATAGATCCAAATGGCAAAATAGATGCCTATAATTGCCGTGGGCCAGAAGAAAAGCCCTCATGGACCAACTTCTGGAAATGTCCCAGCCAGATAGAAATGGAGCCATTTTACACCCTCTCGCTGGATCGTCACCTTGAAGTGGTAAGTGGGCTTGCATGTTCTGATGAACCCTGTGAGCAATGCTGTCAGGAGCTATTTATTTATTTATTTATTTATATTTGTTAATCGCCCATCTGGCCGGTCACCCAGCCACCCTGGGCGATGTACAATTAAAACAATAAAATAAAACATGATAATTAAAACAGTATAAAAAATTCTTTTAAAATCCTAACCCGCCCAATATTCCCGCCTGAAATCCATGTTTTTAATGCACGGCGGAAGCTCATCACGGAGGGGGCATGGTGAAGGTCACTAGGGAGGGAGTTCCATAACTTGGGGGCTGCCACAGAGAAGGCCCTCTTCCTAGTCCCCACCAGCCTGGCTGCTCTGGCTGGTGGGATAAGGAGAAGGCTGTCCGTGGCAGATCTTGTTGAGTGGCCTACTTGATGTTGCTGGAGGTGCTCCTTGAGATAAGCTGGGCCGGAGCCGTGTAGGGTTTTAAAGGTCAAAACCAACACCTTGAATTCGGCTTGGCAAGCAACTGGTAGCCAGTGCAACTCCTTAAGCACTGGCGTGATGTGATCACACTGTCGGCTGCCCTTAATCAGGTGAGCCGCCGCGTTCTGTACCAGCTGAAGCTTCCGAACCGTCTTCCAGGGTAACCTCACGTAGAGCGTATTACAGTAGTCTAGGCGAGAGGAGACCAAGACATGAAGCACTGATGGGAGCAGGTGATTAGGAAGGTAGGGGCGCAGCTGCCGTATCAGATGGAGTTGGTACAGCGCCGCCTGGCTCACAGCTGACACCTGAGCCTCCATGGACAGCTGGGAGTCTAGAATGACCCCCAATCTGCAGACCTGGTCCTTCAGGGGTAGATGTACCCCATTCAGCACCAGGTCCACATCCCCAAACCTCCCCTTCTCTCCCACCAGAAGTACCTCGGTCTTGTTGGGATTCAGTTTCAACATGTTCCTTCCCATCCAGCCACCCACTGCCTCCAGGCACTTGGACAGGGTCTCAACGGCCAACCTCGGTGAGGACTTGAAAGAGCTATGTACTCCCAATAGGGCCACCCATGGCGGTAAGGTCCGGGGAGAGAAACCAGACAAAGAACGATCCAAAACATAAGTCCTCAATGGCAGAACAGGACGGAAGATCATAGAATCATAGAAAAGTAGAGTTGAAAGGGGCCTACAAGGCCATCAAGTCCAACCCCCTGCTCAATGCAGGAATCCAGGTCAAAGCATCCCTGACAGATGGCCGTCCAGCTTCACCTTGAATGCCTCCATAGTGGGAGAGCTCACCACCTCCCTAGGTAATTGGTTCATTGTCTTATTGCTCTAACAGTCAGGAATTTTTTCCTGATGTTTAGGTGGAATCTGGGTTCCTGTAACTTGAACCCCTTATTCCGTGTCCTGCAAACTGGAATGATCGAGAAGAAATCTTGGCCCTCCTCTTTGTGACAACCCTTCAAGTACTGGAAGAGTGCTATCATATCTCCCCTCAGTCTCCTCTTCTGAAGGCTAAACATGCCCAGTTCTTTCAGTCTCTCCTGAAAGGGCCTTGTTTCCAGCAGGGCCGGATTAAGAGCATTATGGGCCTGGTGCTGAGGAGGGCGCGCGGCTGAAGAGGGCGCAGAAACGCTGCGCTCCTCTTTGCTGCCGCTGCACCGCCCCGCCAGGCCTCTGCCTCCGCTGCGCCGCTCCGCCAGGCCTCCGCCTCCCCTCCCTCCCGCCGCCGCCGCCGCCGCGCCCTCCCGTCCCGCTCGCCACTGCGCCTCCCCCCGCCCTCCCGCTCGCTGCTGCTGCGCCTCCCGCCGCCGCCGCCATCACCCCCCCCCCGACCCCCCCCCACCACCTACCTTCTCCGCGTCGTGTCGCTTCCGGAGCCCCGCCCGCGTTGTTTTGGTGGGAGGAACCAGGGCAACAGGGCTTAAACAGCCCTGTTGCCATGGTTTCCCCGGCAAAAAACAGCGCGGGGGTCCCGTCGCGTCACTTCCTCCTCCTCCTCGGCGGCGGCAGTGGCGGCAGCAGCAGCAGCAGCCGCCGCCAGGGCGGGGGGAAGGTAGGATGGTGGCGGCGGCGCAGGGGTGTTTTTCTTTTGCAGAGCAGGGCTGCTTTGGAGAGGGGGGGGCGCTAAATATTATTTCGCCTGGGGCGCCAAACTGCCCTGCACCGGGCCTGATTGTGGGCCTGTTTTGGGGTAGGGGCCTGGAGCTGCAGCTCCAATAGCCCCTATCTTAATCCAGCCCTGGTTTCCAGTCCCTTTATCATCATTATTGTTAAATAATTAAACCTAAATTACAATGGCTGTGAAGGCGGATGAAGGCTGCAGCAGAGAATGGTTTTCCAATCGTCATGGTAACTATGCCATTGGATCATTGCCGTACTCTGTCAAGTTTGTGTGGTGATGCGTTGTGCACCGATCTCCCCACATAAAACAATTTCACGGACAGACGTCTTCCAACTCAACCACACACACACACACACACACACACACACACACAAAGTCCCATGGTGACTGGTGAATGGCGACGGGGGCAGGACTGTGAATCCGGAAGTCCCTAGTCATGGACCAGCACATGGGCGGTGGATGCAGATTCAGTCACCCTGTTCAAGGAGTCTGCACAATTTTATACATTTTCCTCTTTATATAATTTTCTTTTTGTAATTTTATCCTGGAACACAATCTTACTCGGTCACGAGTGATCGCCTTCTAAAATTTTACAATAAAATACAATTTTACAATAAAAATACAATATAAAAATACAAACAATAAAAACATTGCAATATTTACACTAGACATTTTAAAAACAATTTTAAAATTACTGAAACAGCGAAGACAAGATATTAAAAAGCAGACTGGATAAAAAAGGGGACATAACCACCACCCTGTGTACTATTTGGAGCTGTTAAATGCCTCAGCATCGAGGGCAGTCTTAACCTGGTGCCGAAAAGATAGTAAAGTTGGTTCCAGGCGGGCGTCAGTGAGGAGCCTGTTCCACAGTTGTGGGGCTACCACAGAAAAGGTCCTCCCCCTTATTGCTGCCTTCTTAACCTCCCTCAGGGGCAGCAGTCGGAGGAAGGCCCTAGGTGCTGAGCGTAGGGTCTGGGTAGATTGTGGTTGGGAGAGGCGTTCCTATTGCGGTCCCAAGCCGTGTAGGGCTTTATAGGTTAAAACCAGCACCTTGAATCAGGTTTGGTAGCATATAGGCAGCCAATGCAAGTGGGCTTGAGCTGGTGTTATATGTTCAGACCTCCTGGTCCCAGTTATTAATCTGACTGCCGCATTTTGCACCAGCTGCAGCTTCTGAACAGTCTTCAAGGGCAGCATAGAGTGCATTGCAGTAGTCAAGCTTAGAGATTACCAGAATATAGATTACTGAAATCAGGCTATCCCTGTCCAGATAGGGGCGTAGCTGGGCCACCAGCCGGAGCTGGTAGAAGGCACTCCTTGCCACTGAGGCCACTTGAGCCTCAAGTGACAAAGATGGCTCCAGGAGCACCCCCAAGCTACAAATCTTCTCCTTCAAGGGGAGTGCAACCCCATCCAGAACAGGTTGAACACCCTCCATCCGGTCAGAGGAACCACCCACTAACAGCATCTCAGTCTTGTCCGGATTGAGCCTCAGTTTGTTAGCCCTCATCCAGTCCATTGTCGCAGCCAGGCACTGGTTCAGCACATCCACAGCCTTCACCTGCTGAAGATGAAAAGGAGAGATAGAGCTGCGTGTCATCAGTGTACTGATGGCAGCGCACTCCAAAACTCCAGATGACCCCACTCAGCGGCTGCATGTAGATGTTGAATAGCATGGCGGATAAGACCGACCCCTAAGGAACTCCATACTGGAGAGTCCATGGGGCTGAACAATATCTCCCAAGCACCACCTTCTGGAGCCGGCCATCCAAGTAGGAGCAGAACCACTGCAATGCAGTACCCCCCACTCCTAACTCAGACAGCCACCCCAGAAGGATACCATGGTCGATGGTATCGAAAGCCGCTGAGAGATCTAGGAGCAGGGCCGGTGCTACCATTAGGCCAACTAGGCAGCTGCCTAGGGTGCAGGGCTAAAGGGGGCGCCAGAAATAGGGAGGGAGGGTTCAAGTGGGAAGGGGGGGCTAAATATCTGATCTTGCCTAGGGCACCAAACTGCACCAAACTGCCTTGCACCTGCCCTGTCTAGGAGTATCAACAGGGTCACACTCCCCCTGTCTCTCTCCTGACACAGGTCATCATACAGGCCGACCAAAGCTGTTTCCATGCCAAAACCAGGTCTAAGCCCCTACTGAAATGGAACTAGACAATCAGTTTCATCCAAGAGGGTCTGGAGCTGGTTGGCCACCACCCACTCAAGGACCTTGCCCAGGAAAGGAACGTTCTCTACCAGCCTAATGTTGTTAAGATCTTCCGGGTCCAGAGAGGGTTTCTTCAGGAGTGGCCTCACCACTGCTTCCTTGAAGCATCATGGGACCACTCCCTCTCACAAGGAGGCTGTCGGGGCTAGCTCCCCTAGCCCGTCAAGTTCCGACCCTTTATTTATTTATTTATTACATTTATCAATCGCCCATCTGGCCGGTCACCCGGCCACCCTGGGCGATGTACAATTAAAATACAATAAAACACAATAAAATATAATAATTAAAACAATATTAAAAAATTCTCATTAAAAACCTAACCCACCCCATATTCCCGCCTGAACAGCCATGTTTTTAATGCACGGCGGAAGCTCATCACGGAGGGGGCATGGCGAAGGTCACTAGGGAGGGAGTTCCATAATGTGGGGGCCGCCACAGAGAAGGCCCTCTTCCTAGTCCCCACCAGCCTGGCTGCTCTGGCTGATGGGATAAGGAGAAGGCCGTCCGTGGCAGACCTTGTTGAGCGGCCTACTTGATGTTGCTGGAGGCGCTCCTTGAGATAAGCTGGGCCGGAGCCGTGTAGGGTTTTAAAGGTCAAAACCAACACCTTGAATTCGGCTCGGCAAGCAACTGGTAGCCAGTGCAACTCTTTAAGCACTGGCGTGATGTGATCACGCCGGCGGCTGCCCTTAATCAGGTGAGCCGCCGCGTTCTGTACCAGCTGAAGCTTCCGGACCGTCTTCAAGGGTAACCCCACGTAGAGCGCATTACAGTAGTCTAGGCGAGAGGAGACCAAGGCATGAACCACTGATGGGAGCAGGTGATTAGGAAGGTAGGGGCGCAGCTGCCGTATCAGATGGAGTTGATACAGCGCCGCCCGGCTCACAGCTGCCACCTGAGCCTCCATGGACAGCTGGGAGTCTAGAATGACCCCCAAGCTGCGGACCTGGTCCTTCAGGGGCAGATGTACCCCATTCAGCACCAGGTCAACATCCCCTAACCTTCCCTTGTCCCCCACCAGAAGTACCTCGGTCTTGTCGGGGTTCAGCTTCAGCATATTCCTTCCCATCCAGCCAGCCACTGACTCCAGGCACTTGGACAGGGTTTCAACGGCCAACCTCGGTGAGGACTTAAAACAGAGGTAGAGCTGCGTGTCATCCGCATACTGATGACACTGCACCCCAAACCTCCTGATGATAGCTCCCAGCGGCTTGAGGTAGATGTTGAATAACATCGGGGAGAGGATGGAACCCTGCGGCACTCCACAAGTGAGCAGCCGAGGGTCCGAAGCCTCCTCCCCGAGAACTACCCTCTGATACCTTCCAGAGAGGAAGGACCGGAACCACTGCAATACAGTGCCTCCTAAGCCCAACCCCTCCAGACTGTCCAGGAGGATACCGTGGTCAACGGTATCAAAAGCCGCTGAGAGATCGAGGAGGACTAGAAAGGAGCATTCGCCCCTATCCAAAGCCCTCCTCATATCATCCACCAAGGCGACCAAGGCCGTCTCCGTCCCATGTCCAGACCTGAAGCCCGACTGGCACGGATCCAAATAATCGGCTTCATCCAAGTGTGCCTTCAACTGAGCACCCACCACCCGCTCGATCACCTTGCCCAGAAATGGTAAATTGGAGACTGGGCGAAAGTTGTTTAAATCCTGGGGATCCAAGGAGGGCTTCTTTAGAAGCGGTCTTATTACTGCCTCCTTGAGGGCTGATGGCATCACTCCCTCCTCGAGGGAGGCATTCACCACCGCCTTGATCCCCTCACCCAGTCTCTCCCTGCAGCTCATGATGAGCCAGGATGGGCAAGGGTCAAGCAAGCAGGTGGTCGGCCTCACAGATGAAAGCACCTTGTCCACTTCATCAGAAGGAAGAAGCCGAAACCGATCCCACAAAACCGGTCTGCCATTGGCCTCCTCCCGCTCACTCCCTGTGTCCACGACGTACGATATCCCACTCCTAATCCGATCGATTTTATCTGCGAAGTGCTTCGCTAAAGCCTCACAGGAGGCTTTTGACTGTTCCAGTGGGTCCGGAGCGACTGGACCGACCAGACTCCGGACCACTTGGAACAGCCTCCTGGGGCAGCACTCTGCAGACGCAATGGAGGCAGCATAGAAATTCTTTTTTGCTGCCTTCACCGCCACCCGGTAGGCTGAAGATGCAGCTCTAACCCGTGTTCGATCGTCTTCGGAGCGGGAATTTCGCCATCGGCGCTCTAGCCTTCTCACCTCTTGTTTCAGAGCTCGCAGCGACGGAGTGAACCATGGCGCCGCGCGAGCTCTGTTTAGGCGAAGAGGGCGCTTCGGGGCAACTCGGTCTAATGCCCTGGTGATTGCAGCATTCCAGTCATCCACCAGGGTCTCGACCGAGCTACCGTTTGTGTGCTCCATCCGGATCCATAAGACGCCTGGGGCGGACCATTCTAATAGGTCCCTCACCCCTGCAGAGGGGTTGTGGCACCGAGAAATCCAACCCCACCAGATAGTGATCTGACCATGACAAGGGGGTGGTGGATATACCCCCGATCTCCAGATCATTTCCCCCCTCTCCGGAAACAAAAACCAAGTCCAGTGCACGACCGGCTACATGGGTAGGTCCAGTTAATACAGGGTGCAGCTCCCAGGAAGCCATGGTCTCCATAAAGTCCCGAGGTGCCCCAGTGAAGGAAGCCCCCGAATGCACGTTGAAGTCCCCCAGCACCACTAGCCTGGGGGACAACACACGCACATCGGAGACCACCTCCAGCACCTCGGCCAGGGAGTCTGTCGTGCAGCGGGGTGGACGGTACACGAGCAGAATCCCCAGGCTGCCCTTTGGACCCAACCTCCAGTACATGCATTCAATAAACTTGGTCTCCCGGAGAGGGAGTCTGGTGAGGACCAAGGACTCCCGGTAGATAACAGCCACTCCCCCTCCCCGTCCCCCAACCCTTGGCTGCTGGGCATACGAGAAACCGGCCGGACACAAGGCCGCCAGAGTTGGAGCAGCGGCCTCGTCCAGCCAGGTTTCCGTAACACATGCCAGGTCCGCACCCTCATCCATGATCAAGTCATGGATGAGAGATGTTTTTTGGGTAACGGACCTGGCATTGCACAACAGCAAACGCAGGGTGGGGGGAGGAGCAACACATCCCCCAGTTATCCCTTGGCTCTGGGCAGGCCCGGAACAAGGGATAGATATTAAGCAACGATCCCTTGTTCCCCTTACTCGGCGTGGCCTGCCCCTAGCGCTCTGCCAGCGCCTGCCGCTCAACGTTGGTACCGTTTGCCCTAACTCCAAAACAGTACTGGTCAGATCCCGAGGGAATGGATTCTGAAACGGAAGGGGAGGGGGAGTTAGAAGAGGAGTTAGAAGCGGAGACACTCACTGTTGATAACACTGACCCAGCTGCACCATCAAGGTTGCAGCCGGTGCCAAGTATTATCAGGGGGGAATAGAAGAATCCCTGGGAAAGGAGCTCCCAATGGGAGGGGAGAAAGAGCTCCTGATTGGAGTGGGGGGGGGAGCCAGCCTCCGTGACAGATCCTCGTGAGCGACATCATCTCTCGAGGCAGGAACAACTGGCCTCCCTTCATCGTTCTGCTCACCTGGCTAACAAGACTTTTGATCCACCCTAGGGGGCAGAGAAGGTTCTCTGGTTTGAGGTTGGGAGCATGTGAAACTCCTCAGTTCTCCTCCTCAACTGTTGCTCATTCATGACTTCCCATTGACGGGATAATGGGTCTTGAATTACTTTCTTTACTTTTGTGTAACCCTTTTCTGCAACCACCTGCATTTTACTCAATAAAGCTTTACAAAGAAACCTGGGAGCTGTGCACCACGTTCTGGCTGGTGGGAGGGGAGTAGGAGCACATGAGAGACGTGACAGAGGCATTTATCATCTCCCTGGCCCAGCCAGCTGTCCCTTCCCTGCTAGATTTTATAAGCCAAGAGGGGCAAGGATCCAGTGCGGATGTGGTTGCACGAACCTGTCCAAGCACCATTTTGTATCTCTTAGTGTAAGCATGTGGAGCCCTGATTTAGACTGGGACAACCATGCATGAGTAGGAAAGGTTTAAACCTTCCCACCCAGCCACTTTCCCCCAAAATTTCCTCCTGGCCCTGTATTCCAGGAACTAAAACGGGGGGACCCATTAGTGGTAGTAGTGCTGGTGAGTGAATTTTGGGTGGAAAGTTGCTTAAACCTCCCCTACCTGTGCGTGGTGGTCCTGATCTGGGTCAGGCCTCTGCATGCTTACACTAAGGTAAACAAACTGGTGGGGATCAGCTGCATGCTACATAGTTAACATAGCGCGTAGTTTATGTTCACCCTCAGATAGCCAATCCAGAAGGATCTATCATGAGGTCCAAGAGAATTAGCATGGTCACACTTTACCTGTACTTTTATTGGTGTAGGCCATCCATCAAGGCAAATAAAGCAGTTTTGATGCCAAATCTGGTTTGGAGACCAGATTGGAATGGATCCAGAAGATCTGTAGGGCAGTATCCAATGTGATACTGCTGCTAATGTGAATTACATTGCACTAGCGTAAACAACCTCTAGTACAATACCAATAGCATTTGCCAGCACAACAGGTTTTCCCCGGAAAACCTGTCGTGTCAGCAAGTGCTACTGGAGATCTGGTAGAGAGGTTCCCCTGTCAAACCTGTCTGTCAGCTCCTTGCAAAGGAGGACAGCCTGGGGTAGGCACTGTACAGGGTGGATGCCTGCTGGATTTGGCTAACCTGCCCTGTCTGATTTGCGCAAATCGGGCAAGTCGGCTTAAAAACAAAATGAGTGCAATGATTTGTGCACATTATCAGTACAATTTTTTAAAAGGGGGGGGGGTTTGACCACGGGCAGCCCCTCCAAGGTACCACGGAGGTCCTTGGAGGGGCACTTGTGGATGCACCCATGGGGATCACAAAAGCCAACTTAACAGCTGGCTTTTGTGATCTCCCCCCCCCCCCAAAGTTTAGGGAAAAAGAGTCAAGCTGTGGCAAGTCCGAAATGACTCATGGCAGGAGCAGGGGAAGCCTTTGCCAGCTGCCCCAAAGTGCTGCCGGGCACTTTGTTCCCATCTAGCCGCTTGTCAAAGCAGTAACAAATTTTTGCTGCTCTTGCCAGGTGGCCCCTTTGTAGTCAGGGTTGACCCATGGCCATGATGGGTCATGTTGTCCAGGTTTGGATGACATGACAACCCATCATTGGACAAACAGACCCTACTAAAAGCCATGGCTTTTCAAGATGAGTTATAACCCCAAAATAAGCCACCTTGACAAACCCATCCCTGATTCGCATGACACAATAACCCACCGTGGCTTATAAGTTTATATAACTTATATAAATATGAGTTTAAAGAAGCTCATATTGAAGCTTGCGTACTTTTAACCATTTAATAAAACCTTTATTTAATGTAATGTAATCTATGAATTCTTTTAATTTAGGGTTATTTTTGAATGGTGGTAGGGAAATTGACAAAAGTTCATCAGGGAAAGAGAAAATGAAATTTTAGTGGCAACCCTGATTTAAAGGGGAAAAAATTTGTTGGTGCGTGCTGTCTTATTGGGTTTGTGTGTATTTTGCACATGTAATTTGCTTTGAGCAGTCATCTAAGAGGAGAAAGCAGAATATAAATGTAAATAATAATCATAGCAATATTAATAATAATTTGCCAACTGCCTCCACTGTTAAATGTGCATAATCGCATCATTTTATTTCTTTTAAAATTAATGCTTTTAAATTTAGACTAGGATGGACAAATCTGTCAATTTTAGTTTCTTTCCATTTCTCATTTTTCCAATCCTAAATTTGGTTCTTCTTGAACTTTGAGAATATTGCTTCAGTCTTACGTTCAGTTTGTCCTGAACTTTAAGAATTTTTTAAAAAGTTCTCATGAAAATGCATAAGTATTTTTCTGCGCATTTCTTCCAGTACATGCATTTTTACCTAATATACACATTTTTGTAAGCAATTTCCCCAATATAATGCATTTTACTGTTATTTCCCCTAATATACAGTTAATATTTCCCCTAATATACGCATTTTTGTACGAATTGTTTAATTGGAAAAACGCCATTGCCAAATTCCAACAAGTGCAAATTTCAGAGGATAACTGAATTTCAGTCCGCATTGGGTTCAAAAGTGTGAAATTAGGTAATTCCTCCCCCATCCCTAATTAGACTGTTGAATAATACAGTAATGCTAGCTAGGCCATCCCCCATGCTGAAGAAACATGAGTAACTGTAGGATAGATATTTAAATTGTTTCTTTTGATTTTATGGAACTTTTATTACTACTACATTTGTATTGTAAGCTTCTGTGAGAATCCTTTGGTGGATATTTTAGAAATATAAATAAACATTTTAGGAGCCATCACAGCTTTGAGAGGGATAGAATTTTATCTAGAGGAAATGAAACATCTGAGACACTTTTTCTTCAAATGATGGCTTCTGCATTAAAATGGGGAGAAACCCTAATGGCCTTGATTGAAGAGACATTAATCACAGAGAGCAAAATCCTATATAAAGAGTTGACATTAATCACAGAACACAGAATCTTCTTTTGCTTCAAAGCTTACATGATGATTGACATTCTTCCCCCAAAAGGCCACCCTCAAAAAGAAGAGATCAAATGACATCAGCCGATGAGTTCAGTTCTGTTCCGCCCATCCTGACGTATCAAACCAACCCCCCTTGGAATGGCTGTGGAGAGGCAGCAATCTATGCAGACACACAGTGGGTTTAACGAGTCACTCAGGAGCCATAATAAACCATAATAAGGGCCAACATGACATAATAGGTATTTTGGCAAATGAGCTTGTTTTAGACAAGATGGCAATTTGGCTCTTTTATGTCTGACAGAGACTGTTTATTATCGCATGGCTAAAAGTATGTCACACCAGCAACTAGAATGCAAACATGGCTTAAAGTTGAGTGATTGCTGGAAGACAGGAAAGTCTGTTCTGTTCTGATGGAAATAGGGCAACATGAAGTAAATTCAGGAAGATACTGGAATAACCCTGTAAGTTATGAGTCAAGAAGTCCCTGGTTCAAATTTTACCTCAGCCACTAGGACTTGTGGCCTTAAGCAAACTGCTAACCCATCATCCCCTGCCCCTGCTCCCACTCTGCAATATGGGGAGAATATCACTCTGTCATACAGGGTGATGTTAAAAATTACTGAGGTAAAGTATTATCTAAAGATAATGGCAATAGTGAGCACTTGCTGCTGCTATGTTGTTGTTGTTGTTGTTGTTGTTATTATTATTATTATTATTATTATTATTATTATTATTATTATTATTATTATTATTGACACTTCAAGCTATGGTTGTCCCATGAGCCTTATTTAGTTGGTCACAAGTTCTGAGGCCTACTAGAAACCAACACTGACTTGAGAGGGTTTTATCTTTAAAGGTGGTCTAAAAATAATTTTAAATATAAATAAATACTGTTCCACCAATATTTGGCCTGTCATAAAAAGCTGGTGTAGCACAGTGGCTCAGAGACTCACATATGAATTAGGAAGTTTCCACTTCAATTCTCACCTTTGGTGTGTTGACTAAAGTAAGCAGGTGGCCTTATGCGAGCCACTCTATCTCCACTTCATCCCTCATTCTACAGTATGGTAATAATACAGATCCACCTTGCAGGTTTGTTGTAAGGATTACAGCAATATAATAAAGTGTTTTGAACAATCTAAAACAATATATACAAGGATCATCATCATCCTCAGCCAAACAACTGATGTTTTGCCATGTGCTTGCATTGATGTTTGGGGTTTTGAATGGGGCATGTTATACTGTTTTTTGAACTGAACTGACATTCTCATACATCTCTAGTTAATGTTTTGTTTTTGCTTTTATTAATATTTATAAAGTACTTAATATTTTAAACTAATCTATGCTGCCATCCCATCATAGGGCCTGATTATGTGCCTGGGAGAGAGGATATGGGGCCAAGTGAGGGGATCTTGGGGGACGCTCAGTATTGTGACGGGTAGAGGGAGAGATGGCATTAGAAGGAGGGCTAGCGAGGTGAGGGGAACGCAGCCCAGACGTTTAATGGCTGCGCCGTGTTCCAGTCCTCCTTGCACCCTCAGGTTTGGTAGTTGCCCTATCAGCTTGCCCTTGGGTCTCCGGGAGCTGCTTTTAAGTGCAGAACAAGACCTCCCTCATTCATGATCTAATAGTGGATGAGGCAGCCGATCTGGCATGTATAACTGCGACCTGGGTGGGTGAACAGGGAGGAGTTAGTCTCTCCCAGTTGTGCCCACCAGGGTAATTGGTGCAGCAGCATCAGGGCAGACTTGAGGGCTGGGGGGGGGGGCGTGTTTGCTGTGGTTTATAAGAATTCTCTCTCTCTCTCTCTCTCTCTCTCTCTCTGCAGGCTCCCTGTCTGTCTCACTACTGGTCTAGAGTGTTTGCATCTTGTGTAGGGCCTGTAGGGAGTGTTCACATCTTGTGTAGGGATTCTGTTGGTGTAGTGCCCACCCTGCTGCTCAACAGACTCCCTATCTGAGCTGATGGAGGTGATGCTGAGGCCCCCAAAGCTGTTGGTTTGGGCAGAGGTCAATGTTCATGCCGAGGGCACCTTGTCTGGGGTGGCTCAGGATTCCATGGTCTTCATGACAACCATGGGACTGTCCCAACTTGTCATCGGCCCAGGACATGTAGCCAGGCACACTCTAGACTTGGTATTTTCAGCCGGGCATGGGGATGGTGATCTGAAGGTGGGGAACTTTCAATCAGTTCCTTTGTCATGGTCAGATCACCACCTGCTGAGGTTTAGACTGATAGCAGCTTTTCCACTCTGCAACGGTGGGGGACTTATTAAGATTGTCCACCCCTGGAGGCTAATGGATGCAGATGGTTTCCAGAGGGCTCTAGGGCATTTCCTGGCTGATATGGCTGGTGATCCTGTTGAAACCCTGGTTGATCTCTGTAACACAGAGATGACCCGGATGGTTGATACGATTGCTCCTGATTGCCCTCTCTGCAGTAGAGCTCATACGACCCCAGAGCTGAGAGCGATGAAATAAAATAGGAGACAGCTTGAGTGCAGATGGGGAAAAACTCCTAGTGAATGCAATCAAGCCCATGTATGTGCCTATAATCAGATATACCGTACTTAGAGGCAGTGAGGGCAGCAAAGAAACAACATCTCACTGCCTCCTTTCAATCTTCCATGTGCCGCCCATCAGAGCATTATAGGGTTTTTCGGAACCTATTACATGCTGGCCCTAAGTACATTTCTGACCCGTCTGAGGCCCACTGTAACATATTTGCTAGGCAGTTCCAGGACAAAATCTCTTGCATCTGCTGGGACTTAGACTCCACTGTTATAGCAGTTGAATTAGGTGACGTACCCAGAGCACAGACTAGTTCAGATTTCTTGGATGAGTTTCATCTGGTGCAGCTCAGGGATGCTGACAAGGTGCTCAGACAGGTTCATGCAACACTTCCATATTGGATCTTTGCCCCTCTTGGCTTATAAAAACCAGCAGGGTGGGAAAAGCCAGCT
The DNA here is from genome assembly GCA_021292165.1 of Shinisaurus crocodilurus. NCBI lineage: Eukaryota > Metazoa > Chordata > Lepidosauria > Squamata > Shinisauridae > Shinisaurus > Shinisaurus crocodilurus. The sequence goes on along the minus strand of CM037876.1, from coordinate 113,514,647 downwards.
GGGCCAGGGAGGTGATCAATGCCTCCTTGCAAGAGGGAGTGGTCCCATGCTGTCTGAAAGAGGCAGTGATGAGACCACCCCTGAAGAAATCCTTTCTGGACCCAGAAGATCTTAACAATTTTAAGTCAGTGGAAAATTTTCCCTTCCTGGGCAAGGTCCTTGAGTGGCTGGTAGCCAACCAGCTCCAAGTACTTTTCAATTAGACTAATCAGTGATCTAGTACCTACATCTGAGGCCTTCCTCTGAGTGCCACCTCCAAGGGAGGCTCAGGGGGTGGCAACAAGGAAGAGGGCCTTCTCAATGATTACCCTGATTATGGAATGATCTCCCCACTGAGGCCTGTCTGGCGCCAACATTGTCATCTTTTTGGCACCAGGTTAAGACTGCCCTCTACTCCCAGGCATTTAATGACATATGATGGAACATGTCAGCTGTTTTAACAGGTCTAGTTTTTATTGAAATTGTTTTAGTTGTTGAACTGTTTTAAATTTTGTATATTGGAATTTCATGCTCTATTTTATTGTATTTGTATTTTATTATCTATTCTTATTATTGTACCTGTGTTATGAATTGCTGTGAACCGCCCGATAGCTTTGGCTATTGGGTGGTACAGAAATGAAATAAAAAAATAATCCTAAGCAGACTTATCAGGGAGCGAGTTCACTTGAACACAATGAGCTCCCCCCCCCAATAAACATGCTAAGGATTTCACCATTAATATTTTTCTTAGACTGCTCATTTTGGTGTAAAGTCTTCTATATTATTATTATTTTATTATGCTTATGTAGAAGTTGTAAATACTTGGTTGAGTTTAACTGTATTTTTTATTCATGTGAAATCATCATTCTTGTACCTGCTTATAGAAAAGAAACAAAACAAAACAAAATAAAAACAATTTAAATCCTGGATGCCTCTTCTCCTTCTCTTTTCCTGGATGTCTATTCTCCCTACTTCAGAAAATGTCCCTTTCCTTTCCACAATGAGATTATCTAAAGAAAGGAATATGAAATGGAAAAGTATCCCAAATGGGCCCCTGTGAAAGAGGCCATACTATAATATAGTAAAAAATGTAATCCCGCACACCTTGTTGTAAGAGTGGGAGTAAAATGGTGGAATTAGGATAATTTTTCCAGATATGATCTGCTTATGGTAAATATTGCTCCCTGAACTAGGGAGGCTAGCCAACCATTCCTTCAGGGGTTCTGGCAATGTCATTAAATCCCACACATGACTATATTATCAGACAAAAATTTCTAGATGGGAAGCTTTGATTTCTGTAGCATCATCTAGTACCATGGGGACAATTTAAAGGGGAAAGATCCCGATTGTCTGTTTCAAATGGAATCTGTAATTTTGTTTGATACCTTTCTATTCATTCAGTTGTGTATTTTGTCATATATTTTCTGCCCTTGTCATGTATTCAGCAAAGCTCAGAGTTGATCACAGCTTGGGACACTGCTAGATTCACCAAGGCAGATCCATTCGTGTGCTCCTTGCATGGAAATATGAAGAAGTCAATTATGCATTTTTTTGGACGTGTTTCTTTTTGATAATCAGCAGCAAGCACCCAAATCATTCACTCTACCCTCCCTAAGTCAATAATGCAATTATGAACATATAAAGCTGCCTTAAGCTGAATCAGATCATTGGTCCAGAGCACTGTCATCTCCAACTGCCTTGCTACATGAAATATACCCTGGAGATGCCGAGACCTTCTTGGTGCTAAGCATGTGCTCATCTGTTGAATGATGGCCTCTTCCCATTGCCCTCAATATATGGAGTTGCTGTGAACAAAGGACACGTGGACCTCCTCTGAGAAAATCCACCGGTCTTACTGAAGCATGTTAAGCTTCCCTCAACATTTCTAGATATTGTTTGAGCAGGGACCTCCAAATATGCTTCAAATATTGCTTTTAAGCAGTATTCAGTGGCAAGCTAACGATGTTTAAAACTCTCCTGAGAAATTTTGTTAGTCTTATAAAACTTTGTTTTAGCTTTCGTCAATGTTCCTCATATAACTTTGCTTGAACAGGAACCTCAAATCCACTCTGAGTTAGATGAAGCTCAGTGGGATCCATATGTCCATGGAAAAAGTTTTAAATCACGAATATGTTATTTGCTTGGGCTTTTAGCTGGCATGTTAGAAAGCCATAAGGGATCCTACCAGCAATGAATCCACCCTAGCCTTGCCTTCTGTTGTCCTCTTCCAGCCACCTTCCTGTCTATTTCTTTTTAAGGCTGGTAGGCATTAAACAACAACAACAAAAACAACAACATATTCTATGAACAAAGACTGAGTAGTTTTTTAAAAAACCATTTCTGTCCCTATGATTCTTAGCTGATTCCCCCCTTCATTTCCCTTCTTCCCTTTCTTTTCACATATTAAACTGATGATAATCACCTGATTCTCTGGATTGTGGCATAACCCATGTGCCCAGGATGACTACATTTCTGGAACAGCCCGCTTCCCTATGTTGCACAGCAAACCACCCTTGTCATTTTCAAATGCAACTGGGAACCAGACTGCAGGGATCAGTGTGGGGTTCTGATGTTCAAAGAATGCAAAAATAAAGTCTCACTAGACCTCAAGTCAGTCAAACAGCTCCCTGGATTGTGCCCATAGGTCCATAATTCGAATCCTGGCTGCTGGCTGTGGCAGTGTGTGGCCTGTGTTGGGTGCACAACCCAGTTGGGATTGAGTAAAGGCACCAATTGTATCAAATGAGTATGGGATTGGATACAAGCTAAGTTAGCTGTATTTAGTTCCCATTGAAACCAATGGAGCGCGCAAGTCATTACTAACTTTTTACATTGATTTCAATGGTACCTAAGTGCAACTATCTTAATTCATAGTATTTGAGTTTTTACAATCTGCTAGCTAGTTATCACAGGTTCAAATCATCATTGTGGCATACTAGATATTGAGATTATTTAGGCTGCACTGTACCCTAGATTCTCTGGCAGAAGCAGTTTAAAATTCATAAAGGTATGCACATATAGGACTTTCCACAGCTTAGTGTCCAAAGAGGTTGTAGAATATCTTACAGCAGACATTAGGAACACAGAGGGAGCTGCCTTACATTGAGGCACAACCTTCATCCATCTAGCACAGTATTATCGACACTGACTGGCAGCACCTCTCCAGGGTTTCAGGCATGATTCTTTCCAGCCCTATGTGGAGATGCCGGGGATCGAACCTGGGACTTTCTGCATGTAGAGCAAGTGCTCTGCCACACTGAGCTACAGCCTCCGCCTGTCATTTGTAATGGGGTTCTTGCGATGCGGTACTTTATTATGCAGATTGGATGATTCAGCAGGTTCCTTTAATCTCTTTTTATTTATTTTAATTAATTAATTAATTAATTAAAATTAATTTTAAAACTGCCCAATAACCAAAGTTCTCTAGTCAAATTCTCTAAGGCTAGTTCACACATACATATGAACATCATGTAATTTTGTTGCAGCTGATTGCTGTGCCCTTTAGAAGTGACAACTGATAGTGTGAATCGACTCCATTGGAAAGCACTGCATCTGAAACCATATGAAAGTTCTATCTATGGTGCCACATCTGTGATGACACATTTACACATATAGGTCATCATTTGATATTGTAGTACATGCCAACTAGCCAGACAATTCCATGAAAAACTGTATGCCAAAAGAAATGTCTAAAGAGACTTTAATAAACAATAACTTGTTTTCAACTGAGGCATGCTATGTACAATATTTGTCAATATTGGTGCATTTAATTTCCCCCCCATGAAGTGCAAGGTAAGATATATTTTGTTATATAGGCAATTGTACATGGACATTTCAAAGAAACTGTACTTCAGCCAGCACATATGTACAATCAAAATTATATTAAAAGTGCAACAATTTACCATATGTACAAAGTTGGTTAATGCAAATAGCAACATGTGCCTGTCTACATCTTGTCCATTTTCAACACTCACAGATGCAGGGGAATTCAGCAACAACAAGACTTGCTCCATATAGAATGTACACATACTGTCATTAGATACAGTTTCCCTACATTTGAAGTATCACAGCTGAAGTCCAGTAGCGATGGTGCAATCTTTGGAATGGGGTGTGATGGTCAAGCCTATGGCTCACGCTGGCTCAGCTTGTCTGAGCGTGGAAAGCTAAGCAGGGTCAGGCCTGGTTATTACTTGGATGGGAGACCCCTCCTCTCGTTTCCTGCATTGAGCAGGGGGTTGGACTCGATAGCCTTGTAGGACCCTTCCAACTCTATGATCTATGAATCTAAGACCAGAATCTTTATGTGTCAAGCTCAAACTGAAGTTTGGGCCTGGTTTGTAATGGGTGTGCTGGGCACCAGCTTTCCTGACTGCCATTTCCTGAAACTTATTCTTGTGAAAGAGGTGGGTGGGGGAACCAGCAGTGGGGAAGGCTGGCAGCAGCGTCAGAGACCTCGTCTGTAAGGCTTGGATGCTCATGTGGAGCATTTATTAATGCTAATCAGCATGGACAATATAGTTTACAATGCTGTTCTGCCCCAAACGGGTATTGTGTTATATTTTACATCGCCTCTAGACTTTGCATTTAGAACTGCTTTAATTTTCCCTGTACAGATCTGTCAGAAACTGATCAGCCCTCATCAGCTTTCATGGTTCTTCCTACAGAGAACCTTTAGTCCAGTCCAAATCAGTGTTATTGTTCAGCAGGAATATGGCTCTGGCCTGGTTCTCCACAGCTGTCCTGAGCTGCATCCTGGAAAGCCTGGCTTTGCATTGTCTTTTCACCTCAGCTTCCGTTCATCCTCCTTCTATAATTAAATATTTGATCCTCTGCATTTATTAGTCGCTTGCTGTTCAAGTTGTGTTTCCAATAAAGTGAAGATTTGATTTACATTGATGTGGGGCTTGCTGTGACTGAGTTTAGCTGCCCAACATATGTCAACAAATGCCGCTTGGCTCAATGGACTGGAATCTACTGACACAAGCAAGAGGCACTGTAAACTACGGTATATTCCCCATGCTCCCCCAGTGGCAATGCATTGTATTAAAGATGAAGCAGCAATGGAGTGGCCAGGTTTTGAAAATGAGACCTTTGCTTCTACCATTAGCCCTCCCTGCTGACTTCAGTCCAAGGATATGTTTTGAGAAAGGGACAGGTGGGGAGGGATGGCAGCACTTATATTATGTGCTGGAATATAATCCTTTGAAGATGAGCTTTCCCCAATAACACTTGGACTGACTGAGATATTTACAAATCAAGATGAGGTAATTTCCCCCACCAGTAGTCACCAGTGCCTATTTTACCAGTGCTGTGAATGAACAGGTTGCTTACCTGTAACTGTGGTTCTTTGAGTGGTCATCTGTGCATTCACACATATGGGCTCTGTGCCTGCGCTGAGATGATTCGGGAACTTCTAAAGCTGAGGAAAATTAGGTGGGAACCTCTCCCCCACTGTCTCACTGCACATGCTCCTGCGGGTTCCCACCTGACCCCTCAGTTCCCTGAGACCACCTATTGTGGTCCGACAGAATTCTCGGTACGTAAACAATGATTACGTCCACCACCTCCAAGGCCTTGTGCCACAGGATCACTTTCAAGTGATCCGCTCCATGCTTACGGGCCTGTCTTGTGAAGGTTTGGCAGTGGGGGTATGCATCCACCACGTGCCCCTCACCAAGAAGGAGCAAGCAGAAGGAATGGCCATTGGTCAGTGGTAGCTTGGCACCACACTTCCTGCACTTGCGGAAGTGGGCCTTCAGAGGCATTCGCCGCAAGAAACGGCCCTGTGGCCGAATAGACAGCACAAAATAAAGAAAAATAAAAGTATAAAGAAAGAAGAACGACAGAAGGAAGACAAGGAAGAAAATAATATATAAAGAAAATATAATGATAATATGCCTCAGCACCAAACACCTTGAAAGAAGTCGAGAGAAATCCCCTCTTTTGTCTAGCCACAATGACGGTCAAAGAGGAACTGTGGGGTTGGACCGGAACCCGCAGGAGTATGCGCAGTGAGATGGTGGAGGAGGGTTTCCTGCCAGATTTTCCTCAGCTTTAGAAGTTCCCGAATCATCTCAGTGCAGGCACAGAGCTCATATGTGTGATGCACAGAGACCATGAAGAAGAAATCATGAGAAGCTCCTTTATTTTGAGTGAAACCATTGGTCTATCTAGCCCAGTACCGTCTGTTCTGACTAGCAGCAGCTCTTCAAGCCTTTTCCAGCCCTACCCAAAATCCTTTAACAAGAGATGCTGAGGACTGAACCTGGGACCTTATGCATAGCATGTGCTTTATTTCTGAGCTATGGACCCTCCCTTCCAGAGCTCACAGAAGGTGGCTCAGCCCAATTTTGTGGGATTCTCCTTTCCCTGCACTACATTCAGCGGGGTCCCCTGTGTGTAGCATTGGGGGAAAGAGGGTCCTCTTCTGGCAGCCCAGTTGCACACACCTAAATCTGGATCCAACCCAATGAGGCAGATCTATTTTGTTGTCAATGCTTTTGAATGAAGAACATGATGCACAGTTCTGGATAATAGTACATATGCAACATGCAAAGTCTGCCTTTTGAATGTGGAATGAGGTGCACAGTTGTGGATTATAATACACATGTAAAGCACAATTATTGGGATCCACATTGTAAAAATCAGATGTGATGCCAGGATGAAGAAAGGTGGAAATGTCAACAAAAATAGAGTCTCAGGTTTTGCACATCCTTTGTCTTTCTTCGGAGTGAAAAAGGGCTATTTCAAGGATCGGTACCGCTGATAGCTATAACAATGATCATACGCAAAGTACAGATTGCCCACCACTGCTCTCCATTTCAACATGTTTCTGTCTCATTAGAAACAGATTTTGCTTATATTTGCAGAAGTTCTTCCTTCAGCTCCATTGCAAAAAGTCACTTTATGTCCTACACATTTTGGCTCACTAACACAGAATTGGACCATCAATGATTTGCCAATCAAAAGATTGAAAGCCTACATATGCAGTGTTCCTCACTCCTCCTCATCAAAAAGGGGATTTTAAAAATATATTATGGCTACTGGCCAGGAAGATAAAGGAGAATATTTATTTCACTGAGGAATAAAATTGACTTGAAAACACAACAATATGGAAAGTGGAGGGGGCTCTATCTGGAAAAAATAAAGGGGATTCACACAACTGCTTTCCTTACTCTGGTGGGGTTCTTTTAGTCATGCCTTATTAGAAATCCCTATGGATCCTGGCAGGCCCAGCATTGGGTTGGCATGGGTGAATAGTTGCCAAGGGCCCAGAGGTTCAAAGGGTCCAGTCCTGAACCTGCCGCAGCGGCTGCCAGGGCTGGATTGCTGCTGTTGTGGCAGCTCCTCCTCTCTCCAGCTCCTTGCCCAGCCAACCCCGCTAGCAAAAGGAAGCCCCATGAGAGGCAGCCATCCAGATGAGCCTGCAGTGCCCATGCCATGCCAACTGAAAACAAAACTTCTTTTTAGCTTACATTTTAAGTAACAGTGATCTGAACCAATCAGAAATTGCCTTTGGGGGGTGGCGGCCAATGACGGCACAGGAGTGGCAAAAGACTGCCCCTTTACCATTCCTGTTAATCATTCATTAGACTAGGATAGATACGAAACTCCCTGTGCCAAAGTTACCTCCTACTAGAAAGAAAAGTAATGTAAATGCAGGGCTTTGTTTGTGTGTGTGCTTGTCTCTGGAATCTGTTTTCAAGGCCAGGGGCCAATCCTAGAATATATGAGTAGATGAAAGTGCCCCTAAGCAGCTACAGAGTGCATTTCCTTCATCAGTGAGTGACAGAGTTCCATCACACAGCTGCTGAACAAGAAAAAGGGCATCCAGACAAGGATGGTGTTTTTAAACAAGACTAGAGCATTGGCATCTCTTTTTGTAGAAATTAAACACAGCATAAAACCATCCTAACATATGGAGTTGACTAATCTTACTGCTTGGTGGGAGCTTCCCTGCTCCCACACATGTTTCATCTCTCTGGTCTTGCTGAGTGTTGCCACATCCTGTTAATTCCATTTGATGATGTGAATGAAGAAAGGATGATGAAGGCATCAGGCTTAAAAAGAAGGGAAGGTGGGGATTTTCCTTGTCTCAATCTCTCTGTTCATGGATCCATTTAATTAGTTGCAAACATCTCAACACCACCTACAGCAATTTATGAAATAATGATAAGATGGTGCAATATTATTCATATTCAGCTGCCTTCACATCTTACGGCTCATGCGGGGAGAATCTGATGAAGACCGTAACCGCCTAGCTCTAGGGGTAGCTGAAGATGATGTCCACTCTGGTAACTGCTTGCCAAATTGAGACTGTAGAGCATTCAGGATGTCATTTAGCTTTTGGTCGATCTGTGTGACCTGTTGTAGAACCAGAAAGCATACAGTTTATCACTTGCTAAAATATGCACTTGATGGTTATGCTATACTACAAAGATATATCAGTTTTATACCAGTATAACTCTCATGCAGCTTTCATCTCCAAATCCTGGGAAATGTAGTTTGGTTAGAGTGCTAGGAATCCTCTGCTAATCTCTACCACCACCAGCCCACATTAAATTTAGTTTGTGGTGTACATTTCTGACAATGAATGACAGCAAATTATCTCACACTTCCTTCAATATCACAAAAGGACTTCTTTATGAAGATTGTGGTGATATACATTAATTTAAATGTAATCAATCCACTGAAAATCAGTTAAGTATTAGTTGTCGGGACTAATGTTTTCAAAAGAACACCTGGTAGCTACCTGAAGTGACATTTTTGGTAGAAAGATGTGGTAAAAGTCAAATAAATAATAAATAATAGTTAATTTCTTTCATATATCCAGTCAAACGAGTATTACACCAATTGTATACCCAGCCAAATAAGTATTATGGTCAATTTTAATGTGATGGACCTCATGCAGAGCTCATAAAATACACTGGCCTATGTAGGCACTTCATGCAATTGTCATCACATTAAAAAAGTCTCTTACAGCACAATCCTATGGCCACTAGACAGAGTCTAGGCAGCCATAGGATTTTTTGGATTCCCAGCTACGAGGTCGGAAAATCACTCTCACCTCATAGCTGGAGATCCTGTATTGTCATACTAATGCTGCAATCCTATACCTACATACCTGGGAGTAAGCCCCATTGAAGTTCATGGAACTTATTTTCAAGTAGACATGCATAGGATTGTGTTGTTAACCTCAAAATGTCATGGATACTGGTCATAAGAAAGACCCTATATGGGAATATTTTAAAGACATTCACTCTATAAAAAGGAAAGCTTGCAAAATATATACAGCGAGACAGTGCTTGTAAGAATGAAAGTGTAAATAATAGTCTATATTATAATGGTCTATAGTAACATGGCTTAGTGGATGGATTTGCACCATTGTTCGGGAAATATATGAAAAATATTTTCAATAAGAAACTTGATTTAAATCAGTTATTTAACTCAATCCTTTTCCTTGCTGATTTAAGAGAGTTTAATCATTACCTTAAATAGCCTTTATTTAATCAATCCATCCTGCTCCCAGGTAAGCATACACAGGACAACAGCCTCAAAAGTATAAATGCATTGGTTTTCTACAAGCAAAGTTGCAAATATACCCAATACCAGAGAGAGAGAGAGAGAGAGAGAGAGAGAGAGATGCAAATTACTGCACCTTATGCTACCTGTAGTGGAAAAGGCCGGAAGACCATTGTAATTTTGAGGAGACAATGGTGTATGACCTTTGTTGTACTTGTGTCTAGTTCTCTATTGTATAGCTATACCTGCTCTTTGTGTCTCCATTAGGGCCTGAATTTGCTGTTTCTTGCTATTTCTCACTATTTAGTGTTTAGTACCAGCAACTCATAATGTTTAGAGTTTGCCGTCAGAAGGTTGACAATTAGAATCAGTGGGCCTGACCTCAATGGTATATAATTGGAAGGGTGCTTGGTTATCTGTTGGCCAGACTTCAATGGCTTAACTAACTGGTGTTTGTCATCTGGATGGGCTCGGATAACCTGGGAACTGAGTGGCTCCAGGTGGCCTCTTGGCCAATTTAGAAGTATTGTTTACCACCAGATGACCTGGGAACCTGGTATAGGAGTGTCTAAGATGTATATGCCATCATTTATTGAGATTCTTCCCCAATTAGTTATGTGCAAAATATATTAATCTTGTCCAACTTAATGAGAACAGGTGTAATGATTGTAAATACAGAAAACCTATATATAAGATTAGAGAATCCCTAGGAGGGTGGAACCTCGACACTGACCTAGCTGCAGGAAGTGCTGTGTGCCAGTCAAGGAGTCTGTCCACTGTCTTTTCTTTGAGGGGTTCGGGACAACAGAAGGGACGTAAGCATTGTACTCTGCATCTATCTCGCTTCTGTAATCTCTTTTCTGTAGTTTGCTAATAAAGCCTTTTAACCTTCACCCATAAGTGTGCTCATTGTCTCTGGATCTTAAAAAGAACCACTGCCTTTGGCAGAACACTACCCAAGCACATGTAACTTAGTTATTGCCATCTGAGAATTAGGAAAAAATAAAGGAAAAGTTGAGGCAAAACACATGTTTTGAAGTAAATAAAAGAGAGTGCATTATTTAGACCAAAATTGTATCATATAGCCACAACATTAAGTAATAGCAACATATTTGGATACCAAATTAAACTTTATAACCATAAAACCTTGTCTTAACAGCATTTTACTCATTCCAAAAGAGAAAAAATAATTTCATAGGATCTTTCCCCCCATTGGTCCCAAAAATTCCTCAGAAAAACCCACAGGGGGGAAAAAAATTCCCACACCTACCCATATACAAATATTTCTAGTTTTTCCCCCTTCTCTTCACATCTGTAGACCAATACAGAAAGCATTGCCCTCTGACTAATAGGCTTCATTTGCCCTTAGTTGTATCTGCTGATAGCTAATCTGATTTGCTACACGGCACTATGATGTAATCGCATCCAGGATATGGTCACTGATTGGCTGAGATCACTGAAGGAGGAATGAAGTGGAGAGGAGGGGAGTAGGATTAAGAGTTTTTTCAGAGGTCTATGTGGTACGAGTCTTTGCGACTTGGTCAATACTCCACCAAGAGGAAGGGTGTTGATTGGCTGGGAAAGACCCATTTGATTAGTGATGGTTGTGACTCTCACACTCATTGAATTATAAAACCATAGACCTGGAAGAGACCATGGAGGTCATCTAGTCCAACTCTCTGCTCAATGCGGGACCTGCAATGCAGGATGTAACTACAGCATCCATGATGGATAGCCATCCAGTTTCTGCTTCAATACCTCCAGCACAAGAGAGCCCACCACCTCTTGAGGCAGTCTGTACTACTGTTGAACAGCTCTTACCATTAGGAAGTTTCTCCTAATGTTTAGCTGACATCTGCTTCCCTGTAATTTCTACCCATTGGTTCTAGTCTTGCCTTCTGGAGCAACAGAGAAGAACTCTGCTTCAGATATTTGAAGACCACTATCCTGTTTCCCCTTAATCTTTCTCCTCCTCCTCCTCCTCCTCCTCCTCCTCCTCCTCCTCCTCCTCCTCCTCCTCCTCCTCATATTTATTTATAACCCGCCTTTTTCCCAATACTGGGACTGAAGGTGGCTTCACAACATTAAAATGTGTACGGTCAAAACATAAATAGAAAAATACAAACGTTTAAAATATAATGTAAACCAGAAACTATTAAAATTATATAAAATATTCACAGCTAAACCAACAATCACTATAAGAGCAGTGAAAATCTATCGCTCTCAGGTCTAATTTTATTCCCCAAAGGCCTGCTGGAACAAGAAAGTTTTTGCCTGCCTTCGAAAACATACCAGGGTGCCATTCTAGCCTCCCTGGGAAGAGAGTTCCAGAGTGTTGGAGCAACCCCCTCACCAGCCTGGTTGCCCTTCTCTGGACATGCTCCAGGTTGTCAATGTCTTTCTTAAAATGTAGCAACCAGAACTGGACAAAGTATTCCAGATGCAGCCTGAGCAGTGCAGAATCAAGTGGAATTATTACTTCCCATGATCTGGATATTATGCTTCTGTTAACACAGCTTAAGACTGTATTAGACTCATAGTTCAACTTGTGATCCACAATGATACCAGATCCTTTTTACATGTAGTGCTGTGAAACTTGGTTTCTCACTATCCTATACTTGTGCATTTGATTTTTGTATCTAACTTTACATTTATCTGTGTTGAATTTCATCTTGTTGGTTTCAACCCAGTGTTCCAGCCTGTCAAGATCATTTTGCACCTTGATTCTGTCTTCCATAGTGACAGTTATCCCTTCCAGCTTTGTGCCATCTACAGATTTGATATGCATCCCATTGACACCGTCATCAAAGTCATTTATAAAAATGCTGAATAGCACAGGGCCTAAGACGGAGCCCTACACTCAATACCGTCTTCCAGTTTGACACAGAACCATTAATGAGCACTCATTGAGTATGGTTGCTCAACCAGCTGTGGATCCATTTAACAGCAGTATCATCCAGCCCACATTTTACCATCTTGTCAACAAGGATATCATGGGAGACCTTCTCAAATACTTTGCTGAAATCAAGATATAAATCCCCCCTTCTCATGTGTTTCAACCCCAACAAAAATCAGACCCCCTCTGTCTGCTTCTTCTTCTTTTTTTTTTTAAAGACACAGCAGCAAATGATACATTTAGCATCATGTTTTCTTTGACCCTAAAGTTTGGGGTAAGTCAGCTGTACTTCTAATGATCAATAATCCACTATCACCTTGTTCTCCCTGTTGTTATGAATTACGTAAGCTTCCTTCCCAGGGTTAACAGGAGCAAGTGACATGCTTGGCAACACATCTAGTTTGGCCCTTACTCAGAACTAGGGATGTCCACTACCCCCCCCCCCCTGCTCGTCCCACGGCAGCTGCAGCGCTCAGCGGACTTCCGGGTCTGCAGCGCATCACTACTGGGTCCCCGGCGCTGCGTTTCTTATGTAAATACCAAGGTAAACTACCTTAAAACTGCCACGATTTTCTATTCGCTGCCATTTTCAGGAAGTTTACCTTGGTATTTACATTAATGTGGTGCCGGGGACCCAGAAATGACCTGGAAGCTCCTTTCCCCGCGGGAACTTGGGACGAGTTGGGGCCAGGTAAGTCTCGCTGAGCTCGGGGGGGGGGGAGAGCGGCGTGATTTCACTCTGTTCCTCCCCCCTTGAAATTCACGGCCATCCCTACTCAGAACCTTTTGACAGAAGTAGTTGCCAAATATTTGAATCATCATGAAATGATACTTAGGAGGTCCATTCCAATATGGGTTTATAATAATACTCTTCTACTACTGCAACTACATCTACTGCTGCTGCTACTACTGCTGCTGCTACTACTACTAAGTGGGATCTGTAACAAAATGTTGCAGTGTATCCCTAGTTCCTAATAGGAGTGCTTAAGGTTCCAGCCAGCCCTCCTCCAGGATAATCTATTTCAATCTCCCCACTCACAGTTTTCCATTTCCTTTTTCCATCTGACCCCTGTAGTCTCCTGACAGATGGGCCTGTCCACTCCATACCTGTGAGGGAGGGCTGCCCTACAGCAGGGGGAGGGGCAGGCATATAACTGTCCCTTGCCCTATTAATCTCCCCTGGCTTCAAACTGTATTGGCTGCAAAACTATGCCCTGGTCAGGGACGTCTGCCCCTAATGGCTGAAGGTGTTACTGCAGGCTTCAACCTCATGAATACATTAATTAATGTATTTTAAAAACAAAATAAGCCTAAGGTGCACACTCCCAGCATTGCCTTAGTATGCATGCCAAGTTTCAGGTGCCTAGGTTTCATGGTCTTGGCACTATCGCACTGACGGACGGGCAGATACACATCCTCTTTTGTTATTATAGATGATGAATGCCTATGCTGAGGATAGCAGCTTGCCTAAGGCTGCCAAGACCTAGTCTGCCACACCATGCCTCTTTATATGTTCCAGCCTCATGTGCTTCTGCTAGCTGGTTCTAGACTTCTATGATCCCATCATAGTTCTTTTCCCCTCCTGCCCACAGCAGCAGCTTGCACACAACGACACAAGGACCTGGAGGCCTCAGCAGCACCTGGCAGGGGTCAAGGCTATGACCTCAAAGCCACCCAGCCCTGACATGGCCATGGCCTCTGCGTAGTAGGATGCTTACACAGCTGTGTGGAGCGTGAGAACATAAAGCAGGGAGAACACAGGGCAAGTTTTGACATTTCACAGGTTCATCCCAGAGTCTCCATAACTATGATAGTTATAGCCCTTGCAAATATAGATGGTCAAATAATGTCCTAGACAGGCTTTGGACCACTATTCTTGTCTTGGCAGAGCCTCAAATATAAACAGTCAATACTTGGACAATTGGTCCTGATCTTACCCGATGACAAGTTTGCTCAGAGAAGTAATGGCAGTTCAGTATTCACTTGTTCCTTGTGTTGGCGTCTGAGAGTATGCAGAGTGTGGGAGATTTATAATCCTGTCTGTGTGCTAGCAGATGCCTGAAATTCCACACACAGATCTTCCAGATCTCACCTCCCCCTGCGCAGCGTGCAGCATGTTGTGCCAGTTTGACCAGCCCAGTCTGCCCTGTTGTCAGACTGCTTCCAGCTTCCCCGTTGCAGATTAATCCATGGAGTCAGGAAACACTCTGTAACACCACAGGTCTAATTCTACCTGTTTATTCACTTAGCAAGTAAAGTTCTACAGAGTATACATTTCCTAGTTACAGTCCATGTGCAGAGTATAAATGCATAGCAAGCATTACATCCAGTGGAGTAAGTTGAGCTTCACTCCACCTCAGCAAAGAAGTTACATTGTTGCAGTGACAAAAGTCCAGCAAGAAGAACAAAAAGAAGAGAGACAGCAGTCCAGCTTCTCTCTAAGATGGCTTCAGACAGAAAACAAGTTAGCACGTCATCAGAACATACAAACCATGTGACCAGCTCATATTGTACTCACAGTCTAGTTTCCCATGCGAAAACACGAGATCCCAGAAAGACACAACAAACCTGTTTACAGCCATTCTGTCCCTTCCATGTGTAAACAATGTGCTGCAGCTGGGAGATGGGCCCTTAGTGCAAGTGCTTAAAATGAACAGGTTGCTTACCTGTAACTGTGGTTCTTTGTATGGGGCCTGCATGAAGCCTCGTTTTGGAAACTTCTATAGCTGAGGAATTCTGGCGGGAACCCCTCCCCCACAGTCCTACTATGCTTCATTCCCTGCATAGGGCTGTACCGAGTAGCCCGTGCAGACACGGGTAAGGCCCGAACTGGGCCTGCTCGTGTCCGCGCAGGCTCTCTGCCACCCCCGTGGGCTTTATCTGGGCTCTCCGCAGAGCGGAGAGCCTTCCTTCCCTGTCCGAATTGTTCCGTTGCGTCACTTCCGGCGCGGAGGAAGTGACGCGACGGGACCCTGCTCCGTCACGCTGGACCCCCGCGCTCTGTTTTTGACGGGGGAAACCAGGGCAACAGGGCTGTTTAAGCCCTGTTGCCCTGGTTCCTCCCGCCAAAACAGAGTGCGGGCGGGGGTCCAGTGCGCCGGAGCAGTGGCTCCGGCGGCAGCAGAGGCGGTGCGCAGGACCAGGTAGGCGGCGGGGGGTCCTGGCGGCAGCAGCAGGTGGCGTCCGGCGGCGTGCGCGGGGGGTTTCTCCGGCGGCGGCTCGAATGGCGCAGAGAATGTTCCGCGCCGCTCTGAAGAGCGAGATCGGGCAGCCGCTGCTCGCGGAGGGCTGAGCCCGGAGTGAGCCTCCAGCCGAATCCAGGCTCGGACCCACCACTATAAATCCCTCAGTTCTCTGAGACAGCCTATTGTGGCCTTGGAACTGAGAGAATCTCGGTGACAGCATTGGTATAGGCACTGACTTCGATATTGAAATAATATCTGCTTCAGGTACTAGTATCAAACTCGGCATTGACACCGAAGCGGGGATGGTAGCTTGAGACAGGTTATATGGTGCAACCATGAACAGTGAGAGATCGAATGATCTCTCCCAACCCATGAGAGAAGGAACCGCGGCTTTCGCAATGGAAGGCTGGGATAGCACAAAGGGAGTTTCCTATCGTAGGTAAACATCCACCACCGAAGCAAGATCCTGACCGAGCTTAAAAGACAGAGCCACTTTTCCCGGGCACTGCTGCTCGGGTCAAAAGCATTGAGGATCTGTAGTTGCAATGGTCACATGCAAAGCCTGGTATATTTGGCGACTGGGATGAAGGTGGCGACGAGGTTGAGAAAGCACTGTATTGAGTAAGCAGTGACAAGCCGTATGGAGGGAGTCTGCAGGCAACGTATCCGGTCTGTCCCAAGGCAAGCTAGCTCCTCCCGTCGTCGTTGAATAAAACAGTGGACTAACCATGTGGACACTAGCATAGACATCCCCACGTTGGTAGATAGGGAGAATCCCATTAAAAGATTGTGAGAGACTGAATTGTTCTCAATGGGTCTGCTGTTGTGGGGTGACAAATGGCCATTCACCAAGGTATTGGAAAATCCTGGATCCACTGCAGACATAAGTATAAATGACAAGGCAGAGAAAGTCCTGACTGGACTTCTTGGTTCCAATATGGAACAACACATCTTTCATATACACCAATGCAATTCAGACCAAGTCCATGTTTGGAGCCAACCCCTGGTTGTTGTTGTTTTGTTTTTTAAATAAACGATGCCGTCACTCAGCGGTGTCTGTTCCCTTACTGTTAAATCGGTACCAAACTGCTGCATATTATTGTCTCGGGTTCAAGGAGGAGGGAGGAAATGGCAGGGTACATTTCCCACTCATGTTGCATGTAAAATGGAAGAGACCGGCACAGACCCCTTTTCCTGGGCTGTGGTTTGGCAGTCTGCACAAAGACTATTGTTGCATTACCAAGAGGCAAGTCCTGCATCGGGGACTTAACCGGTTGAAAGCACCCAGCAAAGCAGAGCTAGGGTGTATTTTAATGCTACTGTTGCTACCATCGCTGTGGAAAAAAACAAGGTCTGATGAGCTGCTGTGTCTATTTGCTGGTAGGAGAGACAGGTTGCAAAAGAAAATTGCACAAGGACCCTATATTGTCCCAGGGGAAACCATTGATAGCTAGACGTTGTGGCTGGAACCGACAACGCAGTGGGCAGAAGCAAGGCTAAGGTCTGGGACTTCATAGATTTCATAGATTTCATAGATCATAGAGTTGGAAGGAGCCTACAAGGCTATCGAGTCCAACCCCCTGCTCAATGCAGAAAACTAGAGGAGGGGTCTCCCATCCAAGTAATAACCAGGCCTGACCCTGCTTAGCTTTCCACGTTCAGACAAGCTGAGGCAGCGTGAGCCACAGGACAGTGGAGGCAGAGACGGATGGAAGCATAGCCTCATACTGCGGAGCACATGAATGTTCCAATTGGCAGCAGTGAGGCAAATGAAGAACGTGAATGTTGTAGTACATTTTACATTCTTGTCCATATCTCCAACCCTTATAGTAATAGAGTCCCAAGGAAGTATGGACCAATCAGATTGCCTGTCTCATACTGAGAGTGAGAATTGGGACCAGCCAGGTGTAACAATCCATATCTCTCCTCAGAACAGAAGCCTGAGACATCACTGAAACCACCATTTCAGTACAGAATAGAGGATCGGGGGTGGGGGTGGGTGGGCTGGATCCTGTATCTCATTGCCTGACAGAGGGGCAGCTGCAACAGATTCCACAGCAACTGGGGGCCGAGGCCAAGTAGAGGCTGGGGCGGCGATGCAACCTGGTACTGAACCACACAGTCCTAGTTTAGAGCTAGAGGTATAGTGATGCAGCCTGGTACCGAACCACACAGCCCCTCTACAGAGCTGGGGGCAGTGATGCAGCCTGGTACTGAACAGCACAGCCCTTGTTCAGAGCTGGAGGTGGTGATGAGTTCGCTGAGTCCCTGGTTAGGACCCAAGGCAGCAATTAGAGGCTGAGAAGAGGCTGAGGCTGATTAGGGGCTGTGAAGTGAGGCTGCATGTCCAACGCTGTGGCTGGATGTCGGAGAAGGCACTAGAAACATACAAGCGAGTGCCCCTTCCCAAGAAGGACTTTAATTCTACACACTCTGTAAATAGCCTCCCCCCCCGCAGCCCCAACGGCCTGAGGGAAAGGAGCAAGGGGGGGAGCAAGGGGGGAATAAACACTGGTAAAGTCGTGGAGAAAGAATAATTTACATACTATGAAGTAAAGTAAAATCACGAAAAGAATTATGAGAAAAATAAGACCTCAGCAGTTATGAAAAAATGTAGTCCAATGGACTAAGAAGTCTCCTAGGAGGTCACTGCAATGGTGGTAGAAAGAGAACTGAGGGAATGGGCCGGAACCCGCTAGGGAGAAGCATACTAGGACGGTGGGGGAGGGGTTCCCGCCAGAATTCCTCAGCTATAGAAGTTTCCAAAACGAGGCTTCGCGCAGGTGCAGAGCCCATATGTGTGATGCACAGAGACCACGAAGAAGAACACAAACCTTTTTCTATGCCACAGTTAACCCAGCACCCAAAGAAACTATTTGGATATTATGTTCTTTTAACAGCAAAACATACATTTCGTCTGCCTCCTACATAGGGAAAATATAACTTTTTTCACACACCCCATAGTTTTTCAGAAATCATACAGGATGGCATGTTGCTTGTTGTTTTAATGAGGAAGAAAGAAAAGGAAGATTCAAGGACCACAGTGGATAAGATTTTACAGAAGTCTTCATTGGATAGGGATTGCAAACTGAAGTCATGAAAAGAAGAACGGAGAGAGACAATTGCATGTTTGGCTAAACAGCTAACTGGGACTAGAGTTTAAATGGTTAAGTGTTTCAGGGTTTTTTTCTCTCTTAAAAAAAGCCACAACCCACTTCTTGAAAAGCCTGTTTGTCTGCCGCCAGTCCTGACTCAACACAATCTTTAAGAAATGATCACACAGATCCAAAATTAAAAATAGAGCCACTTGTCTAAATGACACAACATTAAGAGCACTAAAAGCGGAGAAATGGGACCAGACAGACAGAAAATAGCTTAGGGCCCTCCCAAATGATTTAGAAAGCATTTGAGGATGGCTCCCAAGTGCACATTTGGGTTCTTGGTATAGGTTATTTCATGCTAATTCTCTTTGAATTTTATGTTTTACTTCTCTAATGATTTAATGGAAGTGAGAATTGTTAATAGCTTATGCATTTTCCCCTGAAGGTAAATAGCTGTTTTAAAAAGATCCTTTTAAACAGCGCCTTACCAACAGAACTAAGAGTTGCAAAACCTTGGCACAGTAACAAGAGAGCTGAAAATATCATTTGCATTTATTTGTTTTTCAGTGGGCTGAATACAGACTTTGTCAAACTTAGAGTAGATCCAGTGAAATCAATATGACAAGTTAATTTTGACTAGCATAAATCCCATTGATTTCAGTGAATCTACTCTAAGGGCTAAACTACATGCTATGTTAAATATGTGGCATGCAAATGATCCTAACATACTACTGGTGACAGCTTTGTCTTGATAAGCATTTCAGCATTTGGTTGGCATACCTCAATCTATATGAGTGAATTGGAACAGCAGCTGCATCATCATCATCATCATCATCATCATCATCATCATCATCATCATCATCATCGTGTTTTTAAATATTATTTTGTAATTATTTTTTATTGCATGTTCATTTATGTTCTGTCTCTGCCTTGTATTTTCTATATCAGCATGATACTTATTTGAAAAAATGGTAAAACTTAAATAAAAATTATGAATATATATATATATATATATAGAGAGAGAGAGAGAGAGAGAGAGAGAGAGACAGAGAGAGAGATTCATAAGTAAGCATGCGCCCCCCCCCCCCGCCTGATCTGGACTAGGACCAGCACACATGTATAGGAGAAGTTTAAACCTTCCTACTCAGCCACTTTCCCCCCTAAATTTGCCCCTCCCCTGTACAGGGGCTAACAAGAATTAGAAAAACTCCACTGGCTCCATTACTGGGGAGTCTGCACTGAAAAGGCCCATTCTCTAGTGGCCACCTGCCAGACCTCATTGAGAAGACCTCAGAGAAGAGCCTCAGAAGGTGATCTTAGCAGGTTTGGTAGCAGAGATGGACAAATCTGTCTGTTTCACTTTCCGTAACATTCACATTTTATTTCAAGCACAGGTTCGTTCTGTTCTGTTTATTCATCAGTTTGCCTTTTTAAAAAGTCATCACAAAAAGTCACATACATTTTCAGGTGCATTTTCATACACATGAAAATTCTTATGCAGGTTTTAATGCAATTTCCCCTAACATACATTTTTTTTGCAAGTAATTTCCCCAAATATATGTATCTTTTTGTACATTTTCTCCCTTAATGTACACATTTTTTGTACGCCTATTTTAATCAGAGAAATGTGTCACAAAATTCAGTCAGTTCATACTAAAATGCAAGCCAAATTAGTTTGTCAAAGATAAACTGGGTATGTATATGTGGGAAGAGAAAATCCTTCAGGTAATCTGGCCCTAAGCCATGTAGGATTTTAAAGGTTAATACCAGTATTTTGAGCTGCGAAGCCAATGCAGATTGGCAAAGCTTGGGCATAATATGATGGGATTGGCCAATCCCTTTTAACAAACCTGCTGCCCTAGTTTGGACCAACTGACATTCCGGACCTTTTCTAAAGGCAGAAATATGTTACATGCATTCACATTCAGTTAGCTGAATGGGAAGTACTTTTGCCCCTGTGAAAAGTGTCCCCTTTCCAGTGATCTTTTTGCACTTTTTATTGAGGCCAGGAACCAACATTCCCTCGCCGCAACAGTATTATGCATAGTGGATTAGCTGTGGCAGAAGGTGAATAGGAACATGCACCAGAGCTAGAGCAGGGTGAAAGACTTGCCATACAATGGGCCTGTTCACACGTCACGACGGCCCGCTGTGGCTTAATTTACCTGCGGGGGCTGTGGCGTCATGCTGGGTGCCCACAGGTGCCATTTTTGCATGGCGCCCATGGGTGCCCGGCTTGCCATGGCTTGTGTCGTGCAAGCCAAGGTGGCAAGGGTTGTCTGAGGGTTAGACAAAGCTCAAAAAACCATAAAACAAGGCATGGGTTATTTGAGGGTTGTTTAACCCTCAAACAACCCATGCCGCCTGGGTTTGCATGACACAACAAGTCACAGCAAGCCATGCAAAAATGGCACCCGCGGGTTACTGGCATGACACAACAGCCATGGTAAATTAAGCCATAGTGGTCTGTTGTGTTGTGTGAACTAGGTCAATGCTGGTGGGCAATGAAACTAGCCACTCAGCATGGCAAGGTAAGATAGGGAGCGCTGGCCTGGTTGGTTAAGCAACGGCATGCATTCCCTGTCCCGTCCCACCCCACACCCCCTGTCAGCATTATGGCAATTTTAGGGCGATGCAAGGATTTTGTTAGTTCTTAATGACATCATCAGGTAGCCTCATTAATATGTGACAAAGTGCTGCGGTGTTCTCACATTCACTAGCAATCCTTGATTGGCTGGGATCATACAGTGAAGAATGAAGTCTAAGAAATGTGAAACAGCTGCATATCAGGGATGCAAATTTGCACCCTCCTGCAACAAAAAGCCCACTAGTTTTTTTTCAAGGGAACGTTTGCATCCTTCAAAAGCACTTTTTTACCTAAAAATGTTTTGTGTGTAAAAATTCAGCCCTACACTACTGCTGAAGACCTACTCTGTTCCCTAAAACATAGTTAGGGAACCACTGGACTGCAACATGAAGATAATACTGTCTTTCCTAACTCTAGAGGTCTTTCTTTTTAATGGTTTTTAAGCACATACACCCCAATATCACATATTAGACAACTAGATAAGGTGCAGTTTGAACATTATGCAGCAACAAACTAGAATTTGGTACCATGTGTACATTTGACAGGGCATCTCCACCAACCAGTCTGGCATGGAGTTCTGAACCATGGATAGCTTGTATAAAGCTCAGAATAAACACATGTTTTCAAAAACCTGTTTTTGGCTTGTACCTAATTTATGGAGTTAATGGGTGGAAACCACCATCATGAAAGTGGACAAATTTGCACAGTGGGACTTTCTCCCTCTCTCCTCCCCCCAGCAGCCCTCCGCACCCTCTGAAAATCTACTCCAGAGGGTCCCCCAACTCTCCAGGGCAGATTTTGAGGGCATGCTGGGGCCTGTAAGGAGGAGGGGGATTGGATCCTTCCCAGTTCTGCTGATAAAATCAGTTTCACCAGTGGAAAAACATAACTGGATTTCACCCAAAGTTTCTAGCTTTACAAGGAGATAATACTTTATATCAGGGGTCCTCAAACTTTTTAAACAGGGGGCCAGTTCATTGTCCCTCAGACTGTTGGGGGGCTGGACTATAGTTTGAAAAAAATATGAACGAATGGATCAAGCAGTGTAGCTGGCTGGGGCATGCTTGGAGTTGTAGGCCAAACACATCTAGGGACCCAAGGTTGGAGAACACTGCTCTTGGGGAAACCATGAGTTTTTCTGAGACTTTTTTTTAAAAGAAAGCTTGGAAGAATCAGAACTCACCGATTTACAAGCAACTGCCTCTGTTTTCTTGCTCAGTGCAGCAGTAAAGAGGAAAAGTTGTCACCAGTGAACAATGGATGTAGGCCAATTGGTTTATGAAACCAGGGAATCAAGCCATAGAATTTTCAAGGAGACCCGATACTCTCTCTGCAGACTCCATGGAGACAGGTGAGCTTGGCAGCTGTCCACTGGCAAGCAGCAATAAAACAGCTGCTCTTCATCACACTGAAATGCTCACAACACATCTACTTACATATGGCACTCCTTAGTTCTGTTTTTAAAAGAAATACTGGAAATGTAGCTTGAGCTCTCAGTTAAATTATTCATATATTGAAACTTATATTTGTGCTGTGGGATAAGGAAATTAGATTTTTTTCATAACAGGATGAAACTCCATCAAAGTGGAGTTGTCACTAAAGTTTCATGTAAAGTGAATTTCAAAGCAAATTTAAAGGTTCCCCCTCAGGTAAAACATAAGAGGAATTTTGAGGGAAGGCAATATTTCAATAAAGTAGTGAAGTACTTTCAATATGTAAAAGCTAGCAAAATTTATCAGGGAAGAGATTCCATGCACCCTTAGGTTGCTACATATTTTCCTAAAGCAAAATTTCAGGGTAAATTTGGACAATGTATCAGACCAGTTTTGAGAAACACAAAAAGTTTTCGTAAGGCAAGCAAAATTGTTAGGAGGGTTTTGCGCATTCCTGACCAAGGTTTTAGAGTCATTTTCACATGTTACTTTTGGTGGCCTTCTTTACTCATGAAAATTGTTTACTTGAATGAGCAGTTTAACTAACATGTGTGACAAGTCTGAGGCACATGGCTCAACTGCAGCAACATCCAAAACCACAGAACCTTAAAAATGTACTGTAGACCGTGGAAGTTACTATGTACATTACACTGTAAGTGAGCAATAATATGTATCTACTGAGAAGTAAATCCTATTGAGTTTAATGGAGCTTACTCCCAGGTAAGTAGGTAAACAACTGCAGCCTAAATTGTGTTACGAAGGTGGCAGAAAGTAATGTTTCTTACAACAGGCCTGTACATCTTGTGACTCACCAAGTCAAATGCAGCCAGCAGGCCATATATGGTGCCTGCCATCAGAGATAGTACGGTCATCTTCCTAGATTGTTCAGCTATCTTAAGCCTTTTAATTTACAGAAATGTGAGGAAATACACGCAGGGCATATTCTGCCCAATTGCTCAGGAAGAGATAAACTTGCTTCTAGCTTCCTGTGTTTTTGCCAATGAGTGCAAAGGCACTGGGCTGATCAACAAGCACTTGGTACTTATTTTTAAATTGTATTAAAATGTAACTACCTATATTCTGTTCAAATACTTAATCAGTTAACGTGACTTTAATTTTAATATATTGAATACATGCATTTAGGGTTTGGGTTGTTTTACACTGAATTATGATCCCCCATCTCTTGCTTCCTCACGTCCCCACCAACATATAATTTCTGACTATTCATAGAATCATAGAAATCATAGAAAAGTAGAGGAGTTGGAAGGGGCCTACAAGGCCATCGAGTCCAACCCCCTGCTCAATGCAGGAATCTAGGTCAAAGCATCTCTGACAGATGTCTGTCCAGCTGCACCTTGAATGCCTCCAGAGTGGGAGAGCCCACGACCTCCCTAGGTAGTTGATTCCATTGTCTTATTGCTCTGACAGTCAGGAAATTTTTCCTGATGTTTAGGTGGAATCTAGGTTCCTGTAACTTGAGCCCATTATTCCGTGTCCTGCAAACTGGGATGACCGAGAAGAGATCTTTGCCCTCCTCTGTGTGACATCCCTTCAAATACTGGAAGAGTGCGATCATATCTCCCCTCAGTCTCCTCTTCTGAAGGCTAAACATGCCCAGTTCTTTCAGTCTCTCCTCATAGGGCCTTGTTTCCAGTCCCTTTATCATCCTTGTTGCCCTCCTCTGAACCCTCTCCAGTTTGTCTATGTCCTTCTTAAAGTGAGGTGCCCAGAACTGGACGCAGTACTCAAGATGAGGCCTAACCAGTGCCGAGTAAAGGGGAATTATCACTTCCCGCGATTTGGAAGCTATACTTCTATTAATACAGCCCAAAATTGCATTTGCCTTCTTTGCAGCCACATCGCATTGCTGGCTCATATTTAGTTTGTGATCTACCACAATTCCAAGATCCTTCTCACTTGTAGTATTGTTGAGCCAAGTGTCCCCCGTTCTGTAACTCTGCATTTGGTTTCCTCTCCCTAGGTGCAGCACTTGGCATTTATCCCTATTAAATTTCATTCTGTTGTTTTCGGCCCAGCGCTCCAGCCTATCGAGGTCACTTTGAATTTTGTTTCTGTCTTCCAGAGTATTAGCTGTTCCACCCAACTTTGTGTCATCTGCAAATTTGATAAGCATTCCCTGTACCTCCTGATCCAAGTCATTAATAAAAATGTTGAAGAGCACCGGGCCCAGGACCGAGCCCTGTGGTACCCCGCTCGTTACCCTCTCCCCAGTTTGAGAAGGAACCATTGATAAGCACTCTTTGAGTCCGATTCTTTACCTGGTTGATGCTGGTGCCAAAATGTTTCTTGTGATGCTGTGGAAGAATGAAGTAAAGCACACCACTACGTGCCATGGAGAAGACACCATGCAGATGCCATTTCAAATGTTTGTACAGTAAAGCTAGCATGTATATAGGCCATCTCTAAAAAGTATTACCAGAGATTAAATCTCAAAAACTGGTTGTTAGAGGGCTGGTGATCTGGAGCCTAAGTTGAGCCAGTAAGAAGGTGAGGGCAGTCTGAAGCAGCACAGTCTTCACATGAGCAACAAGATGAGCAGGCCAGAAACAAGAGGCCTTATAAAGCCAACTGGGGAACCACATTGGCCTTTCTGAAGTTGCAGCTGCAGGAATACCCTCTGGCTATCTACATTGGTGGTGCTGAAACAGCAGAAAGCAGGCCAGCAGCAGTTCCTCTGGCAAGCCATCATGATGGCATCAAGAGGAAGATGCCACTGCCAGGCTCTGGCTCTGGCTGCTCAAATCTGGCCCTAGTTTGAATCTGTGGCATTTTACACTGGTTGAGCTAAATCACATACATAATATAATAAAATAATTGGAGCTAACTATGAGTGAGAGCAAAGAAAATTTTAATAATGAATTAATTTAATGTGACATGAAGCCCAATAATACGTTGTTTGTTTCTATCTGGACTTTCAAGAAAAATAGCTACTCTGACATATAGAATCCATATAAAAATGGGTCTGTGTGTGAGGGGACTGACGACGACCTGTAATCCATGTGATTATCTTGTTTTAGTTTCCTGTTCATTCTTGTTTATTTTCATTCCACCAAACTTATCTATAAAACCCCATCATTTCCCTGCCCTCCCTTCCTTTATCCCAAACATACCCACCCATTCTTAGGTTAGGTGTTAGAACCCTGGTGACCTGGAGCATACAAATTTTACTTTGAATACAGTTTCATTTGTTTTGGTTTCCATCTACCTTTCCTGTTTAAATTAACACACACAAGAATCCTGTTTCCTCCCCCTCAGCCTTTGCTATTTGTTACCAGGGGTATCTCCTTTGGGGATAAATGTGCAAGAGGAGAGACAAGACAGTCCTACGCTTGGGTTTAAATGATATTTTTTCATTATAAATAGGCTGGCGTGTAATTGCAACTTTTTGGAATTACATATTTATTGGTTGCACTTCAATTCTTTACATACTCAAATGTTCCTTATATGTTTCTAAAGTGTCAATAAAGGTAGGGCTGTCACCTGATTAAAGAAACATTGGACTGTAATCCCATAAACACTTAGCTGGGAGTAAATCCCATTGAACTCAGTGGGGCTTACTTCTGAGTAACATGTAGAGGATTGCAGTGCTAGTTGATTAATCCTATATGCTTTAATTTATTAACTGAGTTAATTGGATCTGCACATTTTGTATTTGCATAAAACTGTAGCCCTGGTAAACTGTTTGTCTATATTGGCTAAAATTTGCGACATATACAAGATGGCAAAGATTGTTAGATTGGTTTGGAATATAAACTCATTTACTACCCCAACATTTTATTCTGGCAGAAAGGAATAGCATGTTTCCCTAGATTGATACCAATTTTAATTCAGAAAAAGCATGCATAAGATATTAGTTTGGGAAACACCATACTAAAGTAGCCGCTGAACATGTAGTGGTCATACCATGTTTGATCATTTGATGATCAACTAGTCGTCTTGGCTCACACATTAGTAAAGCAGATGGTGGAAGATTTAATTTATAGTTGAAAAGTTTGCTGGGAGTCTTGAAATGAAAGGCCGTACTGAGGTGCGAAGTGTTTTAATCATTTTTTTAAAAAAATACACTGTGTTTTCTCCACCAATTTAAAAATTGCTGTGATTACAAAACCCTCCTGTTTGCTTAGCACCTACAGGACCTTGAGGGTACAAGTCCTTTTAGTGGTTGGCATTAAACTCATTCTAAGGCTGTCTGTTTTCCCCAAAGCCTTACTTTCAGCGTAATCAAATAGTTTGTTGGTTTTACTTATGCACAAGATTGCATTTGAGAATTTAAACTAAGTTTTGAAAGAGGTTGGATATTAGAATTAAAGATTAGAATTTACCACCACAGCAGACCTGAGCCCATTTCAAGTTATATTATTACACATACAAGCAAACACACATGTGCAGTATCTATCATTCTCTCTCTCCCCACCCTTGCCTCACCTTTCCCTAAGTACACCACTTTATTTATTTATTTATTATATTTCTATACCACCTATTAGCAGAAGTTCACTGGGCAGTTAACAAAACAGAAGTTAAAACCATAAAATACAAGAACATAATAAAACATAAAAACCTAAAAGAACAAAAAATAAACAAAACCAAAGTAACCCCTCCCCCCCAAAGCCAGCGATAGTGCAAAGATCTAAAAACACATGGGCAGAGCAATCCTATGGCTGGTAGACAGTGACTGGGTTCAGACAACACGATAACCCACGCTCAAGGGTTGAGTATGGGTGGGTTGAGTGTGGGTTTGCCATTGAACCGTAGGTTGTTGTTGAAACATGGGTTATCATATTGTCTGAACCCAGCTGCGCTAACAAGCCATGGCTTTTTAACTGTGAACAACCCATGAAGAGAACCCATGGTTTTTTGGTGGGTGATGAACTGTGGGTTGTTCACCATGATTTGTTATCTCAATTAATTGTTAACAACAATTAATGCTTTAGAATGTTTATGGGCTTCATACACACTGGATGCATTCGCACGTCACGCCAACCCTCCCTGGCAATAAGCCACGGTGGGTTGGTTGTTCTGTGAACAACCCATGATGCGCCTGAGAGACAATCAGGCTCACCATGGGTTGTTTGCTCCCTCCACCACCCCCCCGGTACTCCCATGGGTATCCCAAGGGACACCGCAGCAAGACCTCTTCCCCACTGCAATCACGAGTCATTTTCGGCTCGCTGTGACTTTTTCCCCCTTTCCCCTTTCTTTTCCCTGGGGATCATGACCTCCGGCTTGACAGTCAGCTTTCGTGATCCTCGTTTTATTTATTTATTTATTTATTATATTTTTGAATCGCCCATCTGGCCAGTCATCCAGTCACTCTGAGCGATGTACAGTCCAATAAAATACGAGAAAAAACAGAGTGTAAAACACAATTAAAAACAGTACAAAAAATCCTGTCCGTGGCTGCAAACTTATTTTTTAATTATCTTTTTGGACCCACCCACCCCTAATGTGTGCAAATATTTGCACACATTTTTAAAAAAAAATGTAAAAAAAAATGTAATTTTTTTTTTTAAAGTTCTTTCATAAGTGCGCTCCTGTGCACTCACGGAGGTCCGAAAATGGGCAGCCTCACCTGGGCAATGTCCAGGGGAGGTACCTGCTGGCAAAGTGCAGCAGGTACCAACCCTGGACATTGACCCAGAGAGGCTCCAAATAGCCCTCTTTGGTTTGGTTTGAAGCTGTGAAAAGGTGAGCTGTCAAGCCAAACCAAAGGCACGAGTGATCTGTGCTTGCAAAAAGGGGATGGTGAGATTTGCACCCCGTTCACAGCAAGATCTTCATCTTTCTTTCTTTCTTTTTTCTTTTTGGACTCAGCTGTCCTAAGGGTACTCTCACTTTCCCACCTGATCCTGAGACTCTAGGTGCTTGGGAACATGGGAAAGTGCAAGACTTTACAGGAGTACTTACCTTTGACAAAGGTAAGGCTTTCTTTTTAAACAGGGATTGAGACAGAGATTAAAAAAATTTTTTTTACAGGGGCCTATGTAGGTATCATGTCTATATATACCTGCATAGGTCCCTGTCAATTTATTTTGTTTATGTTAATGTATTGGAGGATATCGATTATCGTAGCCTTCCCCCATGAACATAAAGTAAAAACATGGGTCAGTGATAATACAGTCAAGCAGGAAAGGAACACTAATCCTACAATGAATGCAGAGCCTAAACAAACCCTTGAAGAATAGTTGAACTGCCCCCCTTCTAACTTTCTTGCAGCGCAATCCTAGGCATATCTACTCAATGGAAGTTCTCTATAATAAGAGGCATAGGATTACACTGCCTTACTCAGTCTAGAGAGAAATATGCCACAAAACCACCATCAACTCACAGAACACATCTGTAGACACAGAGGTGACCTCTATAATGATCTGTGTCTCAGATCCATCTTATTGTGCCATGGTAGATCTGGATTAGTCTGACATCCATCTTGTATCTTTGGGGGGGGGGGTTAAACTAAAATCCCCATGGGCTATCATCATCAATATGTTTTAAATTTACAAAGCAAGAGGGCATAGTAACTATGCTGTGTTAAGTGATCCTGAATATGCATTCTTCTTTCTTGCTTAAGATTAACATCAGTGGTGACTTGGTGGGTCAGACCAAGATCCATGCAAGTCCCGCATTCATTGCAAGAGTCCCAACAACTAGCAGACCACTAGGTGGGATTCACCAGTGCACCACCATATACCTTCTGCCCACCCCTGCCTTTCATATATCTGAAAACAGAACTGCTTCAGGTTTCCTTACACACTTTAAGGTTGCTCCCAAATCATAGTCCCCAGGGGAAAAGCATTGGGTTTTCATGTAGAAGGTACCAGGATCAATCCCTGAAAGTTCCAGTTAAAGAGATACCAGGTAATCGGTGATGGATAAGCTGTGGGAACCTGCTGTCAATCAGAGAAGGCAAATCTAGCCTAGATGGACCATCAGTCAGAATTGGTATATAGCTAATTTCAGATATTTATAACATATAAAAATGGCAATTGATTAGAGTGCTTTCACTTTTTGTGCTGCTGCATCTCTAATTACCTCCAACCAATGCTTTATACTAGAAATTACACAGCTTTGGCAATCTGAGACAAATGGCTCAGACAAATGACTGATTTCTAGGTACTCTTAACTGGAGATGACCTTCTTTTTTAAAAAAATAGTTTTCAGAAATGAAGAAAAACAGAACTATTTTAAAAAGCTTTCTGTCACATATCCAGTAAAATCATAACAAAATGTAAACCTAATGAAAACATAATATGATGAAATGACCTCCTCACCACCACCTTAAGTATATTTCCTTAGCAGTTATACTGGCCTACTCACCATAGGAGTTTTCATTCTTGTTGGCAGTTAATATACGTTAAACTCACAAAAACAATAGGGTATACTATATGTTGTAAAATAAAATGTAACAATATTTGAATCATTCCCTTCCAGAGAGAGGCTACTTTTTTTGTGGAACCCATACTTTTTTCACCACTCCAATTCTCCATTTCCTCCCATGAGAGGAAAAATAAAGGTAAGCAGTCAGTGAGCATAACCATAGTTAACTAAGAATCATCAGAAAAGTTCCAAGAAAAAATTAAAATACCCCCCCCCAAACCCTGAAGATCACAGAAGAGAAATAATAAAAGAAAATTTTAAAAGAGTAGAAGTAGCAGCAAATTCACTCGGGCCATGTTCAAGTAGGAAGTATGAGAATCAAGAGACATCTGCATACAGCACACTGGTGGTAAACCCCCTACTTTTTTTTCCTTTTGAGGAGTAGCTAGGAAGTCTCGCCACAGGTGCAGGCTGAATGGAGGACCCTGGAGCCATCATACTCCTAATGAGGTGCAACAGGGCCCCCAGAGGACTCACTGATTCCAAATGGATTTGATTTAGGAACATCATTACCTTAAATAACAAAGTTGGTGGCCCCATAGATCTGTTTAAAAGCATAATGGGGCTACCTAACAAACAAGAGAGAGGTTTCTGCAAGTTGAGAGGAACCCTAAGGTATGCCATAGTATATTTCTTCCAAAAATAACTCCTCAAAAGGGCACCGAAATTCTAAAAATCAAAGGAGTAGAAAAGTACTGTGAATGCATGCCCCATATGTGCCTCACTCTGTTCCGTGACAGTTCTGATTTGCTCTGGTCTGGGATGTGTGCAGCCTCTCCCCATCCATCGCCCCCACACTCGTATTTTTTTTAAACTGGTCTGGCAGGGGTATAGGTGCAAACTTGGATGGAGGGAAGTAAAGGGAAGGTAGTGGCACCCTTGTTGCTGAATTTGTGAATATCTTGCAACTTCTCCATGACAACATGACGGCAACGGTTTTGGACAACAACGGCTCTCATGGTGCTCCATTTAAAGTGGGATCAGGTGTTAAACAGGGATGTGTTATCGCCCCAACATTATTTGCTATTTTCATCGCCATGATTTTACATCTTGTCGAGGGGAAACTTCCCACTGGTGTGGGAATTATATATCGAACTGATGGAAAGCTTTTTAATCTCAGCAGGCTGAAAGCAAAAAGTAAGGTAATTACAACCTCCGTTGTGGAACTTCAGTATGCTGATGATAATGTGGTCTCTGCACATTCAGAGGATGATCTCCAAACTATCCTAAATGCTTTTGCAGAAGCATACGAAAAACTTGGTCTCTCACTTAACATAAAAAACCCCAAAGTGCTTCATCAGCAAGTGCAAGCTAACCCCTTGGTGATGCCATCTATCCAGCTTGGCGGGACAATACTGGAAAATGTCGATCATTTTCTCTATCTTGGCAGCTATCTTTCTGTTACAGCTAACATCGACAGTGAAATCCAGCATCGTTTGAGCTCCGCAAGTGCTGCGTTTTCTCGAATGAAACGCAGAGTGTTCGAGGATCGGGATATTTGTAAGAAGACCAAAACACTGGTTTATGAAGCCATTGTATTACCAACTTTATTGTATGCCTGCGAAACATGGACTATCTATAAATGTCACTTCCACCTCCTTGAAAGATTTCATCAACGTTGCCTCCGGAAAATCCTGCGAATTACTTGGGAAGATAGGCGAACAAATGTCAGTGTACTGGAAGAAGCAAAGACTACTAGCGTTGAAAAAATGATCCTTCAACGCCAACTTTAGTGGAGCGGTCATGTTGTTCGAATGCCTGACTGCCGTCTCCCAAAGCAGTTATTTTATTCCCAACTCAAGGATGGAAAGCGGAATATCGGTGGTCAATATAAGAGGTTTAAAGATGTTCATAAGGCTAATCTAAAAAAAATGCAATATAAACATCGAAAACTGGGAAGCTCTGGCCCATGAATGATCTAAATGGAGGTTGGCCTTTCACAAAGGTCCCATGGATTTTGAAGAAGCCCGAGTGCAAGGTGAAAGGGAGAAACATGCTAAGCGAAAAGCACGTCAAACGAATCCTTTACAGGACCATCTTCCATCTGGTAACCTGTGTCCTCACTGTGGGAAGCTGTGTGGATCTAGAATTGGCCTCCACAGTCACTTACGGACCCATCGCTAGAGTCTACACAATCCTCTTTAGAATTTCCTCCTTTTATCCTGGAACTGGAAGACAATCTTACTCGGTCACGGTCACGAGTGATCGCCTGATGCTGATGCTGATGCTGAATGAGAAAGGTGGATGTCCCCTCTTCACTACACACACTGCAACCAGATCGCGTGAAGTACTAGTTCCTCTCTACTCAGCACTAATTAGGCCTCATCTTGAATACTGCATCCAGTTCTGGGCACCACACTTGAGATATGATAGCGCTCTTCAAGTATTTGAAAGGTTGTCACACAGAGGAGGGCCAGGATCTCTTCTCGACCATCTCAGAGTGCATGGAATAATCTCAGGACATGGAATAATGGGCTCAAGTTACAA
This sequence comes from Shinisaurus crocodilurus, assembly GCA_021292165.1. NCBI lineage: Eukaryota > Metazoa > Chordata > Lepidosauria > Squamata > Shinisauridae > Shinisaurus > Shinisaurus crocodilurus. Next base: position 113,482,065 of record CM037876.1, on the reverse strand, counting down.
GAAGCCAGATTCCGCTTGGACATCAGGAAAAATTTCCTGACTGTTAGAGCAATACGCCAATGGAACCAATTACCTAGGGAGGTAGTTGGCTCTCCCACACTGGAGGCATTCAAGGTGCAGCTGGACAACTGTCTGTCAGGGATGCTTTGACTTGGATTCCTGCACTGAGCAGGCCCCTTCCAACTCTACTATGATTCTGATTCCTCATAGCATTGTGCCCTTAAACAGTTAGTCTATATGTGTGCAACACTTAACCCCTGAATTCATAAGCAGAAGGCTAACATGGTTATACTATAATATTATTTATTAATAGAAAATGATGGCATAATCAGCTGGTAATGGCTGACAACTCTGCCTCATCCAGCACCATTGAGTGACCAGCTCTGCCCCTGCACTGCCATTTTGTGACTGGTGGGCCTCAGTAATTATCAGCCTTCTCATGTGGGCCCTGGGAGTAGAATGTTTGAGAACCCTTGCCTTAGAATATTACCCAGAATCCTCTGCAACCTGCAAGGGGATCATGATGGGTGCACAGGAGTTCTATGGCAGACTAGTTAATATGGAGTTTCCCGAAGGTGAACAATTTCAAAACTTCAGCTCTAAGGGTGTACTTATACTCAGCCCTGGTTTAAAGCAATGTAAGCACATGCTTAGGGCACCAAGGGAAGGGGGGCACCACAGAGTACCAGAGTACCACAATTTTTTTTTGCATTTGCATTTCCCCCCTTATAACAGTTTTATTTTTTTTAAATGCATAAAACAGTGATGAAAATTTGTATTTCTTTCTGTTGCCCTAGTTATAAGTAAGTAATTGGCTTATATTGCCTGCTGCTATTTAGTGTTAAATAAATATAATAAAAACAGTTTATATTTAATCTCATTGTATGTTCTGGCGTGGGGGATGGCCTTGAAGAAAACTGAGTTTTTAACATCTTATCTCACCTTCAGCAATTATGGAGTCTTAATGTCTTGCCAGCTAAGCAATGGAAGGGCAGAGGGGGCACCATTATTGGGCTGTGCTTGGGGCATCAGCTGGCCGTAATCAGGCCCTGCTTATACTGCAAACTTTACTTCCATTCCCAGTTTCCCAAGGAATACTTGTAGTGGAAGATTGACAGGGAGGGCAGGTTACACATCTCCACTGAAAATTGCCCCTTCTCAAAAGGGTTTCCACTACCACATTCAGGCATTGAGTTTTAAATACTTGCTTCTGTGTATAACATCATGTATTTGGCCTCCAGGGGAATTTGTCACCAACTTTCAATACGTCGGGCAGTGTTTCTCAACCCTCTGATGGCTGAGGCACACCTTAAATAAGAAAAGAAACATGAAGTTTTCTTCAGTCTTATAACCCAAAAGGCTTCATCTGAGAGGGTGTTAGAATTACCTACCTTCAGAGGGGTTCAGCCCCCCCCCCATCAGCAAACATCTTCCTGATTGGAAGACCGCATGGAACATGATTGCTGATTACTGTCAGGAATTTCTCTACAGAGGCCACCTTTAACTCCTAAAACTCTGCTTCTTCAACATTTTGAGGTGAATGACCCTGGATCCCCACATAAACACCATCTTAAGCAATTGTATACGGTGGTAAAGTTGTGTACAGCACATAGTCCCCCAAACAACCAACTAAAAAGCAGAGGATTGATAAACTTTGAGGGACTATGATTATGTACAAACTCAGTAAGCAAGTGTCATCATCATCAGGCGATCACTCGTGACCGAGTAAGATTGTCTTCTGGGATAAAGGAAATTCTAAAGAAGATTGTGTAGACTCTAGCGATGGGTCCATAAGTGACTGTGGAGGCCAATTCTAGATCCACACAGCTTCCCACAGTGAGGACACAGGTTACCAGATAGAAGATGGTCCTGTAAAGGATTCATTTGACGTGCTTTTCGCTTAGCACGTTTCTCCCTTTCACCTTGCACTCGGGCTTCTTCAAAGTCCATGGAACCTTTGTGAAAGGCCAACCTCCATTTAGATCGTTCATGGGCCAGAGCTTCCCAGTTTTCGATGTTTATATTGCATTCTTTTAGATTTGCCTTATGAACATCTTTAAACCTCTTATATTGACCACCGATATTCCGCTTTCCATCCTTGAGTTGGGAGTAGAGTAACTGCTTTGGGAGACGGCAGTCAGGCATTCGAACAACATGACCGGTCCACTGAAGTTGGCGTTGAAGGATCATTTTTTCAATGCTAGTAGTCTTTGCTTCTTCCAGTACGCTGACATTTGTTCGCTGTCTTCCCAAGTAATTTGCAGGATTTTCCGGAGGCAATGTTGATGAAACCTTTCAAGGAGGTGGAAGTGACGTTTATAGATAGTCCATGTTTCGCAGGCATACAGTAAAGTTGGTAATACAATGGCTTCGTAAACCAGTGTTTTGGTCTTCTTACAAATATCCCGATCCTCGAACACTCTATGTTTCATTCGAGAAAATGCGGCACTTGCGGAGCTCAGACGATGCTGGATTTCACTGTCGATGTTAGCTGTAACAGAAAGATAGCTGCCAAGATAGAGAAAATGATCGACATTTTCCAGTATTGCCCCGCCAAGCTGGATAGATGGCATCACCAAAGGGTTAGCTTGCACTTGCTGATGAAGCACTTTGGTTTTTTTGATGTTAAGTGAGAGACCAAGTTTTTCGTATGCTTCTGCAAAAGCATTTAGGATAGTTTGGAGATCATCCTCTGAATGTGCGGAGACCACATTATCATCAGCATACTGAAGTTCCACAACGGAGGTTGTAATTACCTTACTTTTTGCTTTCAGCCTGCTGAGATTAAAAAGCTTTCCATCTGTTCGATATACGATTCCCACACCAGTGGGAAGTTTCCCCTTGACAAGATGTAAAACCATGGCGATGAAAATGGCAAATAATGTTGGAGCGATAACACATCCCTGTTTAACACCTGATCCCACTTTAAATGGAGCACCATGAGAGCCGTTGTTGTCCAAGACCGTAGCCGTCATGTTGTCATGGAGAAGTCGCAAGATATTCACAAATTTATTGGGGCATCCAATTTTCATAAGGATAGTCCAGAGAGCTGTACGGTCTACAGTATCAAAGGCCTTAGCCAAATCGATAAATGCCATATAAAGGGGTTGATTTTGCTCCCGGCATTTTTCTTGGAGCTGGCGTGCAGTAAAAATCATGTCTACTGTCCCTCTAGAGGGGCGGAAACCATATTGAGTTTCAGGGAGGATCTCTTCTGAAATAGATAGAAGACGGTTTGCGAGAATCCTAGCAAATATTTTACCTGTGGTTGCTAAGAAAGAAATGCCCCGATAGTTTCCACAGTCTGTTCTATCACCCTTCTTAAAGAGGGTGATAATTATGGCGTCCCTGAAGTCTTCTGGGATCTCTTCTCTTATCCAGATTTTTTCGATGAGTTTATGAAGATGTTGTACAAGTTCGGGGGCCCCTTCTTTAAAGATTTCAGCAGGAATCCCATCTGGTCCACTAGCTTTGTTGTTCTTCATTTGATTAATGGCTTTTTTTACTTCATCCAAAGTGGGGAGTATTGTAACTTCCTCTTTAATTTGTTTTTGCGGGATTTGCGAAAAAATCTCATTATCCACCTTAGATTTACAATTTAAAAGGTCATAATAATGCTCTTTCCAACGCAGTGCAATAGACTCTTTGTCTTTTAAGAGTTTGGTGCCATCTTTTGATTGTAAAGGGTTTGTACCATAGGTTTTTGGTCCATAAATGACCCTTGTGGCCTTAAAAAAGCCCCGTGCATCATGAGATTCTGCAAGTTGTTGAATTTCTTCAGCTTTCTTTTTCCACCAAGCGTTCTTAAGTTCTCTTGTTCTTCTTTGGACCTCAGCCTTTGCGCTAGCGTAGGTTTTTTTCTTGGCAGCGCAGTTAATATCATTTTGCCATATTTGGAAGGCTTTCCTTTTTTGGTCAATTATATATTTAATCTCATTATCATTTTCATCAAACCAATCCTGATGTTTCTTAGTTTCATATCCAATAGTTTGTTCACAAGCTGCAGTAATGGAGGTTTTCAGCTTAGACCAATGGTCCTCAATGTTGTCAGGAGGTTCCGTAGGTAGATGTTCCTTAAGAAGTGATTGAAGACGAGTTTGCTTAATAGGATCTTGAAGGACTTGGATGTTCATTTTACGCCTTGGTTTCCTTCCTTGAAGCCTACGTTGGGGAGCAATGTTGATAACCATTGTGGAACGGATTAGTCGGTGGTCTGTCCAGCAGTCGTCGGCACTCACCATGGCCCTAGTAAGAAGTACATCGCGGCGATCTCTAACAGGGACAATTACATAATCCAGAAGATGCCGGTGCTTTGACCGTGGGTGCTGCCATGATGTTTTAAACTTATTCTTTTGTCAAAAGAGCGTGTTTGTAATAGTGAGATTATGCTCTGCACATATAGACAAAAGTAAGAGTCCGTTCGGGTTGCTATTACCAACTCCGTCTTTTCCAATAGTTTCTGGCCATAAATCAAAGTCACGCCCGACTCTTGCGTTAAAATCGCCCAGGAGGATAATTTTATCCTCCTTAGGTATCTCTGACAGGAGAGTGTCCAACTGGCTATAAAAACTTTCCTTGATGTCATCATCAGCATCTAATGTTGGTGCATAAGCGCTCAAAATAGTTACCTGTTGGTTATTGGCGAGCTTTAATCGAAGAGTTATCAGGCATTCGTTAATGCCAGTAGGAACTTCTGACAAAGAGTTCACTAGTTCATTTTTGATGGCAAAGCCTACTCCATGTATTCGTCGGTCCTGCTCAGGTAGTCCTTTCCAGAAGAAGGTATAACCTCCTTTTTCTTCTTTCAACTGTCCCTCTCCTGCCCTTCGAGTTTCTTGAAGTGCTGCTATGTCAATTTTAAACCGTCTCAGCTCCCTTGCAATAATAGCAGTCCTACGCTCAGGGCGTTCACTATCTATGTTATCCAGCAATGTCCGTATATTCCATGTTCCAAAATTCAATTGTCTTTTTCGACCGCTAAAATGGTGACCCCACTGGACGCGGTAATCCAGTCAGGGGAGAAAGAGGTAGACTATGTTTAGGGCACCTTTTCTAGCCCCCTCCCCATACGGGGTGAGCAGAGTGGATCCTAAATAGGGCTGCTCAGTCATGGATACAGCTGCCGAGCTGCTCGACTACCTCGTTCCTTTTTTTTTTTTTTTGGAATTTTTTTTTAATTGAATTTTCCAAAACAACATTTGGCTTCCGCCTCATTGTCTGACAAACAATACCAATCCTTATCCAATATATAAGTTTCTTCTATTTTCACATAATGAATTTCTATCACACCCATCTTCAGAAATCAAAACCAAAAGTTATTAAGTCACTTTCCCTCCTCCCCAAGAAGTCCACCAGAGGTTTCCAGTCTTTCTTGAATGAAGTTAAAAAAATTTCTCTAATTAAGCAAGTCAATTTTGCCATCTCTGCTAAGACTACTTCGTTCCTTGAACAGGGCGACTGAGTCTGCATCCACCGCCCATGTGCTGGTCCATGACTAGGGGCTTCCAGATTCACAGTCCTGCCCCCGTCGCCATTTGCCAGTTGCCATGGGACTTTTTTTTGTTTGGTTGGTTGGGTTGGGTTGGGTTGGGTTGGGTTGGGTTGGAAGACGCCTGTGCGTGAAACTGTTTTATGTGGGGAGATCGGTGCACAACGAATCACCACACAAACTTGACAGAGTACGGCAGAGATCCAATGGCACGGTTGTAGCAAGTGTAGCAAGTGTAGCAAGCAAGGAATCCTAATTGTAAAATGGTTTCCACTTATTCCATTTATTAATTTCCTATGTAGAAGTCCTTTAAACCTGTGATCAATTTCCAATCAAGTATATAAATGCTTATACTTTTTCTGACATTTTATTTATGTATACACACATTGTATATACTACCGTATATAATATCTATCCAATCTTTCATTAGAAAGTGAGCTTCTCCTTAGTCCACTGTCCAGGCTTCTCCTACCTGGTGCCTGATCATGAGCCATTTTGTGTTCATCGCAGAGTTTTTGTCTCTTTTACCCTTTTCTTTTTCGGAGGTTGCAAAAAGCGATCTCTAATTTGACAGCAAGTGACAGCTCCTTCAAAGTGCTCAAGTGGCACATTGGAGGGGCTGTCACTGGTTTGTCACCCCTTTTTAAAAAAAATATTGCACCCCAAATGTGTGTGCATATGTCCCTTTGAAAAAACCATGCAGATCCCTGTCCAAAAACAACAACAACAACCCTGTTTAAAGGAGCCGGCGTGACAGCTCCCTTAAAACTGACAGCTCTCTTAAAAGGGGGTGGCTTGCACTTTTCTACCTTCCTGACCACCTAGAATCTTGGGAAAGGGTGAAAAAGTGAGAAGACCCTCAGAGGAGCCAGGTTCCAAAACAACAACAACCCTGGAGGCTCTCACTGCAAAGGGGGTTGCCAACTGGCCAGTGGCCACCCATTTTTTGTGTGGTGTATTACAGAGTGGTGTGCAGCATAAGACATAAAATACAATAGATACCATCACACCCACACAACAAAAGGCCTTGGCAAATGAACATGTTTTCATGTGGCACCAAAAAGAGAATAAAGACAGTGCCTGGTGAACCTCTCTGGGAAGGGAGTTCCACAAACAAGGGGCCACAACTGAGAAGGCCCTGCTTCCTGTCACCTTCTGTCTAATTTCAGGTGACTGAGGCTGGTCTTAATGGATCAGGTAGGTATATCTACCTCCCCACTTTCTACAGTTATGGCATTTAAAGTGGTTTACAGCAGATATAAACACATTGACAATAGTATCACTGCTAATAACATTCAGTAGCAATCACAATCAGTACAAAAAATGAATAATCAAAACTTAACAAAACCAGAGAATAATCCATTTCAATAAGTCACACAAGCCTCCTTCACACATGCATCATGCACGTAAGTGGAAATCATGCACAGACTGCAGCTAGAGGGCCATTTTTTTGGTCCTGTCCTGTGATTTGGATGGCACTACTATCCCCAGTGTCTATGTGTTAGATGTGGATACTTGCAAGGGAAAGCTGATGTTCATTGGCACCCTACATTCTGGACCCTGCACGATCGGGGTTCCAGAACACGGAGAAAGACTACATGCATCCAAATCGACGCACATGGCTTTCCCTTGCACACATCCATGCCTAATGTGTGGATGTTGTGGCCAGGGCCAGTGGCACTGTGTGACCTTGGGAGTGAGGCCAGAGGGTCAGCCCCACAGCTACATTCTATGCATGAAAGGGGGCTATAATAATGCTGAACTAGCATTTCTTTTCACTAGAACAAACAACACTATAACAACAGCATTAATTAGCAAGTCACAGTTCTTCATTTCAAACTAGCAAAAATCACAAACAGAACTCAGCAGCAAACAGAAGTGATTACAAATAAAGTAAAGCCAATGTAGCAAGTTCCAGAAACCTCTAAATGCCCAAGAAAGGGGTTTTCAAAATTCTTACGGTATTGTTCAGAACCCATCTATACCCAGCTTGCCTCCCTGCACCCCACAATCTCTAATCCCACCCAAGTCATGCCTCCCTCAAGCCAGGGGCATGCTAGAATCTTATCCCCCTACACCTCTTCCGAGGGCTAAATAAGACGACACCCTTTCCTTTGTTGCATACCTGAAGGCACAACGCCCAAAGGAGATGTGATGTCCCTTTGATGTGACCCTTTTGGAGGTGACCTGATGGTGATAACCAGCTGCTGCCCTCTCCCTAGAACAGTGTTCTCCAACCTTGGCTTCCTAGATGTTTTTGGCCTACAACTCCCAGCATGCACCAGCCAGCTATGCTGGCTGGAGCATGCTGGGAGTTGTAGGCCAAAAACATCTGGGGACCCAAGGTTGGAGAACACTGCCCTAGAAACTGATGGTCAGCCCACAGGGGAGGGGCCTTTCACCCAGTTGATGTTCCTTGTGGCTTCCATCTGCCTCCTCCTATGGTGAGGCACTGTGAGGTGATGTCATTTTAAATGTCCTCTCCTAGGCCTCTTACTGTTCCCACCACTACCATTGACTCTCACTACTATTTCTGCTGGTTCACTGTTTCTGGGAAGTAGATGGTTGATTAAAAAAAATTAAATAAAATGGCATCACAGCGGCAGCTGACCAGGGGTGCGAACTGATTAGAAAGGTACCAGAGCAAATATTTTTTACCCAATTTTGTACTTCTCTCCCAAAATCAATGAAAAAAAGCCCCTTGAATCCCATGCCTGTGGGTGCGGGGAGCTTGTGGGGCAAGAGGAGATGAAACCAGCTGCCTGTCCTCCCAGCTGTTCAGGCCAGGCTCACTGGCTTGTGGCACTCAAGAACCTTCCTGGGCATTGCAAGCAAGCAAGCGAGATTTCATGACGACTAGGATTACCCTAATCATCATGAGACGAGGATGGGCCAAGACCTTGCAAGAACTGGAATTGCCAGGTCTCACAAGCATCAGCAAATGAGATTTGGGAGAAGCCTATAAGAAGTCTTTTTCCACATGCCTCGGCCTCAGTTGAACTAGGCAGGCTGCATGACCTGCCTACCTGATCGCAATGGGCGGTTGTGTTCATGAAATGCACCTCCCATTAATTCATCGAATCATTACTGGGCTGGGCACAATCAAGACAAGTACACACTTTTAATTCCTGTTTACTTCAGAGGGAGAGATTTAAGCACATGTTTAACTTTCCATTGAAATCAAAAGTTCTTAACTTTCCCCAGTGATAACAATAATAACCTCTCCACTTGGTTTGCCCTTGCTGGGCCAGGCCCCAGGAGGCCAACGTCAGAAACATTTACCAAATTTTATGCCAGACTGGTGTCTGAATATTTGCACTTTACAAGGATGAAAATCATGGTCTGTTTTTAGGTCTTAAGAATTTGAGGGTTGGGGGAAGATGTGAAAGTAGCAAGCCCAATACCTTTGTTTGTCAGTGACAATTTCCGCATGGAGTAAATTCATAATACAGTACTTCATTCTGGCCCTGGCTCTTTGATTGCATAGCAATCTTGTCCTTATGGTTTTTAAATGGTGGCAGGTATATGCCTTCATAAACCCTCTCTCATCTTTTTCCATTGTCCTACAAAAAAACCCATACCATGGTATGCAATGTATCGACATGCAGAAGTTTATTTTTAAACAAGGCAACATCCACGGGAGCACACAATAGTGATGCAGAAGTTGCTACAGCAGTGTACACACAGTGGAGAGGAATCTCTTTGAGTTCCTCATTTCCTCAGCCTCATTTGGAGAGAGAGAGAATAAAACAAAGGGGAGGGGGGGAATTGAAAGCTGGTTTAATTACGAAAACTGGCTCTCCAGACACTAAACAAAACTGCAGCCTGGCTCAGGCTGACACCACGGACAGAGGCCTATTTTTGCCCACTTCTCTGTGCCAATCTGCTTAAGCTCGTCTTGTATGGCCATCCAAGTTGGCTGTCTGTGGGCCAAGTTTTGCAGCCTGAAAATATCCCAGCCCTGTATTGTTTCATGTGGTAAACAACCCAGCCGATGTGCTTCTTGAATGCTTAAGCAATGACAAATTAAGGCAGCAAATCTGTGTACACTTACTTGAATGATTAAGCCCCATTGATCTTAGTGTGACTTATTTCTGAGGAACATACACAGAATTGGGTTATGCACACATTCAGAGAAGTAACACACCACTTACTAAAATTATGCCAAATTGTGCCAGGTTTAGAATGCCAAATTGTTAAATCTTACAGAACAAAGTGTCAGGGTTCCTGCACAATATTTTAAACATAGGTGTAAATCCTTTTCCCATGCAACAATAGCAACGGGAACAACGGACCATTTGCCATCCTTTCTTGGTGCCCAGAATTGCCACCTCAGGTGGCCACGTCATTCTGCTTCATGGCAGCCCAGTTCAGCAAATCACCATCTCTCAGTCTCATGTACCCCACAGGATTGTTTTGAAATTAAAATGTGATGTTGCCCTAGGCTCCTTGAGAACGGGCATGATATAAATGTGACAACTAAGCACCTTTTAAAGGGCTTTGCTCTTTTAAAATACTGTTTTAAAAAGCATCTAAATTCCCTGTGGTTTAAAGAAATCCATTTCAAAAAGTGAAATGAATGCTTTTGGAAATGAGAAGGAATGGCTATTCAAGATCTAGAAGGAAATGAAGCTGCACTCCTACACTCATGTATATGGAAGTAAGTCACATTGAGCTCAATAGGGCTTTCTTTTGAGTAGACACAGTAGGATTGCACTGTAATATCTAGTTCTAGTCTAAACATCCAGGAGAATCAAGTGGTAAAGCTAATCCTTGACTGCACACAACTTCAGGCTGCAGCTGGGGATCTGTAATATGTTTGCAAGCTCTCCTGTGAAAGCTAGGCTGAACACTTCTCCCTGACATACTAGATTTCTGCTTACTGAGAGTATTGTTTCCAGGGGGTGCGGGGACATATAATCCCTGCAGCCCTGAAGTTGTACAATCTAGGAAAGGCTTTACTGTTTTATTTGGGTGAATTTATAAACTGACCACTTTGAGAAGACAGTGAATGATGGGCCAAAGCCCGGCCCCATCCCCCCACTTCAGCACGGCTTTACGTGAATTCAAATTCCTATAGCAGCTACTGCTCCCTCCATAGCCCTCTCTCACTTCAGAATTGGGCCGCATGCTGAAGCTAAGCAGGTATGAGCCGGGTCAGTGCTTGGATGGGTGATTTCCTGGGCTGCCCACATCTGTTCTCCTGCATTGAGAACAGGGGGCTGGACTCGGTGGCCTTATATAGGCCCCTTCCAACTCGACTATTCTATGATTCTGATTCTATGACTAGGTAGCGCCCCTCAGGGGTTCAGGCTTGGCCCTGGGGCCACCAATTACTGACTTCTGATGTGTGAACTGGGGCCCCAGAGGTGACTATTTGCTTTTTGGTGACTTGGTCTTACCTATAGTAAGCAAAGAATTTTCAACCAAGCCTCATCCTTTTCTGGCTTTGATTCCAGCTTGTGCCTTACATATCATTGATTCCCTCCCCCCCCCCTTTTATTTTTCCCCTAGACTTTCTCATCAAACATATACCAAAAAAGTATTAAATACAAGATCTCATATCTTGGATAATCTCCACATAAAAGGTCTCAATTTTTATGAGATTACTTTTTCACCTCCCCCACAGAAAGAAGGACATTATAAACAACGGAGATTTTTATTTTAAACTTGGCTGGCATACACTAACCAGTACAGTGCACAGACTGCAGCAGTATCAGATCTACAGGGAAACATTTATCCTTCTAGCTTTCCATCCCCACAATTGCTTTAAAATGGAGCATTGCCCAGAATCTCAGATTACACATCTTGGTACCCCCTGCAGACCCTAGCGCTGCTGCAGCTGAGAGGTCTGCAGAAGGCAGGCGGGGGTGGGGGTGGGCGGGAGGCGGGAGAAGAAGAGAGTGAAGTTTAATTTAGTGGCCTCTTGTGGGGAGTTTTGTATGCAGGACCTGACAGGACCTGTCGGCCCACCCATTTATCATTGCCAGGAATTGGAGTAGGCAGGGTTAATCCTGGCCATGAATAAGAACACCCCCCTGCATCTCACTCTTTGCTGCTTCCTGCTCCTTCACCACCTCCCCCGCCCCTGCTCACTCATTGACCCCCCGTCACCCTTTCGGTTTAAGACAGCCTTCTCTTCAGTCTTTGAGCAACATGCAATGCAAATGGAATTATGGGTTACACTGTTGAGAGAATGCACTGCATTTGTCATCACTTGGGTTACACAGAGAGGTGGGGAGGGCGCATAGCCTCCTCCTGACTCCCTCTAAAAGCTCCTCCCACAAAACTCCAAAAGGAGATTGACCTCCCTAATCTCACACAACCCTGCTTTTAGAACTGGGCTCCCTAATTCAAAATACTTTCCTATTGTTATTTCTTGACTTTGGGAGAGAGGGAGCCCTTGTGTGCATTTCCACTTCTGACTGTTCCTGTAACATCTTCAACAAGCAAGATGCACAATTAACTTAGATGCTATCCAAGTAGGACAATATTATTAACTTCCAGATATAGATACTTCTGTGAATAAGGTGCAGACTTGGCAGTGAAAATTAAAAAAAATATGACCTGACAATGAAAAAAATCAGAAAATGCACTATCACGGTGAGATAAAAACAACAACAGGAAATTCCATCTTTCAGGACTGGCTGTTCAAGATACACTAAAAACTGGAAGCTGAAAGCTCACATACATTCCATGCCTTTTAGCAAGGGAAAGAATCAGAAATGGTGGCAGAAAAGAGGGCAAGTGGGAGAAGCAAAGATAAACGCGAAACAATTTTGCTTGGATGATAGGTCTGATCTCAAAAGGGGAGGAGGTGTTTTGTGAATAATTTCATTACCGTCAGATGATGCCCCTTTTGAGATCACTGAAAAATGAGTAACATTGTTTAATTGTTTGCCTTCAATAATGTTAGCACACAGCCAAATCTGATTTGGTTAAGTAGTGTTATGATAGCATCATATGTGATCTCTGATTGGTTTGGTTCACATACAAAAATTGAAAGAAGGCCCAAGCAAGGGGAAATGGCACAGTAGTAGCAGCCGATAGAGAAAACAATGACCGTGAAAAAGGTGTAATAAAAGATGAATGCCCTCACTCTTAAGGTTTTGGGGAAATATTTCAGCAGTACTTTCACCCTGAAAACGAAAGCAGCTGGTTTACCTTGTTCCTCCTCTTTCCCTCAGTAGCATTTAGCAATGTAAACAACTGCAAAGTGACCTCATTGTGTTGCAAGTTTCCCCACTCTATGAACAGCAGTGAAGTGGACCAGGGCAGGACCAGGGAAACTCCAACTGTGACCATGTCATGTATTTTGCATTACTAAATATTACCAGGGGTGAGAGAAGAAGGGGGAGTGCACATAGGGCCTCTGCTTTGGCTTTAGGTGGCAGCCACACATCAACCATAATGTGTAGCTACAGCCTAAGAAGAGTTATAATCATTTATAAAACTGCACAGAAAATCTACTCTTCAGTAGGGATAGGCAACTAGTGGCCCAAGGACTGAATTTGTCCCCTGGGCTCTTCCTACTTGGCCCCATTATATACCTTTGCCCATTAGTCCCTTGTGAGCAAAGACACAGACAAAGATATGCTAGAAAAACCTCAGAAGCCAGAGGAGTTGCTGAATAGGATTTCTCTTTGGTCAAGGGCTAGGTCTTCAGTGCCCAGCAAAGCTCCTTGCCCTCCCCAAATCTAGTAGAAGTAGGGCAAATTATGCTAAAGAACAAAGAAATGCGTAACAGTTTCTTCAAAATAAGAGGCATCATTTACATTTCCTTAACTGGTATCCTTCATAGAACGCATAGATTCAGCTCTTCTAGGTGCAGAATTTGTGTTACTATGACATAGATTTTTGACTTCCGTCACTAGACAGTGCAAGTGATTGTAGATCTCCCATGGCATAACAAGGAGAACATAAAAAGTAGCAGTCAGTCACTTTCAAATGAACAGGAGCTGGAATAGTTGAGGCCACTAATGTTACTGAGGACTGGTGTTTCAGCTGCAGTGGCACACAGTAATTAAACAGATGCTGTTCCAGGTTTATAGCACCCAACATGCAAATTCTCATATGGAAATAATGTTTCCATTGAGCTCGTGGACTTGTGTCTCATCCCACTTGCTTATTCAGTTCCAAGAAGAAGATAGTTTTATTTCTTCTGATTTAATAATGTTTTAAAAAGAAAGAAAAAGCCCAGAGGAAATTAAAGTACAAACAACTATATTTAAAAAAACAAAAGAGCTTGGCAGAAACCCAAGAAAGAAAGGAAATTTAAAGATAAGTGGAGCTGTCCTTATTTTACCCTGTTGTGTCTGGTGATTGCTTAAATACGAAGCTAATAGTGTGTTTACATTTGCCAAATGTTGGGGTACAAGGACCTGGGCTTTCTTGGATAACACAGGTATTCATGTAATGTTGCAAAATAGTGCTATGCATTATGTTACTGCATGCATTCAGTTAGAAGAGATAGCCCTCTCTTTCTAGACCAGTGTTCTCCAAGCTTGGGTCCCCAGATGTTTTTGGCCTACAACTCCCAGCATGCCCCAGCCAGCGTGAGTTGTAGGCCAAAAACATCTGGGGACCCAAGCTTGGAGAACACTGGTCTAGATGGCATCATCATCTTCATCATGATCATCACACTTATATTCCGCCTTTTTTCTTCTTGCAGGGGACCCAAGTCAAGTACCCACTCTCAATGGGTATGTGCATAACATCTCTTCATTTTTACTGATATTTCCCTTTCATTACATATTCAATATAAATATCCACTAAAACTGAAGCAAAACAGATCAGAATAATTATTGAGTGTTGGATGCAGATTATTACCCATAATTGCACATCATGTGCCCCATTCAAAAACACAGAAGTATAATGCAGCTTGTGCAGTTCATAATGGATTTCTTGTTTGAAACACTTCTCCACAATAGAAAATTCTGGTTTTCACTTCAAGAGCAGAAAATGCACCAACTCCTTAATTATTGCATCACCTCCTAATTGATTATTAAGAATACCGTAGGTGTTTCTTCATATTCATTAATAGCCCATCAGCCTGGCCTTCATCTAAAATGCACTGTGGTAGGCAAGGTGACTAGAATTTCTGTGGCAAGGTGAACAGAATTACATCTGCAGGGGCTAAAAGAAAACAGGTTTCGCACTATGGGCTATAGGTAGAGTAAGAGAAACAGTCTGAGTTTTTGAGGCTGGCTGGCAACAATCAGTGCTGGGCAGCTGCTTTGGGGGGATAACACCACCTCTGCATAGGCGCTCTCTCTCTCTCTCTCTCTCTCTGTGTGTGTGTGTGTGTGTGTGTGAGAGAGAGAGAGAGAGAGAGAGAGAGAATAGATCACAATGCATCAGAAATCTCCAGTAATAAACTGATCCTGTAAAAGGCTGCCCAGAGAACATTTCACTACATGCCACATGACAAGCTGTAAAACAGAATTCTGGTTCGTGTAGTGTCTTCACCAGAATTTGTTGCAATTCTTACTCCATTATTCTTTCTTGTTCCTGAGCAGTGATTTGGACAGCTCCAAAAACTCAGATGGTCCTCAGAAAACCTATTTACAATTACACTACAGATTTATAGCTGTGTTGTCACAGATGAAAAGTCATGGCTTTCTTGCAAGCAAACCTAGGATTTGTAGTTGCTGTTCATATGCTGAGATTTCTCTGTTAGAGATTAGTAGAATAGAAATACAGTTCCCTTATGCAAACAAGTTTAAACTGGTGTTAAGTCTGTAGTGCAGGTTTTATGACCTAGACAATGACCACATTCAACCCTTTAAAAATGGTTTGTAATCCCAAACAGCCTGTTGTGGCTTAGAGGTTATTGTTCATTATTCATCACCAGGGTACAGAAGGACCTTGAAAGCACGCTCTCTCTCTCTGCTTGACAAAACTGTATGTTATGACTCATGTAAGAGTAAGCCTTAAGCAAGTATCTTCTGATCTGCATACAACCACTCCTGGGTTACAGAAAGAAAGGAAAAGAGTATTACATGCTTCCCTTGGTGCCTGCCTGCAATTGCATATGAACTGTAATGTGTGAATCAAGCATTTCCCCCAATATTTCAATGCATGGCTGTTGCCCAACTACGCCTGACAGGTCCTCTGAGGCTCAGACACGAATAGTCAGGGGGTGGAGCCTGAGAGCTAAGGGTTGGCAGGGCCGGATTAAGAGCATTATGGGCCTGGTGCTGAGGATTTTGGTGGGCCTTTTTATGGAAATAAATAAAATGAAGACGCAATTTTATATTAAAACAAATTAAATATTTTAATTACCATTAAAGTGCCAAAACAGAAACATATTGAAAATATTTCTTTTTTTGTAAACAATAAGCTTGTTAACTCAATAAAACCTGATGGAAGTGGGCAGTGTCCGTGAAGTGTTTTTTTAGGCATGTTTCCCATGTTTAACTTTAGATGGAAAGCTCCTCGGGGCAGGGACCTGTCATCTCCTACCCTGTAAAGCATCCTGAACACCCATGGTACTATAGCATTCGTTGTGAGGTAGTTTACTAGAAGAAAAATATATAGTAATTATTATAGAGCACAGCAATTAATAACCTATAGGCTATGTGCGTCATGCAGAGGCTGGATCTGTTATTTTAAAAGGTTACCGGTAATTCATTACTGCCATTGCTAAAAAATTAAACACCCAGACTGCATGGTCCCTTCCTAATAAAATATAGCGAATTAACCTAGGCCTCAAAGGTGGAAAGGGCCACATAAACATTGACAAAGAGGTTCTGAAGGAGGGAGAACTCCAGAGCACCCTGTTTCTTCTCAGGATCCAATGCGGATTTTTCTTTTCTTTAACCCCCTCCGCGGGAGGGGGATGAAAACGGGAGGGGAAACACTTAAACGCCCCCGCCCCCCCTCCCAATCCGAATCGAGGCCGGGGGCGCTTTCAGCGGTAATTAAGTGTGTGGTTTGGCACTCAGAGCGGTGTTTGAAGAACCCCACAGTTCTATAAGGCGAGTTAACCTGCGGGGAAATTAGTTGCCCAAAGGCAGCGGGTGGAATGTCAAAACGAAGGGGAGAAATTTGCCTTTTGCAGCGCCCAGTTTAATAACGTGGAAGGGCTGGAGGCGGGTACCTGGAGCACTCTCACTCCCGCCCACCCCTCGTCCCCTCCGAGCAGCTCAAACAGCTTTCAGGAGGGACATTTGGGACTAGGAGTCCTCGTTGCCCACACAACTGCTTGAGCCCAGCGAGAGCAGCTTGACGCGATTGAAGTTGCAGCTGCTGACGACGAGGCCGGGTTTCTCCCGGGGCTTTGCCGCCTGTCACTCACGGCCGAGACGAAGAGGAGGGGCCAGCAAAACGAAAGGGAAATCCGACGCCGGACAAGTCCCCAAGACACAGGAGGAGGAGGGAGGAGGAGGAGGAAGAAGAAGGAAGAAGCCGGAGAGGGTCCGTCCTCTACCTGGCTCTCTCCATGAAGCTGTGGCCGTGGCTCCTCCCGTGCCTGCTTCCCTCCCTCGCGGATGGCGCCTGCCCCGAGCCTGCCAGGGCAGGAAAGGACGGCAGTGGCAGCGCAAGGCTCCCTTTCCCCGGACGTCTCCGAAGGTGGGAAAAATCGCCGCGTGTCCCTATAATTGTGGGCCTATTTTCTGTTAGGGGCCTGGAGCTGCCGCTCCAACAGCCCCTAGCTTAATCCAGCCCTGAGGGTTGGCATCTCATAGGTCAGGCGTGGGGCCTAGTTCAGGTGAGAGGCAGCTTCAGGATCCAGGGCGCAAAGCCTAGGATGGAGTCTGAGGAGCATGGAGAGCTAACAGCGCTCTCAAGCTGGCTCCTCATCCTATGATTTAACTCCTTCCTCTGGGGACCTGGCAAGACTAGGCCCAGCTCTTGTGATCCTTCTACCATAGTCTCCAACTGCCCCCCAAATGCCGGGACCCTCACGAAAAACCTTAAGACATCACAGCTTCTCACTTTGTTATGCAGAGTCCCGAATTCCCCTGCCTCCCACAAGCTACTTTAAGCTGCTCTTAAAGGGGCCATGGGCAAAATTGCAGCTAAGCTAAAAGTTTTAGCTTAGCTGCAATTTTGCCCATGGCCCCTTTAAGAGTAAGCAGGAAGGGAAGAGTTGCAAGGATATATGTGCACGTGCATGCTCTACCTACTGCCTCTTCTAGGTGAAGGCTGCACCCGCTGGCCTGGACCAAGGGAGAGGTGAATGAGGGAATTTATCCCATGATTCCTATCTTTATATTGCAAAATATTTTATTTCCTAACAGAGCTGACTCTGTGCCTCTAACACAGTGGTTCCCAACCTTGGGTCCCCAGATGTTGCTGGACTACAGCTCCCAGCATACCCTGCCAGCATGGCTAATGACAAGGGATGCTGGGAGCTGTAGTCCAGCAACATCTGGGGGCCCAAGGCTGGGAACCACTGCAAGTCTAACAGGTGAGGTACAGTGTCAGAAGGAAATATAAGAAACTCCCCTTCTCTCTGAAGCTCCATGTTTGGGGGTGCGGGGTGGGTGAATAAGCCTCACCTGTTGAATTTGTGCCAATCCTGACCATTCTAAAACAAAAAGAAAGAGGTTGCCCTGCAAGCACTGACCCTCCCCATGAAAAACACCAGATATCAACAATTAAGGGTTTAAGTAAGGTAAAAAATATATTACAAAAGCCAGTTATAAAATATTATTAAAAATATATAATACAATAATGTAATAATTATAATATATAATACATTATATAATAATATAATTCTGGAAAAGGCATCCTAGCACTGGTGAAGCTGCTGCTACTTCTTCTTCTAGCAAGGAGCAGCATTTTACAATTATCCCTCAATTACATTACTTAATGCATAATCAATTTGCTGCCACAAGATGTGATGGTCAGTGTTGTAGATTGCTTTAAAATATACACACTTTCCTGTGAGTAAGTCTCATTGAACGTAATAGGACTTACTTCAGAGTACACATGCATAGGATTGCACTGTTATTCTGTTTTCTGAGCAGTGGTAAATTTTACTTGGCTCTACCTGTGTATCTCATGTGAAAGTCTTTTTCTAGCACATGCTGAAGTACAATGGAGAAAGCTCTCTACAGTAATGATTAGGATTATTCTGCAGGGATTTTGGATTTTTTTTTTAAAAAAATGCATTAGAAGGGAGTTAGCAGAAAATACACCCTCCTCAAGAGAAAGAAAGAAAAAATCCCAACTGCCTCAAATAGCAGCAACAAACATCATCATTTCATTTTGGCATTATTGTTCAATCACAGTGTTGTTCTTGTTTTTTTTTAATAAAGTACAATAGAGCCCACATGTTTTTTTTTTCTGAGTGGAGAAAATAGGAGCTTGCAGGGTGGGTCTGTGAACCACTTTGCACACTCAGAGATATCTGAATGTTAAATATTATTATTTCTTTGGCAAACTACTAATGAGAACAAACCACCATAGAGGGATCCATTTTTAAAGTGGGAGGGAGATCTTTAAAACAAGGAGTTTCCTGCATAATGTTGAGAAAGCAGGCTGAAAGTTATGTTTGACTGAAATAATGGCATATTCCTCCCCGGTTTACCCCTTCCTACCATTTGTTGTCACCTCTATATTACATTTTAGATTATAAGCTCTTTGGGGCAGGGAAGTGTTCTCTTATACTCAGTAAAGCACCATGCACGTTGATGGTACGGTAATAATACTGACAACAGCCGCAATCACCATCACCATCATGGTTCTGGAGAGCAAGATGGCTTCAGAGTGGTCAGAGCCCTTAGACGGTTAGAGCATCCTGGGGTGGGTGGCCAGGGCGTTTTTCTGTTTTCTTTTTCTTCCAGCTAATTTTCAGCCCATCCAGATCAGGACCATGGCATTGGGGAGACTTCTGGTCTCCACATTTGTGTCTCTGTGATCTGTTATGGGTTATTAGCTGTGTCAGGTTGGTGATTGACAAGCCAAGTTGATACAAATATACATAAAATAAATAAATAGGCATGCTTAGATGTTCAGCCTTAGTTACCAACACATTGAATTAAAGGATGCATTTCTGCACAAAGAGAAAATTTGTAGTTGGGCTAAATATGATAACATGGCAAATACTGACAATATAATAAGAGATAAGGATAAACACTTAATAACTATTGCCTTTTACTTATTATTGCAAGTAAATTTAGGGAGAGGCAGAACATAAGGAGTAATCAGAAAACGAACATATAGATCTAGCATCAGAAAGAAAGTAGTACTTCAAACAGTAGAGTGAAGTTTGAAGGCCTGAGTACAGGATACAGGAGAGCAAAGAAAAATACTGCAGGTTCAGCAGCAGTCAAGGTTTTCAGTTTTCAGTTTTGAGATCCAAACTCTGAGAGGGAGGAGAGTCATGGTTACATGACTGTTTGTTTGTAATGAAGACTTTTCACCCATGTTGTATGTATTTATTTTATTATAATGTTTATTTTTATAATAACGTTGTATTTATTGTTAATGTTATGTGTGTACACACACATACACACACAGTTAGTTGTATTTATTGATTTGGGGTTTTATTTTTCCCTCAGGCTTCCCTAAATGCAATGCATAAATTCAAAGATTTCTGTGCTTAAAATACTGCATTTTTGTGTGTTTCCCCTAATAAATTTTGTACTTGACCATGCCCTTTGGTTGCCTGGCCATACCCTTGGCCACACCTTCATGTTGCCTGGCCACATCCTCTTGATCACACCTTCATGTTGCTTAACCATACCTCTAACAAATTCACATGTGTATCCCTATTTTCATCTGTGAAATGTTGGAGGGTATGTTCTACTCTTTTTATACTTGGGAAGATCATGCAAATTTCTTCACATAAGAGTATTATAGCTGCATGTAACAATTGTAGATTTGGTTCGCTGACTCCAGTTTGTTGATCCTAAATCAGAGCAAGGCTATGCAAAGGGCAGTCCTGACACAGGCCCAGATATTTTAGCAGGGACAAATTTGTGACAAACAACTCAGCTTTGAGGCTAAAACAAATATTTGCCTTGATTAAACTATTTGCTTACCTCATTATGACAAGTTCTTGCTGCTAGTTCTTGGCTCCCACCTGACACATCTTGACTACTCAGCAAATTTTATCTCTCTTTCACACAGACATAGAAGTTTTGCCACCAGCCATAAAAAGGGGCATAATAAAATAACATTTTAACCTCTGTTCTACCCTCCCATATCAGAGTACAGCCAGCAGGGTTAATACTTACCTATAACAGTCATTTATCCATAATTCTGATGCCTTCAGGGTGGCTGGAAGAGAGGGACCCTTTCACTGGGCATCTTCCTCAGTCCTGCCGGCCTTCTTCCCTCTCAGCCTTGATCTACTTTCCCCTGCCAGATATAATACTGTGCTATTTTTTCCTCCTCCTCTTCATCTTCCCACTTCAAAGGTTCCCAGGCATAGCTGGGGTGGAAAGAAAGGGCATTCCCAGCCAGGCCAATCTACCCAGCTATTCCTCTTTCAGTCCAGCAGTTGGCTTTGGGAGAGGAAGGGGGGAGTTGTTCCTTCTCTGCTGAAGCCAATTTCCTGAATTGTTTTCTTTATGAAGCTCTAGTATGGCGGTGCTGGAGTGTGACAAAGAGATCATGGAATGTTGGGATTGGGAACTGGCTATTATATTTGTGGAGAAATCCTGAGTACACACACAGTGACATGAACCCTGACACAGTTTCCCCTAATGGGGGATATGGATGCTTTAACCCTTCCACCACATGCCTGCAGGATGCCTGGGGCACAACTGTTTTTGGCCCTGATGAGCTGCCATAGGAGGGTCTGAGGGGGAGGTTTTGTGAGGCAATTGTGAGGAAGAGTAGGAGACTTGAGACAGGGAAGAGACTGGCGAGATCACAAGGGGAGTGAATAAAAAGAACCAGTAGAGAAAATAGAGGAGAGAACTGTAGCCAAATACCCTCACATCAAATTCATCCAGCAGCAGCTTTGAGGCCAGAGTGACAGGCTGAGGCCTACAGCTGCTTTCTAGCCCAGGGTGGAGTAGCAGCAGATTCCCTCTTATTTTTGTTTTACTTTGTTTAGAGCAGGGCTCTCCAACCTTGGGTCCCCAGATGTTGCTGGCCTACAGCTCCCAGCATACCCAGCCAGCATGGCTAATGGCAAGGGATTCTGGGAGCTGTAGTCCAGCAACATCTGGGGATCCAAGGTTGGAGAGCCCTGGTTTAGAGACTTACCTTAAGAGAGCAATCCTATGGTCCCTGAGAGAGCGTCCCAGGGACCATATGTTGTGATATGTATCACTTCACCAGCTGTAGCACACTGTTTACACATGGAAAGAACAGAATGGCTGTAAACAAGTTGGTTATGTCTTTCTGGGTTCTCGTGTTTTTCGCATGGGAAGCCTAGACCGTGGGAGCATTATGAGCTAGTCACATGGTTTGTATGTTCTGATGACGTGCTAACTTGTTTTCTGTCTGAAGCCATCTTGGAGAGAGGCAGGACTGCTTTCTCTCTTCTCCTTTGTTCTTTTTGCTGGACTTTTGTCACTGCAACAATGTAACGCCTTTGCTGAGGTGGAGTGAAGCTCAACTTACTCCACTGGATGTAATGCTTGCTATGCATTTATACTCTGCACATGGACTGTAACTAGGAAATGTATACTCTGTAGAACTTTACTTGCTAAGTGAATAAACAGGTAGAATTAGACCTGTGGTGCTACAGAGTGTTTCCTGACTCCATGGATTAATCTGCAAACGGGGAAGCTGGAAGCAAGTTGGATTACAGGCAGGCTGGGCTGGCATCTTCACAACACGCTGCACGCTGCGAAAAGGGGGGAGCTGAGATCTGGAAGATCTGTGTGTGGAATAACAGGCCTCTGCTAGCACACAGACAGGATTTTAAATCTCCCATGCGCACACGCACTCTGCTGCTCACGCACACGCGCACCAACACCATAGGCTATTTCCGAGTCCCCCTCCTGAAACCATAGACACGTCTACAGTTTTGGGAGGGGGACTCTGAGATCAAATCCCTCCCCCTGGCCCCTCACAGAAAAGCAACCTCGGAAAGCCTTCATGGAGCATGAAAAAGCGGCAGGCTGGTGGGCAGGGAAAGAAGAGGCCGGGATCTGGAGTATCCTACGGAATCTCCATTGCACATCCCTGCCGACCACCGATAACTAACCTGGATGGGCTAAGGGGCTCGTCCAGCTGAGGGTTTGTTTGTTTTTAAAAATTTTTTGGAGGAATGGGAAGCGAAGTTACCTCCATCTTCCTCCCATCCTGCCAACAACAGCCCAGCAGGGCACAGGATTTTCAGAAGCCGCTGAGCTTGGAGGCTTCCATCTAATGGGCTACAATCCCATAGAATTGTGCCCTAACTTGTATAGTTATCTGAATTGTTCCTGTTTCCCCATCCTTATTAAATAAATTCTTGCCAGCAAATATATTTGACTTTCAGTTTCAGTTTTCAAAGTTTCATAGTGGTGTTTTTGGTGGGTAGATAATTTTTAAAAGAACTATGCACAACTGGACTACTCGAAGTCATAATTGTTTAAGTAATACTAGTACTTTTCCAGAGTGTATAATCCTATGCAAGCTCCACTAAGCATGCTAGGATTTATGTTTGTGTAGATTAGCAACAGTACTTTTATGAGCAATTGCTTGAACTAAAAAAAAGTAACCCATTTACTAAAGATCTAAAATTTCCTTATTTCTACTCTTTGTTAATCAAGGAGCTTGAACACAGCAGCAATGCAATGGTTATAATATTCAGTCACATGTTCTTCCAGGTGAAGGAATGTTCTTTGATGAGCAAAAACATACTGGCCTATATTCCAGAAACCCCTGCATGAACACATGTACACTTCATTGCATGTGAATAATTGTAGATGTGCAGACTGTGCACAGTATACATACATTTTACACATGTTGAACGTTACATGTGAATAACTGTTCATGTGTACAGTACAGATGAACAATCTGTGTACAGATATACACAGATTGTGCATGTGTTAAATGTTATTGTACTCTCATCCTCTCATGTACCACTGGTTCCTTGTGAAGATAAACAGGGAGAGGATGAGAATTATTATTATTATTATTATATTATATTTATCAATCGCCCATCTGGCCGGTCACCCGGCCACCCTGGGCGATGTACAATTAAAATACAATAAAACACAATAAAACATAATAATTAAAACAATATAAAAAATTCTCATTAAAAACCTAACCCACCCCATATTCCCGCCTGAACAGCCATGTTTTTAATGCACGGTGGAAGCTCATCACGGAGGGGGCATGGCGAAGGTCACTAGGGAGGGAGTTCCATAATGTGGGGGCCGCCACAGAGAAGGCCCTCTTCCTAGTCCCCACCAGCCTGGCTGCTCTGGCTGATGGGATAAGGAGAAGGCCGTCCGTGGCAGACCTTGTTGAGCGGCCTACTTGATGTTGCTGGAGGCGCTCCTTGAGATAAGCTGGGCCGGAGCCGTGTAGGGTTTTAAAGGTCAAAACCAACACCTTGAATTCAGGCTCGGCAAGCAACTGGTAGCCAGTGCAACTCAT
The DNA here is from genome assembly GCA_021292165.1 of Shinisaurus crocodilurus. Lineage (NCBI taxonomy): Eukaryota > Metazoa > Chordata > Lepidosauria > Squamata > Shinisauridae > Shinisaurus > Shinisaurus crocodilurus. The sequence goes on along the minus strand of CM037876.1, from coordinate 113,458,076 downwards.
TAAGCACTGGCGTGATGTGATCACGCCGGCGGCTGCCCTTAATCAGGCGAGCCGCCGCGTTCTGTACCAGCTGAAGCTTCCGGACCGTCTTCAAGGGTAACCCCACGTAGAGCGCATTACAGTAGTCTAGGCGAGAGGAGACCAAGGCATGAACCACTGATGGGAGCAGGTGATTAGGAAGGTAGGGGCGCAGCTGCCGTATCAGATGGAGTTGATACAGCGCCGCCCGGCTCACAGCTGCCACCTGAGCCTCCATGGACAGCTGGGAGTCTAGAATGACCCCCAAGCTGCGGACCTGGTCCTTCAGGGGTAGATGTACCCCATTCAGCACCAGGTCAACATCCCCTAACCTTCCCTTGTCCCCCACCAGAAGTACCTCGGTCTTGTCGGGGTTCAGTTTCAGCATGTTCCTTCCCATCCAGCCAGCCACTGACTCCAGGCACTTGGACAGGGTCTCAACGGCCAACCTCGGTGAGGACTTAAAACAGAGGTAGAGCTGCATGTCATCCGCATACTGATGACACTGCACCCCAAACCTCCTGATGATAGCTCCCAGTGGCTTGAGGTAGATGTTGAATAACATCGGGGAGAGGATGGAACCCTGCGGCACTCCACAAGTGAGCAGCCGAGGGTCCGAAGCCTCCTCCCCGAGAACTACCCTCTGATACCTTCCAGAGAGGAAGGACCGGAACCACTGCAATACAGTGCTTCCCAAGCCCAACCCCTCCAGACGGTCCAGGAGGATACCGTGGTCAACGGTATCAAAAGCCGCTGAGAGATCGAGGAGGACTAGAAAGGAGCATTCGCCCCTATCCAAAGCCTTCCTCATATCATCCACCAAGGCGACCAAGGCCGTCTCCGTCCCATGTCCAGACCTGAAGCCCGACTGGCATGGATCCAAATAATCGGCTTCATCCAAGTGTGCCTTCAACTGAGCACCCACCACCCGCTCGATCACCTTGCCCAGAAATGGTAAATTGGAGACTGGGCGAAAGTTGTTTAAATCCTGGGGATCCAAGGAGGGCTTCTTTAGAAGCGGTCTTATTACTGCCTCCTTGAGGGCTGATGGCATCACTCCCTCCTCGAGGGAGGCATTCACCACCGCCTTGATCCCCTCACCCAGTCTCTCCCTACAGCTCATGATGAGCCAGGATGGGCAAGGGTCAAACAAGCAGGTGGTCGGCCTCACAGATGAAAGCACCTTGTCCACTTCATCAGAAGGAAGAAGCCGAAACCGATCCCACAAAACCGGTCTGCCATTGGCCTCCTCCTGCTCACTCCCTGTGTCCACGACGTACGATATCCCACTCCTAATCCGATCGATTTTATCTGCGAAGTGCTTCGCTAAAGCCTCACAGGAGGCTTTTGACTGTTCCAGTGGGTCCGGAGCGACTGGACCGACCAGACTCCGGACCACTTGGAACAGCCTCCTGGGGCAGCACTCTGCAGACGCAATGGAGGCAGCATAGAAATTCTTTTTTGCTGCCTTCACCGCCACCCGGTAGGCTGAAGATGCAGCTCTAACCCGTGTTAGATCGTCTTCGGAGCGGGAATTTCGCCATCGGCGCTCTAGCCTTCTCACCTCTTGTTTCAGAGCTCACAGCGACGGAGTGAACATGACGGAGAATCATGTAAGCTACCTTGTGGAGGTTCCTTGAGGAAGGAAGGTGGAATAAAAATGTACCTTTTAGAAGGAGTTTAATGTGTGAATACTTTTTGTCCACTGCTTATATTTGTTCATAATTGTTTCTTTAAATTGAGCATGCCCAATAGTTCTCTAGTGTTCTGACAGGGAGTTCATAAAATCACAATGTGTGTACAGAGTGAAAAAGGCAGCAAACTGCACTTCTTGACTTGCTAGCTTCCATTTTTGGTATTTTAAACAAATCATCATCATAACTATACTGGCATAGGAGTTTCCCCTTGTAATAAGCTTTGCCTCCCTTTTTTTTTTGGCGAGGCGCCAGGGTCTAGGGCAGTGATGGCGAACCTATGGCACGGGTGCCACAGCTGGCACGCAGGGACCTCTCTGTGGGCACTCGAGCCATTGGTCACCAGATCGTGAAAAGACTGTCCACTTCTGCAAAACACTAATGATTTTGTTCTTTCTCACAGTGTGGAACAGAATGATTTTATTCTAGAATTCCTGTTACAGAATTCTTTTCTACATTGTTATCACATTAAAAAGATTTTGAAGAATGATGCACAGAGCATGGCTTGGATGTAAAGCCCTAACAGTTGACCTGAGTGCTGCATGTGTTGCTCTCAAACTAACGGAGTATGAGCCAAGGTTTGACAAATTATCAGCATGCATGCAATAGCAAAAATCACATTAATTATGCAAAAGCATGCCCAACGCAAACTTTTACCTAATGCAGTGTTTGCAGTCCAAGACATAAAGTGTTTAAAATGTGTTAAGCACGTTTAGTTTTCTTGTTTATCTTGCTCATCCTAGTACAGGTTGACTTTTACTTTTACTAATCCGACACCTGTAGAAGCAGGGAAAGGACCCGGAGTAAAGCTTGCCCCATACAATTTCAGTCTGGCATATAATCATATTACAAGTTGAGAATCCCTTATCCAAAAATACATGTGCCTAATTATTTAAAAAGTTTGTATAAATTCCCTTCAGGCTATGTGTACAATGTAGTACTATAATAATTTTTTGAGTTGATTTTTTTTCCAACAAAAAACTGTTTGTATCATTGAAAGCTCTGTTATTGTGTTTTTCTTTTAAGACAAAAGATGTTAATTAGTTCAGACAACTGTATGAGTTGTTTTTCTAAAACTAAAACCTAGGTATTCAGGTTTAATTGCAGTGTTGGCACTTTGAAATTGTGATGGACCAGCACCTGGGTCCTATGCGTGAGTTCGGCGCTTAACGGGTTAACCGGCACTGAGTTACAGCCCGTACAAGCAAGTGAAACCGACTAGGAGGTTTGCGTACACAAGAGGAAACTAGAGCCCTTTAAATGACCAAATAAGGCTTTATTTATTTACACAAGATACGGAGCGGAACTAACAGCTTTCTAGGAATACTATAATGTCAACACAACCTGAGGTGACCTCTACGTTTATCAATGAAACAGGCTCCCAGGCTAGCGCAGTGGGATTAGTCAGTTACCTTAGACTAAAGACTTTACGCTAGTCAATTTCAGCCTGGCTCTGGGTCCGCCGATCCGGGGATGAGAACAGCTTACTCCAGCCGCCGCTTGGAGGATGAACCTTGTTCCAAAGCACCCTGTGTTCCCAACAACCCCTCACAGGAAGGGAGAGGGGTTTTCTACCCCTGAGTTTCCCGCTCTCCCCACCCTCCAGGTCAGGTGGGGGCTTATGCCTGCCCCTTCGTATCAGGTGGGCTTATTCCTGCCCGGGAAGAAGGTGACGTACTGGGTACTTTACAGCTCTTTGAGACTGCCCTGATAGTTTGATGGTCTTGATGGTCCTTTCTTGGGTTTTGTGGAATTCAACCGAGACTCTCCATTGTTGGGGATGCCGGTCTGTCTGGCTGCTTCCCTGTAACTCAATCCCCCCTCCTCGCCCCCCTCCCCTGGACGGAGACTGTGTGTGTGTGTGTGTGTGTGTGTGTGTGTGTGCGCGCGCGCGGGCGCGCGCATGCATACTCGTATCAGGCTTTCTCCACAGAAATAAATAAGTTGGTTTTGTGTTGCAGTTTGGGCACTCGGGCTCAAAAAGGTTCACCATCACTGGTCTAGGGGTTAGACAAAAATGAGGCAATTTTGAAGGTCACACTGCTTGATACATAGACCCTTGATGCAGAGAGGGAGACAAATGAAAAAGGTATGATGGAATGCTGTGCAGGCTTACTCAGAAGTAAACCTTTCTGAACATAGGGGGACATTCTGCATACATGAATGATTTGTTTGTATTTGTGTTATTATTACTTTTTCTTCAGAACACTGTAATGATAAAATGATAAAATTCCTTTTTTAAAAAACCAGGGAAATTCAATGATTAACCACCACCACCCCGCCGATCAGCTCAAGCTCCACAAAGCCAGGAAATTGGAAGATAAGGCTGATAGATAGATAGATAGATAGATAGATAGATAGATAAATGCAACAACATGGGGCATCATTATATATATGCCCTCCAGTGACCAGAAAGCGACACCTTAACTCAGTGTTCTCCAACCTTGGGTCCCCAGATGTTTTTGGCCTACAACTCCCAGCATGCCGCAGCCAGCTATGCTGGCTGGGGCATGCTGGGAGTTGTAGGCCAAAGACATCTGGGGACCCAAGGTTGGAGAACACTGAACTACAGAATCTGGTGGACTTGTGGCAATTTCAGGCATTTGATTTCATGCTGGGAGTTGTAGGCCAAAAACATCTGGGGACCCAAGGTTGGAGAACACTGCCTTAACTCCTCCACCACCACCACCTGAGCATCCCAATCTGACCAAACGCTGTCCTCAGGGTTTTCTCCACAGTCAGAGGAATTCATCTTGAGTGTAAGGACTCCGCTCACACTCCTGCTGCTTTCCAGACTGCTGCCTCAGCTCACAACTCCTGACCATGAAATCGCACCCAATTCTGGCTCTTCTAGCCTTGTACTGATCTGCCTCAGATCTTGATCTTCAACTGATTTTTATTACATACTTTCCTCTGGCCCCTTTGCATCCTGGGGCAGATCTGCATGAGAGCCCCTTCCCTTAATCAGGGAGTTCTGTCCTGGTATTTATGCAAAACACATTTACCACTGTTGGGGCACATGCCAATGAACACAGCTGCAGTTTCCACTGTGTTGAAAACGTGATCTTGTGTCACACACAAATGCAATTGCAGGAGAAGTAGGATGAGTTCAAAAGGTGGTGTGCACAGGGAACATGGCCCTGTAAAAAAAAGTTGTTTTTCATCTATGCGAAGGAGCGAACAAGCAGAAATAGTTTTTAAAAAAGAAAAGAATTGGCAGCTCCTCCTGCCCCCTCACAAAAAATCATGGAGAAGAAAAAAGGGATGGGAAGAGAAAAGGGGGAGGCTGTGGTGCTGCTGCCGTCCTCCCACCTCCCATGGGATGAAGCCAGTGGGGTCAGTACCCCCATTCCCATCCACCCAAAAGTAATTCCCAAAAGCAAGTGCAGCCCCTCTCCCATGCTGACTTTCCCAAGAATAATAAGCGATGTGATTTACTTCTGGAGAAGGCCACTGAAGATAATGAGATTTCCTTCTGAAATGATAAGCATTTGGGCAGGGCCGGTGCTACCATTAGGCCAACTAGGCGGCTGCCTAGGGCGCCGGGCTAAAGGAGGCGCCAGAAATGCCTTGGGGAAAAAAAAATACATCACGTATTTTACCAAGTTTGTTTTACCAATCATGTCCTGTGGCGGGGAAGGGAAGGCGAAAGAAGCGCACCCCTCCCTCTCTCTCCTCCAGCTCCTTACCAGGAACAGCAGCAGGCAGGCTCCTCCTCACAACCAGCATCAAGAGAGGCAGAGAAGGCTACAGACTGGAGGAGGGGAGGCGGGCAGGGGCCAATGATGCAGCTGCAAACACCTCCTTCGCCTTCCCTCCCTCGCGCGAGCCTCAGGTTCCTCAGCTCAAGGTCCCCTGAAAGCAGTTATTTCCAGCAACCAGGGAGGGAGGGAAAGGTATTTTAAGCTAGCTGGGGCTCCAATGTTTAATTATTTACCATGCTGTTTTTGTGTTTTGGTTTTAAATGGTTTTAGGATGCAATCCTATGCGTGTTTGGAGGGGGGGGAATCCTACAACTCCCAGCATTCCCCAGCCAGCCATGCGCAATCCTATGCATGTTGAGGTAGAAAAAAGCCCCACAACTCCCAGCGTTCCAACAGCCAGCCATGCTGGCTGGTGAATGCTGGGAGTTGCGGGGCTTTTTTCTGCCTCAACGTGTTTAGGATTGTGCCCTGAGCTGTTGATGTTTTCTTTACTGTACTTTGAATATTGTTGTCTGCCTTGAGCACTAGGCTGGTAAAGGGAAAGACAGGATAATATACATTATTCTGATAAAGAAATATTGCAACAAAGTGATAGGGAGAGGAGGGGAAGCAGCAAGTTTCGTAAATCCCCTCCTAAATTTGAACCAGATGATCCACGGGCTCTCTCTTTGCTATGTTTCTACTACATGCATCCCCCCCCCTGCAACCCAGAAGGTGTACGAGTCAAACCGGTGTCTCTGCACCTCCACCCTGCGAGGTAGGACAGGCTGCAAGACGCCCTTTTGTCTCTATTCCTCACAGGTAGCGCCACCACACCTCTCTCACATCCTTTTTTCATATCCCTTGTGCTGCCTGCAGGAGGAGACAGGCTTTTACATATATATGGAGTAGGAGATGGCCCTTGGGAGTTCCTGGCATAGCTGGGCTGATGTTGCCTCTTTGCTTTCCTCGTGAACACAAAGGAAAAGTCTCAAAGTCCACAAAGTTTTTCTATGGGGCTCGGCAGTTCCCAGGGAGGGAAATTTATTTCATAATGGGCATAGGGCTGGAGGGAGGGAGGGCTCAAGTGGGAAGGGGGGGGCGCTAAATATCTGATCTTGCCTAGGGCACCAAATTGCCTTGCACCGGGCCTGCATCTGGGCTCGTTTGCAGGTAGTTGTTCCTTGAGCAAGGGGAGGAAGGGGACTTTCCAAACTTTATTTTTTCAAAGGGGAGGGGGGAAGCAGCATTGCCTTTGTTCTCCAGTTCACTGGGCAAGTTAGAAAGAGAGACAAGCCGTGGGGGGCCGTGGCGGCAGCAGCAAGGGAGGCGGGAAAAGCAACAGAAGGATCTCCTCAGAGTTTTTGCTGAAGCCTGATAGGACAGTTCCTCTTCCCCCCCAGCCTGCCAGTCCACTGATGCCGCTCCTCCTGGCCCCAGAACAGTGCCACAACTTTAACACACACCGATATATATACTGGGGGGAAACCGCAAGATATAAAAAAGCCACAATATAACTGGTCTGAAGAAATCTGGAATATAATGAAAGAAATAGCGTGAGGAGGACAGTTTAGGATGAGCATCATGTGATACGCCAGTGAGTCAGGCATTCGTGTAGATCCAGTGTAGATTAGATTGTAGATCCAGTGTAGATTGTAGATCCAATGTAGATTAGATTGTGTAGTGTAGTGTAGTGTAGATTAGATTAGATTGTGTAGTGTAGATTAGTGTAGATCCATTAGTGTAGATCCAGCCCTGGTCTTCCTTCTCCGGAACATGGCCCTGTTTTGGACTACACCCCTATATCTGTCCTCCTCCACCTTCCCTGCACAAGACAGAGGCCAACAGCTCAGAGCATCTCAGAGCAGACCTTGCCGGCCTGGCATCCTTCTTCATCTTACCAAATACAGAGATTTTTCTTTTTAAGCCCCTTAAAAATAAATACTATGGCAGTACAACTGGAGATTTCCCAAACTATTGAGAAAGAACATGCTCAGCTTCTGTATTCATAACAATAGCTTGTGCAGCTGTGTATCTTCGGAGAAGTATTCACTACAAACATCTGGCGTGGATGCTCACTTTCCCAACTTGAATTAAAGAAATAAAGCCCACATTTATTTAAGCTGCCTTCAGCCTTGCAGATTCATTATTTGGTGGTAGCTTCCTCATGGATCAGTACCAGCATTTCCCACAATGCACATACAAAAAGTAACCAATCCCCATTAGAAGTAAGAGATTTATGTAGAAACATTTTTTTTAAAGGACAAACTATGCTTGTCCTCTACCCTCAGGATCTGAAGCACTACTAGGGCCCAAAACATTTTAGTGATCACAACAGCACTTTCTAAACTCCTTTTCTAAATTGAAATTGGAGACACATTTCACTCTTACATCTGAAAGGGGTTACTATGTAGCAGTGCATACTATGCACTATTTAGCAGTAAAAAATTACCCACTCCCAGTGAAGTCCAAATCCTGTGTTTCTGCATGAGTCACTGTTCTGAATGTGACTGGAGCCTACAGCAGTGATGCATGCAGAGATGAACCAGGCAGACTCCTTCGAGGATGGGTAATTTGAATGATTGAATGCTGTCATCACACCAAGTGCAGAGATGGGGCCGAATTACTTTTCCCCAGCAAAGGCTGGTTGGAAGGAGGCAAGGCTCTAGAGACCCTTTACATATTTTAGTCTTTTTTACTTTGTCTTATGTTTAAGACCCCATCTATGGAATCAGCTTCCCAAGGAGGTGCGCCTGTCACCTAACCTCTATTCCAGTGTTCTCCACCCTTGGGTCCCCAGATGTTTTTGACCTACAACTCCCAGCATGCCCCATAGGGAGTTGAAGGCCAAAAACATCTGGGGACCCAAGGGTGGAGAACACTGCTCTATTCTTTCAGGCACCAGGTGAAGACCTTTTTATTTATCCAATATTTTAATGGTTGATTTTATTCCTTTTATAATCGCCACTGTACCTCTGGATTAAATTTATTTTGGCTGCTTGTTTTTTTATCATATTATATTTTATATGTTTGTGTTTTTATATTATTTTTGTTGATATTTTTGTGTTGTTTTGTTTTGTAAACCGCCCAGGGAGCCTTTTGGCTGATGGGTGGTGAATAAATATATTAAATAAATTAAATAAATAAATAAAATGTTTGGCCACTTTGCTTGTTTTAATATTATTGATTTTATTGTTGCCTGCTACTTGAAAGTCCTCAGAATGAAGAGTGGGATATTACATTATTATAAAAAAAAACAAAATAAAGCAAGCAGTGAAACATGCAGATTCAGAGCAGGAAGCCTCCTCTCTGTGGGTGGATGTCTTAGGCTCTGAGCCGCCTTTAATTATTTAATTATACATGTTTTTTCACGACCAATTCTGCAATGGAGTAGGGTTTGTGAATTACTGGATCACAATATGTGGACAGATAACTCATGAACTTAGACCGAGATTAATCCAGTGATCTAACCCTGCCTTCTTCACCACTCTTAATATTCTTCTCTTTTCCTCTGTCAGGATGGCAGCAGTTAAAAGACTTGCATCATTACTCAAGGTTGGAGACAGGCAATCGCCCCCTCCCTCCCTCCGAGAATTGCCTGCCTTGGGATATGTATTATGAATACATAATACATATGTATTCATAATGTCCAGCATAGAAATGTCCTAAATAAATAAAGATGTCATTTATTTTGCCCTACTATAATCTTTAATCGAAAAGTTTTTTCAGGTTTTGAAGCATTATAGGAAACCTGCAAACCTGGTGAACAAAGTCAATAGAGGAATGAGCTTGCACACCATGGGTAACGATGCCTCTACTGTACCAGTCACTTCACTATTCTGAAAAATACAATAATGTGTCTCCAGCTAACCATAGCCCAGACAGAAGCAAACACAACATGCACAATGTCCCTTAACATACCATCCAATTGTCAAGATATTTGCAGACTAGTCACCCAGCCCAAGGCATAGAGAAGATTTCCTAATGAGGGAAAGTGCAAGGCAGGACATCTCCCTACACTCGTGCCCTCCAAAAATACCACAGCTCTACGACAAACAGCCCCAGCTTTCTCCTCCTCCTGTGGTTCTGAGTCACCAGCAGAATTCTCTGTGAGACACTGTGCAGTTGGCTGCTGAAGCTGGAATTCCACAAACGGTGCACAGGTGGTGCCACTTGCTGAAACATCTGCCAGCCTGTCTCGTTGACTTTTAAAATCTTTTCTAAAGACTCCTTCAACGGGGGGCTTTTCCAGACTACCTCCTAACAAAATTGGCCAGTGCCGACAGTTCTGAAAGACTGGAAGCAGGCGGTGGCTTATGTGAGCTCCCTTCCCCTTCCCCTGTCCTGCCCTGCCCTCCCCTCTCTGAAGTGTATTTCTCCCCTTTCCTTCCTTTGTTCTCCTTTACCATGGTTTAGCATTACACTTTCTCTCCATTAGCTACAATTTGAAAACCTACTTCTAATTCCATTTTCTAACTCTGATTAAGATGGGGAAGTAGGTGAGCATCAGCCACAATGACTGGGTTCGCATGACACGCCAAACCTCCGTAGGTTAATTGCTGCTGAGGCTTAGAGTGTTGTCTCAACCCAGCGGGGTGCTTTAGAAGCGACCTGAGGGTGGCTTCTAAATCACCCCAAGTAGCCATGGCTTGTGCTAGGGTTTAGGAAACCCTAGTAGGGTTAGCATATTGTCCGAACCCAGACGGCATGCCAAAAACCCTCTTGCAAGCCAAAAAGTCACACAGCCCCTTGGCCAGAGCGGCAAACAAGGGATGCCGCTCGGGTCAAGGGGCACTGGCCAATGACGGCCAGCCAGGTTTCCCACGTGGCACTTGGTGCGGCTGCCATTGGCTTCCCCACACACTCCTGCCAATGTCCTGCATTAGCAGGAGCGTGTGGGGAAGCCCAAAAGGACAGTATTGGTGGGTAGCCAGGAGCCCAGCCACGCTTGCTCTTGAACAAATAGGGCCAGGAGCCTGGCTCCCCGCCACTGATGCAGTCCTTTCCCCCCCCCAAGGCGCCAGGCAGGGATGTGGCAAAGGGGGAGAGAAGCTGGCTTCACCACCATTTTGGCTGGCACCGGGGAGGAAGGAGCTTCAGAAGCTCCTTCTGCTTCAGTGCTGGATGGCAGCTGGGGATGCAGCAAAGACGGTGGCTTCGGGCCAGCCCGTCTTCTCCTTCGCCATGTCCCCGCCTGCCGAAGGACCCGCTGGTGTTCTTCTCAAGGAAGGCAAGCACAGTAGGTCTTTCCCAGCTGGTGGAGGGGAGAGGAGTGGCTTTCCCCCATGGTCTCCCAGGGAGGAGGCTGTGGGGGAAAGTAGACCCCCTGGACAGCGTGATCAGCTTGTGATTGCACTGCCAGGCGGGAGGCAAGGGAGACACATTGTCCTGGGTCTACCCGGGAGCAGGCCCAAGAGAACGCACCACCTTTCCCTCCTGCCTGCTGCACCAATCGACTGGCTGGATGATAGGCGCGGCAGGTGGGAGGGAGAGGAAACGCTCCCCCAGCTCACCCCCACTACTCTCTCTGGCGTGGGGCCCACGGGTGCCCCCCCCAGTGAGAGAAGGGGGTGGGAGGGGGTCTTATGCTGTCTGTCTCCAGCACGCCAGTGACAGATAGAATAAGCCACCTGGAGCCTTCCCGCTGCCACTGCCGTGCCCCTCCTCCTACCTGAGCCCCACTCGGGGCTTGGGGAAGAGGAGACATGCGGTGGTGGTGCCAGACTCTGCCACGTGCCCCTCATCAAGCAGGAACAGGGTGCGTGGCAGACCCCATGGCTGCCACACACTTCCTCCTCCCCACGCCCCGCTTGGGGCTCGGGGAAGAGGAGACATGCGGCAGTGGCGAGTGGCAGACCCTCTTCATAGCTGCTGCTGGAAAGACAGCCCCCACCCCCCACTGCTACCACCCGGCTCACCCCCGTTCCTGCTTGTTCCGGCACCCACAGGTGCTGCAACAAGCAAGTGCAGGGGGGCGAGCCGTTGGGGAAAGCAACCTCTCTTGGCACGGGCGCTGCTCAGCTGAGTGGCGGCCGTGCCGATAAAGGGCTGGGGACAAGCCCTGTGGTGCTGCATTTCCTCTTGAGGAAATGCAGCGCCACGGGGCTTGTTGCCCTTGCTCAGCGGGGCCGCAACGCAGCTGAGTAGCAGCCCCGCAGAGCAAGGGCAACAAGCCTCTGACAGCTGTCCAAAGTGCCACATGGGCACTTTGGGCAGCTGTCATCCCAACCCAAGTCGTCCCCCCCTCAGTGCTCCTGACCTGTGGTGTCCCCTGGAATACCAACAGGAGGACTGAGGGAGGAAGAGGGGCAAGGCGGTGCCTCCGGACCCCCTCTGTGCCTGAACATCAGAGCCTCTGTGCTTCAGAGCCTCTGTGGGCTTAAAGTTGCCGCAGGCCCAGGCTGTGTCCAACTAATGTTCAGGCACAGCGGGGGTCCAGAGGCACCGCCTCTCCCCTCTTCAGAGCCTCTGTGGGCTTAATCTTCATGTGTCAAGATATCAGTGAATGGCAATGGCCGTCAGTCAGAGGGAGGAGAGGCAGCAGCAGTCTGGCCACCCCTCCATTGTGCCTGGATCCAGGCCCAGCTGAGAACCCCCTCCCACAAAGCAGTGTTTTTGTGTTGCATTTTAATTGTAATTTGTATTGTCTTTTAATTGTCCTGGGCCATTTTGGGAACCCATTTTTGGTTGACAAGTGGCGTATAGTTTTATAAATAAATACACATGACAAACTTTTTAAAAAGATTTGGGGATGACTTCTGAAAACTTCTATTTTACATCTAGCTAGTGAGTGCAGGAAAACGTAAGGAGTCTAGTAATTAGCATGGGATTACCCCATTTGTTGAGATTCTAGTTCTATTCACTCCTGCCATGCATCATGATTGTAAAGCAAAAAGAAAAAAAAGAAAAAAAAGGAATGTGACTATTTTTAGAAACATTTTCTCATAAGTAATATTAAACAAACCAGACCTGATTTTAATTTTTAAACCCCACAAAAAACTACCCTTAAAGTGCTGCAGAATATCACTGTCAGAAGTCTAAGAGCTTTTAATATTATATATATATATATATATATATATATATATAATCACAGCTGTCAAGGCTCTTGTTAAAGATGTAATCCAGAGTCCAAAGGGATTTTGTGTATGTGCTGTATTAAGAAATTCTTCTTAGAACAGCACTAATGCTTTTCATACTTGGAGAAAAGGGGGGAAAAGAGCAACTTAATGGAGGGAAGAAGAGTGTCAGCACTTGGCAGTAATTGTGCAGGGATCAGCTTTATGTCTATAGAGGCAAAATATTAATTTGGGTTTTATATTTCGTGTCCCAAGTTTTCCATATTATGCCTTGGGAAAACTAAGAACGTCACTACTAGGTAAAAAATCAGGAGCACCACCCTCTACAAATGAGAGACAATAAAATGAAGTTATGTTTTATACGAGAGCAATGGATCTGTGTATGGGATGTAAGTATCTACAAGTCCTATACAACTTATGAAAAAATAGCATTTGTTTCAAGGGCTTCTATGAAGCTTGGAACATCTTTTAGGGAGCAGATATGTTCCTAACACCACACCCCTTGCTACTCTTGCCTGGCTCAGCTTGTCTGAGCGTGGAAACCTAAGCAGGGTCAGGCCTGGTTGTTACTTGGATGGGAGACCCCTCCTCTAGTTTCCTGCACTGAGCAGGGGGTTGGACTCGATGGCCTTGTAGGCTCCTTCCAACTCTATGATCTATGAACTATGAACAGTGCCAACCCAAGTGGCGCAGTGAAACGACTGTCACTGGTTCGGTGTCCCTCACGGCAATTGCAAGCCCTTTATCACTCGTTGCAACTTTCCCCCCTTTCCCCTCAACCTTTTTTCCGGAGATTGCTGTTCGCAATCTCCGAGTTGGCAGCCAGTGACAGCCCGTCCAAAGTGCCCAAGTGGCACATTGGAGGGGCGGTCACTGGTTCACCACCCTTTTGTGTGTGTGTGTGCCCCAAATGTGCACAAATATTTTTGTAATTTTTAAAAATGTTTTGTAGTCGGACTTGCACAATTTTTGTAGTCAGATATGCATATGTCCCTGTTGGAAAAAAAAAAAACTGATTAGCCCTGTCCAAAACCCCCACAACATTTTAAAAGGAAGTCTGAGTTTTGACAGCTAGTTCCATGCTCCTGTAAAAGGGGTGGCTCATGCTTTTCCACCTTCCCGAGCCCCTAGAGTCTCAGGAAAGAGTGGAAAAGATGTAGGACACTGAGAAGAGTCAGGTCCAGCCGAGAGAGAGAGAGAGAGAAAGAGAGAGAGAGAGAGAGAGAGAAAAGAAGAAGATCTCACAATGAAGGGGGTGATCTATGATCTACTGCCCACCCTCTTTCGCAAGCAAAGATCACTTGCGGTTTTGCTTTCCCTAGACAGCTTGCCTTCTGACAGGCATCAAGAGATTGCAAAGTCAAAAATAAAGCTCTTTGCAGCCTCTCTGGGTCAATGTCCATGCTGGGTGCCTGCAGACACCTGCCAGGACATTGAGGCTGCCCATTTTGGACCCCTGCAAGTGTTCACTTGCGCAAGTTTGCCTACATATATTTGTGCACATTTGGGGTGCAAAAAACCCTAATGAAAGAAAAAGCCCCTCCAATGTGTTGCTTAGGCACTTTGCAGGGGCTGTCACTGGCTGTCAACCTGGATATTGCAAAAAGCAATCTCCAAAGAAAGGGGGAGGGAAGGGAAAAAAGCTGCGATCACGACAGAGAGAGGAGACAAGGTGGCTTTGGCTGCCGAGTCCCCTGGGATACCAGCTGGAGGACAGGAGGGGAAGGATGTGGGGGGCAACCCATGGTGATCCTGATCATCTGTTGGGAGCACTGTGGATTGGTTCACGAACAACCCATCCTGCGTAGCTTATCCACAGGGTGGGTTGTTGTGACTGTGAGAACCTGCCCACTGAATGCTGTCATTTAGGGAAGAGAAAATTGGAAACATGTGCATCAGCAGTTGGCTGTGTGTGTGTGTCCGCCCCCCCCGCCCCCCCGCATAACATACTGCTCTTGCTCAGAAGCTATATGAGCAGTGAGATCCTGGGATTTAGGAAGACAGAAAGTTGCCTTATACTGAGTCAGAACTTTGGACCATCAAGCCCAGTATTGTTGACACCGACTGGCAACTGCTCTCCTGGGTTTCAGGCAGGACTTTTTCCAGCCCTACCTGGATGCTGAGGATATTAAACCTGGGACCGCCTGCATGTTATGCATGCACTCTTACCACTGAGCTACAGCCCCTCCCCTGATTTCAGCAGAAGTACTCTCGAAGGTCCACAGTGATTTTTAACTTGCCCCAGCGCTGGTTCCCTGGTGGGGGGTGGGGAGTGTAGAACTGGCATTCCGCCGCAGACATAGAAATTGCTAGTTTTACGGCCCTGGCTCCATGTCTTGATCCCCTTTTAAAAACAAGTTAATCTGCTGATGACTCTTTAATCAGCAGGTTGCAGCTGAATCTTCTCTTTCTTTCTGATCTGGCAAAAAGCAAAAAAAAAAAAAAAATCAAAAAAAAATCTTCCCAAGACAGGCTTCTGAGTAACTGGTATCATCAAGGAATATGGCCAAAAATAGATGACACATGTTTTAGACATACCTAAGTGTTGATCCCAGTTGCTGCTTGCAACAAATGTCTTCAGAGCTGCCTTTAGTAACATTTCTATGCCTTTGAAAGGCCTTGGTTACTTCTGGTGCCCCATGTGCAACATATGCACAATTGACAGTTGTCATCTCTGTTGCTGGGTGGTTACTGCAGGTACAAATGTGCTTTGTAATACTTTTTTTTTTTTTAAAGGGGCTATTCTAAATGAAATGATGAGACTGTTTGCATGTAATAGTATGCCTTAAACACAGCACTTATTTCCAGGGCACCTACAGTTGGAACCACATACTACAAGGCAAGTGCCACATTTGTCTTGAAATGCTAATATGGGGACAGGGATATTGAGGTTGTGGTGGACAGCTCGATGAATGTCGACCCAGTGTGCAGCTGCTGTGAAAAAGGCAAAGTAGGAAAGGAATTGATAATAACACTGCCAGTAGCATACTGCCCTTGTACAAATCTATTGTGCGAGCACACTTGGAATACTGCATACAGGTCTGGTCACCACATTAAAAAAAAAAAAAGGAAAAAAAAGGATATTGTAGACCTGGAAAAAGAGTAGAAAAATGCAGCCAAAATGATCAAGGGGCTGCAGTGCATCCCCTATGAGGAAAGGTTACAAAGTTTGGGGCTCTTTATGCATGGAGTGGAGAACGTGGAGCCAGAGTGGTGGTTCCCAGGACTAATTTCCCTTCCGCTCACAAGAAATCCCTCCAAGCAACCGTAAGCCTCCAAGCAAGAGGACCGTATCCAATTAAACATTAATTTAGTCACTGTCAATATATTATATGGTATTTGCCCATTCTGCACCACAGTCCAATGTGTCCAGGGCAGGAACACTTGCGGCCCCATCCTCGTTACACTACTATGTGAGTCTACAACAGTGTTCTCCAACCTTGGGTCCCCAGATGTCTTTGGCCTACAACTGGCTGGGGCATGCTGGGAGTTGTAGGCCAAAGACATCTGGGGACCCAAGGTTGGAGAACACTGAACTACAGAATCTGGTGGACTTGTGGCAATTTCAGGCATTTGATTTCACTAGGCTAAAAGGCTAAAGGCAAAAAAAAAAAAAAAAGGGGAAAAAAGCCCCTCTTTTTTTTTTTATTTTTTTACAAACTTTGGTTTTATTTTCCACTCCTAACAGCTGAGGCTGCTCCCGAGGGAGTGTTTGTTATCCTACTGTGGAAACATCACAACAGGTGGAAAGGGACAAGGAAGGGAAGTTGGGAGACTGGAAAGACTTAAAACAAATTCTGTTTCTTTTGGTGTTGGTTACAATGGTTGAAAGTAGCAATGATTTTGCAGAGCCCTGAACATTAAAAAAAAAAAAAAAAGTGTATGTGTGTGGTGTAAATGTAAATGGGCTGTGTGTGTGCACTGTGTTTAAAAAACTAAAACTATTAGCCTATATTGGAAGAATGAGTGATGTGGGCCCCCCCCCACCTCCCAAATCAACTCAGTAACCATTTAATCTTTTCAAATGCTTCCTTAGAAAGCTAAAAAAATCTCAAGGTGTTTTTCAAGGATTCAAAAGGAAGACTCAAAAAACTCAGATGTCTTTTGTGAAGCTCCCCCCTTTCAGTTCTCTCTTTACTGGCAAAAAACTATCTTTGAGAAGGGGGAAGAGGGTTAGGTTTGGTGCCTGCCTGTCTTACTCTAAGCTGCCTCTCTCCGAGCTTTCCCTGCCACTGGTTACCCCTCCCCCTCCTCCTCAAAAGTAAGGATGTTTTTGCTGGCACATGGGATAGGGGAAACTGACGGGGAGGGATAGAGGCAGGGATGGGGACTTGGACTCCAGGACTCGACTCGTGAGTCGGACTGAGTCCCCCCTCTGACTCGAGTCAGACTTGAGTCCCAGTATTTTTAATGGTACTCGAGACTCGACTCGGGACTCGAGACCAAGGACTCGTGTTCCAAAATCGTGTTCCTCAAATGCAACATGGATAGGTTTTAGGAAGTACGGCAAGTTTATTTTTTAAAATCATTTCCCTAAAATGCAACCTTTCAGACATTTTGGGTTCGGCTGCCTCTGCCTGCCTGTTTGGGGTTCCCAGCCTCCTCTGCCTGCCTGGTCTCTTCTTAACCAGTTCCACAGTTTGAATTGTCCAAGACAAAGGCCTGGTTATTTTGGGTTTGTCTGCCTGGTCTGTTCTTGCCAAAATCAGTTGCAGAGTTTTGAAATAAAAAGGCACACTTGTGCCTAGAATTTATTTAAGCCACACATCTGAAATAGCCTTATTTTGTTGGGGGAAAACCCCATTGATTTTAATAGGGACTCGTAGAGTCAGCTTTGGGAGGGACTCGTGACTCGTGAGTCACCATTTTGGACCAAGGACTTGCACTCGGACTCGAGACTCGGGTCCAAAGACTCGTGACTCGACTCGTGACTTGAAACCAAGGACTCTTCAACATCCCTGGATAGAGGCAGGTGTAGTGGGAGAATCCCATTTCAAGTTGACTCCAAACATGAAGAGGGGGGAATTTGTATTTCAACCTGCCTCCCCACTGGAACTTAATGAGCACCATTAGGAAGCACTGCCCTCACTCTGAACAGACTTCATTGCCCTCAGTGACATTGGCACATCACCAAAACAGATTAGCTATGTAGCATTGGGATGTTATCATGTTTGTTATTTGATCTCTGATTGACTGTGTTTATTCATGTGACGAATCTAGAAAGCATTGCTTGCATTCTGAATCAACTTTGTCTTCAAATGATTGACTATGTAGCATCGTAACATAGAGTGGCCGGGTGTCCTCTTTTACAGAGGGCAGTCCTCTATTTGAAGGGCTGCCAGGAGACTGTCCTCTATTTTGATGGCATCCTCTATTTGAAGGACTGTCCAGTCCAAGTCCAGTTTAAAGACAAAGAACCATCAGAAGGAAGAGCTAGGGGCCTTGAAGTTCCCATCAGTAGCACCTGGTCAGCAGACTGAGCAAGGCACAAAGGGCACCCCCAGGTCACAGTCTTCCACACTGTGGTGAGATGTCCTGTATTTCTACTTAGAGTCTAATGATTATTCTAAATTTGCATATAGATACATAGCAATTAGCATATTCAAATTCTATGCAAATCACAGTCTTCTTTTATCCTCATTTTTTGGTGATGCATGACCTCTTTTTGGGGGGGAGGGGAATCCACAAGTGGCTATTCTATGTCCACTCTGTAATCCCTAATTTGCTGGGATCATCCATATTAGTTAAACAGGAAGGAGAAAGAAGCCCTAATCAGGGGGGGGGGGGAATGGCACTAAAGCATCAGCCACTGGGAGAAACAA
The DNA here is from genome assembly GCA_021292165.1 of Shinisaurus crocodilurus. Classification (NCBI taxonomy): domain Eukaryota; kingdom Metazoa; phylum Chordata; class Lepidosauria; order Squamata; family Shinisauridae; genus Shinisaurus; species Shinisaurus crocodilurus. Next base: position 113,439,783 of record CM037876.1, on the reverse strand, counting down.
CAATGAACAAAGTGAATATTTAAAAAATTAAAATATTAATTTTTTAATTAAAAAAATTAAAGCATTTTTGGGGAACAATTTTCAATTTCTCCAAAATAGCTAATTTTTGCCTGACAATCAAAGGAGAAAAATATTTGGCAGAGCCCTATTAAAACTGAGCGTTCCACATTAAAATCTGGCAATGTTCCTACGGACATGGAAAGAAAATTTAGGGCACAATCCTATGGCCGCTAGACACTGTCTAGATGGCCATAGGATAATTCAGAGTCCCTGCTCCAGCCTCAGAAAAAGCGATCTGAGGTCGGAGCTGGGACTCCAAATTCGGAGCACCCTCCCTCCGCCCTCGCAGCCAGTGTGGTTCTTCTTCTCATGCCGGCTGCAGCTCTGAAGTCACAAGAGCTACCTGGGAGCCAGCACTGGGTGGGGGGCGGGGAGGTGCGAGGGAACACTGTGCGTTGAGGAATTCTGGCAGCGCCTCAGCCTCTTCTTGCGAACTGGGGGAAAACATTTAGATGGCTGAAATCAGCCATCTAAGTGTCAGGGAAGGCGAGAGAAATACAGAGGCAATCCTCCCACCCTCCATAGGATTCCCTATGTCTGTGATGGCGAACCTATGGCACGGGTGCCACGGCTGGCACGCAGGGAACTCTCTGTGGGCACTCGAGCCATTGGTCACCAGATCGCGAAAAGACCGTCCCCTTCTGCAAAACACTAATGATCTTGCTCTTTCTCACAGTGTGGAACAGAATCATTTTATTCTAGAATTCCTGTTACAGAATTCTTTTCTACATTGTTATCACATTAAAAAGATTTTGAAGAATGATGCACACAGAGCATGGCTTGGATGTAAAGCCCTAACAGTTGACCTGAGTGCTGCATGTGTTGCTCTCAAACTAACGGAGTATGAGCCAAGGTTTGACAAATTATCAGCATGCATGCAAGAGCAAAAATCACATTAATTGTGCAAAAGCATGCCCAACGCAAACTTTTACCTAATGCAGTGTTTGCAGTCCAAGACATAAAGTGTTTAAAATGTGTTACGCACGTTTAGTTTTCTTGTTTATCTTGCTCATCCTAGTACAGGTTGACTTTTACTTTTACTAATCCGACACCTGTAGAAGCAGGGAAAGGACCCGGGGTAAAGCTTGCCCCATACAATTTCAGTCTGGCATATAATCATATTACAAGTTGAGAATCCCTTATCCAAAAATACATGTGCCTAATTATTTAAAAAGTTTGTATAAATTCCCTTCAGGCTATGTGTACAATGTAGTACTATGATAATTTTTTGAGTTGATTTTTTTTTTCCAACAAAAAACTGTTTGTATCATTGAAAGCTTTGTTATTGTGTTTTTCTTTTAAGACAAAAGATGTTAATTAGTTCGGACAACTGTATGAGTTGTTTTTCTAAAACTAAAACCTCGGTATTCAGGTTTAATTGCAGTGTTGGCACTTTGAAATAAATAAGTTGGTTTTGTGTTGCAGTTTGGGCACTCGGGCTCAAAAAGGTTCGCCATCACTGCCCTAAATCCTCCAAGTTTGGAGGGTTACAGGCAGCCATATTGGATCGCACTGCCTGTGACTGATACAAAACTTGTAAAAAGAGATCCATAGCTCACAGAGTTGGAAGGGGCCTACAAGGCCATCGACAAGTCCAACCCCCTGCTCAATGCAGGAAACTAGAGGAGGAGTCTCCCATCCAAGTAATCACCAGGCCTGACCCTGCTTAGCTTTCCACGCTCAAGCTGAGCCAGAGTGAGCCACAGGCCGATAAATGTGTACAGCATGGGAAATGATGCCTCTGTCACATATGCAACCACCTTTTAATTATTTTATTTTTTAAAGGAATTTAGTTTAAGAGAAGAAGAAGAAGAAGAAGAAGAAGAAGAAGAGGAGGAGGAGGAGGAGGAGGAGGAGGAGGAGGAGGAGGAGGAGGAAACAGTGAGTGAAAGAGAAAAATGGAAGAAAGATGGAGAACAAAAATTAAAAGTTGGTTCCATGTGACAGGTTTTTGCATGCCCTAAAGGAAGGGCAGAAGATAGATAGGGATCTATGGTAAATCTCTGGGTGATTTGCAGTAGGTTGACAATGATTTCTGACTCCCACTTGTTTAATAATAGCACCAACAGAATGACTCCCCTCCTGCCATAAATTATGGTGCTGAAATTAGGGTGACCTGGACTCCTGGAGTAGATTTTTGTGTAGAAGGACTGTGAGCACCATTCCGATGTGATACTCAAATTGCTAGGTTCAAAATTCTTTAATTCGAGGTGTATGTCTTTTGTACCAGGCTCCATTTGGTGGGTCTCATAGTTCTGATGAATGAACAACGTAGTAGATCCAGCAAGCCTGAAGTCTGCCCACCCCAACCCTAGAGCTACCCCAGAATCCTCTGGAATACACTGGAGTTTCTCAGGAGAAGAGTAAATGTGGAAATGGTTCCCTAAAGGCAGAAAGTTTGAAAACCATTGCCTTAGTCTAAGTGGCCCAACCCAATTACGTGGGATTTCTGGAAAAATAGGTCTGATTACTGCACAATCTGTTAATTAGAACCTTCCCAAAAGTATGTAACTGATGAGTATGGGTGCTTCCAGACAATGTTTTTATGGTGCAATTGCCTTGCCTCATTCACAGAATTTTAGGGAGGGTGGATCCAGACGTCATCATCTTCTATTTGTAACCCACTCCAGTGTTTTCCCACATCTTTTTTCTAACCACAGAAAATCCATTAAGGAGGGAAAGGTAAAACAGCTGCACAATGCAGTTTGATTGATAGTGCTAGGAGTCATCCATCTGGAAGTACCCTAGGTACCACTAAAGCAGAGCATTTAAAAACATGTATGCTCAAAGTTATGTATCTGTGGCACTTAAACCTAAGAATGTTCTCCAGACAGAAAATAATGAAAAAAATCAACAGTCTAGCAAACAGTGAAGCAAAGCAGCAATACATAAAAAAAAGGTTACAAATATTAATTGGTAAATTAACCTAATAAATCTTTAGTTGAGTAATCACTGAAAATACATTTTAATGGATTGAACTGAGAGTTCTATTTCTGAGGCTATTTTGGTTCTGGTGTAAAAGATCTGGCAGAGCCGAAAGGAACCCTCTGATTTCATGGACCTATCTGCACCATTTTCTAGCTTTCCTCACGCTGCTCCAAGTAGATTTTCACTATTTCTCTGGCTTATTTCCTTTCATGCTGCATGTTATATCACTACATAATTGTGTGATGGCATATTCCTATGTGCTGTATGATTCACTATCCTGTTGCACGTGGCTGTGTGTTTATTACATCAATTATGAGAGTGGTGAGGCACCAGAATTCAATGGCAGAGCACATGCTTTGTGTACAAAGTCCAATCCCTGGCACTTCCAGTTAAAAGGATCAGGTAGCAGGTGATGGGAAACACCTCTGCCTGAGACTCTGGTATGCCACTGCCAGCCCAAGTACGTAGACAAAATTAATCAGACTGGTATAAAGCAGTTTCCTGTACTGTCATGCATCATTTTGTTGTATAGTCTTTAGAAATTATTGCCAGCATGACATCAGTCATTTTGTACACTTTTAAATCTAGCAAGGGTGGGCAACACATGGCCCATGGGACACATGTGGCTCTGTACGGCCATTTTTGAAGCCCCCGCTGTGTTCCCTTGCCACAGCTGAATTTGCTGCTGCCTTGGCAAAAATCACATTGATTTTGCAAGGAAACAAGGTGTATGAGGGTTGCACACTTTCTTTGGAAGCAAAATCCTGCTCCTGAAAGCCTCCTGACCTGAAGTGCAATTCTGTTTGAAAACAAGGCATACCAGAAGCCTCCCAGATGCACCACTCTGCTTGGAAATAAGAAACGCACTCCTGGCGCTCCTCGTTTCCCCATGAAATCAGAGTGATTTTTGCTGCTACTGCAGCAGCAAATTCAACAGCACCAAATGCCAAGTAGCAAATTTGGTTGGGGTTGGGTGCAGCCCCCAGTGGATTCTGGGAGGCAATGTACCCCCAAGCCCCTGGAAGTAGTCCATCCCTAAAATATAGCATGTTCCCATCTCATGTGCAATGCTCATGATAACATCAGACACCAAAGAAGAAGGTGGAGAACTAGAAGGTGTTGTTTAAAACCTGGAAATGTTCTAGTTTACAACCAGAAATGTAGTTCCAATACAGAGTGACAAATATGTAAAATAGAAGACAATTATTTTGTAAAGAAACATGAATTTACAAATGGGAACATGTTGTGTACCCCAAAACAGGGCCTTTCATGTTTTTTTCATGCTGAAAAACAAACCTCACAAAACTCAGTCCAGCCCTAGTAAAAGGTAATGAAAAGAAAATATTAAAGGTGACATGTCCTTCTGTGTAATACTTTGTGTTTGATTTTAAGTTCTCATATTTTCTTCAATACCTTGAAAAGGTACCTCCATGCAATAATTTATTTAAATGTAATCAATTAAAAGGCAAACAATAAACTACAATTCTTTAATTCAGGGGTGCAGAAATTCAAGCCCAGGGCCAAATCGAGGCCTCGCGGGGTTCACATGAGTGGAAAGGTTCGTTACCTGAAATCGCCTGCTATTTTCCCCTCCACCTCCCTTCCTCAGCTACTTTGCCCCCTGCAGGGGTTTCCTGCTATGGGTGGGAGAAAAGCTGTTGGAGGAAGGGAGAAACACTGGTGAGGAAAGGATTAAGCTGCCCTCCCCCTCCCCACCACTTCCTCCTCCCAATAGGAAGACCTCAACCCTTGCCTCTTTGTAGATGTTCAGCAGAGACCTGGTATTTAAATATCTAGTTTGGCCGTATGACTTTTGACAGGAACATTAGAAACCAAAATTACACACACATACACCCAAAACCCACTAGCAAATTCAGAGAAAGCCACAACAAACCAGAGCAGTTCCATACCATTTCATTAAAGCTGTCATCACAGGAACTGCTTATGCTCTAAAACCCATTTGTGTCAGCACTGTGAAGTGACTTTTCATACTTTTATAGGGACGTAGCAGAAATCCAAAATGGATTTGAGGCCTGTGGCTCACGCTGGCTCAGCATGTCTGAGTGTGGAAAGCTAAGCAGGGTCAGGCCTGGTTATTACTTGGATGGGAGACCCCTCCTCTAGTTTCCTGCACTGAGCAGGGGGTTGGACTCGATGGCCTTGTAGGCCCCTTCCAACTTGATGATCCTATGTGATCCTATGTGGATTTCTGTGAATTCAACCAACAGATTCCGCAGTGGACTGGCATCTTCTGAGTTTATTTATTTATTTATTATATTTATACCCCGCCTTTTTTCCTGCAAGGAACCCAAGGCGGCTTACATAATCTTCCTCCTCCTCTCCATTTTATCCTCACAACAACCCTGTGAGGTAGGTTAGGCTGAGAGTCAGTGACTGGCCCAAAGTCACCCAGTGAGTTTCATGGCTGAGCGGGGACTAGAACCCGGATCTCCCGAGTCCCAGTCCAACACTCTCACCACTATGCCACACTGGCTCCCAGTGTGTCGATACATTAGAGTTGTGTCGATTCTGCAGACTTGTGGACATTTGTTTACTTTCCAGAATTGTATGCAAATTTAATTGTAGGAAAATATGCAAGTTACTGGAAAATACACTAATATATATGCCTTTTTAAAAAAGCACACGCAATGTTGTATACATCTCTGATCTCTCTTCAGGCTCTGCTGTGTAGCACTCTTTTTGTGTGTGTTTGCTCACTGTACGCTGAGCTAAGAAAAATATGCAAATTGTTATGTGCCAGTGACAGTTAGGTAAATTGTGGCTGACTTTTTTTGCATACTTTTCCAAAGTGGGGGGGGGGGGACACACCAATTCCATCAGTGAGCAGACAGCAGAATGAAAGATGCCTACAGTCCTTGAAACTCAGACAGAATGGATTAAACAAAATCCATACATCCCTACTTTCAGGTGGAAACTGAAAGAAAAGTTGTATGAGCAATGGAAGAGGATAAAAACCTTTGAAGAAAAACTACAAAAGGTTTCATGGGTTTTGTTGGAGGATATGGAAAGGAGTCGGTCCTATACTGGTTAGGATGAAGCAGAGTTTTCCCCCTTATGCACAGCCTGGTTTTTGAAACTGGTTATCACCACGTGGGTTGCTAACCCCTTGCTAAAAGGCTCTTAAAAGGAACAGATTGTCCATACTAAAACTAAAGACATTTATTAGTTTTACTTACAGTTCATTTATTCATATATGCAGGATGCATATAGGCAGATTAGAGTCTTGGGTGTTAACAGTTCACTTCATTGGAGATCACTGGCTGGAAGCCAGCTCAGACTTCCATCATGTAGGAGACAGAGAGAGAGAGAGAGAGAGAGAGAGAGCTGGCCACAGAGAGGCCAGAAGTAGGGAGGAAGGATTACAAAGACATGCACCCTTGGGATTGTTCAGTTAACCCGTTCCTCCCACTCTAACTAGTGGTTACATTACCTCGTTGATTTAAGCAGGCAACATTACAATTTCCAACACCCCTTCTTAATATTGCATGCATCAATCAACTAAACCAAGTCTGTTTCTTAGTTTTTGGAAATAGTCTCAAGGCAGTGGCTTCGTCAAGTTGTCTGCTGGCATCTCTTTGGTAGGGCATTTCACCATCTGGATCTGTCACCTCTCAGTCATTTCACAAATGAGGTGGTACTTCACATCTATGTGCTTCAGATTTGCAACAAAGCCTTGGGTTTGAGCTATGTGAATGCAGCTCTGGTTGTCCTCATGAAGTTGGATGGGCTTTTGCTCTTCTATGCCAAGGTATCTGAGCAACTCGTCCAGCCATAGGGCTTCTTTGCATGCTTAGGCTGCTCTAACATACTCAGATTCAGCTGAAGACTGTGCAACAACGGTTTGCCTTTTGCTGGACCAGGAGACTAGTCCTCCGCCATAAAAGAACAAGTGTCCATGCGTGGATCTGTGGTCTGTTCTGTCTCCTGCCCAATCAGCATCTGTGTAGCCTATTAACCTTGGATTGCTGGTGGCTGGTAGCTTTAATTTGTAATCCATGGTTCCCTTTAGGTATTTGGCTACTCTGTTTACTGCAACCAAGTCTCTTTCTGTGGGATTATTATTTTTCCTGCTAAGGATCCCTTCAGCAGTGGCAATGTCTGGTCTGCAAGAGTTACTTATATACAAACGCTTTCCTATAGCAGTCCTGTATATATTGTTTGCTGGCAAGGGCTTACTTTCTTGGATATCTTTCTGAAACTCTGCAATCATTGGTGTGGCTACAGTGTGAGCTTCACTCAGTCCAAGAGTCTCCAGCAAGTCCACAATTTTGTTTTTCTGGCTTAGGAGATATGATCCATCTTTCTGCTGTTCAATTTGAATGCAGTGTGAGCCAGTGTGGTGTAGTGGTGAGAGTGTTGGACTGGGACTCGGGAGATCTAGGTTCTATTCCCCGCTCGGCCATGAAACTCACTGGGTGACTTTGGGCCAGTCACTGACTCTCAGCCTAACCTACCTCACAGGGTTGTTGTGAGGATAAAATGGAGAGGAGGAGAATTATGTAAGCCGCCTTGGGTTCCTTGCAGGAAAAAAGGTGGGGTATAAATATAATAAATAAATAAATAAATAAATAAATTTGTATGTCTAGATAAAATGTAGCATCGCCCAATTCTTTGATTTCCACTTCTTTGTTAAGATGACTACTTCCATGTAGTCTTGCTTCCTCTGTGGAACTGTAAATAAAACTAATAAATGTATTTATTAGTTTTAAACCATGTATGGACAATCCGTTCCTTTTAAGAGCCTTTCAGCAGGGTTTAGCAACCCACGTGGTGATAACCAGTTTCAATAACCAGGCTGTGCATAAGGGGGAAAACTCTGCTTCACCCTTTTAACCAGTATAGGACCAACTCCTTTCCATATCCTCCAACAGAGCAGAGCTCGGGGTGGGGGGGTCGAGCCCGGCGAGTTCGCCGGACGTCCACCCCCCCAATCGAGCTCCGCGTACATCCCTACGGGATGTCTGAAGGAGAAGGAGAAGAATTTCTTACACAAGATGTTTCACAATTTAGCCAACTGCACTACTGTGGGGAACAATGCACAATAGCCCAGCACCATGGAGAACAGCAGGCTGGTCAGCATGTATTAATGTATTTAAAATGCTAAAACAAATATAGCAGATACAAAAAACAATACCATGGACTAATAAAATGACAAATGTCTCTCGGGCCAATGGCAGTCTGTTCAGGAATAGTTCAGGACCCCTTCGCTTCCTCTTTCCTTTCAGTGTGAAATAATACATTGGCCATATCAAAGCACCATGAGCTACGGCATTTCAACAGGGAACAATCATGTCAAGCTTCTACTAGCATGTGAACTAGGAATTTGGAAAATCTGGTCATTATGAAAACTGCATATTTGATGGTGGGATGCACTGAACAACTGACACCAAAGTTCAGCAAGTACAAATGTGCATGAACACAACTGGACAAGTTTTGCATAGCCCTAGCAGAGATTTGTTTTTGTCGGGCTGAAAATAGATGGGACATAGCGTGAGGTCATGCACAATTCCCACGAAGTGGCGTCAGCACAGCAGGGCAGGCATGAGGTGATGGGGGGAGGGGAACTGTACCCTTCCCCCACCCATACATTTCTCCTTTTGGGCCATTTCCCCCCTGTGGGGTATACTTTCTGTCAAAGTGCCTCACCAGGAGAAAAACATCTAAAAATAGGATGGGTAGGAATGCAGGCAGGAGGAGGGGTTCAACTTCTTTTTCTAGCTTGTCCATGCTGTACTTTAAATTTTCCCCTCATCCCGCTTTGTGGGATTCAGCAGTAATACAATCCTGATGCATGGGTCTGCCTGCGTGATGCCTAATTTGACCCTCAGTGTTGAGCTCATAGTGGCCTTAAAAAGTAAAAGGAGAAGAAGGGAAAAAAAGACATGTTCACAAGAATATTACCGGCATTCTTCTCTCTGCTCCATAATTCCACTGGAAACCTGGAAATTTAGTAACCACTTGGGAGAATATTTTATATAAAGCTAACCTTTATTCTGCTCGAGTTATTCATGCCATGCAGCATATAATGTAAATGTTTATTAGATTTTTCTTCTTTCAAGAAACAACATAGTAAATGTTTAATGCCAGCTTAAGATGCTATGGCCTCTTGTTTACTTTTCTAGGGCCTCAGTTGGAAACAGCCAAACATACATATGAAGCAGTTGAAGTTCGAAGCAGTTGTTCTCTTAAATAAGAGGCATGTTTTCCCCAGGGAAGTAGAGACAGACAGGACAGAGTTGCCTCAGGGGGGCACATATGTCTACCAGTTGCACATCCTTGCATTAGAATGGAACAGAATGGATATACCTCTGATGTTGCTAGTGTTTCTATAGTTTTTATTTGACTGGGATTAATGGGTTCTCAGAACATGGGTACAGGAGGCAGTTTTACACCTGCCAATATTCGAGAAGTCAAATGACAGATTAACACCTAACCTCAGTATCTATCTGGGAGTGAGTTCCTCTGAATGCTAATAATGGTGTTCAGAATTGGAGCCACACTGCAGAACTCTGTGTTTACTCTGAAGCAAGTCCTATTGACAAAATCAATGGTACTTACTTGAAAGTAAGTGCATATGGGATTGGAAGAGCAGGCTCCACACGACCAAAAAGTATGTATACATGGGGGTAGTGGGACTTTCTACCCTTATGCTCAAACTAAAAATTGGTAAAATAATAAAGATTGATGGAATAATGAAGTGTTCTCCTATTCCACATCATTCTTGGATTGGGGTGGGTGAGTTCATTTTGCTTTAAGGCAAAACCAGAGGTGTGTAAAACACCCATGCCAACATGTCCTAAGAAAATAAATCCAGATGGATCAGGGACCACGGGATACTTAGATCAAGTGCCCGTATTTACTAGGGACAGGACAGACCCTACTTTCTGGGACCTGTCTCTGGTAAATCATTGTCCCTATTTTTGCCTTCGGGGGATGTTGAAATATTTAGTGTGAGTTGCTAGCACTACCATTCCTCAGGATTCGGCTTCCTCCCCAAGTCTCTAGAACAGTGTTCTCCAACCTTGGGTCCCCAGACATTTTTGGCCTACAACTCCCAGCATGCCCCAGCCAGCTATGCTTTTTTTAGGCCAAAAACATCTGGGGACCCAAGGTTGGAGAACACTGCTCTAGAAGTTAAGTATAGGAGTAGGGAATGCACACTTTATGTCTCTAGAACACATGAATGTGCACGTGCACATGAACACTAAGGTAGCATGCAGGCAGCACACAGCCTGCCAGCTTCAAACTGCTATTCTTCCCTTACTTGTGTAAGGGGACCTTCACATTTCATGTGAGTTAAGAGCTACTTTCTAGAAATTAATAACACGTATGCCATCATTTCAGTAAATCTGTCATATCAAAGTATGCAGATGGGGGCTGGAAGCAAGGCTGTGAGAAATTAGCTTGCAAAAGACTGATTACGCAGCTCACGGCAGAGGTGAGGCCTGAACTGGGGATTTCCCATTTCACACTCCTAACTATATGACACTTTCAAACTGCTGCTCTTTCCACACAACTTTAAAGCTCAAAAGGAATCTTAACATTTCACTCAAGCCAAGAACAAATGTCATTTGTTTTGACTAGTAGATCTATCAACTAGATTATTAGCATTCGCAAGTATTCAGGAGACAAATTACCTCTTTTATTGTTCTCCAAGGTGGGTGAAACTTCTCTTTCAGTTTTGTAGAACTGTCTGCCTAAGAGTGAGCCTTTTAACTTTTACTACTGGCTCCTGTGCTATCCATTTGAACTTCCTAACAAATCACACTCCATTTTGATAGACTACAATAGACTGGAAAATATCCAAAATTGCTTGTTTAGTCCAGGATATAATTATGACTTGGTAAACAGGATACACCTTTAAGTTATAATTTAAATATGATAAATGGAGCAAACCCTCAAAGTGGTGGATATTTTTTAAAAAAATTATCCCAGGGTATAATCATTGAGTTAAAGGAAGCACCTGTAAAGCGTTATTGTCATTAACTGAATGGTATGGAACGAGAAAAGGATCTACAAGGTTTTTGTAAAATATTTTTTTACTTTCAGGGCCAGCTCCAGAGAGTTGGAGGTTAAGATATTTGCCAGAGTTCCAAGGCTGGCCAAGGGCTCACTGGCCCCCAAGTGCCCCCATTCTCACTTTGCACAGAGTTCTTGGTTGGGCTTTTTCGACATAACAGTGCATATTCTGAAAAGTAGGTTCTTCAGTTGTTTTTCAGTCAACATTTGATTTTATAACTCCGATAGAGAGTCTGATAAGAAGTAGGAAATGTGTTCCTTGCCCAGGGTGCTTCTAGACAGAGGGCTCCTAGCACCACCAGCACCATAAATCAAAAGGCATTGTGCACCTAGTTCATCTTTTCCCCCTTAATGGATTTTTCCTGGTAAGAAAAAAGACAGAAGAAAACATTGGGGGGTTACAAGTAGAAGCTGATGTCATTTGGATCCCCCATAGAATTCCATGTTTGAGGCAGGACGATTACAGACTTAAAAGCCTCCTCAGCTCCCATTCACTTTAATAGGGCTTGCACAACGGAACTCAATGCTGGATTGTGCCCTAATTTTGCTTATTTGGCAGTTTTATTGAAAACCAACTGCTGGGGAAATGTCAGCATGATTTCATCCCCCCCCCCCCCCGGTATGGGGCTTATGCAGAACATCTCAATGGATTATGCCCATAAGCATACTTTGTATTACTGAAAGGTCAAATCAAAGTCAAACCTAATATTCTGAGATCTATGTACTCCACTAAACTAGTATTTTTTAAAGGTGTAAAGCCTTTATACACTTCCCTGATGGTATGTCCCATTGAACACTATAGGCCTTATTTCTGAGTAAACATGCATTCGGTTATGCGACATGTGATGGCTCTGTGCGTGGGGAAGGAAGAGCCCAGGCTGTGGCCCCCTTTTATAGCTGCAGAGCAGATTGGAGGGAAAACTACCCTCCCAGCCTGCTCCAGAGGCCCAGTTCTTCCCTCGAGTCCAACCACCGCTGCTGATTGATCTGAGGGAGCCGAGAGCCGTGCAACCCAGGCCCCGGCCCCGCGCATACAGAGCCACTGGCGCACAGCCTCTAACTGCGCCAGCCTCCTCCTTTCCCGCCACGGCACCCATGGCATGGAGCAAACAGCCCCCCCCCCGTTAACAGGGGACCCAAGCTTCGGAGTAAACATGCATCCTGATGTTTGCACAGTCAGTGGGGCATCTGTAAATGGGAGCCTACGTGCTTACAGTTGTATGCATGTAGGTTCTCCACCTGATCCAGGAACACTGATGCATAATTCCCAAAATCATGGGGAAGCTACATGCGTACATGGTGTGCATGTAAGTTCTTCTTTATAGACATGCATCCTGATGGATGCAGGGCACTGGGTGAGGGTTGTATTACAGCATGGGCGAGGATAGCAGATGCAGTCCCCACGCCCCTCTACAAGTTTAGTGTCTGTGTAGCCAACCTTCAGCACGGGTTGCTGCTCATGTGACCTCTGCTGCATGGGAGCTGCCATAGTGCAGCTCTTTCCCACAAGGGTAAGGTAATGTCAGAAGCCCAGGGCCACAGGGCGAGAGTCTACACTGCAGTTTCTCCCCAGGGGAGCATGATTTCTTCCTGCCCGTTAACGTTCCTTCTATTAGTGCTGCAAATGTGGGTGTTGGGAAGCCAGCGGTGGTAATGGTAACGTTTTGATTGTAACTTAATATAATTTATGGGTTTTTTAAAAAAATAGTAAATGTTTATGTGGGGTACTATATTTGCCAGTCAGATACTTAATTCTGTTAAGACAAAATAATTACATTTAAAGTAATTACATTTAAGCAGCTTCAGCAGCATTAGGATTGGCTTACATGGTCTGGCTCATAATACCTAAGGGGACCTTGCTGAAGCACACCGTGCTAAATTATGGTTTAGCATTACGTGTGGACACTACCTATATATGTAGAAGTAAGTATCTGAAATCATAAACCATCTATAATGTTTCCATTATCAAAACATCTATCCATATCTACTAAATTCGCATCTCCCACTGAAAACAACCATTGTGGTTTTCTTCTTCCATCCTTCTTAGCCTTTAGGGCTCAACTTTGACAGAATGAGAAAGGCAATTCTGCTGTCAGAAGGGATGACCAGAATGAATCATATTCAAGGCTAGGCTGGAGCCATGGGAGGTGGTGGCCAAATCTGGACATGGAGGATGTGTTCTCACTTCTCAGGATCCCTAGGGTTAGCGACTTGGTATTTTATTTTTTTTATCATGGCCAATCAGGCCTCATACAGTCCACTTCTCACAGGGGCTGACGTGAGTGACACACCGTTATTCCCTTCTGTGTGTGAGAGTTCACCCAGCTCACAATAATTCACTATGCTAAGGCCTCTCCTCAGGCCCCGAGTTTCCCAGTTTGAATGCCTGGCACACATTTATCATTGTCACTTGTTGAAATAATCTTTAGAACAATCTCCCAGTCAGAGAAGGAGGATAAATTTTGTGGAGCAATTACAGTGTGAACACATGCCAGGGCTAAGATCCAGACCTACTCTAATTCCAGAGCCATGTATTAGCTAATTATTCAAGTGCTGAATGTCCACACAAAGATGCAGCATTTTCCTCTGTGATTATATGCCTTAATTAAGTGATGTGGGGCACTTTTAACCTCAAATGCAAGGTCTGAATAGAACTCCAGCAATGGGATAATGGAGGCTTATTATGTTAAGAATGAATTGTGCATACTGAGACTGACTTTAAAAACATGATTAGACTTGCCTTTCCATCTGAAATAGCTGGGCCCCTTTAATCAGCCTTACAAGGGCTTATCGGAACAGTCCAACAGGACTTGCAGGCAGTATTCCATAGCATCACTTTCGCTCTACTTACTATAAAGCACAACAGCAACAACAACAATAGAAAAAAGCCTTCTCTATGATAAGGGATTTAACGATCTATACTGTCTTAAAATACCTTGCGCTTTTGAAATTTGTATTGGATAGTATTTAAATGCTATCATAATACAACACAAAGCGAGGTCTATGGCCAAGATCCAAACAAGGTGCAAGTGCATGTAAGAGAGAATCACGTGTATAGCTGGAGGTTTTCGAGCTGTTCTAGGCTCCTTTTTAAAATGAGTATAGACTGGGTTGTCTCTTCAGCAGTGGGAACTGCTGAGAAATAGCTAGAAAGGTCATCCCTCTCCACATGCCTGTAGACCAGTGTTCTCCAACCTTGACTTGCAGTATGTGGTCTTTTGCAACCTATAAAGCAGTGTTCTCCAACCTTGGGTCCCCAGATGTTTTTGGCCTACAACTCCCAGCATGCCCCAGCCAGCTATGCTGGCTGGGGCATGCTGCGAGTTGTAGGCCAAAAACATCCGGGGACCCAAGGTTGGAGAACACTGTTCTAAGGTATGCTTGACTGTGTGTGGGCCGTGCCAGCAGGAACCTCAGAAGCCAAGGCAGGTGGCTATAAAAGGGGTCCAGCTCCTACCCCACCCGAGGCCTATTAAAAACCAGAATGATTGAAAAGCGAAATTATACAAATAATATGCAGAATTTATGCAGGCTACAGAATCTAGTTTTACTGTCCTGCAGATTTTGGATGACTTCAGTGCAGATTTTTTTTAGCACAAAGAACACATTCACTGGAGGTTACCTTGGGATAGCTTCTGGTGCTGCATGTGGGTGAATGTTTATATAAAAGAGTTTGCTTTTCCAGTAGCTCAATGGAATTTCTAAAAGGAGTCGGAAGTGGAAACACTTTCAGGATTAAAAAAAAAAAAAAAAGCTATACAAGATTACATAAGACAGTTGTAAAATCATTCTTAAATGGTTTTTCAGTTTTCATACACTCAAATGGAATCTTTTTAGCCTCAACTCTTCTTCCTGAATATTTCTGGAAAACCCTAATTTTAGTCCTTGGAAACAGTTTGCCGCAAGTGACACATACACAGCATCTGATGATACATTGCTTTTGCAGGATTTTCCAGCACAGCGTTCTTGGTTTGGTCAGAGCTGACTCCTATCATCATCAGTTGGACAAGTGCCCCATGCTTACAGATCTCATGCTAGAGGGTGTACTGCTTGGAAAGAAATGCCATCTCTCAGTTACAAATGTAACCACATCTCCATCACTAGGGTGACGTAAAGGGTTTTCTAAGTCAACAGAAATTCCATATTTAATTATACAAAGTCTCTCTCTGCCAAACTTCATACGTTTCAGAGATAGTTCAGTGAGTACCAAAGGAAAGAGCCCAGCCCATGTTTCTACTATACTTTATTTTACGAGGCACAAAAATAAAAAATCTGCAGACAGTGAGGAAAAAATAATATGCACCACTTTCTTAGGGCCTAATCCACAACTTCCCTGTGCCTTGCTGGACTTCAGGGGGTTGCGTAATACCCTCCCCTGCCTGTCACGTATGGGTTGAGTAATGGTATGGCCAGCTGCTCTGCAGCTGGTGTGTGTGTGTGTGTGTGTGTGTGAACAATCATCTCATCCCAGGACTCTCTGGTGGCCAGATGCAGGTGTCTCACTCTCTCCACTATGGTCACTGCTTGCTAGAAGAGAAAGTTGCTAACCTGATCTGTGCTGCAGGTAAGCATCCCCACCAGGGCCGGCGCTACCGCTAGGCAAACTAGGCGGTTGCCTAGGGCGCGTGGCTGAAGAGGGCGCGTGGCTGAAGAGGGCGCAGAAACGCTGCGCTCCTCTTCACTGCCGCCGCCGCCGCGCCGCCCCCCTCGCTGCCGCCGCTGCCGCCGCCACGCCACCGCCGGGCTGCTGCCGCCCCCTCGTCGCCGCCCCCCCGCCACCTACCTTCGTGTCGCTTCCGGAGCCCCGCCCGCGCTGTTTTGGCAGGAGGAACCAAAACAGGTTTCCCCAGCCAAAAACGCAGCGCAGGGGTCCCGTCGCGTCACTTCCTCCTCCTCGGAGGTGGCGGCAGCCAGGGCGGGGGGAAGGTAGGTAGCGGGGCTGCTTTGTTCCGGAGTCCCCCCCCCCCGGCACGAGAGGGGGGGGCACTAAATATAGTATCTCCTAGGGCGCCAAACTGTCCTGCACCGGTCCTGATCCCCACTACAGCTGGCCAGAGACTGGTGCTGCAGCTATTATTAGCTCAGCAAGAGTCAAATGATATCATAGTCTCCAACTGCCCCGAAAATGCCGGGACAGTCCCGAAAACCCTTAAGCCATCACGGCTTCTCCCTTTGTTATGCAAAGTCCCAAATTCTCCCCTGCCTCCCGCAGGCTGCTTTAAACTTTTAGTTTAGCTGCAATTTTGCCAATGGCCACTTTAAGAAACAGTAAGCAGGGGGGGGAACAGATGCTAGAGTGTGTGCGTGTGTGTGTGCACGCCCGCACACGCGCCCAAAAAGAAAAGGAGGTGAAGGCAGCACAAGCTGGCCTGGACTGAGTGAGAGGGGAATGAAGGGACGTATCACATGATTCCTATCTTTTTTATATTGCCACAGATTTTTTCCCCTAACAGAGCTGACTCTTTGCCTCTTAAAACAGGTGAGTTTACAGTGTTAGAAGGAAAAGCAAGAAACTTCCCCTTCTCTCTGAAGCTCCGTGTTTGCGGGTGTGGAGTGGGTGGGTAAGCTTCCCCTGTTGAATTTGTGCCAATGCTGACCATGTTAAAACACAAAGAAAGAGATTGCCCTGCAAGCACTGACACACACACCCTGAAAAACACCAGATATCAACAATTAAGGGTTTAGGTAAGGTAATTTTTTTTACAAAAGCCACTTATAAAATATTATAAAATAATATATAATATAATAATGTAATCATTATAATATATAAGATATTATATAATATAATTCTGGAAAAGTCATCTAGCACTGGTGCTGCTGCTGCTACATCTTCCTCTAGTAAGGAGCAGCATTTCACAATTACCCCTCAGGTACACGATAACATCTTCACACAATGCATAATCAATTTGCTGCCACAAGATGTGATGGTCAGTGTTGTAGATTGCTTTCAGGACCGGTGCAGGGCAGTTTGGCGCCCTAGGCTAGGTTATATTTAGCGCCCCCCCTTTTGTGCCGGGGGGGGGCTCCAGAGCAAAGCAGCCGGGAAATGCCTGCTTGCCCAGCGCCCCCCCCCCCGCCGCCTCCAGCAGCCGCTTTCCCCACTGCCAACCGGTCGCCGCCGCCGCGCGCACTCCTGACCCAGCCTAGCTCCGGGCGCAGAGGAAAGCCGAGCGTGACGGTGAGCCCACCCGGCGCCGGCAATCCCCCCCCTGCACTGACCCGGTGGTTGCGGTGCCTTTGTCGGCGAGGCGGCGAGGCAGGGCAGGAGCGCGCCGGCTGGCGAGGAAGGAGCGCAGCATTTCTGCGCCCTCTTCCGCCACGCGCCCTAGGCAGCCGCCTAGGTCTGCCTAGCGGTAGCGCCGGCCCCGATTGCTTTAAAATATTCACACTTTCCTGTGAGTAAGTCCCATTGAATGTAATAGGACTTACTTCTGAATATACATGCATAGGATTGCACTGTTACTCTGTTTGCAGAGCAGTGGTACATTTTACTTGGCTCTGCCTGTGTACCCCACGTGAAAGTCTTTTTCTAACACATGCTGAAGTGCAATGGAGAAAGCTCTCTACAGTAATGATTAGGAATATTCTGCAGGGATTTTGGATTCTTTTTTTTAAATGCATTAGAAGAGAGCAGAAAACACACCCTCCTCAAGAGAAAGAAAGAAAAAAATCCCAACTACCTCAAATAGCAGCAACAAACATCCTCATTCCATTTGGCATTATTGTTCAATCACAGTGTTGTTGTTCTTGTTTTTTTTAATAAAGTATAATAGAGCCCACATGTTTTTTTTCTGAGTGGAGAAAATAAGAGCTTTCAGGGTGGGCCTGTGAACCACTTTGCACACACAGAGATATCTAAATGTTAAATATTATTATAAATTCAAAGATTTATGTGCTTAAAATACTGCAGTTGTGTGTTTCCTCTAATAACTTTTGTACTTGACCATGCCCTTTGGTTGCCTGGCCACACCCTCTTGATCCCACCTTCATGTTGCTTAACCACACCTCTTACAAATTCACACATGTGTGTCCCTATTTTCATCTGTGAACTGTTGGAGGGTATGGAAATGTAATATATAAAATAATAAATCATAATAAAATAGAATGTATTATAATAATTTCTCACATTTGTACAGTGCTTTGACTGTTTAAAGTA
Organism: Shinisaurus crocodilurus; assembly: GCA_021292165.1. NCBI lineage: Eukaryota > Metazoa > Chordata > Lepidosauria > Squamata > Shinisauridae > Shinisaurus > Shinisaurus crocodilurus. Next base: position 113,421,599 of record CM037876.1, on the reverse strand, counting down.
CTTCACATATATCTTGGTAATCCCTACAACACTTTTGTAAGGTAGGCCAATATTATCATCCCCATATTGTATATAGAAGTACTGAGGCTGAGAAAAAGTTGTTTGCCTAAAGCAGGGGTGGGGAACCTCTTTCAACAAGGGAGCTGAATTCGATTTTGGAGAAGCTTTCATGGCTTCCAGTGGTGGGCGTGGCTGAAGGCGAAATGGGCACGGCCAAAATAGAAAAAACAAAACGCATCAGCCTATTTTAGCTTAAGGCTCTTACTGCCAGTAGCTAAGCCTTAATAGAGGCATTTCAACCTTTTAGAATGGGGAAAAAGCTGGACAGAAGTTGGGAAACCACCAATCAGTGGTTGGGGGAAAGGGGGTAGGGCCAGAGGAAGGGGCAGTGGACATCTGTGGACATCTGGATTTGGATCCAGCCCAAGGATCCCCATCCCTGGTCTAAAGCTATGTAGAAGTTCATAGCAGAGGGGATACCTGGACCAAGGTCTTCCTGGTTCATAGCGCTCAGTCTCTTGGCCATTATTAAGATATACTAGCCGTAATCTCTAGATTGATTAATGCTGCTACCAACATTTAAAGTATAGAAAGAGGGGCAGAAAGTGGTTGTGAATTGTGGCCACTTCCACATTCATTCCACCTTCAGTAAGTGAAGTGCAGGGATGTACTCGGATTTCTACAAGTGGCAAAAAAATTCCCCCTTTCCCTGTCCGAAATGCTGTGCCCTGCAGTTTCTCAGCCACAGCCAAGCCAAACATCCCTGGGATCCAAGAGCAGCAGAGCTGTACGCAGCCTCCTTTTGAAGCCCACTACCACAACCAGCCTCTCCTCTCTTTTTCGTCTGACTACATTTAGGGTTCTTGCTGCTTTTTGAAATGCTGAAGATCTTTGCACAGCTGGAATTCCACAGTTCCCAAGAGAGCAAAGGATAAGTTTACAGCAAGTGCAAAGGATAAATATTTATCAGAATTCATCTGTAACAACAGGAAAACCATTTTTTTTAAAAAGATAAATATAAACAATAATAATCAAGTACTGGCCAAGAAACAAAAAAGTGGCTAACTCTTTGGTTGGAGTGAACTATTTTTATATGAAGGAACAGCCTGAGCTTTAAAGGGATTTTGGCTTTCAATATTTGCTTGTCTTTTAGCAGGGCCTAAAGGGGAAATGGTTAGAGGCATTTATTCCTTTACTATTCCCCAGTGGAAGCAGAATCCCCCCAGCTGCCATCGTATGACAGACCCTGCCCCTTCAGAACCTTGGTATGCAGAACTCTCCCCACTTCCTTATTTTGTTTCCTCCCTGGACATGCTGGGAGTTGTAGGCCAAAAACATCTGGGGACCCAAGGTTGGAGAACACTGCTTTGGAGGATGAACTGCATCTCCGGGCCAAACCAGACATTCTGGCTTGTTTACTTCAGTGTAAATGTGCAGGGCCCCAATTTAGATCAGGACCGTGGCACTCCAGGAGGGGCGAGTGTGGCATAACCCCACAATTCAGTTCCCTGGTGTATGTCTACTTTAGTATATTTAGTGAGTATAGAATGTTGAACTGAGTGGGTGTGGTTTGTGATGTCTTAGAAAGGGTGGGGGGAGGAGTATATAAGGAGTGTTTGAGAGATGTCAGAGTTGGTTGTAGTGTGTTGGGAGTGTTAGAGAGTTTGGGAGTTAGGTGAGTTGGGTTATTTGTGTCTTGTCAGGAGTTTTAAGAGGAATCAGTGATTGTATGAGGAGTGAGAGTATTTGGAGCAATAGGGACTTAGGTTAATTATAAAGTGTTTGGTGTAGGCAGGTTTATTTTCTGGAACTAAGATTTTGATAATTAAAATGAATTTATTTTTATTTTGTTTGCTACCCAAATCCTACATGTCAGCTTGGCGTTATTGACCTGCTTTACTTTTAAATCTACACGCACACCTTTGTACCCACAGCATCATAAATTTAAAAATAGATCCTTAATAACCAGAATTAATATTTTCCCTCATTAGTAGGGGAAAGGTTTCATTTGACCCTCCACTCAGGTTTTTAAGTGTTGATGCTTAGCCTGAGAAGGGTTTATGCGCGTGGTCCTAAAGTGTACGGGACCATGTCGCAGCGAGATTTAAGCTTCCCCTCCTTTTTGTCCTAAAATTTTGGGACAAAAATGGGGGGGGGGAGAGCTTAAATCCACCTTCCCGGAGTGCCCCAGCCTCGATCAGAATTAGGGCCACACAAAATTACACTGAAATAAATAAGCCAATCATGCATAGCTCTGCTATGCATGATTTGAAGAACATTTAGTTTGGCCCTCAGAGCCTGCTATTACAGACCGACTCTGTGCTAGTCTGCTGAGATTACTGTAAAGTTAAAATCAGATTGTACCCCAATTTATTAGTGCTCAGCCCAACCTTTGAAATTCTGAATGTTCAGCCCAAATTTGGGAGGGTTCCAATTGCAAATTCCCACCTGGGGTGAATAACAGCTTTGCAGGGAATGATTTTGTCAGGACTACCGCATGGAGGGAAAAGGTTAACCCTACCTCCACATGCCATAGTCCTAATCCTGATTGGTCTCTGTCATGCCCCTGCCCATGGACAAAGTGTTATATCAGCTAGTATGTGAGGGGAGGGCGGAGTGTGAGAGGAGTGTGGAATGTTGAGATGTCTGCTGATTGGCTGAGAGAGTGAGAAGGGGGTGACGCCTGTGATATATAAACAGTGGGCGGTGCTGTTCAGGGGGAGTAGTCTGGAGAGAGGGGGGAGAGAGAAGGAGTCTGAAGAAGGAGTCTGTAGTTTGGGGAAAGAGGGAGGGGGAGAGAGTAGGTTTTTGTGAGAAGGGTGAGGAGTCTGAGGGGAGTCTGAGAGAGAGAGAGAGGGTTTTTTTTTCAACATTCAGTGTTCTCCAACCTTGGGTCCCCAGATGTTTTTGGCCTACAACTTGTTGGAGAACACTGGTAGAATCTATTAACACTATCCATTTTCCTACCCCTAATTGTAATTAAATAAACTTGTGTCCTTTTTAAAACTTAAAAGGAGTGGTCTGAATAAGTTACCCTGAAGGGGTTGGTGGCAGCGGAGGAGTGATCAGGGAGTTGATTTTTGAAGCGCTGGCAGAGGTGGTGGGCTGGATAAGGGGCAGGCGGAGGGAGGCCCGACACTCCCGATCCCCATAGCTATTTAAATAGTACACATGCACATTTTACATATTACCTAAGTTGGCCAAAAGATAAAGTGTTGAAGTATCTTGCGTTATAGAAATAATAATAAGAATAACAATAATCTGTATTGTATTGTGCGCATAATGGTGAAGCCATGGTGTGATGTCACGGCATGTTGTTCATGAACATTCCAAATACTCAGGGAACAAAGCAATAACATTGTTTGCAATCCAGATTCTATGAAGGAAAGGAAAGTTGTCAGTTTAAAACCCCACACATTAGGGCCAGAAATAGCTTTAATCAGGGAAACTAAGAGTCAAAGAATCCAGAGGCAAGAAGGCTAAAGGGAGAGTGCAGAGTAGGCAGTGGACTTATAGGAGCCCGAAGATAGGGGGCACACAGCAACAAACTAAAATGTTTATTTGAACCCCCAGGTTTCTGCTCCACCAGCGACCCATTTGCAGTGAAAAAGGCGAACTGAGCCTTCGAGACCACAAGTGCAAAGCTGACTAAAACATTGGGAGAAGGAAAAGGAAAAATTAGGAAAAGTAGCAAGGTGTTGGGGACTCTTATGACATCCCCCCACAGCCCACAATTGCTCCCACACACCCCAGAATCCCATTTAAATCTCCCCAGAAAAAATATTTGACAAAGATCCAAAATAGACATATCTGCTGAATGTCTATTTTGGATACATCTACAGGTTATGTCTACAGGATATCTACTTCGGCCCTTTGACTGACATCCTAGAAGAGTATACAGGTTGCAAACTTAAAGTTTTCTTGGTGCAGAATTTGAGTTACCTTGGTGCACAATTTTCATTATTTTTAAGGACTGAGTATACATGACCCATACTAGGAATGTGTATACTAGTGTCCTCCTGGAGAAATGTTTTATGTTGTGTAAAACATTTGTTAGCTTTCCTCAAAATTCTCCAAATGATTTAGCCTAAGAAGAAACCTTTACATTTGCTTCAAGCAAAGACCATGTAGAGATGTGAGAAATTGTACTATTCCTATTTAAACTCTTTTGGCTCACCCCAAAATTTCTCAGATGTTTTGCCTGAGCAGACATGTATACTCACTCATTCCCCCTCCCCCCAATTAGCTTCAAATTTCATGTCAGGCAAAGTGACAAGTCTACAGTGACATCTCTACAACATGTATGGATCAGAAAATTGTGCAGTGTAAGACCCCAAAGTATTCTTCCGTCCAGTACTTGGGCCTGTTTTGGCCGCCTGTGGTCTGAACACTGGTGCCCTTGTGGTGAGATTGCAATGCAGAGAATCACAGAATCATAGAAAAGTAGAGTTGGAAGGGGCCTACAAGGCCATCGAGTCCAACCCCTGCAGGAATCCAGGTCAAAGCATCCCTGACAGATGGCTGTCCAGCTGCACCTTGAATGCCTCCAGAGTGGGAGAGTCCACCACCTCCCTAGGTAGTTGATTCCATTGTCTTATTGCTCTGACAGTCAGGAAATTTTTCCTGATGTTTAGGTGGAATCTAGGTTCCCGTAACTTGAGCCCATTATTCCGTGTCCTGCAAACTGGGATGATCGAGAAGAGATACTGGCCCTCCTCTGTGTGACATCCCTTCAAGTACTGGGAGAGTGCTTTCATATCTCCCCTCAGTCTCCTCTTCTGAAGGCTAAACATGCCCAGTTCTTTCAGTCTCTCCTCATAGGGCCTTGTTTCCAGTCCCTTTATCATCCTTGTTGCCCTCCTCTGAACCCTCTTCAGTTTGTCTACGTCCTTCTGAAAGTGGACGCAGTACTCAAGATGAGGCCTAACCAGTGCCGAGTAAAGGGGAATTATCACTTCACGCAATTTGGAAGTTATACTTCTATTAATGCAGCCCAAAATAGCATTTGCCTTCTTTGCAGCCACATCACATTGCTGACTCATATTCAGTTTGTGATCTACCACAATTCCAAGATCCTTCTCACTTGTAGTATTGTCAGGGCCGGATTAAGAGCATTATGGGCCTGGTGCTGAGGATTTTGGTGGGCCTTTTTATGGAAATAAATAAAATGAAGACGCAATTTTATATTAAAACAAATTAAATATTTTAGTCAGCAAAGAAGAACAGTCAGCAAAGAAGTTACACAGTCAACAAAGTTAAGGTCATTCACAAACTCCAAATATCGCTTTCAACTAGCAACAAGCAACCTGCATTTAGCCTTCACACCAGCAACTGGTGTACATAGGCATACTGCCTCCGATACTGGATAGCATAGAGCCATCAGGACTAGTAGCCATTGATATCCTTCTCCTCCATAAATTTGATGGGGGAAGTGTGTGTGTGTGAGAGAGAGAGAGAAAGAGAGAGAGAGACACACACACACACAGAGTTAATCCAAGTCTTTTCCCTAGACAAAATTGCACCTGAAAAAAACATGTTCATGCTCATTAGCCCCCAAGGAGAAAAAGGTCCTATGCAGGTTTAGACAGAAATAAGGCTTACAACTCCCAGAATACCTCAGCCAGCATGGCCAGCTGGCAGATGCTGAGACTTGAAGGACTTACTACTTCTGGCTAAAGATGCACAGGATTGCATTGTTATTTTTCATCCCTCATCCCTCCCTATTCCTTTTTCCTTGTGTGCTGTGTCTTTTTAGACTGTAAGCCTGCAGGCAGGGACTGTCTTCCTTTACTGATCATATGTAAGCCCCGCCAGGAGTCTATTTGACTGAGGAGCGGGATAACAATACTCTAAAATAAATTTAGTAAATAATTAGTTTGAAATAAGTCTTTAAAAAATAAAAAGATGAGCATCTATAACCGTGCACCTGCCCATACAGGTGCTCGCAGAGTATAAAATATTTTTTAAAAAAATAAGGAAGAAAAGGTGCTGCAGCAACCAGCACCAACCTCGATGGGCCCCAGCCTGTCTCCTGAGCAGGATACAGCAGTGGGCTTGGGAAAGGCGTATGATTAAAGTCCCCAAGCACCCTGCAAATATTTTACTCAGAGGAAATGCTACTGCCCCACAAACACCACACCACGTCTTGCTCAGATTCTGTTTTTAAAAAACACGGCCCACAACCACCACATCTTGCTCCAAGAAATTCAAAAATGACCCACAACTCCCACATCTTGCACAGAAAACATAAGAAACGACCCCGCCTCTAAGCTCTGGGATGAGCAGAAAGAGGCCACGCGGGCCCACTTCGGGTCAGCGAAATCCTAGTTGAGTCGCACAAGCCACCACAGCTTAGATCACGCCACCTCCAAGCTGCCCCACGGCACCCTCCCACCCATGTTCCTCAGTAACTGGCATACCTTGATCCTGAAAAGATACCCAGGGAGGAGAATTGGGCTTGGAGAATGTACAACACAGGGTGTATATCTCCTAAGCCAGAGGTGCCCTCCAGATGTTTATGGTGCCCTCCAAATGTTTTGGACTACAACTCCCACCAGCCCCAGCCAGCATGGCCAATGGTCAGGGATCATGGGAATTGGGGGAGATGGAGGATTGGTCTAACCCTTGATAATTTTCTGTATTCCTAAGGGGTCTTGACCATCGGTAGAAACTTTATTTGGGTAAGAGGGTACTTTTGCACTCCTGTCTTGCTTGTGGGCTAACTTTCCCGTGGGCAGCTGGTTGGCCACCGTGCGAACAGAATGCTGGACTAGATAGACCCTTGGTCTGACCCAGCATGACTGTTCTTATTCTATCCCCCCCCCCAATTTAATCTCCACAAACAGACATCTCACTTATAGGCTAGAACATGAGTAGGCAACTGGTGTGCATAGGCATACCCCGATCCTGAAAAGATACCCAGGGAGGGGAATTGGACTTGGAGAAGGTGCAATACGGAGTGTGTATCCTCTAAGCCAGGGGTAGGCAATATGGTGCCCTCCTGATGTTTTAGACCACAGCTCCCATCAGCCCCAGTCAGCATGGTTAGTGGAAAGGGATTTGGGAGTTGTAGTCCAAACATCTGGAGGGCACCAGGTTGCCTAAGCCTGGGCTAGAAGTTCTAAGGGTTGCTTGTGCCAAAGCACCCCCCACCGCCAAAGCACCCCCCACCCCACCACCCGTGAACGCGAGTCCTTGCCTGGCGGGCTCCTCAGTGGGGGGTGGGGAGAAAAGACGGTGCTTGCTCGCTCTTGCAGCCTTCTCTTCAAAAAATAAAATAAAAATCATTTTTAAAACGCTGCTCCGCTCTGAAAAAAGAAAAGAAAAAAACCTGCTGCTGCTGCAGCGGACCCGACCGCTGTTCCTCGCGGTCGGGTCCGCGGCTGGCGAGAGAAAGGCGAGGGAGGGACTGCACTCGCAGCAGCAGCACCAGAGCGCGTTCCTGCCATCGCTTCCCTTCACTTCCAATGCGTGGGTAGGCGCAGATGCTGCTGAGCGAATCCAGACCGGATTTTGTCTCCACCCCGGAGGCACAGCCAGAGACTCCCGGGCTCCTTGCCTCTAGTGGGGTGTTCAAATCTCAGCGAGGGAAGGAAGATCTAACTGAGGGGCTGCAGGAAGAGTCGGCTGCTGCTAGTTCTTTGTTCTTTTCCCGTTTTGGATGGGGGGTGGGGGCGCTGGCATATGCGGCCGGATTATTTTCACTGTTGCTGGGAGAGGAAATGAAGGGGTCGAGGCACATATAGCTGGGGAGCCCTGTCTGGTCTTGTTGATGCTGCCTCGGGCGGGATAATTGCTCGGTCGCCTCCGCCACTCTCTGAGCGGAGGTGTTAAAAGGGCGGCGAGGCACTGGATTTTCACCCCCAACGGAGGCGAAAGGCGATCCGGTGACTTGATCGAGTTTGTTGTTGGGGGGCGGGGAAGGCGCATTCCTTTTATTTGCGAGAGCGATTCCTTCATTCGAACCGGGCAGAGTGAAGGTTGTACTGGGCCTATTCTGGTAGGGGCGGGGCAGGCCCGCCGCCGCCGCCGCCGCCGCGAGGGAGCCGCTGCCTGACGTCTCGACGCAAGGGCAAGTGCGGCAGCGCGGCAGCGGCAGCAGCCAGCAGTCGGCGGCGCGGCTCGGGTGAGTGGGCGCGCGCGCCGCGCGCTGCCAGGCCGGCTGTGGGCCTGTTTGATGGTAGGGGCCTGGAGCTGCAGCTCCAATAGCCCCTATGTTAATCCGGCCCTGAGTATTGTTGAGCCAAGTGTCCCCCATTCTGTAACTGTGCATTTGGTTTCCTTTCCCTAGATGCAGCACTTGGCATTTATCCCTATTAAATTTCATTCTGTTGTTTTCGGCCCAGCGCTCCAGCCTATCGAGATCGCTTTGAATTTTGTTTCTGTCTTCCAGAGTATTAGCTGTTCCACCCAACTTTGTGTCATCTGCAAATTTGATAAGCATTCCCTGTGGGTCAGAAAGATGGGTCAGTATTATTTTCCCAGGATAAGAGCATAAAAAGAGCACTGCCAGATCAGCTCAAAGATGTCTTTCCTCTTCATCACATCAATGTATATGTGAAATTAAGATATATTTATTTATTTATTTATTTATTTATTATATTTATACCCCGCCTTTTTTCCTTGCAAGGAAAAATATATTTTTGCAAGCCCACTCACTTCACTGCCCACCCATGACTGTAAATCATTTATGAATAAATCTATTTATTTAAGGACATTGATACACCTCCTTTCCATTCAGAGGTGCCAACAGTTAAATAGCATCAATCCTAATACAAATCCCTGGGTGGGGGATGGGATGGGACTCCTCTTTCTTTCCTTATGAGAAGTGACTAGCATGGTTCAATCTCCAAGCAATCCATTGGTTTCTTCTCACCTAGTCTGGGTTTAAATACTTCCAGGTCAGGCCTGGATCTTTGCCTGGGCAATAATAACCAAACTCTGACCTCGCTGTGTCTTCCTAGTTTTGTCATAGTTATCACTGCCTGCATTGATTCCAGCCCCAACTTTGGACTGTGCCTGATCACCTCTGGATCAACCTACTTGTTGATGTATCCTAGCATTCCAGCCAACTTCAGTCCCAATCTGCTGAGATTTGACTTCAGTTTTCCTATGTGTGGTTGCTGTGTACGAGTTTTCAACATTATGGAGTTCTTGCACTATTTCTTCTCTTTGTTTTCATAGAGCCCTGGTTAGCAACTAGAATTTCTAAAGGGCCACTTCGAGGACTCTTACAGATGTTTCTCTTTTCCAGACTTCTTTTTCACCTCTGAATTTGTAACTAGGAAGCTGGATGGAACCCTTCATATACCTAGATTTAGCCTATTCAAGTTTGAAAGACAGTCAGACAACATTCTATATCAGGCAGGTATGAAAAAGAAAACCTTGTCTCCAACCCCCTTTGGCACTGGTTACTTCAGAAACGCTTCACCATTTCATCTGTTTTTTCAACACATAGGAAAGATTCTTGGTCTCAGCTGTGTAAATGTTTTAACTGGGATCCGTGCTTGGCTCTTCAGGTCACCGGTTTCCCTTCCGGCCCACACAGGCCAAAAACACATCTATACAAGCAGAGACCATCCAAAACTAACAGAGTGGGTTTTCCCCCCACTTGAACACACCCACGGCACGTGGCTCAATCAAAGTGCAAGATACAGTGCCAGGCAATAAATTCATACATTTGCCTGATATGAACTTCAATTTTATTTATTTATTTATTTAAAGGAGTAATATCCCTCTTGTGTGGCTTAATATATCCGATTTGGCAGGAGTGTTTTCCAAATGAGGAGACCAAGAAAGCTTTTCAGCCAGCTTATTCAGTTTTATGTCCTCCACGTCAGTTGCCACAATTTTTATTGATTTAGTAATGCCATAATTTTAAGCAGCATTATTTTCCATTAGTGCGCATGCTTAAATGGTATATATAGCCCACACAGCTGTGTGAACCATTGTATTCCTATTTGAACAGTGGTTCATTAAAGTTCTCATAGTTCTTTCATATATCCAGACAGATAACAGATCACTTGGTGATGTAATACAATTTCTAGGGTTGTCAGACACATGGGAAACGTGTTGAAGCCATCTTTTCTCATACTATGAACCTGTCACAACAAAGCAAACATATTTTAATTTTCTTAAAACATTTGCCTTGCCCTGACCAGGGAGAAGTATAGTTGTACTTCAAAACTTTTGCTGCATGTTCTCTTTCTCTCTTAAAGGTCTTTCTTGGCAGCCTTCCTTACTGTTTCAGTAAACAGAAGGGTTTTCTTAGCTTAATTTATAGCCCTGAACACTGGTAGCATTTTCATTCTGTAGCTAATGATGTTGAAAACCTTGAAGTTAATGGTTCCATAAAACAATTAGGGTCCAATTTATTTTTAAACAGCTTGCCAGAATTCCTTATCCTTTGCAGAGAATTTACTTTTCATTCTCTCAGGCTACCAACATCCAAGAGAAATTTTGACCTGTGCAGCTGCCATTTCTGCTGTGGGCTTTAAAATCCATTATCTTCAAGGGTAGGTTTGGAATACCACTCAACTGGCAGGGGTAGCTTGTCAAAAAAGAGTGGGAAAAGCTGCAGTTGCTGAAATTCTCTACACAACTATTAAGGCTACAGAAGCTCTCCCTCCTTTGCCTCTGGTAACCCCAGCTGAAGTACCTACTAACACTTAAGAGGACCCATTACAGAATCTCACAAAAATGTTTTCTTGCCATTACATTAAGACAGGGGTGCTCAAACTTTTTAAACGGGGGGCCAGTTCATTGTCCCTCAGACTGTTGGGGGCCCGGACTATAGTTTGAAAAAAATATGAATGAATGGATCAAGTTAAAAAAAAGGACCCAGGTCCCTTTTTTTTTTACTTGATAGGGGTGAATTCCCCCCCCCCCTTAAATGGAAAGTTATTTCCAGTGCTAGGATGACTTTTCCAGAATTATTTATTTATTTCATTTTTATACCACCCAATAGCGGAAGCTCTCTGGGCGGTTTACAGCAATTAACAAGACAGTCCCTGCCCACAGGCTTACAATCTAAAAAGACACGACACACAAGGAAAAAGGAATAGGGAAAGAAGAAGGGGGAATATTAATGAATACTCCTGGCAGGGCTGGTGGTATTTTTATATATAGTTGCACAATTGTTCCATGCCTAACACGAATATACTTTTTTTTTTGCCATCACACAAATGAGCATACTCGACAAAAGAATCGGCACTTGAAGCGAAAGAGTTTTTTAAAAGTCTGCTTCCGCCAATTGGCTGCTGGGCCGGATAAAAAGGCAAGGCGGGCCGGATGTGGCCCGCGGGCCTTAGTTTGAAGACCCCTGCATTAAGACATTACGGTACTTCGGAAACACAGATCTCAGTGCAATACCAAAATCTGCCTCTGCAGTACTAGTTCTCTTTTCAGGGTCTAGGTGAACTTGAGAAAAATAACATTTTAAAAATATATATTCATGCTAGTATCTTATCGGGAAGTGATGCAACAACTGCCTCCCAGAATGCCACCTTTCTTACTTGGTTCACAAACCCCACCATTTCTGTGAAGCCTTTTGCCCAGTTTCCTAGTCCCCATAACCTACAGTAACTAAGCCTAAAGACCTGTAACTAGAATAAGGAGGAAAGATTAAGGGGAAGTTGCATCAGCTGGTCCAGCTTGTAAGAGTCTGTTTGCTCCACTCTCCACAGGTATTTAGGCCTCCAGGCTTGCCTGAAGAGTAAGCCAAAGGGTATGAGCCAGGGGGCCTTTTGCCATTGGCTCTTAGCCTGTGGTTTACAGTCTGTGACCAGAAACAACTAGCAGGTGCTGGAAGCAGCACTGGGAACATTGCTGGAAGGGAAGTTTACTTTTCTTCAATTCCCCAGCCTTATCTGCCATATTGGAGAGAGAACATAGAGAAACAAGTAAGTGACCAGCTACACTGACTGATAGCCCTGCATCATGAGGAACTGTGATCTCCTGCTATATAGCAGTTACTCCTGGGGTGAGTGGGGGGCTATTTTCTGGGCTGCTCTTTAGGGTGTCTTAAGGGTGACAGTGGCCTTCCTTTTCTGTGGCTAGTCCCTACTCTAATGACAGAGGAGTTGTGGGAGTGATGGTTTTGTTGGAGGATGGGCTGACTCTTTACCCTGTCTCTGCTGTAAATCCAGCGAAAGGGGTACATTACGCAGAGATTGAGTGGTCGTAATGGGAGTCAACAGGAGAGGATGATAGACAGCCGGAGGCCAGAGAAAGGGCTATCTTTTGCAACAACTTTTTCCTGTGACTTCTCATGCTGCTGCAGAGAAGCCTGGCATTGCTTACCACTGAGTGGCCCTTCAGGCATTGGCAGAGCATCTGAAAAGCTGGGGGGAACTTTCAGGATCATATTTTGGGGGCTTTTGAGGTAAATTAAGGTCTGCTGTGGGTTTAAGTGGGGAGGAGTGTGGGGCCACAATAACTATAGTGCAGGGTGCTATGTTGTTAATCCAGGAAGAGCATGAGAACCTGGCTTTTGTCACCAAGACCTGTTTGGACAAAGGGGAAGGCATTAAGCTCTCAAAAATGTGTCCAGCAGGGTTTACTGTCCTGCAGCAGCACACTCATTTCTGCATAAGACTGTGAGGGGCTTTTTAAAGTCTGCGTGGAAATTTGCACATATTTGCATGCATTTCCTCAAATATATTTCTGCATGCATTTTTCAAATCAACACATTTTCTCAAGTATTGTTCCATTGCCTTAAGGAAGGTTTGTGCTCATGTTTCTCTTATTTATTTATTATATTTGTATCCTGCCTTTTTTCCTGCAAGGAACCCAAGGTGGCTTACATAATCCTCCTCCTCCTCCTCTCCTCCGTTTTATCCTCACACCAACCCTTTGAGGTAGGTTAGGCAATGTATGCATTCTGTGCACACTTCCCACTAATATGCACATGTTTGTGCACATGTTGCACCCCACAAATGAACTGCATCACCCAGCTCAGGGAAGTGCATGGAACTCTGTCTTGGCTCAATTATTGGCTCAGAATATACAAATTTGGTAAATGCATATAAAAATCTTGAAGGGACAAGGGAGGGGTAATCTTGGTCTATAGGGATTCCATCTTGCTGGTCAGGTATCCTGTCCAGCAATCAGCTAGTTTTGAATATTTGTACCTGGTGTTGGGAACTCAAGCCAGGATTGGTATTCTGTTGGTATGCCAGCTGTCGTATGGCCTGTCTTCTGCCTGAGCTGCTGGAAGTGGTCTCGAGCATGGTACTGAGGCTCCTAATGCTGGTGGTCTTGACGGACTTCAGTATGCATGTTGAGGGTATCCTGTCAAGGGCCAGCTCAGGGTTTTATGGCCATGTCAAGCATGGGCTTGCCACAGATAATATCTGGTCCAACACATATGGCAAGACTCACTTTGGATCTGTCTTTCTCTTCTGGACTAGGGGCAGATGATCTGTGGATGGGGGAGCCAGTATTGACTCTGTTGGCATGCATAGACCAATTACTTGATCAGGTTTGACATTCAGGCTGCCTGCAACCTCCACAGGCATGGCAGACTGTGTTTGCTAGTCTGCCCCCAGAGCCTGATGAATCCAGATGGGGGACTTTCCTGCAGGCTCAGCTGGGCTGTTAGAGTTGTGTGAGAATTTTTGGTGAACCGGTCAACAAACGCGAACTCGCCTTGTTCAGCTCACGTGAGTCTGTTCACGATTGTTCTCCTTTTAGCTCTGTTCGGAGCACTGTTCACAAACGCAAAAACAAAGGACGGATACATGTGGTGACAGTGAGTGTCTCTATATCCCTGTACTCATAGTGACCATCCTGGCGGTGAGCAGTCCTCATAATAGTAAGGAGGAGACCTACTGAAGCAGGGGTGTCTATAGCTCTCCCATGGCATATCATGGCAAAGTTACCTCTTGAAGAGGCTGAGAAGGCCGGCAAGGTCTGTCAGTATCTAGGGGATTTATACTTCTACGGACAGTGGTCTCGAGGGAAGTGATGGTATGGTTCCAGCAAGAAACATTCCCTGGATTTGCCCTCTGATACCGAGCCCAGACACTGAATGTCATCTGGGAGTTACAGTCCTGTGGCAGTTGCAGTTCCTGGATTGGTGTTGGCATTCGCATAAGATTTTGAGGAGCTGTCAATGCCAAGGGCAGCTGTTTTATAACCAGCATAGGCTCAGGTTCAATGTCTGACTCTATCCTAGTACGAGCCATCCTATTCTTGTTGTTTTTTGGTCCTGGAGCCCGGGAGTTAGTGGGGTGCTTGTTTCGGGACTTGGTTGGTTTGACCTGCTCAGTCTCAACTGTCGGTACCAAAAGCTCAGTTTCAGGTTGTTGGCCCAAAGTTATGGCTCAAGTTATTGTGAAGGCAAGGACTGGTACTCCCTGATACTGGAGATGGTTCCCCTGAAGCGCTTTCCATGATGGGGTGTGTTGAAAGAAGCTGAGAGAGAGCCAGAGCTGGCTTCTTGCAAATGGATGCAGAGGCAGCATGCAGAGGCCAGTTCACTGTGACTGTTTCTGCTACCTTGAGGGCTTGTTCCCACAACAGAACATGAAGGCACACCATTTTGTTTCTCCTAGCCTGCTTCATAAAGGCCTGGCACTGGCAGTGGGTGCAGGAGTCCACCTTGTGTGCCTGTCCAAGGCAGAGAAGGCAGCTGGAGTGTCCATCACTCAATGGTATCTTCCCACTACAGTGGGTACAATTTTTGAAGAAGGCCTTGGAGGCCATGCGCCCTGAAGGGGGTGAAGTGAAAGAAAGAAAAAGTCAGAGAAAATAGGAAAGAAAGAGAAGGAAAGAAAGAGAAGAAAGAGGCAAGAGGGGAACTCTGTTCAGAGTCTCAGGAGGGGATGATAGGATCTTTGAAAAATTAGCCATGAGGCAGAGAATGTTCCAAATGCTGCTAGTTGCTGTGGTGGATGAAAAGGAACTGAGAGGCAGGCAGGAGCCATGCCTGGAGTGTGTGCAGAGGAGGTGGGAGGCACTCCCACCTAAAACTCTGTTCAGCTCTAGAATATTCCGAATGACTAATCTGCGCAGGCACATAACCCATATGTGTGAGGCACAGAGACCATGAAGAAGAACCATTGTGTTAAGTTTAGGGATGAATGAATCTGTCAAATTTCTCAGTTTCTCATTTTTCCTATTTTGTTACACCCCACTTCTGCATTAATTTGCAATTCCCCCCTAAAATGCCAGCATGAAAATGTGTACAAATTTTTGTGTGCATTTCTCCTATTATACACATCTTTGTATACATTTTTTCCAAATATATGCAGTTTTGTATGCAGTTTTACAAATATACACATTCCCCCCAAATGATTTCCCCTAATACAGTATATGCATTTTTCCTATTATGCACATTTTTGTATGGATGTTTTGATTTGTGATCTGCATCACAACATTCTGAAAAGTGTGAATATATCACTGCATTCAGGTTTAGTAAGTGCAAATTTGGTAAGCTCACATTAAAATGTGAACCTGACTAATTTCTCACCCATCCCTACAAGATTCAAGTCAAGTTACTGGAACCCAGATTCCACCTGAACGTCAGGAAAAATTTCCTGACTGTTAGAGCAATAAGACAATGGAACCAACTACCTAGGGAGGTCGTGGGCTCTACAACACTGGAGGCATTCAAGGTGCAGCTGGACAGCCATCTGTCAGGGATGCTTTGACTTGGATTCCTGCACTGAGCAGGGGGCTGGACTCAATGGCCTTATAGGCCCCTTCCAACTCTATTTTTCTATGATTCAATATTTCTTTCAGGTGTTATGAACTACAGTCATGTTTTTACGGTATGTTATGAAGTGTCAGTCTAAGATGGCTGAGTCTAAGGTGGGAAGGGGATAGCTATGAAAAATTCGCTGAAGATCCTATTTCCAAAGGGTGCTTCAACAGTTGGGTATAGTTATAGCTGAAGCAAAAGTGAAAGGTTTTATTTGAACTAAGATCACTTGGCCATTCATAGCTCCCAGCTTAGAGGGAAACATCTATTTTAAGTACAGTTGGTTTGTAAAAGGCCGACTGCATGAAGATTACTACTGGTCATGCTGCTGATTCATTGACTAAATGCTGTTTGCTGGGTTGCGATTCAAGACTTCAGTTTTACAACAGACAACTCATTTTACTGCTTTTCAGAAAAAATGCAGGAGGCTATTACAGTTCGCACGCAGGCTCCCAGCTGCATAGCGCTGACTCCAGCTCCCTCCTTTCTACTGAACCATAGCCTTAGTCAGGACTGCATTATCTGAATATGAAGCTGAATATGAGCCAGCAATGTGATGTGGCTGCAAAAAAGCAAATGCTATTTTGGGCTGCATTAATAGAAGTATAGCTTCCAAGTCACGTGAAGTGATAATTCGCCTCTACTCAGCACTGGTTAGGCCTCATCTTGAGTACCGCGTCCAGTTCTGGGCACCACACTTTAAGAAGGATGTAGACAAACTGGAAAGGGTTCAGAGGAGGGCAACAAAGATGATCAGGGGACTGGAAACAAAGCCCTATGAGGAGAGACTGAAAGAACTGGGCATGTTTAGCCTTCAGAAGAGGAGACTGAGGGGAGATATGATAGCACTCTTCCAGTACTTGAAAGGTTGTCACACAGAGGAGGGCCAGGATCTCTTCTCGATCATCCCAGATTGCAGGACACGGAATAATGGGCTCAAGTTACAGGTTCCGCCTGGACATCAGGAAAAATGTCCTGACTGTTAGAGCAATACAACAATGGAACCAACTACCTAGGGAGGTGGTGGGCTCTCTCACACTGGAGGCATTCAAGGTGCAGCTGGACAGCCATTTGTCAGGGATGCTTTGACTTGGGTTCCTGCATTGAGCAGGGGGTTGGACTCGATGGCCTTGTAGGCCCCTTCCAACTCTACTATTAGATGATTCTATGATCTGTATTGTTACAGAAACTGTAGAGTTGCAACACGGCCATGGGGCCCATGTTGTAGTGTGCTTATTGTTGGGAATGAACAGTCAAAACCTCAAGCCATGCATAGGTGCATGATGTAATTGGGACCACAGAGTCTCTGCATCCTAGAGCAGAGACCCTTTGGACATTACCCAGACCTCCTGGTGCAGGATGTGGGCGTAACCAGTCGCCTTCTCTTCCTGCCCTGGGAAAACAGTCTGAGCCATGAACTTGTAGGAACAACATGTCTGAAGATGTAGCCGAGTTGCAGTTCTGAACTTTTCCCAAGTTTAGAACAGGTCGACTACCATATGATTCCTGCACAACTGTAAATACATTCTTAAGCCTGCCTGTATCCAATCTGCAAGATCTGAGTGAGTAAACTCTGTTTTTAACCTCCAAAAGACTGTTTGTCTTATTGGTAGTGTAAGGGGGAAACCAGGTGAAGATCCAACCTGTCCAAAAGGGACAGTCTATATCAACTAAATGCACAGCCCTGCTTTAACCAGCAGCTCCGCATGCACACCTTTTTTCGCCTGTAGTTGGGTATACTCTGCTGTGTTTGCAAAAGCAAGAGGGGAGAGATAATATATCACAATATCCTCTCCCAGGTCTTTTGCCAACACTTATCTTGGAGTTTTAACTGCCATCTTCTCCTTGCCCTTAACAATATTGTCTTGCTCATAACATAGAAGTTGCTCCCCCCCTTCCATGGCATGTGTACAACAGCCAAGAAAAAGAATCAGGCTAATCTGGTCAGCATGAGCATGGGCAGTAATACCATCCACTGTAAAAGAATTCAGGCACAAAATATGAGGTTGTAAATGGGAGTGAAGAAGATGACCTTGCCTGACTGTGCTACAGATGGTATTTCCTCCCTCTCTGTATTAATGCTGGCAGAAGGTGCATCAGAGATAGGGAGGGCAGATCCCAATGCTAAATCCTCTTTGGAAATAATCCGGAGTACCTGGATTAATATCCTGAATGTCTAGAACATCGATCTGGAGCCTAGCCTGGGTCAGGGTCTAGTATTTAGCAATGACATTATCATCATGTGAAAGGGCATACAGGCTAAGTCCTGTTCCAGCATTCAGGCTGCACATGGTGTCCTCTCTGCTATCATAGAATCATAGAATAGTAGAGTTGGAAGGGGCCTCTAAGGCCATCGAGTCCAACCCCCCGCTCAATGCAGGAACCCAAGTCAAAGCATCCCTGACATTGTCCAGTTGCACCTTGAATGCCTCCAGTGTGGGAGAGCCCACCACCTCCCTAGGTAGTTGGTTCCATTGTTATATTGCTCTAACAGACAGGAAGTTTTTCCTGATGTCCAGGCGGAATCTGGCTTCCTGTAACTTGAGCCCATTATTCCGTGTCCTGCAATCTGGGATGATTGAGAAGAGATCCTGGCCCTCCTCTGTGTGACAACCTTTCAAGTACTTGAAGAGTGCTATCATATCTCCCCCAAGTCTTCTTTTCTAAAGACTAAACATGCCCAGTTCTTTCAGTCTCTCCTCATAGGGCTTAGTTTCCAATCCCCTGATCATCTTTGTTCCCTTCCTCTGAACCCTTTCCAGTTTGTTTACATCCTTCTTAAAGTGTGTTTCTCATCAGATGTAGAGGAGTTGACAGGGAAGACCACAGGCTTTAGTGAGACTCTAAATACTTCCACAAGTGGATGAGTGTCGAGAGCCTGAAACTCTGCTGCAACATTCAGACTGTGTATTGAGCCCGCTGCCAGGGGGGGCGCCTCACCGCCGCCTCGACTCTCCATGGCGGCAGCCCCCCCTCCTCGATCTTCTGAGCGGTGCGGAGCAGTTCTCCGCGCCACTCAAGCCGCCCGCGCTGGTCCCGTTGCGGCACTTCTGGCACTGGAAATGACGCGACGGGACCCTGCGCAGGCGCAATATGTGGCGCGGGGGTCCAGCGCGCCTGCGCAGGGTCCCGTCGCATCATTTCCGGTGCTGGAAGTGACGCGATGGGACCAGTGCAGGTGGCTCGCCGTTGAGAAAATGTAAGCCCGTGCAAGCGGGGCCGATTTCGGCCCGCTATGCCTGCGTGAGGCGAATCGGTACATCCCTACGACCCTGCCACCTCAAGCAAGTAACATGAAGAGGAGAGGCACACATAGCCCCAAGTTGTTACCTGAAGCTACAGAAGAAGCTCTGCCTCAAGGCCTTGGAATGCAGCAACGCTATCATTTTGTATCAGGTCTTGGAGACCTCTCTGTGGCCCAATCTGGATCCATTTTGGACCAGAGACCAGAAGGTTGGAGTCTAATGTGAAATGGATCCATGGAGGGCAGACACCTACAATCCAGTGCCCCAGCTCCCACTATCTTTAATCAGAGATGTATGTGACTCCAGAATAGGATTCACCATAATCCATGTCCTTCACTCCAGCATTGTCCTATTGAACATGAATGATAAAGGGTGTGAGATGCCATCTATGCCTTCCTTAGCTCCTTGGAGTTGGGCAAGACACAAATGTAATGAAGTAATTAGGGCTGGTGCCAGGGGTCAGCATCCCTGGGCACCAGCCAAGGTCCACATACTGGCAGAGAGCTCACTGCTGATCCCCGGAACCACCTGGCCCTGCTGCTGCTCTTCCTTGCTTTTGCTGCTGGTTACCCAGATAATGTGCTTTGAACACTCAAATGCTGCCTCTGCTTAATAATTCTTATGGATCTGAACAGAAAGGTTTTGAATAAGGATAAAAATATTTCAGTGCCGGGCATTTCAACCAGAAGGAAACTTTTTCCCCGCCTTCTTTCCATTTTTAAACCTAACCTAGAAATAGAAATCTTCTATACCTAAAAACGTTCCACAGATGTTTCCAATCTAACCAGACACCAAAATGTTCACATTTCCCACAAATAAAGGGGGGGGAGCAGGACTCTTAAAATATTTAACAAAATGATGCCTTCTTGAAACTCAAAATAATTTCATTTTATTTATTTTTCCACTTGAAAACTTACATTGGGATTTTATTTTAAGATTTAATTATAGAAGAAATGAAAGAGCATGAAGTTAAAACCAGTGCCATTCTTTTATTTTTCTTCTTTTGCTCCATTTATTTTTTGTTCTTCCTATTCTTCTATGGATTTCTTCCCCCTTCCAGCTGTCTGACTTTTGTAGGTCTGCAGTCTCTTTCTCTGAGCATTTCCTTTGATGAAAAACACACATTTCTTAAATTATTCTGAAAGGGCAGTATCTAATCAGACACTAATGCTAATGTAAATTATGTTGTGCCAGCATAAGGAACCTCTAGGGCAGGGCTCTCCAACCTTGTGTCCCCAGATGTTGCTGGCCTATAGCACTCAGCATACCCAGCCAGCATGGCTAATGGCAAGGGATTCTGGGAGCTGTAGTCCAGCAACATCTGGGGACCCAAGGTTGGAGAGCCCTGCTCTAGCGCAACGCTAATAGCATTAGCTTGCATGACAGTTTTTTTAGTGGATCCTGTTGCACTAACTAATGCTATTGGCTAGAGGTCCCTTATGCTTGTGCAACATACTTTATGTTAGCGCGTGTCTGAGTGGATACTTCCCCCAAATTCCCTAAATCAGGGGTGGGTAGATTGCTGCTGTCCAGATGATTTGGACTACAACTCCCAGAACCCCCAGCCAGCATAGTCAATAGTCAAGTATTTTGGGATTAGACATTTAGAAGCCACCAAGTTGCCTATCCCTGTCCTATATTATTATTTTCATCAGGACTGTATATAGAAAAATCCATATTCTGGCTCGCATGGAGAGCCACCATGGATACAGGAGGCTTTCCTCTTCAGGTAGTCACCCTCTATGAGTATAGCGCAACAAACGCAATGGAGGCCAGGGGCGGGGCTGGAGCGCTTCTCCTCATGCACTGCTGATAACAGGCTAGCTGCCTGTTCCTTTTTTCATTGAACACCTGAGCAGAGGTATTATTGGCCAGGGTTTCTGGCACTGGGAGAAGATGCGTAATCTGTTCCAGACAGGATTGTGTTTCCCCTAAAGGAACAGGGACACACTTAGGAGTTCTCCTGAATCTGGCACTCTTCCTGAATGCATAGGTGATGGCAATGGCCAGGAGTGTCTTTGTTGTTGGAGGGTACCAGCATGCCTCCGTTTTGTGTTCCCTTGTGAACCTTGGCATAAAACATTTCCATTTTGTCTAGAAAGATTAGCTAGCAGGATCTAACACGCTAGGACAAAAAAGGCACTTGAAATTTCCAGCTGAAACCCTCTATTGTGTGCTATTGAAACTACTGAATGTCTTTACCCTCTATACCAGGGCTCTCCAACCCCAGATGTTGCTGGCCTATAGCTCCCAGCATACCCAGCGAGCATGGCTAATGGCAAGGGATTCTGGGAGCTGTAGTCCAGCAACATCTGGGGACCCAAGGCTGGAGAGCCCTGCTCTTTACACTGATGGGGGACTTCTTGGAATCTGCCTCTGTCTGTTTCTTAATTCAGTCAAACTAACACTGTAACACTTGTCAATCAGCTGTTGAGAGTTCTGAGTGTCTTCACAAGGAGTACTGTAACACTCCAAGCTAGAGCACAGATCCCCTCCTTTTGTTAAGCAGAAAAAGACAATCATCTTTCTTTTTGTTCATCTGTATATGGCCAATCCAGGACCACCCCACTTTTTTGTGAGCCTTTGTTTCTAAGGCTTTAATTGTCTTAGATTTTCTGAACTCAAAGAGTCTCCTGTGTGTTTCCCCCCCCCCCCAAAGTGATTCCAAAAGCTGCCTCACTGGCAGACAAATCTTTGGCATTTTTGGCTAGCTGCCTGTTCCTGCACCTCTAAATCCTTGAACTGTAGGTGAGTCCAGAGAAGGTCTTGCTGGGATTAGTGGTGGCTGGTAACCACTGAAGCTGGTGGGGCTGAGGGCAGGGTCAACAGCGGCAGAGCCAAGAGGCTGCTCAATTGGGGTGGAGCAGCCTTTTGTATCCCCAGAAGTCAGCTACTCATATCACAAAAATGGAAACCTGAGCCACATACATTAAGATCATGGATGCGAAGGTGGCGGGATTCACACAGCCACACAACACCACTTCTTTAGACCCAACTGTTCCAACAACTCCCATTGTACAGAGAATCAAGTGACTTTAAGATCATGAATGCAGAACAGTGGGGAAGAATTCACACAGCAGTACAAAATAATGATGGTGATGATGATGATATTTTCAGAGCCACACAGAAAAGCAGTCTTTGGAACACAACAGCAACCCATTGCAAAAGAGGACACTGAAAGATGATGATGATGATGATGATGATGATGATGATGATTGATGATGAGAATATCATCCTCAGAGCTGCACAGAAAAGCATCCAAAACCCACGTCTTTCCCCACAACCAGCCCTCTCCATAACTCCTCAGAAGTGAAAAGCAGCACAGTACAAAAACCCATATTACAAATTTCTAGTCAGAAGCAGGAAGGAAAGAGATTTTTGAAACCAGCCTCTCTCTCTCTCTCTCCCCCCCCCTCCCTCTCTCTCTCATTAAAATCCCCCCACCCTGAGAAGCCAAAACATATTTTAAAAACCCTACTATCTGGTTGATGGTGAGGAGGATCTGGATTCAATGACGCGCACACACACACACACACACACACACACACAGATTTGTGCTGTAATCCTATAACACTTACCTGGGAGTAAGTTCAATTGAAAACAATGGAGCTTACTTTTGAGTAGACAAGCATAGGATTGCACTATTAATCTTACACACACTGACAGGTCACTCACTCACCCTCTCTCTTTCACCAACTCTGAGCTAAACACAGTTGATCTGATCCTCACCATTTTATTGCATAGTGTCAGTGGGCAGGGCCCCAATCCAGAATAGGATCACCACATCAGGGCCAGCCCTATCATGATGCAGGGTGAGGAACCCATGTCAGGCGGTGGAATGGGAGGAGCAGTGAATTGCACTGCTGCCCTCTGCCCCTCCCGGAGGGCCCACTGCTGCCCTGCCCCCTGCAGCAGCGGGTACTCTGGACAGCCCTGCCAGCCACTCTCCCACCATGGCATTTGCTACAGTGAGAGAGTGGCTGGTGGGGCTCTCTGGAGCAGCTGCCCACCCTCTGTTTCCTCATCGTGCACCTTCACTTTTGTCACTTCGACATCAGCTCTATGGAGAGCTGTGTGGGTAAATTTTCCTGGACAATGGAATTTTTCACTTTACAGTGAAATACCAATAAAAGTAATGGCTTGAACAGCAGATATCTTGGCTTTTTGCATCATGAAAGAGCTGCTTCATGTGTTACCAGCACTGGCATGGCTGATGCAGTCCCAGGAATATATGCGACTTCTGTCTGCATAGTTAGAGTAGCATGCTTGGTCACATGTGACACTCCCACCCCCCATGGCATAACTGGCACTAGATGTAACAACGTGATCTACCTTATTCATGTGTGAAGCTGCATACACCATGGAAAAGCAGCAACCTCATTGCCATGTGTAATTTACGAAAAGGTCTGACACTCTGCAAGTTAAATAAGTTCATCATAGACCTGTTTGCAGTGCTAATGACTTTTTCATTGGACAAACATCAACCATAAGTGTCAAAAGTATTTGTATTATCTAGAGCACCATATATGTTCTAATTTTGATATTTGTCTTGAAATTAGCACATTAAATACAAGCACACAAGTTACCCCCCCATCACAATTATGAATTCTGCCAACATTTGCAGTGTTGTGATGCTGTTCAGCACCCTTTTGTTCCCTTGGCTGCTGCTGCGTCTCAGCAAAATTTATCATCATCTTTGCCTTTATGATTCTCCATCTTATTTGCTGACTTTGCCATTTAATACAAGTAGCTATGGCTTTGTGATTTAAATTTTTTTTTAAAGCATTCATGATGCATCAGGTGAGCATTGTGACATGATTTTGTTGACAAAATCATATGAATCTCCACAGCCAACAGAATTTAAGGTGGTGTGCACAAATGAGACTGAAGACAGTAAGGGTAAAAGAAGAGGGAAATCATACCTAGTCTAACTACACAAATATGTTTGCAACAAGAACAGCAAATCACTGAAAATGAGAAGTGCTTTCTGACACTCAGGAAAACAATCATGAAACGATATGAATAGTTTTTGCTCAGCCCTAGTATTTTCTTTGAAACGTATCTTCTGAAGAAATGTGGTGGGTGTAGCCACAGTTGCTGTATACAAGCCACCAGAAGATATAGGTACCTAGAAAGTGACTGATCCAGGACAGGAGGGTTGCAGAGGGGTGGGGTGGGGGATCAGCCTGCCCAAATATTGCTCCATACTGACTTGCATAATGTACAGTTAGCAAGTTATCTTTGAAAAATTCAGGTCCATACCATGGGACAGAACCTCTTAGGGTGCAATCCCATGCATGTTTAGATAGAACAATTCCCAGCATGCCTCAGTCAGCATGTATGGCCAGAGGAATTCTGGGAGTTGTAGGACTTTTTTTTCTGTCTAAACACGCATAGGCTCAAACCCTTAGCAATTCAGGAACAGAGTGTAGACATTTCTGATTTAGGGATGGAGACAGGATGGTATCTGGTAGCTTATGGACAAAGCCTGGCAGAATCTTGTGTTTACTGGCTTTTCAGACCTGGTACTGGTTACCTGACAGGACATGCTTTTACTGGTTGGTTGGCAGCCCTATCCCATGCATAATGTATAGGGACATAGACAAAGGAAAGAAGTTACAAAGCTACTAATGTTGTAATTCCTTCTACTAACAGCTAAAATAGAGCTTGTAAAAAAAAGAAAACTGGTCTGGAAAAATTCCATCTGTGAATCAATAGTTGCAGAAACTGTGGGAGCTTCACTTGATGGAGAAACTCCTACATCAACTCAAAGGAAGCAATGGAGCATGCAAATCCAGATTTCCTTCTAATGACATAGCATTTTCTAGCTTACATATAAGCTAATAAAATATTTGCTAGCAAACCTCCAAAATTTAGCTCTGTATTTACTCATGAATACCTTATTTTAAATCTAGAATAAAGATGCTTATCACATTAGGGCTGATTTTAAATTGGCAGCATAGTGATAGGAAGCTAGAAAAAATGTAACTTCCATTATATTTAGATATATTTAAAATATTTTAATAGGTGATTTTTTCCCTGTTATTTTTTGTTTTTATTTTAAATAATTATAAATTCTTTTATAAATAGAAATAAAAAAAATACAGTTATATTTGAAGAAAAGAATGTTCCCTTAGCCTTAATTCCAGACTAATGTGTGATGATTTCATGGCCATTTGCTGTGAGCTAATTTTATTTAAGCAGCTTTTGTGCACTAAGATATTCATGCAGAAAAACATTCCCATGGCTCTAGGTTTGTAGGGTTTGATGTTATCATGCGCTTCACTAACCTCCACCGCAGGCTCTGACAAGATGCAACAAGTGTCCACAATAAACACACATCCTGGGAAAATTCTGCTTAGTTTCATGCAAGACAGCTTATGAAGCACAGTAGGCTTTTGTTTATAGATCTTGAACTACAAATGCTGCAGAAACTTCTAGAATTAGACAATCCAGATATATGCATTACAGGTACATACGTTAATTTATTCTAGGTAAACATTCCGGACTTCAGTAAAATTTTTTAAACATTTTGCTATAAGCTGTAATGACAAGGTGACGACAATGTCCCGAATTTGCTGCACAAATGCATACAAACACGTTTGCGCAAAATCTGATTCTGTCAATGGGTGGATGACAGAACAAAAGGCGCCTGAGTGACAATCCGCAAAACATTTACGGAATGAATTTTATAACATCCGTACAGTCCTAACCACCTCATTTTGCTGCATGTGGAGACCCAACTTTAATATCCCCATTTTGCAAATGGGGAGCTGAGAATATAGTGGGTAGTGTTTAACGTCACCTACTGAGTTCGTCTCTAATGTGCGATTCCTCATTTCCTACACAATTCTAGCAGCATGGAGCCATACGTGGGCTGGGTAGGGAGCAGCAAGTACACCCAGCATTTTTAATTTCTAGGAAAAGATATGCCAGGGCCCAATTCTATCTGGAAACAATGTCTCCTGAGTGGAAGTCCCTCCCACTAATTCCTGGTGTGGGTGGGCTCCCTGGACTTAATGGTGAGGGGACTGCTCCTCAGCATGTCCAGGGCCACTTCCATCCATTTTCTCCAGGGGTAAGCTCTGAAATAGGAAACAGATGCCAGGCCCACGCACTGGTGAGTCCTGACACAAATTAAGGCCTCATTATGCCCCTTCCATAATGTAAGAATGGGCAGGGTGGTCAGTAAATGAAACAAACATTTATTCCCTAGGTGAATGAATACACACACACACACAGAGACAAACTGTAGAATAGTCCGTGAACTAATCTGCAAGCTCATTGGTGGTTCACAGAAAGATTTCAGAATAGTCAGGAATATCTGTATTTGGCTCTGCACTTTATAGATTTTTTGTTCTGATAACATATATTGAGGCTTTTTAAAAAAACAAAACCCCACCAAGTCTGGATTATTAAACAAGCTAACAAGGCCCTGGTGTTTTCATGGTGGTGCCAGTGCTGAAGGGGAAAAAAATGTTGCTTAATTTTTTTTCTGCAAGGCAGGATTTTAATCACTTGCTGCCTTCATCCTACAGAAGCAGGATGAATGCAGAACCTGACCTGATGCTGAAGCTGATAACATTACATATTACTTCACAGAACTTGGTCTAAAAAAAACAGGCACATTCATTACATTAGACAGGTAATACTATGGTTATTAAAATATGAATTACATCTGTGCTTTGATTTATAGACCAAAAAAAAAGTTTATTACATGGTCCACCGAGATCCCAAGCAATTTTCAAGTGGTCTGCACAAACACACACATAGAAAAACAGACACAACAACCCTGTTCTGGAGCAGTGCAAACGAGTGTGGGAAAATAATGAGTAAATGTCAGCACTGGGCCGTAAGCACTGATCACATGTGGAACTGAAGTGCAAGCCCCAGCAGGACTGGGACTGGAGTAAGATGGAGCACTGCAGCAGATCCACTGGAGGGTAAATTCAAAGCAAGGCAGAGTCAGGTGCCAGCCAGGAAGGTCTGTCCAGGGGTTGGTGGGCTGGAACAGGGATGCTGGCAAAAACACAGGCAAATAGGGAGCTAGCAGGCTGGCACAGGCAGGTATGGAGTCCATCTCCTTGTTTTTAGCTCTTCATGCTGAGATTTAATGACTTCCCTTGAAATAATTGAAAAAGGGACCAAAGCTGCAATCCTAAACACACTTACCTGGGAGTAAGTCCCATTGAATCCAACAGGATTTACTTCTGGGTAGACATGCATAGGATTACACCACAAATTCCCAACACTTCAAGTCAAAGTTCCTTTATACCAGTCAACCTTAGACCAGCATGTTTCCAGTCTGAAGCGTGGCAATTATGACAGTAAATATATGAATATATAAATACATAGGTCTGAAGGCCCATGACACAACCTAGTCTGCACTTGGGAGACTGCCTGGAAACCCACATGTGACACTTCACAGAGACCATGAAGAACACAGCAGAGACAAATCCATAAACGAAAATCAAAATCTGTGGCTGCTATCTCCAAGAACTACTAGGGCAAAGTGAAAATGGCCTCCCAAAATTCTCCACACACTTTGCAGGAGGAGAAATAGGAGTAGGGTAAATATTTCTCAGGGGAACCTCTGCAACAAATTGAAGGGGACCCAAAAAAGAAACATGATCAGACATTCTGGTTAAGGTAACACTTGCTATAACTACGGTTCATACTAGTAGATGAAGGAAGCAATGGACTAATGAGGAGAACTGGAAGGAGTAAGGGTCAAGCTTGTTGTGTCCTTCAACAATTTTAAAATAACAGTAAACAATATTAAAACTGGATCCACAGTTCCACTTAAAATTCTCCACACTGTTTGTGGGGGCAAAATACAGTTTTGGGGGGCAGATTTTGCCAAATATCCAGGGGGGTTCTGAAATTCTTCAATAGTTGAGAGGGAGCCCAAAAAAGACTGCCTTTAAACGAAGCCACTGCAAACATACCAGCAATCTGTGGCTGCTGTTTTGCCCCTCTCTAGTGACTTCATCAAGGAGCTCCCCACCTAACCACCTGGCCTCAAGTTGGGAAGCAGAAATTTGTGTGACCACACTGGGGAGAAAAGGAGGTGTCCGAACAGAGTTACACTGCTGGAAATAACTATATGGTTAGAGCTTGCTTTGAAAATGATGACACACAAAGGAGGGGAAAACTATAGAGGAATGAAACACCTTAATTTTGAAAAAACCGCAATAACCCACCCAGTACTTTAAGAGCTTTGAGCTCTGAGGCATGAATTAACCACAAACAATGTTTTTTAACCTACAAAATACAAGGATGCTTTCTTCCACATTTGGCAAGTAGCACATGTAGAAAATACATGTCCTAAAGAAAGCATTAAAATACAGTACAAAATATGCCATGTACCTGAACTAAGTCATAGGCCAAGTGTCTGAAGGGGTGGTGTGTGTTTGGTGCATGACATCTTTGGATATATATATATATGTTATGGCAGGTTGCTCAAGACACACATAGATGACATTCAGAATCAGGGCCAACATCAGAGGTCAGCGTCATCAAGCACCTTCTGAGGCTCAACCCCCTGGCGATCCCTGAAGTCTCCTGGCACTATGACATCATCTCCTTGCTGTTGCTGCCTGTGTTCACTTGTCCTCTCTGAGTGATTAAGCAAGGAGAAGGGGCAGTAACCACCTCAACCCAATTTGTCCTCAATGACTGGGTCAACATGGCATGGCAACCATCATGGGTAAACAACCAGCCACGGTTGGTTGTCGTGTCATTCAAACTTCCCGCAGGGTGGCTTATTTTTGGGCAACAAGCCACCTGACAATCCATGGCTTGTTCCAGGATTTGTTCAACCCATGGTGGATTGTCGTGTTGTCCAAACCCAGGAGACTGATTCCATCATGGGTTGCAGGGATCAGCTTGTGAGCTGCTCGGGAAGAGTGGGGAAAAACCCTTGCTGCTCTTCTCGAACTTGCCCGTGCTGCCACCAGTGACAGCCCCTCCACCAATGTACAAGTGGCACTTTGGGGCGACTGTAATTGATTTGCCACTTTTTTTCCCAGGTCCCAGAAATGTTTGCAAATGTTTTTGTAAATTTTGTTGTTGTTGTTAATCTGTCTTTTGGAGGTGCACAAGTGCGCACTTGTGGCTCTCAGAAATATATATAGTCTTGCGTGCTCGATGTCCTTGTAAATTTCAGCTGCCACAGGGAGCGAAGTGCAGATGGTAACAAGACAACCCCAACTGCGCATTTTTGAGGCTCTGAAAAAAACAACATAAAAACTGCGTCGAATGAAAAGAGATGGCAATTGGAGCAGGCAGGAGGGAATAAAACAGATTCTGCCACGAGGGACACTGGGATACCAGCTGGAGAACTGATGGGGAAGGAGGGGGAGAACAAGCCACAGTGAGCCCAGTCGTCTGTCGGGCACACTGTGGGTCGTTCCGTGAACAACCCACACCGCGTAGCTTATTTGCAGGGTAGCTAGCTTAGCGTGTCGTGTGAACCCGCCCTCTGCCTTTGGGCAGTAGTGCTGATTGGGCCCAAAAGGAGAGGCAAGTGAATGGACAGTGGAAACAGGGAAGAAGAGCAGGGCACTGAGAATATTTTGCTCAAGGGCACCCCAAACCAGGAGCCGGAACTTCTCTGGGCACATCACATCTTCTCTAAATAATCTAGGGATTGATAAATAACAACTTTTGAAAATATGTTGTTCATATAGGATTCCAAAATTCCTATTCTATGTTGCATATTGTGTAGGAAAATATGGATATTCTTGCACTTAACCTGTCAACTACATCAAATTAAGTATTTCCACCACACAATGTCATATTCAGGGCCATTGGTACTCTATGCTGTAAAAACATGGGGCTGGATCCAGAATTAGGCAGGTGCAACTGGGCTTTCCTGCGCCTTCCTCCACACAGCAGCTCTTCTGCTTATTTATTTTATTAATTACAGGCAGGCCCCAGGTTATGAATGAGTTCTGTTCTTAATGTCTTTAAGTCGAATTTGCATGTAAGTCGGAACAGCATAGCGTTCTATACGTTAAAATCGGCATTTACGCAAATTGCGTACATTATGCAGATTGCGTAGTATACTACGCTATGTACTCTACGTAAACGACGTAGCGCCGGGGAACCCAGAAGTCCGTTCTTAAGTATGGGTTGTCTGTAAGTCAGACATTCTTAACTCAGGGACTGCCCTGTATATTGCTGTCCCTGCAAGGAACCTTATGGAATGTGCCTGTGCCTGATTTTCAGGGATCCCCCTCCCTCCTGCACAGTCCACCATATTCCCCACAACCCTCTGTGTGGCATTTTGAGGGGCTAGAGAGGCTGCCGTGGGGAGGAAAGGGTGGGGAAGTTAGCACACACCTAAATCTGGATCCAACCAATATAATTTTTGCACCCAAGTTCTGTACCATGAAAAGCAGAATTCTACAACGTGTATAAATTATACAAATTGAGCACATGTGCATACTATCTTTTATTTTGCATAGTTTATTCTGTAATTGTCTAAATTGTGCATCTTTTATTCTGGTTTTGATAATTATTGGGATGAACATAAACAAGACCATGAAGCTCTGCCTCCATCCACCTCTTTGGCATCTGAGATATCAGCAGGCATCTCTTATACACTTACAAGCATATACAGTAATACCTTGGATTGCAAGTAACTTGGTCTGAGAGCGTTTTGCAAGACAAGCAAAAAATTAATTTTTTTTTAACTTGATAAACGAGCAAGGTCTTGCAAGACAAGTCATAGGGATGTAACTGCTCGCCTTGAGCGGCCAAAATCAGCCCCGCTCACACCTGCTTTGATATAAGAGTGTTTTGGATTACAAGCATGGTTCCAGAACGAATTATGCTTGCAATCCAAGGTGTTACTGTACTTGCAGTCATAAGTGCTAGAAACTTGCTTGGTTTTTATTTTTATGAAAACAAAGATTCAAAGAAGGCTCAATTCTCCATCCAGTACCACCTTCTGCACTTTTTCAGTGCTCCAACGGAATCATGGCATATACGTGGACCTGTTCAAAACCCAAACACTATTTTTCCAGCTTCTCCCCTGAAACCTCAGGGTTGAGGTTACATAATTTCCTCAGGCAATTTGTCCCATTGCACAACCATTTTCACAACTAGGATGTTTAATAATAATTGTAACTATAACAATTAGGTTTTTTTTAACTTAAAATTGCC
The DNA here is from genome assembly GCA_021292165.1 of Shinisaurus crocodilurus. NCBI lineage: Eukaryota > Metazoa > Chordata > Lepidosauria > Squamata > Shinisauridae > Shinisaurus > Shinisaurus crocodilurus. The sequence continues at coordinate 113,390,480 of CM037876.1, read as the reverse complement.
TCAGTACTAATAGATGGCAGATTTAAGTATTTGAAACAAAGAACTTCAACACAACATTTATATTTCTCACAGATGTGAATGTTGGTTTGAAAGAGTTTGTAATCCGTGTGCTAGCCTTGCCAGGCTGTCCACACACAGCAGCAACCCAGCAGCTCAGCCACTCCAGTTGCTGATTAATCCAGGACACAGGAATCACTCTGTAAACAGCAACAGGTCTATTCTATCCACTTATTTACTTATTCAAAGTAAGCACTACAGAGTATACATTCCATAGATACAGTCCATGTGCAGAGTATAAATGCGTAGCAGGCATAAGTCCAGTGGAGAGAAGGAGAACTTCACCCCACCAACTCAAAGAGTTACATTGTAGAACAAGCAAGAAGAAGACGACAAGAGCCAAAGCTAAAGCTCTTCCCCTTAAAATGGCTTCTGTCTGGAGCAGTATACTACGTTAGAGATTAGACACGTGACAGCTTGGTTCCCAGAGAGCCTGTCCCACTCTGGGGCCAAGAATAGTACACCACCACATACATCTGACTTAGACGTAAACAAACTGCCTGAGACAGCCATGTACCAAAACAAAAACTCCCAGCTTGCTGCTGATAACACAACAGTGAAGAGTGACATTTCAGAATTCAAACTGGTGAAATTTCTCTATGGAATCACTGCTAAATTTTCACCAGGAATGATCTCTGTATTCAGGTAGTAGACACAGCAGCATCCAAAATAAATCATCTGGGGTGGTTTTGCCTTTCAAAAAAAGCGGAGACATCCAAAATTCAAAGCTAGTGACAAAATAATTCTTGTCTCCTGATTCTACATCCTGCTCCTTAAAGGAATACTTAATGAGAATTTAGTTCCCTACTTCCAATAATAATAATAAAAAAGATCAAAACAGAAACATTTCCATTTCATCCTATAAAATCTTCATTAAACATATATATGTGTATGTGTTTGCAAATTTGTAAAAACCATATATGTTATGCAAGACACATACTACAATACTTGAAAATGTGTAAATCATCAATATCATATTATATAATACTGAATGTGGATGAACATATTGGCAAAACAGTAGTGTATGGGTTTAAGATAAATATAACACAGTTCTAAGAAATTTTCACTGTAACATTTAATCCACATGTTTTATTGTGTGTCAGACAGCTCTCACATGTCAGTATACCCCACACAGAGCAATGAGCTGCACAGACTCTGGAGTCAATAGGAGAGGCTCTGCATTGAGTGACCTGATTTGGCGCTTGGCTGAAAGTAATGGAGAGAAGAGAAACAGAGGGCCGATTCGTACGACCCAGGCGGCGAGCAGGGGAGGCACCACGGGGCTGTCTGCGGGATCCAGCGGGGCGCCGCAGATGACCTGTGCACCGCACACATGGGCGGACCCCGGTGGAGCCGGCAGTCCCCACACTGCAGTGCGGGCCTCCCGGCACTAGCGGGCGGCGGCCCGGGATGCCCAGAGGGGCCGTTTGCCCCTACAGGCTGGAGCAGCCGCAACTCCGGCTGCTCTGGGCTGCCGCCTCTATGCGGGCCCCGCAGGATGGCCGCCCACTGTTCGCACGGCAGGGTGGCCATGCGCGGTAGGGGCTTACCCCTCTACCGCCCATGGTCATTTTGCGTGCTTCACGCGCGCAGCTGTCCCGCGGGGGCACCCCCGGCCAGCGTTCACACGACACAGGAACCTGCGGGAGGCTTCTGCTCCCCCACGGTTTCCGTGTCGTACGAACCGGCTCAAAGTCTCAAAAGGGACACTTTAAACATGGGGTCTCCAGTGTGGCTCCTTTGGAGCATGCTAGGCTTCCTGTCCCGATTTTGAAAATTTGTTTTAGATATAAAAACATGATAACTGGGAGGCTGGCAGGGTGTAAAGCAGGAATGGGCAACTTCAGGCAATCCAGGGGTCAATATTTGCTGTTTGCTACTGAAATTTGGCAGAAACCGCCTGGTGCTTTTTGTTTGTTTGTGTGCCAGTGCACTGAGAGGGCAGCAGCAGGGGGGGGGGCTGCACTCAAGGTCATGTGGGGTGGGGTGGGGCTGCATGCAGCTCCTGGGCTGTATGTCGCCCATGCCTGCTGTAAAGCAAAAAGCACGTGCCTCCAACATCATCTTTATTTCCAGGAATGCCTCTGGGCCTCACGTGGACCCCGGAGGCATTCTTAGAAAATGAGAGGGTGGGCAGCTCTAGCCCAGTGCTTCATTTTGAGCCACTCAGAAAAAGAAAAAGAAAAGGGTAATTTGAGGCTGGTAGGGGGTATCCTGGTGGCTAAAGGGAAGGGTGGGAAGCAAGGGAGTGTTTTTCCTGTGCTGTGCATGTATTTGTTTTGAGTGTGGTGTGTGTATGTATGTTCTGTGATTTGTTTGTTTGTTTGTTTTGGTGTGTTTTGCCTGGAGCTGTGTGAGTGTGTGTGTTGCTTGGGTGGGGTCATTAGGATTAGGGTCTTGCCTGGGTTTTGTGTGTGTGTGTGTGTGTGTATCTTTTGCCTGGGGGTGGGTTGTGCGTCATGTGCGTGTGTGTGTGTGTGTGTGTTTTGCCTAGGTGTTTTTCATGTGGGTGAGAGTGTATAGTGCAGGTAGGTGTTTTGCTTGTGTGGCTGTGTGTGTTGCTCTGAGCATTACTGGTTTGCCTTCTGTGAAGTGGATTGTGCTTGGTGGGGGCAAATTTCTAGGGCGGAGGCCCCATGTCTGCCGGTACTGATTTTCGTCACCAAAGTACATATCTCCGAGCCTTGTCAGTTTACCTTTTGTGAAATGAGTGTTGGAGAAGAAAACCGTGGGTTCAAAATAGTGGTTTTGTGTTTTGGAGCTCAGACTCCCACTTCTGCCTTGTACTTAAGTTCTTGGACAAGTTACTTTTCTTTTAGTCTCACCAGTTTGCCTTTTGGTAAATGGATGGGTCACGCCTTCATTCATTTTATGAATATGTAAGTGCCCCATGGCAGCCATTTTCTGAGAGTGCCCATGACACACTCTCAAAATTCCAAATGTGCCCACCAGTCTAAAAAGTTTGAGGACCACTACTAAGGTCCAGTGCATTTAAAGTTGGGTGAGTTTTCTTTAGGGAAACTGTGCTAGTTTCATCATCATCATCATCATCATCATCATCATCATCATCATCATCATCATCTTAAATAAAGAAAAACACTACAAATACATATAACAAACAAAACATAAAGTAGACTTCCGATTTTCTCCACAGCAAAACTTAAGTAAAAAAGAAAATACTTTTTCTTACTCTGCCAGTTTCATCAGTAGAGATACCAAGGATAGGGCCTTCTCTATAGTGTCACGCTCCTTATAGAATTCCTCATCTAATGGTTTCTAGACAGGTAGAGATCTTCCAGACCTAGATCACTTGTGATCTTCTGAAAGTTTGTGAACACATTTTCATGAAGACAAGCCCTAGCAATATAAAACTGGTTGCTGAGATTTACTGCCTGTTTTATGGTTTGGGTTACTATGTTACTTTTGTTACTAAATTTAATTGCCTTCAATTGTTTTTTTACTATATATTTTGATTATAAAGCTGCTCTTTGTGCTAGAAGGTTAAGTATAAATTTTAAATTAAAAAAAGCCAAGCCAATTTGAAAGGATCTGAGATATTCGCAAAAGGATCTGAGATATTCAAGCTAAAATTCACACAATAAATTGGACCCTCAAAGTCATCCTTTGCAACTTTTGAATATTCTGTATGTTCACTGGATGTGCAAATACGTAAAACAAATATTTGGTATTTGGCATCAACATTTGAAGACTTATTGATAGTATTTGACAGCTGATACACAGTAATGTTAAACATTTGAGATACCGGGTACAGTAGTACCTTGGACTACGAGTATAATTCGTTCCAGAACCATGCTCGTGATCCAAAATACTCGTACAGCAAAGCGAGTTTCCCCATTAGAAATAATGGGAACTCAGATGATTCGTTCCACAACCATTTAATCACTGCTTTGCCCCATGAAGGGAGCCGGCAAAGCAGTGATTAAATGGTTGTGGAATGAATCAGTGGAGTTCCCATTATTTCCAATGGGGAAACTTGCCTTGATGTGCTGGCTCCCGGGGTCCTGGCCGCGCCTTGCCTGCCTCCACTTGCTCTGCCAGGAGTGGACAGGAGACGGGGGCTTAGCTGGAGGCGCGGCGTGGCCGGGCTCGGCTGCCGCCTCGCGCTGCTGCGCCGGCCGAGAGTCCAGGAGGTGCATCTCCCTGCCAGGGAGCCGGCAAGTGCTTTGCCGGCTCCCGGGGAGATGCGTGGAGCCGCTCCCGCTGCTTCCTACCATTCTAAAGAAGCGGCAGCTCGCCTCTCCGCTGTGAGCCGCCCGCGCTGCTGGCGCCGGTCCCGTCGCGTCACTTCCGGGTGCGACGGGACCGGCTCCAGCAGCGCGGGCGGCTCACAGCGGAGAGGCGAGCTGCCGCTTCTTTAGCATGGTAGGAAGCAGCGGGAGCCGCTCCACGCATCTCCCCGGGAGCCGGCAAAGCACTTGCCGGCTCCCTGGCAGGGAGATGCACCTCCTGGACTCTCGGTCGGCCGGCGCAGCAGCGCGAGGCGGCAGCCGAGCCCGGGCGAGCCTCGCGGGAAGCCCCCGCCTCCTGGACTCTCGGCCGGCCGGCCAAGCAGCGCGAGGCGGTGGGCGAGCCCAGGCGCGCTGCGCCTCCAGGTAAGCCCCCGTCTCCTGCCCACTCAGGATGTAGCGTGGAGCCGCCCAGAGCCAGCAGCGAGTAACCCGGTGTGCTCGTTTTGCAAGACCTCGCTCGTTCAGCAAGTCAAAAATTTTAAAATTTTTTTGCTCGTCTTTCAAAATGCTCGCACACCGGGTTACTCGTAATCCAAGGTATTACTGTATATGATTTATGATAGAAAATAGTACATTACCTATTAACTTTATTAATTCATTTAGCCCACCAGACAGAGGAATTTCTAGATATGATGTAAAATTTTGATTCCAAAATCAAAATCCAAGCTGCAGACTTTGAAAATTCATTGAATTTCAAAATAGTTGCAACATTGTTTTAACTCTAGTTGAAATCATATGTACATTTATCTGAATGTGTTAAAATTGTTTAGAAACTTAATATTCAAGTCACAGAGAAGCACAGAAAAACCTTTACCTAAAAACTTCAACACACTATCCAGTTCCATGGACATCCCTGTTGGTGACAGCTTTATTACAAAAGCGGGCAATATATCTTTAAAATTACAAAACTAGAGCAGTGGGATTTGTTTTGCAGAGGGTGGAATAAGAAGGAGGGTAAGGCTTGAGGTGTGGTTTTTCTTTTTTACACAGTGCATGTAAGGTCATGGACTTGCTGGCTCCAGTTAGATTATTGCCCTCATGTCTGCAGGCAAGCCTTTTAATAACTATTCCAGGGGACTGTTTTTTTAATCTTCTCTGTAAGATTCCCAGCATAGTTATTTCTTCCATTCCTTATCAAAATTATTGATCTAATGTATCTTTTACTGATATATATTTAGGGATGCTCCAAGTCATGCTCAGTTTCCCAGCATGTGAGTACAGTCGCCGTATCAAAATATGGAAGAAAATGTGCATTATTGACAGTTTGGGTTTTGTTCTACAGAGTCCTGTGTTTCTGGGCTTGTTCTGGTTAGATGCTGTAGCAGTCAATTAATGTAATTCTAATCTAAAACCCACATGTGAAAAAAAAAAAACTGTAGACCAGATGTGACAGAACAGCATGTGGGGTTATGCCACCCATGTTTCTTTTCTTAATTAACTTTTAGGCTTGGGTTTATAGAACTCACTGCCACAGTTTTTAATAAAGTTCTCAATTACACCTCACCACTAGGGAATGCTGCCTCAGCGATAAAACTTTTAACTGCTGCCACTAGAATAACCCCTTTCCACCTAAAAGAAACTCTGTAGCCTGGTTCCTATGGCGTAGGCATGGGATTGACACGGCCACTTGAGAGAACCTTTCAAAATGACCAAAAATGAAGATGTTCATTAATGGAAATTATTATGAAGTGAAAAAAATGTCACTATTCAAATAATAGATTGAGATTGTTTAAAGGTTCTTAAATTAAATATGGTTGCTTACCATTCCTAAGCAAAGTCTTTCCCAGCTAAATAAAATCTCAGTAGCTTTTCCTTCAGACCAGATTTCCCTAAGCTCCACCCCACAAACAGGAACAGGTATAGGAATTTCCCTAAACTTCCTTACAAATGGGGAAAAGTACTGTATACCAGTCTTCCTCTGCCTCCAGTTCTTCCTGCTTCTTGGATGCTTCAGATATTTCAGGGACTATTTGCTGATGTTCCCTCTGGTCAGACATTAAATAGGAACCTAAAATATGTTATGTATATCTTGGTTTGCTCAAAAATTATCATGTTTGTTATATTAAATTTAAAAGTACAGTTTATTCAGACAATAATTACAAATGTACTAACTGAGTTTACTTTTAGAAGTTTTTAAATATAATAATAATTTTATGAGCAAACCAAGTTGTACATAATAAAACTTTGGGAGCATAAAAGCTGTTTGATGTTCCTAAAGCTGCCTTCCCGAACCTGGTGCCCTCCAGATGTTTTGTACTATAGGCCCATGCTGCCTGAGGCTGATGGGGGATGGAATCCAAAATATCCAGAGGGCACCCCAGGTTGGGGACGGTTGTCCTATAAAGCAATGAAGTGAGTTGAGATCTGTAAAGAGCACTAAAAAAACCTAAGTATTGCTTATTTTTCAATCCCCCCCCCCCCATCGGAGGGAAAACAATTTTTATACATGGCTTTAAAATTTCTGGAAATTTTACATCTCTACCTAGGATGAAACCTGGAATCTTTTTCGCATTACCTTCACAGTATGGAAGCCCATTACTCCCATCGTTTGGAGACAACAGGAAAGTCTTGAGATTGTTTCACAAGACTGAAACACAGGACCCTGAGGTAAGACTTCATAGATTCATAGATCATAGAGCTGGAAGGAGCCTACAAGGCTATCGAGTCCAACCCCCTGCTCAATGCAGGAAACTAGAGGAGGGGTCTCCCATCCAAGTAATAACCAGGCCTGACCCTCCTTAGCTTTCCACACTAAGACAAGCTGAGCCAGCGTGAGCCACAGGCCTGGGACATCTCAAGATCCAGCAATACCCCATGATCCTTGAAAGTCCTGGCCATCCCTGGCCACCTCGTTCTTGATCCTGTCCACAATGTTCCACGGTTCTCACTACATCCATGAGGACTAGATTATTTCTTTCATTATCATGGCTACACACAATTTAGTTAGCAAAACACACTAACACACTATCAGTGGAACGGTGGCTTCGAAAACAGAACCTATGAGTTGTAAAGAATTCCTCTGGCTTCCCTCACCTGGTGTCCTCTGGGTGTTTTGCACTACAGCTCCCAGCATTCCTGTCCATTGGCCACGCCAGCTGGGGATGATGGGAGGTGAAGTCCAAACAACTCGGGAGGACTCCAGAGTGGGGAAGGATGCTACAAAACAGGACAAAGCTGTCCATGGTACCTGTCCATGGATAAATTACAGGCACCCAAATGAGGAACTAACTGCTTCCGTGGTGGCACTCAAGAATTCTGACACTTGAACTTTCGCAGAGCTGGCAGCTAAAAACGCGGTGCTGGCTCCTATAAACTCTCTGCAAAATGGGAAGAGTACTAACCTTCTTCAGTGGGCTACTGAGAGGGCAAATGAGGACATATTAAGTAATGGAGGAGAAGGCTATCAATGGATACTGGTCCTGATTGGCTTTATGCTACCTCTAGTATCAGAGGCAGTATGCCCATGTACCCCAGTTGCTGAGGAACATGGGCAGGAGGGTGTTGTTGCACCCGTGTCCTAAAATACAAGCAGACAATTTTACTTTTTAGAGGTCTCAAAGATGTTCCTGTTTTGTAGTGCCCTGATTCATTATTCCTTTAGGACTTGAGAAATACTAATCTGCTAACTCTCAAGACCTTTATACTGGGCAAAGTTGGAAAAAGCAACTCATGTTGGGAAATGATATGCTCTGATCTAAGCTTGTCTCTGCTTGCTCCATTCTCAGGGCCAGAGCATTGACCATAAGATGTAATTTGAGCCACTGAGTTTGATTTTGCTTGGGAAAGCATTTTCTATCTATCAATCCATAAAACTTTATGGGAATGCATCACATTTTGAGAATTGTCACAGAAAACTTCCACATATACATGCTTACAGTCCAGTACAGGTAGCCTCCAAGCCTGCCATTTCTTCAAAAATTGCCACTGAATGATGTTTTTTCCAGGCCTCCACTTGTATGTGTCACTGTCATGTGACTGCCAACATGGAAGCAAGCCATGTTCCCTTCCACAGAAGTAGTGGGTCTTATAAGCCATCTAGTCCAACATCCTGTTCAACGCAGGAAATTGAGAGCTAGCGCATCCCCAAGAGATGGCTGTCCAGCCTTGCTTAAAGACCTCCAATGAAGCAGAGCCCATCACCCCTCTAGATAACTGTTTCCATTGTTGACCATTGAAGAGTATGATCATCATTCTTCTCTTTTCCATGCTAAACATACCCAGTTCCTTCAACCTTTTCTCAAAAAGACTTGTTTTCAGTACAATTAGTGTGGCCACTAATGCATTGCCAAAAGAGAGGGCAACAGATTTGCATAAAAATTGCATATGCTGATTTCTATGTAAAGACATATATTTAGAATTCAGGTAGCCTGGTCCCAAGCCATACAGGGCTTTATAGGTCATCGCTAGCACTTTGAATTGTGGCTGGAAACAGATTGGTAGCCAGTGAAGCTGTTGCAACAGGAGAGCCATGTTCTCCCTGTAACAGCCAACAGTACGACTGGAGCATTCTGGACCAGCTGAGGTTCTGAACAGCTTTCAAAGGCAGCCTCATGAGGAGCACATTACAGTAGTCCAAATGTGATGTACCTAAGACATGTGTGACTGTGGCCAGAAGATATATCTCTAGAAGCAGAAGTACCTCTTTTTCTCTGGCTTAAGCTTCAATTTGTTCACCCTCATCCAGTCCATTACTGACATCTCAGGCGCTGACATTTAAAACTAGAACAGCTTCCTTGGATTTAAATGAAAAGGACAGATAGAGTTTGGTGTGGTCAGCATGCTGGTGGCAACCTGTCCCAGTGGTTTCATGTATATGTAAAATAGCATGAGGAACAAGATGGTACCCTAAGGAACACCACAGACGAATGGCCATGGCGTTGAACCTTTTGAAATCGTCAGCCCCAGGGAGGAGCAGAGCCAGGCCACCACATTACAGTGCCTCCCAGTCCCATCTCAGATAAATTCCTCAGGAAGATAGCATAGTTGATGGTATCAAAAGTGACCTACAGGTACACACTCCCCCTGTCCTGTTTCTGCATAGATTGTTCACCAAGGCGACCAAAGCAGTCTCTGTCCCATAAACAGGACTGAAGCTGAAATGGAACTAGATAATCTACTTCATCCAGAAATCCTGGAGCTGAGAAGCCATGACACTCTCCAGCACATGGCTCAAGAATGGAATATTGGAGACCGCATATTTTATGCCTAAGTATGGCTTACATGGCCGTGATCAAGAACATGAGCATGCCTATCTTCTACTGCTTGGATTAGTATGCACTATTTCCACCCTGATATAGATCTAGTCATAAGAGAACATATCATAGATGTGCCATCCTGCTGTTATGCATACTGCTGAATGTCAACCTTGGGAAAATTAGAGACATGAGGACACTGTTGGCTGTGACACCACCACTGGAGGTTTCTGCTATGATCCTGTTGATCAGCTTCTTATCATTTGCAAAAAGAAAGGTTTTTCTCAGTGGTTTATACACAGAATGACTTCATCCTCTTTCTTCATAGCCACAATTAGAAGGAGGAGATCAAAAATAACCCGCTGCATGATTTTGGGTTCCAGGCTAGTGTTGCTGAGTTTATGAAGTAGGAGTTCTTGTCAGCCTACCCTCCATAGGCATCCTTCTGCCATTCCAGAAGACCCATGATTTTCTCAAAAGGTTGCTTGTTGACAATGATTACCATATATGCTCTGAATGGTTTTTAGCATTGTCTCAATAAAATTCCTTTATTCACATTTTACATTTTTTAACAACTTGATTTTGAACGGATTATTGTGGAATAGGGGTGAGCAACTTGCAGACCTTCAGATATTTTGGCCTATAATTCCCATCAGCCTAGCCAGTGGTGAGGAATGATGGGAATTGCAGGCCAAAACATCTGGAGGGCCACAAGTTGCCCACCCCTGTTGTAGAAGATGGTGATAGAAAGCTGGCCACCGTTCATAAATGTTCCTCAGGTTGCACATCAGTAAGTGAGACAGACATCATAGCTGTTAATGTCTCCTCCCATATGTACCTGCCCGGACATTAAGATCTTTGTCAGCGGTCCTTCTCCAAGAGCCCCTGCCAAAGAAAGTGAGGCAGGTTGCTACCAGGAGGGCCTTTTCTGCTGTGGCACCCCGGTTGTGGAATGAGCTCCCCAAAAAGGCTCGCCTGGAGCCTACATTGTACTCTTTCCAGCGCCAGGTGAAGACCTTTCTATTCTCCCAGGCATTTTAATTATTTTAATCATCTTAATCATTTTAATCTTGCAGTTGTTTTTAACTCTATTATTGTAATTTGAACTGCTGCTGCTAGCTTTGCTGTTTGTTTTTAATCTGTGGTTTTAAATCTTATATCTATACTGTATTGTATGGTTTTAACTGTTGTAAACCGCCCAGAGAGCTTCGGCTATTGGGCGGTATAAAAATGTATTAAATAAATAAAAATAAATGTAACATGGATTCTTCTCAACCAGCTCAAGAGTGATAAGTACCAGATACTTATCTGGAAATGCTTCCATGATCCTTTTACTGAAGGAGCTCCTGTATAGAAAATGTGATCAAATTTCTGATTAACATCTCTTTTGTTGTGACAGCTCCCTTACTGACACTGAAGTAAAATCAAGACACTGAAGCAATAATTTGGCTAGAAATGTGACTGTGTGATCACAGATTTCAGACAGCTTGATGATGACTACGGCATTCTCTGCTGTAATAGCACCTACTGAAGCTCCCTTAACAAGTATAAAGGGTAATTCCAGATGCCAGTAATGATCAATGCAATTTTAGCGTGTTCATCATATAGTAGGTTTTAGTTGATGATTCAATTAAATCTTATTTGCACATGAGAAAAAGCAATAGTTTTAAAGGAAAAAAATGCTTTGCTTTTAGATGGTGCATTAATTATTGCGGCAGATGCATCATCTTAGAAATGGCGTTCCCCTTCTCTCTCACACAGAGCAGAATGCCTCTTGTAACATGGTGCTTGTCATTTGCAGGTTTACAAGTGCTTGTACTATATATATATATATATATATATCTGCTTGTTAGTCAATCAACACAGTTTTCATCAGTCTAATTTACTAAGAGTAAAATCTTGTGTATATTTACAGAAAACTACATCCCAATAAGTTCAATGGGGCTACACCCAGGTAAGTGCAGTCATGTTTTTGTAGCACATTGCAGGAATAATAGTGGAAGCAAACAGAAGATCTGAAAGGCACAGGGGAACATATGGGAAGAGGCCTTGTGAAATTACTTTAACACACAGACTGAAGTTTAAGATGTACAATTGATCTTAGGCTGTGTATTCTAGTAAATTGTGTTTGTTATGTTCAAAATAATAAAATATTAATTTAAAAAGTATGTTAGAACTGTGCTCCCACTCTCAGATGCAAAGAGTACTATAGTACACTAATTTATCTGACAAAGTCTTCCTGCAAAAAACAAAATTGCACTTCATTTTTAATAATAAGGATTCACTCCACAGTAACTTCGCTGCACCTATTATCCCCTTTGCTGGCAAGTGAGGCTGAATCTTTAATGTAAGCAGGCCTTGCTTTTTTTCATTATAGTTCCTGCATTGTGCCACAGATGGCTAAAAGATAGTCAAAAGATCAAAGGTTTCCTTTGATGGTTTATATCAAGGATCCCTGCTGTATTAAAAAGGATCTCAGGTCAAGACATTCTTGTTCACACACAGATCTGAACAAGGGCTGAACAACAGCAATCAAACCGGATGAAGGCTGAACACATCCATCAAAGAGATGGCCACCGTTAAACTGAAGAGGAGGTTCTACTTCCATAACCATAACATTAAGTAGTGACAGATGTCTCCCAGGAATCTCCCCTTTGATGGATCAGCAACTAAGAAGGAAGAGGGCCTTTGGGGGGGGGGGGGAATTATGCAAACTACTCTAGAGTTTTGGAAATAGATGTGTGTAATCTCTTCTCATCCTCTTTTAATTATCTAAGAAATGTATTAACTGTCTAATAAAGGAAGTATTAACTGCTGCCCAAGGGGATCTACAGTAAAACAAAACATCATTCTGTTCCTGACTCCCAGCTGAGCAGGAGCACAACAGGAGAGAGGCTCCAGCTGTTTTTGGGGCTGTGATAAGGCAAGCAGGCTCCCAGAGAGCGAGCGAACAGAGCGAGCGAACAGGGAGAGAAAACAGGAGTTTGGCAGCGGAGTAGAACGACAAGTGCTGCAACAGCAAGTGCTGCTGTACAAACAACAACTACTAGTGCTGCAAGGGAAGGGTGTGGCCTGAGAGCTGAAAGGGAAGGGTGTGGTCTGAGAGCTTAAAAGGAAGGGTGTGGCCTGACAGCTCATTCTGTTCCTGACTCCCAGCTGAGCAGGAGCACAACAGGAGAGAGGCTCCAGCTGTTTTTGGGGCTGTGATAAGGCAAGCAGGCTCCCAGAGAGCGAGCGAACAGGGAGAGAAAACAGGAGTTTGGCAGCGGAGTAGAACGACAAGTGCTGCAACAGCAAGTGCTGCTGTACAAACAACAACTACTAGTGCTGCAAGGGAAGGGTGTGGCCTGAGAGCTGAAAGGGAAGGGTGTGGCCTGAGAGCTGAAAGGGAAGGGTGTGGTCTGAGAGCTTAAAGGGAAGGGAGAGGCCTGGGAGCTCATTCTGTTCCTGACTCCCAGCTGAGCAGGAGCACAACAGGAGAGAGGCTCCAGCTGTTTTCGGGGCTGTGATAAGCGGGCAGGCTCCCAGAGAGCGAGCGAACAGAGTGAGTGAACAGGGAGAGAAAACAGGAGTTTGGCAGCGGAGTTCGGCAGGGGAGGTCAAGGGGGAGGTCCCTAAAAAAAAAAAAAAAAAAAAAAAAAAAAAATCTAGGAAGACAGAAACCGAGCACTATGGAAGGAAAGGACTCAGCAGTGGTGGTGACCTGCAAGGGGTGTGCTATGTTTGTTTTCCTGCCGGAGATCGACATGGCCTACACGTGCAACAAGTGCAAGCTGGTCACGCTGTTGGAAGAAAAGGTCAGAGGACTGGAGCAGCAAGTGTCAACCCTCAGGAGCATAAGAGAAAGCGAGGAGTTCTTAGACAGAACGGTGGATCTACAGCACCAAAGCACAGTACAGGAGCCAGAAGGGCAACGGCAGGATGAGGCGGAGTCGGAGACTGCTGAGGCAAGGGAAAATAACGCAGGGGGAACTCCCTGGAAAAGGGTGACTGTTAGGAGCACAAGAACTACAAGACACTCTGCGCCTGTGGAAGCAGTGGAGCTATGGAACCGCTTCCATGTACTTGAGGACGAGAGCAGAGGACAGCCTGCAGAGGACGGATTACCGGGCACCCAACGTGATAGCGAGCAAGAGGCTGAGGGTCAGTCGAGTGGAGGCAATCAAACCAAGGCCTACAGCAAGAGGAAGAGAAGAGTACTCATAGTGGGAGACTCCCTCCTGCGGGGGATCGAAGCCAAAGTATGTCGCGAAGACCCATGGACTCGCCAGGTGTGCTGTCTCCCCGGAGCACGGATTAAGGATGTGTCAGAGCAGCTGCCGAGGCTCATGCAGCCCACCGACACATACCCCTTTCTTCTCTTCCACGTGGGTACAAATGATACTGCCAAGCGGAGTTACAAAGAAATCACGGCAGACTTTGAAGAGCTGGGAAGGGAACTCAAGAACTTCGGGGCCCAGATAGTTTTCTCATCCATCCTTCCAGTACTTGGAAGAGGCATAGAAAGGGAAAGAAAAATACTCCGAGTGAATGACTGGCTACGAAGGTGGAGCCGACGTGAGGGATTTGGATTCTGGGACCACGGGCTACACTTCCTGGAAGATGGACTGCTGGCAAAGGATGGGTTGCACCTCACAAGGACTGGGAAGAATGTGTTTGGACACAGCATGAGGAACTTAATCAGGAGGGCTTTAAACTGAATCCAACAGGGGAGGGAGACATAAACTCGGGGGTACCAATGGAAGAAGGCCTCTATGCCACAATGGAGAGAACAGCTCCAGCGGTGCCCATTGATAGTCTACCACAAAATGTAGGGGGAAAGTCGGACTATAAAGCACATAGTCTTCGATGTCTTTATACTAATGCCCAGAGTATGGGCAACAAACAAGACGAACTTGAACTCTTGATACATGAGGGCAAGTACGACTTGATAGGGATAACTGAAACCTGGTGGGATGACTCCCATGACTGGAATACAGCAATTGAAGAGTATAACTTGTTCAAAAGGAACAGAAGCAACAGAAAGGGAGGTGGAGTTGCACTGTATGTTAAAAATACGTATCTCTGCACAGAGATACAGGAAGAGGAGCTTGGCAGCCCCATTGAGAGCATCTGGGTTAAAATAAAGGGGGCAAAGAATAAAACGAACATGGCGGTTGGAGTCTACTACCGACCACCCAATCAAGGAGAAGACGAGGATGGAACTTTTGAAAAACAAATTGCCAGTGTTTCAAGGAGGCACAATGTGGTAGTAATGGGAGACTTCAATTTCCCTGATATCTGTTGGGAGACTTTTTCAGCCAAACATGGCCCCTCCAAGAAATTCCTGAGCTGTGCTGCTGATAACTTCCTCCTACAGAAAGTGGAGGAAGGAACTAGAGGATCGGCTATCCTTGACCTGATTCTAACCAACAGAGACGAGTTAGTGGATAAAGTGGCAGTTTCGGGAACTCTGGGGGAAAGTGACCATGTTATACTTGAGTTCTTGATTCTAACGGAAGCAAAAGCTGAGTGTAGCCAAACACGTACCCTGGATTTTAGGAAAGCCAATTTTAACAAACTCAGAACAATGATTAGTAAGATCCCATGGCAAGTGACTCTCACGAGAAAGGGAGCCCAGGAGGGGTGGGAGTTTTTAAAAAGGAAATTTTAAAGGCACAATTGCAAACAATTCCCAAAAGGAAAAAAGGCAGAGGGCAACAGAAGAAGCCAATGTGGCTTCACAATAAACTCAAAGACGACCTGAAAACAAAAAAGGACACGTATAGGAAATGGAAGGAAGGACAGGCTACAAGTGAAGAGTACAGGCAGGTAGCACAGAACTGCAGGAATAGTGTCAGGAAGGCTAAAGCTGAGAATGAGCTAAGGTTAGCGAGGAATGCTAAAAGCAACAAAAAGCTTTCTTCAGATACATGCACAGTAAAAGACAGAAGAAAGAACTGGTGGTTCAACTACGCAATGAGGATGGCAAATTGATAACAGAAGACAAAGAAAAGGCAGAAGTGTTCAATTCCTACTTCGGCTCGGTCTTCTCCCAAAAGAGGGTCTATGACCCCCCTGGCAAACCTGAAGTGCAGACTGAAGGGGCAGGATTGCAGCTTGAGATTAATAGGCAAATGGTCAAGGAGCACCTGATTACTCTGAACGAGTTTAAATCTCCAGGGCCTGATGAGCTGCATCCTAGAGTAATAAAGGAACTGGCAGAAGAACTCTCAGAACCACTGTCTATTATCTTTGAGAAATCATGGAGGACAGGTGAAGTGCCAGACGACTGGAGGAGGGCAAATGTTGTTCCCATCTTCAAAAAGGGCAAGAAGGAGGAACCTGGGAACTATAGGCCAGTCAGTCTGACATCAATCCCCGGGAAGATTTTTGAGCAGATTATAAAGAAGTCAGTCTGCAAGCACCTTGAAAACAATGCAGTGATTACTAGAAGCCAGCATGGATTTGTCAAGAACAAATCCTGTCAGACTAATCTGATCTCATTTTTTGATCGGGTAACCTCCCTTGTGGACTGTGGGAATGCTGTGGACATTATATATCTGGACTTCAGCAAAGCTTTCGACAAAGTGCCTCATGATATCCTGATTAGTAAGCTAGCTAAGAGTGGGCTAGATGGAACAACTATCAGGTGGATCCACAACTGGCTACAGAATCGGACTCAAAGAGTGCTTATCAATGGTTCCTTCTCAAACTGGGGAGAGGTAACGAGCGGGGTACCACAGGGCTCGGTCCTGGGCCCGGTGCTCTTCAACATTTTTATTAATGACTTGGATCAGGAGGTACGGGGAATGCTTATCAAATTTGCAGATGACACAAAGTTGGGTGGAACAGCTAATACTCTGGAAGACAGAAACAAAATTCAAAGTGACCTCGATAGGCTGGAGCGCTGGGCCGAAAACAACAGAATGAAATTTAATAGGGATAAATGCCAAGTGCTGCACCTAGGGAGAGGAAACCAAAGGCAGAGTTACAGAATGGGGGACACTTGGCTCAACAATACTACAAGTGAGAAGGATCTTGGAATTGTGGTAGATCACAAACTGAATATGAGCCAGCAATGCGATGTGGCTGCAAAGAAGGCAAATGCAATTTTGGGCTGTATTAATAGAAGTATAGCTTCCAAATCGCGGGAAGTGATAATTCCCCTTTACTCGGCACTGGTTAGGCCTCATCTTGAGTACTGCGTCCAGTTCTGGGCACCACACTTTCAGAAGGATGTAGACAAACTGGAGAGGGTTCAGAGGAGGGCAACAAAGATGATAAAGGGACTGGAAACAAGGCCCTATGAGGAGAGACTGAAAGAACTGGGCATGTTTAGCCTTCAGAAGAGGAGACTGAGGGGAGATATGATCGCACTCTTCCAGTATTTGAAGGGATGTCACACAGAGGAGGGCAAAGATCTCTTCTCGATCATCCCAGTTTGCAGGACACGGAATAATGGGCTCAAGTTACAGGAACCTAGATTCCACCTAAACATCAGGAAAAATTTCCTGACTGTCAGAGCAATAAGACAATGGAATCAACTACCTAGGGAGGTTGTGGGCTCTCCCAATCTGGAGGCATTCAAGGTGCAGCTGGACAGCCATCTGTCAGGGATGCTTTGACCTAGATTCCTGCATTGAGCAGGGGGTTGGACTCGATGGCCTTGTAGGCCCCTTCCAACTCTACTTTTCTATGATTCTATGATTCTATGATCATCATACAAACCAAGGCAACATCTTCAGTAGTGGAAGACAAAAACAGCATAAAAATCCAAACCACACCCCACAGCCCAAACACTGACCACAGAGAAGACCTTTCACCTCCTTCCTAAAAAGAAGAGTCTGATATCAGTGGATTTCAGTTGAAAGAGAGTTCCAGAGAGTGGGTACCACAATGGAGGAATCCATGTCACAGTCAAGATAATTGGAGGTATAAACTCAAGTCTGTCCTGCTGATTTTAAGAAGAGGTCTGGGGGAAGGAGGGTTGTCAGGTTTCCTAAGAATCAGGTCCTGACATACAGGGGTCAGAGCTAGGAAGCAGATGCCTAGAAGATTAGGAATTGGAGTTGGGTGGGAGGGTTTGGAGCCTGACAGTGCCTGGCAGATGCAGTTTATGGCAGCTGATGATCAGGAGGAGAGCTCAGCTATACCTGGTGCCTCAGGGGTGGAGCCTGAACCAGGCAGGGAAAGCAAATAGGTTCCAATTCTAAACCTATTTAAGGTGACTGGCCAGATGGGCGATTCATAAATGTAATAATAATAATAATAATAATAATAATACAGTCATACCTTGGATTTGGATTGAGAGCATAATTCGTTCCGGAAACATGCTTGTAATCCAAAACACTCTTCTATCAAAACGAAATCCCCCCCAAAAAAATTGTACAGAGATTTTTAATTTAAGCCGTACTACAGTACTTGTATTGCAAGACGTCGCTTGTATATCAAGTAAAATAAAATAAAATAAATATTTAAAAATTTGCTTGTCTTGCAAAACGCTCTCAAACCAAGTTACTTGCAATCCAAGGTATTACTGTAATAATATCTATGAAAAAAGCTGAGCAATGGTTCCAGGGTATCTTTTTCCTCCTCTTCCTTGTTTTCCCCCTTGTGCTTCCTTGTAAAGCACTTGGTGGGGGTGGGGAATGCATACATTTTAAAATGCACAAAAAAGTACATACCTACATTAACGTGTAGATGTATCACAAGCTCATACAGAAATGGGATGGAACAAACTATCTTAAAAAACAACAATCTGGACTGACATATGTCCATGCCCACCATGGACCAATATCTCTTCAGGAGCATTTGAGATGGACTCAACATTTCAGGAGCTTTTAGCCATTTTCTCATGGTTTCAACAAGAAGGGGTAAAATAAGTCAGAGGCCAGACTTAAGGGACAGGCTATTTTCACACCATTTCTTCCCATTTTGTTGTGGTGGCGATTGTCCACCGAACAGCTCCTGGAGGCCAATTTTTTACCTTGAAGTCTGGTTTGGAATGATGCTATGCTATCATGTACTATCATTTTCAGTGGACCTCTTGCTTTTAAAAAGGTGGCACTCTTCCCAGTGGATGGCGCCTACTATTTAATTTTTTAAAATTTTGCCCCAAGGTCCTGTCAGAATGATGCTATGTCATAATGTAACATTATTCCGAGCAGACTTTGAAATTAAAAATTTGCAGCTGCCAGGGCGGCAGGCAATGTTACAGGTTCATACCCTCCAACATTTCAGAGATGAAAATAGGGACACACATGTGTGAATTTGTAAGAGGTATGGTTAAGCAACATGAAGGTGTGACAAGAGGGCGTGGCCAGGCAACATGAGGGCGTGGCCAAGGGCATGGCCAGGCAACCAAAGGGCATGGTCAAGTACAAAAGTTATTAGAGGAAACACACAAAATCTTATATATTATAATTATTACATTATTATATTATACATTATTTTATAATATTTTATTAGTGGTTTTTGTAATTTTTTTTAACCTTACTTAAACCTTTAATTGTTGATATCTGATGTTTTTCATGGGGGGGGTGTCGGTGCTTGCAGGGCAATCTCTTTTTGTTTTAAAATTGTCAGGATTGGTGCTGGCATTTTCAGTGCAGTTGGAGAAGGAGAAGAAAATGAGATGCAGAGGAGGGGGAGCTTTGGGGTGGGGGAAAATACAAAAAGCCACATTGGGGTTTTTTGAGCCCCTTCAGCGTTTTGCTCGAACACCTCTACAGCTCTGGTTTTTAAGCACAAGGAGTAACTTTGAGGGGCTGAACAGCTTTGTTGTTATTTGTTATTGTGGAAAGGCCCCAGTTTAAAGCACTTTTTGTGTTCTATTCATACAATTCAGATTCAAAGAAACACTTAAACTGGAATAATCTTACCGAATTTAACTAACTTGAATTAAAATAAAACAAACAGTGCAATCCCAGGCACAGTTACTCCGGAGTAAGTACAAATGTCTTCAATGGGTCTTACCTACCCCGGGGGCCTGTTCAGGGGCAGCAGGTAGAGCGAGTGAGTGAGTGCGTGCTTGTGCGCTGCGCATGCACACACACAGACATCCTTGGTCTGTGCCCTTCCTGCTTAAAGGGAACATGTGGTTCTGGCCCATGGTTTGGGCTCAGTGACAGATAGGAATAGGGAGAGTGTGTTAGGAAAAGAACTGGAACTCTCAATCTCTCTCAATATCCTTCCTGCCCATCAAAATCAACAGTCCTTTGGTAATAACAGCTGGTTGGTAATAACCAACATAACAAACAAGAGCTGTGGAAAAACACCACCTGGGTTAAATCTTGGTGACATACTGTGTCCATTTCTCAATGGTCCAGAAATTTTCAGGCATTCTTATCTCACTAGCATTAGCTGCTTAGCTTGACTTTCACTAGATCATTCTCTTATCACCTTACACATTTTGCTGATTGACTGTAAGCAGTGCTTTTTTTCTGGAGAAAAAGGTACCGGAACTCTTGGATTACATTTCCTCGGGAGTAGATGGCGATTAAATTGTAATGCAATTAATAGAAGAAAAGGTACTGGAACTCAGTTCTGGTGAGTTCCACCAGAAAAAAAGCCCTGACTGTAAGTGCTCCTAACATAGTAAGTGCTCTTCTGCTATCTAGCACACAGGCATAAACAATTAGATTTTCTCTTTTTTGCTTGTCCACTGCAGTTGCAACCATCCCAAGAGAAACAGTTTAGCAAAACTATAAAAAATGCTCAGGGCATGTATTAAATTACTGAGGACTGAGAAGTTATATTCTAATTCATATGACTGGGCATCTATTTGGATGTGATTGGTCATATGGCAAACCCATGGTTAACAATTCCAAATCATCGTGCGTTTTTCCTATTTTCAAATTCTTGAAAATAAAAACAGAACAAGAAGAAAGCAAAACCCATTAATTCAGAACTGCTGACAACAAATTTACACTCTAAATTCTCTAATACAGTGTTCTCCAACCTTGGGTCCCCAGATGTTTTTGGCCTATGACTCCCAGCATGCTGGGAGTCGTAGGCCAAAAACATCTGGGGACCCAAGGTTGGAGAACCACTGCTCTAATATAAGGGTGGGGAACCACCAAGCTGGATCCATCCCATGGAATATTCCCATCTGGCCCACAGCCTCCACTCTTGGGCCCCAACCCATCCTCCTTGAACCCACCTGCTTGGCTCTGCAGTCCTGTGGGTTTCCATGCTGGGTGGGGGAGTAAAAGAAGCTTTTTCTTCCTGACCAGCACAGAAGCTTAGCCATGAAAGTTGTTGGAGAGGTTTCAACCCCCACCCAATGGACACTGAGAACATTTCTAAGCCAATCCAAGGAGAGATTTGAAGAGCTCTCATTCATCTCTACTAGTGGGATCTCCAAGGAATCTTCATTAGATTTCAAGTGCTGCCCCAGGAGGCTGTTCCAAGTGGTCCAGAGTCTGGTTGGTCCAGTCGCTCCGGACCCGATGGAACAGTCTAAAGCCTCCTGTGAGGCTTTAGCAAAGCACTTTGCAGATAAAATTGATCAGATTATGAGTTAGATTTCGTGCGTCGTGGACACTGGGAGTGAGCGGGAGGAGGCCAATGGCAGACCGGTTTTGTGGGATCGGTTCCAGCTTCTTCCTTCTGATGAAGTGGACAAGGTGCTCTCATCTGTGCGGCCGACCACCTGCTTGCTCGATCCTTGCTCGCCCTGGCTCATTATGAGCTGCAGGGAGAGCCTGGGTGAGGGGATCAGGGCGGTGGTGAATGCCTCCCTCGAGGAGGGAGTGATGCCACCAGCCCTTAAGGAGGCAGTAATAAGACCACTTCTGAAGAAGCCCTCCTTGGATCCCCAAGATCTGAACAACTTCCGCCCAGTCTCCAATTTGCCATTTCTGGGCAAGGTGATTGAGCGAGTGGTGGGGGCGCAGTTGACTTGAAGGCACACTTGGATGAAGCCGATTATTTAGATCCATGCCAGTCGGGCTTCAGGTCTGGACAGGGACGGAGACGGCCTTGGTCGCCTTGGTAGATGATATGAGGAGGGCTTTGGATAGGGGCCAGGGATGTTGAAGAGTCCTTGGTCTCAAGTCACGAGTCGAGTCATGAGTCTTTGGACTCGAGTCCGAGTCCTTGGTCCAAAATGGTGACTCACGAGTCACGAGTCCCTCCCAAAGCTGACTCCACAAGTCCCTATCAAAATCAATGGGGGGTTTTCCCAACAAAATAAGGCTATTTCAGATGTGTGGCTTAAATAAATTCTAGGCACAAGTGTGCCTTTTTATTTCAAAACTCTGCAACTGATTTTGGCAAGAAAAGACCAGGCAGACAAACCCAAAATAACCAGACAGGCAGAGGAGGCAGGGAACCCCAAAGCAGGCAGGCAGAGGCCTTTCTCTTGGACAATTCAAACTGTGAAACTGGTTAAGAAGAGGCCAGGCAGGCAGAGGAGGCAGGGAACCCCAAACAGGCAGGCAGAGGCAGCCAAACCCAAAATGTCTGTAAGGTTGCATTTTAGGAAAATGATTTTTAAAAATAAACTTGCTGTACTTCCTAAAACTTATCCATGTTGCATTTGAGGAACATGATTTTGAAACATGAATTCTTGGTCTCGAGTCCCGAGTCCCATTAAAAATATTGGGACTCGAGTCTGACTCGAGTCAGAGGTGGGACTCAGTCCAACTCATGAGTCGAGTCCTGGAGTCCGAGTCCCCATCCCTGATAGGGGCGAATGCTCCTTTCTAGTCCTCCTCGATCTCTCAGCAGCTTTTGATACCGTTGACCACGGTATCCTCCTGGACCGCCTGGAGGGGTTGGGCATAGGAGGCACTGTATTGCAGTGGTTCCGGTCCTTCCCCTCTGGAAGGTACCAGAGGGTAGTTCTTGGGGAGGAGGCTTTGGACCCTCGGCCGCTCACTTGTGGGGTGCTGCAGGCCAGGGTTCCATTCTCTCCCCAATGTTATTTAACATCTACCTAAAGCCGCTGGGAGCTATCATCAGGAGGTTTGTGGTGCGTTGTCATCAATATGCAGATGACACGCAGCTCTACCTCTCCTTTAAGTCCTCACCGAGGTTGGCCGTTGAGACCCTGTCCAAGTGCCTGGAGTCAGTGGGTGGCTGGATGGGAAGGAACATGCTGAAGCTGAACCCCGACAAGACCGAGGTACTTCTGGTGGGGGACAAGGGGAGGCTAGGGGATGTTGACCTGGTGCTGAATGGGGTACATCTACCCCTGAAGATTCAGGTCCGCAGCTTGGGGGTCATTCTAGACTCCCAGCTGTCCATGGAGGCTCAGGTGTCCGCTGTGAGCCGGGCGGCGCTGTATCAACTCCATCTGATACGGTAGCTGCGCCCCTACCTTCCTAATCATCTGCTCCCATCGGTGGTTCATGCCTTGGTCTCCTCTCGCCTAGACTACTGTAATGCGCTCTACGTGGGGTTACCCTTGAAGACAGTTCAGAAGCTACAGCTGGTACAGAACGCGGCGGCTCGCCTGGTTAAAGGCAGCTGCTGGCGGGATCACATCACAGCAGTGCTCAAGGAGCTGCACTGGCTACCAGTTGCTTGCCGAGCCGAATTCAAGGTGTTGGTTTTGACCTTTAAAACCCTATACGGCTCCGGTCCAGTTTATCTCAAGGAGCGTCTCCAGCAACACCAAGTAGGCCGCTCAACGAGATCTGCCACAGACAGCCTTCTCCTTGTCCCTTCAGTCAGAGCAGCTAGACTGGTGGGGACTAGGAAGAGGGCCTTTTCTGTGGTGGCCCCCATACTGTGGAACTCCCTCCCTAGTGACATCCGCCATGCCCCCTCTCTGTTGAGCTTCTGCCGCTCACTAAAAACATGGTTATTCAGGCGGGAATATGGGGTGGGTTAAGATTTCAAAAGTTATACTGTTTTAAATGTATTTTATATCATGTATTTTAAATGTATTTTATCATGTTGTACATTGCCCAGAGTCGCCGGTTTGCCGGCCAGATGGGTTATTCAGAAATACAATAAATAAATAAGTGCTCATGTACAGCAAATGTATATCTCAGGCTCAGTGGAATGTCCCTGTCTGCCGTTTCCCTGCTAATGCTGGACTAATGCTGTCTTTGTCCTTGCTTCCCAGAGCACCAGATACTCCTTCCTTCATTGCACTGATAGTCCAGAGCAGAAAACCACATGATTCAAGGTAGTCCTGGGAAAGCAAAGTTCCTTACACCCACCATTATAGCCATAAGTGCTACCCTTATGAATCACTCACCTAGGCAGCTGTCAACTTGTAGCTTCAGCCTGAGGATGGCAATTGCTATATGCCTCCAAAGGATTCTTCCACCCTGATACCAGCACTCCCTGTCGTCAGAACACCCTCCCTGCTGCCAGCTTCCCACTTTCACTGCCATAGCCAATTTGGCCCCTGGTCACTGTCAAAGTATTGCTATGTTGCCTGAAGATTAAAGGTTTGCGTCAAAGCACACAAAAGCTTTTAAGGATATAATGGAAGCATACAGGAACTCCCACAATACAAGCCGGGCAACATGTTCTTCATTTTGATCCATTGCTCATCTAGCAGTGTCACAGGCTAGACCTCCTGCTTGCAGTTTTGAAACAGGTGCACTCTATGCCTTATTTCATGACTGATCTGCTCCTGTTGAAACTTAAGATAAAGGGGGCCATTGAGGACTTCAGTTGCTAGGACCGTGGGCCTCTACTGGGATTAGTTTAGTAAAATCCAT
Organism: Shinisaurus crocodilurus; assembly: GCA_021292165.1. NCBI lineage: Eukaryota > Metazoa > Chordata > Lepidosauria > Squamata > Shinisauridae > Shinisaurus > Shinisaurus crocodilurus. The sequence goes on along the minus strand of CM037876.1, from coordinate 113,366,315 downwards.
TTCATCAGGTTTTCAGTACTTCAGTGACTTGGGAGCATTTTAAGCGGTGCAAATACATACTTGAAACCAGGTAATTTCAGGTACCACCCCGCATCATTAATGCCCATGGGTTAGATCTGCATATTGTTTCAGCACCTTTGTTCCAATTTGTTCCACTTTTTCTAATGCACCTTTTTCACTGTAAGTCATGTGTTTTTCAGTCATTTAACTTCTATCCCACTCCTTATATATATATACACACAGAGAGAGTGTTTAATGACCTGTAGTCACTGAAAACCATGTTACATCAAAATAAATAAATAAATGCAATATGTCAAACATGTATGTATCCTCTTACTTTTGAGCAAACAATGATGTCTATTAGATTTTCAATATCTCTGAGATTCTTTGGTCCGCTTGAAACAAATGACATACTTGCCATATTACTTTTGGCTCAAGCATATGGGAAAGCAACATAAGGCAGTGCAATTTCTGGGGATATAAAGAGATTTAGCTGCTGAAGCCAAGGCTCAATTAACTGGCCCAACAAAATCTCCCATTTCCTCTGATTCCTCTGTCCAGCTTTAGTGCTTTGCTTGGAATATCCCAATTTTCTTCAAGACTGACAGCTGAGCAGCACCTTGCTAATGTATTACCTGATTACACTAAGTACTTTCACATGTGGAATTTAGCACATTTAACAATCAGCAAGTGATGGTAATAAATAGGGTATTAACTAACACAGTGATTAAAGACTTGCAAATTCCGACAACGGTAATAAAACACTCCCCCAACAATGGTGGCATTTGGATCAGGAATCTTAAATCAGGGTATTTGCAAACAAGCTCTGCTTTCTCTCAACTTTTAGCCATTCTTCCATTTCTAATAAGGTTAACAAACCAGGCTGAAGGATTGGAGCCTGAACCCTACTTTTTCTAAGGATCTAATGAATCACCATCACACCATTCACATCACGTGTTCCTCCTGCTGCAGCACAGGGCTCTCAATTAAGCTACTTACCTTTTGTGTATTGTACAAGAGCTATGATACACAAGGAGCGATTCTTAACTCATGTTTAAAATGTTTCTTTCTAGTCCCACCCCCACCCCCGAAATCCAATTTGATTATCTTATTAGGTTTTTCAAGACACTTAGTCTGGCTCAGGGATTTGCTTTGACATTAAGACATATTTTTTTTTTTTTGGTTTCCCAGAGAAAGAGCAGTGACAGGTCAAATAGGAGCCATTCTTTCAATAAGCACTCCAATTAATAAATATATTAGCATAAAGATGACAAACATATTAGCACAGCTCCACCCATTGTAAGCTTGCTTGCTGCTTCCTAATGCCTGGAACTGCGCCCCGAAAACATTATATGGTGATGCTTTTTGTTCAGTGGTGCAGCCAGGTAGTTTTAGATCCTGGACTTATTGATCTTAATGGGGGGGATGGGGGACCTTTAGGCTGCCATGTGTATTACTTCAGTCGCACACAACCAACATTTCTGTTTTCCCTGCCCCCCCACCTTTCCATGCTTACAACTGCTTCTACATTCCTGATATGTTAGAACAACAAGAACCAAAACAACAACAACTGTTTGCCAACACTGATTTAAAAAGAAGAAGAAGAAGAAGAAGAAGAAGAAGAAGAACCTCTGCGCATGTGCGGTTTTGCCTTATAAACTCACTTAACTCACAGCACCATCTTGACTACAGGAATAAATCAAATGGAGTTTCCTTCTGTTGCCTTGCTGCCCTCATCACCTGCCATTCTCTGGCTGGTCATCTGGAGTACCCCAGAGCCATGGGCCCTGAAGTTCAGCCCCAAAGTCCAGGCCTGGCTGCATCACTGTGCCCTTTTAAGGAAAGCCTTGGCTTAACTTCTTAGATCAGGGCTCTCCAACCTTGGGTCCCCAGATGTTGCTGGAGTACAGCTCCCAGAGTCCTTTGCCATTAGCCATGCTGGGAGCTGTAGGCCAGCAACATCTGGGGACCCAAGGTTGGAGAGCCCTGTCTTAGATTATAGTCCACAGAAAGCCAGCCATGTTTTGCAAGTTTTTACTAGTGCTGAGCTGAACATTTCACAAGCAACTTTTCTGATGGTTTGGGGTGGTGGTGGTAGGTGAGGGTTAGGTGAGGGGGGGGGAGAGATTAGCGCCAGCCTTTTTAGATGGTGAAAGTCAACTTAATTTTCAGGTGGGCCTTACCTTGAAAATGCCACGTAGCATAGGCAGTTTCCCCCACTTTTCTTTCTTTTAAAAACATTTTGTTTTTAAAAACTACTGGGGCAAGCAGAATCAACACTGCTAGTCCAGTTTGGGGCCATTTCTCACTACAATGTGTCTGTGGAAGGACACTATGTCACAACATAGAATCTTCCCAGGGTATTGTTGGGAGAAAATGGCTGTTCCCAGTAGTAACAGTTTTCTTACACAGAATAGGCCAGCAGTGCTTCTGCCTGTCACTTGCCATGGCAGCAAAAAAAATTAAAGACAAAATGGGGGGAAGCAGGGGAATAGGCCTATGCTACTTGGTATTCTAAAGGTAAAACCTCCCGCTCCAAAATTAAGCCAACCTTCCATAAAATTGAGCTACAAAAGTTGGAGGCATTTTTGGCTCGCTCTAGTTTTTAGTGCAGCTGATCACCCAGCAGAATGGGTAGAACAATTCCCAGTTCTTCCCCACTTATGCATGGCTGCCTTGGAAAGCGGCTTTAGTCCTCATTTTGAACTGAAACAAAGCCCAAGTACAGGCAACAACAGTTGATCACATCAGTCCCTTTTTACACTTGCCCCTCCCTTCGGACTAGTTCTCAGTGAGGGGGCAAACCTGTGTCTGGGACTTTGGGCTGCGCCACTTCAGAATGCAGGTGGGGTCTCACATGACCGGATGCTCCCACATGCAAAAAGCCCCTGTATGTAAACTAATATGTAAGGGAGAAGCCTAGATTAGAGCAGGCAATTGTTTAAAGTGGAGGATCATTCAGTCATGTAACCCCACCTGAACTGGAAGAGGTCATACATACAAAGGTTTATTACCTCCGTGAGAATTTTTCTGTCACCCCCAACTGTCAACATTAAGACGCATATGCATACCGGGCAGCATTTGACATATTCTGCTGTTGGTGACTGTGGGAGAAGGGTGGCTCTTTCCCTCATCACCTGAGCCATGATGGCTCTTTAAGAATGTGGGAAGAAACTTGCTGGATCAGATTAAAGATCCACCATCCATCTTCTAGTCTAGCATGCTGTCATGAGTTGTAGCCAACCGGATGCCTTTGGAAATCCACAAGCAAGGCATGAAGGCAACAGCCGTCCCTCTCTGTCCTCCCCTCTCAGCGACTAGCATTCAGTGGCATATCACCCCTGGACATGGTGGTTCATCTTGGCTAGAGGTTACTGATAGACCTATATTCTTCCATGAACTTGTCTAATCCCCTTTTAAGGCCATTTAAGCCAACAGCCATCACCAGAGGCTGCAGAAGTGAACTGTGTGAAAAAGAACTTGGGGGGGGTGTCTTCCTGAATCCATTGATCATCAACTTAATTATTTTTATTTTGTATTCTACAAAATGTATATGCTGCTCTATATCTAACAAGATTCCTGAGTGGTGAACAATAAAAAAAAAACACAACACAGGATAAATATAAAGAATAAAAATATTAAAATCACATTATGCCAACAGAAAGCATGGCTGGCCAATCAGGGAAGGCTTGTTTAAATAAGAATTTATTTAGCAGACACCAAAAGCAAAGCAACACTAGTGCCTGCCTGGCAATAAGTGGTAGGAAATTCCAAAGAGAGGGAGCCAGTATGCTAAAACCTTTATACCGAGTGGACTCTAAATGGACCTCAGGTCCATGCGGAACCACCAGCAGAAGTGCCTCATCCACTGACCTCAGTGACCAGCCAGACTGATAAGGGAGATGTCACACTCTCAAATATCCTAGTCCCAAGTTGTTTAGAGCTTTATTATACACCAAAAGCCAAACCTTAAACCTGGCCCAGTAGCAAATAGGCAGCCAATGCAGTTGCCTCAGCAAAGGTGTTACATGCTGAAAAGGGGCAGCTCCCAACAACAGCTGAGCTGCTGCATTCTGCAACCTTAACTGCAGCCCCACATACAACACATTGCAGTAATCCATTCTTGAGGTTACTAGCACCTGTACCACTGTGGTCAAGCTATCCCTGTCCAGGAGAGGCTGTAGCTGGTGCACCAATCAAAGCTTGTAAAAGGCAGCTGTGGCCACTTGGGGCTCCAGTGACAGAGATGGATCTAGGAGTACCTTCAGACAACAGACATGATCTTTCAGAGGAAGTGCCAGAACAGGCAATGAGCCTATCTCCTGGACTCAGGAACTGCTCACCCATAGGTCTCTATCTTGTCAGGATTCAGCTTCAGTTTATTGGCCCTCATCCAACCTATCACTGAGTCCAGGCACTGATCCAGGGCTTGCACAACCTCACCTGATTCAGATGTCACTCTGCTCCAAATCCCCTAATGACCACTCCTAGAAGCTTCATATGGATGTTAAACAACATTGGGAACAATATAGTACCTGCTTGTCTGAGTGTGGAAAGCTAAGCAGGGTCAGGCCTGGTTATTACTTGGATGGGAGACCCCTCCTCTAGTTTCCTGCTCTGAGCAGGGGGTTGGACTTGTAGGCTCCTATATTTTTATTCACTTCTCAAATATGCTACTGAAACTGATCTCTGACTGTCAAGCAAGCATTTGTAGCTTGTATATTTGGCAGAATGGTCTGGATGTAGTATTGTGACCTGACTGTTTTACAATAGAGTCTATTGAAATATTTGAAGGGCTGCCAGAGGACCGTCCTCTATTTTGAAGGTGTCCTTTGTTTAAAGGGCTGTCCAGTCCAAGTCTAGTTTAAAGACAAAGAACCATCAGAAGGAAGAGCTGGGCCTTGACATTGCCCATCAACAGCACCTGGGTAGCATATTACGCAAGGCACACCAGTCACCTGGTCACAGTCTTCTACACTATGGCTAGATGTACTGTATTTCTATTTAAATTACAATAATTACTTCTAAATTTGCATCAATACATATAAATAGGCATATGATTTTTTTTACGCAAATAGGTGTCCTCTTTTGTCCTCTTTTTTGGTGATGCGTGTCCTCTTTTTTGGTGATTCACAAGGCCACCCTAGTTGCAGAGCATATAGAGCAGTGTTCTCCAACCTTGGGTCCCCAGATGTTTTTGGCCTACAACTCCCAGCATGCTGGGGGTTGTAGGCCAAAAACTTCTGGGGACCCAAGGCTGGAGAACACTGATATAGAGCAAATGCCTTATGCATCAGCTCAAATACCCATGGTGGGCTGGGAGAGCAGAATTCAAGGGGAAGGGAGGAGGAAGACTAAGAAAAGGTCTGCAGCACAGGCTTAAACTGTTTCCATAAAAAATTATTTTCCCCGTGGAACTATAATTTAGTGAAAGGGCTAGAGATCCAAACACCCTCCTTCCCTCTTCTCTTACCACAGCTGGCCACCTCTCCTACTCCTGCTATGTGGCCCAGTAAGTGTGATTTAAAAGGCAAGGGGGTATTTGGGACCTGGAGTGGGGGTGAGCTGGTAATTGTTCTCCAGAAGAGAATTTGAGGGATTGTAAAGCTTGCCTTGCCTCTTCTTTAGGGCAAGCTTTAAGAGCCCCTAAAGCTCATACCTGAGCCTGAGCTTTACCAGCATCTCAGTCAGCCATAGAGACATGTGCCTCCCTCCGTGCCATGCTCCCTTAAGAACTACAATGTCCAGAGTTCCTTGCTGGTATTTCAGATGCACAGGAAGGCGCCCACAGACTGTGGCACATGAGCGGCAGCAGGAGGGAGGGGCAAGCACCCTAATCATCAAAGGCTCTGAGATTCAGGGGCAGCAGGCAGGAGTCAACGCGGCTGATAGGATTTACAGGCCCCAGTTATGGGAATAAACGAGTTAAGCTTCAACTTTCCAGGGTGCATAGAAGAACTTCCACTGGGTCCCAGAGGCAGGGAACGGTGCCTAAAGAGCATTTGTCACTTGTGAATACATGATATACTGCTAGAAATACAAATCAGGCAGCCACAAACATAGGAAACAAAGGGGCCTAAAGGGCTAAAAGGCACCTATCAATTCTACATTTTTCAAAATAGATTTTTCAAAACAGACCAAGGATAAGGAGAGGAGGTGTGTTACTCATGTGTACTGGGCCCAGAGAAATTATGCTTGGGTACTGATGGAGCATAGGACATAACAGTGATTAATTCTTAACAATTGTCAAGGGACTTCTGAAAGAAAACAGCGTTTACATGTCTACAGGACTCTCTTGGAAGAAATGTCCAAAATGTTGGGGCTGCTATTGAGAAGGCTAAGGCTCTGCTTGTGGTGGACACTAATCTAGCTTCCCTATAAAATGGGATCTAAATCAGAGCTTTGTCAGAAGATCTTAATGCTGGGAGGACTCATACAGGAGGAGACGATCTCTGAGATAATCGGGATCCAAGCTGTTTAGGAATTAAAGGGTAAGAACCAGCACCAGTAAGAACTGTGTCTAGAAATGCGCTGGAAGTGAGTGCAGGTGCCTCAAAATAGGTGAAACAAAGGAAGGGTTTGGACATAACACTACTAACCCATGGTTTAGCATTATGTGCATGAGCAGAAAGGAGTCCAAGCAAAGTGTTGGGCTGGCTCGCACATTTCCCTCTCCCTTCTCCTCCTCCCATGAAGCTGAGCTAGGAGGAGGAATAAACCCAGATTCCATTTCATTTTAGCAGATTTCTGGCTTGTTGTTACATGCAAACCAGGAATCATGGTTTAAAATAAACTCTAGCCAATTGCTAAAGAAGCCAACTCAAACCCTAAATGGTTTTGTTGGCTTGTTTAACAAACAAGCACAACAATCCTATGCATGTTTAGACAGAAGAAAAATCCTACCACTCCCACCATTCCTCAACCAGCATAGCTGGCTGGGGAATGCTGGGAATTGTAGGACTTATTTCTGTCTGAATATGCATAGGGTTGCGCCCTCGAGTTTCTTTTAAGTCACAATTTCTGGATCGCACATAATGACTATCCAGGAATCTGCTAAAGCGAAACTGAATTTTAGGTTATTCCTCTTGCCAGCTACACAGGAAGGGGAGAGGGGAGGGGTAGCGCACAAGCCCAGCTGTCTGTCCAGGCTCCTTTTCTGCTTGTGCACAGAGCTCTCAACTTCGCGCGAGTGTATGTTACTCAACTTGCCAGTGTCTGAAACGGTGGCATCTGAATATTCACCTCCTCAATTTATTTAATTATTTATACCATTTTCTATTCATCAAAAGTATTCAGTGTGATATACAATGTAAAACCATAACATCTAAAACTGCAAGAAAACTAGACGCCAGTAATAAAAAAACAATAAAAGCAGTAGAACATAAAATCAACCATATAGCATAAAATCAATCATAAATCTAGTCAAGCATTTTTAGTGGTCTGAGACTCTGAGTAGCTCAGACAGAGACCAAGCATTTTATTTACTTAGACTGGAGCCCTCCATCTATCCTATGCCCTGCCAAAAAGAGCCAGGCAGCGCAGGAGGAGTGATGGAAGCCTCCTCCTCCTCCTCCTCCTCCTCCTCCTCAAAAAAGAATGCATCTAGATGGGCCTCTGAGCCTGTCTAGCTTACATGGGAATGGCGACAGAGAGGCCATAGGATCCTGTCTACCTTTCCTTTCTCCTCCCTGCCCACTGGAACATGCCCGTCTTGACCTCCCTGAGGAAGAGTTGCTGGCTGCAAGGGGGAGGGAGAATGGTCTGACCCTGGATTCTCCCTCTCAAGGAGTGCCTATGGCCTTGGGAAGGGAAATCCACTACATTTTATGGTCTCTAGAACACTCTCCCAGGGACCGTAGCATTGCTCTGTTAGTTATTTTATAACCCACTTTTTCTCCCCAAAAATGACACTACTCAGTTTTCTTTTTATGCATGTGTTGCACCAGCTTTAAAATATATCTACAAAATAATGAACAATGGCCTGAGCACATGGAACAATCTTTAATGCAATACTTTAAAATAAAATACTGTGAGCATCACAAAATATTATCTAGACATGAGTTTGTATAATGTTTGTCCAAGGGTTTCACCAGGAACTGACAAGTCATGATCTGGGCATATGCCAAAGCATTCTCAAGATGGATTCATATGCAAAAATCAACTGCCCTAAGGTCCCATTCTCATGTTATTAGAGAGGTATGGTTGTCATAGCCCTATGACTGGTATCTCAGCTGTGTAGTAATGTTTTGTTATCTGATGATGAGGATAATGTTCTGATGAGCGATATCACTTAGGGCAGTGATGGCGAACCTATGGCATGCGTGCCACAGCTGGCACGCAGGACCTCTCTGTGGGCACTCGAGCCATTGGTCGCCAGATTGCGAAAAGACCGTCCCCTTCTGCATTCAGCGTCGGGTTTCCATACATTCCTCGCTGGCCTCCACAGGCAGGCACACTCCAACATCTCCACCCCCAGAAGCAGACTGCGCAGGCACCCAGTCCTCCTTCTAACTGAACAGACAGCTCAGAAGCACAGCGCGCGCACACCCGAATCTTTGCGCGCCCTGGTGAAGAGCCATGCCCTGAGACAGAGCGGGGCGCGATCATCTAGTGCCCCCTCCTCCTTCCTGCCAAATGTAAGGCACTTTGAAATAAATAAGTTGGTTTTGTGTTGCAGTTTGGGCACTCAGGCTCAAAAAGGTTCGCCATCACTGACTTAGGGGGAGCATATTATGTTAGATTAACATCTTCCATTACCCTTGCCTCATCCTAGTAGCAACTGTATGAGATGGACACAGATTAAATTCCGGTCAGATGCTGTGGTAGAGAACCACAGTTAAGTCTAAAGCTTAACTTTAATGGGAGAATGTTCTCCCATTTTGTGTCCTATCATGAAGACATCTGAGTTGAGAAAGAAGCAGGATGGGATCCATCTGCTGAACATCATAAATGCAGAGAAACAGCAGAAATAGTCAGAGCTTTTACTGAGCAGAATCAATCATTGTCAGTGCTGGGCTGTGGAGGAAGAGTCAGAATTGAAGAACCTTGAGCCAGGCATTACACAACAGATTCTGTTGCTATTCCAGCAAACCTCCAGCTTGACCTGCAATCCTTCATAGTCCTTCCAGGTCTAAGGGAGCTAATGGCCAGCCTTGGAAGGCAGAGCCTAAGAGCACTTCAGTGCCCAGGGAACACTCTAATATGTAGCCATGGAAGGTCAACATGCTGGCTCAGCTTGTCTGAGTGTGGAAAGCTAAGCAGGGTCAGGCCTTGTTATTACTTGGATGGGAGACCCCTCCTCTAGTTTCCTTCATCGAGCAGGGGGTTGGACTCGATGGCCTTGCAGGCCCCTTCCAACTCTATGATCTATGAATCTATGTGGGGCACACAGATCTGTGGGTTCCCAGTTTGAGCTTTGAATAATGAATTCTAAGAGCATCACATAGAAATAGGCTGCTGGGTGCCTGTGCCTTTAAAATCTGCAATAAACAGAAGAGTAACTGGTTGAGTTTTCTTTCCCCATTACTGCATCTGTATGGTGGGTTGCATCTTAATGATATCCATTTGCCTTTCTTTTTTTGTTGACCTTGGCTGTCTGGACTTTGTACAAAGGGAGCCCTTTGTGCCAAGTGCCCCATCACCAAATTTCAACTGGGACTCATTAACTTTACAGACATGGGGGAAGAGTAATGTAGCCCCATGTTATAGGTCTTCATATGGGAACTATGTTCCTTTTTGAGGCTTATACACTCTACTGCTTTGTTGTGATTGGCTACCACCCAGAGAGCTTCAGCTATTGGGTGGTATAGAAATGAAATAAATAAATAAATACATGAATAAATAAATACATGGTTAGATGGAATCCTGTTCTCTGATAGGTGGGCCAGTGGATAAGATCTGACATAGGCTAGTCACTCTTCTGCTCCTTCACCACCATCCCATCAACTTCACCAGTTTTCTCCCTTGCACTAGTGTTGCTCTGCAGACATATGGCTTCAGCTGGTGCAACAGCATTGGTATGCCAGCATCGATTTGTGTTCCATCAGCACAAAGTGAGTGGCTGGAGAATAGGATAGCACTTTTAGGTTTAGATATGTGGAGCAATTCCAAGCCACACATTTAATCTTCCCATGCTTATGAAAACAGTTTTACTGATCCGATATTGGATCAAATTAATTTGTTACATTTTAATAATTTAATAATCAAAACGTCAACATATTTTGAGATATTGAAGGAAGGATAATATAACTTTTGTTTATTAAATTGTATGGTATTGCTCCTTGTTAGAATACTCTTCCAGTAAGGTAGTTCTTATTTTTAAAAACAATACTTTCATACAGTCATTGCTCACCATGATACTCAGGAATAGAATCTCCATCTTTAGAGGCAGTAGAGTAAACTCTGGATAGGTCTGTCATAATATTACATATTATTTATCATTTTATTTTCCCACACAGAATGGAAGAATTGTGCAAACTGAAGCATGTAATTTATACAAATTTAATTGATAGCATAATTGAATAAAATCTGCTGGTTAATCGATGATATGCATTTTAATCAGGCTTCAGCCCTCATTGTTACATGTTTCTTTTTTAAAAAACCAACAAACAATAAAAATAGAGCGTAGCCAAAATCAAGCTATTTTACTTTTTAAAAATGGCTTAGAAAATGGTGTTGCTTCACATCAGACTTTGTGTACTGTACATCTATATACATCTCGCATTCACACATGACACAAATCTATTTAGTTACAGCTTTGGAATGGGGCCCTTTGGAGAAGCTAGTGCTCTACTGTACCCTGACTTTGATTTATAGCTATATTTTTCACAGTATGACATATATTGTTGGTGAACTGCAATCTGCAATAAAATCTCAGGAGGTGTTAAGTTTCATCGGCTGGATGGCAAGGACTGGAGTTGGGAGAGAGGGTAATATGAGTCAGAGTGCCGCACTCCAAATGAATGAACTTGCACTGTGTGGGTCTGGTTACAACAGGCACACTGCCCTAATCCATCAACAGCAAGTTTCTTTACAAACCAGTCTTTGTTTTTAATCCACAAGCCTTTTGGGATTCACCATAACCAAATGGCCAGCCAGAAAGAATACAGAAGGGTAAACCACATCACTGCTATGAAGTTTACTCTTTATCAAACTATTGCTTTAAAAACAACCAATTTTTTAAAATGCAGATAACATTCCTATGTACAGCAGGAGTTCTTTGGCCTGAAGATCTACGTAGATATCGATGCAGTTTTCTTCTGGCAACTATCAGTTGAGTTCAGAGCTTAAGTGTATGCCAGGTGCTCACCCCAAGTTAATTTTGATTAGCAATGGAAGATAGCCAGGGGCAGGGGGTGGGCTGGATTCCAACAGCTCACTCAAAAGTTGGGTTGCTGCTTTTTCCACCCCTTGAAATAAAGAGAGCCACCTGGATCTTGCTGTCAAAATATTAGAAACTAAGAATATGTTAAGTGCTTAGCCAAGAATGCAACACTGAGACCATCCACGTGCTCTATAATGTATGTGTGATACACACTATCAGATGGCTTTTTGCTCTGGACTGAAATTGGTCAGTGGAGATATAATGGAATATTACCCAGCATGGTGCTGCCAAAAGGAGTGACAGATGGTGACCCAAGTGCCATTAAATCATAAACACTGACAACTCAAGACTGAAACTAGAACAGCTGCCAATGTGTATCCCATTTTGAACAACCCTCTGTTAAATCAGCCTACTGTATCATAGAATCATAGAGTTGGAAGGGACATTTAGGTCATTGAGTCCAACCCCCTGCTTGATGCAGGAATCCAGTTTAAAGCATCCCTAGCAGATGGCTGTCCAGTATCTGTTTGAATACCTCCTGTGACAGAGAGCCCATCTCCTCCCTAGGTAGTTGGTTCCATTGCCTGACTGCTCTGACCATTAGGAAACTTTTCCTTATGTTCAGCCAAAATCTGCCTTCCTGTAACTTAAGCCCCTTATTCTGTGCCCTCTTCTGTGTGACAACCCTTTAGGGTACTTGAAAAGTGCTATCATATCCCCCCTCAGTCCTTTCTTCTCAAGGCTAAACATACCCAGTTCCTGCAGTCTTTCCTCATAGGACTTAAGTTTCGACTCCCCTGATCATCTTTCTTGTGCTTCACTGAACTTGTTGCAATTTATCTGGATTGTTCTTAATGTGTGGTGTCCAGAACTAGGCACAGTATTTGAGGGGAGGTTTGACCAGCGCAGAGTGGAACTATTACTTTCCATGCTTTTGAAACTATACTTCTACTAATGCAACCTAAAATTGCATTTACCCTTTTTGCAGCCAGATTGTTCTGCTAACTCATATTCAGCTTGTGCTCGACTACAACTCCAAGATCCTTTTCGCATGTACTATTGCCAAGCCAGGTATCCCCCATCTTATACCTGTACATTTGATTCCTCTTTCCTAAATGAACAACTCTGCACTTGTCTTTATTAAATTTCATTCTGTTATTTTCTACCCAGTTTTATAACCTATCAAGACCATTTTGAATTTCGTTTCTGTCTTCAAAGGTATTCACTATCCCACCCAATTTTGTGTCATCTGTACGTGTACTCCTGGACTTGGATTCCCATGTTTTGGTGGTGGCCAGGAGTGCATTTGAACAGCTGAGGCTAGTGCACCAACTGCACCCTTTCCTAGAGATGTCTGAATTGGCCACGGTCACACATGCCTTAGTTACATCCCGTTTGGACTACTGTTACATGCTCTATGTGGGGTTGCCTTTGAAAACTGTTTGGAAACTTCAGCTGGTCCAGAATGCTGTGGCCAGACTGCTGACCGGGGCTGGTTACAGGGAGCATGTGACTCTCTTGTTGCAACAGCTCCGCTGAATATGGGTCTGGTGCTGGTGATGTCCTATAAAGCCCTAGACAGCTAGGGACCAGGCTACCTGAAAGGCCACTTTCTCCTATGAGCCTGCCCAGGTTTTAATATTTTGTGTGGAGGCCCTTCTCTTGCTACCACAACCATCAGAGATGGGTTTGGTGGGGACGCGAGAAAGGGCCTTCTTGGTGGCTGCTCCCAGGCTTTGGACCTCCCTGCCAAGGGAGGCAAGGTTGGCTCCCTCTCTGCTGTCCTTCTGCCAGCAGGCAAATACATTTTTTTATTGTAGCAGGCCTTTGGCACGTAAAGTTTGTCATGTAAAGTTTGTCCTGTTGGGTTGGGTGCTGGGCCTGATTTCATTCTCTTATTGTTGTGTTTTAATTGTGTTTTTAATATATTTGTTTTATTATTGTTTTAATTACGTTTTTATCTTAATTTTGGCTTTTATTGTTGTTAGTCACCTTGAGTGCCATTTCCTCATAGAAAGGCAAGGTATAAATTCTAATAATAACATAAATAAATAAATAAATATTCCCCATCCCTATATTACAGGGTTGGGTTGGGGTTTTATTTGGGGGGAGGGATTGCCCATCACAGCTATTTAGTACACTACACCATTCTTGGGTAATGTTACCTTCTCAGTACTGAAATATTCACGAAGTGAGACAACCACCCAACAATTTTACAGCAAATTAGAACTCGACTAAAGGACAGATATAGGTAAGGAGAATTCCAACAGTGGATTCTGGCCAAGAAACAACAGCAACTGATTAGACTGGCAGAAATATATCCCTACTGATAACTAAAGCGTGGGGGGGGGGGGAATCCAGCATTATAAAAACCAAATATTGACACAGAGCAAACAGCACCACCTGCTGAAGCGCCACTAGTTAGCACCCTCTGGTTTGTTTGTTTTTATGTTACTTCCATAGAAGTGCTAGAACTACCAACCTTAGAATAAATAATACCACAGCACATACCTGCCAGAGGGGTAGAAAAGCTACACCTACTGAAATTCTTTCTTCTATAAACATATAAAAGGCACTTAGGAGACCTGTTTCCCTTAGTATCTGGTCAGCCTGAGACACAGTTACATAGCTTGTGACCCACCCGTCTGAATGCAGCTGACCAGACAGCTAAGGCCACTCAACAGAGCTCTTGGTGAATTTTCTGTTTTTACTGCCCTATGTTATTACAAGAACTGTCTGGTGGGCTCAGTACATAGCTGGTGGGCTGAATCTGGATTGGTGGGTCATTACCCCATGCCTACCAAAGCTGAGAAAGGAGTAAATTGCCATTTCAAAATGCTTTGGGGCATAACCCAGGTTTTAAGGAAATATGGGCCACAAACATGGGACTCTTCAACAGATCTGCTTCACCGGATGAGACAATGTGGAGGCAAGTATATTCTTTTTTCTTTATCTCGTGTTCAGCTAGAGCCCACTCACTGTAGTAGCACCATCTTTATATCAGCTCCATAGTATCACTGATTAATTGTTGAGTGAATTTGCAAGTCTCCTCAAGGAGCAGGTGTCATATTAATAACTGAGACAATGGCCCATAGTTCAAAGGTGATCACACATATTGCATTTAGAAGGTCCCAGGTTTAGACCCTGGAATCTCCATGTAAAAGGATCCTGGATATCAGAGCTCGGAATGACCCTAAGCCATTTGGTGGCTATATGGTTGTATCTAGCACTGGGCCAAAAGTTCTCAGATAAAAAGATTCAGCTGAAATGTGGAGGTTAAGGAAGGAAGTTCCCCCAAAACTGCCCCTGGGGCACGGCTGTGTGTCAATTTTTTTTTTTCCATTGGCAACTTCTATGTGTTAATTAGAAGCTAGGAGTTCTCAGCATTGTCTGGAAGTTAATAAGAATTGCCCTTGATAAACAGACATTCTTGAAACACATTGAGAACTATAAACATTGGTGCAGCTGTCTTTGTTTTGGCTTTTACAGCTGTTATTAAAAATCCCTTTTCTTGCTGTAGGGCATGGGTTGGCAATGGGCCACATGTGGCCCCCTCCATCCTCTGCTGTCCCCCAAATTCATGCTTTTTAAAAAAAAATGGTGGGGGAAGTCATCGGTAGTGGCTACGTAGTGCCAAAAGGGTCAAATTTAGCTTGTTTGCAAACCACAAACAAGCTAATTTTGGCCCTTTTGGCATTTGGTAGCCACTACAGTCACCATTTAAAAAATATTTTTAATTTTCTTTTTTGGCACCCGGGGGTGGAGGACAGGACCGGGGGGCAAAAATGGCCCCAGACCTCCCAAAGTTGTCCACCCCTGCTGTAGGGTGTAAGTCTGTTCTTTGCAATTCTTGACACCAGTGTCTGGGGTGGGGGTCAGGTTTTGTTCTCTCTCAGCTATGTTCCAAATTGCAGACAGTTCACTCTGTCCCATAGAAACAAAAATAGGCATGACACACTAGCAGGTCATGATGAGGCAAAGCTGAGATCAAGCACAGAAGAGCAGTCCAAGGGTAGGCAGAATTCCAGGAGCAAGGTATTAGCTGAGGTCCAGGGATCAATAGCACAGGGGTCAGTCACGGTAGGAGGGAGGAACAAGAAGCTTGGTTGCACAAAGCTAGGATCTGTGTTGCTCCAGCAACTAACAGACCTCAACTGGGAGCATTTGTAGCCTGGTTTTCCAGACCCCTCCTAGGCCCAACTGCAGCTGGTTAACCAGCCTTCAATGTTTTCTCCTCTCAAGAAGTTCTTTGCTTTTCAGGAGCCACCTTACTACCAAGAAATCTGGTTCTTGGGGCACACTTCAACCACAGGTGGCTGTCTGTATCTCTTGACCTTGGTGGTCCCTGTGGCTGGGCAGTAGTTAGAAGTCTGCAGGCAAAATGGCTGTTGCAGGTGAGTTGTGTCCCTCCATCCATGGAGGGACCATCCATGGTTCCCTTCAGGCCCTCCACTGCCAACAGGCCTGGTATAGCCCCTCCAGAAATGCTGGGGTTTCTGGGGTAGCGCCAGAGTTAGGGGGCCCCATAAGTTCTTTGGACTTGTGACATCAGGAGCTTCATCTGAGGATGAGTCATCCTGGCTCAGGTTTGGGTCAGGCATGGCATATGGAGTCTAATAAAGACCCATGAGCTGTCTTATATATACATCTATGATTGCTGTTTCTCACCCAAAAACCTTTGAATACTGTGAGCTAAAACTAAAAAACAAAAACAAAGCTGCCCCACCCATTCTAAATGTAGCAATATAATCCCATGTCTCCTGAGATATCACTTTGCCAGTATTTGGCTTCATGTCATCATCATCAGGCGATCACTCGTGACCGAGTAAGATTGTCTTCCAGGATAAAAGGAGGGAATTCTAAAGAAGATTGTGTAGACTCTAGCGATGGGTCCGTAAGTGACTGTGGAGGCCAATTCTAGATCCACACAGCTTCCCACAGTGAGGACACAGGTTACCAGATGGAAGATGGTCCTGTAAAGGATTCATTCGATGTGCTTTTCGCTTAGCACGTTTCTCACCGCCCATAGCACGTGCTAACGTGCTAAGGCTTCATGTAGTTCCCTGGGCTATCATGTAAGCTGGTGGTATGGTTTTTTGGAGATGGGAATTAGATGATCCATTGCATCCTTTCCATCTCTACAGGTGTCCCATTGTACTCCAGAGGCAGTTGCTTACATGTCAAGAGTGAGGCTCTGCAGTCTGGAGTATATTCACTAACAACCTCACAGGCCTGATTTGTTAAGGTCATGGAAAAGGCATGGTGTCATATTAGCTTGAAGCAGAGTATCAATGCACATAAGCAAGGTTTACCAGCAGCATTATTAATAGCAGTTGAAGTAGTAATAAACAACAATTAGAAATAATTACAAATCAAGACATCTCAAATGTCTTCTGGAGCAGGACTCAGCCCTCTCCTGATACCACATCTGCTTGAATGTCAGTAATTTCAGCACTGAAAAAATAGTGTTATGTATCACTTCATGTTATGTTTGGGCCTTTCTAAAATCCAGCTGTTACATTGCTGTTATTATTGGCTATCACTTTGACACTGGAGATTGTGCAAGTGTGTATCTTTAAGTTTTGATGTGTATGACAGGCTTGAGCTGAGCTCTGTGCATGAGGTCAGATGTTTCACTGACAAAAACTTCCATTTTGTTTAAAATATGCCTATGGAGCACATGTACTTCCTTGGGATTCAAATCTCAACATGAAAATGGGGATAAGGGGATTTTCTTTAAAGCCACTCCACTACATCTTACCTTTTCAAGATGGTTCAGCTGCCGCTTCAGCACAATTACGGTATATGTTGTAAAGTTGGCCCTTAGAGTGCGGTCCTCACACAACCATTCAGATCTGGCTAGATCAGGGCTCTCCAACCTTGGGTTCCCAGATGTTGCTGGCCTACAGCTCCCAGCATACCCAGCCAGCATGGCTAATGGAAAGAGATTCTGGGAGCTGTACGCCAGCAACATCTGGGGACCCAAGGTTGGAGAGCCCTGGAGTAGATGATGCCACTGAAGACAAATGAAACTATTCAGAGTGAGAGCGTTGACCATAAAGTTTATTGCCTTCAGTGATGTCATCATCTAGCCAAATTTGATCAGCTACATAATGACCTCCCTCTTTCTAGGAGGGCCCATGGAAAATAATGAACTGAAGCGCAACCAATTGGGGTTGCAAATAGGCTGAAGGAGGTATCAGGGAGAGGAATGCTGGAGTGGGACCAGGTGAAAACAATTCTTTTCCATCAGACCTTTTGATTAAAAGTTGGGCCTGTGTATCAGAGGTTAGTTGACGGGTGTTGTCTACTGAATTTGACACTGACTGACTTTTGTATATTTTATTGTATTTTATACTGTATTTTATAACAATAATATGTTATATACTGTGACTGTCCTGGGATCATTTACAACAAAGAGTAGCATATAAAAACCATTATAAAATAAAATAAATTAAAATAAAATAAAAGTAAAACTGCTTTTGTGCTTTGTAACTACAAAAAGAGTTTGATTATTCAGAAAAGGAGCTAGAGGCATACAATAGTTAAAAAATGTGTAGACTGTGGTGTGCATGTACACACACATTTCTTTTGTACATATTGTCCCTGGTAAAGCAGACTTTGCATGATTCTGTAGCATTTCAAAAACCGGTGAAGCAATGAACAGAACAGAGCTATAATGGGATGAACGTGAACACTAGGAGAAACAGTATGGCCTCATTCATGCATCCTGCTAATTTTGTGGAAGCCAGTTCAAACAAGAGGTTACCAGAGTGATCCATGCTCTGGTAACCTCTTGTTTGGACTACTGTAATGCGCTGTACGTGGGGCTGTCTTTGAGTCCAGAGACTTCAACTGGTTCAAAACAGGGCAGCAAGGCTGCTAACGGGGACTGGATGACAAGAACATATTACGCCAGTCCTCTATGATCTACATTGGTTACCAATTGAAGTCTGGGCCCAAATTAAAGTGCTTACATTAATATTTAAAGCCCTAAACGGTTTGGGGCCAGGTTATCTGAAGGAACGCCTCATCCCATATGAGCCTGCCTGAACCCTGAGATCTTCTTCGGAGGCCCTTCTCAGAGTGCCCCCTCCAAAAGAGGCAGTTGTGGCACCCCATCTATGGAATCAACTCCCCAGGGAGGTCCGCCTGGCGCCTACCCTCTACTCTCAGGTGCCAGGTGAAGACCTTTTTATTTGCCCAGTATTTTAATGGTTGATTTTATTCCTTTTATTATCGCCACTGTACTTCTGGATTGAATTTATTTTGGCTGCTTGTTTTTATCGTGTTATATTTTAATATGTTTGTGTTTTTATACTATTTTTGTTGTTATTTTTGTGTTGTGTTTTGGAAACTGCCCATGGAGCCTTTTGGCTGATGGGCGGTGAATAAATATATAAAATAAATAAATAAGGGAGGGGTATTGCAGGGTCACCCAGCACTCAAAGTGACTAGCAGCCAGGGAGGTGACCCCTGGAAGGACCCACCTTGAGGGAGGGACTTGGTAGCCTGCTCAGCTTGAGAAGGGCAGGCTGTTGCAGACAGTTTCAGTTTTGTGAAATTGTGACAACTCTCTTCCATGATGCTCTAACCCAGGGAACTAACAGAACCTTACGAGGTTCAGTGTTATGCAAAGCCTGCCTGGAACTTTTGTCTCTTGTGGCTGCATGAGGATACTGTCCATAGCCTGAGGCAATGCTTGCTTGTTTGTAGTTTGCATAGTAAAGGTTATTGACTAGAAATACAGCTTGACTACAAAGAGAGTCAGGGGCAAGCACACAACACTATTCTAGTTCTATTCAAGTTGCTATTGGGCCAGTTCACACTATCACTGCAGCCCAGCCTGGCTTATTTAAGCCATGGTGGATTTTGGCATATACCAGCAGCCATTTCGAATATTCCACCTCCAGAAGGGGGTTGCCATGGTTTGCTGTGCTGTCCAAACCTGGGCAGCATGGCTTGTTGGAGGGGCAAACAACCCACCAATAGCCCTACAACAGGCCATGGTTACTGGAGGGTTGTTTGCCCCTCCAACAAGCTGCCCGGGTTCAGACAACACAACAAGCTGGCTTGAATAGAGAACTTGGCACCTGTGGACACCACAGCTTGTCAGCGCTTAAATAAGCCACAGTGGGGTGCCGTTATGCAAAGCAGGTCAGAGAGTGTTTGATATCAGGCCGTTTCTCAGAAGACAGACTATTTACTTCACTCCTCATTATGTGCAATTGGCTTAGTGGTGCAACGTCATGTGCAATAAGTCACCACATTCCCCTTCCCCTCTCCCCACTCCTTTGATCTGCTCTAACTGTTCAGAAATTTGGTACTACAGAAGACATTTTTCCATAACTGTGACTGTGTGGTTTTTGCTCTCAGTATTGAAAAGCATGAAAAATTGTTGCATCCTTAATTGAAATGAGAAGTGGCCATGTACAGCAATGCTTGCTGAATTATTTCCTTTGACATCTATAAAATTCACAGATGGTTTTTTTTCTTTTTCTTTTTTAATAGAAAGCATTCTGTACTAGACATTCCTAGTCAGAGATACCAGGTGTAAAGTTTATATCAAGCGCAACAACCTAAATACAGCTGACATCAAACAGGCCAATTGTTCTGAAAATACACACTGGCCAGAAGCAGATTTGAACAAAGCCATTTCCTTTTTTCCTATAAATTTCCTATCTGCATAGTTTGTAGCTGCTTTCCATTCCCATTAATATTCTGTTAAGAACTGAGTTTTAACACTATTTCACCTGAGTGCTCGCCTATTAGCATGCTGAGTTTTTTAAACTGAACTATTGAATTCACTTCCTTTCTGTGTCCTTAGTGTTCATTCACCTATAGAAAAGTGCAGACAAACAAGGCCACAGGTGCAGAAAATTGGACCCTTCCTGCTGTTTATTACAATGTTGACCTCAGGCATTTCTCAAGGGAGGGAGGAGGAGAAAAGAAAAGAAATACAATCTTTGCAGTAGGATTCAGCTGAAATCTTGCCTTCCTTCTCTTGCTAGGTAAAAAGGCCACAAGGCTGCCAACAAATACAGTCAAATAATTCAACCTATTTGCTCCTATATCTGCATAAGAGTTTGGGGAGTAATTTCTGAAACTTTCCAGAGTCTCTCATGTTTGCTTCTGAAGATTCAATCAACAATAATTACAATTATGTAGTACTATTAGTATACATAGAACATTACAGACTTAACAGCAGCAAAAAGACTCGCCCCTGCTCTGAGGAGCTTATAATTTATATTTAGACAGATGACTTGGGGAAACATCAGATAGAGAGGCAAGGTTAACAAGGGATAAATGAAAGTAAATACAGTTTCGGGTACTGAAGCTTCATTTCATCTGGCTGTGAAGGCTAAGAGGTTAAGCCAGAAACTTCATTGAAAAGGTATCACCATTTTTTAGTTAGATAAGAGAATGGGCATTTGGGAGCCAGAGAGAAAGCCCCCGGGTCACCAGGTACCCATCCCAATATGCCTGGTCAGCAGCAATGGGTGGATCCCACTGAGCTCAACATTTCTTAGTTTATTTAGTGTCACCCTTTCCATGACTTTTTTTGCCTTTAAGCTGGGGTTTTAAAGGAGAGAGAAAGACATGTGGCATTGAAGTTCCTATTTATCAGGAAGGAAGCCTCCATTGGTGCAAATGGAGGCTTCCATCCCAAAGCACATAGCAGCTTCAGGAGAGGAGCAATTTTTGTCAGGACCATAGCAGGAGGGAAAATGTTAAGCTCTCCCTTCCACCCCCTGCAGTCAACCTCTCCACTGTTGCTCTCCAGCACGCACACACATGCATGCACGCACACATGCACGCGCATACACACACACACACACACACACACACAGCTGCCGTTTACATTTCAACAAATGTGCACATGCAATTCATGTAATGTCTAGTTTGGTCTTAAGTTGGAGGGGTTTAAACAGTTCTTCTGTGTACACATTCATATTTATGAAGATTGACATGTGTTGATAGACCAGTTAGAAGAAGCTGGAACAACAGATAGGGTAGGTGGCAATTCACTGGTTATTCAATTTTACTGATTGGTCTAGTAATTCAGGTAGAATGCTAATGGATTATTAGATGAGGTCTACCTGACACTGAATATTAGTATTTTAATGATTGTGAAAATTGTTGGTTTCTGGTGGAAATAGGCAACACTTGATATAACACTATGTAACTTGGATGAATTCTGTTGTTCAAAAATCTTGTTGCATTGGCTTGTCAAGCCTGCTTCCTTTCTCAAATGGGATTTGACTCTGTGTTGAAGATAATTTCCCAAAGTTTCATTATCTGGCAACAGTTTTTCACACTGCGCTCTGGCTTGTGTGGAGAGCCTCCACAGATACAGGAGGCTCTCCTCTTCAAACACAAGCAGAGGACGAGAAATGCAACGACGGAGTGGGGCTGGGCTGGAGTGCTCACTCTTCTCACGCATTTGCTATATTTGAGTTCAGAGAACTTTCAGTCTTCCCTTTATTAGGGTTAAAATGATACAGAACGTGATAATTATATATGAAAATGAAAAATGGGCCTGCAAATTGACATTTTCATGGAACTACCCGGTTCACTACATGGTGGATGGGAGGAAAGATTGTGTCTGTTGGAATTGACCAACCAACCAAGTTGGCTGCAGACCTCTAGTATTTTAAGAATGTACAACTTTCCCCAGGAGTTTATTCTTTGGAAAGATGGGGGAAATGATAAATATTGCCCAGGCCACACTGTAGTGCCATGAGCCTTCTATTCCTTTGTCGTTTAAAAAACAACAACATACTGGATGTTTTATAAATAATGGTTGTAGCAATTCCCCCCCCCCCCCCACACACACACTTTAGATTCTTCTTCTTTTTCTACTGCATACTTGCTGTGCTGGATTTGTGCTGTTCTTTGAAGAGAATGGCTACAAACTGTTTTTAATTTACTAGGAATGCCAATCTCTCCATAAGATTGTTTTTTACATAAAAACAGAGTGCTTGTCCCAGAAGGGAAAGCATTTATAGATGCTACCAACTCTCAGTGTAACTAATCAGATCTGTAGGAATTCATGTCATTGTAAGATTTAAACACTGTGTTATATCAAAAGGTTCTTGGGTGTGACTGTTTTTAAAGAAGGCTGATACAATTAGAATTAATATTACTATTAACCCCATACTGACAACAGACTAAACAGTCTAGAATCAATGTAGCAAAAAGAATAATATTGTATAGTAATGATAAGCAACTGGAGGCCCCTGAGTCAAAACCAATTCCTTTGAACAGGCCTGTGGGTCACGCTAGCTCAGCTTGTCTAAGCATGGAAAGCTAAGCAGGGTCAAGCCTGGTTATTACTTGGATGGGGGAGACCCCTCCTCCAGTTTCCTGCATTGAGCAGGGGGTTGGATTCGATAGCATTGTAGGCTTCTTCCAATTCTATGATCTATGAAATCTATGACCAAGACCCCTCCAGTTGCCAGCTTAAAGGCAAAAAAAGTCATGGAAAGGGTGACACTAAATAAACTAAGAAATGTTGAGCTCAGTGGGATCCACCCATTGCTGCTGACCAGGCATATTGGGATGGGCACCTGATGACCCAGGGGCTTTCTCTCTGGCTCCCAAATGCCCATTCTCTTATCTAACTCAAAAATGGTGATACAGAACATGCAAGTGTGAGATCTTTCCATTCCTAACATTACCAGTACCGTGTCTTTTTAAATTCTACTTTTCTCCCTGCAAACATCTTATTTCCTAAAACTTCCTTTAAAGAACTTCCTTCCTTTTCTCTATTTCCACAGTCAATTTAACCATCATCTTAGCCATTTCTAACCAACATCACCATTAATCCACTGAGTATTTGCTGAGTCCCATCCCAGGACTCTACTACAAACTTGAAAATACATTCACAAAATAGCCCACAAAATGTTTAGAAGCCTGCCTGACCACATATACATGGGCTTAGACGTACAAAACACGTACAATCCTGCCCCTTTGATCTTAAACATTTAAAATGATGTGTGACACAGCTGTCCTGGGTAGAGTTGAGATGCATTTTCACGAATTTTCATGTTCAAAAAGGGAGAATCTTTCGTTTGAACAGCTGAGCAAATCACACAAACACTTGAAAGCATTTCTCTGCTTTTCATCCGAGTCCTTGATAAGCACCCAGAGGAGGATTTTTGGGCTTCACAAAACTGTGCAGCGGCCCCCAAGTTAGCCTGCGGAGGGCTTACAGAGAATACACAAAGAGACTCTGCCTCAGCTTTAGCTCACCCTTATGGGGGAGTTTCCATGAGCTTGGTCACATACGTTCAGGAATTGCATAGCTTCCCTACTCCCGAGGTTCAGGAGCTTCCCTGAGCTGTGCCCTGCACACTTCATTGGAGTCTTAAAACTAGACTCCGGGCACTTTTGCACACTTCCATCTAGTGTTCAAGACTTGGATGAAGTTTTGATGGTGTAGTTGAAAGCATACTGAAAAGCAAAGGTGTTTTTTTTTTTGACAATGAAAATAAAAAGAAGACTAAAAATATTGCCTTAGCTAAAATTCTGGGATTAAAGAATTTTATTTTTTTTTTAGAAAGAAAGAAAGCCAAAACCTTTGCACAAATTGGCACCTCTTTACATTTACAACATCAACAAAGCACTGATTACCCAGGTTTTTGCAGCTGGAAGTGAAAATTCCCTCTCCCGCTTCTCCCAGGAAAACTTCAACAAGTTTTGCAGGGGTACAGCACCAGAAGGGTACAGCACCAGAACTTGTTTTGAATAATAGCAGTAGGAATGCCTAAGGAATTCAGTCTTTGCAAATTCTGACACGAACTGACCTGATCCACACACCCCAGACTAATGTGCAGATTGGCTTTCACACTTCCAGAATATTCCAGCGTAGTTCTCTGTTCAAAAAACATAACAAAAATATGACCTAAAAATACATATTTTGAGAGAAAATAAATTTAAAAATACATATTGGCAAATGTGGTTCAATGTAAGCAAGTGTAAAGTGATTCATGTTGGGGCAAAAAATCCCAACTGCAAGTATAAGCTGATGGGATGAATGGAAATGTCAACCCAGTGTGCGGCTGCTGTGAAAAAAAAAGGCAAACTCCACGTTAGGCATAATTAGGAAATGAACTGAAAATAAAACTTTCAACATCATACTGCCCTTATACAAATCTATGGTGAGACTGCACTTAGAATACTGTGTACCGTTCTGCTCACCGCACCTAAAAAAGGGCATTGTAGAGTTGGAAAAACTGCAAAAAAGGGCAACTAAAATGATCAAGGGGCTGGAACAACTCCCCTATGAGGGAAGGTTACAACATCTGGGATTTTATAACTTAGAAAAAAGGAGACGTAAGGGGAGACATGATAGAGGTATACAAAATTATGCATGATGTGGAGAAAGTAAACAGGGAGACATTTTTCTCCCTCTCTTGTAATACTAGAACCCAGGCTCATCCCATGAAACTGATTGGTGGGAGATTCAGGACAGAAAAAAGGGTGTACATCTTCACACAGTGCATGGTTAAACTATGAAATTCACTTCCACAAGATGTAGTGATAGCCACCAATTTGGATGGCTTTAAAAGGGGATTGGACAAATTCATAGAGGATAAGGCTATCAATTGCTACTAGTCTGATGGCTATGCTACCTCCAGTATCAGAGGCAGTATACCTATGTACACCAGTTACGGGGTAACATGGGCAGGAGGGTGCTGTTACACTCATGTCCTACTTGTGGGTTTCCTTTGGGCAGCTGGTTGGCCACTGTGTAGAAAGAAATAATGCTGGACTAGATGGACCCTTGGTCTGATCCAGCAGGGCTCTTCTTATGTTCTTATATTTAAATCAGAAAGCAGATTAAGAAAAGCATTACAGATTATTGTACAAACAGGACGAAATTGATTTATGGGTGGACAAACACAAAGTGTCATAGACTGATTTGCCTATTTCCTCCCAGGAATAAGTCCACATAACACAACTGAAGCTCTGAGCTTTTGAAAGATTAGTCTACTCACGGAATAACTAGGCCCAGCTTTCAAGCATATCTAGAAACTGAAACTTTGCAAAAACTGGAAATTCAAAATGCCTGCAAAAGCAGTTTCTAGTTCAAAAACAAAATAGCCTTTTCTTTCAAACACCTAATCTTGGCATTTCATACCAATTCCTGCTGATTGAGCCTCAGGGCATGAAGAAGAAGGTAAACAGAAGGAGGAGATATTGGTAACTCTCTGGCAATTAGTGAGTCGCAATTAGGCAGGAATGACAATAGAAATGCACCAGGAGGGAATGACTTTTTTTAAAGTGTAGATTCACAGGGAACATGTAATGCAAACCAAAATTTTCAGCTTTAGTTCTCACTTGAATGTCCCAATTATGTGATTTCTAATTGAAGGTGACGGATTCACATTAGAATCAGCAAGGTTCAATCTGGTCAATATTTTATTTTCACCTCTGAGCTCGGTTTGTCTCATTCCCGATCCCAAATGTGATTATTTTTTTCCCCTTTTCAAGCCAAAAAAGTGTGCACATTTTTAAAGTGCACAGTGCACACCCAAAATGTGCACATTTCCCCCACAGACTAAAGTATGAAAGTGTGCATTTTAAATATACACACTTTTCAAACACAATCACAAGTTCGGAAAGTTGTGAGCTTTTCTGCAAAGTTGCGCTCCCATTCATGTTCGTGTTCAGGGTTGCAAACGGGGCAAATGCGAAGTAAAAACAAAGCCAAATGAAATTCTCATACATCCCTTAAAAAAAAAAACAACTACTATCCTGCACACAGAAAATTAAATGCTAGAAAGAAGGGTTCTAACTAAGCTTCTCCCTGATAGGCTAATTTTCAATGTGTGGGATGGGGTGGGGGTTGTGGAAGAACATTTAATTACATGAGCTTCCACCCCAGACACAGGTTTATAATATCTCAGTGAGCAGTAGGCCTGAATCAACACGTCTAGCCTTCAAGCAATTGCTACTCACCCTAGGTGACCAGAGACGTGGTTATTGTTTTTATGCCTACTCAGTGTTTCATTTGGCCTGATTAAACGTGTGTCCATGTGTGACATTAGTGCAGGCTATTACCAAACACATTTATGGACAGGACCATTCCATTTGTGTCATACAACAATTAAGAAAGCACATAGAAAAGCTTTTCATTTTTTGTTCCTTTAAAAAAACAAAAAACAAGGGGCAAGAAATCAAGTTATATGGGAGTTCCCATTTATTGTGTCAGGCTTCTAGTCCATTGAACCCAGTGTTATCTGCACAGACTTGCCGCAGAACTCCAGGATCTCAGGCAGAGATCTTTCCCTAGCCTTGTTAGCTGAGAGTTTTTAACTAAAGTGGTGGGGGTTGAACATGGGACATATATAGAAAGTTTGTGCTGTGCCATACCTTCCAACATTTCACAGATGAAAATAGGGACACACACGTGAATTTGTAAGAGGTATGGTTAAGCAACATGAAGGTGTGATCAAGAGGGCGTGGCCAGGCAACATGAGGGTGTGGCCAGGAAACCAAAGGGCATGGTCAAGTACAAAGGTTATTAGAGGAAACATACAAAATCTTATAATTATTACATTATTATATATTGTTTTATGTGGAAAAAGCCTGCGCACCCACAGTGGCATGAACCCCAACATAGTTTCCCCTTTAGCAACCACACGTAGTTCCCCTGGCAACCCCTGTCTGCATAATCCCCCGCCAGGGGGGAAAACAGGAGATGCAGGTCTGGCCAGACAGGTACACAATAGGGAAACATCTACCCGAATCCACAAGAGGACAACTGGATCATCCGGAGGTAAAGGGCAGTCTCAAAGAGCTGCAAAGTATCCCCTGAAGGCACCGGTAACTGCCAGACGTCATCTTTCTCGGGCAGGAATAAGCCCACCTGATTGGCAAGGGGCGGGAGAGGGGGAGGGACGGGGTAGAAAACCCCTCTACCCACCCGAGAAGGGTGGTTGGGAATACGGGCATCCAAGTCCAGCTCCGGCTGGGTCAAGCAGTTCTCATCCCCGAGCCAGCGGGCTCGGAGTCAGGCTAGAAGCAGTACGGTGTAAAGTCTTTGGTCTAAGGTAACGCTTTGCTACAATACGCTAGCCTGGGAACCAAGTCATTCATAGATCTGAGGTCACGATCAGGTCTTGTTTATGCTGCAGTATTCCTAGAAGTCTATTAGTTCCGCTCCATTTAACCTGTAGTAAATAAAATGTCTATTCCTGTTTAATGAATGGACTGGTGTGCTTTTTAGGTCGCGGCTGAGTTTAAGTTGTTTTAAATTGCTTGACGGGCTATACCTCATTGCCGGTTAACCCGTTAAGTGCTGAACTCACGCAAAAGACCCAGCTGCTGGTCTTCCACATTTTATAATATTTTATAAGTGGCTTTTGTAATTTATTTATTTTTTTACCTCACTTAAATAAACCCTTAATTGTTGATATCTGGTAGGGATGTAACCGCGAGTCTCGGGGGGGGGGGGCTGAAAGCAGGCCGAAAGCAGCCCACTCGCCCCCCCGAGACTCTTGTGACTTACCTCGCTGCCACTTGACACACGACGCGCCGAGGAAAGGCGCTTCCAGGTCCCCGGCGCATCTATTTCCTGTTCCCTGGCACTGCATATTTAGCATAGAAAACAGGGCAACCCAGCTTAAAGCAGCCGCGATTTGCTATTCACGGCCGTTTTAAACTGGGTTGCCTTGGTTTTTATGCTAAAAATGCAGCGTGGGGTCCCGTCGCATCACTTTCTGGCAGCCGGAAGTAACGCGATGGGCTCCTTGCTGCAGCCACGAGGAATCGAGTGGCGGGGGGGGGGGTGCTCACTGCAAACAAGGTGAGCACCCCCCCAGGTAAGTGTGCATCCCTAATGGTGTTTTTCATGGGGGGGGGTGTCAGTGTTTGCGGGGAAATCTCTTTCTTTTTGTTTTAAAATTGTCAGGATTGGCACAA
The DNA here is from genome assembly GCA_021292165.1 of Shinisaurus crocodilurus. Classification (NCBI taxonomy): domain Eukaryota; kingdom Metazoa; phylum Chordata; class Lepidosauria; order Squamata; family Shinisauridae; genus Shinisaurus; species Shinisaurus crocodilurus. Next base: position 113,338,060 of record CM037876.1, on the reverse strand, counting down.
ATGCAACAGGTGAAGCTTACCCACCAACCCCACACCCCAAAACATGGAGCTTCAGAGAGAAGGAAGTTTCTTGCATTTCCTTCTGACACTGTAAACTCACCTGTTAGAGGCAAAGAGTCAGCTCTGTCAGGAAATAAAATCTTTGGCAATATAAATATAGGAATCATATGATAAATTCCCTCATTCACCTCTCCGTTGGTCCAGGCTTTCACCCAGCTAATCCCTTTCCCACAGCAACATGCAGCAGAGGCAGCAGGTAGAGCATGAGCGTGCCTGCACACACACACACATCCTTGCCTGGCCCTCCCAGCTTAGCAGTGTCTGTTCCCTTCCCTCCCTGCTTACTGCGGCTGTTCGAGCCTAAGCAGAGCTATCTTAAAGAGACCTTGTATAAAATTGCAGCTAAGCTAAAACTGCAAGCTTAGCTGCAATTTTGCCCATGGCCCCTTTAAGAGCATCTTAAAGTAGCTTGCAGTTACGGGAGGCAGGGGGATTTGGGACTCTGCAAAACAAAGTGAGAAGCCGTGATGGCTTAAGGGTTTTCGTGATGCTCCCCGGCATTTTGGGGGCAATTGGACACTATGCTGTGCCCTTAGGTTATGGCCTGGATCCCCAATTTCCTCATGATAATGTTGCTATGGTGATCAAATAAGGAGACAATCTTTTGGCTAATAGCTAAGGATGTTTATTCAAGGAGTGTTGCTTGAAAATTCCTGTTTAGATGAGCATCGATGGCTTTTTACTCATGGTTACTAGCTAAACACAGCCCATCTACTTGGATGGGGACTGGAGGAAACAGTCTTGGACAGTAGCCAGTGAAGAAGGTTGAATGGGTTTTGTAGCTGACTGGCAAGAAAGCAAAACCCAGCCAACTTCTTCTTCATGGGTCACAAGATTTACTGGAGGAAAGGAAAGCAGGACAATGCTGCTTCCCTTACTTGACAATCATACCAATTCCAGTGTAACCATTGCCCTAAACCAGTGTTCTCCAACCTTGGGTCCCCAGATGTTTTTGGCCTAAAACTCCCCAGCATGCCCCAGCCAGCATAGCACTAAACTGCACTAAATTGAAAGGCAGGAGGAGCATGTTCACTTCTTGCTGATCAGTTTGGTAGAATATCACCTCTTAATAAATAATAAATAAATTTCACTAGTATTAGTAAAGACTTTTAGCCCAAATATATAGGTTCTGATGAGTTGCCACAAAATACACAATATGGTCCAGTTTCAGCTATATTTTCATAAATTTGTACTAAATTTCAGCAGATCCTTCCCATTTTGCTGGTCTCAAAGAGATAACTGATTGACTCATATTCACAAAGATGATCCCAGTTAGTGGAAACTTACAGATTTGTATACACGGTTAATTATAACGACCATTTTAAATGCAGAAAAATAACAACTGAGCAGCTACATATATATTACACAGTTAGGCAGAAGGACAAAGATGCAGTACATGTTTGTTTCTCTTTCTCTCTTTCTTTTTAATGAGCCCCTTGTTGTACGGCTTGCAGAAAATGCCACCACTAATGTGATAATATCAGTTTGCTTGAGAGCAAGCTGACCCTGCTGTTTTAAAGCAGTTTCGACTTCGACAGTCAGGAGCCGGCCTAATGTTCTGTGGCTGCCTCTGGTCAATGACATGGTAGAAACTGCCTTATCTCCCCCTGTGGGAGGGATGTCACTGCCAAAACCACAGCTACTAGGCAGAGAGAATGCAGCCTATAAGGGCTGGAGTGAACGACTGGAGCTGAGCCAAGTCCTCCTAACAGCCAGCCTTAAATAATGCTGCTCTGGAAGCATTGCCATTTTCTCAGGGTGGATTCTTTGAGTTGAAACACTATTCATTGAATTATTTTTATCTGGTGCTTTTTCAGGTATGGCAGTCATCACCAGGTATCCGAATCACTATATCTTCAAGTAGAACATGAACTCCCATCACTCCATTTCAAGCAGTGTTCTCCAACCTTGGGTCCCCAGATGTTTTTGACCTACAACTCTCAGCATGCTGGGAGTTGTAGGCGAGAAACATCTGGGGGACCCAAGGTCGGAGAACACTGATTTAAAGAGTACTCCTCATAGTGCGTCATTCAAAGCAAAGACCGTGTAGCTACTCCGTATTCATCTGATCTAACGTTCATTACAGACACAGACACAGACACACCCCTGACTCAATTCAATTGTTGACCAACTTGCTACTGCATATCTTCCTCCTTCAGTGCAACTGGCTTAACTGGACAATATCTTGTTCAAGTCACTGCTCCCAGCCCCTGCCACCACCCATGGGTACAGGATGTCTATCTATTTTATTTAATTATTTATTTCATTATATTTATATCCCTCCTTTCTTGCATCATGGAACAAAGATGGCACACATGAGGTTCCCTGGCAATCTCCCATTCAGGCATTGACCAGACTCAGACCTGCTTAGCTTCAAGAAGGTGGCTGCATCATGTTCCCTCAGACCACACCCTGGGCTGTTTAGAAGCCTGTTGCTATATTCAGGACACTTATACGCAGCTGAGAATATGTGTTTTTCATTCCTTGACATAAAAAGAAAAATCACAACTACTGCTTGCATCAATGTGAACCCCCCTGGTATAGCGGGTAGGGGCGTGTCTGCAGAATACTTGTGGGTGACTAATATGAACTCAAGTAACAGTGTTTCAATTTTTTTTAAAAAAAAAATCATTACTGCCACAAAGCTGAGAAATTTCATGTGGCCCTCAGCCTAATTTCAAAAGCCCTCTGTATGTGATCAGACCTCAGGCAAGAGGGATCTGTTCAGCCCACTGGGTGGCAAAGAAGAGAGAGAGAGAAGGAAGTGGGAGAAAGAATGAGAAAAGTGAGTGGTAGAAAGAAAAAAAGCATGAACGACCCACTTTTGACTTTGACCCTGAGTACTGCTAACTTCGGCCCCACTGCAATATCTGGCCCCCTACTGATTCCCTGCAAGGGAATGTGGCCCATGACAGGAAAAAGGTTGTCCATCTGCTGTTTTAAGCAAAAGGCATCAAATGTGTATTTCAAGCCAGTTGCAACACTACATGATTTCCCTCCTATGAATTGCTAAATCCAGTATTACTCCAGGAGAGTAAGGGGGCATTGTTAACCTTTGAGATTTCTTTTTCTGCGGATGGAGGCAGAGCAGCTTGCATGTTGAACTGTTTTACTAGGGCGTAGCTGGCTGGGGCATGCTGGGAGTTGTAGGCCAAAAACATCTGGGGACCCAAGGTTGGAGAACACTGTACTAGGGAGAGGCTCCCATTCTCCTCGAATGGAACCAGAAACAGCATGAACCCACTCCAACTGCATCTGCAGCAAAGTAGCTAATGGTGAACCTCTAGCGATGGCTTGATCAATGCACACACTGAAAAAGATAACAACATTCAGGTGACCCTAAATACTGTCCCCACATGTGCCCATCATCCAGAAGGATGAGCTGATACAACCAGAGAAAGATACTGCAGTAGGTACAATGCCCTACTGCACTTACCTAAGAACAGTAATTTATGTTTAAAAATTCCCATTTTCTCCAGGAAGGCATTGCCAATCCTTTGAGATGTGGAAGAGCAGTATTCCTTATGGTAGGATTCCATGTGGCTAAGTTGAGAATCCTACCGAGACAGCACTATCTGCAGAATCTGTCAAAGGCTGCATGTGCTAAGGAGAAAACATCTGTCTTATAATGTTAAGTGAATATATGCAAAAGGATGTCCATGTAGATGTTCACCAAATCTTGTCTAGTGAGGATCTCTCCCAGAATACAGCAGATGTGGCTGCTTCCATCAGAGAATGGGCCTTAATCCCTTTTAGGAGCATCTTTCCTAAGACCCAGTAAGCCAACTCTGTTCAGTAAGCCAACATGATACAGAATCACGGGAAAAGAATTGCCTTGACACACCCTCTTCCTTAAGGAATTCTCATGAAATGAAACAAACAAAGCATTTAACATCCTGGAAGTTGCTGTCCTGTCCAAGAAGAACCTAATGGCCCTCTTAGCATCCAGACTATCTCACATCTTCTCCTACAGATACACAGGGTTAGGGCAGAATGAGGGCAGAATCACCTTCTCAATGATTCCATCTCTGGATGGAATACTGAGTTGTCTTTTGGCATAAAGAAATGATCTGGCCAGAATACCACCTTATCTAGATAGAAGATCTAGAACCCCCAGTTAAAGCACAGAGTATCCAGCTCTGAAACCTGTCTGGCTGAGGTGATGGGAACAAGAAGAAGGTTTGAAAGGGAAACCTAAGCCACTGGTTCAAAATGATGAACTCACCAGAGCTGTCAGACCCAGCTAAAGTTCCAATTCAGGAAATGGTGGACCATTGGTTGATCAAGAAGCCCCCTTCAGGAGGTTGTGGTCATGCAGGTGAGTGGATATGGAAACCACCCCCCTCACAATGACAGATGCCATTGAGAATGGCTGCTGGGAGCTTTAGTGTGTTTGTGCCTTCTTGCAGAAACCCCAGGATTGTGGACAGAGACCTTGTGCCCAGAGACCTTTTTGTCGTTGTTGTTGCTACATCACTGCAGGCATGCCCCTCCAAGTGATGCCATACAACTTGTTGGTATCCCAATGCCAGTCTGCTTCTTCTTCTCATGTGATCTTGCCTCGTTCACATATAATGTGGGCAACTATGACTATCAATCAACTTTCAAATCTCTCAAAAACTGCCATCTGTACACAGGATAATCACAGAGTGAACAAAACATTTGGTATGGTGAACAAACGCTAACTACTCCCAAAAAATCATGTTACTACTGGAATGTCCCCCCCACACACACACACACACAACTTTTTTTTAGGTAACTGACTGACAGCTTAGATGAAAACCTTAAAAGCTTGTTTACATGAAGGTTTATTTTAAATTTAAAAAAAAAAAATCAAGAGTCCAAGATGGATAAATATCACTTAAGTCATACAACTTGGCACAATGTAAAAGAAAGGTATTTACTTTGGTACTCCTTTACAACACTTCCCCCCCACTGCCCCAAAATCAAAATCACTGCAGTTACTGGTTTTCTTAATGTCTACTTTCTGACAGCTTAAACAACATAGAGACCTGTGCCACCTTAAATGTGAACAGATTTATTGTGGCATAAACTTTCGTGCAGTTTTAAGTGGTTTCTAGTCCACAAAAGTTTATGTCACAATAAATCTGTTAGTCTTTAAGGTGTCGCAAGACTCTCTGCTGTTTTTGCAGCAACAGATTAACACAGCTGCCCATCTGGAATCTGAAGCATAGTAAGAACGCATATTTTTCTGGCTTGCTTCTTATTTTGTTGGCTATATTTAAATGTATTCCTAAATGATCAGCTTTTATCAAACTAACCATAATACTTAGTATAGCGCACTCTTTCCAATTGCTGAAAGCACTTCAAATATATTATTTCAATAAGCTATATAACAACCATATAAAGTAGGCCAATGATGTTATCCACATAATACATGGGGAGAGGCTGAGGCTGACACCACTTATCACAATCTAACCCATAATCTTTTTATAATGAAAGGAATTGGCAAAATTTGTAGAGCACATGTCTGTCTGCTTTACCTGAGACTTCTAAAAGCAACACATCAATTAGTCAACTCCTCCTAGTGAAAAAAATAAATACGGTAAGCAATGTCAAAAAAGGGGGGGAAACTTATCATTAGTTCTTCCATAATTAGTTCTCATAAGTAAAAGAGCCTAAATAAATTTCAAAAGTCAATATTATCCATTAAAAGGAGGCTTACAGAAAGGTGTTTACTTTGCATAGGCAAACATTCTTGCATAAAATGTGAGAAGCTATATTTAGAAATGGAATTGACCAGGAAATTAACTTGCGTTGCAGGAAAAAGAGCATACACATGTACGTACACACCCATCCACACACCACCAGAGCTAAATATTACCTTCCCCAAGATATTTTGCCAACTGGGACTGCACTTCCCCAGTCTAGGATAAAATTAGACCTGGAATCTTTCTTCCCACTTACATCTTAATTCAAGTCTTCTCTGTTCAGTCACTATTCAGAAGAGATGACAGAAAATCAGAAAGAAGTGTAAGAAGTCATACTGGTTATACAGAAAAGGATCAACATTACCAGGATAAAATGCTATACAAGCAATGGTAAACCTCAGTGGTCTGGGCCTTAGACAACAGAACATCAATTTGACAAGTAGTAGCAAACACACTAAATATAGGAGCATGGTGATTTTTGAAAAGTCCTCTCCTTTTGATTTTGAAGTACCCTACAATTTTGAAATTATTTATAAAAACAAGGTTTTTCAGTGTTCCATACAAAGACAACATGAGCATCAATAAGGCTGATGCTTAGCAATGAATTTAAGAGTAAGCTAGAAAGAACTGAACTCCAGTCCTGCAGATGCTGAGGTGTGTAGAGCAACGCACAAGCTAGTGTGAAGTTAGGGCTTGAGAAATCCATCCAGAATCAAATCCTTAGTTGGCTATCAGGGACGCCATTTCAGATGCTTGGGGCAGGGCGGGGTTGGGAGATTCACAGCAAGGTTCAGAAACCTGCTCTTGGATATAATTTAAAAGCAGTGTATTTGAAGAGTGTATTATGTGATTACTATTAATTTGAGTATCTGAGTAATTATAGGCTGGTCCCTCACTGAAGGCTCCTAAGTAAACCTAACAGCAGTCATGGGATAAGAAGACAGGTCATCTTTTTGACTTGGAAACTAGTTAAAGAACAGGAAGCAGGCAGTATGGAAAAATGGGCAGTTCTGATTGCCACATTTCAAAAGGATATTGTAGATTTGGAAAATATGCATAATAGGGCAAACAAAATGACCAGGGAACAAGGAAACCCTACAAGGAAAGGCTACATTGTTGGAGGCAGCGGAATTGAGAAAAAGGGTGACTAAACGGGGGACGTGATAAGAGTTTTATAAAACTATGCATGGCATGGAGAAATTGAGGGAGAGAACTTTTTTCTGTCTCACACACAACACTAGTTCTGGTTCATCCAGTGAAACTGATTGGCAGTAGATTCAGGACAGACAAAAGGAAATAGTTCTTCACACAGCATGCAATTAAGGTATGGAACTTGCTGTTGCAAGATATTTATTTATTTATTTATTATATTTATGAATTGCCCATCTGGCCAGACATCCAGCCACTCTGAGTGATGTACAGTCCAATAAAACACAAGGGGGGGGGGAAACACACACACACACACACACACACAGTATAAAACACAATTAAGAACAGTACAAAACTTAAAAATCCTAACCCACCCCATATTCCCGCCTGAAAAGCCAAGTTTTAATGCCCGGCGGAAGCTAATTAAGGAAGGGGCAAGGCGGAGGTCACTGGGGAGAGAGTTCCATAAATTGGGGGCTGCCACAGAAAAGGCCCTCCTCCTAGATATGGTGATGGCCACTACTGCAGATGGTTTTAAAAGGGGATTAGACAAATTTACAGAGGAGAACTCTGTCAGCGGTATACCAACTGCTGGAAATCAACAACTGGAGATGGCTATTGCCTTCATATCCTGGCTGTAGACTTCCCAAAGGCATTTGGTTGGCCAGTGTGAGAAACAGGATGTGAGACTACATGCTCCATTGATCTGATCCAGCAGGGATCTTCTTATGTTCTTAACACAGCCTGAACAAGTAACATAGGGATGAAGTACCACCTTGTCGCGATGGAAAGTCATGTAAAGTGGGTCAACAAGCAAAGCACAAATTAACTCAACCTCCATGCCCAGGTGACTGCCACTTGAAATGCCATCTTCCAGGAGAGCAGGCAAAGGTCCACCATAGCAAGAGGTTCAAATGGCTTGACAGACAAAGCCTGCAGAACCACAGACAGACTCCATGCCAGAACCAGGGGTCAGACTAGTGGTTTGAGATTGCAAACACCATTGAGGAACCATTTAGACATTGGATGCAAGCAACCCCCCCACCCCAAAACTGAGATTCCATCCACCAGCAGATGAGAGGAAGAGACTGCCACCAGACACACACGCAAAGATGATAACTTCAAACTCCTTTCATGAAGGGACAACAGAAGCAGGAAAACAATCTGGTTCTGGTGCAATTGGCACTGAACAGGATTGAACCCATGGAGGGCTGCAAATGTTCAGAAAGATGTCCACTTACAGGCACAGGAACTCCTCGTGGCTGGCTTATATTCTGCATCAAGTATACACTGCACAGTGTCCAGAACAGTAGCAGCAGGAATATTCAACAGATTCTCCAAGCTGCCAGTCAGAGCGTGCTGAGAACTGAACGGTGGATCCTGCATCAATCCCACCTGCTCAATCAAGAGGTCTGAGATTGATGGAAGATTAATATAATTCCTGAGAGACAGCTGAAGGAGGGCTGCAAACCTGGGTTGTCTTATCCACCACAGAGTGACAAGTATGCCGTCCATCCCATCCTTCCTGTTCTTCACCATTACTCTGGTCAAAAGAGGAAAAGGTGGAAACAGGTAGAACAGCAGATCCGTCCAGTGAAAGAAGAAAGCATCCCCCAGCAAACCCAAGTCCATTCCTGATCAGCTGCAGAACTGGTGGCACTTGCTGTTCCTTAACCAGGCAAATAGAGCCCATAGGTGAAAAAGATCAGGCATGACTGTCTGCTTCAATGTCCACTCATGGTATGCTGAGGAAGTCTGGCTGAGGCCATTGACAATACAATTGTCCACTCTGGCGATATGCACTGCTATGTGCCTGATCTGACAAGGGGCACACTAATGAAAAATGCAGAATGCGAGTTCAAGCAGAAGAAGCAATTTCATCCCACCTTGCTTCAGGTAGTAGTGTTGTCTGATACTACTGGAACCAAGTATCCTCTTAGTTCCATTTTGAACACCTGCAGTGCCTTTTTGACAGCCAGAAGCTCCAGAAAGTTGATATGGAATACAGCTTCTGCATCTGTCCAAGTCCCCTGAACTCTCAAGGTTCCACAATGTATGCCCCATCCCAAGAAGGAAGCATATGTCGTCCCCATCCATGATGCATGATGGTGAAGGTAGGGAGAATGGAAAGCCCTCTTGAAGGTTGGAGGCATCTGCCCACCAATTTAGCATAGTGGCCACAGTCTTCAGGAAATGGAGACACATTCAATGGGCGTCCCCAGCTGGGCTGAATGCATGAATAAACCAGTTTTGGACCATCCACATCCTTACCCATGCTAGTGACACCACCAAGGTAATGGCTGCCATCAAACCCAACAGTCTCTGTATGCACACAGTGCTGACAACTGTCCGAGCGCCACAGTGGACACAAAGGGCCATACACCCTCAGGTACTCGGAGATTGCAAACAAAAAACAAAAGTAACATAAAACACAACTGTCAGAAAAAGACGAGAGGACAGAGAGACAAAGGAAAAAGAAAAATAAGAATTTGACGTCAGCAAAGTTCTACCTTCCCTTGGGAATAAACAAATCAGTGGAGAAGATTCCCTATGAGGCTGCCACAATGGCGGTCAAAAGAGAACAGAGGGAATAGAGGGGAACCCACTAGGGACATGCTCACTGGGATAGTGGCGGGTGAGGGTTCCTGCCAAAACATTCCTCAGCTATAGAAGGTTCCCAACTGAAGCTCCAAACAGGTGCAGAACCTCATAGGTGTGGTGCATAGAGACCACAAAGAAGAATTAGGGCTTTACTCCTAGTAATGTTGAAAGCTTAGTACGTTATTAAAGAGTTATTAATTTCCCGATACAATATATTCTGTGATGTATGGATGCACTCACATAACAGCCTCCCATGCACTCCCTACATTCAGCCAATATCGCAGTGGCATGGAATCTTGTCATGGGGAACTGCCTGCACACTGCTAGTAGCATGTGTGAATTGGGCCTAATAAAGTTCACTGCTACTTCTGTATGACAGACGCATGTTATGACTTATGACAAGTCAAATATCCTGTGGCTGCGATCCAAAGGGTGGTACATGGGACTCTCTGTGTGTAGTGAAGATTATGCAGCAATCTCTTGTTCAAACACATCTGAGAAGCCACACTCAAATCCTTGGGAGAATTTGGGATCAGCCTTCAAGACAGCATAAGGCACTGTAGAGTGTAAAAAACAAACAAGAAAATCTCTAGAGCAGGGCTCTCCAACCTTGGGTCTGCAGATGTTGCTGGCCTACAGCTCCCAGCATACCCAGCCAGCATGGCTAATGGCAAGGGATTCTGGGAGCTGTAGTCCAGCAACATCGGGGAACCCAAGGTTGGAGAGCCCTGCTCTAGAGTATGGATGTCTAATTTGGACATGAATCTTTTCATTTCAAAAATGGCAACATTAGCTTCTTTCCTAATTTCTCCTTTTCCTTTGAAGGTTTCTCCCTTACATTCTGTACCTTGGGAAAGAGTTTCCCTTTCAGTTTGACTTACCGTAACAGGCATTCACCACAACAAGAAAGGTTCCTGTGATAGCAATCTCCTAATTTAATTACTGCGAGTCTGTCAAGGGTACTGGCACGTTGTTGCTATTTTTCTGATATGGCTTTCTGATACAGTTAATTACTTTGTATTTAAGGCTGAATGGTGAGTTTTGGTTTGAAGTTAATTAAAGTTCACTTTAACTTTTCTACAGGCCGTTTGTTTGTATTTGCATAAGACCAGTGACTGTAGAAGCAGGAGTTGTGCTGGACACTGTGAATGATACACATTGAGAAGGAACACATTGCTTTGGCTGCAAAAGTAGAGACAAGCAAGCAACCTCTAAATATAATGCTGCTTACACCCATGCCAATTTGGAAAAAATGATGGAACACAAAAATTATATTGTACAAAATGTTAATCATACAGTTTAAAAACAGCAACAGTTAGTCAGCAAACTAATTTTTAGGTATATTTTGCAACGAATAAGAGTTGAAGGGCCAATAACTTTGCTTCCATCCACTGAGTTGTTCCCATGGAAGACATAACATGAGCAAACGGCTCTTCAAACCTCCCCCCCCATCTTTTGTTGCCTGGAGGCTTTGGAAGCACTCTCCCCCTTCTTATGCGCATCAGTTCCTCTTACACTTCATTCACCTGTGTGAGCTGAGACACAGACAAAAAGGAGCTCCTTAAGGGGGAGAATTCTGCTAAAGCCTCTGCTGTTCTTTAAACACAGGGAAAGGGGTCAAAGTGCCCCTTTGCCTTTGCCTCAGTCTGTTTGTGTGGGAAAGCATCTGAGATAGTTACCATAAGTGTGTGTGTGTGTGTGGCGGGGGGGGGGTAACCTTTAGATTTTGGGGTATGTACTGGGCCAGATGGGAAGCAATTGGGGATTGAACCCCAACAGTATAATCTGGCGCATGTTTACTCAGATCCACAGTGTTCAATGGGGCTTACTCACTGGTATGTGTAAGTGCACATAGGATTGCTGCCCTAAGCAAGTGACAGTGCCAATACACAACAAAAGCTCTATACAGAATCTCTGGTGATGCGCTCTAGTATTAGGTTTCCATGAAGTATCTTGTGCTTAAATTAAATTCACTTCTATAACTTCAAAATGCACTATGCTTTCAAGTTACACATGGCTCTTCCTTAGTCTGGATGTTAAAACGAATTTAAAAAGTAGAACATAATGAAACCAGTGAACAGCATCATAGTAGCCATTTCTATATCTGGGCAGGCTCCCCAGTAACCCTGGATTGACCCTGGTGTTTGAAGAGGCTCAACTTCCCTGCCATTTTTAAAGTACCTCCCTAGCACCTTGTCTCCAGGGAACCAGGGTGAAGCTGCAGTGTACCCTGGCTGTTATTCTTTGCCATGTACAAAAAGAGTGGTTCCCCCTCTCTGTGCAATAGGTGTGGGAACTCTGGAATGTGCAAATGCCTTAATCTGTCAGGGTTTTAATACAATCAAGTCAACTGGACACACCAACTGATTGGCTGACCTGGAGCCCTGGAGAAGAAAAGCAGCATGCAGGAAGCACAGGGAAACCCACTGGGAAATGTAATTATGTAGTCACCAATTAGCACCCATTAGCATCTATCAAGACTAGTGCCCTACACCCAAAATATGCATGTGACCCACTTTTGTACTCTTCACCTTTGCATTAGACATCTAAGGGAAGCCTAAACTGCACTGCTTCAGGGGAGAAAAGCTGTTCCATCAAGGGCAGGTTTTTTCACTGCTCAGATAGACTGCTTCTGCTCAAGAGTTTTGTTGTTGTGGTGCACGATATTATTATTTTTATTATTATTTTAAGAACTTCTATCCTGCCTTATTTCCAAAAAAGGAAAACTCAAAACAATCACATATTATTTATACCCCGCCTTTTTTCCTGCAAGGAACCCAAGGCGGCTTACATAATATTCCTCCTCCTCCTCTCCATTTTATCCTCACAACGACCCTGTGAGGTAGGTTAGGCTGAGAGTCAGTGACTTGCCCAAAGTCACCCAGTGAGTTTCATGGCTGAGCAGGCACTTGAACCCAGATCTCCCGAGTCCCAGACCTACACTCTCACCACTACGCCACACTGGCTCGCACACCACATTTTTCACACACCCCATTTTTATCAAAATGATTTTTGAGTACAGCAATAAAAAAAAATAAACAATACTTAAAAACAACAACCAAAAAAAAAAAAAGAGTTAAAAGCTTTTTTTAAAAAAAGACAGGTCTTTACCAGCCATTGCAAATAGCAGAGTCAGAGCCTGATGGATCTCAAGAGACAAAGCATTCTACAGTCCGACCTACCCCTGGTAGCCACTCGTCTTGCTTCATGGAGGCAGGATTTGAGGAAGTGCTTCAGAGCAAACACAGAGGAATATATAGAACAGTGTTCTCCAATCTTGGGTCCCCAGATGTTTTTGGCCTACAAGTTACAATTCCCAGTATGCCCCAGCCAGCATAGCCCTACCAATTCACCCTGAGTAGACGACTGGCAGTGAATCATCTCTGGGCACAGTAGGGCTTTACTCCTATTAAATAAGAGTGGGATCGGGGCTGTACCACGTCAGACTACAGGTGACTGAATGCTCCTTCCTACACAAGCAATCCTTGTACACAGAAAACCAGATGTCACAGGGAAGGGTTCTAGGCTAGCCTTCTCTGTGACATGTTAGTTTCTATATGCAGAAAATGTTTTGTATGGAGGAACATTCAAGCAGGTGAACCCCACCTTCTATCATTAAGTGACACAGCTTAGACACAGATTTACCACTTTAGCGAGAATAGGTATATAGCACTATAAATAGATTTGTTTGGGCGATTTGGTTGTTGTTGTTTTTTTTTAAAAATAAAACATTTGTTCTCTTGCATGCTACTGTATCTTTTCATCCCAGTGAATCCTTTGCTGACTCTGATGAAATCTTCCGAAATGCCTGTGAAATTGTTAAATATTATCTGGTGGCATAGTGGAGTATTATTAGCTTCATCTCTATGAGAACCACAGGCCCATGTGACCTACACCAAACACTCTAGCTGTTGACCTCCCACAGTTCCAAATGGATAAGGCTGCTTGACATTTCATCCACAGAACTCACACAAGCAGAAGCTATAGCAGCATAAAGCCAGAGGAAAACAGAGGTGGAATATGACGGGCATTAGTATTCTGAGGGTTGCCTGGTAACACTGCAAGAGAAGGCTGCTAAAGGGTTTGAAGACAACTGGCCCAAGGCAGTGTGTACTCTATGCTAAAATAATGACAATTCTCTAGCCAGGCAATGAATTTGAGCCCCTAGAAAAAGCTGAATTCTACAGTGTAGAAGCATTATACAAACTGAGCAGATGTGCTGTGATTTTTTCTGGTTTTGGCCATCATGGAAGAGACAATGATTTTTTAAAAAAGAAAGCTCAGATTCTCAGGAGGCTGAATGTTGTGCCCACCGCCACATCCCTTTGTTTTTCTGAGCTCCTATGGAACTGCGGCATACATGCAGCCAGTGGGGTAGTGGTGAATTTTGAGGTGCAGGCACTCCTCATGACAGTCCCCCGAGCCACGCCCCCAAGAAGAGTCCAAAAATGCAGGCAGCTGTGTGGATCCATATCCACAAACCATTTTCATCTCTACCAGGAGCAGGTCTTTTAAAAAGCTAATGGTTCTTCATTGCCCATTCAGGACCAAACCACCTGAAAATACTTTGCAATACAAAAGGAATAGCTCACAACAATATACTGTAGCTGAGAAAATTCATTTCTCCCGCAGATATTGTGAGGATTGCAGTTAAACTCAACGGAACAGGGCAGCAGCATCCCTGCTACTCAGAAAGTCCTGGTGTTTAGACCCTGCAAGCCCTGACTCTAGTATAGCACTGCACATAGCCATGCACTGGACTCCCTTTTCTAGCGAGGGAGGAAAGGAACTTGTAAAGCAGTGTTCTCCAACCTGGGGTCCCCAGATGTTTTTGGCCTACAACTCCCAGCATGCCCCAGCCAGCTGGCTGGGGCATGCTGGGAGTTGTAGGCCAAAAACATCTGGGGACCCCAGGTTGGAGAACACTGGCCTAAAAGGTGGGATAGAAATAAAACAACAACAACATGTCAAGATGAGTCATTCTAACCTAGCCCTCTTCCTGACATGCTTGTTTTGTAGTATACAGAATTTATGGAGGAGCATTTAATTAAGGGGGGAGGGGAGCAGGAAGAAGGTAAGGTGCTGAACCTGAGCAGCTGCAGCCCATCTCTGTCTGTCTGTACTTCCTAATCCGAATTTGCTAGAGTGTGCAAGTTGTCTCTGCTACAGCACAGGATATGTCATACTAGATTCTGGAGAGTGAATTTGTTCCAAGGAGGAGGAAACAAAAGCATAACTATCGCAAAAAATGTATTTGCATCAGCATCTATCCACATGTTACACTTGGGGATTTTTGGTCAAACCCACAAGTTTACACTGCAGCAGTTAAACTAAGAACTGTACCTTATTTACCAACATTGGCTTAAAAACCTCCTAGAACTGGACATTATTCAAGAGTGAAATGAAGGCCAGGTACTGTATGTTTAATTTAAGAAATGGTACCAATGTATTTTAAAATAGTCTCCCTTTGGTACTTCTAAATGTATCTACTAGCTTTTTTTACCCGGCTTTGCACAGGTCGTCATTTTGCTATAGGCACTATTTGTTCGAAATTCCTTAAGGTAGCTGTCCGCTGTTTTGTATCCCTCCATAGGAAAGGTCCCCCGGGACTACATAACGGAATCCCAGCTCCCCCAGGATTACACAATGAAATCCCAGCTCCCCCAGGACTACCAGCTGTCCCGGGACTGCACAATGAAATCCCTGCTGCTCCCCCCCCAGCCTACACAATGAAATCCCTGTTCCCTTTCCCCCCGGGACTTCACAATGAAATCCCAGCTCCACCCCGGGACTACACAACAATGAAATCCCTGCTCCCCTGGGACCCCATGACATTGAATTCCCTGCTCCCCCCCCCCAGGACCACACAATGAAATCCCTGCTCCCCTCCCTCGGGACTACACAACAATGTAATCCCAGCTTCCCCCCCCCCCGCCCGTGTAGGCCCCGGCGGCAGTTCATACGAACATTCTATATGTCGGTGGAGTGATTTGCATAACCGCTCCTGAATGGCCCCTGCGAACATTCCAAGTGACGCCATTGGCTCTCATATATTTTGGGCCATACAGGTGCAGCGAGGGCTTTTTTCAGAGATTTGATCCTGCTAGTCTTTGTCCTTGGGTGATGGAGAGTATGCGTGCCAAGTTTGGGGCGGATCTGTCCAACTGTGTAGGAGCCTATGCGACGACGCCCCACACACAACAGTCATTCAATCAGTCATTTAAAAAGTTTCCCTCCCTTTTCCCACACTGAGAGCCAGTGTGGCATAGTGGTTAAAGTATTGGACTGGGACTCGGGAGATCCAGGTTCTAGTCCCTGCTCGGTCATGAAACTCACTGGGTGACTTTGGGCCAGTCACTGCCTCTCAGCCTAACCTACCTCACAGGGTTGTTGTGAGGATAAAATGGAGAGGATGATGATGAGGATGATGTAAGCCGCCTTGAGTTCCTCGCAGGAAAAAAGGCGGGGTATAAATGTAATAAATAAATAAAATTTTCACCCACTCAGAGAACATTCTAAATGGCCTAGGGGAGATTTGCATACCCACTCCTATTGGCCCCTGCAGGAATTCATACGAACATCCTAAGTGTCATATGGGCTATTTGCATAACTGCTCCTATTGGCTCCTGCCTCTTGCAGCAATTATGAGGTGAGGCCGATTTGCATAACTGCTCCCCTGTTGTTTTGCCCATAGGTGATATGAGAGTGGGGCGATTTCCCCCCCTTATTCACCCTCCTTAGGAACAGAATTTCCAAAAATCCTTCCTTAGTGGGTGTCTACGTCATAAAAACAATGTTCCTTCAAAATTTCACATTCCTAGATTAAAAGGTTTGAGCTGGGCATTGATGAGTCAGTCAGTCAGGACTTCTTCTTTTATATATATATATATATATAGAGAGAGAGAGAGAGAGAGAGATAGATAGATAGATAGATAGATAGATTCAGTAAGTCCCAATAAGTTTAATGCCCTAAGTGGGTATAGGACTGCAGGCTAACTTTATCTCCATTTATTTAGCTATGTGGAACCATTTAACAAGATAGGGGAAGGAAGGAGGAGACTTTCATCATCACATAAGGAGAATTACCATTCCCAAATATGCTTGGCTCAGTGTGCAGCCCCAGCTTAGGGCATGACTACATGTTTTAAGAAGTACGGAGCTGTCACTGAAAATGGAAGCACTATTCAGATTCTACCCTTCCCATTCATAGTGCATAATACAGCTCACCTTATATCCCAGGATCATCATGCTGTGTGCTTTTCCCACTCCACATCATTGGCTGCCACTAGCAGGGTGGGGAAATACTCAGGAGAGTGACAACAGGACCTTGGGTGAATTGTACTCAGTATTACAGAGGGGAAGGCAGGGAGGGAAAATCTCAACACAGGGCTGTGTTACAGGAAAACTGATTCATATTGATAGTGTGAGGAATCTGGAAAAGGTACAAAAAAGGTCAACCCAACTGATCAAAAATTTGGAACACCTTCCATATTAACAAAGGCTAAAGTGTGTTGGCCTTTTTATTTGGACAACAGATGATTAGCACAATAGTTTATACAATTCAAAAAGATGTGTGAGGGTATACAGAGAGAAATTGTTTTCACTCTCCCTTATAATAATAGAAATTGGAATCAACCAATAACATTGCTTTGTGATAGGTTAGGAATCAGTGATGGGGACTCGGACTCGAGGACTCGACTCGTGAGTCGGACTGAGTCCCCCCTCTGACTCGAGTCCCAATATTTTTAATGGGACTCAAGACTCGACTCGGGACTCGAGACCAAGGACTCGACTTGGGACTCGAGACCAAGGACTCGACTCGACACTCGTGTTCCAAAATCGTGTTCCTCAAATAATGCAACATGGATAGGCTTTAGGAAGTACAGCAAGTTTATTTTTTAAAATCATTTTCCTAAAAATGCAACCTTTCAGACATTTTGGGTTTGGCTGCCTCTGCCTGCCTGTTTGGGGTTCCCAGCCTCCTCTTCCTGCCTGGCCTCTTCTTAACCAGTTCCACAGTTTGAAATGTCCAAGACAAAGGCCTCTGCCTGCCTGCTTTGGGGTTCCCTGCCTCCTCTGCCTGTCTGGTTATTTCGGGTTTGTCTGCCTGGTCTGTTCTTGCCAAAATCAGTTGCAGAGTTTTGAAATAAAAAGGCACACTTGTGCCTAGAATTTATTTAAGCCACACATCTGAAGTAGCCTTATTTTGTTGGGAAAACCACCCACTGATTTCAATAGGGACTCGTGGAGTCAGCTTTGGGAGTGACTCATGACTCGTGACTCATGAGTCACCATTTTGGACCAGGGACTCGGACTCAAGACTCGGGTCCAAAGACTCGTGACTCGACTCGTGACTCGAAACCAAGGACTCTTCAACATCCCTGTTAGGAATAGACAAAAGGAAGTACTTTTTCATGCAAAACATATTTAACTTATAGAGACAGAAAGGCTGCATGGCCATCAGTGTACCCAGACTGAGTTGCAAAGATACAAAGTACCAATTATATCAGAGATTTATTTTCCTACCTGGTTTACCAGTTCAGTGTCCAGCACAGTATAGCCAGCAATTTTTTAAACAAACAAACAAACACACAAACAAACAAACATACAAACAGTGTACCATCAATATTTTCAAAGCAACAAACATTTTCAAGGGTCCCACCTCATCTCTCCACCATAATGATTATGTGAATGTAAAACTGGTTCTGTGAATCCACCCCAAATCAGATGGAAGACCAAGGCTCAAGCTACCACACACAAGCGTGAACTTTTTGTTTAGTTTTGAAAGAGCTCAAACCCACCTAGAAAATGCCTGTTAAATGCATACATACATAAATTTTCAGAAGCCTGCTGTATCCCTTAATCTCAAATCCGTGAGAGAAGTAGAGATGCTTGGTGATTTCATTCTATCCACATTTTTACGTGAACTGAACTGATTCACATTTACCAGACTAATACTTGGAGCAAAACATGCATTTATCTTTGGGTTTTTGTACTTCTCCAAATCTTGCAATATAATTCTCAGCTCAAAAACATGTACAAAAATACATATATTTAGTTAAAACCTGTACCTTAGAGTAAAATGCATACAAAAATATATGTTTTGCTCCTCTATGCACATATTTTATTTATGTATTTATTATATTTATACCCCACCTTTTTTCCTGCAAGGAACCCAAGGCGGCTTACATAATCCTCCTCCTCCTCTCCATTTTATCCTCACAACAACCCTGTGAGGTAGGTTAGGCTGAGAGTCAGTGTCTCTGGCCCAAAGTCACCCAGTGAGTTTCATGGCTGAGCGGGGACTAGAACCCGGATCTCCCGAGTCCCAGACCAACACTCTCACCACTACACCACACTGGCTCAGAAACAGCTTGCATGTACGAAAGCTAACCAGTCTCTATTTTCTATGTCAGTGGCTCTTAAATATGTTTGTACTGAGCACCATTATTCTGGTTTGCTTGTTCCTTGTGGACCGTCATATTTGCTCCCAGTACAGCCACGGAGCCACCACAAATGTAGAAGGACATTTAAAAGGCTTCAGAATTGGAATGTCAGCTGCTGTGATCCAACAAAGCCAATGTGGTGTAGTGGTGAGAGTGTTGGTCTGGGACTCGGGAGATCCGGGTTCTAGTCCCCGCTCAGCCATGAAACTCACTGGGTGACTTTGGGCCAGAGACACTGACTCTCAGCCTAACCTACCTCACAGGGTTGTTGTGAGGATAAAATGGAGAGGAGGAGGAGGATTATGTAAGCCGCCTTGGGTTCCTTGCAGGAAAAAAGGCGGGGAATACATAAATAAAATCCAGTTATACAAATTCCGCAAGGCACACAATTTTCAGAACTCAAGAAACCATCAAATATGCAATCAGATACTTTAAAAACAGAGGCCACAATTCAACAAAGAGTAAGCTGTACTTGATCCCATGGATTCAATGGGCTTAAGCATGCTTATCATCTGCGCTGGATTGTGACCGGAATACAGAACACATTTTGCTGCGTTTGGCTATTTGTTTTTTATTTCCCATTTTTCTATCCCACCTTTCCATGTCAAAATGGAATGTTCAGTGTTTTCAGTTAGTTCTGGTCTATACACACAGTGAAATGAGATGTTAGAATCTTGAGATTGTAAGAGTGGACTGTATCACTTCAGACTAGAGATAGGGGATGCCATTCATTTTTTAATACTTCTCTGTGTAAGACATGTTTGCAAATGAACAAACTGCCACTTCTCATATCTATATTTCTAGATAGATAGATAGATAGATAGATAGAGAGAGAGAGAGAGAGAGAGAGAGAGAGCGCACCAACAGTATGCAGGGTGCTTCACAGAATACAAGAGGACAGGTCCCTGCCCCAATCTAAAATTTGGCATAGGGAAACAACAGAAGGGGAGTATGGATGCAGAAATATCCTCATGGTCAACTCAAAAGCTAGAATAATCAGGAAAAGTAATCCTGCCACCCACCCACCCCTGCAGTTGAAGAGTTACTCCTACAACTGCTATGTGGGGGGAAACCCACCCCATGAGGGGGACCATTTGGGTGATTTGAACGTCTGATTGTAGGAAAATGCTGCTGGGGGCAACCGCCCGCCCCATGTGACAGCCCCATGCCCCATGAGGGATGCATCCCCCGCAGCACCAGTTTTCTCACAAACAGCCCTTCAAATTATCCCTATGCAAACCAATCCAGATGTCTTTTCACTTTGAAGGGCTGTTTCTGCTGGGGTCAAAAGCCCACCCATTACAGGGGACCTTCCTAGCCCATGGGTCCCTTGTGGGGTGGGTCTTTTCTCCCAACAGTACTTTTACCATTAGCAGCCCTTCAAATGACCCCTTATGCAAACCTCTTCGGAATGCAAAAACCACTGAGGTGGGGGTCCTGCTCAAGGTGAAGCTGTGGCCACCACAGTTTCTGCTCATGCCAATTCAAGCAAGGCTTCTCAAATGTTGATCACCCCTGCTTCAAATTCTTGCTTCCTCCCTAAACGGGAGGGAAAGGGAGATAGTGATAAACAGGAAAAGAATATGCAATTGCTCTATTTACATGTACTTAGGTTTGGTTATGGGTGGAAAAACAAGAGGGCATGGGAACCAGGGGGCTGTGCCCAAGTATTCATGGAAAACATGGATTTTGAGGAGAGATTTGTCGGAAGTAGGAGAGGTGGCATCATGCAGGTGTTTAGGAAAGGAGTTCCAAGCATAAGGGACTGCAAGGGATAAATGGTGGGGTCATTTGAACAAGCAGGAGATCTTTGGAAGGCAGAGGGTGGTGGAGATGGAAGAATGAAGGTCACAGGCAAGGATGTGCAGGGATACTATTTCATTAATTAATTAATTCAGTTTATGAGTTATCCTCCTCTCAGGGCCAAATATTATAATAAAAACAAACACAAGTGCCAAGAGATATGAGTGGGGGACAAGGCCATAGATAGCTTTGACGGTAAGGAACATGCTGGATCCAGGAACAGATAGATATTTAAGGTGGGCATCATGTGATCAATGCAATGAGAGAAGTAAATGATTTTGTCAACAGAGCATTGGACAGATGTGAGGGGAGAAAGGGGAGACAATGGAAGACCAGAAAGGACAACCAGACTGCAGTTGTCTACGTAAGATATGACCAGGGTGTGGACTAAAGTTTTGTGCAGAGAACAGAGCGGAAGTGCTGTAGTTTTGTAATGTTGTAAAGAGAGAAGTGACATGACTTGACAGTGGACTGAATTTGGGGAAGAAAAGAGAGTCGAGCTAAGGCTACGTACCTGCTCAACCTGCTCAAGTGGCAACATTGTCCATGGATAATAAGAGTGTATGAGGAGAGGAGGGCTTGAGAGAAAAGATGAGAAGTTTGGTTTTGGAAATGCTGAGTTTCAGATGATGAAAAATCAAAGCAGAAATTTTAGAAAGACAATCGGAAATGTAAGATTGGAGGGAGGCAAGTTCAGGGATAGAGAAGTAGATCTGGGTGCGATAGTTAGTGCTGAAAGCCATGGGATTTGATGAGGTCACCCAAGGAGTAAAGAGAAAAGAGCAGAGGGCTAAGAACAGAGTGCTGAGGGACCCCAACAGAAAGAGGAAAAACAGAGGAAGAACTTCCTTCTATGGGATCACATTGAAATAATGATTAGACAGGTAGGAAGAGAACCATCTAAGGACAGAAGCATGGAGACCTATGGCATAAAGGGAGTCGAGCAGGAGAGAGTGATCAACTGTATCAAAGGTGGCAGAAAGTCTAGAAGAATGATGACTGAATAGAAACCATTAGATTTTTTTAATGAGGAGGTTACCTGTGTTTTTTGTGCTGGCAGTTTCAGTGGAATGCAACAGGTAGAAACCAGACTGGAGGCAGTCAAAAGCAGAGGTGAATGAGAGAAATTTGGGTACAAGAGGATAAGCAGCACACTCTAGGAGCTTGTAGAGAAAGAGGTTGTTTCTCCATATCAAGAAGAAACAACTTACTTCCCACTATCCTAGTTTTCTGCCTCTAGAGAGTTTTGTAAATAGGGTATAAATATAAATATAAACTATAGGCATAAATAAAAATATTTAAACAAAAGAAATGTGGTCCCCACTGCAGCCTGAAGTGCTAAACATTCATTCTACCACCTAATCCTGCTGCATGTGTAGAACAGGCCTTTAGTTGACTCTCTTGGCTTATTCTCATTACAGGGCACATGTCAACATATGCATAATAAGTTATTTCAATCTGTAGCATTTCATGGCCTGAGCCAAACCAAACGAACACAGGAACAGCTACAGAGCAGCAGCCAAAGAAAATGAACGTTTCCCCCCTCCTACTGCGAGAATTTTGGAAATAGCCACTTAAACATAAAATTCATGAATGAGCAATGTAATTTCTGAGCTATACCGTAACTTAAAGCGAAGGATTCCTTTCAGTACTGAATTAACATAATCTTGACATTTTTATGGCTTTTCATGGTTCTGTATTCATGTAAGCAGGTTCATTATAGGTAAATGTATATAGTACATAAAATGGATCACATTAATCTTTCCCCACTAGTAAAATTGCTCCTCTTATGAATTTGTATTTATATAGGGCTCTATGCGAATACAAAGTGAAAATGGCTGTTTGTTGAATGTGCAGGGATTAATCAGGATCAATGAGGCTGATTACTGAGAGAGTTTCATGAAGTCCAGATCTTATTTATGTTATTTATTTTAAAAATGTATAATCCCAATACTGGATTCTCAGTGCAGCCATCCCATGTCTGAATTTGAATGTTTCCTATTGTAAAATACAAGAGAATAGGACCTCTGTTTCACGAATATCTCCAAATCCGAATTTTCTGCTAAATGTCCAGATATAGAAATATAATTGTTTCAGACTTTTTATCTAATTTTGAAAAAAACTATAGGCATAAATAAAAATTGTTGCATTTATTTTAAAAATTTATATCCTACCTTTCTACTAGCATAAATCAAGGCAATCGACATAATAAATAAAAACAAACAATAAGCCCCCTAAGAGATAGTAAGGTATATACAATGTTAAAAAACAAACATATCAAAAACAGCAGCAGAGAACCCAATAAAAGCTCCCTCTTCCACTCTCCAAAAGCCTACTTTTCTAAATGAAAATGATTTAACACCTGGGTGGGCAGACTGCAGACAGACTTGCAGCAGGATCTACTTTTTTTTTTTTTTTTTTACTAATATGCTGAGATCCACCAACCAGAGCCAGGTGCAAAAGGCATACACTTAGAATGAAAGAATTCTGAACCCAGGAATTTGTTTTGAGGATCAGAAGTGAACAGAGGCATACCCCCCAATTGCCCCGAATTTGCCGGGACAGTCCCGCAAACACTTAAGCCATCATGCTTCTTACTTTGTTATACAGATTCCCGATTTGTTATGCTGAGCCACGAATCCCCCTGACTCCTCCTGCAAGCTACTTAGCTTATCTGCGATGTTGCCCATGGCCCCTTTAAGCAGGAAGGGAACAGACCAAGGATGTGTGTGTGTGTGTGTGCGCTCACTCCTTCACTCTACCTGCTGCCTCTGACCAGGCCCCCTGGTAGGTAAGACCAG
The DNA here is from genome assembly GCA_021292165.1 of Shinisaurus crocodilurus. Taxonomy (NCBI): domain Eukaryota; kingdom Metazoa; phylum Chordata; class Lepidosauria; order Squamata; family Shinisauridae; genus Shinisaurus; species Shinisaurus crocodilurus. Next base: position 113,314,528 of record CM037876.1, on the reverse strand, counting down.
TGCTTTTTTTCTGGAGGAAAAGGTACCGGAACTCTTGGATTACATTTCCTCGGGAGTAGATGGCGATTAAATTGTAATGCAATTAATAGAAGAAAAGGTGCTGGAACTCAGTTCCGGTGAGTTCCACCAGAAAAAAAGCCCTGGGTAAGACCCATTGAAGACATTTGTACCTACTCCCAAGTAACTGTGCGTAGGATTGCACTGTTTGTTTTAACTTAATTCAAGTTAGTGAAATTCTGTAAGATTATTCCAGTTTAACTGTTTCTTTAAATCTACATTGTGTGAATAGAACACAAAGAGTGCTTTAAACTGGGGCCTTTCCACAATAACAAACAACAACAAAGCTGTTCAGCCCCTCAAAGTTACTCCTTGTGCTTAAAAACCCAGAGCTCAGTAGGGGTGTTGGAGCAAAACGCTGAAGGGGCTCAAACCCGCAATGTGTCTTTTTGTATTTTCCCCCACCCCAAAGCTCCCCCTCCTCCACTCCGCATCTCCTTCTTTTCTTCTCCTTCTCCAACTGCCCTGAAAATGTGGGAGCAATCCTGACGATTTTAAAACAAAAAGAAAGAGATTGCCCTGCAAGCACTGACCCCCTCCCCCATGAAAAACACCAGATATCAACAATTAAAGGTTTAAGTAAGGTACCGTATTTTTCCGTCTATAAGACGCCCCCATGTATAAGACGCCCCCCCCCCCACTGGGCAGTTTTGCAACCGCGCGGTTCTCTCCTCGGCTTACTTCCGTGTATAAGACGGCCCTCAATTTTTAGTCTAGCGATTTTAGGAAAAAGTATAGTCTTATACATGGAAAAATACTGTATTTTTTTTTTACAAAAGCCACTAATAAAATATTATAAAATAATGTATAATATAATAATGTAATAATTATAATATATAAGATTTTGTGTGTTTCCTCTAATAACTTTTGCACCTGACCATGCCCTTTGGTTGCCTGGCCATACCCTTGGCCACGCCCTCTTGATCACGCCTTCACGTTGCTTAACCCCATACCTCTAACAAATTCACATGTGTGTCCCTATTTTCATCTGTGAAATGTTGGAGGTTATGCAGAGGTCACAGTCCTTCCACACAAAAAATCCACTCATGACTGCCGCAGGGTTTCTTCATTTTAGCAGTATAAATTAGGGAGGACAGGGAGTAATTTTGCTGCTGCTATTAAAAATTGGGAGTCAGAAATCCTTGCTTAATCAGAAATCTACCCGTAGATTCAGATCTACCTTTTTCCTGTCTCTGATTTAACATGATGCCTGAAAGACAGACGTGAGGGAGCAGCACAAACCTCTCAGGGCTAATATGTAACATGTTGGTGAGCCTGACTTTTCTTTTTACCTTCAAGTAAGTGGACAGGGCCCAATGCCTTGCTAGAGGATCTGTCAGAGTGAGGTATCAATGGGTGAGATTGCCTGTGCTGCCCTCAAAAATAGGCGGGGGTTGATGGTCCTGCTGCCTCGGGCTGTACAGCATCTTGCACTGGAAATGGTCCCAAAGTCAGGACAGAAATGGAACACCACTACCTCCTTACCACCCCAAAAATTGTATATTTGCTTATAAGAGTAAAAAATCTGCTTATCAGAGTCCAGCTCTCAAATGCTTCTGGGACAAGAGCAGGGATGTATAGCTGTGTGTGCAGCTGTTCTACGTGGTGCGCCACCAGTGCTACAGTTTGGAACATTTCCCTGGCCAGTGACAGGTTCCCTAGTATTGGACTGGCTCCTCCCACCCACTGGCTCTCTTTAACAGGAAGGACTATGCAGGCTTTGTGTTTAGGCTAGGTTGTTGCCTGGACAATAGCAGTGTTCTTGACTTTGGCTTGTTCTGACTCTTGGCTTATTCCATGTCTTGAACCCTCAGCACCAACTCCTGGCTTGGTTTACTGGTTTGACCTCCCAATCTGATTCCCTTCGCTCTGATTTCTGGTTTGACCTGCTGGCTATGACCTCTGATCTGGCTCCTGGTTCCCGCTCAGCTGAATAAGGCCAAGGTCCCTGACACCACTGAATACTTTTCAGGATCAGTCTCATGCCTGCCTCCTTTAAAGCAGCCAGGACTACTCCATCACTTAAAGAAGCATTTATATCTTCCTGGGTCCAACTTTATCAGTTGCCACCCACCAGATGTTATCCGCTAGATGTTGTCAGCCAGGACGGGCAAGGGTTGATCTTGCATGTGGCAGGCTACTACACTTACTAAGCACTCTGCCCACATCCTTGGGTTGCACAAATGAATCTGAGCAATTACGACAAGAAGGCGTCAAAGGAACATCAGGCAATTGTACTGTTCTCGATGGAGCGTGCAAGTGACATCCTCAAAATGCTTTGCCAATGCATCACAGTGGGCTACCCATACCTCCCTTAATTCATCTTGTTGGCCAAGATGGAGTGACCCTCACCACTAGGAAGAGGCCTCCTGTGTGGTACTCTGACAATACTGTTGTTAAGATGGTTGAAAAAGGAAGGAGGTTAAGATAAAGGAACTGCACATTATGCTTGGGATGATGTAGCCTCTGTTCCCTCCCAGTTAGGCCATTATGTGTCCTTCCCCCTCAGTGGTGATTGCTCAGGGTGGAGTGGGCCTGAAACCATCACAAAATTTTTGGGTACATCTAAAAGAAAAATGGAGAGGAGGAAATAGAATAGACTGCCATGTGAATGGCACAACCTGCAGCTCTATCAGTCTGAGCTCTTGTCAAGCAGCCAAGCCATCTAGTAAAATCAACACAGAGATATATTTGGGGATTTTTTAAAAAGTCACCTGAGCTGAAGAATATTTTTGCCATCCAGGCCAGGAGATGGTAAACAGACAGTGTCTTATGAAGGACTCTTATGCTGTACACATTAGATAGTTGGTGAAGACAGCTGCTGCTACTCTACTGCACCAGAAAAGAACAACTGTGCGGGAGGAAATGAAATGACACACACAAAGGTTATACTGCTTGTGTTGATTCAGAACTAGTATTTCAGATACATTAAAATATGTAGATATAAGAAATCATAAAAGAAATATAAGCACGGAATACAGTCTAACTACACCAGGGGTCTTCAAACTAAGGCCCGCGGGCCACATCCGGCCCGCCTTGCCTTTTTATCCGGCCCAGCAGCCGATTGGCGGAAGCAGACTTTTAAAAAACTCTTTCGCTTCAAGTGCCGATTCTTTTGTCGAGTATGCTCATTTGTGTGATGGCAAAAAAAAAAGTATATTCGTGTTAGGCATGGAACAATTGTGCAACTATATATAAAAATACCACCAGCCCTGCCAGGAGTATTCATTAATATTCCCCCTTCTTCTTTCCCTATTCCTTTTTCCTTGTGTGTCGTGTCTTTTTAGATTGTAAGCCTGCGGGCAGGGACTGTCTTGTTAATTGCTGTAAACCGCCCAGAGAGCTTCCGCTATTGGGTGGTATAAAAATGAAATAAATAAATAATTCTGGAAAAGTCATCCTAGCACTGGAAATAACTTTCCATTTAAGGGGGGGGGAATTCACCCCTATCAAGTAAAAAAAAAAGGGACCTGGGTCCTTTTTTTTAACTTGATCCATTCATTCATATTTTTTTCAAACTATAGTCCGGGCCCCCAACAGTCTGAGGGACAATGAACTGGCCCCCCGTTTAAAAAGTTTGAGCACCCCTGAACTACACTTTATAGGCAGGCAGGCAGACATCTCCTCACCATCACTCCAGTGAGCAGAGCATAATGACCATTCCTCCAGTGCTGCATGGGCAAGCACCAGTCATGTACACATCCTCTTTTGGGTCCTCCCACAGTGGCCCTGGGAAAGATGCCCTCTGAGATGCCATGGGGCTCTCTGAGGGCCTTCGCACCACCCTGGGCCTGGCTGCCCTTCTATCTTTCTCCGCCAACCCATCCTGGTCACTTGCTTGCTTCCCACCCCTCCCTGCTTATCAGACAGCAGCAGGAAGGGGGGAAGCACAGGCCCCCTTTTCTTTCTTTTTTCAAAACATTTAGAGAGGTTGTTGTTGGGTGCACCAGGGCAGGAAAGCTATGTCACATCCAACAACCTCTGCAAAAAAAAATGAGGGGGGGGGAATAGGAAAAGGGACCCATTTGTTCCCTTCCTCCCCATTACCTTCACCCGCTCCCCGCCCCCGCCCCCCATCTCCTCTGTCCCTCCCTGCTTGCCAGCAGTGGGAGCAAGTGGTGGAGGCTGTTGTGGCGGCAGGGCCTCCATACAACCTCCAGACAGGCTGCTTTGGTAAAGGAAAGACCCTGCTTTGGGGGGGGAGGGGTGCAGCCAGAACGGGCACTGGAGCGGTGAGGGGGCCAGCCTCTCGCTGCTCCAGTGCCCTCATTGGCCGTATGTGCCCAAAGGCAGTAAACAGATTGGTTCAGTTCACTGCCACTCACGCTTGGGAAAGTACGTTGATTTAAAATGGTGCATGGCTGCAGCCTTGACTGACCAGCGCAATGCTTTCCTTTACTGTGCGCCATGGTTTGCTCCACCACCACTGCTGCTTGTCTTGCCCACCCCACCATGGGATCTCAGACATTCGTTCATTCATTATGAATGAATTATACCCCACCTTTTTTCCTGCAAGGAACCCAAGGTGGCTTACATAGTCCTCCTCCTCTCCATTTTACCCTCCATTTTACCCTTACCTGTGAGGTAGGTTAGGCTGAGAGTCAGTGACTGGCCCAAAGTCACCCAGGGAGCTTCATGGCCGAGCGGGGACTAGAACCCAGATCTCCCGAGTCCCAGTCCAACACTCTCACCACTACGCCACACTGGCTCTCCTATGACCCAGACCTGAGACCCTGGCCTGGCGGCACCGCTGCTTCTCCCTCCCCAGTATGCATGTGAAAAAGGAGAAATTATTGGAGGGGTGGCAGAATGGAGATGGGAAAACTGGACAGGGAAAGGGTAACAGGCTTTCCCCTCTTTTGTCTGGCAACTGGGAGCCCAAATACCTAATGTATTTTATGTCTTATATAAGGGCTATGCCCTAGAAGGCACAGTGTGTGTGTGTGTGTGTTTGTCTGTGTGTGTTACATACACACAGACAGAATTAGACAAGCACAAAACAGCAGGCAATCCTACAGTATGATACACTAGCTCTCCATATAAAGCACTTTACTCTGGTACTGTATGAGGCTTATTAGGTATAGCTATTAGGTACTGAACTCTGGGCCTTATAAGAGCTGGCCTTGAAGCTACAGCATTGATTCCATATACTGCCAATATTGAAAAATACCCTACCCTTCATTCTGTGCCTCTATCCCACACCCACCTTATAGTGAACTGACTTAAGAGTTCACAAACAAACATTTGAAAGAGGCCTTCCTTCATTTTCCTGATTATAGAACCTAATTTGCAAATCTCCAAATTCATCCATAGAGTTGGAGGGGACCTTGTAGACCATCTAGTCCAATCACTTGGTTGGTGAACAAAGTCCAGAACTAGAGCATCCCCAAACGATGGGTGTCGAGCCTCAGCTTGAAAACCTCCAGTGAAGGAGACTCACCACATCACCAGTAATTGGTTCCACCGTCAAACTGCTCTTACTGTCAAGAGGTTTTGCCTAATTTTCAGCTGAAATATACCCTACTGTAACTTAAGTCAATTAGACCTAGCCCTGCCCTCTGTGGCAGCAGAGGACAAATCTTTGTCCTCTTCTGTGTGATACCTCTTCAGGAAGAGTGCCCCGCCCCACCGCACCTCTGTCTATGCTTCTCCAGGCTAAACATACCCAGTTCCTGTTGGAGGATATGGAATGGAGTTGGTCCTATACTGGTTAGGAGGAAGCAGAGTTTTCCCCCTTATGCACAGCACAGCCTGGTTATTGAAACTGGTTATCACCACATGGGCTGTTAAACCCTGCTGAAAGGCTCTTTAAAGGAACAGATTGTCCAAACAAGGTTTAAAAGCAATAAAGACATTTATTAGTTTTACTTACAGTCTGTTTATTCATATATGCAGGATGCACATAGGCAAATTAGAGTCTTCTGTGTTAAGAGTCCGCTTCATTGGAGATCACTAGCTGGAAGCCAGCTCAGACCGTGTGTCCATCAGGTTGGAGAGGCACAGAGAGGGAGCTGGCCACAGAGAGGCCCAAAGTAGGGAGGAGGGATCACAAAACATGCACCCTGGGGATTGTTCAATTAACCCTTTCCTCCTACTCTAACTAGTGGTTACATTACCATGTTGATTTAAGCAGGCAACATTACGATTTCCATCAGTTCCTTCAACCTTTCCTCATAGGTTTTCCATACCGCTGACCATCTTCATTGCTCTCCTCTGAAAACCAATATAATTTGTCTACATCCTTTGTAAAGTGAGGTGCGCAGAACTGGACACAGAGTACTCCAGATGAGATCTGACTAGTGGAACTAATTTTTAATTTAATTTATCATATGTGGCAGAGGGCTTTCAGGTAACCTGATCCCAAAGTTTAAAGGTTAAAACCAGCAGTTTGGCCTGGACAGCAGACTGGGAAGCCAGTGCAGCTGACAAAAGAGTAATGTGTTCAAGATGCCAAGTCCTAGTTACTCATACTGCTGCTTTGTTCTGGACCAACTGCAGTTTCTGAACCATTTTTAAAAGCAGCCCCACATACAACACATTGCAATGCTCTCCTCCTTGTGACTTAGGAACCACGGCACCCTTAATGCAGCCACACCACACAACTGACTCATATTCCGCTCATAATGGACAGCAGTCCTGAGATCCTTTCCACTTGTACTATTGCCAAGCCAGGTATCCCCCATTCTATACCTACACATTCGGTTTTTAAAAAATTGCCTAAATATATAGTTGCATAAGTATGTTTCCCATATTAAATTGACACTTGTCTGCCAAAGAAAATTCAGGAAATGAACATATGCACTTTAAAATTCTCTTGTTGGATCAGACCACAAATCCACTAGTCCTGTGTTCTGTTTCCAGCGGTGGCCTGCCAGATGCCACAGCGAAGCTCACACACAGGACATGAAGGCAACCATCCACCCAGCAAGGTTTAAGTGGATGAGGATAACAAAGATTTATATACTGATTCTGAATGTGCAAAACGCTTCAATACTTTCTCTTGTACTCCTTATAACAACCCTGTTGGGAAGATCAATATTATCCCCACATTGCAGATTAAGAGCTGTGGGTGAGAAAGTGTGGTTTGCCTGAGGTCACCAAGTGAGTTCACCAAGCAAGAACTGAAATTTGAAATAGGGACATCCTGTTTTGTAGCTCAGTCTTTTAGGGTACAGTCCAATGAGGCTGCCCGTCTGTAACCCTCCAAACTTTTAAAATTGTTTTAAACTTTTAAAATCCCTTTTGTTTAGTTTGAAATTGAAGCAGTGATTTGGTTTCTCCGGCAGGCATCTTCGCTCTGTACAATGTATGCCAGTGTGTACTTTTGCTCCCAGGGGCATCGTGGACTCATTTACAATGCATGTAGCAACCAGGTTGCTGCTGCATGCACACAGAAGCTGCGTCTAGTTGCAACTGACAGCCAATGTAGCTGGAACGCAGCTGGAGTGGTAGGATCATAACACCTCACATACGATAATAACCCAGCTGCTGCATTCAGAACGTATTTATATTCAGAACATATTTAATGGCTACACGCAGTGTTCTCCAAGCTTGGGTCCCCAGATGTTTTTGGCCTACAACTTTACACTTCCCCCCCCTTTTAAATAATAAATGGAAGACAAAAACGGCAATTCCTAATCCCATCTAAATTATAAAGAGGCATCAGATTACAAATATAAATGGAAGCTAATGCCAACAACTAGATCATGTTGGAAATAATTGTCCAAATACATTTAAGAGAATCTGTTAATGGCTACACACAGTGTTCTCCAAGCTTGGGTCCCCAGATGTTTTTGGCCTACAACTTACACTTTTGAACATTTCAAATACATTCCCACAAGTTGAATCTAAGGCATGAATGATCATGACCAGGTGTGATTTATCCAGGAAGGGATATACCTTGTGCACCAGCAAAAACTGCTGATAAGCACTCATGGCCACTGCTGACACATATCCAGCAGTACTTTAAAGCTGCATACTCGTTTCCTAAGGGTGGGGTGCAAAAGCATCCAAAATAGGGGGAACACCTATCACCAGATCAGAGGAATCCCTAACCAACACTTCTTTGGTCTGGTCTGGATTAATCTTCATTTTGTTAATCTTCATCCAGTCACGGACTCCAGACATTGGCTCAAGTCTTCAAGACTTCCTCCACCTACCTGGGAGCAGATGAAAAGGAAAGATAGAGCTGAGTGTCATCAGAATACTGATGACACTTCACCCCAAATGACTTCACCCAGTGGTTTCATGTGGATGTTAAACACCATTGGGGACAATATGAAACATTGTGGCACCTTGCATACTGGTGATTTGGTGGAATAGCAGTTTCTCAGTACCACTTTCTAGACCCTCCCCTCAAGGAAAGACAGCAGCATGGCACCTTCTAATCCCATTCCCAAGAGATGGTCCAGGAGGACACCATGGCTGATGGTATCAAATGCCAATCAGATGACTAGGAGAAATAAAAGGGTCACACTGCACTGTCCATCTCCTGGCGCAGGTTGTCCACTAGGGTGAACAAGAACTCCAACTGATAAGGATCTAGAAAATCAGTTTCCTCCAGGAATACCTGGAGCTGGGAAGTTATCGCATGCTCCATCAACTTCCCCAAAAAATACAAATTGGTGACTGGCTGACAATTATTTATATTGGCCAGGTCTAACAAAGGCTTTCTAAGAAGTCACTATAACAGCCTAAGGCCATACAAAAAGTTCTAAGTTTCAAATATTTGGCTCAGAATTTGTTGAGGAGTGAAAAGGATCAGCCAAAACTGGAAGGGGGATTGGTAGAGGCCTCCCATTAGTGGAGGCAGAAGTGGTGGTTTCTCTCTCTTTCCCCTTTGCTTTTGCTGCCACATATGGTCCTCATGGTGGTCATGAGCCACCATTCCTCATCCCCACAATGCCCCTGGAATGCCACCATATCATGACTTAGCATCATTCTGAAGCTTTCTGGGAGGAAAGTGGTTGCCATTTGGAAGACAGAAAGAGAAGCTGCACCACCCACTGTTGGAGGAGAAAAAAATAAAGCAGAAAAAACTTCTTCCTCTGCTACAAATGGTCCCCCTGAAGCTTTTCCTATATGTCACTCATACTGAAAACTTAAAATGGTCTCCCATTTTCACTGCCTGCAAATGGAAAGCTGAACAGCTTCCTTGATGATGCCCCTCTTGGCATCAGCCAAGAAGGGCAAGAGTCAAGAGCAAAACCAGCTGTCCTCACTTCTCTAGGACTCTTGTCCATTTCTCCAGGTTTGCACAAACTGAAAAGTATCTATAATAACAAGACTAGAATGAGCCATAGCTATGCTGAGAGCTACATATCTAACTGTGGAATCCAGGTCAGAGCCAATATGAGCAAATTTATCTGCAATGCTTACTACACCCACACACATCTACACACATACCTACCTTTTAAGGGGGGGATTAATGGAAAGTTAGCACAAAGGCCCATTTAATTGCCTTATAATGAGACATGTCATTGATCCATTTAACCCAATACTATCTGCTGCAAGTAGCCTTGGGCTGAGTTTTTTTTCAGCCTTACATTGGGATCATTTGTGTTATGAGGACATTATTTGTGGTTATTTTATTTTTTAACTTCTCATAATATCTTCAGCAACGTAAGTTGAACAGTCACCCTGTTACTGAGGAACAACTGAACTGCCTCTTCTACTCATTCTCTAAATTGGTACCCTTAGTAAACTGTAAAGGAGAGGACTTAACTTTGATATTCCAGGTTCAAATTTTCAGCTCTATGTCCACTGAAGCATACTTTCTCTGAGCTTTCAAAAATGTCTGGCTGGGATGATAATAATGCTGGACTAACTTTGTCTATGCGAGGGGGCAAGCCACTACCTGGAGGGAGAAGTCTTTAGGCCAGGGCAGGGCTCTCCAACCTTGGGTCCCCAGATGTTGCTGGCCTACAGCTCCCAGCATACCCAGCCAGCATGGCTAATGGCAAGGGATTCTGGGAGCTGTAGTCCAGCAACATCTGGGGACCCAAGGTTGGAGAGCCCCGATTTAGGGGCACCATGACATTGGAATGCTCAAAGTCAGTAGCCACATTTCCCAGGCAGCGCAAATTGGGCGTAATGTCACAAAACAGACAAATCAGGGCAGGGTCAACATATACAAGCAACTGGCACATTCAGAGAATTTACTGAAGGCTTTCTCCCGACTTAATGGAGAGCTGAGGTCAAAGAGGAGGAACCAGGTAAACATACAACCCTGTTCCCTCTATGGTAGCTACTATTCCTATGATCCGGCCTGGGTCATAAATGCATTATAATCTGCTGCCATATGTTGGCACCCCATGGCCCAAAGTATAACAAAAAACCTCAAGTACTCTTGTCTCCCTCCCCATTCAGTTTCAGGATTCCAGTCCTTGGACCACACTAGCTCGCAACACATTTTGAATAGAAAAAGAGAACAGATTTGCATTCACCCCAAATTCATTGTTCTTCCAGTTAGTCAGGCTTCTACTAGAAATAAAAACAAACTTATTTTGCTCAGCAATGAAGTGTGCTTTTATGCAAACTGTGTTTTGCTCAGACTTGCCCTGTGCCTATGATCATGCTCTAAAGGCTTCAGCTTTACTGCTCTAGCTTTCTCAGCATTTTTGCCCATAGTAAATGCTACCACATGGTTGCTTTGGCTCAGCATGTTATCACTTGTTTGTCTATAAATGTGGAAAGACTTATGTTAATATGAACGTCAATTGTAACTGTAAATACCACAAGGGATTGCCATATAATTATGAAAATATCTAATAGATTATTTTTTTTCAAAATTCAACACAGCTGTCTTTTGCAGACTTTTTTCATTTGTCGATTCCTGTCTCTCCCGATTTTTATTTATTTTTTGGAGGGGTTGCTTTCCCTTTCCTCTTGCCTTGTAGCATACATTTCCCCCCCTTTTAAATAATGAATGGAAGACAAAAATAGGGCAATCCCTAATCCCATCTAAATTATAAAGAGGCATCAGATTACAAATATAAATGGAAGCTAATGCCAACAACTAGATCATGTTGGAAATAATTGTCCAAATACATTTAAGAGAATCTGTCAATGGCTACACACAGTGTTCTCCAACCTTGGGTCCCCAGATGTTTTTGGCCTACAACTCCCAGCATGCTCCAGCCAGTAATTTAAAGCTAACTGCTTATGCTGAAGCTATGAAAGGTTCAGCCAAATGGCATGCATCTAATATTGGAACGGGGCCCCCCATTCTCATTTGGAAGATCCCTATGTAGTCTTTGAATAGAACCGCAAGCAGCTTGAATACCATCCAGAACAATGCAAGTCATTTGTAAGTAAGAACAAAAAACCAGGTCAAAGTAGCATTTTGGTTCAACTTACCAATAATTCAATATAGCACAGTACACGCTGAGCACAAAACACTAAGTTACAAACCGTGGTAGTTCACAGCCAAAAGGCTGTTGTTAGATATTTCTGTTACATAAACACAGTAGAATCACGGGCAGCTCCGAGGATGGCAAAACCAAGGATTTGCAGGGGCCTAAGACCAGCAAAGTGCCCACACACTGCCTGCCCCTTTAAAAAAAAGTGATCTTAATATTAGATATAAGGAAAGGCATCCTAAGGGAGCCATCTTAACCTGGATGGGGCAGGGGCAGGTGAGAGAATTCTGATTTGAATGCCCTGCCCCATCCAGTTTAAGATGGCTCCCTTAGGATGCCTTTCCTTATATCTAATATTAAGATCACTTTAAAAAAATAAAAACACAAAAACTTTTAATTGCTGAAGTTTGGTCTGCTTGTTTGTTTGTCTTACATTACATATGTTAAGTGACACAATATCCAGGTCTTCACATGACAAGCACTGAGTGTTTTAAGAGCTGTTAAAATAAATAAATTTATTTCATAAAATAAATTTATTTTAACAGCTCTTGTTCATTTCAATGGGACTTGCGCAATTTAAATTATGATGGACTGGGCCCCATGTTAGTATGTGTGGAGGGATATGTGTGTGCCATTTGGATTTTCCACCTTGGGCATCTAAATGTTTTGGTCAGCTCTGCAAACTACATTATTTCAGTGGAGATTAAGTATTTTCGACAAGAAAAAGACGTTAACTGAAGGTGTAAAGTTTGAACACAGAACATCCCTGGATGGAGACTGGAAATCATTTCAAACAGAGTCATCTGTATACACATGCATTTCTTTTCCTCACTATTGTCTCCAAAGCCCCACAAAACCAATTTATTTGTTAGTGTATGCGCCACAGGTGCTGATGGCTCCATCATAACACTTTCTTCAGTTCTCTTATCCCATTCTTCAATTGTCTCCATCCCTTTCATCAAAGTAGGGTGGTACCCTTTCAGCTCGCTAGTCAGTTCAGTTCAACACCACTTTCTTGATCTCCCCCAGCAGTTTAACACAAGATTCTCTTCCATATATAAGCACCAGTTCTCAAAATGGCATCTCCAGCAAAGCATAATAACAGCCAACTATTGCACCTTAGATTTCGTCACCCTTGAAAGCAAAAGGCATTCATGATCTATTCAGTACTTCAGAACCTCCCACTATAGAACATACCCTCGCACTAGTGATGGGGTCTGGGTTCAAGATGCAAATATTCCTGCATTGAGCAAAAGTTTGCATAATGTGAGATGCATTTAAATGGTTAATTGCCCTAACTAAATCTATATTGATTTCAGCAAATATCTTCCAGATATTAGGATACTCTTTCCTTATTTTGGTATCTCAAAGTTTTAAAGTCAGTAATGCCAAGATACAATCTTCAAGACACATAGATTAGATATAATTCCGGGCAGGGAGAGGGCTTAAAAAACACACCTTACCTTATCCTCCAGCCGAATCAGTCTGGCTCCTACAGTATAATATCCTTTGTCTACCCCCTTTTCTAAATTAAAAAAAGGGGGCACTCAGTTATATGACTGAAAAAATTGCAGCTAATTGATTGCAGCTAATTTAATTAGGTTCTAGTCAGAAGCTAGTAGAAAGTTAACTGGCAACATGACTGCAACTAGAAATATATCGCCATAACAGATATTATTTGCAGAACAGATGAATAAATGCATATTTACTGGGGCATAACTGAGGGGTAGGGTACATGCTGTGCATGTGTAAGATCATAGATTCAATTCCTGACATCTTCAGTTAAAATTATCTCAGCATGGCTGGGAAAAACCTCTGCTTAAGGCCTTGGAGTATAGCTGTCAGTGAGAGTAAACACTGGACTGGACTGAATAGACCAAGGTCTGACACAGATCCTTGCTAGAGATGGACAAGCCCCACCTCACTTCACTCGCATTGCTGTTGGGAAAGTTTTTTTTTTTTTTTTTTAAATAGTAGCCCTTGGGATGATCACAAAGCCAAAGGACCACTGTGTCTTTCTCCGGATGTGCTGTGTAGCAATGTGCCAGGACCAGCGAAAGGGAGAGATTCGAGAGAAGGCCTTCCCTTTTCCTCATCCACCACCACCGCTTGTGCTGCTGTAGCTGGCCAAGTAAGTAAAGGGAGGCGACTGGAAGGTGTTTTGAGGGCTGGGGTTGATATTTGGTGGAGCGGAGGTAAACCAGGAATTCTTTTCCAGCTTGGGTTTTAATCTGAGCCAGAGAAGAATTTCCCTTCACTCTATCTGCATAATTCATCAGTTGATGCAACTTGTAGTTATATACCTGGAAGGAAGAGGCCAGGCTTTCCTAGGGAATGATCCAACCTGGGGGAAAAAAAGATAATTTGCTTATATAAGAATTTTACCCAGTAAATAGTCTTCCAGTATGGTTCAGATTGTAGTAATAAGTGCAATCATGTTTTGTGATCTAATAGAGAGCAAGCCAAGATCCTACACAGGTGTGTATAGGACTCTAACCCCATTCTCATTCCAAGTTTGGTACTTCAGTATCCAAAATAATTCTAGCCATTTTTCCACATACATCCAAAGCATGGAGGGGGCAATGAGACTTCATCCACTACCCCTGCACCCAAGACAGGTCCCAACGTCTGCACATTTAGTGTGATCTAAAGGAAAGCCTACAAATGTAAGTTTCCACTTGTTCAGGAATCATGGGTGATTTAAGTTACTAATCCTGTTGAAGGCCTATGTACATACAGCTATATGCAAGTAGCTGTTCCTTTACAGATATGCTGGATGGGTGGACGCTGAAGGCAGCAGACGTTGTCTCATTTTCCTCCAGATGTGTGGGGTGCAGATGTGGAGGAGTTTCATCCGAAAGATGTACAGACATTTTATTTTTTAAATATGGGCAAAGGCAACAATATAAGTCCATCTACACTTCCTGTACATTATAGATTACATAGGCATTTGGTATGCCCACAGTCTATGCAATCAAAGTTTCCCATCACAGACTCTGCTCTCATCCACCCTACTTCAACACAGGCAACATTTTTAAAAGATCATGTTCCTTTTGTCTGTCATTGTGGGCCTGGTATTTCCATGATCAACCTGGATATATTTGATGATGATGATGATGATAGTAAACTTGCCTAAGACCATCTAGTGAACTCACAGCAGGGGCAAAATTTGAACCAGGGACTTCCTGATTCATACCTCAGCCTCTTAGTTATTGTACTACTGTCAGCATACTTGGTTTTCTGAGAATAGAATTCTGTGATTCAGGGGAGAGGGAAGAGACTTAAGAAGAGGACTCTAACAGATGCATGCAAGTTGGGGATTTTGTGTTGTAAGAACTGCAGAGAGTATTTTAATTGTTTTTAATAGCAAGAGGTTTCTATTTTTTTCTAAACTGGTGAAAAATAATATAAGGAGCATTCCTTAGGGTGAGGATTAATATCTTTTCCCCTTAAGATTGTCACGTGCAGCAAGGGTGTTACCCAGCAAAAGGCTTTCAATTCCTCCGCTGATGTGCATCAACAAGGAAAAGCCCATTTTAAGATGTGCTGCCATAGAGAAAAGGATTTAGTTTACCCCAAGCTGCTCAGGGATCTCTGAATTTTCCAGGGATATCTTCAAGATCCAGCTGCCTAGCTCAAAACTGTCCCTCAGAGCAGCTAAGCCAATGGCACAACACACAGAACCTGTGACATGTGACATCAGAGCAACTCACTGGCATCAAGAAAGGCATAGCACTCAGAGAGGACAAAAGTAAACGAGGAAGCTGCAAGAAAGAACAAACCTGGAGGATTACGGGCATCCTGCAAAACACTTAGATGGCCAATTTTGACCATCTAAGTTTTTTCCCCTGCTCACAAGGAGGAGGGGCTGAGGCGCTGATGGGATACGTCATATCCTGGTGGAGTCTTACTCCTCCCTTCCCCAATCCCCAGAACACCCACCCAGCGCTGGTTCTGAAGTTGGTCTTCCGACTTTGGAGCCGCCGCCAATGTGGAAAGAACCATGCTGTCTGTGAGGGTGGAGGGAGGGTGCTCCAAAGTTGGAGTTCCAGCTCCGACCTCGGAACACATTTCCAAGGTCAGAGCTAGAACTCCAACATTCCTATGGCTGTCTAGACAGCATCTCGTGGCCCTAGGACTGCGCCCTAAATGCATTAGTCTTCAAGGTACCACAAGATTCTATGTTGTTTTTAACTAAAAGGTAAAATATCCACTGCATTCCACTAAGAACTGGTGTAGCACAGTGCTTAGGACAGGGTACCACTCAGGAAGCTTCCCGTTTGAATCTTGCCTCTGCCAAGAACAAGGTTCCCTGAGACAAGTCATTATTCTCTCAGCCTGCCATATGGGGATAATGATACTGGCCAATCTTACAGGGTTGTTGTAAAGATTGCAAGAAAATAATAATCTTTGTGAAGTACTTTGAACACTTGTAAGTACTATACCATAGAGCAGTGTTCTCCAACCTTGGGTCCCCAGATGTTTTTGGCCTACAACTCCCAGCATGCCCCAGCCAGCTACCCTGGCTGGGGTATGCTGGGAGTTGTAGGCCAAAAACATCTGGGGACCCAAGGTTGGAGAACACTGCCACAGAGACTTACAGAAGCTGTATGTTTTCATGATTCCTGTGCACAACGTTTTCATAGCCATTTATTTCTAAAATATATATCCCTCTTTCCTAGCCCACAGGGCCCTTGAAGAAACAGAGAAACCATCTCAATAGATAGTGTAGCATACCTTCTTTGGAGTTCTTTTATCCGAACCATCATATTGAGGTGCCCTTGAGAGTATTGCTCAATTACATCACGCACGTCATAAGGCTTCCGAGCTTGCTGTGAAAGAGAACAAATACAAACTGAAAAGATGAGAGATTCCCTATTTTTGCCTCAGCCATTTGAACCATATAGATAGTAATACTAAAAGTACTTCAAGATTTGTATAGTGCTTTAAAGTGCTTCTATATTATCTTGACATTTATTTATTTACAAAATTTATATACTGCTCCATATTCCAGTATGGAGATTTCAGAGTGGTGTACAATAAAAGATAAAACAGATAAAAGAATAAAACATTAAGTTAAAAACAAAATCAAAAAAGCCATGGCTAGTTAGTTCAGGAAGGCTTCCTGAAAAGAAAGTGTTTTCAGGAGGTGCCAAAAACAATACAATGTTGGCACCTGCCTGACCACCTGAGGCAGGGAGTTCCACAGAAAGGGAGCTGCTACATTGAAGGCTCTTCTCTGGGTGGACCCCAATCGTGCCATAGTTTCATGTGGAACCACCAGGGACATGCCATCCGATGACTTCAGTGACTGGGCAGGTTGGTAAAGGAGGAGGCGCTCTCTCAGGTATCCTGGTCCCAAGTAATTTAAGGGCTTTATACACTAGTACCAGAACCTTAAACCTGGCCCGGTTGAGAATAAGCAGCCAGTGCAGTTCCTTCAGCAAAGGAGTTGCATGCTGAAAGAGGGCAGCTCCTGACAACAGCCAAGCTGCTGCATTCTGCACTAGCTCCAGCTTCCGGAGCAGCCTCAAGGGCAGCTCCACATAGAGCACATTGCAGTAATCCAGCCTTGAGGTTACTAGTGCCTGTATCACTGTGGTCAAGCTGTCCCTGTACAGGAGAGGCCATAGATGGTGAACCAGTTGAAGCTGGTAAAAGGCACTCCGAGCCGCTGTGGTCACTTGGAACTCCAGTGACAATGATGGATCTAGGAGTAACCCCAGACTACGAACCTGATCTTTTAAAGGGAGTGCAACCCCATCCAGAACAGGCAATGAGCCTATCTCTCAGACTCAGGAACCACTCACCCACAGGGCTTCCATCTTGCCAGGATTTCAGTTTATTGGCCCTCATCCAGCCCATCACTGAGTCTAGGCCAGTGATGGCGAACCTTTTTGAGCCCGAGTGCCCAAACTGCAACACAAAACCAACTTATTTATTTCAAAGTGCCTTAAATTTGGCAGGAAGGAGGAGGGGGCACTAGCTAATTGCACCCCGCTCTGTCTCAGGGCATGGCTCTTCACCGGGCGCGCAAAGATTCGGGCGTGCGCGCGCTGTGCTTCTGAGCTGTCTGTTCAGTTAGGAGGGCAGGGTGCCTGCGCAGTCCGCTTCTGGGGGTGGAGATGCTGGAGTGTGCCTGCCTGTGGAGGCCAGCAAGGAATGAGTGGAGAGGAGTTACTATGGAAACCCGACGCTGGATGCAGAAGGGGACGGTCTTTTCGCGATCTGGCGACCAATGGCTCAAGTGCCCACAGAGAGGTCCCTGTGTGCCAGCTGTGGCACGCGTGCCATAGGTTCGTCATCACTGGTCTAGGCACTGATCTAGGACTTACGCAGTCTCACCTGATTCAGATGTCATGGGGAAATAGAGCTGTGTGTCACATTAAGGGATTTGGCTCCAAATCCAGAGGCAGTGTTAGGGGGCGGCCCACTACGGCTGGAGTCCTGAATCTTTCATTTGGAGCCCTGAATCTTGGGGAGGCCATCTGCCTCACCACCCTGCTGTCCATGCACACTTGCTGAAATAAAGGTACAGGGGCCCTGCCCCTGATGATCTCTCTTGCAGCTGATCCCCCTGGATTAGCTGGCTTTTTGCCCACATCTGCTTTACCTCCTGCTGCCCCCTTTAAATCTTTCTGCCTGAGGTTTTTTTCTGAAATCAAATGCTGTCCTCTCCCCTGTCCATACATCTCTTCTTACAAATAGGGGTGTCTTTAGGAGACAGGGTCCTTTAAACACACACACACACACACACACACAGACTTTAGAGCATATGTAAAGTAGCATAAGCAAATTTGTGCATTTTTTGTCCTGTGGACCTGAGAAGTGGTACCACACACACTTTTGGCTCTTGCCCTGCCCTCTGCTGGCTTCAGCCCTGCCCACCAGATCACCCATGGGCTCCAACCCCGGAGAGATTACCCCCAGCAGGGAAAGCAACCCTCAATAGAAAAAAGGTTCCTCATCATTGTTTTCGATAGTTACGACTTGTGATCTAATTTTAGAGGAAGCCAAGGAAAAACTGGCCCCGTACCAAAGCCCTCTTCACATGTTAATTGCATTGAAGGCTCAGATTGTACAAAGAGGCAGTGGGGCAGGGGGACTGACTCCCACCCTCAGAGCATAAAGCTCTGTCCCATGACATGCATGATTGAGGACATCTGCATTTAAGAGGGCTACAGCTTGTGTAGAACTCTACATACGTAGACTTCACCTAGATGTCCATACTCAGCACGTGGACATGGAGGGCTGGGGTTGGCATGCGATGTTGGGATTGGACAGTGCTGCAGCCCCACTGCCCCTTTGTACACATGGAGCCCCTTCACTCGATTAATGCATGGTGGGGGGAGCTTTAGTGACACATGAGTCTGTGATAACACAAAGCATAATGTTACCGATTATGTATATCTAGGTAATACAGGAGATAACCACTTTGCTCATCTATATATATAAAAGAAGGTGTCGTGACTGACTGACTGACTGACTCATCAACGCCCAGCTCAAGCCGTTTAATCTAGGAACGTGAAATTTTGAAGGAACATTGCTTTTATGACGTAGACCCCCACGAAGGAAGGATTTTGGGAAATTCCATCCCTAAGGGGGTGAAAAAAGGGGGCAAAATCACCCCACTCTCATATGTGCAGTTCTGCGAATAGGCCTCACCTCGCAATGGCTGCAGGAGCCAACTTGCTGCAGGAGCCAATAGCAGCAGTTATGCAAATAGCCCATAGGACACTTAGAATATTTGTATGAATTCCTGCAGGGGCCAATAGGGGTGGGTATGCAAATCTCCCCTAGGCCATTTAGAATGTTCTCTGAGGGGGTGAAAAGGGAGGGAAACATTTTACATGATGGGGTGAAAAGGGAGGGAAACTTTTTAAATGACTGACTGACTGTTGTGTGGGGGGCATCGTCGCATAGGCTCCATCATGTTTAGACAGATCTACCCCAAACTTGGCACGGTCACTCTTCATCACCTGTAGACTCTCAGGATTAACCTGATTTTTCTTTAAGAACAGATATTTCTGCACAAAAGATTTCTGCTGCGAGCACCCAGCCTAAATGTTATACTTTCAGTCAGAGACACTGCATCTTTTCCATACATGTTTCTTTTAAAAACAATTATACCAAATCCTAAAATCCATACAAGCACAGCCGCGGGCAACAGCTAGTATCTGCATAAAGAGAACCGTCTAAAGTGTGGTGTAGTGGTGAGAATGTTGGACTGGGACTTGGGAGATCTGGGTTCTAGTCCCCGCTGAGCCATGAAACTCATTGGGTGACTTTGGGCCAGTCACTGACTCTCAGCCTCACCTACCTCACAGGGTTGTTGTGAGGATAAAATGGAGGAGGAGGATTATGTGAGCCGCCTTGGGTTCCTTGAAGGAAAAAAGGCGGGGTATAAATATAATAAATAAATAAATAAATAAAACAAAAGAAGTGGCTGGTTTATTTTGTATCAGTATTGCTGCAGACCTATCCCTTCATGCCTTAGTGCAATGCTTTATCATGGTTACCTTCTCACAGGCTTAAAAGTTGATTCATTCTGAATTGTTTCAAAGAGGTCAATAAAAATTTTTTTTGTCTCCTGCTGCTTTTCTCTTAGGAAACATTTCTGGCTTTTAAGAAAGAAGATATGTTGCTTTTAAGCCAGCAAAAGTCTCTATGGGCTTCTCTACACGAGGTATCTATTGTGTGCTCTTGATTCCTCACTCAAGTAGTGTGTAGGTCAGGGGTCCTCAAACTAAGGCCCGCGGGACAGATCCAGCCCACCGGGTCTTTTCATCCGGCCCAGCGGCCGATAGGGACTCCTTGCGAGGGAAGGGGAGGAGGGGCCGGGCAGCTGAGCCGGAGGTGGGGCACGGGCCGCCTGCCTGCCCGCCCGCCGCCCTGCATCTTCTGCGGGGGGGGGGGAAGGGGCGACTGAACTGGCAGCGAGGTGCAGACAGCCCGCCCGCCTGCCTGCATGCTGGGTAAGGGGAGGGGAGGCTGAGTTGGCGGCAAGGTGTGGGCTGCCCACCCGCTCGCCACCCTGCATCTTCTGTGGGGGGAGGGGCGACTGAACCGGCGGCGAGGCGCTGACAGCCCGCCCGCCTGCCTGCCCCCCTGCAGGGTAAGGGGAGGCTGAGCTGGTGGCGAGGCGCGGGCCGCCCGCCCGCTTGCCACCCTGCATCTTCTGCGGGAGGGGGGGAAGGGGCGACTGAACCGGCAGCGGGGCGCAGACAGCCTGCCCGCTCGCCCCCCTGCGGGGTAAGGGGAGGCTGAGCTGGCGGCGAGGCGCGGGCCGCCTGCCCGCTCGCCACCCAGCCACTCGCTGCCCTGCATCTCCTGGGGGGGAGGGGAGGAGGGGCGGACCCACAGTTGGAGAACACTGGACTGGAGGATGCTTAAGCCTTCTCACCCTGATATAAAGCAGCCTTTCCCAAGGTTGGTTCATCCTCGCAGCAGCCCTGAGACTTGTGTTTCTGGTGATGAATTTTGTGCTAGTTCCATTTTACAGATGTGGGAAACTGAGGCCGAGCAAGAGGAGAGTATGTGGCTAGGACCCAGGGGGTGAGGGCAGCTCTTTATTTATTTATTACACGTGTATCCTGCCTTCTTTCCTGCAAGGAACTCAAGGCGGCTTACATAATCCTCCTTCTCCTCTCCCTTTTATCCTCACAACAACCCTGTGAGGTAGGTTAGGCTGAGAGTCAGTGACTGGCCCAAAGTCACCCAGTGAGCTTCATGGCTGAGTAAGGACTAGAATCTGGATCTCCCGAGTCCCAGTCAAACACTCTAACTAACCACTATGCCACACTGGCTCTCACTATGTTCTCTGGGTACCAGGTCTTCCTGACTTACCCCAGGGAATGGGTTTGTACTTTTAAGGCTGTGATCCTTGTATTGTTTTTTCCTGGTTTTTTGCACTACAAATATGTGCAGTGTGCAAATCAAGCCTTTCTATACCTTTTTAAAAATTTAATGTATTTCAATTTTAGACAGCAAATTAATTTATAATTAATTTATAATTAATTTAATAACTTTCAATTTAATCAAGTAAAAAAAAAAGGACCCCAGTCCTTTTTTTTTACTTGATCCATTCGTTCATATTTTTTTCAAACTATAGTCCGGCCCCTCAACAGTCTGAGGGACAATGAACTGGCCCCCCGTTTAAAAAGTTTGAGGACCCTTGGTGCTTTACATGCATTGTCATCTTCCAGGGCAGTGTTCTCCAACCTTGGGTCCCCAGATGTTTTTGGCCTACAACTCCCAGCATGCCACAGCTAGCTGGGAGTTGTAGGCCAAAAACATCTGGGGACCCAAGGTTGGAGAAAACAGATCCAGGGCCTCTCCTGTGCTTCCCAAGCATTTCTGTGGCTTAAAATTTTTTTTAAATTATTTTTTTATTTTAGATAAAGCGTAGTATTATCTGGAAATGACGGAATGAACCGGAATGAGAAGCTTGTGTATTTTTACAATTCCGCTATACCGCTGCTCCACCTTCTGGTTATATAATGGAACATACAGAAAGGCAGAGAAAGAAACCCCCCCAGAAAAACAACAAAACATGTAAAGGAGACGATCTTAATCCAGCAAAAAATCCAGAAGCAGAAGCCTCAGTAAAGTAACGGGTTAAAAGCCTCATGTAGAGAAGCCCTATTGCATTGCATTGTTTTTAAGTCTATATAGCCATCATGTGTGTGTTTTATTATTCATGGTTGTTGTTTTTAATCACAATTTCAATGTGCACACACGTGTGTACATCAGAATAACAAAAAACAATTTAAGGTGAAACAAATTAAAATAGTGTTTGGGTTATACTTTGGAATCAAGATGCATCATAAATACAAACATCCTACCCAACTTCTCACCAGACAACACACAGACAAAAGTAACTCCAGAGAGATGACTAATTTCTCACTAAGAAACACCTCCTCAAACACAGCAAACCTTTAGTGAATATTAATAAATACCTCACATAAACTGTACACATTGAAATCTTTCAAAATGTATACATAACACTTGCAACAAAGATCTGCATCATTAAACTTAAAGTCTGAAAACCATGAAATAAAGACAGGGAAGAAAAGCTGATCCTTAAAGACAACTCTAGCCACAAGGCTATGTAGCTTAGGGGAGTACTTTCCCCAGCTGATGTCATCCACCACAGATTACTGATAAAGATGCCAAGTTGCCAAGTCATTGATGTGGGAGGGAAGCCTTACCATGTGATATCCATTCACCATATATTTGAAGTGTGCCAGGAAAAAAATAACCTGCTTTCATTCGTACAGATGGCCAAGTGAATCTGTGGTAGAACACCCTGGTATGCTGGTCATTTGCATTGGGCCTCTGCCTTTTCCCCAAGTGCCTTAACCATGAAGTAGGGCCTGCTGTGAGTGTTTGCAGAACCAGACTTTTGATTTGAGATGGAGTTGCAATTTCAGGACCTGGAAAGTTGGGGGTGACTTTAGGGGTGGGGTCTCAATAGTTTCAGTAAGAGGGGGGGGTACTTACTGACCTGGTTTGCACATCATGACAACCCACCATGAGTAACCAGCCATGGTGGGTTGTCATCTCATCCGAACCCAGCATGATTTCTGCAGGGTGGCTTATTTTTCACGAACAAGCCACCCTGAGAACCTATGGCTTGTGCAACTCACGATGGATTGTCATGTCATCCAAATCTGGCAGGGTGATTTTATCATGGGTTGTTGGGAACAGCTATGAAGCTGCACGGCAAGAGGGACACACCCACACACCCCGTGCTGCTCACTTTCACAATCTCGCCAGTGACTGCCCTTCCACCGATGCTGAAATGGCACCTTGGAACCACAGTCACTCGTTCCTCGGCTTTTTGTTTTTTATTTTTTCGGAGCCTCAGAAAAAAGCAATTACGGTAGCTAAATTAGCTTTGCTATCAAGAACTGAAAAGGTGGCCGGTCCTCATAATGTTAAAGAATTAATTATAAATCTGTTAACGGCAGGTAGATTAATGATAGCAAGGAAATGGAAAATTCAGCAAGTTTTCTCTATTACTGATTGGTATAAAGAAGTGTGGGATATGGCATTAAATGATATGTTGACTTGTAATATCAAATGCAAAAGGGGACAATTAAAGAAAAATATTTTTAAGGATATTTGGGGTTTATTTTTGCATTTTGTGTTAAACAAGGGGAAAGGGAGTATGCCGTGTCAAGATATGTTGTATTTTTGGAATAATGAATAACTATAGACTATAGAGATATTGTATTATTTGGTCCCGTGGTGATGGGAGCACTATATAAGTTGTATGTGTGTTATTTTTTTGTATTGTTGAAAATTTTCAAAATAAAATATTTTTTTAAAAAAGAAAAAGAAAAAAGCAATTAGGGGTCATTTTATTTATATACTTTCCAAACCTACACACAGACTGCAATGCAGCAAAAAGGCGATATTTGCACTTTCCCAAAGTTTGCAATGCCATTTGCAAATTTTAAAAAAATGCTCATAAAAATGCATATAATATGGGGAAATACACAATAGGGAAAAGTGCACACCAAAATGTGTATATTAGGGAAAGCTGCCCATAAAACCACATTATATTAATGGAAATCACTTGCAAAAAAATGAGTTTCTCACCCATCCTGACAAGGATCAGCATAGCATGGTGGAAGAAGTGGACACCTGCCCACTATGTGTGAACTGAGCATTCAATGTGTAGGTTTGTCCATATGGAGGGAGGCCAAACATGTATGATCTATCTGCCTCTTTAAAGGCATGTGTGTGTCACCTGGCAAACAAAGCCTGTTGTCAGCATTCAAGTTCACAGACACCTCTAATCTGGCTCCTTCACATCACCCTGCCTTCAGCTTCACAGGAATTTGGTCCCATACTTATGTGTCCTCACACTGTGGGTTATATGCAGGGCTTTTTTTCTGGTGGAACTCACCGGAACTGAGTTCCAGCACCTTTTCTTCTATTAATTGCATTACAATTTAATCGCCATCTACTCCCGAGGAAATGTAATCCAAGAGTTCCGGTACCTTTTTCTCCAGAAAAAAAGCACTGGTTATATGCATGGGACCCAATCAAGATGGGCCTCACCCACTCTCTCTACAATACAGAACAATCATCATCAGATGGGTGTGTGTGAGAGAGAGAGCGAGAGAGCCAGCTGATTGCTCATCAAAGCATAGGAAGATTTAAAATGGCACATGTGGAAATTCTCTCAGATGATTATGCTATTTTGCAGGGGGGAAATTCAACACAACCCTTTGGAACTAAACCAGTCTTGTAATACTGGATGTGGGAGAGAGTTGGGACCGGGACCCTGCATACAGATTTAAAAAAATACAAGTCAAGCTGAAAAGAGAAAAAGCTTTAAAAATGCAAAGACTCTTCTGGTTTTAATTTGCTATCAGACTGCTTTGTTGATAAAAAATCCATGACCAGCTGGGGTTGACCGAGACTGGGCACTAAAAAAGAGAAAAAGTAAACCTGGAAAATTTACATGACAATGCTATTATTACTGGAGTAAACACAGAAAAGGTGGGGGCTGCCGCTGGACACTGTACTAGCTTTGGTCTTTGCTGTTTTGGAATCTACATAAGCTCAGTGGGGAATCTGGGCTAAGATGGGTCTTTCTTTTGGCTGTGGTTCAAGAAAGTAGAAAAAAGCGGGGAGAAGGTACACTGAAAAATCTAGTAATTGAAAAATAACTAACAACAGCTCATTAGTTGTGTTGTCTGTTTCTACTCTGCCACAGCCTCAGCTGGAGCCATTAGCATGCATTAAACACCTCCAGTGCGTGATGGAGTCATGCCTGGAGCCCAGCCATGGGATCCTAGAAATTGCAGATAAAAGCAGAGAGGAAAAATAAATCTTGCAAAATACACACACGGAGAGAGAGAAAACCATCCTGACAAAACCATGTTAGTCAATCTTCAGCAATCTGGGCCTACCTGGATACTGGCTTTGGGGAACACAGGATTACTGTTTTCTTGGGGGAGGGGTGCTTGGAGGGCAAAGGAGGTCTGTTATAGTTTCAATTTTTAAATGCTTAAGAATTATTGCTTCCCCCCTTCCAACTTCATTGCTTACAGACGCTGACACATCATTATTTCTGGCCAGAAAAAAAGCAGACCATTGTCTCTCTCACAGGACAACTGTGCCAGTATCACGCTTTGGATTGACTGGCAGGGGTGCTTTGAGAGTAGTTTGTCTAAACGCCCCCCCCCCCATTTATTTTTTTGGTCTCTGTTGAATTATAATGGCTTAGAGCCTAGATTCACTAAAAAGGTTTTGCAAACAAAACCAGAAAAAAAAAGAGAAGGCTACCCAAATGCATAATTAATTTTCTTCCTTCCCAATAAAGTTTATTTTTGCAAACCTCCCTTTGTTCATATAGAATCAGCAGTGTTAAAGATTTATGTTGTTAAGCAATGTAAAATGAAAACTGGCCAAGCCCAGTCAAATGCTTTGAATGACTTAACCCATAAATATCTAGAATGAAGGCAACAAAAGGGGGGGGGGGCGAATCTGGCATCTTTCCTCTCGCTCATTTTTTGAATAGCTCTTTTGAAGCGCAAACACCAGAAAAATCAGAACTGCGACAAAACATGAGTGTGATTTAAGCTAGTGACCCAACCACGTAGTCTCAAGTGAGAGTCTGACTACGCATTATACTTATCACATTAAAAGTTGTATGTATACGACAGGTTGAGAATTCTGCAACCCCCACCCCAAAGCAGGCAGAGAAAGCTGGAGGGGATGGTAGAACCACTGTCTGCCTTTCTCTCTGCCATCTTTTCTCTCTGCTTATCTCTCCTTCAGCAACTGGTTTTCCTCAGGGATTGGGAAGAGATGGAGCATGGACAATTAGTTGCTAAAAAAAGATAAGCAGATATTTTAAAACAACAACAACACAGAGATAGAGAATGACAGCCAGCAATTCTACATTCTCCTCCAATTTTCTCTATTTCTGGTACCAGTTAGAGCCTAACTTTAGTGGAGTGGCTACTTTTCACTTATGAGTGAAACAGTTGGAGATGATTGGACCATATCAACACATGACACAGTATCCAGAGATTCTGCAGAAGCTGTCAACATTTCACAGGATTTGACATCTGACTTACAGAATTAGGTAAATTTTTATACTAACTTCATTCTTAATTACAGAATTAAGTAAATTTTATACTAACTTATTTCATTCAGACCATTAAAACAATCAGATTCTAACATTTGACAGTCAAATTTTAAGATTGAATTTCAACACTGAAATCTGAATTTGTTTTAAATGTTTTTTTTGTTGTGGTTTGTAATTTTTCAGCAAGTACACATTACACACACACACACACACACACACACACACACACACACACTCACACATTTCCTTAACAATGCAAATTTTAAGTTAAGAACTAGGAGGATGGGGAAGTAAAAAGGCTAGAGGGAGGGGGGAAATCAAATATAGGGCTGGCTGGGTTTCATGGTGACAGAGTAGAACAGTGGGTGAGGTGGTAGAGGAGTACAAGATCAAGGTGTTAGGAACACAGGAAACTGCTTTGTACTGAGTCTGACCATGGGTCCATCCAGCCCAGTATTGTCGACACTGACTGGCTCTCCAGGGATACAGGCAGGATTCTTTCCTTGCCCTACCAGGAGATGCCACCGGGGATTGAACCTGGGACCTTCTGCATGCCAAGCATGCAGCAAAATCACACTGAGCAAAATTGTTGTTTTGTTTCAAGTTGAAAAATTAATCTGGAATTTGAAATTCTGATTTGTGCCAAATTTGCTTTCTGCCAAGCTTCAAAATTTCGCAGAATGCTGTGCCAGCTTGGTAAGGGAACCTTTTGTCTCTGGGAGGGGTCCACCAATGGGGAGAGGGATTTCCACTCTGGCGGCCATAATTATGTCCACAGAAAGCTAAGTGGGTGTAAATCTACCACTAGCGGTGTCCCTGAAATGGGGCATTCAGGGAGGCATCTTCATTTCCCCATGAGACCCCAGGATTGGGCCTGCTGCCTATCTGTGTTTTCCCTCTATGATATTTTCTTACTAAATATTTTATATAGGTCAGAAGAAATAACATTGGATTAGATCTAATAGTAAAACTCAATCCTTCCTCTATTAATATTTTTATTTTCTTCCCTTTTTTATTGCACAAGTCCGCCACATGTGGTAAAAGTCCCCTTGACTTTTGGAGCATTTCCAACAACTAGGATTATAATTTTATTAATCTTGTTTATTGCCACAGAAAGAATGTACCACGTACTCAATCATTTTGTAAAAGTTTTCTCCCATATAACCATACATAATGACAAACATTTCCTGCTGACCATAAATACTCCCAAACTTCCATTTGAATATTACTGCCTATATCTTGCATCCATCTATAATCATATACGTAATTTTTCACTTGCTCCATTTCTCACTTGAATTTTAATTTTAATAGCATTTTATTAATTTTAGACAGGGGCAGTGTGGTCCACTGTGGCTGCCCATGACCCTCCAAGCTCAGAGGATCATGGGCATCCTGTCGAGAGTGGGAGGAGCACAAAATCAAAGGCCACCGCTGCGCTTATCCTGCCCTGCAAAAGACATAGTCTAAGTCTTTTGCACCTGCTCACAAGGAGGACAGGCTGAGGCGCCACCAGGATACATTGGATTCCAAAGGAGCCTTACTCCTTCCCTCCTTCCATCCCCAGGAACACCCGCCCAACACCAGCTCCGGAGTCAGTCTTGCAACCTCGGAACCACAGCTAGCTTGGTTCTTTCCATGCCAGCCGCAAGGGCGGAGGGAGGGCGCTCCGAATTCGGAGTCCCAGCTCTGGCCTTGGAGCGAGTTTCCGAGGTTAGAGCTGTGACTTTGAATTCTCCTACGGCTGTCTAGACTCTGTCTAGCGGTCATAGGATTTTGCACCCTAAAAATTTTTTGTACATTCATTATCATCTTTTCAAATTCTCTTGAGTGAGAATGTTATCAATTTTAGACAGCAGTTCTGTGGCGGGTGTGTTCATTATCATATTTTCAAATTCTGTGTTTTCTCTCAAGCGACTCCTTTACACATCCAGTATAAATGCCCCGACTGCAGTGGCCTTTCTCCCACACAACTATTTTTTAAATTTCACTGTAAGTTTGAATTCTGTTACTAAATAACTACTAAATACTACTAAACTTTATAAGTATACCTTTTCTCCCACGGATAGAATATATCGATGTATACTACAGTTGTAGGCAACCCCATCCTATGTGGGTGCCCATAACCCTCCGAAACTGGAGGATTATGGACATCCAATTGAGGGTGGCAGAAGCATGGCAGATAAGATTGCCAGTGCCGCTGTGCTCCCCTCACCCTCAAAAACATTTAGACGGCCGATTTCAGCCGTCTAAATGTTTTACCCCTTCTCGTGAGGAAGAGAGGCTGAGGCACTGCCTGGATTCCTCAGAGGCCAGTGGTGCCTCGCTTCTCCCCTTCCTGTCCCTGGGACACCCCCCCCCCCGTGCTGGAACCAAAGTTGGCCTTCCAGCTTCGGTTCCCAGCCAGGGTGGAAAGATCCACACTGAGGTGTGGGGGGGGGGGGCGCTGCACAGTCCAACTCCCCACTGCGACCTTGGAAGGAATTTCTGAGGTTGTAGCAGGGAGTCTGACTTATCCTATCGCCCCAGTGGAGACTGGTGACTCCAATGTCAGAGGGGTTGCATATACGCTTCGGATTTTATTCTGAATTTTAAATGTTTGGCACCATGGATAGTTCCTTAAAAGTACGGGAGTAAAATCTGGAGCAGATATGCAGCCCCACTGACAATGTAGTCACCAGCCTCCACTGTATGGCCCCCCAGGCACAGTCGGAGGGCCGTAGGATTGCACCCGAAATGCAATGTAGCTGTGCTTTACCATGATTTAAATTTGCCCAGAGCCTCAAAAGGATGGAGGTTATCTTTTACGATTGGTGGTCTTCCAATATTATTCATCCATAGTAAATTGTATAATGGAATACTATACAATTCTCCTCCTCTTCTTTTTTTCCCATCCTCGTTTTTCCCTTTCTGCATAATTAATGTTTTGTCTAGGTGCTTTATTTTTTGAAATAAATTGGATATTTCTTTTTGCCATTTATTTAGTTGCTCATTTAATAACACAATTTTATTGAAATTGTTTTATCCGTTTGAACTGTTTTAATTTTTGTATACTGCAATTTTATGCTGTATTTTATGGTATCTGTATTTTATGCTGTATTTTATGGTATCTGTGTTTTGTTTGCATTTTGTGAATTGATGTAAACTGCCCAGAGAGCTTTGGCTATTGTGTGGTATAGAAATGAAATAAATAAATATTTTGATTGGAATGAACCTGAATAAGAAATTTAATTTTGGCAGTAAGTTGGATTTTCCTTGTAAAAAGAAAGGTAATATCAAAGTAGGGTTTGCTAGCCTCAGGGTTTGACCAGTTGTTTCAGGGGTTTGGTCTCCTCACGGCTTCTAGGAGAAGGACTAAAATCTCAGCAGGGTGGGGATGGGGGGTGGAATCAAGCAGACCAGCAACTTTCTCCTTGGCCTGATGAGAACAGTAGCTGTTAGTTCTACTCCGATGCCCATTAGGCTCTACCCTGAGCCACCAGCATAGCCAGACTCTAGCCGTGCCCTGTCCTGAATCGCCAGGTGCTCTCTCTCTCGTCTTCACAAGGTTCTAAGAGGCTCCATCTCCTCACCTATGTGGCCACTCTAACTCTTAGCTACCAGGCTCTGCTCCCTGAGAACCAGGCTCTGTGCCTCAGGGGTCCTGAAAAGCTTGTATACTAGTATCATCGGGGGAGGGGGAGGGGAGAAGAGTACTGTCTCCCAACTGCAGTAGTGCATACGACACTCATCATTGAAAAAAATGAAAATGTAAATTTTGGAAAACAGATTCAAAATGTAAACACGATTTTCAAATAATCCCATTCTTTAAGTGCTCTGTGATGCTCAAAGTTCTGGTTAACCAAGATCTTGTATACACAAACTAACACTATTTGCTATATGAACAGTTTGGTGCATGGACAGGTTTTTTGGGGGGTGGGTGGGGTGAGGAGTGGGGTTGTACATTTCACTTCGGGTATTTATTCCAGTACCTCTGACATGGCCTATTTGGCTTTGTTGCTACTGACATTCATTACCTGAAATTTCCTCCGGGCCACAAAATACTGCATTCTCCTTATGACTTTGACAGCTGTTCGATGGGCTTCAGTTAGCCTATAAAACAAACCAGGCACTAACATTATCCCCCAAAAGTGTTGTTTTTCTTTCAAAAATACAGAGTAAATTATTTCTTTCACTACAAATTTACAATACTATGTTCAGCATGCATGTCCCTTTAGATCAGTGTTCTCCAACCTTGGTTCCTCAGATGTTTTTGGCCTACTCCCAGCATGCCCCAGCCAGCTACGCTGGCTGGGGCATGCTGGGAGTTGTAGGCCAAAAACATCTGGGGAACCAAGGCTGGAGAACACTGCCTTAGATTTTTGTGCTTTGCCTTTTTATATACATTTAGTATAGTATTTTTCAGATTTCTGATAGCTGCATACTTTGCTCATACCCAAAATGGTTTAGGGTGTGAAAGAGAAGAAATTACTTTGGATGAGTCACTCTTCTAAGCTTGTCTTCTCTCAGGCGGAAGAAGGCAAGGCCAGAGACTCAGAGGACAGTCTCCTCTATGGATGGGTTCTGGGGCTCCCAGCAGTCTTCAGTTATTTAACTAACATTTCTCATGGCAAAGTGGCATGTCCTAACACACAGTTCGCGAATTAGCAGTTTGAGTCATTTAAAGAAGATCAAGTAGACCACCACCACCACCACCACCACCACAACTGTAAATGTTAAGTATGGAAAATTCAGGAGATTAGGAGAGACGGCCATCAGTGCAAGCAACTAACAACGTAGGGAAATGTAGAGCGCCATGACAGCTTTCACTATTGTGCTTTCTTTGCCCACAAACTGCAACCATAGAGAAATCAAGACCTGGGAAAATATTTGGACAGTTAAAGTTCAGACAGAAAATCTTTCATACAAAGATGTTGGTTTTTATTTCATCCTTGAAAATGAGCTCCCTAAAGTCACTAGACCACAAATATTTTTACCAGACCGTCTACCAAGACCAGCCTGTGTTAGTTGCTTGCAATACACCAAGACTCTGACAAAATCAGCCAGTTTAGAAAAGCTCCTCTGCCCGCTCACCTGGACTGGATTCTTAGACACCACAGGCAACCTTGCAGGTTGCTATTTACAAGCCTGTTCCATTTGAAAGACACATTTATTTCACACATCACATCAATTAAAAATCCCTGATGCTATTCAACATCTACCTAAAGCCACTGGGGGCTATCATCAGGAGGTTTGGGGTGCAATGTCATCAATATGCAGATGACACGCAGCTCTACCTCTCTTTCAAGTCCTCACCAAGGTTGGCCGTTGAGACCCTGTCCAAGTGCCTGGAGTCAGTGGGTGGCTGGATGGGAAGGAACATGCTGAAGCTGAACCCCGACAAGACCGAGGTACTTCTGGTGGGGGACAAGGGGAGGCTAGGGGATGTTGACCTGGTGCTGAATGGGGTACATCTACCCCTGAAGGACCAGGTCCGCAGCTTGGGGGTCATTCTAGACTCCCAGCTGTCCATGGAGGCTCAGGTGTCAGCTGTGAGCCGGGTGGCGCTGTATCAGCTCCATCTGATGCGGCAGTTGCGCCCCTACCTTCCTAATCATCTGCTCCTATCAGTGGTTCATGCCTGGGTCTCCTCTCGCCTAGACTACTGTAATGCGCTCTACGTGGGGTTACCCTGGAAGATGGTTCGGAAGTTGCAGCTGGTACAGAACGCGGCGGCTTCACCTGGTTAAGGGCAGCCGCCAGCGTGATTACATCACGCCAGTGCTTAAGGAGTTGCACTGGCTACCAGTTGCTTGCCGAGCCGAATTCAAGGTGTTGGTTTTGACCTTTAAAACCCTACACGGCTCTGGCCCAGCTTATCTCAAGGAGCGCCTCCAGCAACATCAAGTAGGCCGCTCAACAAGGTCTGCCACGGACCGCCTTCTCCTTATCCCATCAGCCAGAGCAGCCAGGCTGGTGGGGACTAGGAAGAGGGCCTTCTCTGTGGCGGCCTCCAAGTTATGGAACTCCCTCCCTAGTGACCTTCGCCATGCCATGCCCCCTCCATGACGAGCTTCCGCTGCGCATTAAAAATATGGTATTTCAGGCAGGAATATGGGGTGGGTTAGGATTTTAAAATAATTTTTTAATACTGTTTTAATTGTCATGTTTTATTGCATTGTTTTAATTGTACATCGCCCAGGGTGGCCGGGTGGCTGGCCAGATGGGCGATTAACAAATGTAATAAATAAATAAATAAATAAATTTAAGTAGTGCACTTCCCCTTATAACAGGCTGACTGGGGTTACCTCAGCTGGCTCAGCCTGAAAAGCACTTAATAAAGTCAGTTATCAATGGCCATATTTACACAGCTGGCTAACTTACCTCTACTTGGTGCAAACGTATCTATGTGGCCCACAGAGCTTTTGTGGCTGGTCACTTTCTTTGTTCAGGGCTATCATATTTGAACATGAATTCAATACATGGTGCAAAAGAGAATGATGGACTAGGCGGACCCGAGCAAAGCAATTTATATGTTCTTACAGGCTATTCCTGACAAAATGTAGATGTGCTTGTTTTCCTATCCTCCTCTTAAGGCCCAGCATCAGCACCTGATATAATGGGGTATTTGTCATGTGCCCCAGTAGGAACCCCTGGGGCTGATGCCTTGCCTACCCTGCCCCCATGCCCCTTGGGTCCCCGGTAGTATTCCTACAGCCACCAACCACCATTTCCTCACTTGATTATAAGCTGGCTTCTGCGGCGGCTGTAGCAGTGGCTGCGGTGCTGTAATAGGTCAGAAGCCAAGCACCTATTACAGTGCTAGCTTCACCAATGCAGGGTAATATGCCTACTCGCAAAGGGAGGGAGGGCCTGCTCGGTGGTGGTGCCTAGTAAGCCCACATAACAGCAAAGGATACAGTGGTAACTGCAGTAGCACCACCACTGCAAAGGGGAGGGGACTGGTGGGGTGGTTGGCACTGGGAGGGTCACCGAGGGCCGCTTGCCCAGGAACCACACCTCCCCAAAATCTGGATCCTGCTCTTTGAGCTTTAACCACAGAAGACAACCTCCACCAACACCCCAGAATTTTGGCAGTCTTATTAAAACTTTTTCAACTTCTCTTGACTTTAGCTGTTGGATATTCTTTCTGATAAGGAACCTGTCCGGTTTAAGGCTGGCCGGCAGCCAGCAGCTGTCTTGGCTTCTGGGAGCGTTGCCAAGTCCGACTGAGATAAGATAAGGACTTCTCACAAGGAGCGGCGTAGTAAAACAGTCCGGGGATTTTAGCCAGTAAAGTTCTTACGAAAGTCAAAGGATCAAGCAAAGCCGTCGTCAGGGTCAGTCCGAGTAAAGTCCAAGAGTCCAGGGTCCAAGGCAAGGTTCAGGAGCAGGGTCCGGGATCAGGAACAAGAGTCATGGAGGACGTTGTTTCCCAATACCCATGCTCTAGTGAGTGAGTGCTTTTCTACAGCCTGCTGCCGGCCACGCCCCTCCCACAGCTGGAGCTCTTCAGCAGCAGGCTGATTATAAAAGCCTCACAAGGCCGACGTTCTGGTTTGCAGCCGGACGCTGCGTCGAGGGGCCTGCATCTGTTCCTGCCTTTTCATCACCCGCCTTTGTCTGGGAGTTGGGGCCTGCGCTATCTCCGGCTCTGATTCTGACTCTTCTCGGGCTGGGAAACTCCCACGGGTCATGCCAGAGGGGCCTGCCAGCTCTTCAGCTGCCCGGTCGGCCCCGTCTGGAACAGCAGTGTCTGCACTCTGCTCCTGAGGAGCGTCCAGGGCCCTGGGTGAGTCACCCTCGTCTTCAGAGGAGGATTCCTGGAGGGGGGTCATGACATCACTCCCCTCCCCAGGAGCCCCTCCCGGGGAATCGGATCCCCCGGGTTTCCTGGGATATCGGCGGTGGAACCGGCGTAGAAGAGCCGGGGCGTGGACATGAGAGGCGTCCTCCCAGGAGCGTTCATCAGGTCCATAACCTGCCCAGTCCACGAGGTACTGCAGGCGGCCCCGACGGGTGCGAGAGTCCAGGATCTTGGCCACTTCATATTCCTCCTCGCCTTTCACTAGTACTGGCGGTGGGGGTGCCGGAATCGGACGGGCAGGATCGGTAGGAGCGACTGGAGCGAGGAGGGAGCGGTGGAAGACTGGGTGGATACGCAGAGAGGGCGGCAATTGCAGCCGGAAGGCCACGGGGTTGATCTGTGCTGTGATCGGAAAAGGCCCAATGAAACGAGCATCCAACTTCTGGCTTGGGCGTTGCAGCGGCAGATGCTTGGTGGACAACCAGACCTGATCCCCGACTTCCAGGGGAGGCCCAGACTGCCGTTTGGTGTCCGCAAAGCGTTTGTACATTTTCTTGGCCCGGATTAACTGTTCCTGCAGCAGGGAATGTACCGCCTGAAGTTCCTGGAGGAGCTCATCGGCCGCGGGAACCATGGAGGGGGTTGCCATGGATGGGAAGAATTGTGGGTGGTAACCATGATTGGCAAAGAACGGAGTCTGCTGCGTGGAGGCATGGGGAGAGTTATTGTAGGCGAACTCGGCCAAAGGTAACAAGTCCACCCAGTTGTCTTGTTGGTAATTGACGTAGCAGCGGAGGTATTGCTCCAGGGTTGCATTCGTGCGCTCCGTCTGGCCGTCCGATTGCGGATGGTACGCCGAGGAGAGATGTAATTTCACATCCAACAGGCGAAACAGGGTCTGCCAGAAGCGGGACGTGAACTGAGGACCCCGGTCGGAGACTAAGCCCTGTGGCAGCCCATGTAATCGGAAGATGTGCTGGATGAATAACTCCGCCGTCCCTTTTGCTGACGGGGTACCGGAGCAGGGTACAAAGTGGGCCATCTTGGTCAACAGGTCGACTACCACCAAGATGGTGGTATGTCCCTTGGAGGAGGGCAGGTCGGTAATAAAATCCAAGGACACCAGTTTCCAAGGTCCGGTAGGTGTGGGTAAGGGATGCAAAAGCCCTGCTGGCTTTCCCACCTGGTGCTTGGCCCGGCGACAGGTCTCACAGGAGCCTACATAACGTTCCACATCAGCGTGGACCCTGGGCCACCAGAAGTCCCGGGTCAGCAGGTGTAAAGTTTTGAATACGCCAAAATGTCCCGCAGGCCGACTGTCATGGCACTGCTGCAGTATTTCCATCCGAGTGGGACCCGGAGGAACATACAGACGTTGGTGGTGGCGCAGGAGTCCATCGCGGGCATTAAAGGGAGACGGTCCCCCTGGCCCTGGAGTCTCCAGTTCCTGCCTCCTGGCCCTCGCAAAGGGATCTCGGCCCTGTTGTTCTCGTAGCTGGGCGAGCATGCTAGGGGGAAGGAGGACTGCAACAAAATTCTCAGGACGTAGGATCGTGGACAAGGTTTCCTCTGGTTTGGGGAAGGTGTATTCGGGTTTCCGGGAGAGGGCATCCGCCTGTCGGTTCCGGGACTGGGGAATGTATGTGACTGTGAAGTGGAACCGGGAAAAGAATAGCGCCCACCGGATTTGCCGCTGATTTAGCTTTCGGGCGGTCTGCAGGAATTCCAGGTTCCGGTGGTCCGTCCGGACTTCTACGGGGTGAAGGGCGCCTTCCAGTAGATGCCGCCAAGTCTCGAAGGCTGCCTTGATTGCCAGCAGCTCCTTCTCCCATATTGTATAATTGCGTTCTGCAGGGTTGAGTTTACGGGAGTGGAATGCGCATGGCAGCAAGGTCTCTCCGGTCTCCGCAGGTTGGAGCAAGACAGCGCCGAGGGCGACATCAGAGGCGTCGGTTTCGACCACAAACGGAGTGTTCGGGTTTGGGTGTTGCAGGATAGGCTCTGTCACAAAGAGCTCCTTGAGTTTTTGGAAGGCTCCTTGAGCCTCAGGCCCCCATTGAAAAAGTTTACTGGACCGGAGCAGGTTGGTCAGGGGTGCAGTGACCTCCGCGAAGTTGGTAATGAAGCGCCGGTAGTAGTTAGCAAACCCCAAAAACCTTTGGACGTCCTTGACCGTCCTGGGGGGTTGCCAGGAGAGTACTGCTGCCACTTTTGCTGGCTCCATCTCTATGCCCCTGGTAGAGATCCGGTGTCCCAAGAAGTCTACAGATTCCAGGTCAAAGGCGCATTTCTCCAATTTGGCATAAAGATGGTGCTCCCGTAACCGCTGCAGCACAGCACGGACGTGGGCCGTGTGCACCTGGGGCGTAGGGGAGTAGATCAAAATGTCGTCCAGGTAAATGACGACAAACCGGTCTAGGTAGTCTCGGAAGATGTCATTCATGAAATGCTGGAAGACTGCGGGAGCATTGCAGAGCCCAAACGGCATTACGGTGTACTCGAAATGCCCGTACCGGGTCTGAAACGCAGTCTTCCATTCATCCCCAGCCCGGATGCGCACCAGGTTGTATGCCCCCCGCAGGTCGAGCTTGGTAAAAATGGTGGCCTGGTGGAGACGCTCCAATAATTCTGGGATGAGGGGAAGGGGATACCGGTTGCGTCGGGTAATCTGGTTCAGGGCCCTGTAATCGTTACAAAGGCGCAGCTCTCCGCATTTCTTTTTTACGAAGAGCACCGGAGCGGCTGCAGGGGATTTGGAGGGTCGGATGAAACCCCTCTTTAGGTTTTTTCCCAAAAAGTCTCGTAAAGCCACCAGCTTGGGCTCAGAAAGAGAATAGATCCGCCCGGCAGGAATCCGAGACCCAGGCAGCAGGTCAATTGGGCAATCATAAGGGCGGTGTGGTGGCAAGTGGTCGGCTTCCTGCTTGTCAAAGACATCCTTGAAAGCTTGGTACTTGCTGGGCAAGGACGTTAGTGTTGGCTGGGGCACAGGAGACGGCCCTGTGGCAATACTGGCCTGTCTGGACCAACAGCGAGAGCTGCAGTAGTCTGAGGCAAACACCACTTCCCCACGGGGCCAGTTGATACGAGGGTCATGGAGGGTTAGCCAGGCCATCCCGAGCACGAGGGGGAAGTGAGACACTGTGACCAGCAAGAAGCGGAGTTGTTCCCGGTGTCCCTGGATCTCCATGTTCAGGGGGACAGTTTCCAGCGATACTGGACCTGAAGTCAAGGGCCGCCCATCAATGGTCTCGATGGTGATCGGGGATTCCAGCGGGGTCAGTGGGACTCCATGTTGCTGGGCAAAGCCCACATCGATGAAGTTGCTCGATGCCCCTGAATCTATCATGGCTGTGGTCTGGATTGTGGTTTGGTCGGGGAGGCACAAGGTCACAATCACCGCCAAGGGTGGGTGAAGGCGTTTGACTGGGGTCACCAAGTTGGTGCGGGACTCCTGGCCCAGTCCTACGATCCCAACTAGGACTGGGGCTTGGCGTTTCCCGAGAGGTGATGGTCTTTTGGCGGGGCACTGGCTAGCATAATGTCCTGCTTCCCCACAGTACAGGCATAGTCCCGCTTGTCGCCGTCGTTCCTTTTCCCTGGTGGTGAGCCGGGGCCGAGCCCCCCCGATCTGCATTGGTTCCTCAGTCGCTATGGGAGGACCTGTCCTGGGACCTGGAGCCCATGCTTGGTGTGCTGGGCTGGTCTCTCGGCGTGAGACTGGGGCTCTACGGACAATACGACGGCCCTCTAGGCGTCCATCGATCCGGAGACAGAGCTGGGTTAAATTCTGCAGGGTTGTAGGTCTCTCTGCCCGGGCTAGCTCATCACAAATCTCGTCCGCTAAACCTTCCTGGTATTGGTCCATCAGAGCAGACTCATTCCAGGTAAGGTCTTGGGCCAGCAGCCGGAAAGAACTGGTGTAAGTGGCGACTGAGTCCTTGCCCTGCCGGAGTCGGCGTATCCGCCTGTTGGCAGTCTCTGCCTTCTGTGGGTCCTCATAGGCAGCCTTAAAATCTGCCAGGAAGCCTGCATAGTTGTCCAGCAGGGGGCTAGGCTGCAGGAGATAAGGGGTAGCCCATTTGGCAGCCAGCCCAGTGAGTAGACTAATTACAAAGCCGACCTTCACGCGGTCAGTGGGGAAGTCCTCTATCCGCAGTTGCATATACAACTCACATTGAGCCACAAACCCTGGGAACTTGTCTGGTGTTCCATCAAATTTCTCAGGGGGTGCTATAGGGCACTTACGTTTGGGTGTCCTTGGTGCAGCCTGTGGCGGTGCCCCAAGCTGGTGGGCTTGGCTCTGCAGGGTAGTAACCGCAGTGGTGAGCTGGGCTATCTGGTTCCTAAGAAGCTGGTTTTTTGCTAACACAGCTTCAAGAGTCGTTGCTTCCATGCTGCTGGCTGAGTGATTGGGAAACAAACTGTCCGGTTTAAGGCTGGCCGGCAGCCAGCAGCTGTCTTGGCTTCTGGGAGCGTTGCCAAGTCCGACTGAGATAAGATAAGGACTTCTCACAAGGAGCGGCGTAGTAAAACAGTCCGGGGATTTTAGCCAGTAAAGTTCTTACGAAAGTCAAAGGATCAAGCAAAGCCGTCGTCAGGGTCAGTCCGAGTAAAGTCCAAGAGTCCAGGGTCCAAGGCAAGGTTCAGGAGCAGGGTCCGGGATCAGGAACAAGAGTCATGGAGGACGTTGTTTCCCAATACCCATGCTCTAGTGAGTGAGTGCTTTTCTACAGCCTGCTGCCGGCCACGCCCCTCCCACAGCTGGAGCTCTTCAGCAGCAGGCTGATTATAAAAGCCTCACAAGGCCGACGTTCTGGTTTGCAGCCGGACGCTGCGTCGAGGGGCCTGCATCTGTTCCTGCCTTTTCATCACCCGCCTTTGTCTGGGAGTTGGGGCCTGCGCTATCTCCGGCTCTGATTCTGACTCTTCTCGGGCTGGGAAACTCCCACGGGTCATGCCAGAGGGGCCTGCCAGCTCTTCAGCTGCCCGGTCGGCCCCGTCTGGAACAGCAGTGTCTGCACTCTGCTCCTGAGGAGCGTCCAGGGCCCTGGGTGAGTCACCCTCGTCTTCAGAGGAGGATTCCTGGAGGGGGGTCATGACAGAACCTCCAAATTCACTTCAAATTTAGCTTTATGTGAAATTTCAGTGGCTACCTTGGGTCCTTCTCATGTTGAAATTATGACTCGTGAAATGGTGCAGAAGTGTACCTGCTTTTCAGGTAGCATCTGATGTATTTTGTAAGTTATTCCCTATCACTGAAGCAATTGAAGCCTATCTGTTGGTGAATGTATAAAGGGCTTATGCTGGCTCAGCTTGTCTGAGCGTGGAAAGCTAAGCAGGGTCAAGCCTGGTTGTTACTTGGATGGGAGACCCCTCCTCTAGTTTCCTGCATTGAGCAGGGGGTTGGACTCGATAGCCTTGTAGGCTCCTTCCAACTCTATGATCTATGAAATCTATGAAATCTAAAGGCTCCCCTTGCAATCCCCTTGAAGGAGCAGGTTTGTAGCTTGGGGTTCCTCCTGGAGCCATCTTCGTCACTTGAGGCTCAAGTGGCCTCAGTGGCACGGAGTGCCTTCTACCAGCTTTGGCTCATGGCCCAGCTACGCCCCTATCTCTGGCCCAGGATAGCCTGGTTTCAGAAATCTATGCTCTGGTGGTAACCTCCAAGCTAGATTACTGTGATGCACTCTATGTGGGGCTGCCCTTGAAGACTGTTCAGAAGCTGCAGCTTGTGAAAAATGCAGCAGTCAGACTAATAACAGGGACCAGATAACCCCAATTCCAGCCCACTTGCAACTGCCACCTCGGAGGGCAGCTCAGCTGGTGGTAACAAGGAAGAGGCCCTTCTCAGTGGTGGCCCCCCAATTGTGGAACAATCTCCCCACTGAGGCCTGCCTGGTGCCAACTCTACTATCCTTTCAGCGCTAGGTTAAGACTGGTGGTGGGCAATCCCGTGGTGACCCAACCCGCTACTGGCACAGCAGCAGCCGCCCCTGCGCCTGCCAAGCCAGGCCAAAAGGAGACGTGCGCCAAGCCGCTCAGTGGACTTCTGGGTTCCCGGCGGGCCACTTTTTATGTAGAAAATGCCATAAGGTATGTTAAGAGTGGCCGCAATTTGCGCAAGTTATGCAAATTGTGGCTGCTTTTGGTGTATCTTATGGCATTTTCTACGTAAAAAGTGGCCCGCCTGGAACCCGGAAGTCGCTTCCCCAGCTCAACTTGGGAG
Organism: Shinisaurus crocodilurus; assembly: GCA_021292165.1. NCBI lineage: Eukaryota > Metazoa > Chordata > Lepidosauria > Squamata > Shinisauridae > Shinisaurus > Shinisaurus crocodilurus. The sequence continues at coordinate 113,273,987 of CM037876.1, read as the reverse complement.
AATGTGAGTCAAGCCGGGGAAGGAGGTAAGTGGGACGGAGTTCGGGGGGTTGACCCCGGACAGTTTGCCCTATTTCCACCCCCCAAATGAACTCCTCACGCGTCCCTAGAGGACCACCCTCTCTGCCGAAGCATTTAACAGCAGCTCTAAATAGCACATGGGGGGGCATTATGTCAGCTGCAGGCTTAGTTGTATTAATTTGTTTTAGTTATTTAAATAATTTTAAATTCAGTTTTTAAACTTCTGCAATGAAATGTTATGATGTTTTTATTGTTATTTGTATTTTATAATGTATTTTATTATATTTTATGAATTGCTGTAAACCGCCCAGAGAGCTTCAGGGGCGGTATAGAAATAAAATAATAATAATAATAATTATTATTATTATTATTATTAACGACGACTGCAATACTCAAAATTAATTATTCAAGTGGAGGTAATAGCCAGAAACATAGCAGCAAGTAAGTCAACCAGGATCCTTAAATTTTACGTCACTTTGCGGCTTGTTTCTGGGATGAAAGGCAACTCAGAAATAAGGTAATTAAATAAACAAATATATGTGCATACAACTAACCACGGTGTCTGGTTTGCAAGATTTCCTTTTACATTTATTGTCTGAAATGCAAGAACTTTGTGCTTTCATGGGGGAAGTTTCTTTTTTAAAAAAATGCTCCTGAGTGAGGAACTTTCTATAGTGGGTATAAGCTTTGGAAACCAGCCTTATCCTGTGGTAGGCTTCTCACATGAAAACTGAGCTGTCACAGAGGTGGTACATGAAGGCCAAAAGAGGATATCATAGGATCATAGAGTTGGAAGGGGCCTACAAGGCCATCAAGTCCAACCCCTGCTCAGTGCAGGAAACTAGAGGAGGGGTCTCCCATCCAAGTAATAACCAGGCCTGACCCTGCTTAGCTTTCCACACTCAGACAAGCTGAGCCAGCGTGAGCCACAGACATCATAGTAAAGTGTAGGGATTGGGCCCATTCTTCCTACAGAGGAGGATCTGGGAACAGATTCTGAGGAAGAAGGGGAGGAAGAAGAGATGGAGGGGAGGGAAGATGCACCTGGGTCTCCAAGGCCAGCAAGCTTAGAGATAAAATCAACAGGCAGGGAGGATCAATCGGTGTCAAATTCCATGGGAAAGCAATATGAGCTCTCTGATCAGGAGGAGGGTGAATCAAGCATCACTAACCTGCTGGTCAGACATCAGCTAAGGAGGATGGACCAACTGAGGAATGTCAGGCACTCCAAGAGATTGGCCCTTAAGAATAAGGAACCGCCTTAGGGGTGTGAGTAATTTGAGTCTGGAAGGGAGGAAAGGTTCCCAGTTTGGAATCAACATCTCAACAATAGGGCAATCTTCCTTAATGGCTAGTATTCTAACTAAGCTTGATTCTATTGTGATTGACTCTGCAACTCACTTCTTTTGTAATTCTAAGTCACTTTGCTAGGCTGGCATCTGTCCTAATAAAGCTTTTCTGTTAGAAGCCATTGTGTGGATCTTCTTGGGAGGAAGAGGGGAAGTACGGCCTTGACATAAAGGTTGTTTTCATTTAATTTCATTTATTAGATTTCTATACAGCCCAATAGCCAAAGGTCTCCAGGTGGTTTACAAAGATTAAAACCTTTAAAATGCATTTTAACAACCATATACATTAGAACATATAAACATACAACACAGAGAGACACACACATATCTAAAAACAATTTTAAACAATCGACCACAAGAACAATTCAAGACCTGATCTGCCAAATACCTGAGAGAAGAGTAAGGTGAGGTCTTAACATGCACTGAGAAGATAACAATGTTGACACCAGGTGGGCCTCATCAGGGAGAACATAATTAGAAGGCCACCACAGAGAAGGCCCTCTCCTGCGTTGCTGCCCTCCAAGCCTCCCTCGGAGGAGGCATCCGGAGAAAGGCCTTAGATGATGATCTTAGTGCATGCGGTTGCTCTTGCCTGGAGAGGTGCTCCATCAGGTATTGCAGTCTTGAGCCATGTAAGGCTTTATAGGTCAAAACCAACACCTTGAATTGGGCTTGAATTGGGCTCAGAAACATACAGGCGGCCAGTGCAAGCAGGACATAATCATGTTATATGTTAAATAGCATGGTGGGGGAAACCTATTTAGGAAGGAGTAAGTGTATTGGGTTTCGAACTCTAATCCTCATGGGGTGCTATAACCTTGGTCATGTTACTGGTGGTGGTGATATAATCTTGTATGTCAATTCAATTACTGAACTGACTTTGCTCCAACAACAAATGTTGCTCTGAAACAAAAATCTAATGCTGGACTTTGAAGGAACTGTCTACATCTTTACCTCATTGCAGTGTTAACCTCAATATTTAGGTGAGAAAAAGGATTCTGCTAATTTGGGATTAATTGAATCAAGCTGATAACTTTGTCTCTTCTTAATCAGAGTTGGAATTCATTTTTATTTCATGCATATTTTTGGAAGATAGATGTGAGAACCTTTTTGTCTAATCTATACAGTAAAATACTATGCTATAACTTTATTTGCCTGAACAAATATTTTTGGGAGGTTAACCCAAATGTATGGCACAGATTTCAAAGCCTACCGTGTAATTACATGGGCTAATATTTATATACATGGTCTCAGTCAAATTAAAAATGTTTTTACAGTGAATATATAGTACAGTGTGCCTTTACTGTATGATATGGAATAGTAATTCCCAAACCATTTGCCATGAGAGAACTGCTGATGTTCTGAGCGAACTAAATTAATCCAAGGCTCCTTGAGTCCAAAGTACCCACCCAGAGATGAGGCTACCCGCTGCACTGCTGCATGATTCTCTGCTCTAGCCTTGCCTCCTTCCAGTCAGTCTCCACTGTAGGTGGGTAGTTCAGCTTCATCAGATCCCTCTTCCATGTTCTAAAAGTGTGTAGGGTCTATATCAGTATTCTCCAACCTTGGGTCCCCAGATGCTTTTGGCCTACAACTCCCAACTGGGAGTTGTAGGCCAAAAACATCTGGGGACCCAAGGTTGGAGAACACTGGTCTATACACAAGAAGGGACACGTGTGCCAACTCTGCCCCCTCCTTGCTGCCCTCCATGTGTAGAGGGTGACTGTCTGCAGCTGGGATCCTTCTCTATCCAAGTTCTTCACATGATTTAGAACCCTGATTTTCAAGTTCCTCCTACATACTTTTAGAACACCTACGTGTTCTGTGATTGGATTTTAAATCACCACCCTCAGAAATGGGTGCATATTATATCTCTGCATGTGTCATTGCTCTAGGTTTGCTCCTTTCCTAATCACAATGCATTTCTCAGCAAGTAAAAAAATGTGTGGAATTGAAAGAGAAACAACTAAAGAACAATTGACTCTGTAGTCTTTTAATCTTCCTGAATGAAGGCCAATGTTGAATGAGCCACAGTTCAGTGACAGAACACATTCCTTGCAAGTAGAAGGTCCCCGGTTTAATCTATGGTATCTCCACTTTAAGGAACTTAGGTAGCAGGACTGGGTAGGAGCTCTGTCTGAGTCCCTGCAGAGCTGCTGCCATCCAGATAATATTAGACAAGCCAATAGACCAGATGTTTTTGGCCTACAACTCCCAGCATGCCCCAGCTACCTATGCTGCAGGAAAGACCAGTTTCAGATTCTTAAGGCATACAAGAGAGGCCTGCAACAAAATATTTCAGTGTGGAGTGCTCTGGTTCAGTGTTCCAGCCAGCTCTTCCCGGATATTCCATTCCCCTACCCACCCACCCAACCTGGTTTTCGGTGTTTTATCCCCCAATAGCGTCAGACAGCATGGCCGCCAGATGCCGAAGTGCTCTCTCCATCTCCAGGAGCCTAGGTGATGGGGAACTCAATTCAACATTCGCCTGTCCTCTGGGTCTTCACCCCCCCCCACTGTTATTGCTCTTTCTGTCACTGCTGAGGCTGCCGCCGCCACCACAGCCACTGGAATTCCCCACCCTATACAAGGGAACCTTCAGGGATGGAGTGCTACATCTCAACTCCCTCCGTCCTTGCCTTGTGCCCTTAATCTATTGCCAGACTAACCAATTCAGACAGCAGTGTTGGCTCGTGGTTGGCCTCTAGCTAGTCAGTTCCCTTCCTGCTTCTTTCAGGGGAAGGGTCTTAACTACATTATCTGTGTGCACTGGGACATCTGCACATCAGTGGCATCATATCTCTTCCAGCCCAGCTTGTAAGCATCTGTTTGGAGTCTGGACACAGCTGCAAAAACAAAACATCTTGTGGAATCTTAAAGATGGACTAGAGCCCACTTCTTCAAATGCTGAATGCAGAAGTACACATAAACAGCCAGAATAGAGACCCAAAGCATACATAATCCACAAGACCTACATCTGTAAATGGTCACCATGACAACATTGCCCTGACCGTAACCAAGGGTATCATTTCAGATATCAGTGATGGAGCAAAAATATTTCACTTGAGGAAGGGAACAAGATTCTCAGTAAGGTTCAAAGGCTCACTCTTAGATACATTCGAGGTAAAGGTGCAAAGAAAGCAATGCATTGTAAGAGCATTTGATCTGGTTAGTTTTATCCCTTCTAAGAACTACAGCAATGTTGTCAAAGCAGGCCAAAACAGTCACTCACTTTTTACAGAGAGCAATATGTGTCTTCAGCAGGCATAGATAGTACACAGTCCCATTTTAACTGTTTATATCAATACTCATTCAGTGTGTCAAGCTAGCAAATTGGCCAAAAATACAGGTACTCCTAAGTAATAATCACAAAAGAGACCAAAGAGAGACCCTGATAGAAAGGCACATTGGCCAGAAGGCAAAAACCAGAATTCTCATAGCTTAAGTGTGCAAACACATTGTTGATATTATTAACCTACTATGCCTGAACCTTCTTGGTCCCAGTGACTTCTACTGCATGCCCAAGCCATTAGCTTTGGAAAAGCAATGTTTTTGCCTTCATAGTCCACTGGGAATATTCCAGTGTAAGTGGTCTGAGAAATGCATACTTAAGAAGGTCAAAGATCAAGATTGTGAGGAAAATATAGACGCAAAGGTTACATTCTTCTTTAGCAGTTGACATGCTATTTCCGCCCTGGGTACTCTTTAAGAATGTGCAAATTTTAGCATAACTGCAGACAGGAGAGAGTAATACAAGTGGTCATATGGAATGCAACATATCTAACATCTAACACCATAAGTGAGTTATCTATTACAGAGTCAACATACATACCTTCTGATTAAAATAGCTACAATGCAGAGGAAGTGAGGTCTGGAATTCTATACAGACACTAGAATAATCTCATGAGGAAGTTTATGCCCCTTTGCTATGTCAAAGCCTAAAATCTTTTTAAAATTTCAAGGAGTCCTACTGGAAAATTGTCTTTGTCCTTGTCCTCAGATCTTGTTCTACACATAAATATACAACTTTGTTTTTTTTTTTCTTCAATTAAACAATATACATCTTATTTCAGACCATTCCTGTTTTGTTGTTTATCTTTGGTAACTTGACCAAAGTTGCTTCTCCCATCTATATTTTGAGCACTACATTTCATTGACTAAGCAGCTAGGAGGGGCGTCCCAGTGCTGAACCAGTGTTTGGAGTATTTCTGAGCCAGCATTTCCAAACCCTCTGCAAAATGAGCCTCTCCATTCAGCAATTATTTGCAGCCATTGATGAAAGGATGAAAAACTGTTCTCAAAGAGATGGATGTCTGGGGAAATACTGTAGGAATTACCGGTATCTGTTATGGAGATAACTGGGCCAAACCCCCTAACATTAGAATCCAAATCCAAATGCAGTAGCTATTGCTTCAAGTCCCAAAAGACACTAATCTAAAAGACAAGTCCCTAGTCTGCTTTGTCAGTTGTCTGCAGACTCTGTGGAGTCGTAGAGTTTTGTGTTGCATTAATTATATTATATTATATTATACTTCTTAACTCAAGACCACTGTCTTCCCAAGGCAACTTACATTATAGTCTTCTCTCTAGCGCTCACCAATCTTACTGATCTTAGTGGCAGCTAAAGCACGGGCAGGTTCATATGGATGTATGCAGTCCTTGAAATAACCCAGACACAAACCATTTTGGGCTATAAAGGTCAACACCAGTACTTTGAATTGGGCCTGGTACAGAACTGGTGTAATATCATCTGTACCAGCTGAAATTTCAAAGGCAGCCCCATGTGGAGTACATTATAGTGCCTTTTTTTGGCAGAAAGGTGGGATATCAATTTAATAAATAAATATAATTAATAAAGCATGTGCTCTACCACTGTGCTTTATTGATGCTCTCTTTTGGAATTAAATTTCTCACAAAGAGGAGGAATTATAACCTTAAACCAACTCTAGGAAAGTAACATGCATACTTCCTAACACCTTCAGCTTAGCTTCTGGTTAGCTCTGTGTTTTTATATCCAGTATGAGAGGGAGGATGTGTTATGGCTCTGAAAAACATAGCAATGCCAGCTGAAACAGGACAGGTGGAAGACAAGGCACACAGCTTTTCCACCATTGCTCATGGGACCAAACCTGATATTACATGCAAGAACTACAGATGGGAGAATTGTTTGCAATCTAATCACAGATCTCAGCCAGTGAGATCCAAGTAACACAGAGTTCATTTGACCATTATATATGGTCAAATGTTTCAGTCTTGGGATGTTACATTGTTAGAAGAGATTCAGAAGAAAACTAGGGGCCTGCAGCAAAACACTGTGTGGTTTAGTATAATATTTTATACAAAACAGCCAAGGGTAAGCACTTTTCAGTCCTACTAATTTCACTGGGAGACATCAAAGCACAGGCTTATTTGTATCTATCAGAATCAACGAGCCTTTAAAAAGCTTGACTTTGGCTGCATCATGCCATAATTTTTAAATAATTGACCACTTGCTGCGCATTCATTTTCTGCTGCATGCGCCCTGGTAGGGCAGTGGACCTGGGTGAGTCGGGCATGCCGTGCACACGTGCACAGCTGTGTTGTGGAACGCCATCCCCCTTTAGGTTTCTTCCTCCAGTCTTTTTCCCACTTCTGTATACCTTGGGGATCTTTTTGTGGGTGTTGCCATTTTGGCTATGTGATGATCAAGCACTCACCCCTGAACACTGTCAATAGAGGAAATTATTTTATAGTGATATTATTAATATCATTAGATAGCTGTGTCAACTATGGCCAAGATGAAGGTGTGAGAAGGCACACAGAACTTTATTCATTCAAAACAATAGGAAGTCTTCCTTCCTTGCACAGTTGGTTATAAGGGGTTAGATCCAGACTTAGTTATACTGAGGAAAGACCTATTGAGGTCAGTGGGACTTAAGTTAGAGGCTAACTTCCATCCCACTGATTTCAATGAGTCTACTCCAAGTATGTCTAAGTCTCGATCCAACCCAAGGACAAAATCCTATTCATCTTCAGAACCAGGACATTTTACATCTTAAGTGGAAAATATGAATGGTGGTGATGGTAGTGCTTCCCCTGCCTCTACACACACTAAAAGTATGGGGCACAATCCAGCCAAGGGTAAGCACTTTTCAGTCCTACTAATTTCACTGGGAGACATCAAAGCACAGGCTTATTTGTATCTATCAGAATCAACGAGCCTTTAAAAAGCTTGACTTTGGCTGCATCATGCCATAATTTTTAAATAATTGACCACTTGCTGCCCTTTAGCAATGCCCAAAACCTACTTCCTGAAGCGGCCTACCTTTCTTTGATTAACAGTGGGACTGGCCCTGTTCAGTTCATGCTGTGGATGTTTTACATTGGAATAGGTAAGGCTTAAGGGGCGGGAAACCTTGAGGGTTCCGGGGACCAATTTCAACCACCTGGACCCCCCTAGGGGGCATGCCTTGTTTTAATGCTGCATTTGGTCCTTTTAGCTCTTGGTTGCAGTTTGGTGCTGAAATTTGGCAGCAAATCACTGATTGTCTTGCCACTGCTACTGCAAATTTGGCAGTGTTAGGGGCCTCCCACATCCTGCTGACCCCTGATATAAGGGCTGGATTAAATTAAGGTTCTCCAGCTCTAATCATGGTAATAAAATGTGTGATAACATATAGATTACCCTCTGCACCTTTATATACCTGTACAGTATATAGGTGAGAAAAGAACAATCAAGAACCATGTTTCCAACCCAAAGTTTCTACGGGGCCCAAATCAGTTGCTTTGTGACCCATCCAGCTAAAAAAGTTATGGGGAAAGTAGAATGGAGTAGAAACTAGTGCAGACTCTCGTTTTTTCTTTGCTTTCTCAACAAGAATATGGAATAAGAAGTAGGATAAATCTTGCCATTGAAGATTAAGGGGTATGTGGAAAGAGACCAGTTGTGCAAGCAATTATGTGGCTGAAAATAAAGGTATTGCATTTCTGTTGTACACAATGAAACACTCTGGGACAAATGAAGTGTTGAAGCAGGATTTATAATTCATTGAGTAATAGGATTTTGTACTGTTTGGCAGGATTAGGCATGTTGAAAGGGGAAAAAACCCTGTTTTTCAGTCTGACAACAGATAGAGCTCTCCATTGTTAGTTTAACCAATTTGCAGGATTACTCAGTAGCTGAAGCCTTGCACTCCCCCTACCCGCACTATGCCACAGGAATGGTGATACTTGAATAAGTCCACGTTTCCTTCTCACTCTTTCATAAGTTGCACCACGTGACCTAACGAGGCCTGCCAATGGGTCAGTGAAGGGCAGGCACAGAAACCAATTAAAACATTCTCGTATTAGGCACCTGACCTTTGCGACCTGAACCCTCCAGCTTTTGGGACAGCAGCCTACTGTGTACTTGGTGTCAGCAGCTTTTTACTAAAGCACCAGTTCTTTTGCAGCAGAAGACATGAGAGGCTGACAATAGGATTGAACACCTCATCAAAATGGGTGGGGTGGGGTGAGGTACGGTGGGGGATTTCTCCGGCTAAAAAATGAAGCTGAAGATCATGTAAAATTTCTTTTTAGAAATTAAAAATAGTGCATATCTTTCCTGCCTTTTCCTCTATGCCTTCAAAAGCTTAAGTGCATATGAAAAATGAATACTTCGGTGAGCGAGAAACATACCTGAGGAAGGAGCATGCAACATTCTCACCGCATAATATGAGTCCCTCCAAATCTGAAAGAATTAGTTCTCTCTCTCTCTCTCTCTCTCTCTCTCTCTCTCACACACACACACACACACACACACACACACACTATATATATATATATACTTTCCTTCTAATGCCTATATACTAACCAAGGTGGCTCACAACACTTTAAAATCACAAGATCTTCACTTACAATAAAATATGAAGTACAATAAAGTACATTTCCCCTCATTTAGTAACAACAGGTGAAGTTTTCCTAGTGCACCCTTATTAGAAGCTCCAATGGTAGCCACTAGATTCAGGGCCTTTTCTGGCATATGTGACAAACAGGCTGAAGGGGTAGGAGTCAGCTTGAGTTGATAGAAAGATGGTCAGGGAATATCCATGTACCTTAAATGAGTTCAAGTCCCCAGGTCCAGATGAACTGCATCCTAGGATGTTGAAAGAGCTAGTGGATGGACTCTCAAAACCTGTATCTTTTATCTTTGAGAAATCTTGGAGAACGAGTGAAGTACTGGAGGACTAGGGGAAGGCAAATGTTGCCCCTATCTTCAAAAAGAAAAATCCAGGGAATTATAGACCAGTCAGTCTGATATCAGTACCTGGGAAGATTCTAGAGAAGATCGTAAGTGCTCATGCAGTGATCACTGGAAGCCAGCATGGATTTGTCAAGAACAAGTCCTGCCAGACTAATCATATTTCATTTTTCAGTTGAATAACTTCCTCAGTAGATCATGAAAATGCTGTGGATATTCAGCAAGACATTTGACAAAGTGCCCCATGATATTCTGATTAGCAAACTAGTTGTATGGGCTGGATAGCACAACTAATTGATGGACCCACAGCTGGCTGGGGCATGCTGGGAGTTATAGGCCAAAAACATCTGGGGACCCAAGGTTGGAGAACACTGGACTAGACTGTAGACCGGGGACAGTAACAGGGAACATTGACTCTATTGTTGCAACAGTGCCACTGGCTACCTGTCTGTTTCTGGGCACAATTCAAATTGCTGGTGAGGACCTATAAAGCCCTATATAGCTTGTGACCAGGCTACCTGAAATACCACCTTCTCCCATATGAGCCTGCCCGGGTTTTAGTATCTTTGGGGGAAGACCTTCTTTTGGTGCTGCCACTTGTTCCTGCTATTTGCATTGGGAAAACAGTGTTTTCATTGGTGTGAATGGGAGCACATTTCCAATAGAAATAGTAGGCATGAGGCACTCAATCCAGATCAGGAATACAGCAGAGGGTAAAGGGTTAACACACACACACACCCGTTGCTAATTATAATGTATAAATAACAATACATGTGAAAGTATGGCTACAATGTCCATTTTCCCCATGAAGGAACAGCTTACTTAATTCAAGCCAATATATATTTAGAAAGCTACACAGCAGAAGGTAGAATCTTCGTTTTACGTAAACTGAAAGCCTGAAGCAAGATGAAAGTAAATGAAATAGCTAACCATGCTAATCACTGTTGTGATTAAATAATCCCCTGGGAATTGGTCATTAGCACAGAGCGAGTAAATGGAGGTGTGTGTGTGTGTGTCCAGGAATCATCTTACAAAATAGGTCATTAGTAGCAGTGTGGTAGTTCCATATAAGCACATAATTGGTTAAACTGTAAGATATTATTCCAAACACCAAATAATGAAATGTTACAAACATGTTGTCATTCTTCTAAGCAATCAATGGCTAATCCATAAAGCTGATAAAATATTAACATAATGCAGGACAGTTTTATCCATGGCATACATTCAAATGTCCTTTTAAACAGCATTGCATCTAAATCAGGGACAATGCTAGATACTGAAAAAGACCAACAAAAAAAAATCACAGATGTACTTCTGCTGATTTACATATGCTCTAAAGTCTGTGTATGTGTTTAAAGGACCCTGTCTCCTAAGGATACCCTTATCTGTCAAAAGGGATGCATGGACAGGGGAGAGGAGGGCATTTGATTTCAGAAGAAAACCCCTGACAGAAAGATTCAAGGGGGTGGGGCAGCAGGAGGTGAGGCACATGCAGGCAAAAAGTCAGCTCATCCAGTGGGATCAGATGCAACAGAGACAATCATCAGGGCCCCTGTACCTTTATTTCAACAAGTGCCCACGGACAGCAGGGTGGTGGGGCAGGTGGCCTCCCGGAGATTCAGGGCTCCAAATGAAAGATTCAGAGTATTAGTGGGCCACCCCATAACACCGCCTCTGATCTAAATATCTAACAAAACTTCCCACTGTGATTAAAAAAAAAAAAAAAAGGTGTTTAAACTAAGCCAGAAGCAAGTATTACAAGTCCTGGTATTTCCATCTGGCATCCCCTACCGCCCAGCTCCCCTGCCAGTATAGTCTTGTACTATGCCCTGACTTTATTGTGCTGTGCATTTCTCCGCCCTCACCGGCAGCATTTCTCCTCCCTCACCGGCCAATTATGGCAAATGGAAGTGGGTCTCAATATTGGCCGTCAGGCAACTGCCAAATGAGACGCCAGACACAGTAAAAAGAGCTGTTGCCAAGGCGAAAAAGGAGGCCCGGTCTGGCCTTGGAAAACTTTACAGTGCTCCCAGTGGGAGGGAACAAATGGACTGCCTCGGAGAGTGGAGTGGAAGCACTCCAGAGCCTAACACAGTTCACAGCTCTGTCCTGCACCCTTGTGGCTCACCACATGGGGCAGCAGCACACAGATGCAAGTGTTCCTTCCCGGTTCTAATCCTGGCAGAGGGAAATGTGACCTGGCATTATCGTGCTATGTACTTAGTAGTCCTGGTCCACTGTGGTTGCTTTTATGCTGGAATCCTTTTAGCACTGTTAAAGTAATTGCTTGTTTACAATTAGCTGAAAGCAGAATTAAAACAAAGGTTCCACATATCACTTGATGAAAGGAAACACCACTTCCAGAAAAGAAACGGACAATAAGGGACAAGTAAGCGAGGCTGTTTAAGGACCAGTTAAGAGAGGCTATTCATCACGAATCACTGTCCACTGTCAATAAAAGGGGCCAAACTTGTGAACAAGAAGTTTAAGAGCCAGTGTGACGTAGTGGTTAGAGTGTTGGACTGGGACTCGGGAGATCCGGGTTCTAGTCCCCGCTCCACCATGAAACTCACTGGGTGACTTTGGGCCAGTCACTGACTCTCAGCCTAACCTACCTCACAGGGTTGTTGTGAGGATAAAATAGAGAGGAAGAGGAAGAGGATTATGTAAGTCGCCTTGGGTTCCTTTCAGGAAAAAGGCGGGGTATAAATATAATAAATAAATAAAAAATAAATAATTAAGAGCACAGGAATCCTGGGTGGTGGTGGTGGTGGTGGTGAAACCCTTCATCATACAATCATAGAGTTGGAAAGGACCTTGGAGTCATAGAGTACAACCCCCTGCTCGATGCAGGATCTGCGATGCAGGATCTGCAGTGCAGCCTCCCTAACAGGCAGCTACCCAGCCTCTGCTTAAATACCTCCAGTGAAGGAGAACCCATCACCTCCCGAAGCAGTCTGTCTGCTCCACTGCTCAACAGCTCTTACTGATGGAGAGTTCACCCTAATGTTAGCCAAAACCTGCTTTTTCCTGCAATTTTCACTTTGCTTGCCCACATTGGATAGACTGGTGCTACAACAACTGCTCATTATTATTTTTTTAAAGCCACAAACAAATAAATATGAGAGCACAACACAGAATGCAATAAGCAGACATCATCAAATGTGAAACAAGATGTAGTACTTCAGCTTGAGTGGGGGATGTTGTGATATGTATCACTTCACCAGCTGTAGCACACTGTTTACACATGGAAAGAACAGAATGGCTGTAAACAAGTTTGTTATGTCTTTCTGGGTTCTCGTGTTTTTCGCATGGGAAGCCTAGACCGTGGGAGCATTATGAGCTAGTCACATGGTTTGTATGTTCTGATGACGTGCTAACTTGTTTTCTGTCTGAAGCCATCTTAGAGAGAGGCAGGACTGCTTTCTCTCTTCTCCTTTGTTCTTCTTGCTGGACTTTTGTCACTGCAACAATGTAACTTCTTTGCTGAGGTGGAGTGAAGCTCAACTTACTCCACTGGATGTAATGCTTGCTATGCATTTATACTCTGCACATGAACTGTAACTAGGAAATGTATACTCTGTAGAACTTGACTTGCTAAGTGAATAAACAGGTAGAATTAGACCTGTGGTGTTACAGAGTGTTTCCTGACTCCATGGATTAATCTGCAAACGGGGAAGCTGGAAGCAAGTTGGATTACAGGCAGGCTGGGCTGGCATCTTCACAACACGCTGCACGCTGCGAGAAGGGGGGAGCTGAGATCTGGAAGATCTGTCTGTGGAATAACAGGCCTCTGCTAGCACACAGACAGGATTTTAAATCTCCCATGCGCACATACACTCTGCTGCTCACTCACACACGCGAACCAACATATACCGGTACCTCATTGTTGCTATTGCAATTGGTAATTTGCCTGAATATGTGATATGTAAAAAATGCCTTTAAGTAACCCATCAACATACAGGAATGGACTTCAGTCTTACTGGAGGAAGCCTTTTACACTCTCAGTCCCACCATGGTTTACTGTGTCTAGGAGAATGAGAGGTTTCAATATTTTATTTTTAGTTTTGCTTAAAAGATTTATATCCGAACTTTTCTTCACATGCTTAAAAGCAGCTAAGAAGCTCAGTCAGTCATCACACCAGTCAACCAATTAACTAGTTATTAAACAGTCAACAAGCTAGCACAACCAGAAGTTGTTGGATGGCAACTCCCATCATCCCTTACCAATGCCTATGCTGGCTGGGGATGCTGGGAGTTACAGTCCAACAACATCTGGAGGGCCACACATTTCCCACCCTTGATTTATTGGACACTGGAATAATAAGAATCAAATAGAAATTTGCATCTATTTAGGTTATATTATGATTGATCTGCCTACAATTTGTTTTTGGGTTTGTTTTTTTAATCATTTGAACTGATGATTAATGGACTTCTTAAAGTAAAATGTGTTTTTCAGATTTTTGTCAAGCAAGGAGGGAAGAACATTGGCAAATCTTGCTAGGCACTTCTTCTTACCACAAACACGTACCTTCAACTTAGGTTCAATGCCATGTATAACACCATTTGAAGCTTTCCGTGCAGTTCCAAGCTCGAAAAAGCTCTATCTTCATGTAGCACGGAGTTTTGAGCAGTGACCCCACGAATGTCCCTTGGTCTACCATGCTCAATACTGGGGTATAGGCACAAGCTATATATCAGCATGAAGTGGCTTTGGCGGAATTGGATGTGCTGAATAAGTTCACCATACCCTACCACACTCTCAGGGAAGCCCAGCACTAGGTGGCCCGTCCCCTCCAATTGTTTGGCACCACCGCCGCTCAGCTGAGCAATGGGAGGGGGCACAAGCCACCTAGTGCTGGGCTTCCTCTCGAGGAAGCCCAGCACTAGGCAGCTCATCCCCAAGTGAAAAGGGTGTGCTCTCCTGTGCTTCCTCTGTGCAATTGTGGCGGCAGACGTGGGGGGGGAGGCACCACCGTGTGCCACCTCTCTGGAAAGGCAGTGTGTGGCGGCAGGGAAACCAATGACAGCCGCCCTTAAGTGCCACTTGGGCACTTTGCGGATGGCTGTCATTGGTGCTAACCGGGAGCCATTTGGCGGCTCGCTTATTGTGGGGCTTGCCCCCCTGCGGGTCATGTTATCCAGGTTCAGACAACACGGCAAGCCACAGAACGTTAAGCAAACTCTAGAACAAGCCATGGCTTTGCAGGGCGGCTACAAAGCCAAACTTAAGCCACCCGAAGAAAGCCATCCCGGGTTTGGACAACATGCTAGGCCTCCGTGGCTTCCCGTGTCATGTGAACCCAGTCAATGTGGCAGAGCCAAGAAGATCAACAAGAAATGGAAACATTGGGAGCCTCTAAAAAGCAGGGTCTTGGAGACTGCTATTATGGCTTAATCACAGACGGCATACAGCTCGATAAGATCTTTGAAACACAGGATTCCCTAATGAGCAGAACTGAACATAAGGAAACTGTTCAAAGTGAATCATCTTTATGTGGCATCATTATTAAAAGTAGAACCCACAAATCTTTAAAACAGGACTGGGAATGAGATTATTAAACAAAGCCAAACAGAAGTGGTTACATTTCAAAGGGTGTACGGCTCTTAGATTTTCTATTGTAAACAAGCTTTTTATCAGCATCCTCATACTAGCAGCCATACATACTGAATTTTGCCGGACATTTCCAATTAAAAACATAACTTGACTGTAAAATAAAGTAGAGTAACTAAAGGTACTGCAGCTTCAGTTTAGGAAATGAAAGCATACTTTTGGTCTTGTACTGAAAATAACATCTCAGTCCCCTAGCTAATTAGTCTTTAAGGTGCTACAGAACTCTTATTAGGTTTTTGCCTCAGCTAACCAATATGGCTACCCTTCTCCACTATTTCCCCTGATTTGCACTGAACACCAAGGCATCCGGGAAGACGTTTTTTTAAAATTCTTTTGTTTCGCTATAAGCTAAAGAGGTAAAGAAAACATAGGCTGAGAGAATAGCAAACCCTGTAATAAAAAACCTTTCCATCTCCTATTGGTAGCTTTGATTATGAAGTGCTTTGATTACGACGTTTGGCCAGACAGGTTCTGGGCTCTCACAGCTTCTTTTTCCTCCACCAAGGGTTGGGAGCATCGCTGGGCTTGTCCACAGGTCCCTGGAGCCCCAAATGTTGGGGGGGGGGAAACAACATGTTGCTAGCTCTGTATGAGCTCAAACTGGTGCCCAGGATTTGCCCTAAAAATAGATTCAAGTTAAAAACCACTCTCGGTGCAAGTGCAGAAAGTTTTTTTCTAGTCTGAGCTGGAAAATACTCATTGGGGGAGAAATGACACCTTTTGGTTGCAAAACATAATGTAAGACTTTTATTGAAGAGGTTAACAGGGTGAAAAATTAATCTGGACATCTCACAAATCGAAAGGAATATCATCTATCATTTATAACAGCCTTTGAGAAGTGTTATCTAAAGATTAATATAAAGTTAATAATCTAAACATAATCTAAAATTTGCATTCATAATTGAAACAAAACAATATTTATCTCTATTCAGAAATACATGTAAGGAAAACCCAGTCTGAAATGCTGTTTAAACAATATTTGACCTGTGAAAGACTGAATTCAATGTTAACATATAATAATATGGGTTGTTGTAAATGTAATTTACCCAATGCTAATTTTCGTTGTGTTTGCTAGGAACACTGATGGATAACAATGCAATCCTATACAACTCTACTCAGAAATGAGTCCCATTCAGTTCAAAGGGGCTTATGTACAAGGAAGCAGGTACAGGACTGCAACTTCTATGCAACCTCAACTACTCCCTTCCTTTCAGTGGTGGTTGGTGATCTTGTACTGGTGATCAGTCCTGCTTCTGGCTCTCTTCAGTACTCTTGGGTCCACTACCTCAACACTAGTCTGCTCCCCAAGCCCAGATCTTTTCCAGTGTAGAGCGATGCCCAGCCACCCAGCAATGGCTAGTTGGATCACTTGTACACAAATAATTTCTTTTGGAGTTAACCCATGTAATTCTGGCTAGAGAGATGCAGATTGAGAGCATCACCTACAGTTAATGACTAGCTGAAGAAATCTCTGAAGGCAGCAGAGACAAAGAAATTGAAATTAATAACCTGGTTATATGACTTCTAGATATACTGGGGGGAGGGGGCTCACACACGAGATGGTTACCTTTTGTCACATTTTGAAATATCTTTTATAGGGCTATCAATATTGATTATTTCCTCTTTGTTGTGTTTTAACATATTTAACGTCAGGTTAAAATCACAGAGATAAGAAAACCAGAAAGAGGGACATCATGACTTGGAGAAGTCATGTCAAAATATCTCCCAGGGTGGAAGTGAGATCTGTCCGTAGAAATCCATGATTTTTAAAAATGTGACTGATTAGGAGCCAACATGTCCCATCCCCCAGAAACAAAAGAGAGGATTTCTGCTCTGTATAACTCAGATCTTGGGGTGTGTGTGTGTGTGTGTTTTTAAAACCACAGTTATAACAGTTCATAGCATATTTTTTTTAAAAAATAGCCCTTCCTAAGCAAATTCCAATGCCAATAAAATTAATTATCCTATATTGCAGGGTTGGAGAGCTAGGCAGAGATAATGGCTTATGACCACTCTGCAATGTAGTCCACAGCTCATATTGTAGTTTGGGGGTCATGCTGACACTGAGCATGATTTAAAACAACCCTGCAATGTAGTCCAGTATTACTGTACCCTTACTGTATGTTAGAGGTCAAGCTGAAGGTGTGAGAATAGCATACAACATCCCTGCAATATAGTCCAGTGTTAATATTGCAGCTTAGAAGTTCAGCTAAAACTGGTTTGCATTTTGAAGCAAAAATCCCATACACAAAACACACCTCAGGTTACAGCAAATGTCAATCTCATTCTTTTGTTCCTTCCCAGTCCAAATTCAATGCTCAGTTGCACACAGAAGTACTGTGCTCCACTGGCCGAGTTCACACATCACAATAAGCCAGGGTCCTGGGGGAACCCTGGCTTCTTGTTGACAAGCAGCATGTTCATAAACTCTTCCCGATCACGGCTGCTGCAAGCAGAAGCAGCTGAACAAACTACAGACCTCCTGTCCATTGTTTATTTAGTGTTACATGCAAACCAGGAACTTTGGCGTGTCTCTCCTGCTGCAGGAGTCCTGCAACAAGCCAGAGTTATAAGCCAACAGCAAACCATATCTTATGACTCTGACTTGTCTGGAGAGAGGCAAGCCAGAGTTCCTAGTCACATGCCACGGTAGGCAAACCATGGGCAGAAGGCTTGTGGTTTGTTTAACTGTTCCTCCTTACAGCAGGAGTGATCAAGCAGTGTACATGAGAATGCTGTTCATAACTGATAAGCCAGGGTTCCCTGTAGAACCCTAGGTTATCATAATAACGTGTGAACTGGGCCATTGACTTTTGTGCAATCGTATCATGCTTTTAATGTCTAAAAACTTCAAACAATTCAAAATTTCACACAAAAGACCTAAGTTAGAAAGGACAGGGACTCCTGTCTTTGATGCTACCTTATGTTTGGGAAGCGGCGCATTGGTGTCCAGTCACAGCTGTACTAAAATCTTAGGTTTCTCCACTGATTCCTATAGTCAACTCCCACTTCTGCCCCAGGGGAGAAAAGAAAAGGTCCACTGAAACCAGAGACTGGTTCTGTTATAGGTCTTTATTTAAAATAGGGTTCCTGAATGCCCTATACGCAATGAGGTTACGTTTTAACATCTCATTTGGAGTCTGTTTCTTATGTATTGCTTGCTTTATACCTTTTGAAAGCTTTGAAATAAAATTCCAACCATGGATTAAAAAAATAACTTCCTGTTTAAAAGTGCCTTCTGCAATGTTATAGTTCAATGACAAGCATTTTAAAAGATATTAATTTTGACAAGCAAAGAATTCAGAAACAAAGTCAGTGCTATCTTGCTTCAAAATTAAAGGTATATATTTTTATAAATAGTTCATTTCATCTATTCATTCTATCTCTAGAGTAAAAATATGTGTAATTCCTTCAGTGGTTCTGACAATGGAATTTCATTTGCTTAATGAATCATTTAATCCTGCAATCGCTAACATGAATGTTGCTCATCTGGTTGTTTAATACCTCTACCCCCATGTTGGCCCCAATATGTATTATTCTTTTCAATTAGATTAAGAACTTCAGCAAGAGAGATTTCTGTAAACAGCCTGTAATTACATATAGCACTTTGAAAACCAAATTTAGCACCCTAGGAAGTTTCATAACTAAACTTTGGAACAAGACATATGAAACACAAGCACTAAAGTGTAAAGAATGCTATGACAATGCCTTCATTAAAACTGATCTGGAATAATAAAAAAAAGATACTGTTACTTCCCTCTTCACATTTGTATCATGTTTTAATGCTCTGCAACCAACTTAAACAATTTGTATTTCTTGGCCAGATCTGCATGGGAGGCTCTCTGTGCTCCTAGTTCTTCCTCCCTTGTGTCAGCAAATTACTTCAACAATATTCAAGAAGTGGAGAGTTCCATTTAATGGTTGTGGTAGTGATTATTTTTCCCCTCAGTATAAATATGTAGGATGGAGAACAACCTTGGTCTAAGTGAACACATGTCTGCTGGTCTGACCCAACAGAGCTATTTGTATGTTTTTAGAACCCGGAGTGTGACGTGATTCAGAAAAACCATCCACCTCCTATCAGTAACTAAAGGTGCAATCCCATACATGTATAGGCAGAAAAAAGTCTGGCTGGGGAATGCTGGGAGTTGCAGGACTTTATTCTGTCTAAACATGCATACGATTGAGCCGTTAGTCTTATTTAACCTATATAACCCCTCCACATGTCTAGAAATCCCCACTGACTGTAGGATATTGGTTTTAGCAGGTGCTACAGTCAGCTGAGGCATTGCATACCTCTTTTAGGGCAGCAACTAGTCCTCTTATCCTCCAGGAGCACGGGATTCTTGTTGGGGAAGCAGAGAGGACAAGGTAAATTGCAAAAATTTTGTGAGCCCTTGTTCTTCTCTGTTATAAGACCCCAGGTACTGCTGAAGGATGCCTCAATTTAAGCTTCTTACATAGTTTAGTAACAGAATTACCAGAATGTTGATTAAACTTTTCGTTATGACAAATGAAATGAACTAGAAAATAATTCAATATTAACAACACTAACACGGAGGCCAACAAAAAACCATGCATGGTTCCACTTCTTCCTTAAGGAGTATCTTAACAGTTTGGGATTCTTTTTTTAAATTCTTTTTAAAATCTAGCTTGAGTCTCAGGTGGCATCTGTGCCATGTTTTGCCAGCTCAGAGTGGTACACCAACTGTACCCTCTATAGGGAAGTAGGGAATCTGACACTATGATACATGCTCTGGAAGCTTTCAGACTGGTTTGTTAAAATGCACTCTATGTGGGACAGTCTTTAAAGGTGGTTTGGAAATATCAGCTGGTCCAGGGTGGTGGCTAAATTGTTAACAGAAGGTAGCCAAGGGGAGCATATCATACTTCCAGTTCCAGTTAGTTTCTGAGCAAAATGGCAATTAGTAAAAAGCAAATAGTCCAAGAAATACAGTTAAAAAATGAAAATGAAAATGTGGAGCATGTTGATAAATATAAATATTTTGGAATTTGGTTGAATGAGCAGTGGGATTATAATAATGAAATAGAAGTTAGAATAGAGATGGCCCATTTTTAAAAATGAAAAAAAAAATGTAATATGTAACAAACATAAATTATCCTTGAGAATGTGTATTGTACAGTGTTATGTATTTTCAGTTCTACCATATGGCATGAAATCATGGACTTTAACACAGACTTCCATAAAAAAGATAGAAGCATTTGAAATGTGGATTTATCGCAGGATGTTATGGATTTTGTGGACCGAGAGGGTGACCAATGAAGAAGTATTAAAGAGAATGTATAAAGATCAAGAAATTATAAAACACAGAAAACTAGAATATTTTTGTCATATAACGAGAACTGAAAAATATAGACTGTTGCAGTTGATTATACAAGGTAAAATAAATGGAAAAAGAAGTGTAGGAAGAAAAACGTATTGGCTGAAAAACCTTAAAGAATGGGTTGGGGGCAGTACAGTATCATTGTTTAGAGTGGCCAAATCTAAAGACAGTTTAGCCATGATGATGTCCAGCCTTGAGTAGGAGAGGGATGAGAAGAAGTAGTAGTAGTTCTCATATATACACTGCAATCCTACACATGTTTCCTTGGAAGCAAGTCCCACTTGGTTCAGTAGGGTACACATCCAAATAAATGGGCATAGGATTGCAGCATTAAAGCCATAAATGTCCTGCTTCCATATTATCTGAAGGATAGTCTTGTTGTTGGACAACACTATTCCATTGCCATTTTGTGTGTCACCTCACAAACACCTTGGCTCCAAAGGTTCAATTTTGTCTGGAAAGGTGAGCTGGTAAAGCTCCAGTAAAATTGCTCAGCTACTGTCGGGAGCTGCCCCTTTTCAGCATGCAACTCTTTTGCTGAAGGAACTGCACTGGCTATTTGCTACCAGGTCAGGTTTAAGGTTTTGGTACTTGTGTACAAAGCCCGAAACAACTTGGGACCAGGTTACCTGAGAGAGTGCCTCCTACCATACCAACCTGCCCGGTCGATGAGGTCATCAGATGGCATGCTCCTGGTGGTTCCTCATGGACCTTTGGCCTAATTGGAGTCCACCAGGAGAAGGGCATTCAGTGTGGCGGCTCCATTTCTGTGGAACTCCCTGCCTTTGGAGGTCAGGCAGGCTCCAACATTGTGCTGCTTTCGGCGCCTGCTGAAGACCTCCTTGTTCCAGGAAGCCTTCTCTGCTCTTCACCCACCAATGAAATTTTAGTTTGTTTTCAATTTATTGTTTTTGTTTCTTTTATGTTTTATCTGTTTTTGTCTTTTTATTGTTCACTCCAGGATCTGCTTGATGTGCAGTGGTATACAAATACTGTAAATAATAATAAATAATAAAATAAGATAAAGTATATGTCAAAATGGATTCAACCCTCTATACCAGGGCTGGGCAATGTGCAACTGTAGGTTCGCATGCAGCCCTCAGCCTAATTTCAAAGGCCCTCTCTAAGTGATCAGTTCAGATCTCTGGCATGAATGATCTCTTCATCCCTCAGCAGCCCACTGGGCAAGGAGGAAGAGGGAGAGAGAAAAGGAGGTAGAGAAGGAAGAGGTGCTCCAGACACTGCTCTCTTCAGCCCTGCCCACCATCAGCATGTGGTACCTGACAGATTACCCCTGAGGGAATTCAGCCCTTGACAGAAAAAGATTTCCTACCCTGGTTTTGCATGGGGCTTCCTGAATCTGTACATGTCCAACCTTCCTCCATGCCTGATCTAATCAGAGTCTCACAGCACCATCCCAACAGTTGGATCGAGATAGCCTACAGATTATAAGTGGTTTCCCCCTGAAAAACAGGACCATCCCACTCTTTTGTGTGTCTTTCAGCACTCAGGTCTATTAACTGCCCTGGAACACCAGAATTCCTCCCAGGTTTCCCCTCCAGAGTTCCCTTCCTCCCACCCCCTCAACTCTCCTATAGACCTTCAAGTGTATCTTTTGTTAGCTTTGCTAGCAGAAGTTCTGCCTGCTTAGGTTTTGGAATTCCTAGTTGGGTGCTTGCCCTTGCACCATGGATCCCTGATCCCTCACCCTATTTTCAGGTAAACAAGGAAGGATTGGTAAGTCTCTTTTCTCCATTTTTCTCTCTCTTTCTTCCTGATGCTCTGTAATTTGGGACAACCTTCAATAGTTAACCATTACATTGCTATTTTGTTATACTTCCTCAATATAACTCAATTTCTGGAAAAGTCTGATCTTGTCTCTGTTGCTTCCTGAATATGTTACATGGGCATTCCATTACCTTGTTTAATGGTCTGAAGTTATTTATTCACACTTGGCTCCCCCTGTGTTTTGGTTAGAATTCTCATTTCTGGGTCAGCTCTCCTGGACAGACAGCAGCCTTTCCTCCAGCAGAATAGAACCAGGGTCCGAAAGGGAAATAGTTCCTCTAATGCATTTGGATAAATCCCCACCGCAAGTCATTCATGTTGTGGCTCTGGCCCAGTTTATCTCAAGGAGTGCCTCCCCAGCAACATCAAGTAGGCCGCTCAACAAGATCTGCCACGGACGGCCTTGTCCCATCAGCCAGAGTGGCCAGGCTGGTGGGGACTAGGAAGAGGGCCTTTTCTGTGGTGGCCCCCAAGTTATGGAACTCCCTCCCCAGTGACCTTTCCCATGCTCCCTCTTTGGTGAGCTTCCGCCATGCATTAAAAACTTGGTTTTTCAGGTGGGAATATGGGGTGGGTTAGGATTTTTTTAAAAAATATATATACTGTTTTAACTGTATTTCAATTCTGTTTTATTATTGTATTTCATTGATTTTACATCGCCCAGGGTGGCCGGGTGGCCGGCCAGATGGGCGATTCAAAAATGTAATAAATAAATAAATAAATTTCCCAAACTACAGATGTCATTTTCTGAAAAAAATATTAATAACTGCGATAATAGTGGATATTTCACACATCCCCATTATACTACATGGAAACAAACGTATGTAATAAATGAATGGAGCATCCAATTAGCCAGTGTTAATTAACTGTCCTACAAAGGTGTAACTCTGCTACACTTTTTGATAAGAGCAAGGTACAGCTAGGGAAAGGGAGGAAGCATTTTTATTTCAATACATTTCTAAGGAATGTAATCCTATGCACATTTACTTGAGAACAAGTCATACTGAAGTTAGTGGACTTACTTCCAAGTATACATGTACAGAATTGTGGTATAACTTACAGGAGAACTCCTGCAATGCATTGCACAAGCTAAAATGTTGCATAACAGTTTATCTACCAGAGAAAGGGGCAGAGAGCAATGTAGCCAAGTGATTAAAATTCATGTCTTGCTTTCTGCATACACGTGCACAGGCTTAATCAAACTGACGCCAGCCGTCTCCACTTTCACATTGCCTGCTGGCTTTATGCCTGACAGATTCCACCTACTGTACATCTTTGTAGGCAGAATAAAGATGTAAGATAAAGGAAATGAAGCGAGCCATCAGAGCAGACTGCAATAAATTGCATGCTGCTTGTCTGAGATGCCTGGGGTTCCCAGTCCCTGAGATTGGTTCCATCTCAGCTCCCCTGCAGTGCAAAATAGAGTGTTTATGAATGGTGAGACTTAGGCTCTTGAAAGACTAAATTGGCAGAAATGTGGATTGTCTTGGAATTCTCAGTCTGGAACTGTAATGATTTTGGTATTGAAGAACATCCAGCATTTAAATGTCAGGTTGCTCATATGGATTCAAGCATGTTATGTCAACATACAGGTGAATTACAGAAACTCTCATCATGCAATTTTTATTCACAAGAAGAATGTTACAAGAATCTTCATATAGTACCAAAGCTGGATAAATGAGAATGTGGTTGTTTGTTTGTTTGTTTAAGGAATTTCTTAGCTGTTTTTCATTATAAAATAATCCCAAAGTCGGGTACAAGCAGTAAAAGACAGCAAAATAAATAGTTTACACGGTGCAGCAAAAGAAAAGAGAGGAAGATTCAATCAAAAGCCTGGGTAAACAAACAGGTCTTTAGCTGGCGTCAAAAGATTTGGCATCGCCCACATATGAGGGGTTTTTTCCCCCAATGTGCCTGTATCAAGAACACCCTCTTAATGTGGCACGATGAAATTAGGCTAGGTTTGTGATCCATAGCTCAGTAGTAGAGCAGATGCTTTTGTCTGCAGAATGCCCCACGTTCAACCCATAGCATAGCACCTTTAGGAAACCCTAGAGAGTCGCTGCGAATCAGTGTCAAAAATACTGAGCTATATGGACCAATGGGCTGACTAAGCGTAAGGCAGCTTCCTGCTCCGATTTCACCTCCACTGCCTGGTGCACATCAATAGGACTAAGCTATTTTGATACTGAAAATTGTAAGTTTCAATAGATGTCGTGTTGTACCTTGTGTCCTTTTGCGCATGTAAAGGCGAGATAAAGAAGAGGCAGACACAGGGTATATGGTTTCAAATCAGGGCCACATTTATTGAATTGAAGATCTGTGAAGGGTGAAGTGCGGTACTAACCATCGGCCGGGTAAAAGACCAATATTTGGTGAATACATCCTAACTGAAGCGGAGGCGGGATAGCCCTGCCACCGGCCAGTTGCCCTCCATGCGGAGCTGGAGGGCCTTACCATCGTCGCCTTACTTTGGCACCTCCAGATTCCCAAAGTAGGTGAGAAAGGTAAAACCCCAAAGACGTCCCAATCTCCCTCCTGCCAAGCCTCATGGCATTAGCGAGGGCAGCCTTGGGTAAACGTCAGTCACCTTGAAAGGTGCCACTGGATGATCACCATAACCCTAATCGCTCCTGCCTAAACCCGCACTTCCCGCCACAGGGAGAGACAAGCTATCGCTTAGCCAAATCTCCCCCACCTGCCCGATAAAAGAGCGAGCAGGGCCCTTCGCAGATCTCCAATAAAAATATCATTGCCAATATCGGATAGGTGAACCCCATCCAGCCGATACACCTCCCTCCGGACCAAGGTTATATTGGGATGGGGAATACAAAACCCAATCCCACCTATGGCCCTACAAATTTCGGCATTCACCTTCCTAACTTAGGGTGGAACTACAGATTACTGCATATTGAATAGTTACAATAGCCCCCTTCAGTCATTCATCCCCATGCAATTAACACAAGCAGGACCGTGCATACTGGCCCCACTCCTGGCACTATGACCCCTGCCAGTTCTGCCCCCATGCAGTCCATGCCCCAGGGGGCATGTCTGCAGAGTGGAAGCCTGCTGAATGCACACAGGTTGTCTGTGTGAGCAAGAAGCCTGCACGCCTTTGACAGACTACCCCTCTGCAGGAGCGCCCGACAGCTGAGCAGTGCGGGGGCTGGGCGGTCTGGTGAAGTTGCCACGTGCAGCCCCATTCTCACTTTCTTTCCATGATTGGAAGCAGCAACATCCCAAGTTAAAGGATCTTTAAAACAGAGACCTAAGAGGCCCTCCCTGGCTTTATAATGTTGCCCATAGTGCATATTGATTCTATATCAATTAATTCAATTAATTCAATTGTATTGATCACACACACAGTTGTACGCCTCTTAATAACACTTCTCCAGTATAGAAATGTTACTGTATTTGACCATTGTCACGCAATGGGGAGTGCACATGCATATGTGTGTGACGGCACACACATTGATATGCAATGGTATTTCGTATTCGATGGTGGACAGTTTATAAGATTTCATATTTGATCTTTATCAAAGCAATCAAGAGGTGCCTCAAGTCATCCCAAGCTAAACCCCTACATTCTCAAGGTGAACTCAGATTCTGAATCTGAGATTTCACTTTCAAAATATAAATGGCAAAATTGGAACGTTTACATGCTTATGAATTTTTATCTCATGTTTAGAGTAGGATTCAGAGGAAAGAAAGGAAAGCACTGGACAGGTGATTTCTACACACACACACACACACACACACACACACACAACACATCATCATCATCATCATCATCATCATCATCATCATCATCATCATCATCCAGGCCTGTGGCTCATGCTGGCTCAGCTTGTCTGAGCGTGGAAAGCTAAGCAGGGTCAGGCCTGGCTATTACTTGGATGGGAGACCCCTCCTCTAGTTTCCTGCATTGAGCAGGCAGGGGGTTGGACTCGATAGCCTTGTAGGCTCCTTCCAACTCTATGATCTATGAATCTATGAATCATCATCAGGGTGACCATCAAGAGTATAGTGAACCTGGGATGTTTGTCTGCAGTTTCATACCGTGTTATGCTGCATCAGAGAATTTGCCACAATTCCAAGCAGAAGCCATGTGATTCATACCAATCCAAGTTCCTATGCAATATACTAGATCAGTGTTCTCCAACCTTGGGTCCCCTGATGCTTTTGGCCTACAACTCCCAGCATGCCCCAGCAAGCTACGCTGGTTGGGGCATGCTGGGAATTGTAGGCCAAAAACATCTGGGGACCCAAGGTTGGAGAACACTGCCCTACTGAAATGAAGCCTAAATATTTTTAAATGCACCTGCTCATTATCATATATTGTTAACCTTTTCTCTCCTCTCTCTATATATTTCCCACCATAGCTGGACTTTAAATGACAGGGAACTGGCAGGGGCCTGGCCTTTTAAAAATATGTCATTTTGTGAAGCACCGTGTATGCTGATGGGATTGTATATAATAATATAAATGGTTTAATATACCATTAATATTATTATATTTATTATATTATATTATAATATAATAAAATAAATATAATAATATCAGTGGTATAGGCATTTGAAAATCTACACATTCTGACAGTACCTCAATCTTGCAGCCTGTTTTCAGGCAGCAGGAAAAGGCCCCAGCTTGTGCCAGTCACTGGAGTTATACGGTACCTCTTCTTCCACCACATGGTCCATCATCGCAGTCCTGCACGTCCCTTGTGCACATGTAGGCAAGCTTCATGTGGCCCTCAGTCACTCCCTGTGTAGCCCACAGAGCCCAGGGGAGCCTTGCTGACTTTTCCCCACCACCCAACAGATCCGCTAACAGCTGGGTGATGGGGAACAGATCACTGTGCCTCTGCTGCTACATAGCAGTGGGGAAAACGCAATCTTGATCAGGATAGCAGGGGGCGGGGGGAAGAGAGAGAGAGAGAGAGAGAGAGAGAGAGAGGCTTTAACTCCCTCTCCTGGTGACCCCATCCCCGGGTAGGTTGTGCTTCTCTTAGCCTGCCAAACATATGAAATGCGGGTGGGTTGAAGTGTGTGTGTGAGAACATATGCAGATGTACATATGCAATTAATGCAATTAATGCAGTTCTATTAGTAGAGTTGTCCAGAGCACCATCTGGTCCAGTTTTATTGGATGAGTTTCAGTTGTTGAGGATGCGGACAAGGTCGACCACCTGTTTGCTTGACCCTTGCCCTTCATGGCTTATTACCACTAATAGGGAGGGGCTATCAGGCTGGGTCCAGGAGGTCGTAAACTCCTCGAGAGAGGGAGTGGTGCCGGTCTCTTGAAAGAAGGCAGTAATTAGGCCACTCCTGAAAAAACCTAACCTGGATGATGATGTGCCTCACGATATCCTGATTAGCAAGCTAGCTAAAAGTGGGCTGGATGGAACAACTATCAGGTGGATCCACAATTGGCTACAGAATCGGACTCAAAGAGTGCTTATCAATGGTACCTTCTCAAACTGGGGAGAGGTAACGAGCGGGGTACCACAGGGCTCGGTCCTGGGCCCAGTGCTCTTCAACATTTTTATTAATGACTTGAATGAGGAGGTGCAGGGAATGCTTATCAAATTTCCAGATGACACAAAGTTGGGTGGAACAGCTAATACTCTAGAAGACAGAAACAAAATTGAAAGTGATCTCGATAGGCTGGAGTGCTGGGCCGAAAACAACAGAATGAAATTAAATAGAGATAAATGCCAAGTGCTGCACCTAGGGAAAGGAAACCAAATGCAGAGTTACAGAATGGGGGACACTTGGCTCAACAATACCACAAGTGAGAAGGATCTTGGAATTGTCGTAGATCACAAACTGAATATGACCCAGCAATGCGATTGCGATGTGGCTGCAAAGAAGGCAAATGCTATTTTGGGCTGCATTTATAGAAGTATAGCTTCCAAATCGCGGGAAGTGATAATTCCCCTCTACTCAGCACTGGTTAGGCCGCATCTTGAGTACTGCGTCCAGTTCTGGGCACCACACTTTAAGAAGGATGTAGACAAACTGGAGAGGGTTCAGAGGAGGGCAACAAGGATGATAAAGGGACTGGAAAGTGGAAACAAGGCCCTATGAGGAGAGACTGAAAGAACTGGGCATGTTTAGCCATCAGAGAGGGGAGATATGATAGCACTCTTCCAGTACTTAAAGGGTTGTCACAAAGAGAAGGGCCAGGATCTCTTCTCGATCACCCCAGTTTGCAGGACACGGAATAATGGGCTCAAGTTACAGGAAGCCAGATTCCACCTAAACATCAGGAAAAATTTCCTGACTGTCAGAGCAATAAGACAATGGAACCAACTACCTAGGGAGGTGGTGGGCTCTCCCACACTGTAGGCATTCAAGGTGCAGCTGGACAGCCATCTGTCAGGGATGCTTTGACCTGGGTTCCTGCATTGAGCAGGGGGTTGGACTCGATGGCCTGGTAGGCCCCTTCCAACTCTACTTTTCTATGATTCTATGATAACTATAGGCCAGTAGCCAACATTCTGCTTGAGCGGTTGGTTGCCAGCCCAGGCACCCTTGAATGAAACAGAACCAGTTCAATCAGGCTTCAGACCTGGTTTTGAAATGAAAACTGCCTTGGCCGCCCTGTTGGATGACCTCTGCCAGAGAGGGACAGCAGGAGTGCGGCACCTTTTATCAGCTTAGGCTGATATACCAACTATATCCTTATCTGGACAGGGATAGCCTAGCTGCAGTTATCAATGCTCTTCTAACCTCTCAGCTGGATTACTGCAATGCGTTATACATGGCCTTTGAAATTACGTTATAGGCGTAATTACGTGAAAGGCGTTATACAATGCCTTTGAAAACAGTCTGGAAACTTCAGCTAGTCCAGAATAGGGCAGCAAGATTGCTAATGGGGACTGGCCAATGGTATCATACTTTACCATGTGCACTGGCTGCCAGTCCATGTCCGGGCCAATTCAAAGTGCTGATATTAACATTCAAAGCCCTAAACAGCTTGGGGCCAGGTTACCTAAAGAATCGTCACCTCCCATATATATATATATATATCTGCCTGGACCCTAAGATTGTCCTCAGCAGTCCTTCTCCAGGAGCCCCTGCCAAAGGATGTG
Source organism: Shinisaurus crocodilurus (assembly GCA_021292165.1). Lineage (NCBI taxonomy): Eukaryota > Metazoa > Chordata > Lepidosauria > Squamata > Shinisauridae > Shinisaurus > Shinisaurus crocodilurus. Next base: position 113,244,557 of record CM037876.1, on the reverse strand, counting down.
AGGTGGGTGGCTACTAGGAAGAGGGCCTTTTCTGCTGTGGCACCCCAGTTGTGGAATGAACTTCCCAGGGAGGCTTGCCTGACACCTAGTTGTCGTTGTGCTCTTTCTGCCACCAGGTAAAGACCTTCTTATTTTCCCATGAATTTTAGTCTTTCATTTACTGTTGTTTTAAATCCTTTACTGTATTTTAAATCTTTGTACTGCTGCTAGGTTTTACTTTGGCATTTACTTCCATTTTATACTGTAGTTTTACACTTTTAAACTCGGGCAGTATGGAAGTGTAATAAATAAATAAATAAATAAATAATGTACAGCCCGGCCCGCCCCCCAACTCACCACTTGTTGCCACATGCAGCCCTTGGACCTCGTGGGTACATGAATCAGCTGCATCTCATACAAATACTCTTTCCTATTATTGTCTGTCCTCATGATTCTATCTATGATCAGAAACCATTGCCATCGGATTAGGTAAATGGTACAGACTTGTGAATGGTTGCAATTAATCAAAAATACACACAATGACAAATAGACCAGACCTCCATAATGACAAACATGAGTTTCTGTCTAACCTTCAAACCTTTCTACTAATATTTGTTTCTTTTGGGGAAATACGAGTTTTCTATAAGAGATGCCCTTTAGTTGTCATGTTTTCCAGTTAGCAGCCACATTACTCCTTGGGTTGTAAATTTAAAGAATGAAAGGGTCAGATGTTCAGCCCACAAACCCCTGGGTGGTTTCATGAGGACTCCATTAAAAAACACACAAATACTGCTACAGGCAGTGTGTCTTAACTGCAAAATGTGAACAATGGCAACATCATCCTAATTAATGGATGGGACGTAACACCATCCTATTTAAAGCTGTATATTTTCTACCAGATTACTAATAGAAATAAATTTTATGAGCTTCCTGGTATTCAGCTTTAAAATGTCAGGTGCAATTTTATTTATTTATTTATTTATTATATTTATCAATCGCCCATCTGGCCGGTCACCCGGCCACCCAATAGCCTATTTATTAATTTATTTTAAATTATATCCCATCTCATCCTATATTCAAGGTGACTTAACTAAAATCACAGATATCACCTATTAATAAGAAGCAGCTAAAACGAAGTTACAACTTACAAGCAGGTAAAAAAAACATCCAAAACTTACAGCAAATTCAGTCCCTAGCTCAAGTGACTTCAACTCTCTCAAATGCCTTTAGGAATGCCTTGCAGCTGGTTCTAAAAGGGATGTTCTAAAACCCATTAACAATATTTTTCAACGGACCTCCTCTAGGACACAATTCTCCAAGCCTGGATCCACTGACAAAAAGCTCTATTCCCTGCTGAAGTCAACTGGACCTTACACATTGTTGGAACATGGAGCAAAGCATCTGGCACAAATCCTAATTAGTTGTCACAGAAGGACAAAACTATGCCTACCAAGAAACAGTGGCTGCTGTAAAAACAACAACCAGTATCCCATAGTGAAGTTCTGTCCACTCCGTGTCCTACCTACTGCATAACATGTAGTAAAACATAACTCATACCTTTACATTGTCATATTGTGCTATTTAAAAAATCCTAATGTTCAGATCACTAAACAAAGTTAGTAAGAGACGTTAGTTAACGCAATATCAAAAACTTAATTTACTTTGTTTGAAATAAACTCACTATGCTACCTTTGATGACACAGAGTCAAGAGCAGCACTCAACTGAATAAACAACTCTTGCAGTTTGAAGGAAGGGCTTCTCAAAGCCCTGGGATTTTTAGAATTAGCTTTAGCTACAAAAGTGGCTTAGGGTACAGATGTGGTCTTATTTCCTGCCAAATGTTCCACATCGTGTGATCACTCAACTACATTTACCCACACTACTTAGCATCAAAGCAACAAATGATGGCTCTCCAAAACTAAAGGTCTGTCCTGGGTACATGAAGAGCTTACGGTGTGCAAGAAATGGAATTATTGTATGGGTATCCTTATACAGTTTATTTTCTAGAGTTTCCATTTCTAATTTTCTGGATTGCCATCTTGATATGACTGGGTCCCCCCCCCCCCGGTCCAGTGCTTGATTTGTTAAAAAATAGAATACCGGTACTTATTAGGAGGCAAAGATATCACCAAAAAGCATGGTCTACTTTCTGCAGTGGCAGTTAAACAGTGTAAGAAGGCAATCTACTGTGACAATAAGGCAATCTACTGTTGCAACAATTACTAATATTTACATTAATTATTCAGTATTTGACTGATGACATGTAATGATATTTCATATATGTCAGCATTTGTCAAAAGATAGCTTATGATATCACATATGTGACTGCTGCCAAAACAATCAGGAAATGCTGTGTGGATAGCGTCATTATATACGTAGTTTAGTCCAGTGTTCTCCAACCTTGGGTCCCCAGATGTCTTTGGCCTACAACTCCCAGCATAATTTTAAAGATGATGATGATGATGATGATGATGATGATGATGATGATGATGATGATCATAGCTGGCTTGGGCATGCTGGGAGTTGTAGGCCAAAAACATCTGGGGACCCAAGGTTGGAGAACACTGGTTTAGTCATTAGGTGGCCCTGGACTTGGTTGTATCTGGGTGAAGTGAGGAGCTTCCAGTTGCTGTTCTGTTCTTGTTCAAGAAAATTATTGTCTAGCTTTCTGACTGGTGTGTCCCTTATGATATCACATATGTGACTGCTGCCAAAACAATCAGGAAATGCTGTGTGGATAGCGTCATTATATACGTAGTTTAGTCCAGTGTTCTCCAACCTTGGGTCCCCAGATGTCTTTGGCCTACAACTCCCAGCATAATTTTAAAGATGATGATGATGATGATGATGATGATGATGATGATGATGATGATCATAGCTGGCTTGGGCATGCTGGGAGTTGTAGGCCAAAAACATCTGGGGACCCAAGGTTGGAGAACACTGGTTTAGTCATTAGGTGGCCCTGGACTTGGTTGTATCTGGGTGAAGTGAGGAGCTTCCAGTTGCTGTTCTGTTCTTGTTCAAGAAAATTATTGTCTAGCTTTCTGACTGGTGTGTCCCTAAGCCTTCCATGACACGGTGTCAGAAGTCAAGTCTAAAAAATTCCTGACAAGGCAAGGAAAATGCTACAGTTCACTCTGCCAGTAGCCTTCAGCTTTAATATCCTAGTAGCATGGCCTGAATAGGAAGAAAGATCTACCGGTACTTGGTTTTGCCTGGCCACAAAGAGGAAGAAATCATGCAAGTAAGTGCACTCCTTTATGCCCTATAGAAAGGAGTCATCAATGCTACTTCTCAGATTGTCACTCACTCAGGTGAAGTTATTCAGAAGCTTTTGAGATTTAGAGATGAGTGACTTAATACCTGAACTATCAGGTGCTTCAGCAGTGCTGATTTATTTTATTTACCTATTTATAAGGGGCAGAACCAGGGTGAACTCGTCCCACTCGACACACACACCCTGAGCTCCGCAAGACTTACCTTTCCCCGGCTTGGCACAAGTCCCCGCTAGAGGAGCCGGGGAAAGAAGTTTCCAGGTCACAGAAGGATAGAAAAGTAGAGTTGGAAGGGGCCTACAAGGCCATCGAGTCCAACCCCCTGCTCAATGCAGGAATCCAGGTCAAAGCATCCCTGACAGTTGGCCGTCCAGCTTCACCTTGAATGCCTCCAGAGTGGGAGAGCTCACCACCTCCCTAGGTAATTGGTTCCATTGTCTTATTGCTCTAACAGTCAGGAAATTTTTCCTGATGTTCAGGTGGAATCTGGCTTCCTGTAACTTGAGCCCATTATTCCGTGTCCTGCAAATTGGGATGATCAAGAAGAGATCCTGGCCCTCCTCTGTGTGACAGTCCTTCAAGTACTGGAAGAGTACTTCAATGGACCGGTCATGTTGTTCGAATGTCTGACTGCCATCTCCCAAAGCCAGGATCTCTTCTTGATCATCCCAATTTGCAGGACACGGAATAATGGGCTCAAGTTACAGGAACCCAGATTCCACCTGAACATCAGGAAAAATTTCTTGACTGTTAGAGCAATAAGATTCTATAAGTTGGCGCTGAAGGATCATTTTTTCAACGCTAGTAGTGTTTGCTTCTTCCAGTACACTGACATTTGTTCACCTATCTTCCCAAGTAATTTGCAGGATTTTCCGGAGGCAACGTTGATGAAATCTTTCAAGGAGGTGGAAATGACGTTTATAGAAATTCCATGTTTCGCAGGCATACAATAAAGTTGGTAATACAATGACTTTATAAACCAGCATTTTGGTCTCCCTACAGATATCCCAATCCTCGAACACTCTACGCTTCATTCGAGAAAATGCGGCACTCAAACGATGCTGGATTTCAGTGTCAATGTTAGCTGTAACAGAAAGATAGCTTCCAAGATAGAGAAAATGATCGACATTTTCCAGTACAGTAATACCTTGGATTACAAGTAACTTGGTTTGAGAGCGTTTTGCAAGACAAGCAAATTTTTAAATATTTATTTAAATTTTTTTGACTTGATATACAAGCGACGTCTTGCAATACAAGTACTGTAGTACGGCTTAAAATTAAAAATCTCTGTACAAATTTTTTTGGGGGAATTTCGTTTTGATATAAGAGTGTTTTGGATTACAAGCACATTTCCGGAACGAATTATGCTCTCAATCCAAGGCATGACTGTATTGCCCTGCCAAGCTGGATAGATGGCATCACCAAAGGGTTAACTTGCACTTACTGATGAAGCACTTGCTGATAAAGCACTTTGGGTTTTTTTATGTTACGTGAGAGACCAAGTTTTTCGTATGCTTCTGCAAAAGCATTTAGGATAGTTTGGAGATCATCCTCTGAGTATCACCATTATTAAGGAGGTACCTCCTCTCAAAATGGCCACCTGCCATGGTAGTAAAAAGAGGGGTTCAGCAGGGCTGGTTAATGAAGCATGGGGCGATGCATATGCAGAAGTAGAAGAGATAAACAGAAATGTTTATCAGATGTAAGCTGGAACCATAGTAGTCCCTTAACCACCAAGGGTATACAATGATTCCAACTTCTCTCTGAAGCCAATTCAGCTGGAAGCACACATATTCAAGAGATAAGGCTTGGGAATGCCAACACTGTACTTTCCCTCAGTTAACAGTCAACCATAAATATACACTAATTGACTGCCCACACTAAATGCAAAAGCTCGGAAGTTGGCTTAATGTGGGCCCAATTATGCCTGCCTGATTCACTGTCACTGGAGAGTCAAGTTTATAATTAACAGGAAGCCTTCCGCTGTTATGACTACAGCAGGAAAAACAAAGATTTACCTAAATGAACATTGGCTAAGACACCAATCATACAGTGCTCAGCAATTTAATTAGGTAATCTCCATGCTATGTGCATTGCTTTGCCTGTCCTGGGACAGATATCTTACCTCAGCAGACACCAATGTGGAAAAATAAAGCCTATGGCAATACAGTTACCATGCAAAATGTAACTTATGCTGGCTTTCTGTTGACAAAGGTTACTGCATGGCTCATGCTCAAGGACAGAAGGTTATAACAACACATTAAAACAACCTAGACATGGACTGAATAGATGTTATAGTGAAATCTTGGCAAGGAATTCTTTAGCAGAATAATTCCCAACCTGCTTGCTGTGAGAGAACTGCTAACGTGTCATGAGAAATATATTCATTAAACAATTGAAAGGTTCCTTTGAGCCTGAGGAAGCTTCCCACTGTATCTCTGCAAGATTCATTGCTCTAGCTCAGTGTTCTCCAACCTTGGGTCCCTAGATGTTTTTGGCCTACAACTCCCAGCATGCCCCAGCCAGCATAGCCAGCATAGCTGGCTGGGGCATGCTGGGAGTTGTAGGCCAAAAACATCTGGGGACCCAAGGTTGGGGAACACTGCTCTAGCTCCTTCTAATTAGTTGCTGCAGACTGAGACTATAGCCACATCTCTGCATTGGGTGGGATTTCATCATCAAGTCAACCCCCCTGGAAGGATACACCAGTATGACACACCCTACAGTAGACCTCTATACTGCATCCCAGTGAGTTTGGTGCCATGCTGCGGCCATTGGAGACCCACGGTTCCTTGTCTCCTCCATACTTTCCTCTGGGCATCCTAGAGATTCACAGGCCTGTGGCCCTAGTTAGTAAAGCATTGGCCCCTTGCTGTATCAGAAGGCCACCAGGGATGCACACAGAGGTTGAACCATCCCCGGTGTTTTCATGCAGATGGAATGAAGTGTAGAAAACATTTGGGCTTTCTTTCACTGAATTTCGCTAGGGTGAGGAGAAATTCTACAACAGTTTCTCAGGAGTGAAACACCAACAGCAGCAGCAGCAGCAGCAGGAGCATCACAGCTTCTTTCTTTTTCCTAAGGTTTTGGTTTTGGTTTACCTTTTGCTGCCATTGCAAGCAGACCGCCTGCCATTTTGCATCCCTCACAATGCCCTGGACATCGTTCTAGGAGATCACTGGGGGGGGGGGGGATAGCAGCCATCACCAAAGCTCTTTTTCAGAGAAAAGTCTGCAAAGTAGCCTTCTTTTTCCCAGGAGGGCAGGGGTTGAGAAAAAGAAAGAGCAACCTCAGAAATTTTCTGAGGAAAATGCTTCTGTCTGAGAAATTTTGGTTCAGCTCTAATTTCGCAAGCCCAGATGAATGTGCCCATCTCGGCACATCTATTAACGTGTGATGCTTCACAAAGAATGGTTGTTAGAAACGTGGTTTTTCAGGCGGGAATATGGGGTGGGTTAGGATTTTTAAATTTTGTACTATTTAATTGTGTATTACACTCCGTTTTGTTCTTGTATTTTATTGGACTGTACATCGCTCAGAGTGGCCGGATGACTGACCAGATGGGCGATTCAAAAATATAATAAATAAATAAAATGCACACATGCAAGAAAGTAAGGACAAGCCTACCAGATGCTCCAGGCTCCCACCCAGTAATCAGACACCACCCAGGCTCTAACAGTTGGTAAGGAGTCTTTCCTGCAATGACACAAGCTTCCTTGAAAGGCAGATAGATGAGTTTACAAATGCAGCTAAAAACATTGTTTCAGAGCTACAAAAAAGTAGAAGACAAATATATAGTTCATCCCATTCCTAAGGTGAGCTCACGTTAAGATATTTCTCTGCTCCTTCCTCCTTGGTAATGTAGCATCCATTCCTAAGATCCAATTACATGTTTGATAATTTATAGCGCTCTGCTTACAATAGTTAATTTGTCTCCAGGTGCCACTCCCCCAGTATCTGAGTAATTTTCTTCAAGTTACATACAAAGGTCGAAAAGATTAATTGTCCAGATGTTTCCTTGGGTTTTGTCCTCTCGTTCTCACATAATAAAAATCTTTCAGCACTTTCACCTTCCCCTTTAATAAATGTCCAGGCAAACTCATTTACGTTATAATCATTGTTTTAAAAATCAATTCAAACTTTTTCTTTTTACCAGTTTGCCAGTTTTAAAAACTGCTTGCCATCATATGTGGCTCCTTTTCTGCTATACTGTGTTCTCTAGGCCAGTTAATTGGGTCTTTCCAAACTGACATGAACTGCAATTTTGCATTTCTCAAATTAGAATGTAGTAGTGAAGAAACTGAATTGCAAATCAGGAAGCCCTAGTTAGACTCTTGCGTTTACCATGAACTCACCAGGTGTCCCAAGGCAAGCCCCACTCCCTCAGCCCCCCATCTGGAATACTAGGATAATAATACTCTCTTACAGGTCTGCTGTAAGAATAACAAGATAATGGAATGTGAAGCAATTTGAATACTGTATTATTACTGCATGACACAACACTGTTAAAAGTTTTTATTCTGAAGGGAGTTTTCATATACACATCTGATGTTTCTTATCAGCAGAATTGTTTAATAATGGAAACATAATGCACCTTTAAAGAGTGTTAAAAAGAGGGGGGGGGAATAAATGCTTTGAAATAAATTGTCCCAGTACATCTTTGTGCTGTATATCTTGTTCTGTCAACTACACAACATGATTCAGGCAGCTTCGGTTTGGTTCTCAGTCAAAGTGGGGTTCCCTACAAAGCCAAAAGAACCGGACCCCGGCACAAAACGAGACTTCGCCAGTGACTCATGTTTCGGAGACATGCACCCGCAGCACAGACTTCCTGTCTCTTGAAGCAAAATCGTGTCTTTCTTATTTGGTTTCAATTCTCTCAATGCTACCGGGTGTGTGTGTGTGTGTGTGTAGGGGGAGTGCTGTCGACAGATCCAGCTTCTAATCCTAGGGCATTTTACCAGCGGTTCCAATCCTTGTGCTGGTGGGAAGGACAAGGCTGGAACTGTGAGATGGACATTCTTCCAGCAGTACCAGGGTTCATTATGAAAAGGCCTTAAACTGGTTTTCAAGCATCATAACTCCATCTAGGCCATCCTCAGGCTGCATTCGACTCCCATGTCTAAGGCAATGAGGGGGTGCTAAAATGCCCCTTCCCCTGTGGACTGAAGATCTCTGTTTATTAACAGTGTGGCTCAGAACCTGCTGGAAAGAAGAGGGCTCTGGGTTTGCTCCAGAAATGCTTCTGCCACCTCCAAAAGCAGTTTCCAGTGCAGCAGACTCTATTGGGGACAGAACTCTGCCCCACCTATAGTTTTAATGAACTCATTCTTCTCCCACCCTTGAATAACTGACCTCACCATATATGCTTGCTCGTCAAAATTGTTGATTTGTACTGATGATACCATGCAAAGCAAACTCTGCAACACGGTAGCCTGATATCAGCCTATGTTGCCTTATTTTATAACAAAGAAGATTCTTTACTCACCAAGGCTAAGCAATGCAACCACAAAAGCAGCCTTGCTAACAGTTAAGGAAATATTACTTTTATCATGGCAAAGAACAACAATCACATTGCTGAGCCTGTCAATAATATCCTCACTTTTAAAGAGTCTTAAAATCCTTTTATGCTCAAGTCAGATGACCAGTGCTTTTCATTTCCTATGCCAGATTGCTCAGAAGCTAGCTATCTTTGCAATTGTGAGATTCAAAATGTGTTTGCTACGTTATAGGGGCAGCCCAAGATATTTTCCTGCCTGAGATGAAGGACAAGGTAATGGCTCCTCCTCCAGAAACTGACAGGACCAGCAGCTGAGTTGTACTTCATCACTGGTGATAGAACAGCATCCTCCACTGCACCTGAGGACAAGCTGAGGCCATGGGTCACACACAGCTCTGTTCTTATACACCAGGGCTCTCCAACCTTGGGTCCCCAGATGTTTTTGGCCTACAATTCCAGCACGCTCCAGCCTGGCTGGGGCATGCTGGGAGTTGTAGGCCAAAAACATCTGGGGACCCAAAGTTGGAGAATACTGTCACACACCTTACCGCCGCTCACTCACTGTTCCACTCACTGCCTGCTCAAGTGCTGCACTGCAGCAGCGGCCGGCAGCGCCACCATGTTGTCCCGTGAACAGAGCAGTGCATGCGTGGTGCCTGCTGGCGTGCCTGGCATGGGCTGACTGCCTTCCTGCCTCCTCACTCCGTCACAGGCCTTTCCCAATGGCACAAGACAGCCAGCCAGTCTACGCCAGAAGAAAAGCCAGCATCATTACCGCTGGGGTGCCAGCTCAGGATGGGAATGGCGGGGTGGGATCAGAGGGAATGGCCAGGGGGGCTGCCACCATCACCACCTACGAGTAAGGCCCACCCTGCTTGTGTTAGACCCCCCACACACACACACACACTTTTCATTCTTCCTTTTTACCAAAAGGAGATGCAGAGATGAAACCTTGTTGCAAAGAACCCGTCTGGGGTGATGGGGGGGCTACTTAATGCTTTCACCTCTGGCCATTTTCACACACTCAAAAACACCCTCGCTTGCTTTTCTTCCCATAAGGGAAAAGAAGCTGATGTTCCTATCTTTTCTTCCTGCATCGCCGCCACTCCATGCTCGGGGAAATGATGTTGAGCAGAAAAATTGCCGGGTGGGTGGGTGGGTGGGTGGGTGGGTGGAAGGGTTAAGCAGCCCCTCTCCCCCCCCCCCATGCCTCCACTCAAGAGGTCAGCCTCTGCGTCTGCTTTTTGTATTTGCTTGTCATTTGGGCCTTAGAGCTGGCGTTCCTGCCTACCTAATTCCTATTCTGCTCAGCCTCTCCCCCATAAAACATGACACGCTACAAAATCCCACGTAGGTATCTTAAAATTACCCAGAAAAGAGCTGAAAAGCTGGCTGCTACTGTCCATGTAACATAATTCCCAAGTTGGCAGACAGGAAAGGATGTTGTAACATTAGCTTTTTAATAACATGTAGCAGCATCTATTTTAAATGCTGGGCGCCATATGCAGGCGCGGCATGAACGCTTTCTATAATGCAGCTAACCATATGGTGGTGTCTCAGTGAATGCAGTACTGAGGCACACATCCTGCCAAAGCCTGTCAACTTGCATTTTGGGGCTCAAGTTTTAAGTTACACTTTTCTTTCCCAGTCATTTGCCTTCAGGAGTTAACAATTCATTCACCTGCTCGCTGCCTCATTCACAGCTATCGCGTTCTCAAGCTGTTACCTCTAGCCAGGTGGTTACTTCCATCCTACTAAAGCTATTTGATGCTATTTGATATGGTACACAGATAAAGTTCAAAATTCAGTGATTGGAACAAAGCAGGACAGAAACCACTCATTGATTTCAAGTGAGCGTTTTCAGGATGTGCTTAATTCTCTCATTGAAATCAATGGGACTTCATGAGTACTTAAAATGACTCTATACTTACGCTGACTTATGCTCTACGTGGGGTTACCCTGGAAGACGGTTCAGAAGTTACAGCTGGTATAGAACCCGGTGGCTCGCCTGGTTAAAGGCTGCCGCCCGCGTGATCACATTACTCCAGTGCTTAAAGAGTTGCACTGGCTACCAGTTGTTTGCAGAGTCAAATTCAAGGTGTTGGCATTGACCTTTAAAACCCTATACAGCTCCGGTCCAGTTTATCTCAGGGAGCGCCTCCAGCAACATCAAGTAGGCCACTCAACAAGATCTAGTACGGATGGCCTTCTCCCTGTCCCATCAGCCAGAGAAACCAGGCTGGTGGGGACTAGGAAGAGGGCCTTTTCTGTGGCAGCCCCCAATTTATGGAACTCTCTCCCCAGTGACCTCTGCCATGTCCTTTCCTTGATTAGCTTCCGCCATGCATTAAAAACGTGGTTTTTCAGGCGGGAATATGGGGTGGGTTAGGATTTTTAAATTTTGTACTGTTTTTAATTGTATATTACACTCCGTTTTGTTCTTGTATTTTATTGGACTGTACATCGCCCAGAGTGGCCGGATGAATGGCCAGATGGGCAATTCAAAAATATAATAAATGCATGCATGCATGCTATACTTATGCTGTCTAAAAAGTTTATTCCCAAGTAAAGATAACATATAAAGGGAAGCCGTTATGTGGGTAAGCTGACTCATGAGGTCACTTCCCAATCTATGTCAGATTATCATCATCATCATCATCATCATCATCATCATCATCATCATCATCATCTATTTATCACCTATCTGGCCGGCAAACCGGCCACCCTGGGCGATGTACACAAGATAAAAACAGGAGAAAATACATTTAAAACAGTATAAACTTTTAAAATCTTAGCCCACCCCATATTCTCGCCTGAACAGCCAAGTTTTTAGTGAGCGGCGGAAGCTCAGCAGGGAGGGGGCATGGCGGAGGTCACTCGGGAGAGAGTTTCACAGTACGGGGGCCGCCACAGAAAAGGCCCTCTTCCTAATCCCCACCAGTCTAGCTGCTCTGGCTGAAGGGACAAGGAGAAGGCCGTCTGTGGCAGATCTTGTTGAGCAGCCTACTTGGTGTTGCTGGAGACGCTCCTTGAGATAGACTGGACTGGAGCCGTATAGGGTTTTAAAGGTCAAAACCAACACCTTGAATTCAGCTCGGCAAGCAACTGGTAGCCAGTGCAGCTCCTTGAGCACTGGAGTGATGTGATCCCGCCGGTGGCTGCCTTTAACCAGGCGAGCCGCCATGTTCTGTACCAGGTGTAGCTTCTGAACCATCTTCCAGGGTAACCCCACGTAGAGCGCATTACAGTAGTCTAGGCGAGAGGAGACCAAGGCATGAACCACTGATGGGAGTGGCCAAAGGATTGTGCTGTTAGTGCATTTGTAATTATTGTCTGAATAAAGTATACCGTTGAATTTAATATACCAAAAATGATAATTTTATGAGCAAACTGAGTTATACATAGTACTCTTCTGGTTCCCATTTTATGTCTGTCCAGAGGGAACTTCAGCAAGTAGTCTCTGAAACATCTGAATTATCATAGAATCCAGAAGACACAGGAAGAGCTAGAGGCAGAGGAACACTGGTGTACAGCATCTGTTCTTGTGAGTAAGTTTAGAGTTGCTCTGCACTGAAGGCAGTGACATCAGCATAAGACCTCTCCACGTTAGCTAGCCCAGTGGTGGTTGCTTCCTTTCAGATGTTACTGCGACAGCACCAGGGAGCCCCATACAGCAGAGGCTCCCACAATGTTCAGTGAATGTATAAATCAGACCTAATACATGCAGCCAAGGCCAGGGCTTTGTAGATGAATACGTGAGACAATGCAGGTAGTTCTCAATGGCTCTCATTAGTGTTCTATGGGATGAAGTCAATTGCTCATAATTTTGGGAAGAACTGGGGAGAAAGGGGAAAAGTCTGACAACTTAAGACATTAGGGTCTCCAATGGTTCTCTTTAATGAGCCCTTTTACTTTTTCCAGTATAAGTGAACAGTTGTGTAGTGGTAATGGTTGAAGTGCAGGTGTTCATCCTGACAGTCCCCTAGCCACACCACCAAAATGTCCAAAAATGTCCATTTTTGGAACATACAGTCCAAAAATCCAGGCAACTCTCTTGATCCAGATCAACAAAGCAGTTCTAGCAGTTTTCATCTCGCATCAGGAGCAGGTCTTTTGTAAAGCTGATGGGTCTTAATTACCCTTCAAGACAAAAACTGCCCCAAAATGCTTTGAATTACCAGAGGAATAGCTCACAACATGAGATTCTTGGGAAAATCGACCCCCCCCTACATGTCGTAGGGATGTGCGCAGAGTCCGGGACCCGACTCGTGGGGAGCTCGGTGAGTGCTCCCGCTGCGCAATCCACCCTGAGCACCCTGGGCGCACCAGCTGAGGCACTTGCCGAGGCGCTCGCCATGCCGGACTTCCGGGTCCCCAGCGCTACGTTTTTTACATAAATAACAGGGTAAATTTCCTTAAAATGGCCGCGATTTGCATAACCGGTGCTCTGTTTTTTATGTTAAAAGGATGTGAGCTGAGCCGGGTAAAGGTAATTCGCATGGAGCTCGGAGGGGGGGGGGGTCGAAGCCGATGAGTTCACCCCACTTCCACCACCCCCATCGAGCTCCGCGCACATCCCTACGAGCACTAAGAAGGAATGCAGAAGTCTGAGGGGGAGGCAGATGATATCATGGTCCTTGCTAATAAAAAAGTCCTGGTGCTTCAACCCTGGGAGCCCTGGCTCCGCTACAACATTGTAAGTGAATGGCTGCCATTTGTTCATACAGAGAAAAACAAAATGATGCAGTGGGGGCAAATCTTGCCCACCATCCATGAGAGTGGATGACCCAGGCATACAGGCCTGTGGCTTATGCTGGCTCAGCTTGTCTGAGCGTGGAAAGCTAAGCAGGGTCAGGTCTGGTTATTACTTGGATGGGAGATCCCTCCTCTAGTTTCCTGCATTGAGCAGGGGGTTGGACTCCATAGCCTTGTAGGCTCCTTCCAACTCTATGATCTATGAAATCTATGAAATCTAAGATGTGCAGCATGTCACCTTTCCTCCACACAGTCCACCCATTATAATTACGCATGACACTAGTTTAATGAATGAAACAGAGAACACTACAGCTGAAATGAAAATTCACAAATATTCAACGTTTATGAAATTTCCAATTTTGCAAATCAAAACTTAAATGCAAAATTTCAAATTCATACTCGTTAATTTTAAAACATTCCAATCTGATTAATTGTTGGTATCACTTGATTGGTTTGAGAAGCATCACATATGATATTTCATAAACTGACAGATCCTACATGCAATTACAGGTTCACTATCAAATATTAATACCATTGCATGTCTGTTGTCAAATGTTTAAAAATGCTTGTCAACCAATCAATACCATAAAATAACAAATACTGAAATATAGGGTGTGAAATAGAGATATCAAATATTTGATAAATAGTTGGCAAATCTTGAAGCATTTAGAGCAGGGATGGGGAACCTCCAGTCCATGGGCTTAATCTGGCCTGGGGAGCCTCCTTGAATTCCTCCAAGGGGTGGGTCTTGGCCCCCAAGCCCCACCTCCTGCAGGAATCCCTGCCGTGGTTGGAGATAAGAGTGGGGATTCTCCTGTGCACAGCTCCCCCCTCCCCGAGTGCATAACCTTAGGGACTTGGCTAGCTGCTCTGCCCAGTGCTGGCCTAGTTCATTCACACGCTGTGTGCAACCCTCATGGGGACGATACATGGCATGTGAAGCCACAGACGCAGCTGGTGCTAGGAGGAACTCCGTGCCTCCCTCAGCACAGAGAAAGCACAATGGGCAAGGCGAGGACATCGGTGGGTGTGTGGCCACTCACTCCGACATCATCCGGCCCACAGAAGGCACCTAAAACATATTCCCTACCTTGTTTGGTCTGTTTTCTTTGATTTAGAGAAAATGTGGGAAATATTTTGGGGGGGGGCGGGAATCACAAAGGAGAATTTCAGAACACACCCAAAATTCTGGTGAGTACCTCAGTAGCTACATAGCATGACATCCTGATGATCTCTGTGTATTCATTTATCTCAAGGTCTGTAACAGAACAGCTTTGGCAATTTATTCTCTTTCTCCTTTGTGTGTGTGTGTGTGTGTGTGTGTGTGTGTGTGTGTATAACAGTGCTGGCTGGGGCATGCTGGGAGTTGTAGGTCAAAAATATCTGGGGACCCAAGGTTGGAGAACACTGGTACAGTAATACCTTGGACTGCAAGTAACTTGGTTTGAGAGCGTTTTGCAAGACAAGCAAATTTTTAAATATTTATTTAATTTTTTTTTACTTGATATACAAGCGACGTCTTGCAATACAAGTACTGTAGTATGGCTTAAATTAAAAATCTCTGTACAAATTTTTTTGGGGGGGATTTCGTTTTGATATGAGAATGTTTTGGATTACAAGCACGTTTCCGGAACGAATTATGCTCTCAATCCAAGGCATGACTGTATATAACTTGAACAGGGGTCCTCAAACTACGGCCCGCGGGACACATCCAGCCCGCCGTGTCTTCTCATCCGGCCTGGCGGCCGATCTAGAGGCTCCTTCTAGGGAAGGAGGGGTGGCTTAGCCAGCGTAGGGGCGCGAGCCGCCCGCCTGCCCGGAGCCCTGCAAGGTGGGTGGCAGTCCTGCGGCCAGCGTCTCCTGCGCCCTGCTTCTCCTGTGGGGGTAACGGGAGGAGGGGCGGCTGAACCGGGCCCCCAACAGTCTGAGGGACAATGAACTGGCCCCGTTTAAAAAGTTTGAGGACCCCTGAACTTGCAGATCCACTGGTTGGAGGGAGTTAGGATGAGTCAGAACCCACGTATGCTGCTGGGACTCAAGATACTCTGCTGGAACTGCTTTGCTATACCACCGGAACCCTGCCAGCAAAATGGCTAAAAATGGGACAGGGATGAAGGAGGGTTGTGGGCACAGCATACTTACACCTCATGCAAAGCCCCTTTATTCCTGCAATATTCCCATTACTATGGGGGAAGTTTACCTCCTGATCTGCCCATCTTGGAATCTCAGAGTTTAGGATGTGATACAACTCAGCATCCATTGATAGTACATCACCCCACATGAGCAGAAAAGTCAGGAACATGAGCATTTCGCTAACACTTTCATGCGTAGAACCCTAACAGGTAACCTGCTTCAGGCACAAAGACCTAACACCAGGTCTACTCCATTCCAACAGCTGGGAATGCTAAGACAGAGAAGCCTCCCACACAAACAGGTGGCATGGGAAGAGCATGCTGTAACTGTCTTCTTTGTTGCACCCCTTTCCCCACTTTGCAAGCTGTAAACACTGTGCCTTGTTCAACCTGCTTTGCTGTAACACCGTTCCTCCTCCTGATAGTAGAGAACATTCCACAACACACTGAGGAGGTGGTCATCCCCACATGCAGGTAAGCCCCACTCCACTCTCACAACTGGCATGCCAAGGTACAGCAACCTCCACAGGTGAGTAAGTGCAGTCAGGCTCTGGCGGAAATGTGTAACTGCTTCAACTGTCTCTCATGCCTCCCCTCTCTCCACCCCATAAGATATGGGGAGTCATGAGAGACAGTTGCAGCAGTTACACTCTCCCATCCCACTGTGTCTTGTTTGAAGGGTAATGCACTAACAACTTTCCCTTCCAACAGTGGGGGACAGTACCCCCCCCAGCATGCAGCTAAGCTCTTTGGCAACTAAGGCCAGGTTCATAGGATCATAGAGTTGGAAGGGGCCTACAAGGCCATCGAGCCCAACCCCCTGCTCAATGCAGGAACCATTAGCTCTGCTGTCCAGACACCCATGAGCACATTTTGCTTTTCAGGAGCACAGCCTCGATTCAGGAAGCAGAAGAAGCTGACACCACACCCACAGAGTCTCCCTGCACACCAGGTGGTGAGAAACCTCACAGTCACTGCAGCCTCCCACTCTTCCCCCACCCCCGTGGAGGTGGAGGCTGAGGCATAAGCACTAATGTGGCACCACTCTGTTTCTTATTATTCTCTCCCGCGTTGTCTCTCTTTGCTATCCAGAGGAACAGGATCCAACCCGCACCTCATTCTGTCCAGTCTACCAGCATTGGCCAAGATGGCTCCAGGCAAGCTGCTGCACCCTTGCATAGTCCATGACTGTCTGTGTCATTCAGCTGGTCATAATTTTCCCCACATGGAGATGGTTCTGTCAGGCCACTGTCAGGTGGGAGCTTGTTGGGCTCAGAACAGTGGCTCGTCCAGTCCTTGCACATTCAGGTTTCTTAGACTGGGTGGGGTGGGAGAGCTATTAGTCCATGAGTGGGGTGAATGCTACTGCCAGGGTCTATGAGCCAATCAGTTACGGTGCCGGAAAGAGAGGAGTAAGGAATGAGGGTGGGGGGCAGGGAATGACAACAGCTGCTTCCTACTGGGATGCTACTCCACAGGGCCGGGCTATTAGGCAGCACAGACACCTTGGTCACAGGGGTGGGGCCAAAGGGTCGGCTGGGCCATGCAGCAGCACTCCTTCTGTTTGGTTATATGTCTGGTTGTGGGGCCCATTCCCCTTATGAAGGGTTGTGCCCAGGATTCAATGCAAGGAGCCCCACACGAGGCTGGTGATGCCCCAGTTGTGGAGCTGCTTACCTGGGGAGTTTTGCTTAACTTCCTCCTTATTGATCATTAGGAAGGTGATTTCATTTTGCAGGGCATATACTGATTGGCCTGTCATTTTACTCAGAGACCTGCTGGTTTTAATCTTGTCTCATGTGATGTTTACTCATTTTGCTTTATAATGTGCAGTATTTCATGAGTTTCATAGCTTGTTGTGATTTTATTGCTTTTTTGTTGTTATAAAGTGCTCAGATACCTTTGGTAATGAGTGGTATAAAAATACAAATGTCATCAGTCATTTCACTTTCAAAGACAAATAAATATAACTATTGGAACTAATATCAGCTTCTCTGGGCAGAGAAAGTTATAGTACCTTACATAAAGAAGTACCATTATAAAACTATCTAGGCTCAACAACAATGGTTCCATTTCTCTGTCTTGCACGTAACTCCAGCAGGCTGTGGTTTGCATACTTGGGTCAGTAGTATTTCTGCTGCATGTCTATTTATCAGTGCCAACTAGAAACTATTTTCTTTAGTCTGATGGAGTATTTGGACCAATATATTTTCCTCCCTTGCTCAGAACTGTAACCCATCAGTGACAGGGTCTGGGATACTTGGCCTCAAGTTCATCAAACTGAGTTCCTAGAAAAATAAAAGATCCAGAAAGAGAATGCCATAAATCACAAAAAGAAAAGATTTGTATTAAACCAGGAGCCCAATGGTACTGGTAAGCTTAAGGATCTGGCAGCTGTTCTATCATAATAGAATCCAAGACCCAGCAGCATTCACAGTCAACTGGAACTTGGCACGGCGATCCATTCTTGATTCTCAGAGTGTCTTTGGCAGGGCAAGGCAGGGTGATGGAACTTCCAGCAATTCTGTCATATTGTTGTGTTTTGTTTTGTTTTTAAAAGCAAATGTATTATGCTTCAAAAGTCCCCCAAATTGACAGGTGCACTTTCTACCACCTGATCAACTGAAAAGTTCAACACTGCATGTCTGTGTAACTAATTATGAGTATGTATGTATGAAGCCACCTTATATTGGGTCAGAGCATTGGTCTATCTATACTAGCCCAGTATTTGACTGCTCTGGCAGCAGTACCCCTGGGTTTCAGTCAATGGTCTTGCCTAGTCCAACTACCTGATATCTTTAACTAGAAATGTCATAGATTGAAACTAGGACCTTCTGCACATGCTTACCACTGAGCGATACCCCTCTTTATAGCATACTAGCTTTTTTTTACCCGGCGTTGCACGGGTCGTCCTTTTCCTATAGGCACTCTTTGTTCGAAATTCC
Organism: Shinisaurus crocodilurus; assembly: GCA_021292165.1. Taxonomy (NCBI): domain Eukaryota; kingdom Metazoa; phylum Chordata; class Lepidosauria; order Squamata; family Shinisauridae; genus Shinisaurus; species Shinisaurus crocodilurus. Next base: position 113,225,970 of record CM037876.1, on the reverse strand, counting down.
TTAAGGTAGCTGTCCGCTGTGAAATCCCTGCTCCCCCCCCCAGGACTGCACAATGAAATTCCAGCTTCCCCTCTCCCCAGGACTATGCAACAATGAATTCCCTGTTTCCCTCCCCACCAGTACTACACAATGAAATCTCTGCCCCCCCCCCCGGGACTACGCAATCAAATCCCTGCTTCCCCTCCCCCTGGGACTATGCAACAATGAATTCCCTGTCCCCCCCCAGGACCACACAATGAAATCCCTGCCTTCCTCCCCCCCCCCCCGGGATTATGCAATCAAATCCCTGCTGTCCCGGCTGTGGTTCATGTGAACATTCTGTTTGGACGTAGGAGAGATTTGCATATCCGCCTCTGATTGGGCCCCTGTGGAGCTATTTGCATAGCTCCACAGGGAGCTATTTGCATAGCGCCTCCTGAATGGCCCCTGCGAGCATTCCAAGTGACGCCATTGGCTCTCATTTATTTTGGGCCGGACAGGTGCGGCGAGGGTTTTTCGGAGATTTTAACCCGCCAGTCTTTGTCCTTGGGTGATGGGGAGTATGCGTGCCAAGTTTGGGGTGGATCCGTCTGACTGGGTAGGAGCCAAGGCGACGCAAACCCGCCGCGCGGACCCATGTACAAACAAACGGACAAACGGACAAACATTCACATTTATATAGTAGATTAGTGCTGATCACACAGCCCCAAGCAGCACGCCAGTACCTTCAGAACCAATGCAGGGTAATTTCAGATGTGATAGGCAGAAAAGAATGGTCACAGTCAGGGTAGAGCCATGGGGCACTGTGCCAAATCTAGATGTAGAGGGTGTGTTCTCCAGCTCAGGGCCCCTAACATCAGTGGCTTAAACTGGAGCCTGAAGTGTAGCAGGCAGAAAACAAACAAACCCTGCTTTGTGGACCAAGCAAATTACGACCAATTCCTAGTATTTATTTATATGAAGTCTGGCTAATCCAGGGGCTTCATAGTGCCTGCCAATCACCTGGGCTGTTACTGCACACCCGTTTCCTTCAGTGACTGAAGCCTTAAGCACACAGGCTTCAAGCACACTACGCACAGACTCACATTTAGGTCACCAGACACGGCCACAGCCTCAGGCCATGAGGGCTCCAACCATGAGGATTCCCAGTTGAAATCCTGGAGCTTCCGACAAGAACGAGAACTGCAGTTGATCTGTCTTCCTCTTCCCCATGCTTATTTATTTATTTATTTATTATATTTCTACCCCGCCTTTTTTCCTGCAAGGAACCCGAGGTGGCTTACATAATCCTCCTCCTCCTCCTCCTCCTCCTCCTCCTCCTCTCCATTTTATCCTCACAACAACCCTGTGAAGTAGGTTAGGCTGAGAGTCAGTGACTGGCCCAAAGTCACCCAGTGAGTTTCATGGCCAAGCGGGGACTAGAACCCGGATCTCCTAAGTCCTAGTCCAACACTCTCACCACTATACCACACATGCTTCTCATTCTCATCTGAATAGATCTTGTGTCCCAGTGCAGGGAAGATGTACCCCCCCCAAAAAAAGGTTGTGGAGAGGTGTTGGGTACAAGAACACAGGTCAACTGTACATCCCTCTCCTTTTCATCACATCTGAAATAGCTCTGAAATGGTTCTTTTACTTTCTCCTATGTAAATAAATGGCTGAGATTCACTCCTATGGAGAAAACGTAAAGCGCTGCATTTGGGAATAACATCGCTGTGGCAACAAGTCCCAACTGTCAGCTCTGGGGTGTCAGCGGCAAGGGTCCTGGACTGGAATGCTGGGGCCAGGGGTGACGGAGGCGGATGCAGGCCAGAGACAAAGCAGAGTCCAGAGCAAGCAGTGGTCAAACACATGCACGATGGAGTGGGGCCAGAGGCGTGAGCAAAGTCCAGAGACGAGCAGAGGTCCAGCACGTATCAGGCAAGGTGGGGCCAGAGGGAAGAAGCAAAGTCCAATGGCAGATGCAGGTCAAACACAGGTGAGGCAAGGATCAGAGTTGGTCACCAGAGTCGGGAACCGGCTGCAGCTGAGCAGACCCTGATACTGCCCCTCATACACGTTGCCTCTGGGGCTTTTGCAGTATATGAATCCTTTCTCTGTCTCCCTCATTCCTAGACCGGGTTCACACACCATGCTAAGCCATGGTGGCTTAGCATGTCATCCAGACCTGGGAAGGGTTAGTCAGAGTGGTTTACGTTTGGCTTGTTAACCACACTGCTAAGCCATGGCTTGTTCTAGGCTTTACTTAACCATCTGTGGCTTAACGTGTCTTCCGAACCCAGACGCCGGTTTCCTTATGCCTCAAGTCATTTGGCTACTGAGTTGCGTGGCAAGGGAGGCTAAAACCTCTCTGCCGTTCCTGTTCTCGCGGGCGAACTCAGTTCCCAAGTTCTGCCTAGCAACACATTGCGCGGTGGTGGCATCTGCCCAAGACCGCCCTCCTTCAGCAACTCTCCCTAGGAACTGATTGTGGCGCAGCAGCACCCGCCCGCCGTCAATTCATTCAACATCCCAATTAGTGCTTTCCCAGGGATAGCTAATGTTCTCCCGCCCCCACCCGATCCCAACCCCTCAAAATGTGAAGCTGGCATCTTGGTACATGCAATATCGCTTTTTTATCCAATATAAAGCTGTGTTTAGCAGAATAGAGCCTCGCTGTATTGTGGGGTGGGTGGAGCGGAGAGGGTGGTCAACTGGGAACAATGCGGGCGGGCAGTAGAGGGTTGGGGGGGGACATCTTCTTTACCCATGGAGAAGGGATGGTGGGCAGGGGGAGGCAGCAACGGGAGAACGGAAAGAAAAAGCATTCTCCTCCAACGAGGACTGGGGCTCTTTCCGTTTGAGCACGGGTGCTGGTTTCAAGGGAGCAGAGACAGGGAGGGGCACATGGGAGGAGCTTGTGGGGCCTGGCCATGGCTGCAGCCCAAGAGAAACACAAACCATGAGAAGGGGGAAGCGAAGGGAACCGAGGGAAAACTTTTCCAGCTGTTTAAACAGGGTCTGGGATGGAGCAGGGGTGGCAGCGATTGGGCAGGGGAAAATGGCAGATGGAAAGGCTTATGTTGTATTTTTTTTTGTTGTATTCATTAGTAGCTGTAAGATGTGAAAAATTAAAAATTTAAATAAATAAATAAATAAATAAATAAAAAGGAAAGGAGACTTGGAGAAGGATAGACACGCCCTGGCTGCACAGTGAACCAATAGGGGGGGAAAGCTGCTGATGTAGCAGTGACAGACCAATGGGGGAAAAGCGGGTGACACAGTGCCAGCACAACAGACCACGGGATACGGTTTCTGCCGCAAAGATGCCTGGGATACGTGCCACTGCTCGCTGGAGGCATGAGGGGAAAGGCGGAAAAGTCAAACCAGAGGGAAAACTGACATCATGCCAGACACTCACGCAAGTAAGCCACAGCGTGTAGCTAAAATTCCCCAAAGGTTTAGTGTGTTGTGCGAACCTGCCCATAATGATAGATATTATGCTAGTAAACATTACTATTACATAGTGTCGCAATGTTCCTGGTGCTGTACTGAATAACAGAAGTAGGAGCTGCCAGACAATCTACATTTCAGCAGTGGGGGAAGCCAGCAAAAGCTGGAAAGGAAGGGTAGAAAGGGAGAGGCAACAAGGGATAGACAAGAGTAAATGTAATTACACACATTTTGGCTTCATTTCAATTGATTACATGCAAACATATGTAACAGAGCCTGGACACTCCTCCTCCTGATTTTTCAAGGAAAGCAACTTTCATTGGAGTGTGGATGAGGTGCCAAGAGGTGCTTAACCCTTTCCTTGGAAGGCACTTTGCTGCTCTAAATGAGGCAAGTTACTTTCCATCCCCCCTTCCACCCCTGAGGTCAAACATATGTTTACATGAACAATAACACATTTGGAACCGGGTGGGCAAGCTTCAACAGAGTGGGAGGAAGACATGATTTGGAGCAGCAAAACCTCTGCTGGGAGAAGGAGTTAAGCAGCTCCTGTTTCTTCTCTGGTCCAAATTTCCACCTTTTGCTTTTCCTTTTTAAAAAAAATAGCATCGGTGCAAACACATCTAACAGAGTGTGTAATGTGTAGTTAGTCCCTATGGAATTAAGCCAAAGGTAGTTTAACTCACAATTGAATATTGTAGAGTTGCTTGCAGCCTCAAAGTGTCGTTGACTCCACCCAAAGAATCACAAGATAGTAGTTTCAGAAACCAAATATGGTATTCCTTCCAGAAGCTGAAGAACTAACATTTATGCCATCTTTTTACACAGTTAGCTTCACTTTGACAGATGAGGGGTGAAAAAGGGTTCAGAAATGTTTTCTACGTTCCCTCCCTATTAGACACACCCTGGGGTGGCTTTGAAATTGAAACCACAGCCCCTTTTTCTGGGTCATGCTGACCAGATTCTCCCAAGAAGTTATTTGGTAGCAATTTAAGAATTAAGGATTACAAGAGAAAGAACCAGTGTCAAGTAAGGCCACCCAGAAATCCTGACATTGCTGGGTGGTCTCTTCCTGCTTTATTATGTTAGCATTAATGCTGATGCGTTACTCCATGTGTGTCAACATAGGACTCCCAGTCCCAAAATATAAATGCAAACCCAAAGTGAACTTTAAAAAGCAGTTATAAGCAAATTTGTTCACTGAGGATGGTAAAGACAAGACTATGCCCCCTTTGTAATTAACTTATTTTTGTGCCTTCAGTTAAGAACCATTTCTGTTTACAGTTCTTATCTCTCAATGTCAAAAAGAATACCACAGAGCTGGAAAAGTTTCAGAAAAGTGCAAGCAAAATGATCAAGCAGTTGAAGCACCTTTCGATGAGGAAAGGCTAAAGCCTTTGGAGCTTTTTTGGTTAGGAAATTTATTTATTCAGTCAGTCATCTATTGTATTTCTGTACCATCTTTCTGGGATCAAAAAAGGCAGTTTACAAAACATAAAAATCATGGTAAATAAAAACATAGTAAAACATTAAAAATGATTTGACAATTTTTAGATGTGTTTTGATCCCTTCCGGAATGCAAAGAGATTGGGAACCAATAGCAACTCCACAGGGAGCGTGTTCCAGAATTTGGGAGCAACACAGGAGAAAGCCCTTTCCTGCATGCCTGACCAGCAAGCCTCTGCAAGCGAGGATGTCCTCAAAGGGGCTGATCTTAGTAACTGAACAGATTCATACTGAAATAGGCGGTCCTTCATGTAGCGAGGCCCAAAGCTGTTTAGAGCTTTAAAGGTTAAAAGCAGCACCTTGAATTGAGGCCAGAGAACAACTGGCAACCAGTGCAGATTATTCAGAACTGGGCTGAAATTATCACAATACCATGTACCAGTTAGCAGCCTAGTTGCCACATTTTTTGCCAACTGAAGTTTCCAGATACCCTTCAAATGTAGCCCCACATAGGGCACATTGCAAATTTGCAATAATCTAACCGAGATTAACCAAGGCCAAGGATAACTGTTGCCAGATCAGACTGAATCAGGAATGGCCGGAGCTGGCACCCTAGATGTAGTTGTGCAAAGGCATTTCTCACCACCACTGCCAACTGTTGTAGGGTTGTGGGGTGGTTTGTTAACCACCTGAACAAGCCACCGTCACCCATACCCTCCAACATTTCACAGATGAAAATAGGGACACACATGTGAATTTGTAAGAGGTATGGGTAAGCAACATGAAGGTGTGATCAAGAAAGAGTGTGTGGCCAAGGGTATGGCCAGGCAACCAAAGGGCATGGTCAATAGGGATGGGCAATTCCCCCCCCCCGCTCATCCCACGGCACTCAGTGCCCGGCAGCCGTGGCGCTCGGCGGATTTCCGGTCCGCGGCACATCACTACGGGGTCCCTGGCGCTGTGTTTTTTACGTAAATACCAAGGTAAACTACCTTAAAACTGCCGCGATTTGCTATTCGCGGCCGTTTTAAGGAAGTTTACCTTGGTATTTATGTAAAAAACGCAGCACCAGGGACCTGGAAATGATGCGCTGGGGACCTGGAAGTTCCTTTCCCCATGGGATCTTGGAACGAGCTGGGGCTAGGTAAGTCTCGCTGAGCTCAGGGGGGGGAGAGCGGGGTGATTTCGCTCCATTCCACCCCCCTTGAAATTCATGGCCATCCATATTGGTCAAGTACAAAAGTTATTAAAGGAAACACACAAAATCTTATATATTATAATCATTACATTATTATATTATATTATATTATATTATATATTATTTTATAATATTTTATAAGTGGCTTTTGTAATATTTTTTTACCTTACTTAAATAAACCCTTAATTGTTGATATCTGGTGTTTTTCATGGGGGGGGGAGTCAGTGTTTGCAGGGCAATCTCTTTCTTTTTGTTTTAAAATTGCCAGGACTGGCACAAATTCAACAGGTGAAGCTTACCCATACACCTCCAAACATGGAGCTTCAGAGGAAAGGGAAGTTTCTTGCATTTCCTTCTGACACTGTATTTCACCTGTTGGAGGCACAGAGTCAACTCTATTAGGAAATAAAATCTTTGGCAATATAAAGATAGGAATCATGTGATAAATTCCCTCATTCACCTCTCTGTTGGCCCAGGCCAGTGGGTGCAGCTAGGCATGGATCCAAGGCCGGGTCGCCCCCAACCTGAACTTCCGCGGGGGCACCGACCCGTCTCGATTTTCTGAGTGGCACGGAGAGGTTCTCCGCGCTGCTTGATCGGGCTTCTCCGGCCCCGTCCGTCACTTCCGAGACCGGAAGTGACGCGACGGGACCCTGCGCAGGTGCAGAACGCGCCACGGGTCCAGCGCGCCTGCGCAGGGTTCCGTCGTGTCATTTCCGATCCCGGAAGTGACGCGACGGGACGGAACGGGCCGCGCGGGCAGCTTGCCGCGGACAGGGCGAGCCGCCCCGAAGAACAAGGTAAGGCCTCGCCAGGCGTGAACGGGGCCAATTTCGGCCTCATTCTGCCCGGCAAGGCTCGATTTTACAAGCCTAGGTGCAGCCTCCACCTCCTTTTCTTTTCACCCAGCTAATCCCTTTCCCACATCAAAGTGCAGCAGAGACAAGCAGGTAGAACATGTGCATGCATGCACACACACATCTTCGCCTGGCCCTCCCAGCTCAGCAGTGTCTGTTCCCTCCCTGCTTACTGCGGCTGTTCGAGCCTAAGCAGAGAGCTACTCTTAAAGGGGCCATGGGCAAAATGGCAGCTAAGCTAAAACTGCAAGCTTAGCTGCAATTTTGCCCATGGCCCCTTTAAGAGCAGATTAAAGTAGCTTGCAGTTGTGGAAGGCAGGGGAATTCGGGACTCTGCATGACAAAATGAGAAGCCGTGATGGCTTAAGGGTTTTCGTGATGGTCCTGGCATTTTCGGGGCAATTGGAGACTGCCCTCACCAGGTTCAGACAACACAAGAAGCCAACAACCTGGTGCCCATTGGCACCATAAGCCATGGTGCGCTGCAGTAATTGTGCGAATCAGTCACAGACAATGACCCTGTTCTGTCCAATCTTCTATCCTTTCTAAGCAAGCAGATATCTGCCATTTCATATACCACTTTGAAAATATGCTTAATTTTATAATACTGAATAGAAAGCAAAATAAACCATCACCATTATTTTAATAAAAATAACATTGTTTAATAATAATAAATATGAACTAATTATTTAATTTTGAAATAATAATAATTTAATACAGGCGAGTCAAGTACATCCAACTTACAGACAACTCATACTTAAGAATGGACTTCCGGGTCCCCCAGCGCAACGTCGTTTACGTAGTGTACATAGTGTGGTATACTACACAATTTGCATTAGTTACGTTATGCAATTTGCATAAATGCTGATTTCCCCCCCCTGTAGAACGCTATGGTGTTCCAACTTACATACAAATTCAACTTAAGGACATTCTTAGGAACGGAACTTGTTCGTCATATGGGGACTGCTGTAATAATACTTGGGAGGTTTCCGGGAGTGCAATTCTGCTTCCAAACAAGGTGCGTGCTCCCCTTGTTTTCCTGCAAAATCGACAGCAGGGGGGCACACAGACAGCCACAGGGAGCTGCATGCAGCCGATGGGCCACCTGTTGCCCACCCCTGAAATAGCACATAAGGTTGAGCAATATCCTGTACTTTCAAATTCTAGTATATTATAAACAAACTCCACTCCTGAAGAAATATATCATCAGTTTGTCTGCCTTCTGTTTACTTTAACTATATTAGTCAATTCATGCCACAATCCTGTACACATTTACCTAGGAGTAAGCCCTAGCAATATCAAATGCCAAAAAAGGACAATGGAAGAAAAACACTTTTGTGAGTATTTGGGGTAGATTTCTGGATTATGTGTTGGTGAAGGGGAAGGGGAACGAACCTTGTCAAGATTTGTTAAATTTTTGGAATATAGATAATATCTGATATAATTTTTTGGGGGGGGAAATATAGCTTGGTTCCAAGAGATGGGGGTGCACAATGTTTATGTTGTATTTTTTTAAATTTTGTTATTAGTTGTATGATTTGAAAAATTCAATAAAACTTATTATTTATTTATTTTTAAAGAAGTAAGCCCTATTAAAATCAATGGGATTTTCTTGTGTGCAGACATGTATAGGATTGCACTGTAAATCATGTAAACCATATCCCACATGCTTAACAACCAATCTTTTACTGATGGCAGATCTGTTTTCCCCCAATGAAAACTAATAGCCAATCTTGCAGCATTCAGCAAATGTATAACCATTTCTCTGTCCTCCGGTATTACAATGGATAATACAGCACCAAACAATACCACCTTCAGATCTAATGGCAAATTATATCCTATCTGAGGATCAACTTTCAATATTTTACAATTTTAGGACTAGTGATGGGCAAACTTATCCTGAGTGAATTCATTATTTACTCAGAAAGTAATGATTTTGTCCATGTGAGCTCAGACGAATGTGAGATTCTCCTTTAATACGAAATCTTGTTCCATGTATATGAGTTATTGCACATACACAATATCAAGGTGCATCTTGAGAGCTATAGTTTCAAATCACATAGTGCAGCGTGACATCATGCATCACCATGCTATGTGCCCCACTTCTGATTGGCTGTTTTCACGTGGCCTGCTTGCATGATGATGTCATATGATATTTACTCGCCATCACCTATCACTGGTATGAAGATGGTTCCACCCACAGAGTCCTCCTCCTCCTCCTCAGATCCAGAGCTGTTGTGGTGGTGGTACCAGTGACAACGGAAGCAGCAGAGACTGCTTCAAGTACATTTGGGGGGATTCAGGTGGTAGGATAACTGAAAATTGAAGGAGTATCTGTGTACTATTTTACTGCACATTCTTCAAAGCTAGCAATCAATTTTGAACTTAAGAGCAAATTTATAATACATCAATCCAAGCTTGCTACACTGGTGAACAGACAAGTTTCAACCAATGTCCTGACGAATGACAGAATCCGGCAGCATCACTACTTAGGACAAAAATATAGTATAGCAGTAAATATAGTTCAAATCTCCAACATAAATCACTAATACCCAGGTAAATTTTACTTAACCTAACTGGAGTAAGATACAGTCTAAATAATATTTTGTGAAAACTTTCTTTAAAATTCATACAAAATGTGGATTATGGCATCTTCCACCAAACGAATTTCCATTCCTCCTCTATTACCCTTCCTATATCTCTTTCCTGTTTCTCTGGATAATATTCCTTCATTTTTCAGCACTATAGAATAATTCTCATTCTCTCTCTCTCTCTCTCTCTCTCTATATATATATATATATATGAATTCACAAGAACAGAGACATGTTCCCTAATATATGCAGTGACCAGATTAAAACACATTAAACAGAAACTGTAAGTACCATTGCTTTTGGCACTAATATTACAAATAAGCCACACTGTAATCTCTCCTCCTCCTACTCTGCAATGTGCTACACAGCCCAGATTCTTTTCATGCCCTGTAAATGACCTTCCATGCTTCAGTGTTTCTGCAATCTCTAGCTGTCATGACTCACAGTACTGAGCCTTCCTGACCCAGTTTTTCTGCTGTTATCAGGAAAGAAATGAATTGTAACCATTATTTAAATAGTTTTCCTTCTCTTTTTCATGTATATCATGGCTAAACATCACTAACCCTTGGCTCTTAGCGAAGACACTGGTTTAAAAGGGGATGACTGCACTGGAAGGGACTGTACTCTGAATCAAAATACACCAGTACCCTTTAGACCGTAAAAAGAAAGTTTTAAAAAATGCTTACATTAACACAGTTACCCACTATTCAAAAAGATAACATTCACTAATTCCAGAAGAGAACTAGATGGGTGGGGAGCCGGCAGAAGAATCTAAAACAAATGTTATGGCAGGGAGAAGAATGCTCCCTTCCCTTGAGATTTCCCTTGCTAATTCCCATAATTTGCTGAATATATTACTGGTACTTGATAAAATGCACATCATTCTCTCTGCACAGTTTCTGTAAAAATTGTAGCACTGTAATTTAAATTGCTACTCTTTCTAAGGACCAAAACTACATGTGATGGCAGCAAATACATGTTTGTAAAGGTGGGTCTGCAGGGGTGGGTGGGTGGGTGCAATTTAAAGCACAAAAAGGGAACACAGGCAGGGGATGCTGAACATTGCCTCTTCCTCCCTCTCCAACACTCCGTGGAAGCTACTATTTGCATTGGGAGGAAAAACCCCATTGGTACCAGTGCAAATCACAGCTGCCATCCCAATAATGATCACCCACCCACCCCCCAGCAGCTACTATTTACATTTTTAAAGCATGCAGATGAAATGCAAAATCTCATTTAGTTTGACCTAAGCTCTGTAATTCAAACAAACCACGTCTGATAAAAAGAGAGCACTTTTAAAAATCTGTTCAACAAGACTCAAAGCTAGAGATGTTATTCAGCTGTAGCAAAGCACCTACTTTACAAACAACATGCATGCACTGAATTCCACAATTGAAATCAATATGATGTTAAAATGGGAAATTAGTACTTCTCTGTTATGCATTTTCTTTCTGGTAGACTTTGTCAGAAAAAAGTAATTTTATTTATCTAGGTGTCCACTAAAGGTCATTACAGTATAAATCATCTTTAGATCTAGTCCTTCAACACATTCTCCCCTGCCCCTCCAAACACACACACACACACACACACACCAAATGGGAATTAGGACAAGCATACAGGTGTTCATGTAAAAAAAAATGAACTTGGGATGAAGGGTTTTTCCCTCTCCATGGTTTGGAACAAAGGCTCGTAATTTCACTACATTCGATGAAAAAACTTTTATAAGCTTTGCTACGGCTGCACAAGTCAAAGGCATCAACTTGAACTTATCTCAACAGGTGGTATAACTTTGATGTGGTTAAGTGGTGCAGCTTAATAGGGCTCAGCAAGAGACACATGAATTAGATCTTAATACTGAAATACATGCATGAGAAAATAAAAGTATTTTCAAAATGGGCACTAACTCAATGAAACACACCTACCATGTGATTTTAGAATTTTGCTCTGGAAGAATATCCCATTCAAACTACTTAGAGATATTTTAAAGCGTGTTACATAAATCTATTAAATAAATAAATACATTTATTTATCCTTTTGTGTTCAGCTGTTTGGGGTAAATAAATGCCATTCCTGAACACTTAATCTAAGGTGCTCGTGTTTTCTAAAACAAAAACAGTATGCTAATAAAATAATAATAATCTGACTCCAGTACCACAAAGTCACAACATAAAATAGGTAGAGTGTGCCTTATGGGCACTGTCTCTATGACTTTCATCTGCTGTTTTGCTTCTGATCACATGACTGTGGCCAGAGAAGCAGCCAGGGCCAGCATCGAGGGTGGGAACGGTATCCACTGACAAAAGCCCTCTCTGAATTTGCTCCTCCTTTTCACTATTGCAAGTTGCGACCTGCTTATTCACCTGCCTCTCGCTCTGGCCAGTGGTGTGGGATGGGAAATTCTCCAGCACTTTATTTTTCCATGTAAAATTTTCCATTCTGTAAGTTCATTTGTAAAAATGAATATATGCCAATTGCAAATACAATATTGGGCAAACTTGGCAGTTTCAAAGTTGTAATTAATGTTTTTCAGGTGATTATCCCTAGCAAGTACATGAGAGAATACATATACTGTATGTCATTGAAATACATACACATCTCAGTGTGAAATGGAACTAATAAGTAGTGACAGTGAAACTGAAGGTGCCCCAACAACCTTACTTTGGAGAATATTTTATTTATAAAAAATAATAGTAATATGATAAAAATATTAGAAAACCCTTTTTTAAGAAGTATGTTAGAGATTTGGATTAGTATGAGGAAAATATTTATTCCAGGCCAGGGATAACTCCGGTGGTGGCTATGGATGATTTTCCTGAAAATTTAAGACAGAGTTTGGAGGGTATATTAAGAAAAGAAAAGGTTATTAAATTAATGGATTGGGTGGAAAAGATGGAGACTAGAGAACAAATAATTGAAGCAGCTGGAATAAGTATTTCATGGTTAAATTTGATGCAGTTGGAGAGTGGTCGAAGAAATGGAAGAGGAGAACTGAGTATAAAAGGGATTTAACTAAATTTGAAATGATTGTTATGTCTAGAGAAGGTATCAAAGGGAATGTGTCAACAAAAGATATAACAAAGGATCTATATACAATGATTCTGAAAAGTGGAAGAGCAAAAGGATCATCTTAAGACAGTTTGGGATATTGAATTTGAGGAGGAGATTTCGAAGGAGGGTTGGAAGAGTATTTGGGACAGACGTATTCTGAGAGTTATGTCAATAAGGATAAAGGAAAACTTTTATAAATGGATTTGGAGATGGTATTTAACTCCAGTAAGATTAAACTGAATAGACAAGAATTGCTCCACATTGTGTTGGAAAGGATGTCAAGAAATAGGTACATATGCCCATATGTGGTGGAGTTGTAAAAACGTACTGGAATTTTGGCAAAAGGTTTTTTTAAAAAAATCTTGGAGATTATTGGTATGAATCTGGAGGTCTGTCCAAAATTAGCACTGTTAGCAATAACAGAGAAAGTTACGTGTTCTCAAAATACGAAGGAATTAATTGTAAATTTGTTAACGGCGGCCAGATTAATTATTGCAAGGAAATAGAAGATTCAGGCAGCATGAATTTCTAATTACTGACTGGTATAAGGAGATATGGGATATAGCTTTAAAAAATGATAAATTGACTTGTAGTATAAAATGTAAAAAGGGACAGTTAAAGATAAATAATTTTAAGGATATTTGGGGTCACTTCCTAGATTATGTGTTAATAAAGGGGAAAGGGAGTATGCTTTGTCACAATATGTTATATTTTTGGAATACGGAATAGTAATTGTTTAATGGGACGGAAGTATATGGTCCCTAGGAGAGTGGGGGGTGCACTGTATTTATTGTATGTAGTTTTATTTTAAATTTTGTGTTATGGTTGTATTTTGTTATTTTTTGTCTTATTTTGTTTTGGGAAAATAAATTAAATTAAAACATTTTTTAAAAAAAATATCAGCCTGTTGGAGTGTGCCGCTGCTGCCTGCAGAACAAGAAATTCTCCACATGGCTCAGGACATGGAAATCAGAGAGTAAATCTCTCCCCATTGACCAAGACCTTCTTTTGCTGTGCCACAGATACCTGAAAAGCCAAAGGGATCGAAAGAGGCATGCTGCAGGGTTGGTAAGGAGAAAGAGAAGGGGGGCTGGAGAAGGAAGGAGAAATGGAAGAGATTTTGGTTAGAGAATCCACTATACAGCAGGGCAGGAATAGAATAGCAACTCACCCTAATGCAAAACCCAAGTTTCTACCTCTCATTCTGCTACACCTATGTTTGATTTTTAGTCTTCTAATCTTAGCTTTGAAGCGAGAGAGGACGTTTCTAGGGAAGTGAGCCTCCATTGCCTCAAAATGGATTTAATTTAGCTGACACCCCCTTACATTCCACATCTATGCTAGCCCTAGCAGGCAACATTGTTTCAAGTTTGCTGGACGTGGTGGCCTTGAATGGCGGAAAACACAATATCCACCTTTGTGAAACACTATTCTATACTGGAACCATGCATAGCACACAGACTGCGTGGCGTTAGAGTTAGAGAGAAAAAGTGGAGGAAGCATTTTTAGTGTCCAACAGAACCTTTCCCTGGGGGTCCGTCATCTGCCTTTCCTGAGCGGGCTGATGAGCACGATTTAACTCTCCCATTGTGGGTTTGTCTTGGATGGGAGCCTCAGTTTCCTCATGATCTGCAGGTTCAATATGCTGCCCCTCTGGAGGGTCCATGGAGCACTGTCGTGCAACAAGTGGTGAGCCTCTGTGTTGATGCGGATGATCTTCCCCGTGCAGGATATGGCTCAAGCTGTCTGGAGGCTGCAGCCATAGGGGAGGGTGATTTTCTCCTTGGAGACTGGCATCCCTTCAGGGCATGATAACAAACTCTTGAAGGTTGGGATAAAGGGATCCCACTCCTTGCAATGTAGCCTGGGATCATATCCCTGTGATCTAGAAGGATACTTGCTAACTTATCAAAGAATGGCATGGTCTTGGGCTCAACTCCTGAGCAATTGTTGTCCGTGATGACCTCCTTAAACTTCTTCTTGAGGGCATGAAGTTTGTCCTTGCATTGCGAGGGGGCACGTGACTAGCCTTCTCGTGACATCTGCTCAGAAAACCATGGGAAGAGGTGGTCGTGCCTGGTGCTTTTTAGATAGTCCTGTGCCTCAGAACTGGCCCATAGGTTGATGAATACCCCAAGTTCCTCTTCAGACCAAAAGTGTGCCCCTTGCCTCTGGCAGGCAGGAGCTGTGTTGGTCTCTCTGGCAACACCACTTTCAGCAGGACCCAATTGTTGAGAGGCACCCTGCAAGGCAGCAGTTGTCTGTGTGAGCTGGGATGGTGGGGAATCAATATCAGCATCCTCACCAGTATCCATAGCGAAGTTGGAGGGAAAGCTGCGAGAAGACAGACAGCCGGTGTCCAAATGACTCACTTCAGATACCTGGCCCTTGTGAGAAACCTGGGCAGTTTTAACAGCTATCACTAGGGTGCCACTGCACAGGGGACATGACTCCCACGCTGGAGCAAGGACGCTGTCGGGGATTGTGTTTACAGCAATGAGGACTGGTGTAGACCAAATAGTGCATCAGGTGAATGAATGGAGTTGGGGATCACAATGAAATCCCAGCTCCCCCCCCCCCCGGACTACCTGCTCCCCCCCCAGGACTACACAATGAAATCCCTGCTCCCGCCCGGGACTATGCAACAATAAAATCCCTGCTTCCCCCCCCCCCCCGGGACTACACAACAGTAAAATCCCAGCTCCCTCGGGTCCACACAACAATGAATTCCCTGCTCCCCCCTCCGGGACTGTACAATGAAATCCCTGCTTTCCTCCCCCCCCCCTGCCAGGACAACACAATCAAATCTCTGTCCACCCCCCAGGACTGCACAATGAAATCCCTGCTCCCCCCCCCGGGACTATGCAACAATGCATTCCCTGTCCCCCCCGGATTACGCAACAATCAAATCCCTACTTCCCAACCCCCAGGACCACCCCACATAATGTAATCCCAGCTCCCCCCCTCTCCCCGGGACTACACAGCAGTGAAATCCCTGCTTCCCCCCCGCCCGGGACTACACAACAATGAAATCCCTGCTCCCCCAGAACCACACAATTAAATCCCTGCTCTCCCCACCTGGGACTACGCAACAATGAAATCGCAGCTTGCCCCCCCTGGGACTACACAGCAATGAAATCCCTGTTCCACCTCCCTCCCCCCCCCCCGTGTAGGCCCCGGCTGCAGTGCATATGAACATTCTGTTTTGACGTAGGAGAGATTTGCATATCCGCTCCTGATATGGCCCCTGTGGCGGCAGTTCATAGCTGGCTGGGGCATGCTGGGAGTTGTAGGCCAAAAACATCTGGGGACCCAAGTTTGGAGAACGCTGCCTTAAAACAATTGTCATGCTAATTTTACATATTGTATGAATATCTGAAAATATTTTCCAATATCCCAAAGTAATTGTTTATATTGAAATATTTACAGTATTTGAAGATACAAAAAATTCAACAGCACATTCTTCCCTTACACTACTTAGATTTTAAGGGGGGAAAAGAAGGCTTCTGCAAACTGTTAACATACTAATTTTAACTTGCCTTGTGTTCTATGGGTTAGATCCAAACTTAGTCATGCTTAGAATAAGCCTGTTTATTCTATTCTATGGGTTAGATCCAAACTTAGTCATGCTTAGAATGGACCTGTTTATATAAATGTGACTTAAGATATTCATAAATCCCATTGATTTCAATGGGTCTACTTTAAGCATGACTAAGTCTAGATCCAGTCCTATGTGCATATGTGCTTCCTATGGATAGTCACCTGACAAAAAACAAAAAGTTAAATTACAGGTTTTATTTTAGATTTGACTAGCATTGTATCAATTCCAGATGCCTAAATTAATTTGTACTACGTATGTTCATTCACTGTATTACTAATTAATTTTATGAAACAATGCATTTTTAAAAGCTGTAGTTCCTCAGAAAAACTATGCATTACTAAAAAGCAGTGCATCCTCAGAAAAATACAGTATGGAAAGTTTACCACCAAAAAGTTTCCACCCCACATCACTGATTCATGGGGGCAATGGTGAGGCCCAGTAGGTCTGGCTAGTGCTTCATGTAAACAGAATGCACACCCCATGGCCTAGAACATTCTGCAGCCCATAAGATGCTTGTGGATTTCCTCCGCAGACAACTAAATGTGGAAAGGAAAGGGTTCCTAGAAGACAGAAAAAGTTGGGAAACTACTTAGGGTGCCATCCTGTGCATGTTTAGACAAAAAAAATTCCTACAAGTCCCAGCATGCCCCAGCCAGCATGGACTTTTTCTGTCTAAGCATGTATAGGATTGCACCCTTAGAGACTTTCAGGTTTTAAGAGAAATTGTAATATTGCCTGGACAACAAACACCTTGTGAGGATTATATAGTTTAGTCACCAGAAAGTACTGGGGTAAGCCAGAAGTTTCCTGTGTCTGTTCTTTCTTGTTAGAGAGTGATAATGAAGTTCTTGTCTACCTTCATGACTGGGATATCCTCTAAATCACAGTGTTCTCCACCCTTGGGTCCCCAGATGTTTTTGGCCTACAACTCTCAGCATGCCCCAGCCACGTCCATGCGAGGCTTGCGCAGGCCTACCTTTGTCCAGCGGCGGCTCACCTCTCCGCGGCGAGCCACCCGCGCCGCCCGCACTGGTCCTGTCATGTCACATCCGGCCCCGGAAGTGACGGGACGGGACCCTGCGCAGGCGTGCTGGACCCCCGCGCAATGTATTGCGCCTGCGCAGGGTCCCGTCCTGTCACTTCCAGGGCTGGATGTGACACGACGGGACTAGCACCGCCGGCTCGAGCGGCGCGGAGAACTGCTCCGCGCTGCTCAGAAGATCGAGGGGGGGGGGCGCCGCCGTGGAGAGGCGAGGCAGTAGAGAGGAGAGCCACCCCAAAGGTTTGTGAACACCGCTGGCTGGAAGTTGTAGGCCAAAAACATCTGGGGACCCAAGGTTGGAGAACACAGCTCTAAGGCTTCCATGACACACCAGAGCCTTTAACAATGGTATCACATAAGTTATCCATTTCTATTGTTACTACTATCTGGATCTTTTTTCTTTGGTACTTACAGTGCTGTGGCTTGGGGCTTACGCTGGCTCAACTTGTCTGAGCGTGGAAAGCTAAGCAGGGTCAAGCCTGGTTATTACTTGGATGGGAGACCCCACCTCTAGTTTCCTGCATTGAGCAGGGGGTTGGACTCGATGGCCTTGTAGGCCCCTTCCAACTCTATGATCTATGAAATAAGATTATATAAAAGTTTGCACATCCCTGCAAAACAAAACACTTAGTTTCTTCCACAGTGGTATTTCTGAAATGCAAAGTGGACCAGGAATACCAAAACAATCATCATGATTTTGCACTGGTGCTGCAATTACTACCATCATTCACTGCACCCTCCCCAAGCCCCTGGGATGAAAAAGGGCACGATACATTGTCCCCTTTATGCGATCAACTTCAAACAAACATCAAAGTCTTTTGAGTTTTGAACCTTCTACATCAAAGCCATGGAAGTTATTTTTGGTTTTAGGATCAGATGAAGGCAGCAACCGAGACAGCTGTGATCTGAAGGATAAATCACTCCTGGACATGGAGTTGATGAACATTCTTTATCTTGCAAATCTAGCCTCCTCCTCCTCGTCTCCTTCCCCCCAGCTCATACCAACCCCTCGATCCCCTTCTATGACTGTCTGCTTGTGTCAACACAGGTGAAGTAAATATTCACAGTCTATGACCGTTCTAGAAAATAAGTGCTTACAATTTTCTATCTTCTATTAAGGCTATTTCTGAATAGCTTCTCACATTGGTCACTCAGCCACTTTAAAACCTAGCATGTGCAGTTTAAGAGAAAGTCAGCTTGGACATCTGAGTCTTTTTGCCTATCTACGCTCAAAGTTGGATTCATCAGGATCCCTATCATTAGGACTTGTATCTCTATGTTTCAGTTTTAGAATTATACTGTTTTGCAAAAAGAAATCAAGTCATCTGTTCAGACAACACTAAGATCAAAGAGGCAAAATCCAAATACGGTAGTTCATACCATGCAATGAAACACTTCATTGGACCACTGTTATAGACCCTCTACAGATCCACTGTTATAGACACTCTATAACAGGGCTCTCCAACCTTGGGTCCCCAGATGTTGCTGGCCTACAGCTTCCAGCATACCCAGCCAGCATGGCTAATGGCAAGGGATTCTGGGAGCTGTAGTCCAGCAATATCTTGGGACCCAAGGTTGGAGAGCCCTGCTCTATAACATCCCACGAAAGGGCACCGCTATTAAGAAGCTTCCAGAGAAGGGCTTCTGATCATGGGCCTCCAGTGCACGGGCAGGCCCACGTGGAGATGGGGGTCCTCCAGGTAACCAGCAGGTGCCAAGCCATGAAAAACTCTAAACCATAAAGGTTAAACAAAACCTAATTCTCTTTACATTTTTGCAAAAAGCAGCTGGGCTGTGTGTGTTGGTTGGATTAGGGATGCTTGAGGAATTCAACCTGTGCAAATTTCAATATGAAATAACCTGATCTGCCCCCTTTTTACTAATGTGCAGATTGGAACGTACCTATCCACAGCATTTTGCACTTCTCTGAATGTTGCCACACAGTTCTCAGCAAATTTAAATAGTTATTTGAGAGGGGTTTTCTTTTAAAATGAAGATTAATCCATAAACAGAATGCAATTATGGGTAAAAAAAAAGTATGCAAACATGACATGGTTTGGAGACACATTCACCCATCCTCATTTTGGATTGGGTACTAGGACAGTTGTTGTTGGGGGTTCTTAACCCTTTCCTCTTGTGCAATTCTCCTAATGAAAATCATCCCCCTATCCTGCTGCTAAACATAGATGTACCTGTATTTTCCCCCTAACTGCAAATATCAGCTGGAGGGAAGGATTTTCCACAGGAAAACGTAGAGGGAGAGAGGGTTAACTCCCTCCCTCAGCACCATGATCTCAAACCAAACTGGCTGTGGGTAGTTTTTCTAAACATTTAAAGAGAGGAAATTTTGAGGCCCAACCTAAAGGAGACAGATCCCAGTCTCCTTTAGTTGGACCTTAAAATAGCCTGACAAGAAAACTTTTGGTTATTAAATTCTAAGCTCCCTCCCATCAGTACTTCAAAAAAGCACTTATATTAAGAAGGGAATGGGGAGAAATTAGTTAAGTTTGCATTTTAATGCAAACTTAGCTAATTTCACATTTTTGAACAATATGTGAATTGAAACTCTTCAAAATGCACTCTCCAAATTTTGCAATGATCTCCAATTTTTTTTTAAAAGGCATTAATAATGTGCATATTAAGGAAAACGTAAAATGCATTACATTAGGAAAATTGCTTGAAAATGTGTATATTAGGCAAAACAGCAAACAGAAATGTGTGTATTAGGACATTAGAAAAATGTGTATGAATTTTCATGCATATACTTTTAAAAAATCACAACATTTGGGATGAACAGAATTTTAGATTGGAAAAATCTTGGAGGCTTCTGCATATCCAGTGCTCTGCTAGGCTGCGGCCGTCAGGGTGAGAGGAGCAATAGAGGTGCTTTTTCACAGCCTCTGCGCCTGCCTAGAGAGGCTGTGCTGGCAGGGGCTGGGCAGGCCATAGGCTTCCTCATATCCCAGCCTCTCCTCTCCCCACTCTGCCCACTGGATTGCCCCCTTTTCTTTTCCTCTGAGGGCACATCTGCGACCACGAGAAGCAGCTGGCGTGGTTCTTTCCGTGGTAGCTGTGAGGGGGCAGGGGATCGGGACTCAGAGTCCCCCTCCTGAGGTCATAGCGGTGTCTATGGCCTTGGGAGGGGGACTCCAACATTCCTATGTTCCCTGGGATGCTCTCTCAGGGACCATAGCATTAATCTCAAACTGAGAGAAACCAAAATTGACAGGTTCATCCATCCCTAACTAAAATTTTATTTAAATCTAATTTATTGAAATGTCATTGATTGAACTGTTAAGAAGTATATGATTCTACCATAGCATCCTTCCCATCGTTCATGTTCTGATGTAGCTGGCTTGCTCCACCTGATTTAAAGCTTGCCAGATTTGTGTTGGCCTGTGATTGGAAATTGTATTGACAAATTGTCAATTTGTCAATTTGGCTGTACTGACAGGAACAACATGGCAAAGTGACTGCAATAGATTTTCCTTCCGAATCTCATCTGTGCACATATGTTGGGAGGAATTATATGTCTATTTATGTTTACAACAGCTGTGATCTAATCCAACCCACTTCTTCATATGTAGGTTTTTATTTATTTATTTATTTATTACATTTATACCCCACCTTTTTTTTCCTACAAGGAACTCAAGGCGGCTTACATAATCCTCCTCCTTCTCCTCTCCATTTTATCCTCTCCATTTTATCCTCACAACAACCCTGTGAGGTAGGTTAGGCTGAGAGGCAGTGACTGGCCCAAAGTCACCCAGTGAGTTTCATGGCTGAGCGGGGACTAGAACCCGGATCTCCCGAGTCCCAGTCCAACACTCTCACCACTACGCCACACTGGTTAAAAAACATAGTGGCCCCTGCTCTTATTTAGCTTTCTCTGAATTGTGTGTGTGTGTGTGTGTGCTTCTATATATGATAGGGGTAATGGGAGTTGAACAGTTAATGCGCATAACTCGCCCTTGTGCACATTTACCACACTTCATGGAGAATGTGCATATAATCTGTTTATGAAGAGGGAATGGCACATTCTCTGGCCGTTATGCATAATCTCCAACAGGCCTTGGGGAATATGCATATCCTGACTGCATTTCACACATTTTCCAGGCATTTGTAATCCCCAACAGGCCCTGGGGAATGTGCATATCTTGCCTACATTTTGCACATTCTCTAGGCAATATGCACATTCTCTGTTCAAATGCAGATTCCAACAGTCTTTGAGGCCTGTGCAACAGTGTTTTGTACATTCTATGGGCAAAACGTATAGTCTCCAAGAAACACTGGAGAAGTGCATACTTCAGCATAATCTAATCATATTTTTTCCCATGCAATAGGCATGATGCATAATGTTGCCCATGCAATGTGCAGAAATCATCAACATAAGGAATTTTGTAGATTATTCATTCAATATACTTTGTTTACAAGTGATGTTAGAGAATGTTCAGATCATGCTAAGACAATTCCATAACAACATGGAATCAGGACTGAATAAGTTAACTTACCTGTTTAACTGCCAACTAATTGTTTATTATTTATTTATTATATTTATACCCCGCCTTTTTTCTTGCAAGGAACCCAAGGCGGCTTACATAATCCTCCTTTCCATTTTATCCTCACAACAACCCTGTGAGGTAGGTTAGGCTGAGAGGCAGTGACTGGCCCAAAGTTACCCAGTGAGCTTCATGGCTGAGCAGGGACTAGAACCCGGATCTCCCGAGCCCCAGTCCAAGTTCCAACACACTCACCACTATGCCACACTGTTCCCATGTCCTTCTCCATATTGTTTAGAAATCATTGTTAATAATGGATCATGCTGATTGGTTACATCTCCGGAAGGACTAATACCGTCTTGGATCAAATAATTTAATTCAGGGCTGGCGCTACCGCTAGGCAAACCCAGGCGGCTGCCTAGGGCGCGTGGCGGAAGAGGGCGCAGAAATGCTGCGCTCCTTCCTCGCCGCCGGCGCGCTCCTGCCCCGCCTGGCCGCCTCAGCCGACAAAGGTACCGGTCCGCAACCAGTGGGGAAACCAGGTCTGTGCGGGGGGGGATTGCGGGCGCCGGGCGGGCTCGCGGTCACGCTTGGCTTTCCTCTGCGCCTGGAGCTAGGCCGGGTCAGGAGCGCGCGCAGAGCCGGCGGCGGCGGCGACCGGTAGGCAGTGGGGAAAGCGGCTGCTGGAGGAGGCGGACGGCGGGCGGGCGGGCGGGGTGGGCGGGCGGGCGGGGGGGTGCTGGGCAAGCAGGCATTTCCCGGCTGCTTTGCTCTGGAGCCCTCCCCCCCGCACGAGAGGGGGGGCGCTAAATATAAGCCAGCCTAGGGCGCCAAACTGCCCTGCACCGGTCCTGATTTAATTCCAACAAAAGGGATAGTATGTGTTTGTTTAATCTTTCTGAGCTTTACCACAGTTTACATGGACACAGCCTGTATGCTCATATACGATCTACATGTGTGAGGTGAGTTGGAGAAGAGGAACTTCTCTTTCTAAAACCATGACACTTTTCTATGGGAACTTGCCCATAGAACATTTGCCTGCCCTTCTAGTCTTCAATTTCCATGCTTTAGTGGTGCTTTATTCAGAACATTGTTTTCTATAACTTTATGTTATTTTCCCCAATAAATTTTACTTTTGTTTAAATGCTGCCTTTTTGCTCTGGCTTATTCAAGCTGTGGGAATCAGAATAATATTGATGCCACAACACACATTACTGCAGGCCTGTATAACTTGTGACAATCAAGCCAAACTCAACCTATGAGCTATATATTATGAACTGTCAGGTGCTTGGCAACTTTGTTGTTTTTGCATTCCATGGCGGTAAGAAAACAGGAGGTTTATTGAACTTCATACACAGCTAATGGGCTGTGCTCAGCTTGGTGTGTCACAAGTTGTGCAGGCCTGACTTACTGTGAGAAAGGGTGGTGCCTGCTTGGCTTAATGCAATTAAGTTCAACCCAAGCTAACAGAGAAGCAGAAGACACTACTATTAAAAAAGGGAAAGGAATTCACAATATTATGCTACTTGAACATGCCTTGCTCAGCCATCCTTTTGCTAGGCAAAAAGTTGTTTGAAAAGAACCTATTTTACAACATTTTACTTGTGCTGTCAATCTTACTTGTTTCATGTCTGCATATAATGCTGGATATAAAGCGATGGCAAGAGCCAAAGCACGGCACAGCATGGCAATAGCCAGTCTAGAATGTCATCAGATACACTAGTTTCCCTTCACAAATTTGATATTTTTAAAAGGGTACTTGGAGTTTGATTCAACCTCTCCTTTTATTTGGTAATAATTGTTCGTAAAGAATCCCACAATAACTGAAACCCTAAAGAAGAGCCAACCAAGCCACATATGCTTACTCAGTCGATCAGTTGTATTTCTTTAAGACCAGAGATTATTACAAAGATAATGATGCTGGAGACTATATACAGCTGAAGGCAATACACACACCTTATCCTCCATGAAGTTGTCCAATCCCCTTTTAAAACCATCCAAACTCTGGCAGCAAATTCCATAGTTTAACAATCCGCTGTCGCTGTGTGAAGAAGGACTTCCTTTTCTCTGTCCTGAATCTCCTATCATTCAGCTTCACTGGATGAGCCTGGATTCTAGAGAGGAAAAAAAGTTCCCCCTCTCCACTTTCTCCACACCATGCACCTCTCTCCCTGTACTTGCCTTTTTTTCTAAGCTAAACAGTCCCAGTCATTGTAACCTTTCCTCATAAGGGAGTTGTCCCAGCCCGTGGGTCATTTTAGTTGCCCTTTCCTGCAGTTTTTCCAACTCTATAATATCCTGTTTTAGGTGCAGTAACCACAACTGCACACAGTATTCCAAGCGTGGTCACACCATAGATTTCTAAACGGTGTTGCCGGTTTTATTTTTGATTCCTTTTCTTATGTTCTCTACCATGGAATTTGCCTTTTTCACAGCAATCACACACTGGGTCAATGTTTTCATCAAGCTGTCCACCACAGCCCCAAGACCCCTTTACCGGTCAGTCACCACCAGTTCTGACCCCATCAGCAAAGTGAGGAATTTTTGCCCCAATGTGCATCACTTTAAGGAGATACTATTCTATTTTTATTTATATAGCTCCACCACAACAGATGGCAATTTACAGAGTAAGGTAAGAAAAACAAAGATCCCTGCTCCAAGGAGACTGCAATCTAAATCAGCACTGAAAGTGGTATTTGCATATGAGAAACCCTGCATCCAGAATGGAAAATCCTGTAAAGATTCTGAGCTGAGCTAGCTTCCAAAAGAAAACAGGGGCTTGCTGTCTTCATTACAATAGGGAAATAAAAATTATCATAGCAGTGCAGATAGATTATGCTCCAAGTATTGTTTTCAAGAAAGGTGTGGTAGTTTATCTTGAAGTGAAATACTCATCACAATAACTCATCTGCTGTGTCTGTTCCATATCCTCAGAATGTAACTGAACATTTCCAATACATTTATTTCATCCTCTCTCTATTTCAGCCAACATGCAAAGCACTGTTGGCTGAACTTCAAAAGGAGAGCAGTTCCTAGCTATGGAGTATGGTGGTCATGTCTCAAGTGGCTGCACTACTGACTAATTTTTTTTAATTATAAAAGCTGACACTGTATAAATGTTGTGCTCTTGCCTTCCCCCCTCCCAAATCCTTTTTGCCACAAGAAAAAGAAAATTAAAACACAGGCTATTTTTAGAACAAAGCTGAAAATCCTGTACAATAATAAAACAGACCTGGTACTTGAGGCAGATTACCGTATGCTAAATCTGAATAAAAATTAGGAATGAGCAATTTCCCTCCATTCTTTTCCATTATTTCTCAATGGGTTCAATGCTACTGCACATTCTGCTCTACTTTTCTTCCAATTTAAGTTGAAGAATTTCATTCATGTCCATTTCAATCTGCACATTTGCCCATGTTCATTGATTAAATCACAGCACAAAAAGGAATCCTGATGTGATTATCCAACCACATAAAGATTTCCTTTGCCATTATGATTTAAATCAATGTGCATATTTGCTGTAACACATTGGTAACCTGTAAGAAAAAAAGAAAACACGAACTGAAAACTACAACAAACTGTGAACATGCAGGGGTCTGCACAATGTCTGGAAGTTTAAAAAAAAAAAAGCAAAAGCAGAAGAATAGTAATTGCTAACGCATTAGTGCCACTCCAGAAACAAAGTTTGGTAATGTGGAACCCCAAACCTGGGGAGAAATTTAGATGGAGAAAATTTCATAAGCTTAATCAAACTCAGAGATCTCTGTGCTACATAAGCAACAGAGAGCTAAGCTACACATTACTCTAATTGTGTAGCATGTAGCTGAGCCTGATAGTTTTATTTATACTGTACATGGTCCTGAGTTTCCCGTTTTCACCCAAAATTCCACACTTACAGCTATGGGGTGTGTATGTGTGTGTGACTTTTTTGTGTTTTCTAAATGCCCTCGTGTGGAAGGGCAATTTGGTGGGGGGGTGGGGGAAATGAGGGGAAGGTTTAATCTTTCCCTCCTGGAGCACGTTGATCCCAGTTCCTAACCTGGATTGGTGTAATATGTAATCTGGCCCTAGAGATGTATAGTAGATACTAGTGGTGCCATCAGGTCAGGACTCTGGAGCAGTTGTTCAGGGGCCCCACTCAGCAGAAGGAGCAGGAGAGTCCCCAAACATAGCTGGGTTGGCCTACCGCATGTTGAAATAAGTGAAGTAACACACATTACCATCTAAAGACCTTTGTAAGACCATTACATCCAGAGTCTACAATTGCCTAACTACACCACTAGTAGACATAGAAAGAATTTGCATCAACAGACTACTCAAGGTTGAATTGTTTGTTTTTATGAATCCCACCCTCTAGCATCAAATGGGGAACATTTTTCCATCCTAGCCTGAGAGAAGGAAAAAGTTAATTTTGGCAGTTGACAGCAACTCCAAAAGCCACGACGAGTGAACAAAACAGGTGGGTGAGCAGTAGTAGCCCGACCACGCCCCAAGATCATGGCTCACAGAAACGCCAAAATCTAGATGCAAATGGATATCTGTGGTTTTGAGTTCTATGTCCAAAGTACTCACGGCTGTTCATGAACATTTTCAGCAGCAGTGAAAAGCACACCCTAGTTTATAGCTTTTTTAAAAAAATAATTATTTTATTTGTCTATTCAAGAAGCATTGCTCTCATTTTCCCATAGTGACATCAACATGTAGCCAAATCTGATTGGCTATGTAGCAACATAAGATTATCATGTTCACTGTAGCCCTATTCAGGTGGTAAGTCTGAATGCCTGAGGGCACCAAGTGCGTAGGGGCTGGGGGCACATGTGCTAGCCCCACACATAATGCAGGATTCCCGATCATAGGGAAACTTCTAAGCCAGTGTTCTCCAACCTTGGATCCCCAGATGTTTTTGGCCTACAACTCCCAGCATGCCGCAGCCACCTACACTGGTTAGGGCATGCTGGGAGTTGTAGGCCAAAAACATCTGGGGACCCAAGGTTGGAGAACACTGTTCTAAGCACTAAATGCACTTAGCATCCCCCCTCAGACATTTGTGTTGAACACAGAGAGGTTGGGAATGGAGTGGGACACAAGGGGACAGTGAGGGTAGAGCCAGCTCACGTGCCCCACAACCCCCTTCACACTTTGTACCCTCACTTGTTCAAGCTACAAGGCCCTGGATAGGGTTTGTGATTGGTGCAGAGTAATGCAGGAAGGGGGGAAGAATCTCTAACTAAGAAAAAGAATATGATGCTGAAGTAGTTAATAAAAACAACATCTTAAAACTTCTTTACATATACTTTACTGGCAGAGTGCAGCACAGCTGTGTTGCTCCCATCCAGCTATGTATAAAGGATTCCACCAACATGATACATCACAGTTTTGTGTTTACATAATATACACACAAGAGAGAGCGAGATCTCCCAAGGAGGCAGGCATTGGATGTGGGATATATAAACACAGCATCCAGACTAAAACATGTTAGTGGCAGCCTTTAGATATACCGGGATCATCATGGGAGAAATCACATTAGCATGGGTGAAACTGTGGAAGCAGCGCTGCCTGTGCTGGTGTAAAAGTACATGTCAAGGGTATCTAAACCTTGTTGATGAGGCAGCCAATGCTGGGAATGGTATTCTTATGCAGAGATATATAGCCCACTTGGAATATTAAAAAGGGATCAAACCAAATCATTAGGTATTAAGTAGCCGTCTCTAAAGAAACCATAAAGAAATGAAGCCATACTTAACAACACACACAATATGCATATGAGGGGCAATACTGATTGTCGGGTCTGATTAAAGCACTGTAAACAGAAGCTTTGGAGGTATTGTAAGTAAAAGTTCAAACCCTGCTGGATGAGTTCCAGAATCTCTTTCACTCTGTTTTGACTAGACGCATAATGCCGTCTTTGTGCCATTCCCTGAGCCAATAATTGAGAATGCCCCTATGAGTCAAAATGATCTCAAGATTTGGAGCTGCAAAGGGTATGGAGCTGAGCTTGCATCCCTTGCTACTAGGTCTCCATCTCCAGGCTACATGCTGAGATTATTATTTTACTGCATAAACTGTGATCACACTTGTCTTTTTAGTTCTACCTCTGCCTAGAGATGTACAAAACCTATTCCTTTATTTCTGTAATATTTTTTGCCTTCTTGGACATTTACCTGTCAAAGCAAACATGAGTTTTCACAATGTAGATCCAAATTATTGACTGTGAATGGAACTTTATGTTCAGAAGCAGTATACTTCACATAATTATCTAGGGGGCCCACACAACTTCTTCAATTTGTAACCTTCTCATGCTTCCCCACCACTTCTTTCTTACCACAGGAATTCTGTTAAGGAGGAAAAGATGGAATAGCTGCACAATGCCTTTTGACTGGTAGCGCCAAGAGCCTTCCCTAGAAGCATCCCTACAGAT
Source organism: Shinisaurus crocodilurus (assembly GCA_021292165.1). Taxonomy (NCBI): domain Eukaryota; kingdom Metazoa; phylum Chordata; class Lepidosauria; order Squamata; family Shinisauridae; genus Shinisaurus; species Shinisaurus crocodilurus. The sequence continues at coordinate 113,197,859 of CM037876.1, read as the reverse complement.
ATCTGGCTGGCTGGCGGAAACAAAATGCTGAAATAGATAGGCTTCCTCATCACCACATCTACAGCAAGGCAATTCTTAAGACCTGGTGCCCTCGAGGTTTTTTGGGACTACATACCCAAGTGTGTATAAGGAAACACTTAATAACTATAGCCTTTTACCAATTATTGCAGGGAAATTTAGGGAGAGGCAGAACATAAGGAGGATCAGAAAAGGAACATATAGATCTAGCATCAGAAAGAAAGTAGTACAAACAGTAGAGTGATGTTTGAAGGCCTGAGTACAGGATACAGGAGAGCAAAGAAAAATACTGTGGGTTCAGCACCAGTCAAGGTTTTCAATTTTCAATTTTGAGATCCAAACCCTGAGAGGGAGGAGAGTCATGGTTACATGACTGTTTGTAATGAAAACTTTTCACCCATGTTGTATTTATTTATTTATTTTATAATAATGTTTATTTTTATAATAATGTTGCATTTATTGTTAATGTTGTGTGTGTGTCAAGGTTCCACCTGTACCAGGACACCTTGATCAGCTCCTTAAAGGTATCTGCCTCTTTAATAGCCCCTCCTGTATCAGGATGCCAATTCTCTGCCTTTTTACCTCCTGTTCCCAGTAATGTGGGATTAGGCCTTAGGCGTGGTGTAAAAGACACTCCAACATCTTGCTGTTAACAAGAACTGTTTACCCCAGTAATTATTGGTAAAGTAGATTTACATTAACTTAGGGTAATTACACAAATAGAGCTGTAGGATTACAAAAAGCCAGTATGAGGGAAATAAAAGGAAAAATAATGCAAGGTTCTCTAACCTAGCTACACTGTCACCTGTAAGCCTCAGTTAAGATATTCCTTCTCCAGCCTAGCTCCTAGCTGTTCTGCAGTTCTTTAGTGAAATTCAGACTCTCTTCTCTGTCTGCTTCTTGGTACCTGCAAAACCTCTCCTCTCTCCAATGTCGTTCTCTCTCTCTCTGCCACCCTGCAGCTCCTTATATACACTAGAAAGTTACAATCATGTGACCTCAAACTGGAGAAATGAAACTTAACTCTATTGGGTGAAAATGAAACTCACAAATGCCCCCCTCCCATCAGGAGATGTTTGGGCCTACAGTCAGTCAATCAGGCGATCACTCGTGACCGAGTAAGATTGTCTTCCAGGATAAAAAAAAAAAGAAAATTTACAAAAAGGAGGAAAATTCTAAAGACAACTGTGTAGACTCTAGCGATGGGTCCGTAAGTGACTGTGGAGGCCAATTCTAGATCCACACAGCTTCCCACAGTGAGGACACAGGTTACCAGATGGAAGATGGTCCTGTAAAGGATTCATTTGACGTGCTTTTCGCTTAGCACATTTCTCCCTTTCACCTTGCACTTGAGCTTCTTCAAAGTCCATAGAACCTTTGTGAAAGGCCAACCTCCAGTTAGATCGTTCATGGGCCAGAGCTTCCCAGTTTTTGATGTTTATATTGCATTTTTTTAGATTAGCCTTAAGAACATCTTTAAACCTCTTATATTGACCACCGATATTCCGCTTTCCATCCTTGAGTTGGGAATAAAGTAACTGCTTTGGGAGACGGCAGTCAGGCATTCGAACAACATGACCGGTCCACTGAAGTTGGCATTGAAGGATCATTTTTTCAATTCTAGTAGTCTTTGCTTCTTCCAGTACACTGACATTTGTTCGCCTATCTTCCCAAGTAATTCGCAGGATTTTACGGAGGCAACGTTGATGAAATCTTTCAAGGAGTTGTAGGTGACGTTTATAGATAGTCCATGTTTCGTAGGCATACAATAAAGTTGGTAATACAATGGCTTCATAAACCATTGTTTTGGTCTTCTTACAAATATCCCGATCCTCGAACACTCTATGTTTCATTCGAGAAAACGCGGCACTTGTGGAGCTCAGACAATGCTGGATTTCACTGTTGATGTTAGCTGTAACAGAAAGATAGCTGCCAAGATAGAGAAAATGAATGATCGACATTTTCCAGTATTGTCCTGCCAAGCTGGATAGATGGCATCACCAAAGGGTTAGCTTGCACTTGCTGATGAAGCACTTTGGTTTTTTGATGTTAAGTGAGAGACCAAGTTTTCCGTATGCTTCTGCAAAAGCATTTAGGATAGTTTGGAGATCATCCTCTGAATGTGCGGAGACCACATTATCATCAGCATACTGAAGTTCCACAATGGAGGTTGTAATTACCTTACTTTTTGCTTTCAATCCTTCACATGTGTATACCAGGGATGGGGACTCGGACTCCAGGACTCGACTCGTGAGTCGGACTGAGTCCCCCCTCTGACTCAAGTCCCACTTGAGTCCCAATATTTTTAATGGGACTCGAGACTCGATTCGGGACTCGAGACCAAGGACTCTTCAACATCCCTGGGCTGTGCCAGAAGGAGTGTAGAGAAGTGCGATCGCCGGCGAAGATTTTATTTTTTAAAATCATTTTCCTAAAATGCAACCTTTCAGACATTTTGGGTTTGTCTGCCTGGTCTGTTCTTGTCAAAATCAGTTGCAGAGTTTTGAAATAAAAAGGCACACTTGCGCCTAGAATTTATTTAAGCCACACATCTGAAGTAGCTTTATTTTGTTGGGAAAAAACCCCATTGATTTTAATAGGGACTCATGGAGTCAGCTTTGGGAGTGACACGGGACTCGGGAGTCACCATTTTGGACCAAGGACTCGGACTCGAGACTTGGGTCCAAAGACTCGTGACTCGACTCGTGACTTGAGACCAAGGACGATTCAACATCCCTGGTGTATACAGAGAGAGAGAGAGAGAGAGAGAGAGTTACCGTAGTTATATTTATTGATTTGGGGTTTTCTTTTTCCCTCAGGCTTCCCTAAATTCAAAGATTTCTGTGCTTAAAATACTGCATTTTTGTGTGTTTCCTCTAATAACTTTTGTACCTGACCATGCCCTTTGGTTGCCTGGCCATACCCTTGGCCTCGCCCTCATGTTGCCTTGGTCACGCCCCTTGATCACACCTTCATGTTGCTTAACCATACCTCTTACAAATTCACATGTGTATCCCTATTTTCATCTGTGAAATGTTGGAGGGTATGGTATCTGCCTTTTTCACCACCACAGCCAAGAGCAGCTTCTGAGGCACAGGTGATTTATATCAGGGAAATAGCATGGGAGGAGAGTTAACGCCTTCCCCCAGCACAATGGCCCTGATCCAAATTGGGTCCCCCACACTTGTTTGTCAGACTAAAGAGACACATTGGGAGTTTTACTCTCAGAACCATTAAGGAAATGGCAGATTTTAACGATAATCAGAAAATGTATTCATAAAGGGCATAGAGTATTGGCCAAGTGCTGTTTCAGAACTAGCTATTCATGAGCATGTAATGTGTTGTAGGGCAGGCATAAAGGATAATTTATCACCAATATAGCCAGTATATTTTATACAGATACAATTAGACAGAATTATATAGTATTTACATTAACATTTATATTAGAAGTATATATAGTATTAGTCCATCCTCCTCCCCTTTCATTCTTTCAAACTTCCCTGATGTTTCTTTACTGTAACAAATGATAATAAAGTTAACGTGCATCTGATCCTTATGTGTAGACGTGTTTGTGTAATATTTTTTATTTAATAAATTATATATAATTTCACTTCCCTGAAGCACCTGGCCAGGTACAGTTGGAAACAGAATGCCAGATTAGGATGGGATGTTTGGTCTGATCCAGCAAGGCTTTATGTACTTATGAAGTAGGAGAGGGGAACTGAGGACAGCAGCAGCACATTTGGACAAGGCATGCAGTTTCATCACACGCACGATAATAAAAACACTTTCCTCCTTTGTCTGAATATTCTCAGAAGGGAATCCAATGTATTATATATGAAAGTGTCAAAAGCTGCACACAATTAAAAGCCACTCCGAAAACAGTACTTCAAAAATGAATAAGAACTTGTGCAAAACAGAGAGCTATTGCCAGGACATAGAATGAAAAATGGCAAAACCTATCTGTAGGCTTTTGCTCTTTTAACAAAGGGCATGTTGCATTGTCTTTCCTCTTAATTAGCTACATTTTAAACACATTTTAAATTCACAGTCAATATACTGTGTTATGCTCCCCCATGTCCCTGAAGTGTATGAATTTCAACAGACAGCCTTTTACAGGGTCAGTTCCCTTGTGAGGACAGTGTACTAGCACCTTTCTTATTTATTTATTATAGCTATACCCCACCTTCCTTCCTGCAAGGAACCCAAGGGGGCTTACAGAATCCTCTTCCTCCTCCTCTCCATTTTATCTTTCATCTTGTAGTGTTTTTGTAACTATCTCTTTATTTACAAGTTTAATGTATAAAGCAGACAGCCTCCTGAGCAGACAGTGGAAGTATTTAAAGCAAACAGTATGTATTAGCATTCTCACCCTCTAGTCTAGGCTGTTTCTTGCCAGCCAGATGCAAAAATTCAGATTGCTGTCTCCTCCACTTCCAACTGCCAGACTGTTTCCCTCCACCTGGACAGGTGGGTGAGTGTAGTAGCTAATACCACCAATTGTCAATGCTCATTTAAGCAATAATTTCTAACTATCAGTATCCATTAAAGAAACATCTTTAAGAGACTAGAGAAAAGGTCATCTGCTCACCATTACATTTAGCAATACTGTTGTCCTTTCTAATCTTCACAGCAATCAATAGGTCAGAAGACTACATTACTACAATAATTTTGATAGAATCTCCAGATCACATACATTAAAAGTTGATATTGCATGATAGGCAGTGATGTACAGCTAGCACAGCAATTACCCACAAGGCCCTTGTACAATTGAACTTCAACCCTGAATTGGCAACACACTGGAATAGATCAAAGAATAAAACAGTACAGAGTAGCCAGGGAAGGGAACAGAAAATAAATCTCACCTAGACCCAAACCAGCACTCAAAGGTACCAGCACTACAGCAGTAGGCATAAACCCATCACCAGACCATAAGCGCTGGAAAAGTTAAAGTTCAAGATTGTCATGTGGTCATGAAGGCGAATGACATATGGCAAAAACCATCAGTGAATGAAGGAGAAAAAGAGGCGATGGAGAGGAAAGCGTCACAACAGAAGTGAGGAACCTTAAACTGAAACGATCCAAATCCTCTGAAAGTAAGGATGTCAAGAAAAAAAAGACATGGTAATGTTACCTAATATCCTTGTTCACACATGTACACAAACATGCATGTATACACTTGTACACAGTGAACCTGGAAATATAGAGATCTTTTGCAGAGGCATGGTGCACATGGTAGATTTTACACTGTACCTGAACAGAGTGGGGAAATTAGCTCACTGAAAAAGACTGAGTGTAAACAATACAAATGTAATTTTACCATAAATGCTTACAGAAAGAAGGCAGGTTGATTAGTATACCAACTCCCTAGCACTGGACTGGCAGACTATTCCTAATAAAGGTAGAGAAAGAAGAAGGTGGGGCGTTATGGTTTGCCTAATAAGGAGCAAGGAGGGCATTGCATTATAGAAATGGCAAGGCAGGGTTTAGTGTCCTAAGGAAACAACACAGAAACTTTGAATTTCAGGGGCAAAGGCCCACACAAGGGGCAAAGTGGATAGATTTAGAGCAATTTCAGGAGAAAGAGGAAGAAATAAAGCCAAAGTAGGTATATTTACCTTGTTTCAGAGTAAGGGAAACCCAAAGGCTCTCACTTCCTGATTGGTCATAGATATTTGGAAACTTACAATGGGCACAGGATAGCATGATTTTTATTGGTCACACAAACTTGAAATGGTATAATCACCTTGGCTGCCTTAACATCTTGGTGTACCAAGTTATTGAGAAATATCCAAAAGGCTTATATATCCAACAGTGGTTGGAGTGCTGAGTCAAAGGCAATGATGCCTGAGTCAAAGGCAATGAAAGCAGACCAAACAGCTGGCTAGGCTGTTTTTAGGGAACCTGAATCCGAACACAATTTGGTTGCAAACATAGAATTTAGAATGGAGAGGACTGCATAGTATGATTGCATTGTCTCTATCTTCCAGGCCCAGTAAAAACACTTTGACCCATTTGCTCCTCGCAACAGTCCCAGATTATCTGAACTTTGCCTTGATTAGCTTCATTTGACAACCATTATCAAAGGGGCGGCGGCGGCGGGGGGGGGGGTTTCAGGGTCACTAATGGATAACACTATCACTAATGTTTCTAAAACAATTGGCACTTCCATCTTACACTCCAGTACAGCATAGTCAGTTTAATAAGTGTAATTATTTCAACATTTTGAGTTTGAAGGGAAGGCCAGCAAGCCCAATCCCTTCCTCACTGAGGTAGTAAACTTTGCTTAGGCTGTACCACTTCAGATTGCAGGTGGGCGCTCACATGATTGAATGTTTCTCCATGGGGGGGGGGGAGAGTCCCTGCACATACAAAACTCACATGTCAGAAAGCAGGATTCTAGCTTAGCTTTCTCCCTGACATCTAGTTATCTATATGCAGGGCTTTTTTTCTGGTGGAACTCACCGGAACTGAGTTCCAGCACCTTTTCTTCTATTAATTGCATTACAATTTAATCGCCATCTACTCCCGAGGAAATGTAATCCAAGAGTTCCGGTATCCTTTTCTCCAGAAAAAAAGCACTGTCTATATGGAAGGATTTTTTGTTGTATGGAGGAACATTCAACCATGTGACTTGTAGTCCGAACTGAAGTGGCACAGCTCAGAGACACGTCTATGACACTTTAGTGAAAACTAGCCATAACATAGTATGATGCTTGCTCTAGCTCTCCTCAAATGTACCCACACAACCAAGACCGTCATATGAACAATCAGAGAGCAGATGCAACACAAAAAAGCACACTTAACCAAAAAACCAGATAGCTGAGGACCATTTCATACATTACATGGTAGCAAACCTGGGGTTGCCACTGAATGTCCAGTTACCTAGCAGCTGCAACTAATCCCAGCTCCCTGATTAGTGTATCTGTATATGATACATGTGTCTGCAAAACCTGTTGAACACATTTACTCTTTACAGGTTTTTTAAAGCATACAACAAAGATGTTTGAACTCTACACCTAAAATGTAAACATTGCAAAGTATGAAAAGGAGTTGAAGTGCGCAGCTCAAACCACATGTTCTTGGGAAAGGTATCTTCTGAAGGTCTGACACACACTGTCAGATGTCTCACCAATGACTGCTTTGCTTGTAAAATATATACATTCTTCACCTCCTACCCCCACCAAGGGCAGTTCAGGGGCATCCAATAGCCTTCATGATGCAATGATGTGTATGGCATTTGAGTCACAACACATCTACAGTCTCAGATTTCAATGGTGCCATGGCCAAAAATGGGGCTGAGTGTGTGTGTTCAGCGGGGAAAAGGGGTTCCTGAAGTTACTGGAGGAAGTTGTCCAGTGATGGCAGAGGCAAGACAAGGGTGCACAATGCAGCCTCCATGCTCACAAATTAACCAGCAGCACCCAGCACAGACTGATGCCACTGCCATTCTCCAGGCATGGAGCCTGCCTTGTGCACCTGGTGCGGCATAGCTGAAGACAGAGACCTGTCTTCTTCTTTCATGTGTCATCCAGTGCCATTGGCTAGGTAGTGCAACTAGCCCCCAGGCGCACATTACCACTAGATTGCTCATGATTTTGTACTCAATTATTCACATACCATGGTATCAAATGGACCGTGGACTTAATGTTTGCTCTTGGACTAAGACTGGAATTTCATTTGTTCTGCCACAGGAGACACTGATGAGTAAGCCAGAGCTATTTGGAGGCTGCACAGATATATTTCTTATTTGAGAGCTATTGCTTGTATTTTGTTACGGAGGTTTGCAGGGCTATATTTTTCATTACCTGTTGCATGAATTTGGCTTCCATTGCATTTTTGAACAGCATGGCTTTGTCTAACCCAGTGTTCTCCAACCTTGGGTCCCCAGATGTTTTTGGTCTACAACTCCCAGCATGCCCCTGCGGCATGCTGGGAGTTGTAGGCTATAAACATCTGGGAACCCAAGGTCGGAGAACACTGGTCTAACCTTACAAAATATTCATTTAGATTGTTAATTTTTATCTGCTTTTTCATTCTGAAAGGCTCTCATTTACAAAGCCCAATGCCAATGTGACTCATGGTCAGACTATATCGTCAACTCTACCATGGCTTTGGAATACAAGCTCATCTTAAGCTATTTGAGCCTCTTTTTACTCAAGTGTCCCGGAAGCCCTGGTCAAAGGAGGTGGAAGAGTCTGCTGTCAACAGCACCACATACTCCTTGGTTGTGCTCAGAACCTGTTTTTTGGTCTCTGTTCTGACCTGACTCTCCCTGAATTGTGTAAGCCAAGTTTGCCTATTCCCTGTTGGTTTACCCTTATCCAGTGCTTTTTTTCTGGAGAAAAAGGTACCGGAACTCTTGGATTACATTTCCTCGGGAGTAGATGGCGATTAAATTGTAATGCAATTAATAGAAGAAAAGGTGCTGGAACTCAGTTCCGGTGAGTTCCACCAGAAAAAAAGCCCTGCCCTTATCCTACTATACAACCCACATCCTGCCTTATCCCCTTGCACTTGTATAAAACCACAGCTACTCTGTCAAATTTAATTGTGCTGCATGTTAAAAAAAAAAAAAAGACAGAATATGGGAATCGCATCTGACTGAGAATGTAGGGGAAGATTAAATCTGTTTAGGACGATGCAAGATCAACTCCATCTTTCTCAGCACAGCTACTCATAGAAATAAGCCATTACTTACCAGATCACACACTTTTCTCATCAGTGCCCCACCCTTTGAGCCAATCTCAAGGGGACAAGCAATTTGCCCCAGGCCCTGATAGGGAGGTGAAATCACCTCATCTCTCCCGTGTCCTCCACTCCCCCTCCCGCGCAAACTCTCTCCCCCCCACAGAAGCGGGGGGGGGGGAAGTTAAATCTGTTTAGGACGATGCAAGATCAACTCCATCTTTCTCAGCACAGCTACTCATAGAAATAAGCCATTACTTACCAGACCACACACTTTTCTCATCAGCAACATTTCAGTCACTGTTTTACATTTAAAAGGAATGTTAAATACAGGTAATAAAGAGCTAAATGCTAGAGAGAAATAGGGAATTCAACAATGTGTTTTCAATTATGACAGCTCATCTTCCACTCAACTGGATTGTTGCATTGCATACAACTACATTATAAAAATTAAATGCCAACAGCATTCTATGCACAGCTCTTCCCATGATGGTACACAATGGCTGGAAATCAATACAATCTCTCATTAATCTAAGTTAATGACAGCAACACCCATGAGCAAACAGCATATTCATTCCAAAGCAGGCAGAGGAGAAGGTATTCCTTTTGACTCCTTTTGTTGGCAGGCCAGATGGACTAGCTTCATACATTGAAATCTCACATTTTCAGCCTGCCCTAATTCTTGGCTTCATGGAAGTTCATCTTAAATAAGCAGGATCATTACACGGGAGGAAGCAGAGCAGGACTTACATATACTCCCATTCTAGATACTAGATAACAGAACTATATTCACAGAAACAGTATCCAATAGGGATGCAACAAATATGCTGCACAGCTTTCATTTTCGTTGGGGAGCAAAAAAAAATGTATAGCCTTAGTTGTGGATATTTATTTATTTATTTATTTGGTTTATACCCTGCCTTTCCACCAAAAAATGGCACTCAAGGTGGCACCCGAATACAGCAAAGGTGATTTCTGAACCCAGAGGTGCTGGCAGGTTTGAGCAACCCCAGCAAACTGCTTTCCAGGGCCCCCTCCCCCTGTCCACTCAGCTCTCCCTCTTATCCCTGGTTTCTATTTCAACTTAACTGTGGCGGCAGCAACACCCTCCTCTTTGCATGTGAAAGTGCTGGGCTGCTAGCTGGCTGAGGCTGCAGCCATGTGCCATTTTAAATCAAATGTACTGACCCAAGTTCATGTAGCTTGGAGCTGAACCAATCGGATGCTGCCTTGGGGACAGGGGAGCCAATGAGGGCACCAGAGCAGTGAGGAGGTGGTCTTCTCACCACTCCAGTGCCCTCATTGGCTACATGCCCCCCCGCCCCCAAAGGCAGCATCTGAATTATTGGTTCATCTTGCTGCCACAGGGGCTGTCTCAAAATATGTGGGCACCCTAAGCAAGCTTCAATTTTGACACCCCACCCCCCACTTTTCATTCCTGAACAGCATCAAATTAAGAAATTATCTACTGAACATCTGCATCAAAGTCTACACACAGAAATAAGTGCACCAAAATGAGTGAGGAAGAAAGATTTCCTAAAATAGTGTATTTAAACATAGTGTTGCACATTCAGTACATCTGCATGCAATACCAGCATACTGAATGAGCTTCCTTTAGATCACAGCAGTAATTGAAACTCTGCATTGAAAAACAGGGTCAAACCAACTGGCACATGGAGGAACATCTAGCACAGTGTTTTCTAACCTTGGGTCCCCAGATGTTTTTGGCCTACAACTCCCAGCATGCCCCAGCCAGCTATGCTGGGAGTTGTAGGCCAAAAACATCTGGGGACCCAAGGTTGGAGAACACTGATTTAGAAAATAAGGTGGCTAAAGGGGGAGACATATGCATGGTTGATACTGAAGAGATTTAACTGCACTGCTACAGATCATGAGCTGTTGGAGTATAATGAGAAAATATCTCCTTTTTTAAATATATCAGAATAAATAATCAGAAGACAAATAATTAGATTTGAATAATCAGAAGACAAATGCCCAATACAGCATTCCTCCACAGCTGTGGCTGTAATCCTATACACACTTATCTGGGAGTAAGCCCCATTGCAGTCAATGGGACTTATTTCTCAGTAGACATGTACAGGATTGCACTGTTACACACTATGCGCTTTCCCTGCTTCATACTCTACTTCAAAATAAAAGCATGTTCTAAGAAACCACATTCTACAGCTATATGAATGTGGAGCCAAAGTTGCAAAAGGGGGAAGAAGGAAATAGCTTAAAATAGCCCCTGCTGGCAGAAGATTTTTCTGCACGAAGCCAACTTCATCTCACCTAATGCCCATCCCCAGCTTACTTACACCACATTGAAATATGTGTGTTGTGCTGTGCTGTGCTTGGTTGTTGTGTGGAGCCAGTGTGGCGTAGTGGTGAGAGTGTTGGACTGGGACTTGGGATATCCGGGTTCTAGTCCCCGCTTGGCCATGAAACTCACTGGGTGACTTTGGGCCAGTCACTGACTCTCAGCCTAACCTACCTCACAGGGTTGTTGTGAGGATAAAACAGAGAGGAGGATTAGGATTATGTATGCCACCTTGGGTTCCTTGCAGCAAAAAAGGCGGGGTATAAATATAATGAATAAATAAATAAATAAATAAATACTGTCATTATATAGTTTAGTCATAGGTGGCATTGGACTTAATTACATCTGGGAGAACTCTGGAGTTTCCGATAACCGTTTTGTTCTTGTTGGAGAGAGACAATAATGTTCTTGCCTAGCTCCCTGACTAGTCTAACCTCTACACCAGTGTTCTCCAACCTTGGGTCACCAGATGTTTTTGGTCTACAACTCCCAGCATGCCCCAGCCAGCTATGCTGGCTGGGGCATGCTGGGAGTTGTAGACCAAAAACATCTGAGAACCCAAGGTTGGAGAACACTGCTCTACACTTTCCATGACAGTTGTGCTGAAGCAGCACACCTAGCGTGAGTGCCTTTTCATACTTCAGCATGGGGAACAGAGGCAACATTCAGCCATGGTGCATAACACTACTGCAGGACATAGATCCAGGCACTCCTGAAGTCTCATCCCAAATGGCCTGAAATTATGATTTTGTAAATGTCTACCTTTAAAAATCGTTGAAGATTCTTAAATTAGGCAATTGGCTTGCTGCAAGGCTGTGTCACATGGAGCACAACTCAAAGAAAGGTCCCATATCAGTGGGGTCACAATTATCCCCCTTTGTCTAAAAGGCAACCCAGTCACCTAGACCCTGAAATTAGAAGTATGCTGACATGCCCCGTCCAGATTCAAAAATCTTAAGCCATCCAAAATCCTCTGCAGCATCTCCCTTTTTCTCTCTCCCTTCTCTTCTACTCCAACTTCGAGGACATATAATCTTAGACTAGCTGTATTTAATGAGAATTTGGGATGACATTCTTCAAACCCGCCCCCTGGGAACTTTTCTTATTCGTTTTCTTCTAGAGGAATTCCATTATTGTACTTTTGCTGTATCTTTAGTCTCCCTGAAACATTCTGGGTTTGTTGTTTGGTTCTGTATTTTATGAGTCTTTACACGCTAGTGAAATCTTGTCTGACACAGCTGATTTCATTTATCTATTCCTCTGAGGAAAACAAACAGCTAAAAATAACCCATTCAGGACTTCTGCATTTGCACGAAAAAAAGCCTCAAGACACTCAGTTCCAAGTCTCTGTTAATATTTTCAGTTCATCACTTAGAGGATTTTGTATTTAACCAGCACCATAATAGCAAAAAGCCAAAGCAGAAAGATTCGCAGAACGTTTTGTATGCAGAAACATCTGGACTTGCAAATGAGAGAGGACTGCATTTTACATAGTGCTAGTTGTATGTGTGTTTGTGTGCGTGAAACTTTATTTTCCTAATTGCATGATCAACATGATAAGCAAATTATTCCCATGGAGTATGAATCATAAATGCACTTTCAGCACATGGAGAATGTCTTATATTATTGTGGAGAGCAAAAGCCACTATTTGACCTGTAACTCAGATTACCCAGTATGGCAGAGTGGAGAGATTATTGGTCTTGGACAAAGGAAACAAGGGTTTGATTTTTATAGTGAAAAAATATCTGAATATAATGTAACCTCAAATTAGTGCTGAGCTGAAACAGGGGAGGGGAGTGAAACCTTTTCCCCCTGTGATCTTTTGGGGCCACACAACATCTGTTTCCACTTTAGAGGCGGTGATCTGCAGTACAATGCACAGGGTGATCCCTCCCCACGCTTGGCAAAGCCTTTTGCCAACAAAGATGGAGGTATCGCTCTCTGGATCACCTCCTACGAAGCATAATGTACAGTTCAATCCCCCCCCCCTTCAGTGGTAAGTGCTTTGCCAAAATAGGAGGGGGGCAATTTTTTTAAGCAAAAGTATTCCCCCCCCCCCCAGGGGAGCTCTGTTCTTTCAACGAAAACGTTGTGACCCAGAACAACACCTTTCACTGTGGAAATTGGACACCATCCTACACGTACATATTCATTTCTCAGATCACTCTGTTGTGTTTAATCTATCAGGGACAGGTTATTTCTATTTAGCAAAGAGAGCGATATGTTCAAATTACCCAAATACAGACTTCCTATATGCAAATATATAAGATTTACAAGAGCTTCCAAACAGGCTCTGGGACAACTGAATAACAGAAAGCACTGCATTTTAACTGGGGAACTTTTATTTGCTGTTATTTAACTGATCAACAACAGAGAAATCCCGTCCACACAACACAGGATTCATCAAAAACCTTAACGAGAGTTCTTTTCATTGCAGCAAGCAACACTATCGCCCATCTAAAGTGTCCTCCCCTTATTCCATTTCTCATACTCTGCTCATTTCTCCCACACTGCTTCCCATGCCTAGAAATGGCCTTCCATCTTATCAAAGCTATCTTCTGCCTCCTAACAAACCCCTCCCTGGAACAACCCACCCAAATCTCAACTTTCCCCCTTATACATCCCTCAGCCAGCTTACAAAGACTTTCCCCTTTCAGCAGGCATTTGGCTTGCCAAGCTGCTCATCTTTTAAAATCCTGCTCCCTTCTACCTTCTGGTTGTACGAATATCATGTAGTTTTTTTTTACTTTAGTCAAAACCTTATGGCGGGAATGCAGGGCTCCCGGCCTGCTGTCCCCTGGAGGAATCCCCTCGGAGACATCCCTGCTGCTATCTCTGATCTGTCACTGACTTACTGGAGATAACAGTGGGGAGACCCTCCCCACTGGAAGGGGGAGTGGTGCACAGGGATGCTATTTCCAGTCTCAGATCAGGGGTGCGGGTGGCAGGGACTCAGCTGATGCCAGGAGGAGCAGCTTTGTGCAGCATGCAGGACACCCCCACAGGGATGCTGGGCACCACTTTCAGCAGGCACTGGGAGGAGCAGCTGCTGGGAGGAGGAGCCCCGGTCAAGTCCCTTTCTCCATGCCGGGAGAGGCATGGCACTCCAGCAGGGAGACAGGCTAAAATAGGTGGCACAAGGATGTCAGTGGACAGAACCACTGACACCATCCAGCCACAGAGGGCCTGGGTGGCGGTGGTGGAACAGGATTCTTGGCAGGGGTTGGCTCCTTTCCGCCTCCATCCATTTTTCAGCAGGGGGGGCTCTTTTCCTTCATATTCAAGTGAAAGAGGGAATGGGAATACTCATTTGAATAGGGAGAGAAAAAGTGTGCCCTGCCAAAAAAAAAAAAAACAGCTCGAGAGGGGTGAAGCCCACCTGCCGCCAAAGACCTTTGGGGTAGCAGTGTCCTCAGTGAAAAGTGGGCTTCTCCACCTTCCAGCCATTTTTTGGCAGGGTGGCTTTTTACTTCCCTATTCAGGTGAATGGGGGAATACCTTCATTCGCTTGAATAGGGAGGGGGGAAACCTGCCTTGCCCCCATATGGCTTGAGAGGGCAGAAGCCCAGGGCCCACCAAAGACCCTTTGGGAAACAGGAGCCAAAGGGGACAGGGAAAAGGGGGGAGAGAGAGAAGAGAAGAGAAGCTGGGGGGGGGGGCTGGAGAAAAGAGCCCAAGAGAGAAAAGCCAAAGTGAGAAAGCACACACACACACACACACACACACACACGCAAGCAGAGAAGGGGTGCGCTCCCAACATTTTTGTGATTGCCCTCCCCACCAGCAGCTAATTTGTGGTGGTGCCCAGGGCACTTTTTCAAAATGCTAAATGTGCCCATGGACCCAAAAAGGTTTGGATCCCCTACTTTACATCCAAGGAGCTCAGGATGGCACACTTACATTATCCCACTGCCCTTCTTCACAATTGTGGAGGGTGTCGGTCTGCTGAAACAGTGACTGGTTTGAAATCACCCAGCAAGCTTCGTGGCTGAGCAGGAGATTGAAACCCAGATCTTTTAGGTCAAAGCCACTCTGATGAGATTCCATTACTAAACATTTTAGCAAGAGTGAATGATTTATGGAAAAGGCGTACAGTTACAACTAAGAATGAGTTGCAAGCCTTTTCCATAAAGGAATACAGCTGAGAAACTTTGCTTGTTTTTGAAGTAGTTCCTTATTGATATTCTTTTGACTTCCCTCAACATTCCTCAGACATTTGGCCTGGGGAGGAAACTGCAAATTCACATTGACTCCCCCCCCCCCTAATTTAGAGAGCTATCCTATGGCACCTAGACAGCATCTCAGGGACCATAGGGTAATTTTGATTTCCCAGAGCAAGAATAAACTGTATTCACAAACATGATGGAGACAAGTGATGGAACAGATCTGAAGCTGTTTATAAGAGGGAAGGATCAAGGCTATTTTTTTCCTGCTCATCTTTTTTTAGTTGTACATCTTAGGTAAGTAGACAGCCTTTGTGCTGGGCTCTGCCCCCAGACCCATCAGCAGAAGGACAAGGGATGAACCAGGGCCACCCATCACCCACGGTGATAGGCCGAGAACTACGTATACAAACCCAAGAATGGTTGGCTGGCAGTGGTGGCCAGTCCAACCACTGGGACCTATCTCTGGACTTGCCAAAACCACGGAGCTTCACCCTCAGGCTCCACCACCCATGTACCACAATGTTTCCTTCAAGTACTGGCACCCCTATGTGCACACTCATCCCACTTTCACCTCTTTAAACAGAGGTGTGTATGTTTTGGTTGCAAAAACCTGCAAAATCTATTTAACCAGAGAAGGCTATCAGACAAAAGAAATGCTTGCTTGTACAATGAAGAGGAAAATCCTCCCTCATTTTCAAGCTACTTTCAGTACTCTTAAACACTACTGTCTGTCTCCAGCCTTAGTTTGCTTTTAATGAACATGCAAATGCCAAAGCAACAAAGTTTTCACATCCAAAGCTCTTGCTGTTTCAGTATAGCAAGCACCAAGTAATAGGACTTTTAAAACAACATTGAAAATAAATAAAAACATTTTAGCACAAGGAAGAAACATTCTGTGTGTCACTTGGCATAATCATCCATGATATCACCACATTCCTTGCCTCTTACACTATGCAAAAAAAATTTGGAAGTGTTTTGGTTTGTGATCTCAGAGACTCTAATTAGATGCTCCTCATACAGTTACTTTAACCTGGGCCACAATGTACTTTTAAGAAATGTTCCAACCTTAGAGATAAAAATGAAGTTCTATTCAAGACCAGTTAGTTTGTTCTCTGTGTTCCTTATTATTATTTGATTTAGGAGTTACAGTAAATGAAACAGCAGCATTATTATAATCCTTAGAAAAGAACTCCCAGGCCCGTTAAAAATGTCTTTTATCCTGCACACAAACAGGGCTCAATTAATCATTGCATTATGTATTCATCGGGGTGGGGACACATCCAAATTGGGGGCCCTGCTCCAGTGCAGTGGTTTTCAAACCGCAGCTCAGAGAACCCTGGAGTTCTTTGGAAGCTCCTCAGGGGTTCCTCAGTAAGAAGATCAGTAATGAAAACAAGCTTCCCTGCTGCTACTGATCTTTCTTGCAATAGTTGGATAATAGGAACAACTCTGCATACTTACAGGAGCAAGGGGGCGACAGAGAATGTCTACCTCATCCCTTTGGTGTCATCTGTAACTTGGGTCAGTTCTTTTTTCTCCTACTGCCTCCTCTTCCTCTCTTCCCCTCCCCCTCTGCAACCAAGAACCAAGCAACATGTGCCTCCTCCATGATGGAAGCAAGTAACCGTGTCTCATGCTTTCCTTTCACATACTTGCACTCACACACCCAGCTTTAGAGGATGCTTGTAGTTAAACCAATGTTAGTTAACTTAGCCGCCTCCAACAATGTGTATGAAAGGGACTAATAAAAGTCAGTTGATTTGGAACATCTTTTCAACCAAACTGCCTCTAGTCTGCGTTCGTTGCCTCTAAAACTAAATGCTGTGTTACTATGCTTTCTTTGCATAAGGCAGCTCTCTGCTGTTATACCTTTCTTTGTATAAGGCAACCAGACTATCCAACAGCAACGACAAGATGCAGGGAGGTGTTGCTAGTGTTCTCCATTAAGCTCCCAGTTCATGCAAGGCCCAAAAGGGCTGGCCAGTGCCTCCTGGGAACCAAGTGTCTCACGAGACTTGGGGCAAGTGGGGGCGCATGCTGGGAGTCTCACGAGACCCGGCTGAAGCAAATGCTATGATTTGCCAAGGCATGTAAACTTCTGAGGCCTTCCTCATCCAAGGAGAACAAGTCAACACCCATGTAGATGGTGCCTTAAAAATACAGGAGAAATGGTTACGAACACTCTGGTCACAAGTGCACTTCAGACTCACTGAGAACAGCAGGTATTGGACAGCGCAGGGTGAAAGGGAAGCATACACGTTTAACTATTAAGGACAAAAACCACCAGCACATTTCCTCCCAGTGCAAATAGGAGACCCAGAGAAGCAATTTACATCTCTGTTTTTGAAGGCATTGCCAAAATCTACCCAGAAGACAAAAGGTAAATATGTGATTTACCAGGGGAAAGCAGCAGAGAAATCAAGACTGTCTTTGGTAAACATAAAGCATCAGAAGCTATGTTATAGCAATCTAGACAAACGATAGAGGATAGAAAGGAGCTTTAATAATAGGGACAGAAAGGAAAGAGCAACTATTGTAGGTGCTGAAGAAGAATCAGCAGCAAAAAAGTTGCAATCACATTGACATATGTACTCACAGCACAGACAGGAAAACAGAAGCACAGATGGTCAGAATAAGTATCATAAGTTTCCACAGTATATATTTCTTGGTTTGCCTACTTGCCCTGTTGATCTCTGGTATACCCCATGGTAACTTTACATAAGTCTACTTAAGATACTTTAATGCTTTTATCAGCTACTGAAGTGTGCCCTTCAGAAGATGACAAATTGGTGGCAGAGCTTGTCTGAGTGTGGAAAGCTAAGCAGGGTCAAGCCTGGTTATTACTTGGATGGGAGACCTCTCCTCCAGTTTCCTGCATTGAGCAGGGGGTTGGATTCGATAGGCTTGTAGGCTCCTTCCAACTCTATGATCTATGAATCTATGAATATAGCTCAACCTTAGGGTGGAGATGCTAAGACAGTGTTCTCCAACCTTGGGTCCCCAGATGTTTTTGGCCTACAACTCCCAGAATGCCCCAGCCAGCTTCACTTTGCTGGCTGGGGCATGCTGGGAGTTGTAGACCAAAAACATCTGGGGACCCAAGTTTGGAGAACACTGCGCTAAGGCTGCAATTGGGGCCACATGTCATGTCTAGCAAGTGCTAACTAACTGCCTTGAAGGATGATGGGAGAGGTAGATGCAAAGCCTTGAAAAATAGCCAGAACATTACACCCAAGGAATTATATAACTATTGGACATGAACAAATATGCTGACCTGTCTTCTTTTCCTTCAAAAGGAAACTTGTGCAATGCCTTCCAATGGTCTTCCACCTCCTCTAACAGCTGGGCTGTTTTTTTCCATTTGTGAGGTGGGCATAGTGCCATGTTTGTACAGCAATACCTTGGATTGCAAGTAACTTGGTCTGAGAGCATTTTGCAAGACAAGCAATTTTTTAAAATAAATTTTGACTTGATAAACAAGCGACGTCTTGCAATACAAGTAGTCGTAGGGATGTAACTGCTCACCTCGAGCGGGCATAGCGGGCCGAAATCGGCCCCGATCACGCCCGCCAGAGACTCGCTTTGATATAAGAGTGTTTTGGATTACAAGCACGGTTCCAGAACGAATTATGCTTGCAATCCAAGGTATTACTGTATATGGTACACAATCGGGGGGGGGGGGGGATTCTCAAACTTTTTGAACTTGCCCCTTTCAAACTTAGACCATCTTGTGCCCTCGTCACCTAAACCAATAATCTGTTTCACATGCACAGTTCATGCAACCTGCTGCTGCCTGCGCAGCTCTGTGGACTCTTTTTTCATTTTTTAAAAATCAGATACTAGCAATAGAAGTGGACCTCTCTGATCCTCTCCATAAACCCTTATACAGGAAACTATTGTTAGGCCACTGGCTGTACATTCTTCAGTCATGTAGATTTCTGGTCAATAGCCCAGGATGGTGGGTTCTTCAGCTGCAAATAATTTATAGTTGGGATTCTTTTTGCTGTTTTTGAATGCAAGCAGAGCTCCAGGAAAACAACAGCTCTTCAAATGGGGGGAGGGTCAGATGTCAGGTTTTCATGTGTATGTAAGAACAGCTGTTTTGCAGTTTCATAGAATCACAGAACATAAGAACATAACATAAGAATGTAAGTAGAGCCATGCTGGATCAGATGAAGCATCTAGTCCAGCATTCTGTTCTCACAGTGGCCAACCAGCTGCCGACCGGAAAGCCACGAGCAGGACGTTTGTGCAACAGCACCCTCCTGTCCATGTTCCCCAGCAACTGGAGTACAGAGGCATACTGCCTCCGATATTGGAGGTAGCACATAGCCATCAGGACTAGTAGCCATTAATAGCCTTCTCTGTGAATTTGTCCAATCCCCTTTTAAAGCTGTCCACATTGGTGGCCATCACTACATCTTGTGGAAGTGAATTCCATAGTTTAACTATGTGCTGTGTGAAGAAGTGCTTCCTTTTATCTGTCCTGAATCTCCCACCAGTCAGCTTAATGGGATGACCCCACTGGGTTCTAGTATTATGAGAGAGGGAATAAAATGTATCCTTATCCACTTTCTCTACACCATACGTAATTTTGTGCACCTCTGTCATGGCTTGCCTTACTCACCTTTTTTCTAAGCCAAACAATCCCAGATGTTGTAACCTTTCCTCATAGGGGAGTTGCTCCAGCCCTTTCATCATTTTAGTTGCCCCTTCCTGCACTTTTTCCTACTCTACAATATCCTTTTTTAGATGTCGTGACCAAAACTCTACACAGTATTCTATGTGTGGTCGCACCATAGATTTGTATAAGGGGAGTATGATATTGGCAGACTTATTTTCAATTGCTTTCCTAATTATGCCTAACATGGAGTTCGTCTTTTTCACAGCAGCCACACACTGGGTTGACATTTTCATCAAGCTGTCCACCACAACCCCAAGATCTCTTTCTTGGTCAGTCACTGCTAGCTCAGATCCCATCAGCTTATACTTGAAGTCAGGATGTTTTGCCCCAGTGTGCATCACTTTACACTTGCTTACATTGAACCTCATTTGCCATTTTGATGCCCATTCTCCCAGTTTGAAGAGATCTTTTTGGAGCTCCTCATATTCCCTTTTTGTTTTAACCACTAAATAATTTGGTGTTGTCAGCAAACTTGGCCACTTCCCTGCTCACTCCTAATTCCAGATCATTTATGAATAAGTTGAAAAGTGTTGGTCTCAATACAGATCCCTGTGGGACCCCACTGTTGACATCTCTGCATTGGGAGAATTTACCATTTATTCCTGCTCTCTGCTTTCTGTTCTTTAACCAGTTACTGATCCGTAAGCTACTGATCTTATTCCATGACTGCTAAGTTTGCTCAGGTGTCTTTGGTGAAGGAATTGTCAAAAGCCTTTTGGAAGTTCAAGCAAACAATTCTACCAGATCACCACATGTTTATTGACACTCTCAAAGAATTCTAAAACTTTAGTGAAACCGGACTTACCTTTGCGGAAGCCATGTTGATTCTTTCTCAGCAGGGCTTGTCCTTCTATATGCTTACTAATTTTATCTTTAATAATGCTTTCAACCCAATTACGGTACCCAGAATAGACGTTAAGCTAGCCGGCCTGTAATTTTCTAGATCCCCCCTGGCTCCCTTTTTAAAAACTAGTGTTACATTGGCTATGCTGCTGCTGCTGCCAGTGCTACTTAAGAAGCCGAATTGGCCTTTATTAGCCAGTTCTTTCTTGCCTGCTAATGTTTATGTTGTTAGTAGATAAAGTTCTGGGCATTTGGCCATGTACTATATTTTTTTTATTTTTTTTTAAATATTTTATTTATTTTTCAAAACAAATTATAACACAGAAAATATATTTAGCAAAATACAAAATTATCACACAAATATAACATAATCAACATACAATAAATCATAAAGTGCTCCCCCCACCCTCCAAGGGACCAGTTAATATACTTCTATCCTCTTGATCAAATAAAGTCTAAATTCCAAAAATATAACATATCCTGACAAGGCATGTTACCCTTCCCCTTTATTAATACATAGTCTAGTAATTGATTCCATATCTCCATAAAATTATTCTTCTTTAGCAATCATTTTTTGCATTTGATACTACTAGTTAGTTTATCATTTAGGGCTATGTCCCAAACTTCCTTATACCAGTCTGTTATTAGGAAAACATATTGTACTTTCCAATTTCTCGCTATCATTAGCCTGGCCGCAGTTAACAAGTTTACAATTAACTCCTTCGTATTTTGATCACAAATAAGCTTCTCAGTTATTGATAACAATGCTAATTTTGGACAGACCTCTAAATTAGTACCAATAATTTTCGATATTTCTGTAAAAACCTCTCGCCAAAACACCAATACATTTTTACAACTCCACCACATATGAGCATATGTCCCTTCTTCCTGACATCCTCTCCAACATAATGCAGAACAATTATTATCTATTCTATTTAATCTTACTGGAGTTAAATACCATCTCCAAATTAGTTTATAAAAATTTTCCTTTATCCTAATTGACATCATTTTCACAATCCGTCTATCCCATATATTGTTCCACCCCACCTTCGAGGTCACCTCTTCAAATTCATTATCCCATACTGTCTTAAGCTGATCCTCTTGTTCTTTTGCTTTTTGGATCAATCTATATAAATCCCTTGTTATACCTCTTGTTGATGCATTACCTGGTAGGCCGTCTCTAGACATGACCATCTTTTCAAAATTAGTTAAATCTCTCTTGTACTCAGTTTTCCTTTTCCATTTCTTCGACCACTGTTCTAACTGTAATAAATTTAACCACGATAATCTTCTTCTCCCAACAATTTCCTTTATTTGATCTCTAGTCCCCATCTTTTCCACCCAATCGGTCAATCTAATAACCCTTTCTTCTCTTAGTTTACTCTCCAGCTCTAATCTTAAGTTTTCAGGAAAATCCTTAAGAGCTACCACCGGAGTTAATGGAGATATCCCTGCTAATATTTTATTTTTATTGCAAAGCTTGAGTTTTTCCTGTTATTTTTTTTTCTGTTCCCCTTTTAACTTTTCTCTTTTGATATACCGTATTTTTCGCTCCATAACACGCACTTTTCCTCCCCCAAAAAACAGGGGGAAATGTCTGTGCGTGTTATGGAGCGAGGCCAGTGGCTCCTTCGCCCCATCCCATTTAGCGTGCGCAGCCGCCCCTCCCGTCCCTGCTCGCCAACCAGTTGGGCGGCTGCTCCACAGCCCCAACCAGCTGATCCTTTGCTCCTTCGCCCCGATCCCAGGAAAAGAAAAGAGGGAATGAGAAAGAAAAACACAGGAGGAGGGACGGAGAGCTGCTGCAAGCCGAGGGGAGGGGGAGGGGGAAGCGAGGAAAAGGCATGTAGCATTTGTAGCATTTCAACTTCTTCGGAGGCAGGAAAAGAAAAGAGGGAATGAGAAACAAAAATACAGGACAGAGAGCTGCTGATAAAAAGGAACAGGGAAATACCCTTCTAACGCGGCTTTCTTTCTTATATGCGATTTTCTTGAATTTACATTTCAATTAGGCTGAGTGGGAGGGGATTGCTCAAACCAGGAGCTTTTCCAAGCAAGGGAAATGAAGCTTTGTTTCAAAGCGAGGAAAAGGCACGTAGCGTTTCAACTTCTTCTCCGGCTGCGACTTTTGGAGCCAGCCCAAACAGACCACAGCTCCCCGCCGCTTATGGCTGCTAGGGGTGGAGGGGGCGCGCGCTAAAGGCAGAGGCCGGGGAAAGGGACGTAGGAGGTGTGCGAGTGTGAGAGAGGGGTGTGTGTGTGTGTATATGGTGTGTGCGCGCACTAAAGACAGAGACCAGGAAAGGGATGGAAGAGGTGTGCGAGTGTGAGAGAGGGTGTGTGTGTGTGTGTGTGTGTGTGTATGGTGTGTGCGCACGCTAAAGGCAGAGACCAGGAAAGGGACGGAGGAGGTGTGCGAGTGTGAGAGAAGGTGTGTGTATGGTGTGTGCGCACGCTAAAGGCAGAGACCAGGAAAGGGACGGAGGGGGTGTGCGAGTGTGAGAGAAGGTGTGTGTATGGTGTGTGCGCACACTAAAGGCAGAGACCAGGAAAGGGACGGAGGGGGTGTGCGAGTGTGAGAGAAGGTGTGTGTGTGCGCGCGCTGTGAAGGATTGAGGCCTACACAGGCTTAAGTTTGTTGAAGCCTGAAGGCCCAAACACTTCCCTAGATTAGTTGGAGCCTGAAGGCCCAAACATTTCAGGATGGGAGGGGGAGTTTGTGAGTTTTAGTTCACCCAACAGAAGTTAAGAATTAGTTCTCCTGTTCAAGGTCACGTGGTTATAACCTTCCAATCCTGGGAAGGCTATATATGTGTGGGGTGTGGTCAGCTAGAGAGAGAGATAGACTGACTGCGGAGAGAGACTGATTAGAGAGAGAGACTGATTAGAAAGAGAGACTGACTGCAGAGGAGAGAGGTAGTCTGAAGTTAAGCTAGAGAACCTTGTATTATTTGTTTGTTTAATTTTATCATACTTGCTTTTGAATTATAACCGCTCTATTATGTAAATACCCTAATGTAATAAGTAAAGTGTTGTTGTGTACCCTGAGTTGTGGGAGTGACTTATTCACCATGTCTAAAGCCTATTCCCATGCTACTGGAAACAGGCAAAGGATTTGATCTCCTGGAACGGGAGAGGCTTTGAGAAGAGGCAGAGATCTTCCAAAGGCAGGTCAAGGGGTCCCTGCAGTAGCGGAACCTTGACAGCGCACTAAAGGCAGAGACCAGGAAAGGGATGGAGGGGGTGTGCGAGTGTGAGAGAGGGTGTGTGTGTGTATAGTATATGGTGTGTGTGCGCGCTAAAGGCAGAGACAGACAGACAAACTCAGACTGGGCAAAGCAGAGCTTCTCCTCCCTCCCGTCACCCTAATCTTCCAGGGGAGGGGGGGCGCTTGGACCGGCACAACTTTCAGCTACTCTGACCCAGCTGCCTGCAGCAGCAGCAGCACCAACAGCGGAGAAAGCGCAGGGTTGGGAAAGCCCTCCCCGCTCGGTTCTGTGACAGTGGCAGGGTTTTGTAGTCATTTCACCATTTGGTTCAGAATATATTTTTCCTTGTTTTCTTCCTCTAAAACCTAAGTGCGTGTTATGGCCAGGTGCGTGTTATGGAGCGAAAAATACGGGTACAGTTTAATATAGATTATATGCATTTAATATACCAAACAGAGGTTCACAAACAGATTAAAAAAAATATTTTCAAATGCCTATCTGATAATATTTTTTTTAAACTATCTTTCTCTTTGATTTGTGTTTGTACCTAATAACTGGGTAGGGACAGGCTGACAACGATTATGTTGGTGTCTTAACTAGAAGGCAAAATGTTTTGTCTGGATCTTTTGTTTTTCTTTGTTTAGTTTGTTTGGCTTTATTTCCTTTTCATTCTCACCATATTTGGGGGGGTCCTCTTTTGTGGAGGGGGCATTGGCACTATTTGGGTTGTTTAATTTTCATTTATTGTTTTGGTTTGTATTTTCAATGTTATTTTTAAATTTTCTTTAACTTTATTGGTTTGATATGTGGTTTAATACAATAAATATTAGTTTGACATTTTTGGACAGAAATGTATCACATTAAGGAATTTATATGTTGTATCATTTAATAGTAGGTAATTTTTGTAAAACTAGTAAATATTGTATGTGAGAAGGGGCAAACAATATGTTCTCTTTGTTTCTATGTTCAATGTGATTTCATGGAATGTCAAGGGGCTGCAAAATTTAAACGAACAGAAGAGAGCCCTTTCGAAGTTAAAAGAGCTAAATGTTGATGGGTTTCTTGTAAAAAAAGAAGAAGCCACATTTGAGCTTTGAAGAAGGTAGATGAACATTTGTTCAGAAAAGATTGGGTTGGTGAGGTCTATGTGACTGATATTTTGACACGGTTCAAAGGGGTTGCAATTTTAATTCACATGCGACTCTCTTTTTCAGTTCAACAAGTGACTATTGATCCTGATGATCACTTTATGATTCTGGTTGGGCAATATATTGATCAAGTAACTGCTATGATTAATGTGTATGGGCTTAATAATGACTCTTTGGTTATCTTCCATGATTGCTTAGCACATTGGTTGATATTGCTTATGATTACCTGCTTCTCGGAGGGGGCTTTAATGAGATTTTAGACCCAGGATTGGATAGGAGTACATCTGCTCCTAAGAGGCAAATGGTGGTGAGGCTCACATTTCAGGCCTAGATAGCTGAACTTTGTTTGATTGATGCTTGGAGAATTTTGCATCCTGGCGAGAGACACTACACTTTTATTTCATCGATACATCAGAATTGCTTTTGTTTTGATTAGATTTTTTTGTTTGTTTCCACATCTTTGCTACGTCAAAAAAAGTTTGTAAGGCGCCTTAATGTTTCTTTGGCGCCTTAATGTTTCTCTTCTTCATGATGAGCTGTTTAAAAATCAGATTTCTGCTGAGTGCTGAGCTACTTGAGTATGTTGAAGATAACAAGGGCACTGTTGATTCTTGCGCCACTGAGTGGGAGGCCAGTAAAACTTTTATATGGGATCGAATTATTGCCTATGCTTCTTATAAGATTTCCCCCCCTGTTCTGACCATCTCTTATCTAATTCTATCTGTGGCTTTTATTGCTTATGACACCTCCCAACCAGAAGTATGTTCTCCACAAAGTAGCGCACAGTACACAGCTCTGTTCTTAAGAGTGACAGCGTTGGGAAGAAAGACCTCAACATGGGATGTGAAGAGGCACTGCCTTTTGCAGGGTCATGTGGGCTAGAGTCTCTGCTGAGGCTTGACTAGAACTTTCCCGCTCCTACGAAGTTGTGAATCAGGGAAGTGTATCATGAGCTGCATGAGTGTTAACAATAACGGCAGCAGGTTGTAATCAAAAAGTTAAAATAAGACATTTTCCCTTTAAAGTAAACATGAGTTATAGGTGAATAAATTCACCTAAGGCAAGGTAGGGACAGCTACTCAAAATCAAGAATACAATTATGATCTGTAACAGAGAATCCTAAAATATAACATTTTCTAATAGTGCAATCTTCTTAAGCATGTCTACTCAGAAATAAGTTTCACTGTGTTTAATGAGGCTTACTCAGTCCCAGGTATGTGAGAATAGGATTGCAGGCTAAATAAATAATTTCTATTTGTACAGAATATTAATTTTCAACAAATGCTAATATAACAGCTAAGTGATGATTGATAAATCTAATTTCTATCTCATTAGGACATACCCCAACTATCTTGTATGCAATCTTGTTAATATGCTACAAAGGTCAGAACAGCACAATCTTTAATGTTTTCATGGGCAACACAGCAACCTGAAGAGTATAAGTAAACTGTAGATGTTCACTAGTTTATGCTGCATTCCTATACACACTTACCTAGGACAAAGTCCCATTAAATTCCTACAAAGAGTTAGAGATTCCTAGGGCTTCTCTACACAAGGTATTTATTGTGCGCTCGTGATCCCTCACTCATACAAGCTTGCGGGTCCTTTACACGATGTCGGCATCTTCCAGGGCCTCTCCCATGTTTTCCAGCCATTTTCGCAGTTTTTTTAGAGCAAGGAAAGTCAGCTATTATTTCCTATCATGCTAGGAAGCACTACAAATGGCCATGTATTTTTCACAATTGCACTATACTGCAGCACTACCTTGTGTTGTGTAATAGAACATACAGGAAGGCAGAGAAAGAAAAACCCTGGAAAAAAACCACATGTAACGCATTCTTCCTCCTGCAAAGAAAACGGAAGAAGAAACCAGCAGCAGGTTAAATGCCTCATGTCGAGAAGCCCCTAACTACACTTACATAAATATTTTAAAAGATTTTTACCTACATTCTCTCTCTGAGGCTGTATGTTATTTTATTTGATGATAAAATATTAATAAAATACATAACTACATAAAACAGAAGCATCCACCAGATTAAAAATACACACAACCTACAGAGAAGTGTAAAAGCACAGCCGATTGGCCTGCAGACGTGTAAAGAGCAATTGAAGACAAAAAAAAGTGTTGCCACAAGGCCAATAATGAGGAGGTCAGTTGGACCTCAGTGAACATCATGTGCTGCCATAAGAGAAGGCCCGGCTCAGCACCCTTATCAACCTCACCTGTGTAAGAACAGGAAGTGGAGCGATGCCTCTTCCATGGATCTGGCAACTTCAGTTTCCATGGTTACCAGTGAAATGGAAATGATCACTAAGCCAGTTTATGTCTGCAGTCTCTAGATATGCCCGAAAATTCATTATGGTTTGCCAATGAAGCTATAAGGCAAGAAATCAGTTCTGCTTTGAGCAGAATTAAGCTTTAAAAACACATTGGATACCCACATCTGCTTTAGGGAAGATTCAGTACTTAGAGCTTTGAAGACCATTGAAACGTCACCTCTCCTAGCACAAAGTAGCCACATCACAAGCAGTTGTTCAGTAGCTGAACTTTAGACACCTGTGCATGGTTGCTTTCAAATCCTGACAGATATGCACTGTACAGACATTTTTGTTGAAAAGAACCGGTTCCTAAATTGGCACCACAATGGGCCTTCAACTTTTTGCTGAGGTCCTATTTTGCTTTAAGCGTGTATTCCAGAAAGAAGGCCACTGTATTGCTTGATTAGTTACTTTACCTAAGTCTAGACTTTATTGTCTAGATTAATGCATGAATGCTTTCAATATTTGTAATCTAATATTAATCTACTGTACACAAGAAAAATCAAAGCTTGTAAAGTTGGAACTTTCCTCCTGCTTTCATTGCAACAAGCCCGTGAGTGATGAGTAAACATACTGTGGGTGGTCTAGCATTAAATTAAGAATGTACCGTAAGTGCCTACTCAGAAGCACAGTTTTCTTAACCTTCAATGTGGATAACTATCTACCTATGACTTAACACACTTTATACACATTGATTTATTGAAAATCAATAAATACACAAACATATAGGGCAGTATCCAATGTGACATGGGTGCTATATTGCACCAGCATAAGGAACCTCTAGCACAAAGCCCAATAGCATTCGCTGGTGTGACAGGATTTCCCGGAAAACCCATCATGACAGCTAATGCTATTCCTGTTGCACCAGAGGCCCCTTACGCTAACACAATATATTTTATGTTAGCTCTTCTGTCACATTGCTAACTGCTCACAGGACACGACAAGAACATCATGTCCTGAAAATCTGTAGAGCAAAGTTTTTGTTTTAAATGGTACATGCTAGGGATGGGTGAGAATTTTTTTATGTCAAGATGATGATGATGATGATGATGATGATGATTGAGGATTTGTATACCACTCTACATCCAGTAGATTCCAGAGCGGTGAACAATAAAAAGATAAAAACAGACATAAGAAACAAACAAAAACAATACATTGAAAACAAGGTAACATTAAAATGGTGGTTGGACAGCAGAGAAGGCTTCCCACCAGAACAAAGAGGTCTTCAGCAGGTGCTGAAAGTAGCACAATGTCAGAGCCTGCCTGACCTCCAGAGGCAGGGAGTTCCACAGAAATGGAGCCACCACACTAAAGGCCCTTCTCCTGGTGGCTCCAATCAGGCCAAAGGTCCATGAGGAACCACCAGGAACACGCCATCTGATGATCTCATCGACCGGGCAGGTTGGTATGGGAGGAGGCGCTCTCTCAGGTAACCTGGTCCCAAGTTGTTTTGGGCTTTGTACACAAGTACCAGAACCTTAAACCTGAGCCGGCAGCAAATAGGTAGCCAGTGCAGTTCCTTCAGCAAAGCAGTTGCATGCTGAAAAGGGGCAGCTCCCGACAAAAGCCGAGCTGCCGCATTCTGCACTAGCTCCAGCTTCCAGAGCAGCCTTAAGGGCAGCCCCACATAGAGCGCATTGCAGTAATCCAGTCTTGATGTTACTAGGGCCTGTATCACTGTAACCAAGCTATCCCTGTCCTGGAGAGGCCGTTGCTGGCGAACCAATCGAAGATGGTAAAAGGAACTCCGAGCCACCACAGTCACTTGGGACTCCAGTGACAAGGATGGATCTAGGAGTACCCCCCGACTACGAACCTGATCTTTCAAAGGGAGTGCAACCTCATCCAGAACAGGCAATGAGTCTATCTCCCAGACTCGGGAACCAGTCACGCAGAGGGCTTCCGTCCTGACAGGATTCAGCCTCAGTTTATTGGCCCTCATCCAGCCTATCACTGAGTTCAGGCACTGATCCAGGACTTGCACAGCCTCTCCTGATTCAGTTGTCACAGGGATATAGAGCTATGTGTCATCAGCGTACTGATGCCACTTGGCTCCAAATCCCCTAATGACTGCTCCCAGCGGCTTCATATAGATGTTAAACAACATTGGGGACAAGATGGTGCCCTGTTGAACCCCATAGCGCAATTGCCAAGGGTACGAGGAATACTCACCCAATCTTACTCTCTGAAATCGACCCCGCAGGTAGGACCGAAACCACTGTAACACAGTTCCTCCAAAGCCCAACCCACAGAGTCGATCCAGGAGGATACCATGGTTGATAGTATCGAAAGCTGCTGAGAGATTGAGTAGAATTAACAGGGTCGCACTCCCACCATCCTTCACTTGATAAGGGTCATCCATCAGGGCGACCAAGGCTGATTCAGTCCCATAACCAGATCGAAAACCAGACTGGAAAGGGTCTAGATAATCAGTATCCTCCAAGAGTGCCTGCAGTTGCTTTGCCATAACCCTCTCAAGAACCTTCCCTAAGAAAGGGGCATTTGCAACTGGGCGATAGTTATCAAATACCATTGGGTCCAGAGTGGGTTTTTTCAGGAGTGGTTCCACTAATGCCTCCTTAAGGACAGCAGGAACCACCCCTTCACATAGAGATGCATTTACCACTCCCTGGACCCACCCAGCTAACCCCCCTAGGCAAGCTTTTATAACCCAGGAGGGGCAAGGATCAAGAGGGCACATAGTTGGTCGCATTGCTGCAAGCACCTTGTCCACATCATCAGGCTGCAGCAACTGAAATTGATGATCCCACAAAATTGGGCAGATGGTGGCATCAGATACCTCGACTGGAGCTGTGCTAACAACAGCATCAAGTTCGCTGTGGAGACGAGCAATTTTGTCCTCAAAGTGTGATGCAAAAAGGTCACTGTGGGATTTTGAGGGGGCCAGGGCCCCATTCACTGGGGAGAGTGTTAATAGCCCCCGGACCACCCAAAAGAATTCCGCTGGACGGCTACTCAGTGGCAGCAATTAACTCTTCTTTGCTGCCCACACTGCCGTGCAATAGGCATGCTTATGCACTTTAGAGCATGCTCGGTCATCTTCACTTTGTCATACTCCATTTGCGCTCAAGCCGATGTCCAGCCTGTTTCATCGACTGCAGTTCCCCAATATATCAAGGAGCAGAGCGGGCTCTACGGAGCCGGAGAGGGCACTCGGGAGTGATGGAGTCGATGCCCCTCCGCATCTCACCGTTCCACAGTGCGACCAGGGCCTCAGCTGGATCACCAGCTCTATCCACTGGAAATTCCCCAAGAGCATTCAGAAATCCTTTGGATTCCATCAGTCTCCTGGGGCGGACCATCCGAATGACCATTCTTTGCCCCTGCAGGAGGGAAGTAATGCTGTGAGTTCAAACCTCACCAGGAAATGGCCTGACCATGACAATGGGGTTACCTGGACCCCAGCCCCCCAATTTCCAGACTACTATCCATCTCACAGCCTGGAGCAAAGACCAAGTCAAGGGTATGACCCCTTCATGTGTTGGGCTGAACACAAACTGAGATAGCCCCATGGATGTCATGGAGGCCATGAAGTCCCAAGCTGGAGCTACAGAAGCAACCTCAGCATGGAAATTAAAGTTCCTCCAACACCACGCCCGAGACCACTTCTGCCAGCTCGGTCAGGGAGGATGCTGGGCAGCGGGGGGGGGGGGAGTACACCAGCAGCATCCCCAGTCTGTCTCTGTGGCCCAACACCAAGTGCAACCCCTCAAGGCCCGTTCCAAGGTGGAGTGGCTTCCTGGCAATAAAGATGGAACGTTTGTGAATCACGGCAACTCCACACACACAGTCTGAACACAGCAAGTCAAGAAGGCAAAAGGCAAGGTTTTGCAACAGGCTGGGAAGAAGCAGCCTTGGGGGTGGGGTGGAGAGCTTGCTTCTAGAGTTGCCTGGAGGAAACTGATGCTACTTTACAGACCTAGCACTGTTTGCCTGCTACTCTATGCTCAATGCACATATTTGTAAACAAACATTAAAACACACTTCGTAAGTCTCCAGTGCCCTCTTCTCATTAGGAAACTGATCTTTTAAAACAGCTGCTCCCTTGAAATTTCCTACCGCACAGGGAAATGAGGAGTACAAAACAATATATTGCTGACAGCTGACTAAGTAGACGCCATCACAATCATCCAGTCTTGCTAATATCTGGCTGTACATACTCCTGCTAAAGTAAACCAGGAGATAAGTATCAGTAACTTATGAAAAATGCCATTGCAGCACACTGCAAAGTCAAACAGTCACATGGAATGAAAAACACAGGACCCAATATACCGTGCAATGACTGTAGGCTTGAGTGACCATACACTAAGCTTTTTGTACTGTAATGGGCTGATACATTCATTTTGACCTAGAGACCAGAGATAAATTGCCTTAGCAATACAAACAAACTGCTAAGCAATTAGGGAGAGGGTTTTTTTTTGTTTTGTTTTGTTTTCTTAAAAGAGAACACAGTGATAGCATCTCTAAAAGTATTGTTTAGTGATGGAAGGCCTTGGAAACTGACATTTTAATCTTAAGTAACTACTTTGTAAAATTATAGTGCAAGAAAGAAATGCAAACTGTATTTGCCATTGGTTAGCATAAGCTATCTGACGAAAGCAACACTTTTGCCCTACTTTTGATAGTGAAACTCTAAATGTGTAAATTAAGCACATGCTCCAAGACATTGATGCATAAACATTTCCATGTAATGAGCTCATAACAGTAGCTCTGGCAAACATCAGCATGTTGATTCATCAGGTTTCTTTAATGCAAATAAAGTTACATGTATAAACTTGAAAATTAGTTGTAACTGTAAATTTGCCTCTCTGAGATAATACAGGAGTATAGTTAATTATTGCTGAACTTCTCAATCCAGAGGCACCCTGAGAGTTTTTGTAAGATACAGATAAACTCAAAGCATGAAATGCAAGTCATGAAACATTCATAATATTGAAACGATATGATCTCAGACTTGTCTAGTTTCATTGTTATTGTTCCAGAATTGCATGCATTTCATCCAGTAAATACAAGAATCCATATCTACATAAACCTGAGGGGTGTTCTGTAAAGGGAATTTTTGGCTGGAAATCCAACCAGCCTCAGCCCCATTTCTAACCTGTAAATTCAATAGTAAATTTAACATTACGGAGCTCCATTACAGCCCCATTGCACCGGAGCTCCATTACAGCCAGACATACTGGCAACATTGGAGTGATGGATTGTATTGGCAATGAGAGGGCGAGGGAAACAAATCACATGACATGAGACCTGAGTTAGAAAAAGCAGGGAATCTAACCTTTGCTTTTATCGGGGGGGGGGGACACACACTGCCCCATCACAGGTATGCTAAAATCCTCGATTTTTCCATTGTTCTTTATGGGCAGCTCTCAGTTCTGCCTCAGAGAGAGAATCACTTCAAAAGGCACCAGAAAGTGCCAGCTCCAGACAGTTGAATGGTCACTCTAGTCCAGCCTTCCCCAACCTGGTGCGCTCCAGATTTTGGGACTTCAACTCCCATCAACCTCAGCCAACATAACCAATAGTCAGGAATGCTGGGATTTCAAGTCCAAAATATCTGGAGGTCACCAGGCTGGGAAAGGCTGCTCTAACTTTTTCCTACCACAATGAATCTATGCAGGCTATCACGGCTTCCTTTTCAAGTCAATCATAGCTGTGATCTGATTTTCCTCATGGGCTAAAACTATTTCTCACTACTAAATGATTGACCAGAATACTGCCTGTTCATTTTGTATCATAGCCAGATTTACATGAGCCAGAAACTTGATTGTTCTTTCTTCCTTTTTTATGAAAGCTCGGAATACGGGCCAACTAATGTCCAAAATGGCCACCAAGTGGCATGCCTATCAGCTGAGCAAGACGTGGCCAACCAGACCACATGGCAACCCTACTTACACTCAAAACTACAACAGCTTTGTGATTGTCTCTGGTTCCACTACCGGACACCTGAATGACTAATTCTATTAAAACATTGACAAACAATGTATGCTACAAAATATATGGACTCAAATCCTGTGCTGCTAGAGAGCATGATGCAATTAGGTCAAACTACCTAGTATTAAATCACACTGCTGGGATAAGCTAACTTGTTCCTTGTATGAGTTCTTGTCTCAAAATACATGTTCCCCACAGGTGCTTTATCAGTTAATATTATAATCACATTTACTGAAAGGTGAAGCACTGTAGCGCAGGGGGGAAATTTCCACCATTTTATTATGATAGAGTGCCCTCTAATGTCCAACTGCTGCCATCTAGTAATATTGGTCACACTTGCAGATATATAATGGGTAAGGATGTGCAAAACTGTTATTTTTGGGAATAGTTTTGCATAAAACAGTTGAGGGTATTTATTTACAAAAGCATATATGCAATTGTTAAGATTGAAGAATATTCCAATTTGCAATTTCAAATTCTAGCATTAGTGAGTCTTACTCATCATTTGAAGGCACAGAGACTATATATGCAGATCTTCTCCATCGTTAAAATGCAAGTAAAAGACTGTTCCTGATTAGAAAGAGAGAGAAAATGGCTTAATAATGCATAGCGCCCCATTCAAAATCCTGACCGTCTGGCTAGGGCTCATCTAGTCTCCCATTCAAAGCCCCAACCAACCTGCTAGTGCTTCTCATATGTATTCTCATTTCAGAATACTGACCTGCTCTTTTCACTCTCAAAAATTTAAATCACAGATGTGTGTTGAATCCCTAATACAGGGCTTCTTCTACTTGAGGTACTAAAGGCAGGTGCCTGAGGTACCAAAAATACAACGTACATCCTCTGCAGCGATTAGACTCCTCTTGGATTGTTCTTTTGTTGAATGTTTTTTTTCCTAATTAGCAGGCATGCAGGCAAGCATATTTATTTATTACTGTGAAGAAAAGAGCCTCTGAGGGTTCCTGCACACACACACACACACACACACGCACACGCCTCCTCCTGTGTAAACCAAGTAAGGCCGGTTGGGGGCTGGGAGGAGGCGAAATGTGCATAAAGTATCAGGTGGGGCATGGCGCCTGAAAGTCCTGAAAAGTCTACAGTGACCCGGCTTTCAAATGCAAATGTAGTTCAGGCCCAGTAAGTCATGAGTCATGGGTCCCCCTCCCCTGCCTGGCCAGGTGAAGTTCATCCTGATTGGCTAAAAGCAGCAAAGCTACAGAAAGGAGGAGGGGAGGGGGGAACAGGGTATATTTCCCAAAGTGTGGGCTTTGTTCTTTGTCTTTGTTTGTCGTGTGGTTGCTGGCTGTGGAGCAATGGCGGCAAGCCACGCAGAGGTCCAAGCCTTCAGGCGGCCTCAGGATCCGACCCCAGGTAGCTCCTGGTGAAATTAGCTGAATGAGGGCTTTGGCAAGGCAAGCCTTGTGGAGGGCTACCCATCTTGGACCTTCGGGTAGATGTGTAGTCTTCCTGGGCAGCAAGGCTGTGCTGGATCCAACCCTGGAAGAGAACTGACCCCCAGGTAACTAGTTGTGTGCCTGGGAGATATAAGAAATCAGGTTGTTGTTATTTTGTAGCTTTACTCTGTGTACCAAAGTGTCTCTCTCTATTTCCCGTCCTTCCCTCATTTCCCACCTTTTGTGTAATATGCTACCTGAAATAAACCTTCTTGGTTTTTTACCCCACATGGTGTTTGTGGATTGCTCTGTGGTTCCAGCAACTAAATCCAGGTTACAGTCATAAAGGCAAGTCCCTGAACAGAGATTCAAGTAGGATTGCAGACAGCTGAGGCTGGCAGTCTGGTACCTTGAGATCTCTGGGGGTCTTGGGTCCTTTGGGTAGGAAAGGGTGGGTTGTGGCGGGTCAGCCAGCCCCCCCCTTCCTCCACATGGTGGCAAGCGCTGGAATTCGAAACTGGACCACAGAGTGGGTGCATGTGGGCAAATTGGGAAGATTGGAGAGACTTTGGTACATTGGTAGAGGTTTTGTTATTTTTTAGAGATTGAAGTGTGAGATTGAGCCTCAGGGAAAACGTTCAGATTGCTTGGCAGTCTGTGGAAGCCTAGCTGCCAGCGGGGAGCATTGAAGGCTGTGTGTTCTAGCCGCCTGAGTAGAGCCTCCATGGCTCAGCATTTAATTCTGAGGGAGACAGTCATCCCGTGCAAGTTTGGGTGGTGGGCTAAAGGAGCCAAGCCCAAGAGACTGGAAAATTGCCAGGCTGTGTGTTCTAGCCGTCTAGGTAGAGCCTCCATGGCTCAGCATGTAATTCTGAGGGAAACAGTCATCCCAAATCTCAACTTTGGAGTGAGTAAGCAGAGGCGGATCCTACCATCCCCATAGAGTGCAAGAAGTCTGTGGCTGGGGGAAGGCGGCTCTGATCCAAGAGAACCAGAACTGGAGGAGCCCTGGCAAGGCAAGAAATAGGCTGCGTGTGCCAGAGGCTGGGAGCAGCAGTTGCCAGTGAGTAAGCGGAGGAGGATCCTACCCATCGAGTGCAAGAAGCGGGTGAGCAGATGGCGGCTGTGTGATCCCAAAGAACCGGGGCAAAGAGAAGAAATAGTGTGTGTGCGCACGCGTGTGTTTCAAGAGGAGGAGAAAAGACCAGAAAACCTCTCTTAAGAGACTGGTGAGTAAAACGTTGAATTTTGGGACAGCGTTTAGTGAGTGATTTTTGTTGTGCTATGTGCCCCAGAGGAGTCGTCTAGACTTTGGGGGGGGGGCACAGTCTTGCCCTACATTTCTCCTACGGGAGAAGGACTCAGATTTTGAACTTAGACTGTCCAGTTGCTTGGGGGGGGCATGGTGAGTGGCCAAGCTAAGCAGCAACAAGCAGAGGGGGGGCAGACATCAGAACACCCCCCCCAGAAAAAGAGACTTTGTCCCTGTGCTGCAGAAGTGGAGGGCTGAAAGAAGCAGAAGGACAAAGGAATTTCCCTCCAGGTGTCTCCAGCGAGAAGAAAAGAGGACTGAGATTGGGGAGTTGATTAAAGCCAATAAAAGCTGATAAATTGTTGTTGGAGTGGGAGGGGAGGGGATGGGTGATCCAAGTGAAAGCAATTGAACTATTTGTGTTGCCTTGTCCCCAAGTGCAAGAGTTAGTCCTAACTGTATCAGGTTAATTTGAAATTTGAAGTAATGTATGATGTAATGATAATGTGAAGCCAGAAATCTGCATGTGTTCAAAGTGCCTCAGGGTAGGGAAGAGTTGCCAGAGAAAAATCAGTCAGAGAACAAAGCAGAGAGCTAAAAGGAATGTTAGAGGCGAGAAGCCCTCTAACGGCTAGAAGATTGCCAGGCTGTGTGTTCTAGCCGCCTGAGTAGAGCCTCCATGGCTCAGCATTTGATTCTGAGGGAGACAGTCATCCCGTGCAAGTTTGGGTGGTGGGCTAAAGGAGCCAAGCCCAAGAGACTGGAAGATTGCCAGGCTGTGTGTTCTAGCCGTCTAGGTAGAGCCTCCATGGCTCAGCATGTAATTCTGAGGGAAACAGTCATCCCATTCATGTCATTGGGTAGAAGGTGCCACCAGCAAGCCTTTGGAAAAAGGGGAGGTGTATTCATGTCGTTAGGTAGAGGGTGGCAGAAGCAAGCCTTTAAAAGCAAACATAAAGGTGAATTGAAGAGTCACATTTCAGTCAGCAATCTGCCCCCTACAGGCTTGTGTGAGAAGCAGCAACCCTAGAAAGTTTTTTAGACAGAGTGCCAGTCAGGCAACGGAAGGGTTGGGGTTCCCATTTGAATTGTATATGATGTTTCTTGTGTATGCAAACCGATGTAATGCAAACCTGTAAACTTCTGATTGTTGTTTTGCTGTTTTGATGTTTAAGGAGCTGTGTTAAGATTGTAGTTAATGTGTTTGATGTTTTGATGCTTTTCGTTTTGTTCTATTTTTGTGTGTGTGTGAATGAGAAGAAGTGTGCTAGTGGTAGAAGGCTAGCAAAGGCTTTTTCTTTTAAGTTAGTTTAAAATGAAATGAGAGGGTTGACCTCTCAGTTTTCATTTTTTTTTAAAGGGAGCGTGTGGAGAAAAAGAGCCTCTGAGGGTTCCTACACACACACTCACACGCCTGCACACACACACACGCCTCCTCCTGTGTAAACCAAGTAAGGCCGGTTGGGGGCTGGAAGGAGGCGAAATGTGCATAAAGTATCGGGTGGGGCATGGCGCCTGAAAGTCCTGAAAAGTCTACAGTGACCCAGCTTTCAAATGCAAATGTAGTTCAGGCCCAGTAAGTCATGAGTCATGAGTCCCCCCCTCCCCTGCCTGGCCAGGTGAAGTTCATCCTGATTGGCTAGAAGCTGGGAAGCTACAGGAAGGAGGGGGGGGGAAAGAGCTATATTCCAAAGTGTGGGTTTTTGTTCTTTGTCTTTGGTCATCGCGTGGTTGCTGGCTGTTGGAGCAATGGCGGCAAGCCAAGCAGAGGCCCAAGCCTTCGGGTGGCCTCAGGATCTGACCCCAGGTAGCTCCTGGTTAAATTAGCTGAATGAGGGCTTTGGCAAGGCAAGCCTTGTGGAGGGCTACCCATCTTGGACCTTCGGGTAGGTGTGTAGTCTTCCCGGGCAGCAAGGCTGTGCTGGATCCAACCCTGGAAGAGAACTGACCCCCCCAGGTAACTAGTTGTGTGCCTGGGAGATATAAGGAATTAGGTTTTGTTATTTTTGTAGCTCTACTGTCTGTGTACCAAAGTGTCTCTCTATTTTGTGCTTCTCTCATTTCCCAACTTCTATGTAACATGCTACCTGAATAAACCTTCTTTTGGTTTTTTACCCCACATGGTGTTTGTGGATTGCTCTGTGGTTCCAGCAACTAAATCCAGGTTACAGACAAAGGGCAAGTCCCTGAACAGAGATTCAAGTAGGATTGCAGACAGCTGAGGCTGGCAATCTGGTACCTTGAGATCTCTGGGGGTCTTCCTTTGGGGTAGGAAAGGGTGGGGTTGTGGTGGGTCAGCCAGCCCCCACCTTCCTCCACAATTACATTTTTTTCTTTACTGTGCAATAGCCAAAACTCTCTGGGCAGTTCACAATATAAATATAAAAACATAATAAAGTTTTTACATAATACTGTAAAAACCTAAATGTTTAAAACGAATAAAGCCAAAGTAAAAACCGAAGTAAAAAACAGCAGTAGTGTAAGATCTATTTATTTATTTATTTATTTATTTATTATATTTATACCCCGCCTTTTTTCCTGCAAGGAACCCAAGGTGGCTTACATAATCCTCCTCCTCCTCTCCATTTTATCCCCACAACAACCCTGTGAGGTAGGTTAGGCTAAGAGTCAGTGACTGGCCCAAAGTCACCCGGTGAGTTTCATGGCCGAGCGGGGACTAGAACCCAGAGCTCCCGAGCCCCAGTCCAACACTCTCACCACTGCACCACACTGGCTCTTCTAAGTAGCACTAACACCATTTTGTTTTTTGTTTTTAATTATCAACTAAAACGCTTGGGAAAATAAAAAGGTGGTGAAAAGACCACAACATAGTCACCAGGTGAGACTTTCTGGGGAGAGTATTCCACAACCAGGGTGCCACCACTGAAAAGGCCCTCTCCTTAATAAGTCACCTGCTTCACTTCATTTTGTGGGGGCAACTGGAGAAGATCTTAGGTCCTGGGCAGATATATATGGGAAAAGATGACCTTCCAGGTAGCCTGGCCCAAGCTGTTTAGGGCTTTGAAGGTTAATACGAGCACATTGAATTGGGCCTGCCCTGGAAACAGACTGGAAGTGCAGATCATAAAGCACAAGTGTAATATGATCATATTGTCCTGTCCCTGTTAACGATATTGCTGCCCTATTTTGTACCAGCTAAATTTCCAGACAGTTTTCAAAGGCAGACCCACATCTATATATATAAAAGAAGGTGTCCTGACTGACTGACTGACTCATCAACGCCCAGCTCAAACCGTTTAATCTATGATCTGACTAGTGAAGATCCAACCACTGAAAAACTTAACTCAGCTATTCCGCAAATGAAAGATCCAAGTAATTATGAATCAAACTTGAGTCTAATTTATCCCTCCTCCAAGG
Source organism: Shinisaurus crocodilurus (assembly GCA_021292165.1). Lineage (NCBI taxonomy): Eukaryota > Metazoa > Chordata > Lepidosauria > Squamata > Shinisauridae > Shinisaurus > Shinisaurus crocodilurus. The sequence goes on along the minus strand of CM037876.1, from coordinate 113,158,481 downwards.
CAGAAAATAAATACCAAGCCTCAATGAGGAGAAAGCCCTACTGGAAAGTTTCTTCACACTACCTCGCGGAGAACCAAATAGCATTTTGAGACGATTGGATTATCTGAAGCTGACCCTACGGGATAGACAACACTTAAACATACAACAGCCAGCTGCTGTTGGTGAGCTTACAAAAGAGGAAACTGTGCAAGCAAAAGGGGTGTTGCCACAAACGAAGGAGCAATTCTTTATCCTGGAAAAGGATACAATGCCTACCTCAACTCCAAGCGTAGAAGGAACTTTTCATTGCAATGAGATACTTAAGCAGTGTGAGCTAAGGCCAACTGACCCGAATGCAAGATCTGTCACATGGACTGACATGAGATTTTTGGAGGACTATGAGTTAGCCCAGTCAGAAGAACAATGCAAACCTATGTACCGGCCTCTGGAGGAAACTGTACCTATAATCTCAAATGTCAGTAGGCCTGCCACACAGTGGGATTTAATTGAAATTGTGGAGGAGAATGTGGATTATCAGATTAATACAAAAGAAATAACAAAGATGTTCTGCCTCCCAATTGAAGGTAAAAAGCCAGTTACTATTATGGTAACACCCACTAAAGATTTTTGACAAAAATTGCGACATCAAAGGATGAGCCGACCATCCCTTTTGTCATGGAACATTGCAGGCTGGCCTAAAAAGATATTAGATCCCTCCTTTATAGAATTCATCCAAAAGTATGAGATCATATTTCTCCAAGAGACTTGGGTTACAAAGGATATAGTGGTTAACGGTTTCTCCTCTCACTGTTTGGCAGGATCCCCTAGTGATAAGGGTGGGCGAACCAAAGGAGGTCTATGTACCCTGGTGTCAACGAGATTGAGCGGTTCCCTTGTTAAACTTGAGTCCCTTGACCACCTATCCACAGCGCTACTTATAAAATGTAAATCCCATAGTCTTTTATTAATTAATGCATATGTCCCCCCGCAAAAGAAAAAACAACTGATAAAAAGTATATGGGCCAAGTTGGAAGCGTATATTGACAATTTGACGAATAGGTTTCCTGAAGCTTCAGTAATAGTAGCTGGAGATCTGAACGCTAGAATTGGTCAAACGGATGATGCCCTATACACCTTTTATTTATTTATTTTATTATATTTATACCCCGCCTTTTTTCCTGCAAGGAACCCAAGGTGGCTTACATAATCCTCCTCCTCCTCTCCATTTTATTACCATGAACTTCCCCCTGCACCAGATGTGGCTCACTCCATACCTTCTAGGCTTTCCAAAGATAAAGGCTGCAATTATGCAGGACTATGTCTTTTACAAATGATTAATAGATTAGATTTGGTTATAGTGAATGGCTGTGCTGAAGGTGATAAAATAGGGGAATTTACTTTTATATCAAACTTTGGAGCTTCAACAATTGATAATATGATTGTGTCTTACAATCTCTTACATAGTGTGATGGAATGCAAAGTGGAGGATCGCATAGAAAGTGACCATTTACCATTATGTCTTTTTTTTGAGGTAGAAAATGAGACACACTGTAATCTTAGAGATGAATCCCCGGAAATTATGGATATAGAACTGAGATTTTCTCGTATTAGGTGGTCTGATCAATTAGACAAGGAAACATTCAGTAAATTATACTCAGATGAATGTGTACATATGTGTGACACTCTATTAAATACAGTCATGCCTTGGATTGAGAGCATAATTCGTTCCAGAAACGTGCTTGTAATCCAAAACACTTGTATATCAAAACGAAATTCCCCCAAAAAAATTTGTACAGAGATTTTTAATTTAAGCTGTACTACAGTACTTGTATTGCAAGACGTCGCTTGCATATCAAGTCAAAAAATTTTTCATAAATATTTAAAAATTTGCTTGTCTTGCGAAATGCTCTCAAACCAAGTTACTTGCAATCCAAGGTATTACTGTACCTCCTCTCCCGTAACAAGAATAGCCCTGTTTCAAGACATGATTTCTTATCTTCAGCCCTGTTTGAGACAAAAAACGGTACCACAATGGCCCATACGACATAATAAATCCAAACCCTGGTATGACCAGGAATGTATTGCTATGAAGCACAGTCTGCTGGAAAAATATAGGAGCTATAGATCAGTTAATATGCCTTCACTTCTGGTAGAGTGGTTTGAACTTAAGAGAAAATACAAATTGCTGATTAAAAAAAAAGAAGCAGGCTCAATGGGAAGCATGGCAAAGTTTAATAGAAGCCTCGTTGAGGAAAGACTCTGCCACCTTTTGGAGAGCTGTTGCAAAAGGGTGGCAGAGCGCCCCATCTGAGGTGGAATATGCTATCCCAGCTGGGGTATGGGAAGCACACTTCCAATCCCTATATGCAAGTAAACAACTATCTCAACCATCCTCTTTGCCTTTGTGCAACACTGACCCAGAATGGCCTCCAGTCACTATAGAGGAAGTTCGTCTGCTTATTGCAAATCTTAAGCAGGGCAAAGCCCCTGGGGGAGATAACATCCCACTCGAGTTACTTAAAGCTAACGTTGGATGGTGGGCCCCAGTGTTGGCAGCCCTGTTTACTAGTATCGATCACTCTGCAATTATTCCTGAGGATTGGGGTTTAGCAATCATTATACCATTATACAAGAAAGGGAATAGATTTGAGCCGTCAAATTATAGACTGATTAGTCTCCTATGTATAACTAGTAAACTATATGCTGCTCACCTCTGCAACAAACTAGTGGACTGGTTGAATCAAAATCATATTCTAGCAGAAGCACAGGCAGGATTCAGGAGGGAACGGTCAACTGTAGATCAAGGTCTTGTGCTTCAACACCTTGTGGAAAAGTATGCCACAACAAAAGGGGGATCTCTTTACGCGGCTTTTATAGATTTTAAGTCCGCCTTTGATATTATACCCCAAGATAGGCTATGGGAAAAACTAAGTGGAACAAACATAGACAGACGCCTCTTGATTCTTATCCGCAGTCTGTATGAAAATACCAGGCTTCGGATTAGATGTGACCGGAAGGGCCACACTTAACTAAGCAAATTCAGACTCACAATGGAGCACAATTGCACAGTGCTCTGTGCAAAATTCAGAATTTTTTTTAAAAAATAAATGAAAAAATAGATAACAGTGATTCCACCTCAGAGACATGACCAGGAAATTTGGTTCCAAAATCCCGAGAGAAATTCAAGTGAAAAGAATTTCAGGTGCAATCCTTCCTGGGAACTTGAGATGCAACAATCCAGCCTGCACAGCACTCCCCCCTCCCCTCCTCTTGCACAGCTATGAGAAGATCAGAAGCTTTTCCTCCCACATTTAAACTAACCACTATTCTCCATTATGTCTGAACTCGGGGAAATGTGGCTTGTTGTTAGAATGAGCCAGGATCTGAAGCCATGATTTGACTCTGGCTTGTTCTAACAAGACACAGTTTAAACAAATCAGTTTTCTTAGTTTGGACATAATGGAGTGTCACACATATGTACACATTCATCTGAGTATAATTTACTGAATGTTTCCTTGTCTAATTGATCAGACCACCTAATATGAGAAAATCTCATATGGTTTGTTGTAAAAGTGATCGCAAATGCTTTTGATCTCCTCTTCATGGCTGCACAAGACGAGGGTAAGGGGAGTACACAGAACAGATTCAAGGCTTGTGAAGGCTTGTTCACATAGTGGGAAACCATGGCTCCCTATTACATCTGAATCAACCCACAGTTTCCCCCTTCAGAATAAACGTTTTAACTGCAGCAAAATGGTACACAAGCAGATAGAAAGACCAAGAACCACCTGCATTAGAGCTCTGGTTCTTTAGGATTTGACAGATTGGTATGGCAACAAAAAATATTATCTATCCATGCTTGAGAGAGGACTGACAACATAATACATTTTTGTAAAACTGGACTTTATTTGAAATGCACTGAAATGCAGAATATCAAAAAGATAACCCTTTTCATTATATTTTTGTTTTAAAAACAGTAAGAGACAAAAGTGACTACAGCTACCAAATAGTTGATTTCACTCAATTTATGGTTTATGACCAGTGTGACATAGCCCACATATGGCACCTTTAGGATAATCAGACTATTAATCAAATTTGCACTCAAATTTGTAGCATCGCATCTGTCTTTTCAAATGCTCTATTGGCACCATGTACACATGGAGAAGTATTCTGCCACACAGCTGTCCTTCCTCTTTACTGCTCAACATTGCCACTCAAAGCAAAGCTCCTAAAAACTCATTTGTCACATCTGAAGGCACTGGCTGCTTTTGCACAGAACGATAAGCCACATCATCATCATCATCATCACTTACTGTGAATGAGCAGTAAGATTATATTGTACAGAGTCTTTGAAAATTGACTTTCAAAATAAGGGAGGGATGGAAAGTTGCCTGTCTAGGAAAAGCAGCCCATTGGCTCCCACTTCCCTCCTCTCTTTGTGCAACATGGTTGCTGGCTTATCATTCTGATTGTTTGGGAGTAACAAACCAGGATCCTGGGTTTGGATGTCACAATAAGTTATTTCATCCTGGTTTGTTGATACCTAATCACATGAAGCAGCAAAGTGGGAGCGAATGGGCTGAGTCCATCAGCACACTGCTCGTTCACACGCAGTAAGTCAGAATAAGCCAAGGACCCTACCTTATCGTTACATGCTAGCATGGTCTCTCTGTTTTCTTTGTTTCCTCTTTTCTACATGGCTTGAAAAGAGGAAACCTAAAGGATGCAGGAGTTATTGCATTAAAGTCGAACACATTGTGAGTCAAGAGATTCACAGGATCTGCTCAATCAGTCTTACACAGAATCTGATAGTGTGTACCTTTGAGGTTTTCTCCTTCTTCCTTCCCTCCCATATTTTGAGAACTAAGGATCAAAAACACTATACTCTACGATATCCACATTGCAACCCTGAGACCACATACAAATCATGAAGCGGGCATGCTCTCACCTGTAAACTGTGCCCCCTAATCCCAAGCAACTGTGCCCCCTAATCCCAAGCAACTGTGCCCCCTAATCCCATCAACTGTGCCCCCTAATCCCAAGCACTCTGCTGCACATGCTCAGTCATGCTGCTACTTCCCATGTTTCACATCTAAACCCTGGCATTGAGAAATGGGTTCTGGGAACTAACGCGTGCGTAGCTCAAATTAAGCCCTGCATTTTTTGCACATCAAGGTTTTGGTGCTGTGTGACTATGGCTGTATGAAGTGGCCAGAAACTGCAGGCTGGGCTAGCACCCCCTGGAAATCTTTTTGAAAATGTAATCAGATGCTGAACCAAATCACAGTCAAGAAGCGCAGCATCAAGCATAAAAACCAACCATGCTGTTATCACACTACAAGCCATCGCAGTATGTTAAGACATGCTTACCTGGTTATACTTCTGTTTTTTTTTAAAAGAAACAGTTTGTTAAGAACTGTGACACATGGACACAGTTATAATGGAGTTAAGCAAAGTGGCATAGTTAACATTGGCGGTACAAACACATTAGTCACAGTCAAAACAGGTATTTTGAGTAGTACTTAACAGAGGTAAAGTCTAATACTCACTTTGCTGATAATCATATCTTTATACATGTTTGGCATGTCTGCATCCACTAAATCTCTGGACCACCTTAATGGAGGAATGTGGGCCAGGGAGACTGAGGTTCAAATCCCTACTCAAATATGAAACTCACTGGATGACGTTGGGTTGTCACAGTCAGCCCGGTCTACCTCACAGAGTTATTATGATCACCCTTCTGTTCCCTTCCCTTCCCTCCACTCCTCCATACAAATGGGATAACCCTGTGTATACTGCCTGGAGCTCTTTGAAGGAGGTTAGGAAACAAATATATGATTAATAAGTAACACATGTGCACCAACAATTTCAGTCTATCTTGGCCTTTCACCACCAAACACACTGCTTTTCAGCTACAAGTTCTGACCAGTCAGGCGATCACTCGTGACCGAGTAAGATTGTCTTCCAGGATAATTTTTTTTTTTTTTTTTTTTTACAAAAAGATTTTAAAAGGAGGAAAATTCTAAAGAAAATTGTGTAGACCCTAGCGATGGGTCCGTAAGTGACTGTGGAGGCCAATTCTAGATCCACAGAGCTTCCCACAGTGAGGACACAGGTTACCAGATGGAAGATGGTCCTATAAAGGATTCATTTGACGTACTTTTCGCTTAGCACGTTTCTCCTTTTCACCTTGCACTCGGGCTTCTTCAAAGTCCATAGAACCTTTGTGAAAGGCCAACCTCCAGTTAGATCGTTCATGGGCCAGAGCTTCCCAGTTTTCGATGTTTATATTGCATTTTTTTAGATTAGCCTTAAGAACATCTTTTTAAACCTCTTATATTGACCACCGATATTCCGCTTTCCATCCTTGAGTTGGGAATAAAGTAACTGCTTTGGGAGATGGCAGTCAGGCATTCGAACAACATGACCAGTCCACTGAAGTTGGCGTTGAAGGATCATTTTTTCAATGCTAGTAGTCTTTGCTTCTTCCAGTACACTGACATTTGTTCGCCTATCTTCCCAAGTAATTCGCAGGATTTTCCGGAGGCAACGTTGATGAAATCTTTCAAGGAGTTGGAAGTGACGTTTATAGATAGTCCATGTTTCGCAGGCATACAATAAAGTTGGTAATACAATGGCTTCATAAACCAGTGTTTTGGTCTTCTTACAAATATCCCGATCCTCGAACACTCTATGTTTCATTCGAGAAAACGCGGCACTTGCGGAGCTCAGACGATGCTGGATTTTCAGCTACAAGTTCTGACCACTGCCCATTTTGTAATAACTACTTCATACCAAACGATTTTTTACAGCCAATTTTAATATAGCAAACAAATGCTTCTTTAAAATGTTCATATTAAGAAGAGCTACAACCTTTTATAAACCAATAGCTTATCAACTATTTCTTTTTTAAGCTACAGATAAAATCCCTCTCCCCAAAACTAACTGGTTGGGCGGACAACATAGAAAATTTTAAGATTTTTAAATGGCACACAGAAATTTGGCATATAAACTCACATCACTGTTAGCTAGCAATCTTTTAAAAATCCCAAAAAACAAAGCAGAGAGAGAGAGAGAGAGAGAGAGAGAGAGAACCTTTTCTAAACTTCATAAGGGGTTTGCTCCAATAATCCTCTTTAGGGTAATGCATTTCATTTCCTCAGGCCATTATCAAGAAGCCACACTTCTCACTGAAGTCATTCTGACAATTCAGTGATGGAATTCAGAACAGGTCCCCAGAAGGTGATCTTAGTAGGCAAGGAGGCACATACGGTGAAAGGTGGTATTTGAGGTGTGTAGGTCCTAGGCCAGTGTTCTCCAACCTTGGGTCCCCAGATGTTTTTGGCCTACAACTCCCAGCATGCCCCAGCCAGCTACAGCCTAGCCAATGAAGAGCCTTAAGAGTTAAAACTACCTCCCTGAATTGTATTCTGTTCACGAAGAAGCTAACATTTTAGTCAACATATATAAAGCCAGTATTATTTTTTCAATACAATACACACACCTAATGTAAACCTTAACAATTTGGCACATTATACAAAAACAAAACAAAAACACTATTCTCTCATCACAACATGTTTTTCAAAAGCCCATAACAGTACCCCAAATGGATCATGAGACAATAGTTAGAATGCTGTGCCAGCAAGACTCTACCATGCAAACCTTGTTCAAATACTAGTTATGCTGTTAACATCCTTCCTACATGAAACGCCCGAGCTCCCACCTGGTTTGATCAACACATTACTATGACAATTACATCATAGACAACAAGCGGCAAGACACTACAGATGCACTGACTGAGACGTCTTCCCATAAGCCTTTGTTTTTCATTGTCACAACTTTTTCAGTCAGCTTAGAGAAGTCCTTTACTTTCACAGTACCCAAGGCACCACGTGGTTTTTTTCCCCCAAACTTAGATTTGGAACAACAATAGATTCGTGCTGGGGCTCTTCAATGGCCAAGTATGTTCTTACAAAACTTCTGTTGCTAACATTTATTCCAGGAAGTTCCAGAAATATATGGAATCTAAGGGTCAAATTAGACATGACATCAAATTTGATGTGGCATTAATCATGTTAATGCAACCAATGTGTACATTTTTGTTATGTAAATAGCAGCCCTGGGGAGAGCCTGAGTAACCTTAGGGCCATGGAGGATGAGGAGGGCAAATTTAACTCTTTCTCTGCCTGCCACAATTCTGACAAAAACTGCCTCTTTGAATCTGGATGTCAAAGGAAGTCCCCATCGGAGCCAATGGAGACTTCCCTTGAAATGCAAGTAGCATCTTGAGAGAGACAGACCCTGGCAGGGAGAGAAAAAGTTAAACATTACATACCCTTCCTATCCTCCATGGTCCCAAGGCTGCTCAGACTTTCCTGGCACTGCTATTTACGTAACAAAGAAGTGCACATTATTTGTATTCACACAATTAATGCAGGACGGTTAGGCCCTAAGCCAAAAGGGAACATTTCCTTCAAAGCATGCCAAGCTAAGTTTAAATCATATAGTATGACTTACACAAAAGCAAAAATAACAAGAACTTCAGTTACATTCAATTATGATTGGCCATTTCACCAGTCAAAAAATCTCTTGGTTGACTTACTGCTCAAATAATGGCTAAGTATTTTTTTAAAGTGGTTTTTAAACTATAAATGCTTCCAGTTTTACTCATCACTAAATCCCACCCACCCCCACAAGATTTTGGAGTTCTGAATTACCTGGCCTTATTTCAGAAGTGGATCCATTACTCATTTGTTGTTTCTGAATTTTGTATAGCTCTGGACATGCATAGCTGAGTTCCTTTAATTCATTATTATCTTTCACACACACACACTCACACACACGCTAACAATACACAACAGTGCACAGATAAACACTGCAAAAATGCAATCTCTGCATATGACTATACACGATTACGCCAAGATTTTTGGATGAGGAGTTTTATTAACACACATGTGTGAATTGATAAAACACTGAAATAAAGCGAACAATGGGATGGATCCAGACTTAGTCATACACAGACTTGTATCTCTCCTCCGCAAACACACACATTTTCCCTGTCACCCCATTCTCTCTCCCTCTTTTCCTTGTAAAACCCATTTCAACCGGAGTTTAGTTGTGACTTATTTAAATACCATAGATTTCAGTAGATCTACTCTAAATATGACCAAGTCTGGCTCTAACCCATTTGACAGCATATGACAAGGTTTTAATAGGTCCTAGTATTGCATATTTATTTATTTATTTATTTATTTCATTTTTATACCGCCCAATAGCTGAAGCTCTCTGGGCGGTTTACAGCAATTAACAAGACAGTCCCTGCCCGCAGGCTTACAATCTAAAAAGACACGACACACAAGGAAAAAGGAATGGGGAGGGAAGAAGGGGGAATATGAATGATTACTCCTGGCAGGGCTGGTAGAATGGCCCTGCGCTCCCTCTCTTCTCCCTCCTCTCAGCCTGCTGGAATGGCTGGTGGTGGTGACAGTTGAGGGAGGAGGAGCCATCATGAGGGAGGCCTTTCAGCAGGGCATATTGTTGATTGTTAAAAACTGTATGTGTATATGTCTCTGTGTGTGTGTGTTTATATGTTGTATGTAAATGATTTTTATATTATGTTACAATAAGGTTCTTAATTTCTGTAAACTACCCAGAGAGCTTTTTCTGTTGGGTGGTATAGAAATCTAATGAATAAATATATATGAGTTCTTTTGTGTGGTGTTTTACCACTGTTCAGGTGTACATCAATATAACATTCCACACAAAAACAAAACAAAAATAAAACCATCTCCCAGGTTTATTACAGCAGATTTAAGCCAGCTGTTGCAGGTTTGCCATAGCTGGGAAGGCCCTTTATCTGCTTGGCCCTGACACGGGGCTATTCATTCAAGCTCTGGAACAGCAAAGGAAGGCACCTGAGGCATCCTGTGGAGGCAAGTGAGCCAATTTACTGCATTACTGGCCCTGCCCAGGAATGTGCTTAGCTGCCTGAGAGAACTTACCTCCTAACTGGAGCTGAAAAGGAAAAATATTCTCCCAGGCTGTTACTGCAGATTTAAGCCAACTGTTACAGATTTAAGCCAGCTGTTGTAGCCAGCTGGGAAGGCCTCTTATCTGCTCAGCCCTGATGTGGGGTGGTAGTTATGCCACCAAAGGTGGGGTTGCCCCTTTGGAGGAAGCCACTTTGGGGGTGACACAAGGGCAAGGACCTTCCCCCTAACATCAGGTTGACTGGCCTTGGGATTCCTGTGTGTGGCGGTGTTGGTTTTTCCTCTTAAAATCTGATCATGTGCCTGAGAGAGAGGATTTGGGGCCAAGTGGGGGGAAGGAGGGCTAGCCAGGTGAGGAGAACATGACCCAAACAGTTAACAGATGCGTCGTGTTCTGGCCCTCCCCCACCCACAGGTCTAGTGGTTGCCCTATCAGCCTGCCCTTGGGTCTCCAGATGCTGCTTTTAAATGCCAGATCAGTGCAAAACAAGATCTCCCTTATCCACGATTTAGTAGTGGATGAGGTGACCGATCTGGCATGCATAAGCAAGACCTGAGTGGATGAGCAGGGAGGAGTTAGTCTCTCTCAGCTCTGCCCACCGAGGTACTTGGGTCAGCATCATGGTAAACTTGGGGGCTGGGGAGAGGGAGGTTGCTGTGGTCTACAAGAATTCCATCTCCTTACTGATTACAAGAAGTCCATCTGATTACTGATTACTGTCCATCTGATTACTTGTGTTAGGTCAGTGGGACAGACTGGAGATGTTGTTGGTGTAACTGCCCACCCTGCTGCTCAACAGATTCCCTATCTGAGCTGATGGAGGTGGTCTCGGGTGTGCTGTTGAGGTCCTCCAGAGTGTTAGTTCTGGGGGATGTCTACATTCATGCCAAGGGCACCTTGTCTGGGGCAGCTCAGGACTTTATGGTCTCCATGGTGGCCATGGGACTATCCTAGCATGTCATTGGCCCAACACATGTAGCAGGACATACGCTAGACTTGGTTTGCTCAACTGGACATCGAGATGTTGGTCTGAAGGTGGGGCACTTTGAATCAGTATCTTTGTCATGGGCAGAACATTGCTTGCTGAGGTTTAGACTTACAGCAGTTTTTCCCCTCTGCATGGGTGGGGGACCTATTAAGATGGTCCACCCCTGGAGGCTAATTGATCCAGATAGTTTCCTGGGGGCTCTGGGGTGGTTTCTGGCTGATAAGGCTGGCTCTCCTATCGAAACCCTGGTTGATCTGTGGAGTGCAGAAATGACCCAGATGGTTGACACAAATGTCTTGAGTGCCCTCTCCAAAGTAGAGCTTGTACTGCTCCGTGGTATACTCCAGAGCTGAGAACAATGAATCAAAATAGGAGATGGCTTGAGTGCAGATGGAGAAAAACTCCTAGTGGATGGAACTGAACACCAGTGTGTACCTATGGCAGTGTATATTCAGGGGGCGTGAGGGCAGCAAAGAAACAACATCTTTCTGCCTCTATTGAATCCTCTATGTGCTGCCCAGAAAAGCTTTTCAGGCTTGTCCAAAGCCTATTACATGCTGGCCCTAAAGATACTGTCGATCCGTCTGAGGCCTGCTGTGTTATAGCAGGTGAATCAGGTGAGGTGTCCAGAGCACAGCCTTGTCCAGTTTTCTTGGATGAGTTTCAGTTGGTACAGCTCAAGGATGCTGTACCAAGGTGCTTGGACAGGTTCGTGCAACCACTTTTGTACTGGATCCTTGCCCCTCTTGGCTTATAAAAACCAGCAGTGAGGGAACAGCCAGCTGGGCCAGAGAGGTGATTAATGCCTCCTTGCGAGGAGGAGTGGTCCTGGCCTGGGCTGCTTGAAAGGGGCCATGGTGAGACCACTCCTGAAGGAGCCCTCCCTGGACCTGGAAAATCTTAATAATTTTAGACCAGTGCCAAATGTTACTTTCCTGGGCAAGGCCCTTGAGTGGGGAGGTTGCCAACCAGCTCCAGACACTCAAAACCAGCACCAATCAAAGGTGCTGGTTTTGACCTATAAAGGCTTACATGGCTTGGGACCGCAATACTTGATGGAGCGTCTCTCCTGGCATGAACCTATCCATACACTACATTCGTCATCTAAGGCCTTCTTCTAGGTGCCTCCTCCAAGTGAGGCTCGGAAGGTAGCAAAGAGGGGAGGGCCTTCTCAGTGGTGGCCCCCAGTTATGGAATGATCTCCCCTATGAGGCCCGCCTAACACCAGCATTATTATCTTTTCAGCACTAAGTTAAGACCATCTTCTCTCAGGCATTTGGCAGCATATGATAAGGTTTTAAATCAGGTCTGAATTTTTCTTGTTGTTGATGGTGCAAAATTGTTTTTAGATATATGTGTGTGTCTCTCTGTGTTGTACTGTTGATATGTTTGTATGTATATGGTTTTTATAATGTCTTTTAAAAAGTTGTAATCTTTGTAAACCGCCCAGACAGCTTTGGCTATTGGTCAGTATAGAAATGTAATAAATTAAATTAACATAGGGCAAATGATACAATCACATCAAGATTGCTTCTTTGCAGTTTTATCACACACTCACACACACACACACACACACACAGTGGCAATGTAGGGGAGGGAAATTGCACATTAATTGAAAGCTGAGGCAAAATGTGCATGCTTCTCCAGAATTAATTTTAGAAAATCCCTAGTTAAACTGGAATTCAGGAGCAGTGGCATGCAGGGCAGAGTGAATTAGAGAAACAATGAAGGGATGGGTGGGATATATTTTCCTTGAGGAATTCTTAATGATTTCGAGGAAGGCTAGGTTTTCATGACACACAGTTTGAAAATCACTGGGTTTCACCATTAATTTAGAACAGGGCTCTCCAACCTTGGGTCCCCAGATGTTGCTGGACTACAGCTCCCAGAATCCCTTGCCATTAGCCATGCTGGCTGGGTATGCTGGGAGCTGTAGGCCAAGAACATCTGGGGACCCAAGGTTGGAGAGCCCTGATTTAGAAGAACGGAAACAAAAAGAGAGACATATACCGATTATAGTACTGCAAGTTTAGTCAACTATCATAAAACAAAATTAAATTCTGAACAAGTGCAACCTACTATTCTTTATAGCTAAGTACATCGCACACATATAGAGTGTATGTGAACAATATTCAGAAGATTGAACAAGTCTTGTTTTTTATCCTGTAACTTTGGGAATCGCCCAATCAGTTTAAAATTTTGTTTAAAACAAAATTAAAACATATGCACAGCAACTACAGAAAACAAACAATTATGTGGTTATGTGTATGTGCAGGACATGGCATGTTTGTTCCTAGATGAAGGGTGACTGTGTGAATCCAGCCAAACTCCATGATTCAATGGGAAAGGCAGGCTGCCACATACTCAGGTGCATTTTCAATTTTATTGTATTTTATAGTAAATAACTCAGGCTAAAATAAAGTAACATAGGATCAATCCACTAGACAACAAACAATATACTATATAGCCAAATTGACTGACATCCAATTCTATACTCAGGTGAGTGTGTAACACCTGCAAATGCCAATTAAAGTATACTGAGGAATAATAATTATGGCACTTACTGAGACACATCAGACACAGCAGGCAGTGGTGAGTCTTCAGAGATGAGGTCCATGTCTTCAGTGAAACTGTTGGCCCTTGACATTTCATTGCTGTTCCCTTCCAAACGCTTTTTTACTAAAGAAAGGGTTCAAACATGTAATACATTAGAGAGAGAGAGAGAGAGAGAGCATAAAGATACGTATTACCCATGCCATTTCATTAATACTGCACTATTTACCTTTTAACCCTTATGTCCCACAAGCAATATGTCCAAATTTATCTACACGTTATTTCACTCTCCCCGTGTGCCCTGTGACTGTTTACAGGCAGAAGCTCTGATATCTGCATGAATTTTTGGGCCTGCAAAAAAATCCTCTTCATTTTAATGCAGAGGAGAAGGGGGAGACTGACCACAGCAGCAAAGGAATGAGTACACCAGTATATATGTCTGCAAAGCTGCTTTTTCCAGAGTCTGAAGGGTAAGAATCACAGAGTGGCTCTATGCATTTGACATTGCCCCGAAGGATGTACAAGAATTTCATTTTGTTTGATGTTTTACTCCAATGTGCCCATTCGAATGAGCACATTTATTAATGTAAACATGAATACAAGCACTTTTTTTTTTCTTTCTGGAAAAGCTCGCATGTTCCAAACTTGTGTTCACATTTTTTAAAAGTGCACTTTTTAAAATGGGTGCTTCAAAAATGTGCATGTTTACACTTTAGTCTATGGCGGAAGTGCACATTTGGGTGTGCACTTTTTAAAAAATGAGTTCAAAATGCACACTTTTCCTGCTCAAACAAAAAGAAAAACAAATCATAATCGAAAACGGGAGTGGGGCAAAACTCGGAAGACCTTGCTGCTGAGCTGCAGCCTCACTAACTCCTGTCCCTACTTGCCCCACTGCGGGTGAGCCATCTTTAAAGCTGAAAAAGACAAGGGCAAGCAGGGCACGTCTTGATGTACCCTCTTCAAGCTGGGTGTACAGATAGAAAACCAGATGAACCATCCTAGAAGCAACAATCATGACTTGGATTCAATAATATTTAAAAAAAAATATTAAGAGATCTAAACGTGCTATATTCTCTGCCCTGATCTAACTGGGTGCACCAAGGTAGACAAGAAATTATTGGTAAGCAAACATTGGAAACTGGTGCTTGTCTCCTTTCTTGCTACTGCATAATGAAATACCCTCAGTTGCTTAGTCCAATTACTAGCCTGGTTTTATTGTCTAGTAGCCAGTGGCAAAGTCCAATTCTAACAGAATTTCAGTGGGTCTTCCTTCCATGCACGTAAAGTACAGAGGGTTGTAGGGCTCAAGCCCTCTCTGGAATTCCCGGGGGGGGGGGGCTGAACTCCCTGCCCCAGTCTGCATGGTAATATCTGTGTTAAATTCTTAATCTGTCTATTCTTTATCCTATATTTTCCACCTCTATCCAACTCAGTCGCATCCCTGCCATCAAGTCACCATACTCCGAGTTACCCCTTTGAACACAGGCCTTCCCTGGGTCTCCTGTATGACACTAGAGCCAATTCCCCACTATATGTGCATCTCTTTCATATGATCCCTGTCTTACTGCAGGTTTCACCTAAGATCTACAATAGAGATCACCTAAGTATCACCTAAGATCTACCACAGAGAAAGAAAGGCTTAACTACCTTATTATGGTCTGAGCAGAAAGTAAGCTTGCTAGACAAATCATAGAATCATAGAATACGTAGAGTTGGAAGGGGCCTATAATAAGGCTATCGAGTCCCACTCCCTGCTCAATGCAGGAGAACAGATGTGAGCAGCCCAGGCAGTCACCCATCCAAGCACTGACCCAGCTCGTACCTGCTTAGCTTCAGCATGTGGCCTGCATTATGTGCTTCTAGCCCAGCCTTCCTCAGCTAAATCTCTTTTGATAATTTAATTGATAAGTTTGCTAAAACAAAAGCAAGGAAGAAGTCATTGAAGTGGCCTGCCTGTTTAAGTATTAGATGACCCATGAGAGGATTCTTGTTTGAATTATGCAATATCTGATAATTCCTTAATTTTAGTAATCGAAAATAGTGTTTACAAAGACTAGGATAAGTAGTAATTTCCTGAGATTAGAACATTTTCCTTTTGTATTTCATTAAAGTGGTTTTGCCTATCAAGTGAATTGGGATTCATAGTTTATTAATGAATTCATAATCATTAAATACTACATGCTTCTGACAAACCAAACCTCCCCCTCCCCCCTTTTTTTCTGGGAAGATCCTTGAATAAAAGTCAGGCCTGGCAAGGCTGCCACAGAGCCAAATTTCCAGGCTGTCTCTCCAGCTTCCCTTCCCCATAACCCAGCTCATGCGTATGGCCAGCTCCTCCCAGTCTATTGATTGGTCAGTTTGAATTCCCCTCCCTGGGAACTCCCCAGTTCCATAGAGTTACTTGGGCTCTTTGAGATTTCTTTTGTCTTTCAGCTGGTGGGCAGAGTAAAGGCAAAATTCTTCCATACTCTGGAAGCCCAAGCCGCCCGCCGCCCCCCCCGCCCCGGTAAGCTGCTTTGGTGAGTTATTCTTAGGATTCTGATAAGTACCGTAACAACTAGTGAGCTAGTTTGATGCTCCATTTTATTTTTTAAAGCAACTGACTATTTCTCAAATTCTTTCTGTTTGGTTCTTTAATAGATATATTGGACTGGAAACTGGAATTGATTCGAGTGTCTTCCCTAGCCTGGAATTTGGCCTACTCATGTGCAGGACTACTTCGCAAACACGCTAACCAGGTTGTTAAGGAGCTTAAATGAAGCTCTGGGAAAGGGGCCTATCTTCATCTATAAACTTGTCTTCTCACAGGGGCAGGATGAGGGATATTAAAAACACACGTGAGGGGTGGTGGCAGTACCGCTGAGGAACATGGACACAGGGGTGTCCTGCAGCCTGTCTTACCTCACAGGGTGGAGGTGCAGACATAGCAGCTTGTCACAATGCTAAACTATACAGTACATTTATTATGTTGCTTTTCCATGTATTTACCTATGCTATGTTATCTACTGACATCTTGGCAGCTATCTTTCTGTTACAGCTAACATCAACAGTGAAGTCCAGCATTGTTTGAGCTCCGCAAGTGTCGCGTTTTCTCGAATGAAACATAGAGTGTTCGAGGATTGGGATATTTGTAAGAAGACCAAAACACTGGTTTATGAAGCCATTGTATTACCAACTTTATTGTATGCCTGCGAAACATGGACTATCTATAAACGTCACTTCCACCTCCTTGAAAGATTTCATCAACGTTGCCTCCGGAAAATCCTGCGAATTACTTGGGAAGATAGGTGAACAAATGTCAGTATACTGGAAGAAGCAAAGACTACTAGCGTTGAAAAAATGATCCTTCAACACCAACTTCAGTGTACTGGTCATGTTGTTCGAATGCCTGACTGCCATCTCCCAAAGCAGTTACTTTATTCCCAACTCAAGGATGGAAAGCGGAATATCGGTGGTCAATATAAGAGGTTTAAAGATGTTCTTAAGGCTAATCTAAAAAAATGCAATATAAACATCGAAAACTGGGAAGCTCTGGCCCATGAACGATCTAACTGGAGGTTGGCCTTTCACAAAGGTTTTATGCTATGGACTTTGAAGAAGCCCGAGTGCAAGGTGAAAGGGAGAAACATGCTAAGCGAAAAGCACGTCAAATGAATCCTTTACAGGACCATCTTCCATCTGGTAACCTGTGTCCTCACTGTGGGAAGTTGTGTGGATCTAGAATTGGCCTCCACAGTCACTTATGGACCCATCGCTAGAGTCTACACAATTTTCTTTAGAATTTCCTCCTTTTAAAATCTCCTTTTTGTAAATTTTTATCCTGGAAGACAATCTTACTCGGTCACGAGTGATCGCCTGATGATGATGTTATCTACTGACACCACGGGGGCTGTGGGAGGAAGGACATGCCTTATCCTGACCAAGCTGAGAGTAGAACATGAGTAGAACTCTCTTTAAGACCTTGCCAGTTCAACACAGTAAGCTCTGAACCCCGGAGGGCTAGGCAATACGCCCATTGATGTAGGGGGTGGGGCCAGCATGAAAGGCCGTCTCCCAGTACCCATACTGAGCCCTGGTGCATTCTCTTGAATGCCTGAACAGGGCCCACCTCCATGGAATCTTCCACAGAGACTCTCTATGGTGAGGGCTATATGATGGCACTTTTTTAAAAAAAGTTTACTACAAATTCACCTGTTGAATTTGTGCCAATCCTGACAATTTTAAAACAAAAAGAAAGGGATTACCCTGCAAGCACTGACACCCCCCCCATGTATACACACTTTCCTGTGAGTAAGTCCCATTGAACGTAATAGGACTTACTTCTGAGTACACATGCATCGGATTGCACTGTTATTCTGTTTTCAGAGCAGTGGTAAATTTCACTTGGCTCTACCTGTGTACCCCATGTGAAAGTCTTTTTCTAGCACATGCTAAAGTGCCATGGAGAAAGCTCTCTACAGTAATGATTAGGATTATTCTGCAGGGATTTTGGATTGTTTTTTTTAAATGCATTAGAAGGGAGTTAGTAGAAAACACACCCTCCACAAGAGAAAGAAAGAAAAAATCCCAACTACCTCAAATAGCAGCAACAAACATCATAATTCCATTTTGACATTATTGTTCAATCAGTGTTGTTGTTCTTGTTTTTTTAATAAAGTACAATAGAGCCCACATGTTTTTTTCTGAGTGGAGAAAATAGGAGCTCGCAGGGTGGGCCTGTGAACCACTTGGCATACTCAGAGATACCTAAATGTTAAATATTATTATTTCTTCAGCAAACTACTAATGAGAACAAAGTCACAATGGAGAGATCCATTTTTAAAGTGGGAGGGAGATCTTTAAAACAAGAAGTTTCCTGCACAATGTGGGGAAAGTAGGCTGAAAGTTATGTTTGACTGAAATAATGGCATATTCCTCTCTGGTTTACCCCTTCCTACCATTTGTTGTCGTCTCTATATTACATTTTAGATTGTAAGTTCTTTGGGGCAGGGAACTGTTCTCTTATACTCAGTAAAGCACCATGGTACAATAATAATAATGAAAACAACAGCATTCACCATCATCATCATGGGTCTGGATGATGGTGGCTTCAGAGTGGTCAGAGCCCTTAAACCAGTGTTCTCCAACCTTGAGTCCTCATGTTTTTGGCCTACAACCCCCAGCATGCCCCAGCCAGCTATGCTGGCTGGGGCATGCTGGGAGATGTAGGCCAAAAACATCTGGGGACCCAAGGTTGGAGAATACTGCCTTAAATGGTTAGAGCATCCTGGGATGGGTGGCCATACCCTTGGCCACACCCTCTTGATCATACCTTCATGTTGCTTAACCATACCTCTTACAAATTCACACGTGTGTCCCTATTTTCATCTGTGAAATGTTGGAGGGTATGCAATGACTGAAAATCCAATTCAATCATACACATCACATTTTAGTTCTGAGACACAAAATATATCAGAGTGTGTGGATGATGCCACTTCCATTGTACCTTGTGAAGCAGGACAGGTTGCAGCACAGATAGATAAAGATGACCAAGAAAGCTGTCGGCCTTCATGCAAATATAAATGGCCAGAGGAAAGCAGAAGGAAAGCAAATAATAAAATTAGTCAGAACAGAAAGACAAATAAGCCAGTGCCAACAGAACCTTTGCATTCCTTTGAGAAGGCTACAAACCTCAGGAACTTAGGTGTTGGTATTTAATACATGCTTCTTCAATATGATGCCATTTTTTCATTCATGCATTCATTCATTCATTTATTTCATTTCTATATCACCCCACAGCTGAAGTTCTCTGGGTGGTTCACAACAGTTTGTACATAAAAACAATAAAAACATACAAAATAGTTAAAAAGATTAAAAACCAAATTTAAAAGCACAGTTTAAAATAACAATCCAAAAGTTAATAAAAGTAAGCCTACAGGTGACAATCCCCCCCCGTGCTATTTTGAGCTATTAACTATTGAATGCCTTGGCATAGAGGGAAGCCTTAACCTGGCGCCGAAAAGATAGTAAGGTTGGCGCCAGGCGGGTCTCAGTAGGGAGCTTGTTCCATATTTGGGGGGCTACCACTGAGAAGGCCCTCTTCCTTGTTGCCACCAACCAAGCTTCTCTTGGAGGTGGCAGTCGGAGGAGGGCCCCAGATGTTGAGCGTAGTGTCCGGGTAGATTGCGGTTGGGAGAGACGTTCCGTCAGGTATTGTGGTCCTAAGCCGTGTAGGGCTTTATACAGTCATGCCTTGGATTGAGAGCATAATTCATTCCAGAAACGTGCTTGTAATCCAAAACACTCTTATATCAAAACGAAATCCCCCCCAAAAAAAATTTGTACAGAGATTTTTAATATAAGCCGTACTACAGTACTTGTATTGCAAGACGTAGCTTGTATATCAAGTTAAAAAAAATTAAATAAATATTTAAAAATTTGCTTGTCTTGCAGAACGCTCTCAAACCAAGTTACTTGCAATCCAAGGTATTACTGTAGGTTAAAACCAGCACCTTGAATTCGGCTCGGAAGCATATTGGCAGCCAGTGCAAATGGGCCAGAACCGGTGTAGTGTGCTCGGAACTTCCAGTCCCTGCAGTAAGCCTGGCTGCCGCATTTTACACAAGCTGCAGCTTCCAAACAGTCTTCAAAGGCAGCCCCACATAGAGTGCATTGCAGTAGTCTAGTTTAGAGATCACCAGAGCGTAGATTACTGAGACCAGGCTATCCCTGTCCAGATAGGGGCATAGCTGGGCCACCAGCCGAAGCTGGTAGAAGGCACTCCTTGCCACTGAGGCCACTTGAACCTCAAATGACAAAGATGGCTCCAGGAGCACCCCCAAATTTAGGTGCTAATTTTTTTGACATTTCAACTATTTAATTTAATTATGCATGGTGTTTATAGAACTGAAATAAATATTCACAAATATTTGAATTATGCCAGATTTTTTCCAGTCTTGTAACTCAAATACTGAATATGATATCACGAATTCTAAATTAAAATGTGCCTGCTAATGTAAATATTGTCTCAGAATCCAAGTGCTTTAAACGGTGTTGGCATGTCCTGATTATTTCACAGGCATCAAATACGAACTCTCAGAATCTGTCTGACACTAAATTCCACTGCTATCAAATACACTGAAATAATAAATACCACTGCATGTCAGCTGTATTGTCAAAATATCAGCTGTCAAACATCTAATAGTATGCCAAGTAGATACCAAATATTTTTTGAATATTCAGCATGAACATTTGCAAAGAAAAGTTTTGGAAGCAGATGCAAATTTAGTTATTCCAAAACTAAATAAACCATCTGTGACTTAACATATAGATGCATTTCACAAAACACACTGAATTATGTCTCATTCAAATCAATGTACTTAAAAGTACTTTGGGTGAACGATGCCCTATATTTGCTAGAAACTAATTTTTCAATAAGTAATCAAATTCTAATGGGTGTCCAAAGTTTTTATTTAATAACCCAGAATTTCACGATGAAATTTGAAAAAAAGCTCATGATCAAGGGCCAAGGCAAATAGGGATAATCACTGTAAAAAAAGAGGAAGGGGGAGAGTCTATATGCCTGTTTAACTATGATAATGTCCCCCAAAGAACAACTGGATTTGTAGTTTGATAAGGGTGTTGACACTGTTCTTTTAGAGATCCCTAACCCCTCACAGAACTACGGTTCCCAGGGTTCCCTGGGGAAGGGAATAACAACTCATTATGAATCTATGGTGTAGACCAGGGGTGGGCAACTTGTGGCCCTCCAGGTGTTTTGGCCTATAACCCATCTGTTCTAACCAACATAG
Organism: Shinisaurus crocodilurus; assembly: GCA_021292165.1. NCBI lineage: Eukaryota > Metazoa > Chordata > Lepidosauria > Squamata > Shinisauridae > Shinisaurus > Shinisaurus crocodilurus. The sequence goes on along the minus strand of CM037876.1, from coordinate 113,137,178 downwards.
CCAATAGTGAGGGATGATGGGAGTTGTAGGCCAAAACATCTGGAAGGCCCACCCCTAGTGTAGATGCTCCCAATATACTACTAGGTGCTAAAATGGTACATATTTATGTAAATGTAACCAATTTATAAAACCAGCTTAGCTATTTGGCTCATAATACACAATATTTTGAAAATCACTATACCCACTTTAAAGTAACCAAGCTCCACATTATTTGCCAACTGTATATGATTCTGGTGACTATATAAAACAATTATTCAAAGATGAGAAACTTAAGAGAATGTAGGCAATGGTATGGAAAATTCATTGGGGGATCTTAATCCAAGAAGGCATTCAAAAAATTTTTTCTCTTTTCATCCAATTTTGTACATTTTCATTTTAGACAGAAAAGTCTTTTCAGAACATTGGGTTCTTATCCTTAAAAAATGACAAGTATCTAATTTGTAGCATTTTAAAAACACGGACAAATATACTAAATATACTAACAATTTATGGCATAATCACGACATGCATCCGCAGAGATTGCCATCAGACCCAAGAGAGTTCTCCATCTCTAGACTGTGCACCATCGCCAGATCAGGAGGTTAGGTCAATTCCCGCTTCTCCAATCAGACCTCCATCTCCAACCCAGGGCCTTGCCCAATTTTTTTTTTCCATCAAGGTCAAAGCCTTGTCTCTTAGCACCATGGCCAGTTCATGATATTTTGCTGTTTGCAGCAAATAACAAGTTGGCACCTCCAATTCCACATACAGAAGGCAGCTGAGCCTTCTCCACCACCACAGCCAAGGACAGGCCAGGACACAGGGCATAACAGTTCTGTCCTCTAACACCTTGCCCCTGCTCTGTCTGGTGCCTTTTTGCTGCCTGCTCTAACAAATGTTGCAATGCGTGAGTCATGGGAGCAGAGCAATACATACAGTGCCTGCTGGGCTATGGGGCCTAAGCTGGCTCTGCCTGTTCGTACCAGTCAGGGTCCTTTCTCAAAGGCACTGACTGTGAGAAGACAACTGAGGCTGATAGACAACCCAGGCCAGCAATAAGCACTAGGGCAGGGCTCTCCAACCTTGGGTCCCCAGATGTTGCTGGGCTACAGCTCCCAGCATACCCGGCCAGCATGGCTAATAGCAAGGGATTCTGGGAGCTGTAGTCCAGCAACATCTGGGGACCCAAGGTTGGAGAGCCCTGCACTAGGGCATGGTCTCAGAAGGCTAATGGGAGAGGGGAGGAGACTTCAGGAGGAATGGGTGGGGTGACTGACCCTGGTGCTCCTTAGCATTCACTGCCTGAGGCAGCTGCTTCACTGTGCCTAATGGTGGTCACGATCAAATCATGAGCTTACATTGGCAGGTTGGCCCAGGAGATTTTCTCTCAAGCTTTTCCAGATGATTCAGTACTTCGTTAACTCCCAGTGGAAATTAATATGGTCAGCTGACCAAACTGAAGACAAAAGTCACACATGTGATGTGAAGCTCATGTTTTATAGGAAAAACTAAAATGGAAGTGGAGAAGGTCAGGGGGAATACATTACTCCCTAGAATAATGAGCTAATCTTGCAATTTTCCCTGCAGCTGATTGGTTTACTCTATTTAGGATCTGACTAATACCAGACAGACATAATTCTAGTCAGATATATTCATTTAGCATGCATATAGTGGTTTGATAATTCAGATGCTTCACATGCATTATGTTCGCAACCCTTGCAAATACAGTAAAGTAGGTCAGTAGTGTATTATTTTATTTTATTTTTAATCCTAATCTCAAACTTCACTCAAACTTCCTAATGCAGATACAAACATGAAAGACAATATAAAATATACAAAGGAGTAAAATTTGCCATTAAATGAAGAATTTAAAACAATGTCCTAAAACCACAACACAATATTCACAAACCAACAGAGACAAATAACTCCAATCATACATTTCAAACAATATCCACAGCCAATATTTTTTTTAAAAAAATCTATTTGGGGGAAAGCCTCCCTTAAAAAGAGATATTTTGGTTTCATCTCTCAAGTATCTTCTGGGGGTAAGTTAGCAAACCTGGCCTCCTTAGGAAGGATGTCCATGGGGAGGCTGCTACATTGGAGAAGGCTCTTGAGCAAGTTAGCATATGCCAAACTATAGATCAGTGTTCTCCAACCTTGGGTCCCCAGATGTTTTTGGCCTACAACTCCCAGCAGGCCCCAGCCAGCTATGCTGGCTGGGGCCTGCTGGGAGTTGTAGGCCAAAAACATCTGGGGACCCAAGGTTGGAGAACACTGCTATAGATGGTGGCAGCAGGGCTTCATCAGAAGATCTGAAGTGGGAATGGGGGTGGGGGAAGTATTGCTGATGAAGGTCTGAGGCTGAGAGACAGTGGTTTGACTGAATCCACCAAATGAATACATGGCATGTGAGATCTGAAGGAAGGCCTTCCTGATTTCTAGCTCAGTCTCTTGGCCACTAACCCCTAGCTCTCAGTCATGCCAGCCAGTCGAATGGCAAGTTAGGCAACTTAATCTGCCACACAAAGTTCTAGCTGCATGGTAATCATATCTGGTGTTAATGGTGGCAAGAGGTGGTCCACTGTAAAATATGCACATAGTCAGAGAGTCCTCTGTGCCATCATAGAGACCTCTGGGACATGCTGCAATTTTGAATGGGACCCTACTAGGTCAGAGGCAGAGGTGGTCTGCCCATGGACTCATCAAAACATGGAGCCAGCCCTAGAAATAACAGGAATAATTTATAAATAAAATAAAATGAATCCACCATTAGCAACCATCCTTGTCTGGCAAATAATTGTGGCCAAATTAAAGAAAAGGGCATATATAAATTAATGCTCAGCCTGTATCTAGCCTTTGTGAAGTTCATATAAGGGAATCATGCATTCTGAAATGACTTGTTTCCCCTCCATCTCTAAAATGGATATACCGTACTCTGTCAATTTTGCCATTCCAGCTAGCCTCCATATTTTTACCCAATGTATTTTTTTAAGCCAGAGGTTTGGAGGGGAGAGTGTGTACTATTTGCTTGCTACTAAAATGTTATTGCTGTTAGAACATTACAAACCATCTCACAGTGCTGGAAACATATGAGTTCATTGAGGTACCTTGCAAGAAAAGTAAGGGATCAATTTTTTACATGTTATCTGAGTATCAGTTCGAAACTATAAAAGACTTCCTTCCAACCACCCTCCCTGCACAAACATGGAAGGAAACTTTTGGACATGGACATCTCCAGTAGCTTTCAGATCCATAACCTTCCGTACAATTTATCAATGGTCCAGAAAACCCAAAGTGAGACTCTCACATCTTAAAACTGCAAAATGGGTCTCCTTGACTTTTCCATTTTCTGCTTTATTCCCCTTTTTCTTTCTTAAGATAAAATGGCAAGACAGACTCTTGTAATGGACTCCTGAATCACATGCTCACGCTAAAGGCAACACATGTACATCAGGGATGGTATTAAGTTATAAGTAAAATGATGATGAATAAGCAAAATAGCAAACGTTCCCTCATGCATGTAATTAATTTGTCTGGTTGGGCCTCTGTTTTTGCTCTTACTGTATAGGGTACTGTAATTAAACCAAAGGCCTGTTTAGTCAAATAGTGTCATATTCAACACTGGATCATATGAGAGAAAAGCGGGAAGAAGTTTGCAGTGAGAGTTACACATATCCATGGCCTGCTTCAGTGAAGTATTAAATTAGACGTGAAGAAACCTAAACGATTAATGGCAAGAGGTATGTATAGCCATTAACAAATGTATCAGAGGTATAGTTCTATTGTATGTCTACTAGACAAAATTCACAGTATAGTAAGCTACACAGTAGTAAGCTACTATCAACAGTTATCTCTTCTCTCACAAAATGTATTTAATATCCCAAAGTTTTTTCCAACCTACCTGTTTGCTTGAACATCCTTGTAAGACCTAGTGGGGAAGAAGGGTGCAATGTATTCAGAAAGGTCATAGTCTCAACTCAACTATGTTTGGTGTAAGAGAGCCATTTCTAACTGATCTTGGGTGTGGCGTGGTGTGGTGTGGAGAAGTCAGCATTTAATGTTTTAACACTGCTCCCAAAGCAACCCAGACTCTGCTTTGGTGAACAATCTTATATGGAAAACTTCAAATATATCTTCAGTAAAGCAATTGTCAGGGCCCACATTCATCGGAAAGTTCCATGACTTCTGCATGGACACAATTACACACTGCCAAAGAAGTTTCATTCCTAATCCTCTGTCTTCTTCCAGTTAACAGGGTTACTCAAACTTTGAATTTGGGCCCTCATTCTAAATGTATTCAACATTCTGGGCCATCCGCACCAACCCGCAACTGTCTATTCTGTAACAGAGTATGCAGAGATCTTGTGCACAGTTGTGTGCATGCAACCTGTGCTGTGTGCAAAAGACTTGTGGATTGTACCACTAATCCACCAGCACTGGTATTAAGTAGGGGAACACAGCAAGACATTTCTGGCTCTTCCTAGATTCATACACAAGAAAATACAATTTGAACAAAGTAGGTGCTTGTTCCAAATCACATTGAGATAATAGGGCAAGTACATTAGAATCCTATCCCTCCCTGGAACATTGTGCCTTCCTCCCAGGTGTTGTGCATCCCCAGGTGGAGCCCACCTGCAGTTTGAACTACTTTATTAACATTGAGCTGGCAGTGGCACCTGCGTTTTAAATTCAGAAATACTGCCATGTCTTCAGCATTGCTCATTTGACTGGGAACACTACCAGATACTAGGGACAAAAAAGGTGGGGGTATTAATTATGGCATTTGCTGTCATTAGTAAGCTCCCAGAGTCTGCTGGAGTGGAGATAGAATTCTCTGGCTGTTGACTAGCTGTGTAAACATTTGAGTTATGGCCATGATACTAGTTAAAGGGGAAGCTTAAAATGACAGCCTACTCTGCATGAAAGATAGAAGGGCCCATATGCATTGCACCACTGTGTGAAATTAGCAGATCAGGGTAAGGATGTCTAAGTAACTGCCCCTATCCACTTTTATGGAGGAATCAGGTAGTCAGTCAGACCTATGTGAGAACTTCAGGGCTAGAATTCAATGTAACACTTCTTTTTTTTTCTTCTTTTTAAGATATTTTAGGTGTGTCTGTGTGTTTTCATAAACATAACAAGTAAAACTCCCCGAGTTTTTTTTTTCTTCGAGCAAGGTCTGTTCGCTGTTCACTCAGCATGATTAAAGATTATTGTGATCTTGACAGCAGCTCGTTTCCCAACACTCAGAGATGCACTCAGAGATGTGAGCTGTTAAACAGGTTTTACCTGTGTCTTAGCAATTACTATTGAGATGCAGCCAGCACTAGCTATTGAAATGCAGAAGAAGCAGTCGTAGCCTGGAAGGAAGAAGAGCCAACAAGTTTGCATATGACAGAGGGGTTTTTACACAGGCTTTCCTCAGTCAAAGTTGAAGAAATGAATTATAATTTACCACACAACAAATTCTTCCAAATTCTTCTAGGGTTGAAGTAAGATCCAAGTTGGAATCTTGGATCTTGAAGTCTATATTTTCAATCTAGCTAGCCTTTCAATCTAGTAGCCAGAGAGGCAGAGGCTGTTAAATTAGCATTACAAATCCTGGTGTTTGTTAGTAGGATTAGCATAAGTGCATAGAGGTTTTGTTTTTCCTCAGTCTGAGTTAGAAGAAGAAAGTTTATGTAGATGTACCACCAATTAAGAAACAAAAGGTTGAGCTTGAGTTTCTGGCAGCTATCTATCAAGCGAGCTTCAAGCAAAGATTTTGCTGTTCGTGACTCAGCGACTCGCTGAGGGGGAGAAGGGAATCGAATAGCTCTAAGTGATTCGTGAGCCAGCTATTGAAGGCTCGCTCACACCACTTGCAGTATTGTCCCTAACTGGAGCTAGGTGTTGCCTCAAGGACATCTTTCCATAGGGATCCATGGATAGAGATAGAGGTTGCCGGTTACTGTCTGCGTTTTGGACGAATCTGACAAAACAATACCAGGTGGCAATAAAGGGATCAGATGGCCCCTAATCATTCTCACTTGATTAGTTCATTTTTCTGCCAAGACTATATTCCATATGAATTGATACCATAGTTCTAGTGAGAACGGTTGGTGGCTGTCCAGTTTCTGGCTACGACCTGTCTTAATCATGTCTTTCCCACATTTTAATCATGTCATTCCCATGTCTTCTTGGGTGGCATCTGCAGAGGTGCTGGGCCCAATCCCTACAATATCCTACTTAGAAGTAATGGCATAGAATACCACCTATGAATTACTTTGATAGAATTCTCACTAATCTTTGCTGATACAATAATACCTTGGATTGCAAGTAACTTGGTTTGAGAGCGTTTTGCAAGACAAGCAAATTTTTAAATATTTATTTAATTTTTTTTTACTTGATATACAAGCGATGTCTTGCAATACAAGTACTGTAGTACGACTTAAATTAAAAATCTCTGGACAATTTTTTTTGGGGGGGATTTCGTTTTGATATAAGAGTATTTTGGATTACAAGCATGTTTCCGGAACGAATTATGCTCTCAATCCAAGGCATGACTGTATTGATTTTAACGGGGGGGGGGGGTAATGCCAAATTAGTTTCCAATTTTTATTGTCTAATTTTTCATTGATGTTCCTTTCCCAACTGGCCTTAAGTCCTTCGGATGTGCCTGTTGACTGAGATTAACAGTTTGTACATCAATTATGTGAGTCCTTTCGTGTTTGGTGCAGAACTGAGTATAATCTGCTCAAAAACTGTAGTAGTGTGGTGGCTTGAAAACAGACCATTGGATTAGATTTGAAATGTATGATTTGATGTAACTGAAACCAGTGGAAAAAGATAGATCTCAGTTGTGCTGCTGCATTCCTGTTCTTGGTGTAACTCCAGTAAAAAGATCCCTTGCCCTGTATAAATCACACAATTTCTATTCCCTGCACTGATCATACTTATCAGGGTCGACAAATAGTGGATGCAGGAAAGAAATAAGGGGCGACAGTGTGGTACTAGTTTCTATACCAAGTGCTCCAGATATTCATTGTAAGTGTTAAAAACTGGTTTTGTATTTCCCTTTTTATTTTAGTTTCATGTATTAGGAAAGGGGTCTCAAGTAATCCAGATTCCTGGCCTGGTTAAAAATTCCATAAATATCCAGGAGGAATCACTGTGGTTGCATATTATTCTTGTCAATTGCTTAAGTTGGTAAGACTCATAATAGAGTTTTAAGTTCAGAATTCTCACCCTGCTGTCTGGAAGAGACCTGTATTGCGTATTTTTCCTAATCCATGACTTTTTGCCATTAAATATGTAATTATTTGGCAATCTTTGCCAATCTGTTAATTTCTCTTCGGGTATTGAAACAGGCAATTCATGGAATATAAAAACTTAAGGAGGAGGATCATTTTTGTTGCTGCCACTCTCCCAAGCCATGTTAATTTAAACTTAAGCCAATTTTTTAATCATTTGTTTTGGTTTTCTGATTAGGGGAATATAATTTAGTTTTAATAAATTCATTATATTCTTTGACATTTTAATTCCTAGATATCTTAAACTAGTCCAAATCCCTGTGGATTTGCAAATGGCTGCCTTAGTCTTTACAGGTAGATTTATAGTCAGGAATTCAGATTTGTTATAATTAATGCTGAGACCTGCTACTTTGTTAAATATCTCAAATTCTTTAGTTGTCTCATTTACAGATTTTTCTGGGTTTGTGAGTGTCAGGATGATATTATCAGCAAATCGCTTTATCTTATGGGTTGTTTCTGAAAACTGTTTCAAGAGGTTTGATAAAATATGCAAACAGAAGTGGGAGAGTGGAGAGCCTAGTTTTGTCCCTCTTTTGATGTCAAATCTTTCAGAGTTAAAGCCATTAATTCTTATAATTACCTTGTTATTGGTGTAAAGTCAAGTCAGGATGTCTATAAAAGGCTTCCCAAAATTTAATTTATTGAAGAGGTGGAATAGAAATGGCCATTCCACCATGTCAAAGGCCTTAGTGGCATCAAGGGAGATCACCAGAGACCTGACTGCATTTAATTTACTATATTGTGTAATGTTAAGTACTTTCTGATCGGGTCAGCAATGATAGACCAGTTTGGAGATGTATTTGATGGTAATATTTTTTGCTTTTGGACATGGAATGTAGAGTATAAACTGACAGTATGTACAATGTTCATTTCTCAGGCTGCTGAGGGTTTCGAGCAACAGGATCCAGGCTCCTTACTCTCTGCACCACAGTGGTAGCATGCCAGAGAAAGGAGGTTCTTTACTGCTCTCTGCTGAGCTTCAGCACCAGACCTGCAGCTACTAGTAACACACACCCAGGTAGTAGTAGCAGCAGCAATATGTTTATTATCATCAAATAACCAACACTGAAAAGTACAGGATCGCAACCTCAATAAAACCAATTTTGGACATGAGGTGAGTTCCACTACTGTACTCTTTGTCTGTTTCATGGCAAACTATCACCACCCCAGGACTATATAATCTCTAATTTTGTTTGCAGGTAATAAACCCCCAAACTCTGGGTTAAAAGTTCTCTACAAAATTTCCTGCAGTTTTTTGAGGGACACATTTAAAAAAAACAGTCCTAAAATGTAGAAATTGTATACCTCTCATGGGATTACATAGATTTCATAGATCTCATAGAGTTGGAAGGGGCCTACAAGGCCATTGAGTCCAACCCCCTGCTCAATGCAGGAAACTAGAGGAGGGGTCTCCCATCCAAGTAATAACCAGGCTCGACCCTGCTTAGCTTTCCACGCTCAGACAAGCTGAGCCAGCGTGAGCCACAGGCCTGTACAATGAAATTCATTTTCTAAGCCCATTTTATCAGTGTGCTTCATGACCTAAATTGGACATTTATATCACCTGACTATAATTTGCTATTAGAAGGGGTCAATATGTTTCCACCAGGTCCTATAGAGCTTCTGACCCTGGCCTAACCCCTCAGTCTCCGTGACTCACAGACTGCTCATCCCTGCTTACCTACTTCCTCCTGGCTTGATTACCAGCTTACCTCCAAACCACTAGCCTTTACTGTATTATTAATAACCTTGGTTGGATTAGGATAATGAGAGGATTCATGATTATGAAGTCTATGGGCATAACTAATATTGAGAAGGAGTACCTGCAGACTACTCTTAAAGAAAAAGTTATTATATGCCAACAGAACACAGAACAACCCTAAGACCTTAATGCCAAATTGAGAATCCTTGTTCTATTCCCAGCTGACATTAATCATTCTGATCTTGGCAGTTTTGATAAATTTAACAGTAATTGCTTGAACATGAGAGCTTTAAGAGGCAGGCAGTGATTAATATGTTCCATCTGCTAGATGAATCTCTGGAGACATAAATCTTCTTATCCTAAGAATACATCTATTATTTCCTAAAGAACAAATAATGGTTAAACATCTACCAAGTTATGTTTATTATACATAGCAGTGTATGAACACCTGCAAATCATATCCATAGAGAAAGGGTTACCAGCATCAAGTGCCTCTAGTGTTTATATTGTTCTTCCAACATCTCGGTTCTCCCTCTTCTAAGTGCCTGGTCCATGCAGATCCTATTACAGCTGCTTGATTTAGTAAGTGCACAACCTTTTTGGCCCCAGGGGCCATATCCAGTATCTGCTGGAGGTCCGGGAGATGCATATATGCATGTACACAGACACTGCAACTCATGGGGCATGTGGTTTCTCTGCCACCACTAGTGGAGTGGGGAACCTTCTACTCATAAGTAAGCAGGAGTCACTCAGCAGCACTTTCAAATCACATCCCAAACACCAAGCCACTGGATGTCTACTCAGAAGCATGAACAGCATGTCTAGTCACAAATAAGCAGCGCAAACCTCTGTGTGTCTATTCACAAGTACGCAGGAAAAGCTTCAGAAGTGGATGGCAATGAGGAACCACCACTACAGGCACCACCACCAAGCAGAAAGAGCCCACTGAGGAGCCCCTGGAGCCCATACAACCTGGAGTCGACTTTGACCTGACCAATACTCTTGGTAGGGTACATGGGGCCCACTCTACTGTCCAGTGGCCTCCCTGACTGAGCTGGCCAAGGCAATCTCAGGTGTGGTGTTGGAGGAGCCAAGGACACTGGAGGAGCCAAGGACAATGGTGTCCACACTTCAATGTCCACAGTGAGGCTGCCTCTGGTCCAGCTTGGGACCTCATGGCCTCCAGGACAATCATGGGGCTGTCTCAAGTTGTCATCAGCCAAACACAAAGAGCAAGACACACCCTCAATTTAGTCTTTGCTCAGGGTGATATGATTGGTGATCTGGTAGTGGGATGATCCCTGTCATGGTCAGACCACTTCCTGGTGAAATTTGAACTCATGACTGCAGTCTATTGATGCCCTTGTTTTTCTGTGGAATGGTGAGATGCAAAGAGCCATTGACACAATCACTCCCAAGGGTCCTCTCTGGCACTGCAGAGCCCGTTCTGCCCCATGGTATTTTGTGGAGTTGCAGACCAGCAATGATTAGAGTGCACATGGCAGAAATCTTGCCCCAAAGCCAAACACAACTTAGAGCACATACTCATGCCTACCACATGGTGGTGCGGGCTGCAAAAAGGACTTATTTCACAGCCTCCATCGCATCCTTGAGTAGCCACCCAGCGGAGCTCTTCAGAGTGTTTCGGAGGCTGCTAACTCCAGAGCCAGCTCCTTTAGAGCCCTCAGAGGCCTGCTGTGATGCTTTTTCATAGCACTTTGAAGATAAAGTCATCCGGCTCTGAAGCAATTTAGATGCCACTGTTATGGCAGATCCAAGTGAGGTGTCCAATACCCCATCTAGCCATGTTTTGTGGGATCAATTTCAGTTAATGCAGCCTGATGCTGAGGACAAGGTGCCGCAGTAATGCGACCAACAACGTGCCCTCTTGATCCCTTTCCTTCGTGGCTAATTAAGACTAGCCAGCATGGCTTGGCTGGGTGGTTCCAGGGTGTGGTTAATCCCTCATTATGTGAAGGAATGTTGTTGCCTGATGTTTTGAAGAAGGCGCTAGTGCAACCACTCCTGAAGAGGCCCACCACGGTCTTGTGGATTTGTGAAAACTATCCACCCAGTTGTGAATATGCCAATTTTAGGTAAGGTGATTGAGAGGGTTGTGGCGAGGCAACTGCTGGCATTCATGGATGAAACCGATATCTAGACCCTTGCCAGTCTGGGTTCAGGCTTGGTTTTGGTACCGAATCAGCCTTGGTCTCCCTACAGGATGATCTCTATCGGGACAGGGGGATATCGGGAGTGCAACGTTGCTCGTCAGGGGCACAATCCACTTCCCTCTGCCCTCGATGTATGTAAGCCTCTGAACATGGAGGCGTACATGCGTCCAATGCAGGGCATGAAGCAGGGCAGTGGCAGTGACCTTCTCTGCCACCACTTCTCATGCACTGCATTTCATCTAGACGGCCATTTTTGGCCATCTACCTGAAGCTCTTCCAAGGGGGAGGGAAGGAGGCTGGGGCACTGTCTCGATACAGTGTGAGCCATCAGCCCCAGCCTCCCCCCTCCCCGCCCCCGGCACATCCCTGTTCTTCCTCTCTGAGGTCCATTTCCAACCTCAGGGAGGCAGCCGGTGTGGTTCATTCCATGTTGGATGTGATGAGGGTGGGGCGGGAGCTCAGCGTTCGGAGTCCCTCAGAGCTGGGACTCCAAATAATCCTATGGCCCCCCCAGGCAAGGTTGAGAGGCCATAGGATGAGAGGCCATAGGATTGTGCCCTTATTCAATCTCTTTGTGGCTTTTGATACCATCTACCATGGTATCCTCTTAGATCAGCTTCGTGGGATGGGTACTGTGGGTACTGTACTTCAGTGGTTCCATTCCTACATATGGGGTTGGTCTCAAGAGAGTGGTGTTGGGTGACTGCACTTCAGCCCTCTGACACTTATGATATGGGGTGCTGTAGGGCACTATTTTATCCCCAATGTTATTCAACTTCAATATGAAGCCACTGGGAGCAGTCATCCTGGGATTCAGAGCAGGTTGTCATCAGTATGCAGACGACACCCAGCTCTATTTCTCTATAACATCTGAATCAGGTGTGGCCATGCGGGCTCTGGACCAGTGCTTGGATACAGTAGTGGGCTGGATGAGGGCCAATAAACTGAGCTTGAATCCTGGCAAGACAGAAGCACTGTGGGTGGGTCACAGGTCCAGGAAATAGGTCAGCTGCCAGTTCTGGATGGGGTTAAGCTCCCCCTGAAGGAACAGGTACATAATTTGGGGATATTCTTGGATCATCCTTGTCACTTGAGGCTCAGGTAGCCTCAGTGGCTAGGATTGCCTTTTACCAGCATCAGCTGGTATGCCGACTATGTCTGTTACTGAACAGTGATGGCTTAGCCACAGTGGTTACAGGCACTGGCAACCTCAAGATTGGATTTTTGTAATGTGCTCTATGTGGGGCTACCACTGAGCTTGGTCGGGAAGCTGCAGCGGGTGCAGAATGCAGTGGTGAGGCTGCTAATGGGGGCCTTTTTTCCAAGAGCAAGCTACACCCTTGCTGAAAGAACTGCATTGGCTGTTTAAAGTGTTGTTGTTTAAGGTGTTGTTGTTAACATATAAAGCCCTAAACAACTTGGGAACAGGTTACCTTAGGGAGCACTTTGTCTTTTATGTCTCTGCCTGATCTTTGCGATCATCAGAAGGAGGACTTCTGAGAGTGCCAAATGCTCCTGAGGTTCACCTTGCAGTAGAGCATTTAGTGTAGCAGCACCCACCCTCTGGAAAACTTTACCCGTTGACATTAGACAGGCCCCACAGTTCTGACATTGAAACATCTTCTTAAAACTTATCTCTTCACACAGGCTTCCCTTAAGTATGACACACAGACATCTATGTATGTATGTGCTATGGTTTCTAGAACACAGTAGAGTGTGTGCTTTTACTGCTGATTAATTTTGTGTTGTTTTACTGTTATATTGATTGTTATTTTGATGCCATTGTATTTTATGTTCACCGCTTTCTCTGGAAAGTGGTATAAAAAATTGAGTTTGAGTAATATATATGCTCCCAGAATGCTCAGGTAACATACAGACTTGTAAACAAATACTGAGGGCAATATACTGAAGGTCAGTTGGGCAGTATATAAATTTAATAAATAAACAAACAAACAAATGTCCCATCAAAGTCTCACTGTCTAATAATCTCCTGAACTCCTTCAGGGATTAACATGGCTGTCTGGGGTCTGGAGTTTCAAAGGAGAAATGGCAAGAAAGTAAAGCACCTCTTCACTATTTTCTCCCCTGGGAGCCCAATTCAAAATGCTGGTTATCCCCTTTAAAGTGGTTTGGACCCAGGGGACCACCTGCACATGATTCTGCTCATCTGTTGAGATCTGATGAGGGGCCTTCTTCCATGTTCCACCAACATCTGAAGCATATTGTTGTTTACGCAGGACAGGGTTTCTTGATTGCTGTGGCCAGACTCTGGAACTTCATCCCCTGCAAGGCCCTCCTTGTAAGCCCCTTCTCTTCTAGTTTTCTAGAGGCTAGTGAAGGCCACCTTATTTAGGCCTTCAATTTGGTGTAATCTGTGCTGCCCAACAAGTTAGGGATTATTAGCTGGTTTTGTATCTCCACATTATATTAAAGGTTTGTAGCCTTCTAACTTAGCTGGGCTCTGACCCACCTCTTACCCAAAGCCAGATGTTTCTAGCTTTGCTTGCTGAAAGTTTTTCAGGATGCTAGACATTTCTGTCAACCACAGAAGCTCTACTGTCTGCTGTAACCAAAGTTTGCTTTTAAAGTACACAGGGTTTGCTAAATAAAGGCTATCCCGTGGCCTCCAGGAAACTGTATCCAAGCTATAGGTAGTGTACTGGTTGAGAAACTAGGACATTTCCTGAGGAACCATTGAACTCAGGAGTTGCTACAGATAGTAGTAAACAGGATTATTAAGAAAAATGCTTTTATTAACTTTTAAATTTAAATGTTATTTGTTTTAAATAAAAAGATGTTTGGGCCAACACAAGATGTTTGAGTTTATAGCTCAAGAGCATTTCCTGATCAGTGTTCTCTGAGTTGATGGATTGATTTCTGTAAACTCAGGTATATAATTTCAATGTGTAACCTGTAAACTGTCCAATGTATTCCAACCTAGGATATAAACTGGCATCAAAAACCTGGAAATGGTTAATCATTTTCCTCTAACGTAATGCTTGGAATAAAGCTGAACAAGCTTTATCTGAAACACCAAGAGTCCATCAATATATCTCCGTGTGCCTGTCTTTCATAAGGAGGAGAGAACCCTGTGGCTTGTTATTCTGGCAGCCTGAAGAACTTTGCGCCATGAGAACATGTCCCCCCTTACTGTTTTCTGATGGGAGGAGGGGTGGGTGGAGATTGGGTCTACCACCAGGTCACAACAACCTGCACTGCTGTCTCAAAGTAGCGCTACAGGATAACTAATTGGTGATCCAGGCTGGACAACGAAAAACATGTGGTACAGTCTGAAAAATGGGGCAGCTCCAAAACACAGAGCTCAGAAAAATACAGTGAGAGTGTTTTATGAACATATATGCATGTAAAAGCCCAAACACACTAATACTAATATTAACTGCACTTGGATATATATATATATATATATATATATATATATAGAGAGAGAGAGAGAGAGAGAGAGAAGATAACCTCAATCTACATTTTTTCAGTTGCCTATGAGGAAGAGCAAATTACAATCAAAATGTAAATATGTTCTGTATGTACTACATGCATATACAGGTCTTCTTCCTAACAACCATTTCTTTAGTACTTGCCAGTGCAGCCTATCAGTAGCCCTTCACTCAGTGCTTACAAAACTAGATCTTCCTGGAGCTCCTAACTCAGACATACAAACAAACCAGACACTCTGTTCTCAGTGGCTAGCCTTAAGGCTGTCTTAAGGGTGGGGTGATGGCGAGTTTGCAGGAGGCAGGAGGCTAGAAGTCTAGAAAAAGATTCAGGGCCCAAATTTGCTTGGAAACACTACCCGGGTGACCGGCCAATGGGTGATTAACAAATATAATAAAATAAGTAAATAAAATACCCCTCTCCTCCCTTCATTACTGATGTATGGGGTCTCAGTGGAGAGGAAATGCATTATTTGTGTATTCAGGGGCATTTAATCTTTTTACTTCATATATTTCAGGATTAAGCTCTGACACTGAGAACAGATGCCCTGGTACAGATTAAGCCCTGCAGGAGACCCATGTTAAGTGAGGCACAGTTTCATGAAACACTCTACGGTTTGGCTCCCTAAAATTTGTACTGGCCTTTAGGTTCTCTCTTCTTACAATAAAGTCAAACAATGTGAGGAGTTCCATATTGCTCTAGTTCAAATTATCTTTGTTATCCAAATCTCTTCATTTTTAAAAACAATGCTAAGCCCTTACTGTTCACTAAAGCTATTTTAGTGCATTCTTTTGGTAACTGTTTTCTTAACCTAAAAAGCAAATTATGCAAAAGCAACCAAGGACCGTAAAAGTGGAATCTGGCCTTGACTTCCATAGTGGTATAGGTGCACTGAGATTTACATCCTGAGCCCATTCCCCCAAAACACAATACTCCTGCACACAAGTAGATGTAGCACCATGATCCGATGGGGAAATAATATGAAGCAGTGTAGTAACATTCCCCAGCACTGGCTTCTTAAATCATTAAGGGCACATCCTATGCATGCTGGCTGGGGAATGCTGGGAGTTGTGGGACTTTTGTCTGCCCAAACATGCATAGGATTGCACCCTAAGTCTAAGATTTCTTATTTCTTTCTCATCTTTGTTCTTTTGCACACCCTGTTCCATTCCTATATTAAACAGCGGGTGAAGTCTTTTCCCTTTACTCAGGGCCTTCCACTCTTCCTCAATTATTTTTTTTCCTTCTTCTATTCAGTTATGCCCTCTTTTTCTGTCCTCTTAGACTGACAGCCTACAAGCAATGCCTACTTTTTGGTTTTATCTTTTGTACTCATTTCCCCTATGCAAACACAATTATATGAAGGTGTGGAGATGGTCAGGGCTAGTCACATGAAGAAACTGTGAGAACCACATCTTGGGACCTCTAGGTTGATAGCATGTTCTTAAAAACCTTCCAGGACAATGTGCTTAACATAATTAACATCTCAGGCGAAAGCAGACACTAGAATTTGAATTTTAGCCAAACTAACTCCTTTATGTACAGTACTGTACATAATGAGTCTCTGGAATGGAATGGACTTCCCTGCACGTAGAAAACTAGATATAGAGGGATGGGTTTTAGCGTAACCTTCTTCATTACATGCAAGTTTTCTACATGCAAGGAATTTTGGGGTATGGAAAAAATTCAGTTATGTAAGCCTTGACTTACACAGCCCATACTTCTAGACATACACTCGGACCTAGTTCTCAGTGAGGTGGTAAACCTATGATTGGGCTCTGTAGATGGGGGAACACATGGCTGAATGCCCCTCCATACAAAAAAATAATCCCTGAACATAGAAACGTTGTGTATATGGGAGAAGGTTATGCCAAAACCTTTCTCCCCAACATTTAGTTTTCAATTGTGTAGGGACATATTTTTTTACGGAATAACATTCAGTTATGTGAGCCCCACCTGCAGCATGCCAATTAAGCCAATGACTGAAAGAGGTACACATGGTTGATGCATACTTAAGGGAGTCACTGTAAAGTAATAGGTTACCTCCAGGCTCATCAAGGTAGAAACTCAGCTCTTTCTTGTCTTCTCGATCTCCAATGTGGTCATAAGTAATTTGTGGAATGGACAAAGCAGTTTCCCCTGAATTTATTATAGATGTGGAACCATTATCACGCCCAGGTTTTCCTTTCCTCTTGTATCTTCTACTCTGTAATAAAGAAAAGACCATTTTCCATTAAAGAAAGGTCATACAAGGATTTCAGCCTCTAAACAGCAATGTATGGACAAGATCAGACTTGAGCAAATAATTTTGAAAAGGGCTTATTAAAAACAGTAGGCATATATTTTATCTGAATTTATTAAGAAGTAGGCAACCACAGAGTATATTAATGTATGCCTGACATATGGATGTTGTACATTTCTGAACTATCTATGGATATGGGCCTATCATAGTACCACATCTGAACTGCCATGTATGTCATAAAGAAGTCAGTCTCCAGATCTGTCTTGACTATCACTGCTCTCTCTAGAAATTGAAAATGTAGGGTTCTAGGTTCTTGCAGGAAATATGGGATACCATGTTCCTAAAGTGAGCATTCCAGCTGGCTAACCACACTCAAAGTGGCACAGATATTGAACCATTAAGCAGACTTAGTCAGACGTATGGAGATCATGCCCAGTTTTGCAATTGAAGTAGGCATTTCATTAGGAAAATACTCAAAAGAACGGAGTGCTTACCTGTAACTGTGGTTCTTTGAGTGGTCATCTGTACATTCACACATATGGGCTCTGCGCCTATGTGAAGCCTGTTTTGGGAAGCTTCTAAAGCTCAGGATTTTAGGCAGGAACCCTTCCCCCACTGTCCTACTGTGCATGTCCCTAGTGGGTTCCCACCTATTCCCTCAGTTCTCTGAGACCCTTATTGTGGCCTCAGAACCAAGAGAATTCTCGGAATCAATATCGGTGAAGAGTTCGACCTTGATACTGACAGTGTAACCACTTCCATTTGCCCCATGGAGATCAATAGAGACACTGAAGCGGGGACAGTGGGCGGGTTGTGTGAATGCACAGATGACCACTCGAAGAACCACAGTTACAGGTAAGCAACTCATTCTTCTTCTTTGCAGTCTCTGTGCATCACACATGGGCTATTTATCAAGCTGACTTACCAGAGGCGGGCAGGTGTCATCATTGTAGCAGGGATGACAGGACTGCTCTGCCAAAGGCCCAGTCCACCCAAGCCCAAACGTCAAATTGGTAGTGCTGTATGAAAGTGGATGGAGTTGACCAGGTAGCCACTCTGCATAGGTCTGGCAGAGGAATGCCACGGCTGAATGCCACTGATCCTGCCACTCCCCTGGTAGAGTGGGCTTTCGCCCCAGAATTGAGTTCCAGTCTGGCAAACTGATAAGCAAAGCGGATGGTAGGTACAGCCCAAGCGGCAAAATGTTGTGTCAGGACCGGGAGTCCTTTGTTTTTTTCCGGCATAGCAGAGGAAAAGTCTATCAGAGTGCCAATGTGGCTCAGTAGAGGCCTCCTAGAAAGCCAAGGCTCTCCGGACATCGAGTGTGTGTAAGGTACATTCAATCAGTGTCAATGGCGAAGGAAAGAATGCAGGCAGCACAATATCCTGACTCAGGTGGAACTCCAAAATGATCTTGGGAAGGAAAGCCATGTCCGATCTAAGGACCACCTTGTTCCTGTGAAAGGTCAGGTAAGGAGGGTCGACTCGCAGCACACAGAGCTCACTCGAGAGCCTAGCTGATGTAATCGCCACAAGAAAGGCCACTTTCCAGGACCCAGTTGTTGTTGGTGCAGCTATTGACATCCACATCGGGGGGGAAATGTCTCAGACAGTCACCGAAGCAGAGAGGTGGTGAGCAGGCCAGAGGTGGAAGAGGTGAGAAGGCTGTGGTGGCTGGTGGGACTGTTCTCATGGAGTCAAAGGTGCCACTTGCCAGAACAATCCCCTCTTCTTGGAGCCCTGGTACCAAGACCGGCTGTACATATGTCTTGGCTACGGTGGCTGCTGGGAGCGAAGAGGATGGTGACTTTGCTGGTGAGGAGAGAATGATGGTACCACTTCCACTGTTTGAAGGTAGGTGTGCAGAAGGGTACTGGCTGAGCCCCATCTTTTTGGCCATTGTATGGGCCTTCTGTACGGAGTCCATCACTTCGTCAGTCCTCAAGCTGAAGAGCCCCTCGCCATCAAAGGGAAGGTCCTTGATGCAGTAGTGGGCCTCTTGATTCAGACCGGCGGAGTGGAGCCAGGCATGTCGTTGCAAGGCAATAGAACCCACCATAGCCTTTGTGTGGCAGTCGGTCAGGTGCTGGGTGGTGTTAATCTGCTGCCTAGAGAGATTCATGGCTTCTGCTTGAAAGATGCAAGCCAATTGCCTGCGATCATCAGGCAAGTAATTGCACATGGCTCCAATCTTCTCCCCACAGGAATAGCTGATAGCGAGGCATGGTAGCTTGGTAGTTCGCAACTTTCAATCTGAGAGCAGCCATGGAATAAGCACGGCGACCCATGAGGTTGAGTCGGCAGCCTTCCTTATCGACTGGAGCCAAATGTTGCTTACGGGAGCGGCCCTGAGCTAGGGATGGGTGACCCACCCGGCACTCAACTTGCAGCATGCAAGCTGAGCACTCCCGCTGCGTGAGCCGAGCTGAGCACGAGCGCCAGCTGAGGCGCTCACCGGACTTCCAGGTCTCTGGCGCTACATTGTTTATGTAGAAAGCAGCCTAATTTGCACAAATTAGGCCATTTTCTACGTAAACAACGTAGCTCCGGAACCCGGAAGTCACTTTTCCTGGCTTGGCTTGGCTCGCGAGAACACGAGTTGAGCCAGGGAAAAGGTAGGGCGAGCGGAGCTCAGGGGGTCGAGCCTGGCAAGTTCACTGGACTTCCACCCCCCAATTGAGCTCCGTGCACATCCCTACCCTGAGCTGACTCCACTATCACTGAATTCGGTAGCAGGTGTGAGAACAGGAACTTCGCATCCTGCTCCTGCACCTGGTACATTTTGTTAAGCCTTTTAGATGCTGGAGGCACTGATGAAAGGTTTTTCCAGGCCACCTTCACAGTCTGCAGCAGGGTCGGGAGGAAGGGGATAGTGATCGGTGCTGCCTCCTCCAAATACACAGTGTTGAAAACCAGGTCCCGTCCTCTCTCCTCCTGTTGCTGGATTGTGATCCCAAGGGATCACATTGCCATCTGACATACCCACTCAGAAAAGTGTCCCATGTCCTCAGAAGGTGAGTCTGGGTCTCATCAGGTGATGAGATGTCTGACACAGGTGAGGACATGGAAGGCGAGTCTGAGAGGTAATCTTCTGGGGAAGAAGCCCTCAGGGATCACAAGATGGCTGTAGTCCGTGGTGTCGATGGAGGCTGAGTAGCTGTAGGCCCAGGCAGCGTCGCATCTCTTGATGTCGAAGCAGCCAATTTCAAAGCCTTTGGTACCATCAATGCAGTGCAGTGTGTTCTCGACTCCCTTGGAGGAGAGGGTGCAGACTGGAAGTTGTCTGGAGTAGGTGGCCTGGCCAGAGAGGCAGATGGCGCCTTCTGGAAATGAGGAGGGACCTCTTGGTAGAGCCATGGATCGTAATAAGGATCCCTCAGCCTGCAGAATTGCCAGTCCTCCCAGAAGTTCTGGAGTCTTGGCGGCAGCAACCAATCTGACCTCCTTTCCCAGTCCGACAAGGGAGAGCGAGACTGATATCATGCCCCTGGAGGGGAGCAAGGGCTCCTTCCCTCCCTACAGCACGATTCCAACCATTGTGTACGAGGAGAAAGATGGGCTTATTATTATTATTATTATTATTATTATTATTATTATTATTAATATTTATTTATCGCCCATCTGGCCGGCAACTGGCCACCCTGGGCGATGTACACAGAATAAAATACATAAATGCAATAAAATACATTAAAACAATATAAAAATTTTAAAATCTTAACCCACCCCATATTCCCGCCTGAACAACCAGGTTTTTAATGAGTGACGGAAGCTCATCAGAGAGGGGGCATGGCGGAGGTCACTCGGGAGAGAGTTCCACAGTACGGGGGCCGCCACAGAAAAGGCCCTCTTCCTCGTCCCCACCAGTCTCGGAGAAGATGAGGCCGGCATGGTGGTAGCGGCCCTGGTTTGATCGACAGCCGCCAAGGCTTTCCTCCAGAGAACTGCACAAAGCCTGTCGGACTGATTCCTTCTCACCTGCTTCATGAAAGCCTGACACATATCTACTATGTGCTCCACACCCAGGCAAAACAAACACAGCGAGTGCCCATCCATTGGAGGCAACTTGCTCTCGCAGTGGATGCACTTTCTAAACAGGGTCTTCATGGCCATCTGTTTTTCAGCGGTGCCTCACAAAGATGGAGTCGTGAGAGAAATCAAATAAAGCAAAATAAAAATATAAGGAGAAAGGATGAAAAAAAGCTAGAGAAGAACAAGAATAAAAACATTTAGAGGAAATCTCAGCGAATTGTTGTCAAATGACGCAGAGAAGCTCCTCCGATGGCAGCCACAAAGGCAGTCAAAGAGGAACTGATGGAATAGGCAGGAACCCACTAGTGATGTGCAGTAGGATGGTGGGGGAGGGGTTCCCGCCTAAAATCCTGAGCTTTAGAAGCTTCCCGAAACAGGCTCCACGCAGGCGCAGAGCTATGTGTGATGCACAGAGACCATGAAGAAGAAATAATGTGCCAGGTGAACACTGACCTAGAAGCTCCAAGATCACATGAGAGGAGCTGACAACAAGGTAAATTCTTTCCAACCAGCATTAGATGTTGGCATGGGAAGTAGCCACAATGTTGGTCCCCACAAAGGATCTCACAGTTCCAATGTGACCACAGTGGCATGGTATGAAGCCGCAGAGCAGTGGCTGCCATGACATTCTGGGAGTGTAAGCACCATTTCCATTTTCTTCTTAGGTGAAATAAGAATTCCAGGATACCAAGGCTCACAGATAAGTTTAGATTGGACCTCTCCATCAAGCACTAAATGTCTTATTAAAGCTCAACTACCTTGAGCTACTTCTTGCCTCCATGCTTTCTCCCCTGTGGCCTCTTATGTGTGGAATTCTCTTCCTTTAAATATTCTGCTGCCTTCTTCTTTGTCTCATTTTAAGTATTAAACACTCATCTTTTATCATCTGTATTTCCTTCTTCATTGCATATTTTGTTTCTTTCCTATTCCTTGGTTAATTACTGTATTTGTTCTTTCCACTTTCACTCTCTCCCAGCTTGTGCAAAGTTTCCCCTTTCCCTCCAACTCCCCATTCCTTTTATCTCATTTGTTTCTTGGATTGTGAGCCTGTGGGCAGGGACAACTTTTTTTTTATTTTTGTACAGCACCTAGCACATATTAAATAAATAAATGAAGATAATGATGACAGTGACAATTTTGCCATTGCAGTTAAGAGTGGTGGACTAGGAGTGCTTCCAGATGAGGCTTTTATGGCCCAATTGCCCTGGCTCATTCAGAGAATTTTACGAGGGATCCAGACATCACCATCTTCTACTCATAGCCCTCCTGTGTTTTTCCATTTCTTCCATCTTTCTCCTTACCAGTGAAAATTCGTTAAGGAAAAAAAACACAATATTATTAGCACCAGGAGCCCTCTGGAAGCACCCTAGGACTGGGAATATCTGGGTACAAATCCCGGTTTCCCATAAAGGTTACTGTGTGACATTGGACCAGTCATTCTCTCTCTCAACCTCGCAGGGTTGTTGTGAGAATAAAGGGAGGGCATATATGTTGCCTCGAGCTCCTTGGAGGAAAGGTGCGGTAAAAATGTAACAAATAAATAAATAAATTGCTCCTCCTGACCTGTTTTCTGAGATTAGGGCTAGATGGTGCTGCTGTTTTCTTTGTGTTTTGAGCTGGTGTAACGTAGATCTTCCACGTTGCTGTGGAGCTGCATGATTTCTCTGCTGCATAACACCTCCACAGTGTCTGCAGGGCATAAAAATAGTTCTTGCTAACAGTATATATGGGGGGTGGGGGAATATAAACTTGTCCAGTGCAAACAAATGGTGTTATTTGTCCTACTTGAGCAGTACAAAGGATTTCTACCACAGGTCTTGTGAAAAAAATTAGATCAAATGCAGTCTCCCTTGCCTCCTCCCCAGCCTCCTTAGAGGAACAGGTACACTACAAAGACAGTATTCCATCAACTGGGTAATGACAAAAACATCCTAATAAAGTAGGTCAACCGTCTCTTCCATGAGTTCCTCAAATCGTGGCCAACCGTTCTGGCACAAGTACCACACGTCAAGTGCAAAATATGGAATGGTGCCATGCTAGTGTGCACGACAGTGCATACGTAGCCAGCACATATGCATGCCTTGGCTTGCTGTGTATGTGGCTCTAGCCTACAGAATCAGAGAAGAGGGCATGGCTCAGTCCAGGCCTGACTAGACTCTAGTCTCTGCTACAAGCCAGATGTGCCACAGACCCCTGGGGTTCCCCTGCTGCAGGATGGTCACCCACCCACTCCCAAGTTAGTTTTACTGCTATATAATATTATAAACAGCATGAAGTTGTGGCTTCATTGAACTTCTTAAACTTCAAAAAGTCATGTGGCACGTTGGCCAGTCTGAGGTTAATGCTTAATGCGTCTGATGAAGTAGACACACAAAAGCTTATGCCAGCATAAATGTGTTGATCTTTAAGGTGCCACAAGACTCTTTGTTGTTTTTGCTGCAACGGACTAACATGGCTACCCCTCTGGAAATTAAATGTCTAAACACGTTAAAATTTTAAAACTAAAAGCTAGTATGATAGCAAATTAGCTCAGTGTGTTCTTAGGCCAAAATCACATATGCATTGCATTTTAGAGCACTTTAACTCTCTCTTGAAAATTTTCTGCTACTTCAGCTAATGCACATTACCACCATTCACAAGTTGTGCTTCTCAGTGTCAAGGGGGGTGGGGTTCTGTGGGCAAAAATGGTGGCCAGCCACCAGGAGGAGAACTGCTGCCAATGCCATCTGGTAGAAACTTTGCCCTTTCCTCCAATTTCACTGAGATGCCGCCCTCCTCCCTATGCACAAAAGGGGATGGCATTTCAGCTCAGTCCTATTAAGGCCCTAGCTAAAACCAACACAGTTGTAGAGATATATTGCTCTTTGTAATTCCCTTTCTTGGGATGGTGAATTGTTATAATCTTCAGTTTATTTTCTTCTATTTTATGATCAAAGGTTTACCTGAATTAGGGATGCTGCTGCAGGTATTTGCCTGTTGAAATGTTTTTGACGTTGTTTCTGTTGTACTTTAAGTGCAAAGCCAGAGCCAAGTATCCCCTGAAAGCCAACAAGTAGTCATTTGTTAGAGAAAACTTCCTTTAATGCTTATACATAACCGAAACAGTTTGAGGTATGGAATTCCCAATAAGCTAGATAGGGTATGCACATCAAGCACTTCCCTTAAAGCAGTGTTCTCCAACCTTGGGTCCCCAGATGTTTTTGGCCTACAACTCCCAGCATGCCCCAGCCAGCGTAGGCCAAAAACATCTGGGGGCCCATGGTTAGAGAACACTGCCTTAAAGCATAAGCAATGTTTAGAAATTAGTTTGGTAATTGTTTTATATTTCCACTCACCGCTGGAAGAGCAAAGAAAGAGATGGCAAACACAGAGAAACAGGACGCTATGGTCTTCCCTATCCATGTCTGTGGCACCTTGTCACCATAACCAATAGTTGTGACTGTCACCTACACAACAGATAAGAAATTGTTAACAGAAAGGTTGTCTGAAGGTGGGTTCACATTTTTATCCTTTCATAGTAGATTTCAAAAGAAATTGATGTGCAGATGTACTAAATCCTCTCCAGGCTCAAGCTCTATGAAAACCAATTCTGCTAGTCCGCAGTAGAGGCCAGCTGTACACAGTTCTGACTGGCTAGTGGTTCTGCTACCAAGGCCACTTGAAGCATGGTAGGAGGGCAAGCAAGACAGAGTACTGAATAAGCATTCAATTCACTGCCCAATATGCCAGTGGAATTCATTGTGAGGGGATTGGGGGAAGCAACTTCAAGCTATGGGGGGGGGGGGACCAGCCAGTCCCAATTTCTATGTATCTTTGTAGCTTCCTACATTTGTCAGTTTATTTCTAGCTTCATCTGTGCAAATTCACAAATGCGTGGTGAAGTCCTAGTCAAGTTAGAACCAGTCCTGGTCTAGATATTTTGGTCATAGACTGAAAGAGGGTTGGTTCCTCAAGCTGCAATACAGTTTCTAAGGGCCAAAGTACACATTCCTTTAAAGACATAGGAAGCAGCTACATTTTCTTTTCTTTTTTTACTCTAGAGTAAGCACAGGGGACCCAATCTATATTGGGACCCTAGCATGGGGGACTTTAGCCCTTTCCCCCTGCTGTAGTCCCAATCCAGATCACCTTGCAGCTGCAATTTCTATTGCCAAATAGTGATCCATTAAAGCAAGTGAACATGGTTAAATGTTAAAGGTTATAACTTTCCACTGTATTTTATTGTCCTCTTGAACCTCCAAGGGATATAGAACTGCTTCCCACTAGAACTTGTTATTAAGTATGAAGACAGATGTAAAATGTTAAAAGTGGAAGTGGTGGGTTGAAAGCAAATAATTCCGGTATCTCCTCTTTACCTTTCTTGGGCTGCAATTCCCACCCTTCATCATTTGATCTATTTTTGCCAAGTCACACACAATCTTCTTTTTATAGAAAAGACTGAGGCAAAGATGGAGAAGAAAGAAACAAAGAATTGGCAGAAGAGGCTCTTGCTGATGAAAGAAATGGAACTAAGTTCCTGTTTATCTGAAGCATTCCACATATACGCCTTAAAACAGCTATTACTCAATTCACTCTCTGTATTTCTCAGATTCAGCAAAGCAGAGTATAGCCACCAGGGTCCCTAGAGCCAGTGGATAGATCAGGAAGACCAGTTTTATATGTTTGAGGGTTCGATATTTTTTTAACTTGTTTAATACTGGCTTATGTTTTGTTCTGAGCCGTCTTATGTTTTGTTCTATACGCTGAAAGGTGGGGTGTAAATGGTTGTCATAAATGATAATGTGAATGTGAATACTACATTGGCCATAATGGTCACTCACTTTTCCCTTATGCTTGACTTGTGATCAAAACTGTTGAGAACAGAAGCCCTGCTGGTTCAGATTCAAGATCCATCTAGTCTGGCATCCTGTTTCCAATAGTGGCCACTCAGATGCTCCTGGGAAGCCCACAAGTAAGCCATGAAGGCAATACTCCCACCTGTTGTCCCTTCCCCAAACAACTGGCATTCAGAGACAGACCTTTGAACATGGAAGCTCCATTTTGCTCCCTTGGCTAATAGCACAGATAGACTTATCCTCTATGAATTTGTCTAATTCCCCTTTATAGCCATCTAAACTAGTGGCCTTATTCTCTCTCTCTCCTGAATCTATTCACAATCAATTGGGTTACCCTGATTTCAAGTGTTATGGAAGAGGGAGAATATCTACATTCTGCAAACCATGCATCCTGTTAACTCTACATGTGCAAAATCCAAGTTAGATTCAAGCTTGTGCAGTGAGATTTCGTTTAATTTTTTTTAACCTGGAATTGTCATGTTTAAGCTCTAAACAAAAGTACTTTGGAAGTAACATTCTTCCTCCCTGGCCTAAATGACAATATCTTGGTACTATTTTACACTCGCACAAGTTTTGCATTAATACTTTGAAAACAATCAAATTCCTGATTCTGAATATTTCATCATCAGAAACAGCAACATTACACGATTCAACATAAAGCATGAAGTGCACTTACCACACCCCACCAGAGAGCATCAGCATAGCTGGAGAACCCTGTTTGTCCTTCCTCATCCACTGCATCTTTCTCAGCAAGGTAGACAAAATACGATGAGAAGATCAGTCCCAAGAATCCAATATACAGTGTAGTTATTAGTTCCTAATTTAAAAAAACACACAACCTGAATTACTAATTGGAAACATACACACTTGCACATAGTACAAATATCTGTACAGACGTTAAAATTTTCTTTTAAAAAATTACACACAAGTGTCTAGTATTTTTAATAAACACAGAGTGATCAGGTCTGCTTTATCACCACTGGTGATTGCATATATTAACACATATGTGAACATACGTATATTAAAGGCATGGTAAGGAAGGGTAGTTGGACAGTATCCAACCACCCTGCCTTTGTTTTGCCTCCAGGCATGGCCTCACCTTTATGAATTGATATGCAGCATTAATTAGATATATACACAATTATTCGAATCTACATGCACAAGATGCATGCCATCTTTCCATGTATACACACACACCATTTTCCAGAATAAGGGTTGTGTGTTTCCAGATAACGTGTAGTACAATAAACGCACATGTTTCAAATACATAGCACATCAACAGGTGGAAGTGAGGTGCATGCGAAGGCACAGCAAGGCAGAGTCCCACCCACTGCCCCGCATTTACAAATGAATAAACAATAAAATTAAACAGGCTATAAGGCTTCCACATTCTAACATTGCCCATGTAATACATTTGGCCAGAGGTAACTTTGTACTTTAAATGGGCTGGCTTGCCCCTACAATGGAAACAGCAGTGTCTAAATATTAGCATATGTTGTATTGTTTACAAACTTGGCTGCAAGGCACATTTAAATAAGTAGAAATTTCTTGGGGCTACCATCAGGTGAACACCAAAACCAGCATTAAGCTCAGAAACAGGCTGGCAACTAGTGAAGCTGGTATAACTAAGATTGGTACAACATGATATAATCAACTGACTCTAGTCAAAACCCTGGCACTCACATTTCAAACCAACTGAAGCTTCCATTTTGTCTTCAAAGGGAGCTACAAGCAAAACATATCATGGAAGAACAACAGAAAATAACTGGTAAAAATCAGTGCTGAGTTTTACAGGAATGGAAGCCATTAATGGGGAGCGGGGGGAAGACGGTTCGAGAGAAAACAAGAACAGGTTACAACAAGATTGTCAAGTATGAATTTACATACAAAGAGAGCTCTGGGAAAGGAACAAAGTGTCGACAAAATAAAGTGTCAAGATGGCAGATGGGAAGTATGTCCAGATGTTGTGATTGGAAACTTCCAATCAACAATATGGAGAGAATGTACTAGGAATTAGATTGACATTTATAGAAAATTCTAGGACTAGATTACAATGAATGGTATAAATAAAATTAAAAGGATCTTGTCCGGAAATGGAAATCATGAAAATTGCCTCTGGGGGGCACCATGTTGGGGTATCATCCTCTGCTATTCTCCCTGCCAATTCACCTTCCCTGTACTTACATTCGCTCCCTGGCTCTCTAGGTTCCATCTTTTCTTGCTATGTTCCAGTATGTAATTGTTGTATTACCTTTGTGGTAAGTCTTGTTACGTCCTTGTACAAAGATTGTACCTATAAACATTCTGGTGTATTGCATGCACTGACGATGTGTTTACGTACAATATATTCTGCATATCTGAATGCCACATTCCTGATGAAATTCACTGAGATTATACTTAGGTCAATGAAAGGAATTGTTTCCAGGGTTGGCCTATAGGAGATGCTGTGGATGCATCTTAATCATTATAGGGAACGTCTATTTGTAAACTGTTCTACTTTAATGAATAACTCAGAGTTTAACATATTAAAACAGATCTGTTAACAACAATCACTATTCTGATTTTTTTTTTTAAGTTCTGTTATAGTAAATATTGCAGTTTTATGAAAATGAGACCAAACTGAAAAGTGATTCAATTTAGCAATTGAGTACATGTCACCCTGTTCAATACATTTGGGATCTACCATTTATTTTGTACATGGACCGCTACAGTTAAGAGCAACTCTAGCCAATACTGTTTCCATTTTGGGAGGGAAATATGCAAATTTAAGCTCCTGTCCCAAATACAAATTACCCCAAACAATACATTCACAAAGGACTTTCTTCTTACTGACTATCTTTTCACCATGCTTGATATCAGGATAAGAGTTCTACAGGTGTCAAAAGACCCTGTCAAACCTATTCAATAACCTTTTCATACACAATACCTGACGATGTATGAATACAACAGATCCCAGGAGCCTCCAGGTGCCACCCTGTCGGTCTACATGAAGCATGCGAAGTATCTGCAGAAACCGGATTCCCCTTGAAACAAAAGTTGTGAAAAAAATGTAGAGTGAAGTGAGAACCCATTATGCATAGAAGCCCTATTTTTGCCAATTTCAGTATATTTATTTTGAGCACTGCTGTGGAATTTGGGAACACTAGTGCTATCGGCCAAATAAATGGTACATAGGCCAAAGCTGGCCTACTAGTAATTTGTGGGACAGATCCAGCCCCTGAGATAAAATTCATCTTGTTCTTGACCCTGACAGCCCCTTTTAATTAAGATGTGGCAAGCATTTAGCCCCCAGTTTTCTTTCAAGTTTAATGTTTCATCTCTCTTTGAGTTTGTATATAACTAAGAGGGGCAGGTTGGGAGAGACTGGGAGCTACTGTCTCACCCTCTGTATCCCACAGTAGCTCCCTGTGAGTAGCGGTGGATCCAAGCCGTGGCGCGCCTCCGAGCCGATTTTCCAGGGCGCGCTCCGATCCGTTTCGTCTTCTCCGGCCCGTTCATCACTTCCGAGACCGGAAGGGGACCCTGCGCAGACGCAGAACGCACCAGAGGGGTCCAGCGCGCCTGCGCAGGGTTCCGTCGTGTCATTTCCGGTCCCGGAAGTGACGCAATGGGACGGAACGCGTGGAGAGGGAGAGCTGCCCTGAAGAAAAGGTAAGGCCTCGCCGGGCGTGAGCGGGGCCAATTTCAGCCTCGTTCTGCCCGGCGAGGGCTTGATTACACAACGCTACCTGTGAGCTCCGATGGAATGAAGGGAGCTGGAATGAAGGGAGCGGGAGATCCGGGTTCTAGTCCCTGCTCAGCCATGAAGTTCACTGGGTGACTTTGGGCCAGTCACTGACTTTCAGCCTAACCTACCTCACAGGGTTGTTGTGAGGATAACATGGAGAGGAGGACGATTATGTAAGCCGCCTTGGGTTTCTTGCAGGAAAAAAGGCGGGATATAAATATAATAAATTGTGAAGGACTGCCGCCGGTCCTTTGCGTGAGTTCGGGAGTTAACAGGTTAACCAAAAACTGAGAAAATACACATTGAGCTAAACGAAGCTTTGCAGTTAGGCGATAGACAATACTGGCCTCAAAAGACCTGAGTTCCTAGAAAGTGGTTCACTGTGAGTCATTCAGACATACAGCGCTTAGCCCGGGGTTGTGTTCCGTTGTCCAGACTGAAGTCACGGACGGTCCAGTGCAGCCCTGCACCCAACATCCAACAACTTCCTGAGGTTTGGTGCCCCTCTTTTACCTCCTCCTCTGCTCCCCCTCCCTTCCTGTTGACAGGTAAAACCGGCTCCTCCTGCCAGGATCCTGGTGCCTCCTGGGTGCATGGGAGTACTTGGCAGCTCTTTGAGACTGTCGGAGCATCCTGGTGCCCCCCCCCCGGTGCTTGAGGGTGATTCGCAGCTGTTTGTGAGACTGCCAGGGGAAGCCACTGGGGGGGTATGTAGATGTGTCCCATTGAGGTGAATGCAAATGTAGGCTGATGCAAATGACTGCTCGGAACTGGACTGCTTAGGTGGAGGTCATGTAGTTGGCGGTGTGTGTGCGTGCTTGGTCTGACTTTCTCTCCACTTAAATAAATCAATAATTGAATAGCTCCTTCTAGCCTACCCTTCTTCTGCTTTTTATCTGTAGTTCCCAAGCCCTGCCAACTTCCTGCTTCTCTGTCCCTACACATAAGTAGCTGCCCTAATTCCTTCTGCTGTACATGTAACATATACTGTTCCATAGTAGATTTCATAGATCATAGAGTTGGAAGGAGCCTACAAGGCTATCGAGTCCAACCCCCTGCTCAATGCAGGAAACTAGAGGAGGGGTCTCCCATCCAAGTAACAACCAGGCTTGACCCTGCTTAGCTTTCCACACTCAGACAAGCTGAGCCAGCGTAAGCCACATGCCTGTATAGTACCATCTATGTGGTATGTAAATATTTTTACCACATAGATGGTACTATATTTTAAATATAGTACCATCTATGTGGTATGTAAATATTTTTATGTAATGTTAAGCCTGAGTGCATTTGCTCCATAATTGGGAAGCTCTCTCTGCTAGATGATGGCAACTTTATTGTGCAGCCTGATCACACAGTTTGAGGGCATCAGTTTAATATTGGATGGGGTTACACTTCCCCTGAAGACTCAGGCTCGCAGTTTGGGTGTACTCTTGGACTCAGTCCTGAACCTGGATGCCCAGGTCTTGGCGGTGGCTAAGAGTGTGTTTGTGCATCTGAGGCTAGTGCAACAACTGCGCCCATTCCTAAAGATGTTTTTACTACTGTAATGTGCTCTATGTGGGGCTATCCTTGACAACTGTTCAGAAACTTCAGCTGCTCCAGAATGCTACAGCCAGACTGTTGACCAGGGCCGGTTACAGGGAGCATCTGAATCCCTTTTTACAATAAACTTCATTACCTACTGGTCTGTTTCTGAGCAGAATTCTAAGTGCTGGTTACGACCTATAAAGCCCTATACGGCATGGAACCAGGCTACCTGAAAGACCATCTTCTCCCATACAAGCCTGTCTGGTTCTTAAGATCTTCTGGAGAGGCTCTTCTTGAGACCACTGCCTTCAGAGGTGCATTTGGTGGCAACTTGAGAGAGGGCCTTTTCAGTGGCTGCTCCCAGGCTGTGGAACTCCCTCCCATGGAAGGCTAGGTTCACTCCTTCTCTGCTGTCCTTCCTTCGTCAGGCAAAGACCGCTTTATTTAAGAAGGCCTTTGGCCTGTAAGTGGGTTTTAATTTTTTAATTCTGTAATTGTTATGTTTTTATTGTATTTTGATTATTGATTTATTGATTTAATCAATTTTAATTGTGCCTGTAAGCCACCTTGTGTCATTTTCTGGTAGAAAGGCAGGGTACAAATCAAATAAATAAATCACACAGGAAAATATACTTCTGACTCCCAGGACACTTCTCTACAAGAGAGTAGAAAGTATAGTAAAATGTCATAGACAAGTTTCCTGTTCCTTGAACAACTCCTCCCTTTCTCTGTTGCTGCCTCTTATGCCTGGAACTGCTTTCGGAGAATGCTTCGGTGCAGGGCCGGTGCTACCATTAGGCCAACTAGGCAGCTGCCTAGGGCGCAGGGCTAAAGAGGGCGCCAGAAACGCCTTGAAAAAAAGACAGCACTCTCAAGTGGGAAGGGGGGGGCGCTAAATATCTGATCTTGCCTAGAGCACCAAACTGCCTTGCACCGGTCCTGCCTCGGTTCAACCAGCTCTTTATTTATTTGAAATCTCCCCAAAAATCTCACCTTTTCTGGGAAGGTTTTGAAACAACCCACTAATCCTAATACCTTATTGTTCCTAAGCCAAAGTATAGGCAATTGAAATAAAGAAATATCCCCGCGCCGCCGCCACCACCTGTTTATCCATGCAGACAACTCTCTCCCCTTTCTCTATTATGTCTATTTTTAGATTATAAGCCCCTTGAGGTAGAGAACTGTCAAACCTGTTTTTTGTACAACACCAAGTGCATAGAAATGATGATGATGATGATGATGATGATGATGATGATGAATACAAAAATAGCTTGTATTTAAATGCTAACAAATATCTCTGCAGAATTTAAGTCAATTCAAATGTTTTACTAGTAGATTTATAAACTTTCTACCATGAAGGTAGCAAACATAACATTGTATGACATACCTTATTGCAGATGTAGCAAACACCTGTCCATTTGATCCTACACTCAGAACAATAATTGAAGCTATCACGACAATGAGATCTGTTGACAAGTGGATAATTGAAACTATTAATATGTATGAACACACCATCCAAGGAAAGGGGAAATCTCTTTTAGAAGATACAAGTTTGATGGTTCAGCCTGTTAGTATTAAAAACCACCGGTCTAAAGTTGATTATTTTTTCAGAGACTTGAAAGATATTATTATAAAGGCATTTATGCACACTCATCCCACTATCTTTCCTGTTTACAGGTTTTGCATGATTTGAAGCACCTCAAAAACCTGTGAAGTCCATTTGACCAAGGACAACAGCGAGATAAATATATGTCTTCATCATGGGGAAAATGCTGCTATTATCATTATAATTATTATTTATAACATGCAGCTTAGTGATGTGCTATCGTACCATTTTGAACTAAAAAACAATATCCTGTATCCAGTGTAAATTGTTTGGAAAAGTTACAATTGGCCATTATCCCACCTTTTGGCTACAGTTTGAGGCACATACACTCACTTTCAATCACTTTCAGAAATAGAAATAGGAAGTTGGTAATCTCTCGGGGCACATCTACTCTTCAGATTTAAACTGGTTGAATAGGTTTAATTCTCAGCACCATTTCCACCAAACTACAATGTCCAGTATCAAGTTTCTCATTTAGATATGCCCTTGAGGTATGAATTTAACAATAATTTACATTACAAAGTAGAAGGAATCATCCATGACAGAGTTGTGTGTGTGTGTTTGGCCATTCACACCATATAAAGTAGAGGTAATATTGTAGTTATTTCTGAAATAACTGGAGAGTTGCTGTATTGCAGTGGCTGAGACTTAAACTGGAAATCCTGGTTTGAATCACATGTTCACCATGGATGACTAGGTGGCCTTAGAAAACACCTCTCTCTCAGCCACTGTGAAATATGGAGAACAGTAAGTTAATACAGTAATACCTTGGATTGCA
Source organism: Shinisaurus crocodilurus (assembly GCA_021292165.1). Taxonomy (NCBI): domain Eukaryota; kingdom Metazoa; phylum Chordata; class Lepidosauria; order Squamata; family Shinisauridae; genus Shinisaurus; species Shinisaurus crocodilurus. The sequence continues at coordinate 113,103,834 of CM037876.1, read as the reverse complement.
AGTAACTTGGTCTGAGAGCGTTTTGCAAGACAAGCTAATTTTTTTGAAAAAAATTGGACTTGATAAACGAGCAAGGTCTTGCAAGACAAAGTAGGGATGTAACCGCTCGCCTCCAGCGGGTGTAACGGGCCGAAATCGGCCCCGCTCACGCCCGCCAGAGACTCGCTTTGATATAAGAGTGTTTTGGATTACAAGGACAGTTCCGGAACGAATTATGCTTGCAATCCAAGGTATTACTGTATATGCTGAGTGCTTTAAATACTCTGAAGTGTTGCATAAATGCTCACTGCTGAACTATCCATATGTTGTCTGATGGGTGCCAGATCGAAGTGGCTGTTATGATACTAGAAAACACCCTTACCATTCAGATCAAAACAACTTTCAGGAACAGCTTTAATTCAGCTTGTGTTGCTTATTTCCTTTACCTTAAATGAAGAAACGTATTAGCTCCAGGTCAGTGCAACGCCAAAAGTTGCAGCTCCTTCAGTGCCACTATCTGACCTGCAAGCAAAACTTGCTATAGAAGAACCTCCTAATATTCCTTTTTGGCCACAGCACAGCAAAAAGTCACTTAATTCCCACTGATTTCAATGAGGTAGGGAGAGTCAATGTTAAATCTCCCATTAAAATCTATAGGACATGAGACCCAATACTATCCATGCTCATTCAGAAGGAAGGGCAAAACTGGATGCGACGGCAGCAACCCCCTGTGCGGAATCAGCTTTGCTCCAGAATCTTTAGAAAGCAGCAGGAAGAAGAAAGAAACAGTGCTTTAAATTTAATGCTTAGCCTATATATAGCATTTTAGTTAGTAAATATCTACCCATCTCAGAAATAAAGCAACAGTACTGCAGGTAGGCTCAAGCTAGCTCAGCTTGTCTGAGTGTGGAAAGCTAAGCAGGGTCAGGCCTGGTTATTACTTGGATGGGAGACCTCTCCTCTAGTTTCCTGCATTAAGCAGGGGGTTGGACTCGATAGCCTTGTAGGCTCCTTCCAACTCTATGATCTATGAAATCTATGATTATGCCCATACTGCTGGGGGGGGGGGGGCTTAATTCATAATCAAAGGGAGATACAAAACACAGATGGATGATGATGATGAGGAGGAGGAGGAGGAGGACTGCTACTACTAGTACTACTACTAAGCTCCCAAGAAGTCTAATAAAAATAGCCATCTAGAAGCATAAGTCAACTTGAGAGTTCATAGAGCCAGCATATTCCCTGCTTTAAAAAAGCTTAAGAGCTCAATGCAAAGATATATTTTCATATTTAAAACAGAAAGTCTCACCTATTATCGATATAGGCTTCCTAGCAAAACGTATTCTTCCCTTAATGCCAACATATTTGCTCCTGCAACCAGCAGACCAGAGCCTCACCACGTATTCAGCACCAAAAAACACCACCAGGACAATTTCCTGAAATGAAAAACAATATTTAAGGCTTATTTTTATATGTATTAAACTTTTTCAATTGCTTTTCTATACATCAACCAACTTAAGAACATTTAAAATGCAGTACAGAACTGTGGTAAATATAACTAACAAAATAACTTGAGTGTTCTTTTAATATTCTCCCCTTTTGCCTCAAAGTTACAAGGATAAAATAACATGAACTTATACAAATACGGCTTCTCTACTACCTCTAAAGGAAGCCAGAATAAGCACAGAGAGAGAGAGAGAGAGAGAGAGAGAGAGAGAGACTTTAAAATGCTTGAGAATCTACACTGCAGATGCAAAGTGGCTATAGACAGCTTGATTCGCTTCTATCTTAATCTGCCAGGCACTTGCAAGGTTTTTTTCTTTGGGGGCACTGGGGGTGTCTTTCCAAAACTAGAGAATTCAAAGTATATGTTTACTTTAGTGAGCTGTTATTCATGTAGCACCAAACAGATTTCTGTACTGATTTATCGTGGTATGTTACCATGATTGTTTTCCGGATCCCACGAAGCAACAGCAATGAGCCTGACAGACGATCGGGCTCATCATTGTTGCTTTGCTCCCTCCCCTCCCTTCCTTCCCCCTCCTTCCTCCCAGCGATATCCCATGGTACACCGCAAGGAGGAATGAGGCTCCTCCATGATTGCGAGCCGATTTCAGCTCATGGCAGCTGTCAAAGACTCCCTGAAGTGCAATGAGGAGGGGGGAGGGGGGAGCCTCCACCCCACTCCCTGAGAGGTTTCCCCGCTGCAACCAGGGACTGCGCCCCGGCTACAGAGGGCAACCTCTTGGTCGGCACAGCAGGGCGGGGCTTGCTCCTGTTACTGTTGCGGCCGTGCCAGTGACAGGAACAGACTCCACCCAGCTCCCAGAGAGGGTTGTCCACTTCCGCCGGGGACTGCATCTCCAGCTACAGCGGGGAAACCTCTTGGGTGGTGGAGCAGGCCGGGGCTTGCTGAGTGGGCCCTACACATTTACTCCAGAGTCCTGACCTGATGGCACCAGTTTGAGTGGACAGGATTGGACTAGATCAGTATTCTCCAACCTTGGGTCCCCAGATGTTTTTGGCCTACAACTCCCAGCATTCCCCAGCCAGCTACGTTGGGAGTTGTAGGCCAAAGGTTGGAGAACACTGGACTAGATGGACCGATGATCTGAATTGGTATAAAGACAACACAAGAAGCCACCATGGTACAAACAAGCCCTACAACATACCATTGTGACTTATTGTTGTTCAAAACAACGGTAAGTCACAATGGTGAGTCACCACGACTGGGTTCGAACGACATGCCCGACAAGCAATGGTGAGTCACCACCGTTGCTTATCATATGTCGTCCAAACCCAGTCTCATTAACTACACATTGCAAATAAACTAGAATTTGTTTCTAAACACAGACTTTGGCTTTGCTGCTCAAGTGCTCTTTATTGGAACATTTGCTGTAGTTTAAACATAAAACAAAAGCAATAGGCTTTTAATGAAAATGGGGCTTCACCTGAAAACCTTAAAATTATGGAAACAAGTTGCCTAATGGAAATTACAGGGCAGAACTCCAATTCCTTCTTCTATATTAGACTGGTTCAGTAAGATATAATCAATAGCTTATTTGTACACCTTTTATATTGTTAAGTAGTCAATTTTATCAGGGTGGTGTGGTTCCTTCTTTTCCCCTCTTTTTCCTAGACTGTATTTTGCATGTAATTTTTTTTCTTATTGTTAATTTGTTTATAACATTGTTTATTTATTGTAAATAAATGGTTCGTATTAGAGTGTAAAACCCACATCTAAGTACTAAAAGATGTTGGTTTTATAAAGTGTTGCGGAGCATACTTTCACACAGAAAGGGTTTTTATTCAATTGGCACCTCACAAAGGATTGTACTTCTACCTCATTGTTATCTCCTGCCACATCACACTGTAGCACACTGACTGAAGCCACAAAAGGACATCCTGTAACATGATGTAACATGACTCTGCATGGTATTTAAGCAACTCTTAGACCCTTTCAGAAAGGCAGGCTGCAGGTCCAACCAAAGACATTTTACTGCCTGAGGCAGAGCAGGGAATTGCAATTCTATCACCAAGTCATAGTATCAAGGTAAGGAAAGATATTTTGGCATCTGAGGCCCCCTCTCTGGCAGAAAAAAGTACAATAATAAATTAAACAAAACTTTGCTGCCTTTTCATGACACCCAAAATCTGCTGCCTGAGGTGGCTGCCTCACTTTGTTTAATGGTAGGGCCAGCCCTGGCAGGCTGCCATGTAATACTTCAGTTAAATATATAGATCAAGATCACAGTACTGTGACTTACAGTACAATGACTATATGAATATGTATAATGTAACATAGAAAGCTGCTTTATACCAGTTCAGACCATCGGTCCATATAGTCCATTACTGTCCACTCAAACTGGTGCCATCAGGGCAGGACTCTGGAGTAAATGTGTAGGGTCCACTCAGCAGAATGAGCAAGAGGGCCTCCAATGGCTGCAGGGGTAGCTTACTACATTTAAGTAAGTGAAGTAAGACACATTACCATCTAACAGGGTGTGTGTCCAGTAAGACAATTAAATCCAGTCTAAAATTACCTAACTGCACCATTGCTGACTGGAAGCAGGTCTCAAGGGTCTCCAGCAGAGGCCTTTCCTAGCTATCCAATATCCTCTAACTGGAGATGTCATGGTTTGAACCTGGGAGCTTCTGCTCTACCAGCGAGGTATGCCCTTCATATGTTTAGGAGGCTGGTGGATAGTACCAACAGTGGCTATTTCTGACAACTGACTGTGTATACTTAACTCTTTAGATGCAACAGTTTAGACTCCTACAGGATTATCCAGCAAAGCAGTAACAGAACACGAGTGGTGACAGGACACTAGTAGCTAGAACAATAGTGTCACTTTTGGATATCTATATTATATGCAGCCAAATAGATGTGTTAACTAACTTTGTAGCTTCTGTACACTTTACTGAAGTTTCCTTAGCACACCAGGCACAGAAACGGCTGTTGCAGATGGCATTAGCAGCAAAACCAAGAGGCAAAGCTATGTATGCATGAGGAAATGTATGCTGCACTTAACTATGAATTAATCTGCTAAAAGCTGTTAGCAAATCAGAAGAAGTCATATGCTTAGGTTTTATCATGTTCAGTGGAAGTCAGACAAGAGACACTTTATCAAAGCTCATAGTATCTTCAAATTAAAACGCAAAGAAATTAGTTTTCAGGAGAGGACCACTCTTTCCCTCAGACAGTCACACTCAGATTAGATGCTGCTAACTGAACCAATCCTTCCAGTGACAGCATCGTAACTATGCCATAGTTGGATACCCTAGTTCTGGAGAGATACATTACCATGGGATTTTTTAAAAAACCACAGGTTGTAGTGTACTGATCTCTTTTCATTCCTGAAACCTGAAAGCACTGTTCCAATGCAGTAATGGCTGTGTTCTCATAGTCACTCTATTTTCCAGACAATAGTCCAGGGGAGGGGATGGAAACATAATTTGACAAACACACACTCATAAAATTGCCACTATTTAGCTATAAAAGCACATGCACAGAGGCACAGCACCTATAAATATACATAATTATGTGTTACATGTATGTCGCATATAAAATAAAAAAAAGAGTTGTAATATTAATACTGCTTACCAATTTTTCATAGCAAGATCCTAACAGGTCTAAAATACAGACATTGCATCCAATATTTTAAGTTATTCACTTACCATCCAAAAAAGTGTCCCAGTGGCAAATTCTGCATAATGTTCTATAGTGGATAGAACACTGAAAATTAAACAAACCAGCACCAATAGAAATCTGTAGGAACAAAACAAAAGAATATGTGCTCAATGATGGCTGAAAAGCTGTAGCTTATTTCAAAAGCATATCATCTATTGCTACTTACAGTTTTCCCATATCTTAAGCAAAGATCCAATGCTGAGCTTCCAGGAACATTAAAATTCTTATTTAATATTTTTTAATGAAAAATTAAAATGAAATCAAGTCATATGGATTATTGCCATTGTTAAAACAGTGCCTAATTTGGCAGAAAAACAATTCAGGAATGTAAGCAAAAAATATGTGTGCAACTACCCATAAATGCCTTAAGATGCATAGAAACAAACATGATTATCTCATTAACTGATCACCACCAACTTTTAAGATTACAAATTAAATTAAATTCCCTTCAACTCAAAGAGTTGCAGAGCAGCAGAAATATGTGGTAAGCTGATCCTTTGGAAAGCTTTTAAAGAATAATCAAGTATGTATTGCCTCAGAAGAAAAAAATATGGTAATATATATTCAGGAGCAGCGAAGGCGACAAAAAAACAGTATCTCTCTGCCTCGACTGAATCCTATGTACCATCCAGTGGAGCTCCTCAGGGTCATCTGGGGTTTATTATATGCTGGCCTTAAGGACTCTGTGGATCCACTAGAGGCCTGCTGTGATATGTTTGCAAGGCACTTCCGAGATAAAATCTCTTGTAGTGTTACAGGAGGTGAATCAGATGAGGTATCCAGACCAGAGCACAGTCTTGTCCGGTTTTCTTATATGAGTTTCAATTGATACAGCTCGAGGGCGCTGACAAGGTGCTTAGACAGGTTCATGCAACCACTTCTGTATTGGATCCTTGCCCCTCTTGGCTTATAAAAATCAACAGGGAGGGGAAAGCTGGCTGAGCCTGGGAGGTGATCAATGCCTCCTTGAGAGAGGGAGTGGTCCCATGCCACCTGAAATGAGCAGTGGTGAGGCCATTCCTGAAGAAACCCTCTCTGGACCCAGAAGATCTCAGTAACTTTAGGCCAGTTGCGAATGTTCCTTTCCTGGGCAAGGTCCTTGATAGGGTGGTTGCTGACCAGCTCCAGCACTCTTGGATGAGACTGATTATCTGGATCCAGTCAGTCGGGGTTCAGGATGGGTTTTGACACGGAAATAGCTTTGGTCGCCCTGTATGATGACCTATGTCGGGAGAGAGTCCGTGGGAGTATGACCTTGTTAATTCTCCTTGATCTCTTGGCGGCTTTTGATACCATTGAGCATGGTTTCCTTCTGAGGCAATTGTCCAAGCTGGGAGTGGGGCATACCGCATAGCAGTGGTTCCGCTCCTACTTGGATTGCTGGCTCCATAAAGTGTTGCTTGGGGGATATTGCTTGGCCCCATGAATTCTCCAGTATGGGGTTTCACAGGGGGTTGGTTTTGTCCCCCGTGCTATTTAACATCTACATGAAACTGCTGAGTGGGGTCCTCCAGAGTTTTGGAGTGCATTGCCTTTTTCATTCTCATCAGGGGAGGCTGTGGATGTGCTAGATGTGGATGTGCTGTGGATGTGCTAGATCAGTGCCTGGCTGCAACAATGGACTGGACATAGGGATATCCGAGAATATCCGCAAGTCTCGGGGGGCTGAAGTCAGGCCAAAATCGGCCACGCTCGCCCCCCCCCGAGACTCACGTGCCTTACCTGCCTGCCGCTTGTCCTACCGCTCCACACCGCGCTGGCAGCGCAGGGTCCTGTCGCGTCATTTCCAACTGCCAGGATTTGCTATTCGCAGCCATTTTAAACTGGGTTGCCCTCGTTTTTATGCTGTTGTGTCACTTTCTGGCAGCCGGGAGTGATGCGATGGGACCCTGCGTTGCCGGCGAGGTGGATCAAGTGGCGTGGGGATTCGGACCTTCGGGGGGGGTGCTCACCGAGCAAAGGTGAGCAAAGGCGAGCACCCCCCAAAGGTAGGATGAACACCCCTAGGGGCTAACAAACTGAAGCTCAATCCAGACAAGACTGAGAAACTGTTGATGGTGGGTGGTTCTTCTGACAGGATGGAGCATGTTAATCCTGTTCTGGATGAGGTTGCACTCATCCAGAACAGGGGATATTCTGTTAAAGGAGCAGAAGATTCTCCTGGAGTCATCATTGTCACTTGAGGCTCAAGTGGCCTCAGTGGCAAGGAGTGCCTTCTACCAGCTTCAGCTGGTGGCTCAGCTACATCCCTATCTGGACAGGGATTGCCTGGTTTCTGTAAACTATGCTCTGGTAATTTCCAAGTTTGATTACTGCAATCTGCTCTATGTGGGGCAGCTCTTGAAGACGGTTCGGAAGCTGCAGATTGTACAAAATGCAGCAGGCCAGACTGATAATGAGGAACAGAAGGTCTGACCATATAACACCAATTCTGGCCCAACTGCAGTGGCTGCCAGTATGTTTCTGAGCCCAATTAAAGGTGCTGGTCTTGACCTATAAAACCTTACATGGCTCGGGACCCCAACACTTGATGGGCCACCTGTCCTGGTACGAACCTACGCATACATACAGTCAGCATCTGAGGTCCTCATCCGTGTGCCTCCTCTCAGGGAGGTTCAGAGGGTGGCAACAAGGGAGAGTGCTTTTTTGTTGGTGGCCCCCCAATTATGGACACTCCCCTCAGTGTGGTCCACCAACATTGTCATCTTTTCAGCATCAGGTAAATCTTTCCTCTACTCACAGGCATTTGACATCATATGATGGGGCCTTTTTGTTTCTAATCAGGTCCTGGTAAATTTGATTGTTAATTGTTTTTAAGTTCTTTTTAAACTGTTTTAAATTTCTTTTACTGTCTTTTGTGAATTTTTTAATTTCATTTCATACAAACACAAAAACACATATATAACAAACAATATACACAATTAAAAAGGACTTCCAATCTTCTCCACAGCTTAAGCAACCACAGTTATTCTTACAACATTTTCTGTTAACAAAACCTCACATTCAGTTACGGCAAACCAAAAGCAAAACAACATTTTAATCCAATTTAAAATCCCATTATTAAGAATATTAAGAATCCCTCTCTAGTATAGTACATTTACTCCTTGTTTCTTTCTATCTATCCATAAACCACTTCACTTTTAATTTTAAAGATATCTTTTTTTTTAAAGAAAAGTTTGAAAGTTAAAAAGTAAGTAACAGCTAACCAAACAACAGAAGCACATAAGTCATCATTCTACTTGTAAAAGACAAAAAAAAGAAAAGAAAAGAAAACCTCCAAAAAACAAAAACAAAGAACAACCTTCCCCTTCAATATGTCAAATCTTCCACACAAGATTAAAAAGACATTTTTAAGTAAATATTTCCAAACAGACCTAATATGCTTATATCTTAATAATAATATTTTCTCTTACATCACCATTTATATTAGAAATCCAGACCAATCATATAAGCAATCCCTTTTCTTAAATGTTTAATGTCCATACAAATCATATAGGCAATCCCTTTATCTGAATAATTCAATAAACAACAACCTTGTATCTTTTCCCAGTCAAAACAAAATCAGATTTTTTTTTAAAAAAGCTCATATATTTCCCTCTGTCAAATGGATAATCTTGCTCACCGGCTTCATAAATTTTTTCAGGGACATTCAGTCCAGTCCAGAGTTCAGAGCCTCTGTAAATCTCAGCATTCGCCATCTTGGGTTTTAAAAACTGCGTCATAACTTTTCTCGGAGCATTCTCCTTAAACAAATTCAGTCCAATTAAAACTTCAGCGCCTCTGTGAATTTCTGGAAAGTCTCCAACATCCTTAATTACTTCTTTCTCCTCCTGTGTAGTGTCCAATTCTAGTCTTTTTTTTGTTAAGTCTACTTCAAAGTTTACATCCCAACCTTGGATTCTTCTTTCCAGTTTATTTAGAATATTGTTTTCCAACTTTTTCCAGAGCAACATAAATGCTGAAGTCATATTGCCCTTGTACTTCCAAAATTCCACTGCACATAAAAGAATTATAGCCCCCCTTCCAATTAGCACTTCTTATCTTCTTTGCCTCCCAGATATACCCACATTCAACTTACAGTTAATTATAATTCCTACTGTGCTGTAGAAAGATTCCAAATCGGCCAGTCCAGATATAATCCATCATTTTGGAAGCGAACACGTACATCTCTAATGATCGGTACAAGCCGATCTCCTGAATACGGCGCCGTTTCCCCCCCCCCCCAGGTTACAGCGACAATCTGTCCGTCAAAAGGCAAACAGAAAGCGATTTATAACCCTGCAAGGTATTTTGGGGGTAACATCAAATCTTAGCTTCTTATCAGAAGTAGATTCCCCAGTCAGAATTTCTCTGGCCAGGAACGCTGTATCAGTTGTCCCACAGAGATTCTGTGTGACTTCAAGACTCCATGTTCACCCGGAAGTCCTAAACTGTTTTAAATTTCTGAACGTTAAAGGCTTTGTATTGTGTTTTATCATGCTGTGAACCGCCTAGAGAGCTCTGGCTACTGGGCAGTATAGAAATAGAATGAATGAGCAGATGTTTGGGTGGGACCAAATTATGTTCTACCTTTCACAGTAGGAGTTTTGATCCTGTGGATGCCTCCGTTAAGGCAGAAGAGGAGGGGAGGTGACTTTCACCAATTCCCACAGCCCCCCAAAATCTGCCCCAGAGAGTTGGGGGACCCTCCAGAACAACATGGAAGGTGGTGTGGGGGACTGCAGGAGGAAGGGGAAATTGGCAAAAAATGCCTCCCATCCTCTTCTGTTAGTGGAGGTATCTACTGAATCACAGACTGTTCTGCGAACAGAAGGACTCCTTCTGTTAAAATCATGCCAATAAAAGCTCAAATACAATGCATATATCAGATTAGAAGAGGTAAAATAAAGTCCAAAAGGATGCCCACATTGTTAAAAAGCAGAGTCCAGGAAGCTATAAAAGGCAAGGTGGCTTCCTTTAAACAGTGAGCATCTTGTCCAAATGAGGAAAATGTGGAAGAGCGCACATTCTAGCAAAGCAAATTTAAGTTGACAATAACGCCAGTGATGCTGCTAGGGCCAGATTACAGGTTGCAGGTCTGGAGCTCAGCAGCCCAGGGTGTGCCCAAATTACAGCACCCCACCAGTAGCAGTTGCCACAACCTCTTTTCCTTAAAAAAAATAAATAAATAAAAATCAGAGTGGGCACATAGAGCGAAGCTCCTTAGTCGAGCCTATCATCATCATCATCATCATCATCACTTCTCACAGCGCTGTGGTTCTTCCCTCCTGTGAGACCTGGAGGCACTCGGGGAACTAAGCATGCTGGACCCGTCTGACTAGAGCAGTGTTCTCCAACCTTGGGTCCCCAGATGTTTTTGGCCTACAACTCCCAGCATGCCCCAGCCAGCATAGCTGACTGGGGCATGCTGGGCGTGGTTGGCCAAAAACATCTGGGGACCCAAGGTTGGAGAACACTGGACTAGAGCTTCACTCTACACACCCACACTGTAGAGACCATGGCTCCCAGCAGCCCCCTGGTGTGAGAGAGACAGACCATGGGTGAGTGGAGGTGTGGGTCCTTTTTTCTTTCCTTCTTAAAAGGTTTTTACAGACATTGTTCAGCATGCTGGAGCCAATGTGTGCAACAACCTCTGTAAAAAGTTCTTTTATTTTTAAGGCAAAAGAAAAAGGAACCTATATCACACACACACATTTACCAGGCAGCAGGAAAGCAAAGAATGTGACCCGTTTTCTTTCTCCCCTGGCGGGAAAAATAAAAATCCAAAAGAAGAAGGGCCCCGCCTCTTCCTGCCACCTGGGGGGGGGGGTGGCAGGCAGGTGGAGAGCAGGTGTGAGGAGAGAGTAAGTAGTGCAGCAGTGAGAGAGCCCAGAGGCATCATTCAGTTCTCATTTACCAAGAGGAACTTATTCATCTTCTCTGCACCCCACTTCATCCAAGGCTTTAAAAGAAGCAGGTGCCGCCCAGCTAGTATTGCTGAAGAGAGACAGCCTTTAACTATATCAGAAAGAGAAATCCAGCCCGTGAGACGATTGGATCACTAGATGGCAAAGGAGTGAAAAAGTTACTGAAGGAGGATAGGGACTTTACAGAGAAGATGAACAAATTATTTGCATTATTCTTCACATGATAAGGTATTGAATCCATGCCTGAACCACTTTTTTCTGCAATGGTCTCAGTCAAATAGAAGTGACAAGAAATGAAATTCTAGGGCAAATTGACAAATTAAAAAATAAAACATCACCATCAGACCATATGGTATGCACCCAAGAGTTCTGAAAACCCAAACATAACATTATTATCTTCTAACAAAAATATACAATTTCTCACAAAAATGAACTTCTGTACTGGAGGATTGGGAGGTAGGTAATATAACACTAACCTTGAAAAAGGGGTGCTGAGGAAATCTGGAAATTACAGACCTATTTGCCTAATGCCTGTCCCAGGTAAATTTCCCAGGTGGAAATCAGGCTTATAAAACACAAAGAAGAACAAGCCTTGCTGGGGGGGGGGGGGATCAGTATGGCTTCTGTATTGCCAAACCCTTGGAGTTCTTTGAAAGAATTAACAAAAGTATAGATAGAGGCTATCTGGTAATCATTATGCACTTGGACTGCAAAAATGCTTTGGACAAAGTCCAAAGTCCATCATCAGAAAGTCATCATGAGTAAACTGATTAAAGAATAAGAAACAGGGCAGGAATAAATTAATTGTTTTCACAATGGAGAGTAGCAAGCATCCCCTGAGTATCTGTACTGGGGCCAATGCTATTTATTTACAAATTATCTAGAGCTGCCTTCCCCGACCTAATGCTCTCCAGGTGCATTGGACTACAACCCACATCATCTCCAACTAGGGATATGTGGGAAATCTGATAGGGGATGAAAATCTGACAGATTTTCATGATTCAGCCCCCCAGATTCCAGTTTGCTAGCCCTGTGCTGCCGCCGACTCGCTATGACGCAAGTTGAGCCAGCTTGCGGACTTTCGTCTCTAAGATGAGCCACAGGTTGCACATTTTTTTAAATGCTAAGGAAATTTGCACAACTTGTGTAAGGTTACGCAACTGGCGTAACTTTATGCAATTTGCATAAATCGGGGTACTTTGTATGTTTTGTTTGCTCAAATAAGCACCGAAAAAGCACATGGATCTAGCATGATTTGCATAAAATCGGCCAATTTATGCAAATTGCACTAGATCCACATACTTTTTGCGTGCTTATTTGCACAAAAGATACAAAATACCCCGATTTACGCAATTTCCTTAACATTTAAAAATGCGCAAACTGTGGCCCATCTTAGTGACGGAAGTCTGCAGAGCCCCCCCCGGCCCGCCTCGACCCACTTCTAGTCACTAGATCGGAAGTGGACAGGAAGTCCGTCTAGCTCAGACGAGCTGGACTTCTGAGTGTCAGCACATCCCTATAAGGACCCCAACAAGCATGGTTAATGGCAATATTGGATGGAGATTATGGGGCTTGTAGTCCAACACATCTGGAGGGCACCATATAGGGGAAGGCTGCTCTAGACTCAAAGAGCAGCAGCAAGGTGGCTAAGTTTGCAGATGACACCAAATTATCCATGATGAAGAAAACCCAAGCAGATTGTGAAGTGCTCCAAAAATATCTAGGTCAATGGGGATGGCAAATGAGATTCTATGCAAGTAAGGGCAAGATTATGGGTATTGGGCAAAGTTAATCCTAAATTCATATATTTACTGAAGGGATCTAAGGGCTTTTCCATATGAGCCTGTTAATCCACTGCATCTACTTTCAGTTTTGTTGCAGGATTGAGATCCAAACACTACATAAGGAGCGTTTCCTTTCCTGCTTTTCCACTACATAAGCTCTAGGTGGTGCTGTGCTATAACAGAATAGTGCAAATACACAAGAGGAAATTGTGCTTTCTTTAGCCATCAGAAATAATACCCCATTTTCACTGTCACAGCGCACTGAGCTTTCCCTTACATTTTCTACCATAACCCCAGGATTGATTTGCTGGTCAATCATAGCCAATTAGAGCTTTTCTGCATGTGGCATTTGCTGCGTGCTTGTCATTCTCTGCTTATGGTTGTTTACGGGTTTGTTAGATGATGTCGTGACCCTCCAGTTTTGCTTCTGTTTGTAAACAGAAACTTTCTGTGAGCCCAATTAAAGGTGCTGGTCTTGACCTATAAAACCTTACATGTCTCGGGACCCCAACACTTGATGGGCCACCTCTCCTGGTATGAACCTACGCATACACTACAGTCAACATCTGGCGCCCTCATCTGTGTGCTTCCTCTCAGGGAGGTTCAGAGGGTGGAAACAAGGGAGAGTGCTTTTTTATTGGTGGCCCCCCAATTATGGACACTCTCCAGTGTGGTCCACCAACATTCTCCCAGTGACATGTCTGTATTATATTTTTTAGTAATGATGTGGATTCTCTGCACACACACAAAAAAACACCAGTGCTTTGAGTAGAGTTCCGTGATAACCTTCATTAGTGCATTCTGGGTCTCACTATATAACTTCCTGGGATGGTAATTTTAAGCAGACAGTGTTAACTGCTTTAATTTAAGACTATGTTTTAAACCAACAGCTTCAAATACACTAATAGTAGCACAAAGACAATCTATCATTAGCATAAACAGCTGTGCAATTATAAATTAAGGTCAAGGGGGAAAAAGGGTCAGTTGGTTTTAATCTTGGGATCACAGTTTGCAAAAAATAATAATAATAATAATAATAATAATAATAATAATAATAATAATAATAATAATAAAGGGAGAGAGCGAGAGAGAGTAAATCCTGGGCTACACGAAGCTCAGATCCATGATTTTCACATGGCATAATATGCAAGCTTACCAAGAATGAACTGATACCCCTTTACGTTGCACCTCATTTCTATAATGGTCTCTTTCAGTGCAAAATGAAAACTAAAACTGTTGGCTTTCTTAACAGTTCTACAGCTTAAAGAAATTCAACAGGAACAAAGATTAGAATTCATCACCTTTCAGATACCATGAACACATGCATGTGTGTGTGTGTGTGTGTGTGTGTGCGCGCGCGTCTGTCTGTCTGTCTGTCTGTCTGTACACACACACACACACGTATCTTGATTCTGCTCTTCATCACATGCTGGTATGAGTGAAAGGGGACTCTGGAATTGGACAGGGAACAGGAGAGCAACCCTAACTTCTGAACAGGCACCAGTCTCAAGCCAGTGCAATAAATCTTCCTGCTTCTCCCATATGTGTGGGTCATCTAACTTAAAGTGGTCAGTTAGCTGTGAGGGACAGGTACCCTGCATGAGCTCAGAAGCACTACTACAAATTTCATGGAAAACCAGTATGCTGATCATTATAGTAAGTTTTTACTGTTTTCAGCCAATGAGCATAACCAATGAGCCAATGCCAATGAGCATAACAAAATTCCAAGGAATAGAGAATACATTTCAGAAATACAAACTCAAATATTAAATTTCAGATTTAAAATAAAAAAGCAGAAAAGTTAAAACGTACAAACAGCAAACACCATAATAGCCAAATTAAAGGGGCATGGGAGTTAAGGTGAGTCACTCACTCTCTTTGTCTCTCTCTCTCTCTCTCTCTCTCTCTCTCACACACACACACACACACACACAAGTTCTGCCATTATAAGTCTCAACATTCTATTTATTTATTGCTTATAAAAAGGCAACCTGTCGAGCTACTAACTTGAAACTTGGCATCCATGATCTACCTGATGAGTCTACAATTGTGCAAAATTTCAAACTGATCTGATAAAAATTGTTACAGGTACAGCATGTTAAAAATTGACACATTTGTACTTTTTGGTCAGCATATCAAATATGTGTGGTGTAGTAGTGAGAGTGTTGGACTGGGACTCAGGAGATCCAGGTTCTAGTCCCCGCTCGGCCATGAAACTCACTGGGTGACTTTGGGCCAATCACTGCCTCTCAGCCTAATCTACCTCACAGGGATGTTGTGAGGATAAAATGGAGAGGAGGAAGAGGAGGAGGATTATGTAAGCCGCCTTGGGTTCCTTGCAGGAAAAAAGGCGGGGTATAAATAAAATAAATAAATACTATTGCAGAAGAATTACATATATGGAGTTAATTACCGCCTTGCTCATAGTGTAGTATTACAAGTCACTTGGACATAGCTCATTGGAATGGTACCTACATGAGCCTAGTATGTGAGAGTGTGTAGAACAATGTGATAGAAAATGTAATAACATCGACCAAAGCCAACCCATTTTGCCAACAAAGTAGCAGATGGAGATTATAACTGAAACTAAGCTGCCCAGGAAACCCAACTACCTACCCCCCTGCCCCCCACCACCATCAGATCCAACCTATTATATAGTGGCCTTGATTTTTTTGAAACAACTGGTAGTATTTCAATCGAATGCCCATTCTTGTTATAGTACTAGCAAATGTATCTGATTTTGCATGGGCTGGAATAACTCTTACTTTGATACATCGAAACCTTCAGCCAAAGTTACGTAGCTGTCAGAGTTGGACACGTTGTGCCCACCCAGTCAGAGTGAAGCCATGGCTGCTGGCACCGCTAGGCACAGCCCCCCTGCCACAGTGCTCCCCTAGAGCCCCCTGAGGGAGGAGTCTGCCCACTCCATTCCCTTGAGGAGATGCTGCCCCACAGCAGGGGGGATGGGGCAGCCATATAACTCTCTCCCTCAGACTACTCCTTCAGTCCTTCCTGGCTTTAAATTGTCTTGACTGCAAAGCTACCGTATGTGCTGGTTAGGGAAGTCGGCAACCTAGTAACTGCAGGCTTCAAACAGACAGACACATTTAAATTAATTAAAAATTAATGCATTTAAAAAACCAATTAACCTTGAGATGCACACCCTTAAGGTCTCCTTAGCATGCATACCAAGTTTCAGGTGTCTAGATGTCATGGTCCTGTAGCTACGGTGCTGACAGACATATACCTGCTTCTATTGTTACAGAACACAATAACACCATCAATGTACGATACATTGTATTTTGTGAAGTAATATAGGCAAAGATGACCGGCTCTGTTCCTGCTAGAATCAAGCAAGCTCTCTCACCAACCTGTCTCAAAATCTCAAATATAGCCCAAGCCTATGCTGGGATTTTCCAAGTGCTTTTTTAATTTCAACCTGATGCAATTATGAGGTGAGGCCGATTTGCATAGCTGCTCTCCTGTTGTTTTTTTGCCCATAGGAGATATGAGAGTGGGGCAATTTCCCCCCCCCCTTTCTATGTGCTGCCTATGTAAAGAAAGTAATGCAAGCTGAATCTTACTTTTTTGTCTATACCAGTGAGTAACTGTGTTGTAAACAAGCTGCAATTCCATTTAGAACTAACAAAATCCCACGTCAGGATTTTGCCTATATGTTTTTTTGCCTATATTGCCTATATGTTGTTTTTTTTTCTTTTTCCATTTAATATTCCACAAAACCTGCGTATAACTTTGTGCTCCTAACTGCAAGTTGTGTGGTTTTTTTCTAGACAGCATGTTTGGGATCAAGCTGTAATCTAAAAATAGTATTCAAGTTGCCATTTAAGATACCTTCTTCCCAACAGATAAAAATTGTAAGCGAAGGTCTAACATGAGCTAATAATAACAATGAGAGCACTACTAATTGGCTTGCTCAATGTTTTTCGTATCACTAACCAAGATAGCCATTACATTAGGCATCCAAGTTCAAACCTCAAAAGTGCTTCAGTGCTTCTTACTCCCCCCAGCAACCAGAAAGTGTGGCTATATTTAATGATAATAATGGCTCTACAACATGAAGTGACCTGCTTCAAGCGGCACTATGGGCGGGGTGACAGAAGAAGGTACGAATGGGGCAAGACTTTTTAAACTATTGGGCCAGGTGTGGATGCTCTGCTTCAGAGGGAATTGGGCTCTATTTCAGGGAATAAAATATCCTGGGCTGCACTGGCCCTACATCTTTTCAATAGCCTTTTCCCATGATATTCCATGTATTACCCAAGCAAAGAAGGAAGGGAAAATGTAATATTTAATACTAAGGTATTTGACCAGAAGTACTTCCATGTCGGCACCATGAAAGCCAATATAGTTTGACCAACTTCTATAGTCTTGAGGTCTATCAGTTCTCCAGGCAATGGTCCAGGGCTAGCAATGGTCAGCTTCATAATGAAGCTGGCACATTTTAGCAGTAAAGGCTTCACAGTTATGGACATACATGGGCTCAGCCATCACATCGTATTTGCATATGTAAATGTACATATTACATGCAAATCCAAAAGGGAGATATAGAATATAAAAGACGAAAGCGGCATTTAAGCAACAGTTATCCTAGATCACTAAAAGCCTGGCCAGTGCTTGTTATTTGCTAACGAGAAGGAAGAGGGTGCCAAACCAATGTTTCTGGGGAGGACACCTCACAATCGAGGTGCCAGCACAAAGAAGGCACCATCTCCTGATTGCCGATTGCTTAATCTCCAACAGCAGAGACACCCAGAGCGGTGCCCCCCAATGAAGATCTTACAAATGTAAAAGTCCATATGGGAGAAAGTAGTCCTTAGTTTCCCAATAATTGCATCCATTCCACTTA
Organism: Shinisaurus crocodilurus; assembly: GCA_021292165.1. Classification (NCBI taxonomy): domain Eukaryota; kingdom Metazoa; phylum Chordata; class Lepidosauria; order Squamata; family Shinisauridae; genus Shinisaurus; species Shinisaurus crocodilurus. The sequence continues at coordinate 113,086,107 of CM037876.1, read as the reverse complement.
TTCTATAGTACTTTAAATGAAGCCAGGAAGAGCAGTAACTAAAACTGCAATACTATGCCCACTTATCTAGGAAGAAGTTCCACTGAACTCAATGGGGATTACTTCTGTGTAGATATGTATAGCAGGGGTGCAGAAAACATGGCCTGCATATGGCACTCAGCTGCTTCCAGTGCAGCCTATGGAGCTGCAGAGACTTGCGCAGAGTTTCCCTTGTTAGTGTTATTAGGGATGTAACCGCGAGTCTCAGGGGGGCTGAAAGCAGTCCGAAAGCAGCCCGCTCGGCCCCCCGAGACTCGTGTGACTTACCTTCCCGCTGCTCGATCCACCTCGATTCACGCTGCGCCGGGGAAAGGAACTTCATTTCCCCAGTGTGTCACTTCCAGCTCCCTTGCGCTGTGAGCGTGGTGAGAGTGGGTGGGGGGTGCTCTGGAGCACACACACCCCGAGCAGGTAAGCTCCCCACTCGCTTTACATTGTTAGTGCTAGTACAGGCAGTCCCCGAGTTAAGAATGTCCGACTTACAGACAACCCATACTTAAGAATGGACTTCTGGGTTCCCCGGCGCGACGCCATTTACGTAGAGTACATAGCATAGTATACTACGCAATTTGAGTAATTTATGCAATTTGCGTAAATGCCGATTTTAACGTATAGAACGCTATGCTGTTCCGACTTACATACAAATTTGACTTAAAGACATTCTTAAGAACGGAACTCGTTTGTAACCTGGGGACTGCCTGTACTTGCTAGAGAAAGCATGGGTTTTCCCTTGCCAGCACTAGTGAGAGAAACCCTTCCCTTCTGTCCAGGGGTGGGGGTGGGGGCAGTGTGTGCGTGTGTGGGGGGGATGTGAGTAAATGGGAGTGTGAGTTAGGAGAGTGAGTGTATGTGCGTGTGCGTGTGTGTGTGTGTGTGTGTGTGCATGCTCGTGCACGCACATGTACAGCCCCTGGCACCACAGCAGACAGTCAATACAGCCCACAGGCAGGGATGGGGACTCGGACTCGGGGACTCGACTCATGAGTCGGACTGAGTCCCCCCTCTGACTCGACTTGGACTCGAGTCCCAATATTTTTAATGGGACTCGAGACTCGCCTCGGGACTCGAGACCAAGGACTTTTCAACATCCCTGGGCTGTGCCAGGAGTGGAGAGGAGTGCGATCGCCGGCGAAGAGTAAGGGTGACATTGTGATGAGACCTCACCGTTCCAGAATGGGGGGCAAACATTTAGAAAAAATCATGTTCCTCAAATGCAACATGGATAGGTTTTAGGAAGTACAGCAAGTTTATTTTTTAAAATCATTTTCCTAAAATGCAACCTTTCAGACATTTTGGGTTGGGCTGCCTCTGCCTGCCTGTTTGGGGTTCCCTGCCTCTTCTGCCTGCCTGGTCTCTTAACCAGTTCCACAGTTTGAATTGTCCAAGACAAAGGCCTCTCTGCCTGCCTGCCTGCTTTGGGGTTCCCTGCCTCCTCTGCCTGCCTGGTTATTTTGGGTTTGTCTGCCTGGTCTGTTCTTGTCAAAATCAGTGGCAGAGTTTTGAAATAAAAAGGCACACTTGTACCTAGAATTTATTTAAGCCACACATCTGAAGTAGCCTTATTTTGTTGGGGGAAAACCCCATTGATTTTAATAGGGACTCGTGGAGTCAGCTTTGGGAGGGACTCGTGACTCGTGAGTCACCATTTTGGACCAAGGACTCAGACTCGGACTCGAGACTCGGGTCCAAGGACTCGTGACTCGACTCGTGACTCGAAACCAAGGACTCTTCAACATCCCTGCCCACAGGACAAAAAAGGTTGTGCACCCTGATGTATAGGATCACACTGTAACTTGAACAAGAATCAATGTCTCACACATTTCTTCCCAAATACTGGAGCTACTATTGAAATTTGGGCTCAAATTTAAAATAATTAAAACCACCTCTTTATTAGCTATGTGCCAGCTTGGTTACTGGAACCCGACCAGGGTTAGTTTAGAGATCACTTATACTAGTTGTTAACTATTTAATACAGGAGCCCCAATTAATTTAGGACAATCTTCCTAGAGTTGTAGTCCAAAATATCTGGAGGGTACCAAGCTGGGGAAGGCTGGTTTAGGATATTCAAGCACACCGCCCCACCACCTATACAATCAATAGCCGGACTCCAGTTCTATCACTCACAGCAGTGCTATTAAAAGATAAGTGTTTATTATAATTAGTCAGTGTGCTTTGCCAGAAGTTCACTATATAACATTTATTTCCATGACCTTTGAAGAAGAGCTACTCACTCCATGTGAAAACAGCAAAGAAACTTCTCACTGCCCCTATTCAATCTTCTCTTTGCCACCCAGCAGAGCTTTTTAGGGTCATCCAGGGCCTATTACATGCTGGCCCAATAGACATCTTAGACCCATCTGAGGCCCACTGCAATATATTTACTAGGCACTTCCAGGAAAAAAAATCTCTTGCATCCACCAGGACTTGGACTCCAATGTTATGGCAGTTGGATCAGATGAGGTACCCAGAGCACAGCCTGGTCAAAAAAGTTTGGATGAGTTTCAGTTGGTACAGCTTGAGGATGCCAACAAGGTGCTTGGACAGGTTTATGCAACCACATCCATATTGGATCTTTGCCCCTCTTGGCTTATAAAATCCAGCAGGGAGGGAACAGCCGGCTGGGCCAGGGAGGTAATTAATGCCTCCTTGCGAGAGGCAGTGGTCCCATGCTGCTTGAAAGAAGCGGTGGTGAGGCCGCTCCTGAAAAAACCCTCCCTGGACCCGGAAGATCTTAACAACTTTAGGCCAGTGGCAAATGTTCCTTTCCTGGGCAAGGTCCTTGAGCGGGTGGTGGCCAACCAGCTCCAGGCACTCTTGGATGAGACTGATTATCTGGATCCATTTCAGTCAGAAACAGCTTTGGTCACCCTGTCGCTTTCAACTGTTTTTATGTATGATGACCTATGTCGGGAGAGAGACAGGGGGAGTGTGACCCTGTTGATACTAGATCTTTCAGTGGCTTTTGATACCATCGACCATGGTATTGTTCTGGGGCGGCTGTCTGAGCTGGGAGTGGGGGTACTGCATTGTAGTGGTTCCACTCCTACTTGGATGGCCGGTGCCAGAAGGTGGTACTTCGGGAATATTGCTTGGCCCCGTGGACTCTCCAATACACCAGTATGGAGTCCTCTAAGGGTTGGTTCTGTCCCCCATGCTATTTAAAATCTACATGAAACCACTGAGTGGCGTCATTCAGAGTTTTGGAGTGCATTGCTCTACTGCCCCTTTTCATCACCTATCAGGTGAGGCTGTGGATGTGTTAAACTGGTGCCTGGCGGCGACAATGGACTGGATGAGGGCTAACAAACTGAAGCTCAATCCAGACAAGACAGAGATGCTGTTAGTGGGTGGTTCCTCAGATTGGAGGGTGTTCAACCTGTTCTGGATGGGGCTGCTCCCTTGAAGGAGCAGGTTCCTAGTTTGGGGGTCTTCTTTGAGCCATCTTTGTCACTTGAGGCTCAAGTGGCCTCAGTGGCACGGAATGCTTTCTATCAGCTTCGGCTGGTGGCCCAGCTATGCCTGTATCTGGACAGGGATATCCTGATTTCAGTAATCTACGCTCTAGTGATCTCTAAATTAATTACTGCAAGGCACTCCATGTGGGGCTGCCCTTGAAGACTGTTCAGAAGCTGCAGCTTGTGCAAAATGTGACAGCCAGAGTAATAACTGGGACCAGAAGGTCTGAATATGTAACACCAATTCTGGCCCACTTGCACTGGCTTCCTGTATGCTTCTGAGACCAATTCAAGGTGCTGGCTTTTAACCTACAAATCCTTACATGGCTTGGGACTGCAATACTTGATGGAACGCCTCTCCCAACCACAATCTACCTGGACCCTATGCTCGACATCTGAGGCCATCCTCCGAGCGCCTCCTCCGAGGGAGGCTCGGAGGGTGGCAGCAAGGGGGAGGGCCTTCTCAGTGGCGGCCCCCCAACTGTGGAATAATCTCTCCACTGAGGCCCACCTAGCGCCAACTTTGTCATCTTTTCAGCACCAGGTTAAGACAGCCCTCTGTGCCAAGGCATTTAAGAATATCTAAGGTTATTTTTAATGGCTTGATGGGGCATGCATGTCAGGTGTCCGTACAGGTCTCTTCCATATTAAATACTGTTATTTCTGGCTAAATTGTTTTTAAATTTCTATACTGTTTTTAATCTCTTTCTGGTAGAATTATTTTATGCTGCTTTATTGCATCTTTGCCTTGTTTTACGCATTGTTGCAAACCACCCAGAGAGCTTCTGCTATTAGGTGGTATAGAAATGAAATAAATAAATCAATGTCAAAGGTTTGCAAAGTGATGCCTAACCCTTCTGGCATGCAGGTGTGAATTATATTTAAGCATTACTGCAACCTGATTATTTTGCACTAATCCAACATTATTTTCTTTTGTTCAAGATTTGCCTGATTGTGAACCTAACTTTTGAATGAGTCCCCAGAATCTTGGATAGTATAATAAATTGAAACAACTCCCCTCTGGATTTTTCGAAAGAAGTCTTGTTAAATAATTTATCAGCTAGGAAACTTTGCATGATATTTGATCATGTTTATTTCCTTAAAGGATACTTTAAGATATGGAGGTATTAAATACTAGATGTGCCCAATTGTGATGGAAATGTCAAAGTTACTAGGGTAACATGTTCCGTACAACTTCTTGACAGCCTTCTCATTTTTACTATCTTCCTAAAAAAGCTTTTAAATTAAGACATACTCTCAAAAAGAGACAGTGTGGTGTTGTCATTAGAGTGTTGGATTAGGACTTTGGAGATCCGGGTTCTAGTCCCTACTCGGCCATGAAGCTCACTGGGTGACTTTGGGCCAGTCACTGACTTTCAGGCTAACTTACCCCACAGGGCTGTTGCAAAGATAAAATGGAGAGGAAAAAAGGTGGGATATAAATGTAATAATAATAATAATAATAATAATAAATATTATTATTATTTAAAATCCCAACAGGGATTACTTGCTGTATTATTTAAATGCAATAATTCTGCATGTTAATAAGCCTGCAATCAATGCTTCCTGTAAACTCATTTAGGCATGTTTAGACAGAAAAAAGTCCTACATGGGGACACCCAGTCAGCATGGGGAGTTGTATGGGGTGTTGCTTCATCAGCAAGTGCAAGCCAATCCTTTGGTGATGCCATCTATCCAGCTTGGCGGGACAATACTGGAAAATGTCGATCATTTTCTCTATCTTGGCAGCTATCTTTCTGTTACTGCTAACATCGACAGTGAAATCCAGCATCGTCTGAGCTCCGCAAGTGCCGCGTTTTCTCGAATGAAACATAGAGTGTTCGAGGATCGGGATATTTGTAAGAAAACCAAAACACTGGTTTATGAAGCCATTGTATTACCAACTTTATTGTATGCCTGCGAAACATGGTGTGGAGAAAGCCTGACACGAGTCTACACACACACACACACACACACACAGTCTCCGCCCAAGGGAAGGGGGCGAGGAGGGGGGATGGAGTCACAGGAGAAGCAGCCAGACAGACCGGCATCCCCAGCAATGGAGAGTCTCGGTGGAATTCCACAAAACCCAAGGAAGGACCATCAAGAACCATCAAACTATCAGGGCAGTCTCAAAGAGCTGTAAAGTACCCAGTAGGTCACCTTCTTCCCGGGCAGGAATAAGCCCACCTGATACGAAGGGGCAGGCATAAGCCCCCACCTGACCTGGAGGGTGGGGAAGGCGGGAACTCAGGGGTAGAAAACCCCTCTCCCTTCCGGTAAAGGGTTGTTGGGAACCCAGGGTGCTTCGGAACCAGATTCATCCTCCAAGCGGCGGCTGGAGTAAGCTATTCCCATCCCCGGATCGGCCGACCCGGAGCCAGGCTGACATTGACTAGCGTAACGTCTTTGGTCTAAGGTAACTGACTAATCCCAATGCGCTAGCCTGGGAGCCTGTTTCATTGATAAACGCAGAGGTCAACTGAGGTTGTGTTGACATTGTAGTATTCCTAGAAAGCTGTTAGTTCCGCTCTGTATCTTGTGTAAACAAATAAAGCCTTATTTGGTCATTTAAAGGGCTCTAGTTTCCTCTTGTGTGTACGGACCTCCTAGGCGGTTTCCTGTGCTTGTACAGCCTGTAACTCAGTGCCGGTTAACCCGTTAAGCGCCGAACTCACGCAAAGGATCCAGGTGTTGATCCTTCACACATGGACTATCTATAAACGTCACCTCCAACTCCTTGAAAGATTTCATCAACGTTGCCTCCGGAAAATCCTGCGAATTACTTGGGAAGATAGGCAAACAAATGTCAGTGTACTGGAAGAAGCAAAGACTACTAGCATTGAAAAAATGATCCTTCAACACCAACTTCAGTGGACCGGTCATGTTGTTCGAATGTCTGACTGCCGTCTCCCAAAGCAGTGAAAGCGGAATATCGGTGGTCAGCATAAGAGGTTTAAAGATGTTCTTAAGGCTAATCTAAAAAAAATGCAATATAAACATCGAAAACTGGGAAGCTCTGGCCCATGAACGATCTAACTGGAGGTTGGCCTTCCACAAAGGTTCTATGGACTTTGAAGAAGCCCGAGTGCAAGGTGAAAGGGAGAAACGTGCTAAGCGAAAAGCACGTCAAATGAATCCTTTACAGGACCATCTTCCATCTGGTAACCTGTGCCCTCACTGTGGGAAGCTGTGTGGATCTAGAATTGGCCTCCGCAGTCACCTACGGACCCATCGCTAGAGTCTACACAATTTTCTTTAGAATTTTCCTCCTTTTAAAATCTCCTTTTTGTAAACTTTTATCCTGGAAGACAATCTTACTCGGTCACGACTGACTGCCTGACTGCTGGGAGTTGTAGGGCTTTTTCTGTCTAAACATGCATAGGATTGCACCCTTAAATCTTTATGTTTCAGGCACAATGGAAGAAGTATATGCTGGCTACTGTTTCACCTTCATACTCCTAATTTCCCCCCCACTAGATTCAGTGCAGGTTTCACCTTTTAAATATCAATAAGCACCTGGAGTTATTTAATCAGATATGTAAAAAGCCTTGGAAAATCAACTATCAGTCTCCCATCATGAATATCCCTGGGAAATGCCTGTACTGTAAACACAGAAATGGAATGCTCCCATCACCAGTATTTCATATTTCAAATGCTTTTTTAACAAGACAACTAAGTCCTAGCTCCAAATAGGCTTAGCCATGACTATACACATATTTAAATCTACAGAAATGAAATCTGTTTAAGCTTTAGACATGATGATTATAAGCTATAAGTATAGTCCTTGAAATGAGGTCCTGTCCTTTTAACTCAACAAGCTCTCATGCCTCTCTAGCACTCTTTATTTTTTTACTTACAAAACCTAAAGGTAATTTTGGAAGGGGAAAGGAGGACAATAAAGAGAAAACATGTTCTAATAGAAATATCTGTTATGCAATTCATAAATAGCTCATTCTCATATTAAACCACTAATTTGGATAGTTTTGCTTTTGCAACCTCCCACCCCCCCACCCTGATATTTAGAAATGCACTTAAACTAAACAGATGTTCAATAACAGCAATGTTGTGCTCAGGTTCAAGCTGTGACAAAGCCTAAAATTCATTCCCCCGTTCCCCCAGTCACACTTAGACTATATACAAAAAGTAGAGATGTGAAGGCTGGGAAAAAATGGAAAAATTCGGGGGGAAATGTCCCCCCCCCAGGGATTTTCCAAGGACCGTTTCTGTTTTTTCTGAAAAATTGAATAGCTTTGGATTATGAAATATTTTCTTTCAGAATTTAAGACAAGGTCTTTATATATTGTTACCCAGCCTTTACGCCCCCCAAATTGATTTCTGAGAACTATGTAATAAGAACACCTTTATACAAAGACTAGAGATGTAAAATGTCTGGAAATAATGCAGCCATGTGGGGAAATGTTCTTCTAATCTTCTCTGTACCCGATATCCATTCCCTCAGCAGGGAATGTCCAGCTCCGTCTGCATCTCCCTCGGGAAGGTAGTCCATATGGCCTCATGGATGGCGCTTCCCAGGGACACGGACCCAGATGGGCCCCCTCTTGTACCACGTAGGATGGTCCTGGGCCAGACTGCCCCAATTCGGACTGCAGGGGGCACATTGGTCCAGCTGCTGGTGCTGGAGGAGTAGGTGCCAGGAGAACTAGTGCCAGAGAGGTGGTGCGTGAGGCATGGATAGGCCGGTGTGATGGATTGCAGGTCCATAGGGGCCAAGCTGAGAAGTTATCATTGCTGGAGGCACATCCGGCAGTCTGGAGATGGTAGCGGATGGCTCACAGTGCCTGTGTGGTGGCACAGATGAGCTTCCCTGTGCGGGATATGGCTCGGCCTGTCTGGAGGCTGCAGTGCCGGCTGAGGGTGATTCCCTCCTTGGGGACTGGCATCCCCTCATGGGGCGATGACGAACTCTGGGAGGGTGGGACAAAGGGATCCCACTCCCCGCAATGTAGCCAGGGGTAACATCCCTGCGATCCACTAGGATGGTTGCCAGCTTGTCAAAGAATGGCATGGTCCTGGGCTCGGCCCCTGAGCACTTGTTGTGCACAACCACCTCCTTGAACTTCCTCTTGAGGGCATGAAGTTTGTCATTGCATTGTGAAGGGACACATGAGTAGCCTTGTCGGGATAGTTCCTTGGAAAACCATGGGAAGAGGTGGTCATGCCTGGTGCTTTTCAAAAAGCCCTGTGCCTCTGGACTGGTCCATAGGTCGATGAACACCCCGATTTCTTCTTCAGACCAATACTGCACCTCCTGCTGCCTCTGCTTGCCAGCTGCCTGGCCCTCTCTGGCATCTCCATCTTTCAGAGGGACACACCTGTTGAGAGGTGCCTTGTGAGGCAACAGTTGTTTGAGTGAGCTGGTATGGTGGGGAACCAATATCAGCTTCCTCACCTGTGTCCATGGCCAAGTTTGAGGGAAAGCTGTGAGAAGGCAGCCGTCTGGTGTCCAAGTTAATTTACTGGCTTCAGATGGCCCTTGCGGGAACTTCGGGCACAATTTACAGATATCACTTGGGTGTCACTGAGCGGGGACATGACTCCCACGCTGAAGCAAGGAAGCTGTTGGGGGCAGTTTACAGCAAGGGGCACTGGCTTAGACCAAACAGCCTCAGGTGACATGGGCTGGGGGATTCATCATGGGTGCACCTTTAATGTAAAGGGGGGGCACTACCAGCATGTGTGATTTACACGTTTGGCTTCCTTCTTATATGAGTGAACCGAGACAAAAACACAGCGACAGGGCTCTCATGTTGGAGCTAGCTACAGCTGGAAATAGTGAGCTCCAAGGTCACACTTAACTGCACAGGGCGAGACAGGACAGAAAGGAGTCAATGGGTTGCTGTCTGTGTGTGGAAAACACTTGGAGGGGGCTGGGACGAGACGGCAGCCTGTAACAGTGAGGCTAGCGTCGAAGTGCGTGTTGCTAGGCAGACTTCGGGATAGAGCAGGTGCAGATTTTCCCTCTCTGGCCAGGCGGCTCTGTGGTATTTCTGCTACTGGGTCAGGTTTAAGGTTCTGGTACTTGTGTACAAAGCCCCAAACAACTCAGGACCAGGTTACTTGAGAGAGCGCCTCCTCTCATACCAACCTGCCTGGTCACTGAGGTCATCAGATAGCATGCTGCTGGTGGTTCTTCATGGACCTTTGGCCCAATTGGAGTCCACCAGGAGAAGGGCCTTCAGTGTGGTGGCTCCATTTCTGTGGAACTCCCTGCCTCTGGAGGTCAGGCAGACTCTGACATTGTGCTGCTTTCGGCACCTGCTGAAGACCTCCTTGTTCCTGGAAACCTTCTCTGCTCTTCAACCACCAGTGTAATTTTAGTTTGTTTTCAATGTATTGGTTTTGTTTCTTTTATCTGTTTTTGTCTTTTTCTTGTTCACTGCTCCAGAATCTGCTTGATGTAGAGCGGTATACAAATAAGGAAGAGGAAGAAGAAACAACTATGAGAGGGCTCTTCCGGGTTTGTACGACACGACAAGCAATCATAAGAACAATCCCTAGAACAAACCGGTGTTTCTTATCGTGGTTTCCGACGACAAAACAGACCATTGTGGGCTGTGTTCCCCTTACCTGGCTAGTCCTCCTCCCTAGAGGTGGATCCAACCTGGATCGGGGGCCCTCCGTGCCCCCGACTCGATTCTCCGCAGGGGCGCGCCCCCGACCCGATCTTCTGAGCAGTGCAGAGAACTCCACGATCCGCCTTCTCCAGTCCCGTTGCGTCACTTCCGGGACCGGAAATGACGTGACGGGACCCTGCCTGTCGCGTCATTTCCGGTCCTGGAAGTGACGCGACCGAAGCAGGCCACGCGGGCGGCTTGCCGTGGAGAGGCGAGCCACCCCGAAGAAAAAGGTAAGGCCTCGCCGGGCGTGAGCAGGGCCAATTTCGGCCTCCGTTTTGCCCGGCGAGGCTCGTTTATACAACTCTACTCCTCCCAATGCCATATCTCCCTCTACCCATCACTACACTAATTGGGGCCCCCACAGAACCCCCCACTTGGCCCCATGACTCCCTCCAAGGCACATGTTCAGGCCCTAGACAGGGAAAAACAATCCCCCCCCACCAAGGGCACCGAGCAACAAATAGCAGTGTTAGGGGGTGGCCCTTGCCCTTGTGCGCCCCCGAAGTCACAAATGCCCCTCCCATCAGGAGATATTTGGGCCTTCAGGCTTCAACCTAACTCAAGCCTGGCTAGGCCTCAATCCTTCACAGTAGTCCAACAAGATCTGGAGGGTCATAGGTTCCCCACACTTGATCTATCTCATTGTTGCCTACACACTGACTGGCAGTGGCTCTCCAGGGGTTTACACAGGAGTCTTTCCCAGTCTCACCTGGAGATACCAGGGATGAAACCCAGGACCGTTTGCACGCAAGATGGTGCTCTGCCATTGAGCAATGGCCCCCTCCCCTCTGATAAAGAAGCCATGGTGTAGTGGAGTGGGAACACTGGGTCCCAGAGCTCTGGCACTTTTTTCAGCTGATCCTAATAAATTAGCTAGTATGCTATGGACTGATTTTCTTTGGGGGTATCTATCTATAATGGATCAACACAGCTGCCTGCATTTTGGGTTGTCCTTGGGGTATGGTCATTGGGGCTGTAATGATGAGCGCCTGCACTTCAAAATTTAGTACTGAACTACCATTAAGTAGTACTGTACTAATAAGGAGGAAGTTATCACTGGCTACACACACAGCGCCTTTCCCTTGCCACTCTGTAACCCCACAGCTAGGCCTGCACACAGCCAGAGTGGATCATGGGGACAATGGCCTAAAGACCATGGTGGGGACTGATGGTTATCCGCAATGACTGGGTTCAGGCAACATGATAAGCCACACTCAGGGGTTGAGTATGGATTGAGTGTGGGTTGTTGTTGAAACGTGGGTTGTTGCTGAAACGTGGGTTATTGTGTTGTCTGAACCCACCTGCACTAACAAGCCATGGCTTCTTAACCACAACCAACCCATGAAGAGAACCCATGGTTGTTATTGGGCTGTGAACTGTGGGTTGTTCACCATGGTTTCTTATCTCAGCTGGGTTCAGACGATAACCCACGGTTCAACGACAACCCACAGTTCAATGACAACCCATACTCAACCCTGAGTGTGGGTTATCATGTTGTCTGAACCTAGTCAGTGTATTAATCCAGAAGGAAAGAGCACTCACTGGCTTGCAGAGGGATCTGATAGGGGTTTGTACTGGAACTCCCACTGGCTTCAATAGGGCTAACTAACTCCTTACTACAGCTTTCTCCAACCTAGTGCCCTCCAGATATGTGGGACTACAACTCCCAGCACCCCCCCAGCCAGCTGGCTGGTTGGGGATGCTGGGAGTTGTAGTCCGACACATCCAGAAGTTGAGAATGGCTGCGCTAGTGACAAGCGTGTCTTAGCTTTGCCTGCAATCCAATGTGCCCTGAGCTCGCCTGCTCGTCCGGCCACCTGCCACACACTGCGCCTCCTCCTTAGTGTGAGCTCTCCCCGTCCAGTCTTCTTAGTGCTTTAAGAAAAGGCTGATCCTCCTAAGCCCGCCCCTAACCTCCACGGCCCGCCTCTTTCAGGTCCTGTCCTAATTGGCTAACCAGGGCATGAATATGTCTGCCCTGACCTGTGTGAATGAGCCGCTGTCCCCTCCCTTGCCGCCATGTAGAGAGGCTCAGTGTGCATGTGGGTCTCCTCTCAGCTGCCTCTGCTGTCACCACCACCGGCAGACCCCCGTCTTGCGTCCCGGTGTGGTCCTGCCGCAGAGCGTGTGGGGGGGGTCTGTGTCCCTTCGGTGCCTGCCCGGGTCTTCATGCTCCCGCCCGGCGTGCTGCTGCCCGGCCCGGTCCGTCTCTGCGCTGCCTCTTGCCACCCACCCGTGTGTCAGCTCCGCCGTCTCACCTGCTTGCCCGGGGTTTGGCGCCCGCCAGAGAAATGCAGGGCCTGTCTGGCTGGCTGGTGCTGCTGGCACTCAGCAGCTGGATCTGGCTGCAGGCGAAGGGCACTGTGCCCCTGCCTGATTTCTTCCCCTTCAAGCTTGTGCAGGGGGATGCGGCTACCCCACAGCAAGACGACAATGGCTCTGGGCTCTGGCCCATTGTCGTGAAGTTCCCTTTCTTCGGCGTGGCTCACATGGCGCTCTAGACGATGTCAGTAGTCGCCCTGTCGAAGGGCTAGGGAGAGTGTGGGAGCAGCTCCACATGGGGCTTGGCTCACCCCCCCCCCAAGGTTTCTTAACACGGAGAGTCTTATGAGAAATAAACAAGCCGCATTCAGTTTTTTACAAAAAATTAAAAACTATATATAGTTTACTAAAAACGGGACAAAATTGACATTTATATTAAAAAGAAGGGATGGTCGGGAAATATGAAAAAAACGGGACTGTCCCTTTTAAAACGGTACGTATGGTCAGCCTAGTCCTGGAGAAGCAGCGAGGTGCGCCGTGAAAATGGCGGAGTGAAAAGCTCGAGTAACTGAGAGAGCGTGGAGCTCTGAGGGCCAGTGTCACGGTCCGAAGATGCCAGATCACTGCTGGTGCCTGTCTTGTGCTGCGCCGCGGAGGGCCTTTTATATTCCGAAGCTAACACCGAATTGGTCAATTTTGGCGGGCTCTGTGTGTTGACGTCATCATTGAGTTCCCACGGTCGGGCTGTATGTACTGCGCGGGAGTATTATCGAAAAGTCGCCGCGGCCACAATATAGTGAGAGTGTGTGTGCTGAATGCCGAGTATTGCCGAGATCCAACGACGAGAACCGTCATGTAAAATAAAACTAAAACTAGGAAAAATTAATAAAATTGATTTAGGCTGGTTTATCAAGGATTGATTTGATGTACTCAATCTTTTGATAAATTAATAATTTTTGATTTTGTAGTCCTAAACTGTACTGGTTACATCTCATGACTAACCAGGACAATGTCCCCAAAACCAGTACTGTACTGGCAAAACCAGTACGTATGGTCACCTTAGCTTTGATGTGTGTTTGTTTTCTGTGTCTGTGTCCTGTGTGCTATAAAAGGGGAAGCTTGTATTTGTATTTGAGTTCTCTACCATGGAAGAGTCTTTTATTTTTTATTTTTTTATTTATTTTATTTACAACATTTATATGCTGCTCCACATCTAAACAGATTCTGGAGCGGTGAACAATAAAAGTTAAAAAGAATAAACACACCATATTAAAACATATAAAAATAAATTTAAAAAACGTATTATATTTTTTGCCTCCAGGAAAGCATGGAAGATTATTTCCACTAAGATATGTAGTGAAAAGTTTTTGGATTATTGCATTATTATTGTACATTGTTGACCCTATGCGTGTGTATGCACAAATGTCGAGCATGAGTTTGGTATTGGGGGCCCACCATAGACGGCCAGCCACAGGAGCCACCATGGCCTTCATCTGTCCCTGGGTCTCAGGTTTTTTGTCATTGTGTACTTGCCTTTTGTTATTGTACTGTGAAACAAAATCTAGAAGAGCATAGTCAAGACACATTACAAAATGAACTTGATTACATCATTTCCTCTGCTGTAATCATCAGGGATGTTGAAGAGTCCTTGGTCCCGAGTCCCGAGTCGAGTCCCGAGTCTTTGGACCCGAGTCTAGAGTCGAGTCTAGAGTCCGAGGTCCAAAATGGTGACTCGAGTCGAGTCCCGAGTCCCTCCCAAAGCGGCGGCCCATGGAGGGAGCAGGAGGGTCTCCGCGAGAGGAAGAAGAGCTGCCCTTCTTCCCGCGGAGACCCTCCTGCTCCCTCTATGGGCCGCTGCCGCTGCCGCCCTCACCTCCACCTCCGCCGCCCTCACATCACCGCTGCCGCCGCCCTCACCTCGCCACCGCCGCCGCCCTCACCTCGCCGCCGCCCTCGCCTCTGCCACCGCCGCCGCTGCCGCCGCCGCTGCCCTCGCCACCGCTGCCCTCGCCGCCGCCCTCACCTCCACCTCCGCTGCCACCGCTGCTGCCCTCGCCGCCGCCCTCGCCCTCGCCTCTGCCGCCGCCGCCGCCCTCACCTTCTCCTCCTCCTCCTCCGCCGCCGCCGCCGTCGACCTCGTCGCCATCGCCGTAGCACACAGCACGCCGCGTCACGCCGCCAGCGCCGTCGCTCTGTTTTTGGCGGGGTTGCTGTGGTTCAAAAACAGAGCGACGGCGCTGGCGGCGTGACGTGGCATGCCGCGTCACGCCGCTAGCGACAGCGCTCTGTTTTTTAACCACAGCAACCCCGCCAAAAACAGAGCGACGGCGCTGGCAGCGTGACGTGGCATGCCGCGTCACGCCGCTAGCGACGGCGCTCTGTTTTTGGCGGGAGGAACCACAGCAACCCTGCCAAAAACAGAGCGACAGCGCTGGCGGCGTGACGCGGCGTGCGATGGCGATGGGGTCGACAGCGGCGGTGGCGGCGGAGGAGGAGGTGAGGGCGGCGGCGGCGGCAGAGGCAAGAGCAGCGGCGGAGGCGGAGGAGGAGTCGTCCTTGGGCTCGAGTCCCGAGTCGAGTCTCGAGTCCCACATAAATTATTGGGACTCGAGTGGGACTCGAGTCAGAGGGGGGACTCAGTCGGACTCATGAGTCGAGTCCCCGAGTCCGAGTCGCCATCCCTGGTAATCATTCATTGATTTTAGAGTGGAAAATTGTTAGCAACTTCTCATCTGGTTTTAGCCTTTGCAAATGAAATGGGTGATACTTTGGATTATTTAATTTCTAATAGTACTTATTTCCTTTTATTGAAACAAGTGTGTAAATCTTCTTTAGGGCCCCTCTGCTGTTATTTCTGTGCCACACAGCTTTTGTGATTTTCAGAGTTGAAATCATGTTCAAGGTTTAAATGGCTGCATCCCATCCCTCCACCCCCACCCCCGAGCTTTTTAATATGGCTATTCTCCTGTTCCAGGAATTTGAACTCTCAGACTCAAATATACAACACTAGCTAAAATGCAGCACAGGCATACAGTGTCCTTGTTTGCTTATGCTTTAAAAAATCCATCAAATTCAGCATCCCCTGGGTTTAACTAGAAGAAAAACAGAAAAGCTCTTTTCCCACAAGGCCATCACTGCCTTGTGATGGAATAATGCCTAATGAAGGCTCCTATACACATCTACCTGGGAGTAAGTCCCATTGAACTCAATAAGTCTTACTTCTGACCAGAGATGTATGTTCACCCGACATTTTAAAAATCCGGGTACTATGAAGTGTCTTTTTGGAAATTTTGGATAACTCACATGGAAGTAGGAACCCCATGAAAGTGAGTTCTGCAGGAAGTGCTTTAGCATATCCAGAGACTAACCATTTCCCCAAATCCATGGTTCCTCAGATCATTTTCTGACTATCAAATAAGTTAGTTTACTGAGCTGGAAGAGAGCTAAGCACCCTTTCCTGCCAATTGTAAAGAGGAACTGACCCTTCTAGGACACCAGACATACCGTAATTCTTTTGCCCTACTCTGACTCCATTAAGTTGCCTTCAGCTGAAGGGGCAATTCTGCAGCAATTTCTGACTGCCTTGTGATGGAATAGTCCCTTTTTAGTAAGCAACTTTAGTATGACGTCTGAGTATCATACCCACACAATCCAATTTCCCAGGACAAAATTCCAAGAAAGAACAGAAATCACCTGAACTGTGAGCCCTGGACTCTTAAAACACGAGAGATTGTTCAATCCAAATCCTACATAGTGTAAGCAATGCCAAGTCATGCCAAGACTCGGGTCTAATTTCTGCCAGAGATGTCTAAACACAGTAAAACAGTTCAGGCTCAGTCTTAACCTCACCACAGAATCTTGCAAGGAGCTTGAAATGGATTTGTTAACCCCAAATGTCAATCTGTAATTACAATCTTGTCATGACATTTTATTTGAAAATATGGAATGCCCTTTCTAGGGAAGCCCTGTAGGCCCCGTCATTCTGAGCCTTTAGGAACTAGCTGTTTTTTAAGATCTTTCAGATTCTTCACTAGCCCTACTCAGGTGTTCCGAAGCATAGTGATTAAACACACAAGGCGGGGCAGCGTGCTAGCCCTGCCCCTCTCCATTGCTCTTGTCTCCCTCCACACATGGAGGGCAACTTTGTGAAGAGGAGAGCCTGTGTGGTGCTCCACCTGATCTGGAAACACTCCCTCACTTGAGACTTAGGGCCAAACTAAACTTTCTGTTCATGCGTGCTCATTTTCTGTACCTCTGTGTAACATGGAGGGAGTTCTGGGGGGCAAAAATAAATGTTAAATATATATATATATATATATATATATATTATATTTTTTGCTTCCAGGAAAGCATGGAAGACGATTTCCACTAAAACATGTAGTGAAAAATGTTTTTGGATTATTTCATGATTATTGTACATTGTTAACATTGTATGTGCTTGTGCCTCCTTCCTGCTGCCGTCCATATGCCACAGCGCAAGAGCAGCTGGTGGGCTCTCTGAAGAAGCCACCCGTCCCCTTTTTTGCTCTCGGGGGAGGCACACGGAGGTGGTGGCAGCCGGAGGGGTGGCACGCTTCCACCTCAAGCCTTGCACCAGCCCCCCTGTGTGGATCCACCTAGTAGTAGTGCCATGCAGCCCACACTTAACTAGCTTGCTAATCAAAATAGCATGGGGCACTTTGTCAAATGCCTTGCTGAAGTCAAGATATATTATGCCCACAATATTTCCATGATCTGCTGCCTGCTGCTGCTGCCTGGGACCACCCGCACCACCGGTGGGACTGCTGGCTGCCCCTTGCAGGACCGGGCCCAGCCGGGAGCTTCCCCACCCCACCTGCAACTGTGGGGCCATAAAGATCCGGCCCCTTTGGGGGAGCCACTTCGGGGGTGGCACGAGGGCGAGGGCCTGCCCCCCTGCTGATGGTGATATAGGTGGGGCTCGAGGTTTTAAGAGGCCCTTCTTTTGGAAGGGCTGGGGGTTTTTAGGGGTTGATTTTAGGGGTGGGTCTCCCACCTGATCGGCGGAAGCGAGGGGGCATGTGCCTCTCCCAGGGAGATGATGGAGGGAGTTCTGGGGGGCAAAATATACCACTGTTGAGCGGCAGACGCTGGCAGAACGCTAGGGGCAGGCCACGCCAATTTAGGGGGACAAGGGATCGATGCTTAATACCTATCCCTCGTCCCGGGCCTGCCCAGAGCCAAGGGATAACTGGGGGATGTGTGGCTCCTCCCCCCGCCTTGTGTTTGCTGTTGTGCAATGCCAGGTCCATGACCCAAAAAACACCTCTCATCCATGACCTGATCCTGGATGAGGGTGCGGACCTGGCATGTATTACGGAAACCTGGCTGGACGAGGCCGCTGCTCCAACTCTGGCTGGCGGCCTTGTGTCCGGCTGGTTTCTCGTATGCCCAGCAGCCAAGGGTTGGGGGACGGGGAGGGGGAGTGGCTGTTATCTACCGGGAGTCCTTGGTCCTCACCAGACTCCCTCTCCGGGAGACCAAGTTTATTGAGTGCATGTACTGGAGGTTGGGTCCAAAGGGCAGTCTGGGGATTCTGCTCGTGTACCGTCCACCCCGCTGCACGACAGACTCCCTGGCCGAGGTGCTGGAGGTGGTTTCTGATGTGTGTGTGTTGTCCCCCAGGCTATTGGTGCTGGGGGACTTCAACGTGCATTCGGGGGCTGCCCGCACAGGGGCACCTCAGGACTTCATGGAGACCATGGCTTCCTGGGAGCTGCACCCTGTATTAACTGGACCTACCCATGTAGCCAGTCATGCACTGGACTTGGTTTTTTTATCTGGAGAGGGGGGAAATGATCTGGAAATCGGGGGTATATCCACCACCCTCTTGTCATGGTCAGATCACTATCTGGTGGGGTTGGATCTCTCGGTGCCACAACCCCTCTGCAGGGGTGAGGGACCTATTAGGATGGTCCGCCCCAGGCGTCTTATGGATCCGGATGGATTCCTGAACGCGCTTGGGGAATTGGAGCACACAAACGGTAGCTCGGTCGAGACCCTGGTGGATGACTGGAATGCTGCAATCACCAGGGCATTAGACCGAGTTGCCCCGAAGCGCCCTCTTCACCTAAACAGAGCTTGCGCGGCGCCATGGTTCACTCCTTCGCTGCGAGCTCTGAAACAAGAGGTGAGAAGGTTAGAGCGCTGATGGCGAAATTCCCGCTCTGAAGACGATCGAACACGGGTTAGAGCTGCAGCTTCAGCCTACCGGGTAGCGGTGAAGGCAGCAAAAAAGAATTTCTATGCTGCCTCCATTGCGTCTGCGGAGTGCTGCCCCAGGAGGCTGTTCCAAGTGGTCCGGAGTCTGGTCAGTCCAGTTGCTCCGGACCCAATGGAACAGTCTAAAGCCTCCTGTGAGGCTTTAGCAAAGCACTTCGCAGATAAAATTGATCGGATTAGGAGTGGGATATCGTGCGTCGTGGATACAGGGAGTGAGCGGGAGGAGGCCAATGGCAGACCGGTTTTGTGGGATCGGTTCCGGCTTCTTCCTTCTGATGAAGTGGACAAGGTGCTTTCATCTGTGAGGCCGACCACCTGCTTGCTTGATCCTTGCCCGTTCTGGCTCATAATGAGCTGTAGGGAGAGACTGGGTGAGGGGATCAAGGCAGTGGTGAATGCCTCCCTCGAGCAGGGAGTGATGCCATCAGCCCTCAAGGAGGCAGTAATAAGACCGCTTCTAAAGAAGCCCTCCTTGGATCCCCAGGATTTAAACAACTTTCGCCCAGTCTCCAATTTACCATTTCTGGGCAAGGTGATCGAGCGGGTGGTGGGTGCTCAGTTGAAGGCACACTTGGATGAAGCCGATTATTTAGATCCATGCCAGTCGGGCTTCAGGACTGGACATGGGACGGAAACGGCCTTGGTCGCCTTGGTGGATGATATGAGGAGGGCTTTGGATAGGGGCGAATGCTCCTTTCTAGTCCTCCTCGATTTCTCAGCGGCTTTTGATACCGTTGACCACGGTATCCTCCTGGACCGCCTGGAGGGCTTGGACTTGGGAGGCACTGTATTGCAGTGGTTCCGGTCCTTCCTCTCTGGAAGGTACCAGAGGGTAGTTCTCGGGGAGGAGGCTTCGGACCCTCGGCCGCTCACCTATGGAGTGCCGCAGGGTTCCATCCTCTCCCCGATGTTATTCAATATCTACCTCAAGCTGCTGGGAGCTATCATCAGGAGGTTTGGGGTGCGGTGTCATCAGTATGCGGATGACACGCAGCTCTACTTCTGTTTCAAGTCCTCACCGAGGTTGGCCATTGAGACCCTGTCCAAGTGCCTGGAGGCAGTGGCTGGCTGAATGGGAAGGAACATGCTGAAGCTGAACCCCGACAAGACCGAGGTACTTCTGGTGGGGGACAAGGGGAGGTTAGGGGATGTTGACCTGGTGCTGAATGGGGTACATCTGCCCCTGAAGGACCAGGTCCGCAGCTTGGGGGTCATCCTTGACTCCCAGCTGTCCATGGAGGCTCAAGTGTCTGCTGTGAGCCGGGTGGCGCTGTATCAACTCCATCTGATACGGCAGCTGCGCCCCTACCTTCCTAATCATCTGCTCCCATCAGTGGTTCATGCCTTGGTCTCCACTACACCAAGAGAGCCTAGACTACTGTAACGCGCTCTACGTGGGGTTACCCTTGAAGACGGTTTGGAAGCTACAGCTGGTACAGAACGCGGCGGCTCGCCTGGTTAAAGGCAGCCGCTGGCGGGACCACATCACGCCAGTGCTGAAGGAGTTGCATTGGCTACCAGTTGCTTGCCGAGCCGAATTCAAGGTGTTGGTTTTGACCTTTAAAACCCTATACGGCTCCGGTCCAGTCTATCTCAAGGAGCATCTCCAGCAACACCAAGTGGGCCGCTCAACAAGATCTACCACGGACGGCCTTCTCCTTGTCCCTTCAGCCAGAGCAGCTAGACTGGTGGGGACAAGGAAGAGGGCCTTTTCTGTGGCGGTCCCCGTACTGTGGAACTCTCTCCCGAGTGACCTCCGCCATGCCCCCTCTCTGCTGAGCTTCCACCGCTCATTAAAAACCTGGCTGTTCAGGCGGGAATATGGGGTGGGTTAAGGTTTTAAAATTTTTATACTGTTTTAAATGTATTTTATTGTTTTTATTCTATGTACATCGCCCAGGGTGGCCGGTTGCCGGCCAGATGGGCGATTAATAAATGTAAATAATAAATAAATAAATAATAAATGGTCTACTAAGGAAGCTACCCCATTGAAAAATGAAATAAGATTAGTCTGGCAGGAGTTGTACTTGACAAATCCATGCTGGTTTCCAGTGATCACTCCATTAGTGTAAAGTTGCATAAAGATCGAGCACTTTATAATCTGCTCTTGAATCTTCCTGAGTATTGATGTCAGACTGTAATTCCCCGAATCTTCCTTTTTGAAGATAGGGACAACATTTGCTCTCCACCAATCCTCTGATACTTCACCTGTTCTCCAGGATTTCCTCCTATACACAGAGGTTCTGTTAGCTACTTCAGCACCCTAGGATGCAATTCATCTGGACCTGGGAACTTGAACTCATTTAAGGTGCTTAGATATTTCCTGACCATCTCTCCGTCAACCTCAAGCTGCAATTCCCTTTCAGCTTGTTTGCCACATATGCCAGAAGGGACACATATCTTGGGAGAAGACTTAGCCAAAATAGGAGTTAAGTAGTTCTGCCTTTTCTGTCACCTGTCACAATTTTGCCTTCTATGTTGAGCAGCTGGTCTACCATTACCTTTGTTCTCCTCTTACTCTGAATATATCTGAAGAAGTCCCTTTTGTTATTCTTAGCATCTCTCGCCAACATCAGCTTGTACTGAGCTTGAGTTTTTCTGACACCATCTCTGCAATTCTGGACTATCTGCCTGTACAGTTCCTCACTGACCTGTCCCTCCTTCCACCTCCTATATGTGTCCTTTTTGATTTTCAGATCATCATTATCTTTTTGTGTAGCCACATTGGCTTCTTCTGTTGTCTTCCATTTTTTTTCCTCATTGGGGATTGTTTCTGATTGCGCCTTTAGTATCTCCTTTTTTAGGAACTCCCATCCCTCTTGAACTCCTCTTCCTGTGAGGTTTTCCTGTCATGGAATCCTACTTATTATTGCTCTGTTTATTAAAATCAGCTTTCCCAAAGTCCAAGGTACACCGTTTGACTAAACTCAGCTTTAGTTTTCCTTAAAATCAAGAAATCGAGCATTACACAACAGCAGCGAGACTATTATATGCACAAAAATGGGAAGTTCCAGCATTGCCTACAACGGAAGAATGGTTGGTCAAGATGGTGGAGCTGGCAGAGATGGCCAAACTCACATCATTAATTAGAGAAAAGACAACATCTACATTTATTACAGAGTGGAAACCTCTAATTGACTTTTTGCAGGGTTTAGAAAACAATGATTTGTTTAACTGTGGTTTTGTGGAATAATAAGAGGATCAACTGACAATAGAAAAATAATAATAAGAAGATAAATTTATGACAATAGAAAAAGGGAGCTTTTCTTTTTTGATTATCAAGTAGAGAAATTATTTGTTACCTATATTTGCTGTACAAAAATTCGGAAGTCCATTTAAGTCTTGTTAATTGTTAATTATTGTTATATGTTTTGTGTTGTTTGTTTTTTGTTTTTTATAGAAATAAAAAAGTTTTTAAAAAGAAAAGAAATCGAGCATTACATGGCTACTTTCCCCCAAAGTTCCTGCTTCCTTCACCTCATCAACTACCGGTAACTCTTCCCTATTAGTCAGAATCAAGTCAAGGATGGCTGATCCCCTCATTCCTCCTTCCACCCTCTGAAAAAGAAAGTTGTCCACAAGGCAAGTCAGGAATTTCCTGGAAAGACCGACCATGCTTGGCAGAGTTTGTCTCCCAAAAGATACCAGGATAATTACAGTCTCCCTTCATGATTTTTATAGAACTGTGATTCATACATATATATATATATATATATATAATGAAGGGTTAAAAACAAAACTTTTGCCATGATATAAAGTATACCATCTTTGATACTGAAAGGCTCAGTTATGTTTAAAGAAAAGGTATGCTTTCAGTGCAGGCACTTGGGTGAACTAGTAACAATGCTTAGTATTTATGTAGTGATTTCTGAGCGTAAAAGAGTTCCATGCACATTCTCCAAGTAATCCTTATAATGACTTGTTTGGCAGATCAGCATTATCCCCATGTTGTACTTGAAGGGTGTGTGGTTGGGGCTGAGAGAACAACAGTTTAACCTAAGGTCACTTGGTAAGTTCAAGGCTGAGGTAAGATTTGAATTGGAGTCTTCCCAGTCGCAGTTCACAATCTTATCCACTACACAAGCTCTCACCAGATAAAAGAATTCTTCAAGCTGGTCTAGAATGGCCAACAAAATGTTTGCCTAAAGCAAGATTCAAAATGATTTTGAGGATTCATTCACAAGCAAGGCATCTGAGGAATTTTAAGGAAAGCCAAAAAAATTAGATAGGATTATCAACATTTTCCAGATGGGTGGGCGGGTTCACATATTCCTATTTTGTTCTGGTGCTAACACCTTACTGTACTGATCCACATTTACAGGAGAAAGAATTTGTATGTTAAAGTCAATGGTTCACTTTCTCTGCCATCAAGAAAGTGCAGGTTCACAATAAGTCTAACACAATAGTCTTAAGGAAAATAAGGTAGGTACTTACACTGTAAAGTGATAGATGAAACACTTCCATCCACTGGGCCGTTCCAGAAAGTTGTACACATCTCCTTGCATACTAGTTTTGGTTAAGTATGGGCCATAAAAGCATTTAGTAGTGTAGGCCCGGCGTACCTCATTCCCTGTCATAGATTCATTATTTATCTGGAAAGCAGGATCCTGAAAGTTTTCTTCTTCTGAGTTTGGAGAGATTTTTGATCCATTTGTCACCAAAGAATCGGGATCAAGTGCCACAGAAGAGTATTGCATATTGTTTAAGTTTGTTCTCACTTCTAGCAAGGCTGTAGACTTCTTGTGTCCATTCAGGCTCCCCACCTGGGAGTCAGAACGCTGAATTGTACTGCAAAGGTTGTACATTGGGTGCCCACCAGTTTCGCCATTACCATAAGACATTCTGTAATGAAGCAGGAGTATTGCTCACCTTGATCAATATTTAAAATCATAAAAGGTATTGTATGTCTTCTGTGTCTGTTGCGCACTCCAGTAAAAAGTCAAGCATTATTATAGAAGTTGTTTCCAAAACCAATGTGTGCAGCCAGTCTGTCACCTGTTACCTGTATTCTGAAATTAAATCACAAGAAGGTATTTAGATAATGGAAGTCTCAAGTAATAGATGCTAGAAAGGAAGAGATGAAGCCTTTGAAGGGGGAGAACAATTAAAGTTAAGTTGCAAAAGGAAAGCATGAATTGGATGTCATTTATAGATTAGTACATCACATAGGCACTCTTCATAACAAATTAACATTGTTTAAGGCTTCAAAATATTCACAGTGGCCCAATAAGCTACATTAGACATAATATTTGATAACAACATTATTTATTTCCAAATACACCTTAAGTTCTGCTTAAGTGATGTCACATTGTTTAGGTGCACACATAAGATTACATTAGGTGCACACATGTTATAAGTGTACCTTAAAAAGTGTAAAGTGAATAGAGCAGCAAACACATGTCAGAGAACTGGAATCAGCTGTACCTCCCTGATGAATGTACACTCTGTGGTAGACATGATCTGCTGCTGGGTAACATGTGGATGAAATGGCCCTAAAGTTAAACAGCAAGTCAGACTGGTGCCATTTACTTCATTTTACATTTTATATTAGGACTTCGGCTGCTATATCTAGGCATCTACCCACTTATATTTGTAAAAGCCAATATACTCAATGCTTTGAAAGGGCATGTCCTCCATATATTAATTATTCCAAAATTACACTCTAAAGTGGATATAAATATATTCATTTTGGCATTTTGTAATTATTTATGGTAACTGTGGTTTTCTGTTACGTATACTCAGTTATGAAAAACTAAGTTGCTTCTGGTGGCTTGCAATCTATGTCCCTTACATTTTGTCAGTAAGATTTTAAATACCAGATCCAATGAAGGTAGGAATCCACACCCAACCCCAGACCTAATATAAATATAGGACCTTTTAATCTTTTACAGCTCAGTACAAGATTAGCCACATGTCAAATGTTAACTATTCATTGCCTCTGCATTTGGTCTGTACTACCAGAAAAATGCTTTGAGGACTGCTTTTTGTTCCTTCAGGGAATTGCTTTGTTTTACATGTTCTGATCAAGTTAATCCTTAGATGCATTACACACAGAGAGAAAAAACTCAGACATTTCACATCAAAGCACAACACTCTCATTAGTGCCAAAATTGTCAGAAAGTCAGTCTTCATAATAGTTGCTTCACCTTCTAAGTGAGCGGCCTCAACATATACCATAGAATATGATTTAAATCTCATGTCAAAACACATGCCCATTTCCAGATTTTGTTCTGGTTTAATGAGAATCATTATTCTGAGAAGTTCTTAACTTTTCCATCTACTGAATAGATCTCCTGTTTCTGCATATTTTAATATGGTAGACGTTAAACATGTCCCACTACACTCCTTATGCATCGGTTCGGTACTATTTCCTCAGTTTTCTAGTGGTGGAGCATGGAAACATTTAACTTATCTGCCCTCGGGATGAATTTATAAGACAGCAAATAGAAACTTTGCTTGCTCAAATCCTTAAGAAAATAAAATTGGCTGCAATACCTGGGTAAATATGTGACAGTGTCCAATGGATCTTTGCACAGAAAATTTGCTACTGCTACTGCTAATTCATCCTCCTGATTTAATAGGTACACACAGAAAAAATAAAACCTGAAACCATCTGGAAAGCAGCACATACCCTCTCTTGTTGCATGTTGCTTTTTTTCTTTCTCTTTGTGCTTCCCTCTGCTCCATATGGCATAATCCGAGGATAGGTACAGCGGAGAGAGTTGTGTGGCTCTGCCCCCTGGCTGATGAAGTCCCACCCTTATCCATCCAGAGGACTTCCCCTACATCTTCCTTGTTGTTTTCCTCTGGCACATAACCTGTAAGGCATCATTCTGTATCTGAAATGTGCCCCTTTCTTTGTGTTCCTGTAATTAGCTCATGTTTTTGCCAGGCAGATTTTCCCCTCTGTCCAAATACAGAGCAAGTGGATTAAGTGTAGTTTTCCTATTTCCTCTGAATTCAGGCTTGGCACCAGCAGAGCCTAGTTTACATAATTTGTAAAAATCTAGCATTTAAAATGCCCATGATGATTTACTGAAACCTGTACTTGACAATTTCTGCATGCCTTGTGTCCTAACTGCACCTACTGGACACAATCAACTCAGCTGCTATCTTGGAGCTTTCTTGTTGCGGAAAAAACTATGAGAATATTCGAGAATAAGTGTAGCAATTTATGTTAGCAACTGGCAATGTATGCTTCCTGGCAGGGGTAAGTACAAATTATTATTGTTGTTGCTCTTTTAAGAGTATTAAGCTATCTCAATACAAACTGTCTACCCAAAATTCCCTGTGTTTTTAGATAAACTTCCGTCTATTTGGTTGGGCTCCATTCTTTTTTGTAGGTTAGATTTCACATAGGGGTTACTCAGTATTGGCACACGCCTTCCAGAGAAAGTCTGCAAAACCCCTCACTTTGTACTTATTTAGACATCAAGTGAAAACATCTGCTACCGAAATAGTTTGTGATTTACATCCTGTTCAGCTTTGAATTGTTATCATTTTAATTGATAATGGCTATTTAAATATGGGTGTTATGGGTTTATTAACGTGTATATTTTACTTGTAAGCTGATTTGAATACATTAGTACAAAGGCAATTTGTAAATAGCAAAATAAAATAGATTTTTAAAATGCACAACCATTCTCTCTGTCCTACCAGTGCTATGAGCCTCGTCCCATAAGGGTGTACCTCATATACAGGAGTTGTCTGCTCAGTGCAACACAACCCCCTCCCCTCCTTCTGTGAACTTTTGGCTAGAGAAAGAGGGGCTGGACTGGCTCTATACATCTGACAGAGGCTTCAATAAAGGTCCCACTCTACAGTGCTCACTACTGGTCAGCAGAACTCCATCTTGAGACGGCTACCTCAAGGCATTGGCCTTTTGCAGAGTGTTTGGAGTACAATACTTTTCATCCATCTCCAACAATTAACCTGGGACATTTATTGTAACCATTTCCAGAGGGTAGCTGTGTTAGTCTATTGCAGCAAAAATTGCAAAGAGTCCACAAAAGCTTAAACCAGAATAAATTTGCTAGTCTTTAAGGTGCCACAAGACTCTCTGTTCTTCTGGCACACTTAGTAATTAATAGTAATAGACCTTGTTGTAGATTCTGCAATTCCTGATGATAAGCCACAAAACATTCTCATGAAATGGGCAAAATGGGAAATCTGAACCTCTGGAGAACCCAAAATTAAACAGCTAAGAAACAAAAAGCTTGATACAATGTACTTTATATAACCAACCATCAATATACACAAACTCCTCAAAGAGACATTGACGCAAGAGAGGGAGCAGCCACTCCCAGGCTGCGGAACTCCCTCCCAAGGGAGGCTAGGTTTGCTCCCTCTCTGTTGTCCTTCTGCTGGCAGGCAAAGACTGCTTCATTCAAGGCCTGTAAGTTGGTCTGTGGGTTGGGTGCTGTTTATGTTCTTTAATTGTTATGTTTTATTCTATTTTAACATAGATTAGATTTCATAGAGCTGGAAGGAGCCTACAAGGCTATCGAGTCCAACCCCCTGCTCAATGCAGGAAACTAGAGGAGGGGTCTCCCATCCAAGTAATAACCAGACCTGACCCTGCTTAGCTTTCCACGCTCAGACAAGCTGAGCCAGCGTAAGCCACAGGCCTGGCTATGTTTTATTATTTTAATCTATTATAAAACTGCCTTTGTAAGTCACCTTGAGTGCCATTTTTTGGTAGGAAGGCAGCGTATAAATCAAATAAATAAATTTCAATCTGGGTTCAGGCCTGGTTTTGACTGTGGAATCGGCCTTGGTCGCCCTGATGGATGACCTTTATCGGGAGAGGGACAGGGGGAGTGTGACCCTGTTGCTTCTTGATTTCTCAGCAGCGTTTGATACCATCAACCATGGCATTCTCCTGGACCAGTTCTGTGAGGTTGGATTAGAGGGCACTATTGCAGTGGTTCTGCCCCTACCTGTGAAGTCAATTCAGAGAGTGGCATTGGGGGATTGCATCTTGGCACCCTGGCAATTATTCTGCGGGGCGCCACAGGGCACAAATCTTCCACCAATGCTTTTTAACATCTATACGACAGCTACAGTTGGGTGCTGTCATTAGGGGATTTGGGGCAAGATATCATCAGTATGCAGATGACATCTGTTATGAGTAGATATAATCTTGGCCATCTGGTTATGATTATGGCTCACAAAGAAGACCACAGCAGGCACCAGCAGCAGATTGGTTAAGCTTGGGTTTGTGAATAGAGAGCAGCCTAAGCCACTGACTGGACTGACAAGGTGAGAGAGAAGATGCAAATGAGGGCTTGAATGGAGAGTGATTTGAAGACATGAATGGGCAGTGGCTGAAGTCTTGCAATGATCAGATTAACATGCATGCCCTAAAGGGACAGGAGAGAAACTCCTGGAAAGAAATTGAAACCGCCCTGGGAAAAAGAATGGCCACCAACCCAGAAAAGGACTCCCTCAGAGTCTTAAACTAATCAGGTGAGGGGAACCTACAAAGGCTTTCCTCTCTCAATAACACCCATCCACCTGTCAAAAGCCCCGTAGCACAAAGGATAAGATAGGCTCAGCAATGGGCACACAAAGGAAATCAAGGTGGTGGGCACTCAACAGGGTGATTAAGAACATCAGAGAAACGAAAGAGACCCTTGCCCCGCTCATGTGGCAAGGAACTCAGGGAAATATATTATAACTGAGGTTTTAATAATGGGAAGGTGTGTCAGGAGAGAGTCAAGAGAGTCATCTTAAGTTGACCAGCATGCTGGCGTGTTGGGACACAGACCTCTTGATCACTTCCTGCCTCCACGGGACTACGGTTGGGAATCCAGTGCAGGGACCACCGACGGACAAGGTAGTAACTGGGACTTATTTCTCTAACTATCCCTTTTAGACAGAAGCCCTTCTTCCAACCCTTTCTATCCATAGGTACCAGGGCAGAAAGGGACTCTTTTCTCTCAGAATTATAGAGTGTGCTTGAAGATAGTGTAAGTGTACTTTGCTGCCTGAAATATTGGGTTTACTGTACCACCAGAAGTAAGATGCTGTACCTGCACTATATTTCGTCTTTAAGAAAACAATGCTTTTGTTTCTGATGTCAGTATGCATGTGTGTGTGTTTAGTGTTAAAGGGCGAAGCGTGCACTTCACCCAGCTGCGCATGTCTTTACCTCAGCCAAAGAGGTTTTGCAAGAGTGTGGGGTTAGCCTCTCTTCTTTGAGGGAATCTTAACACCCAGATTATCTGTCTTAACACATCCAGCTCTATTACTCTATTACATTTGAGTGAGATGTAGCAGTGCATGACTTGGACCGGTGCTTGGATACAGCGCTGGGCTGAATGAGGGCCAATCAACTGAAATTGAATACTGGTAACATGAAGGTGATATGGGTGGGTGGGTCCCAGAGTTGGCTAATTTACCTGTCTTGGCTGGGGTTGCACTCCCCCTATAGAGACAGGTACATAGTCTGGGGATGCTCTTGGATCCATATCTGTCATTTGAGGCAAAAGTGGCCTTGGTGGCAAAGAACACCTATAAACCAGCTTAGGCTGGTATGACAGCTACAGCCATTCCTGGACAGGGATAGCCCGGCCACAATGATCCATGTACTGGTAACCTCAAGATTGGACTAGTGTAATGTGCCCTTGAGATTAGTTTGGAAGCTGCAGCTAGTGCCGAATGTGGTGGCCAGATTGCTCAGTGGGAGCTTCCTACTACATACATGATTCCTGTGCTGAAAGAAATGCTCTTTTGCTTGATTCCCTGTGTGTCTGATGCTTATTGACCCATCTGACCCCCATTATTCCCCTCACCCTCTCCATCTCATGCTGACCAACTGCATGAATTATCACACCAGCAGTAATGAGAAGGACTACGTGCTATGAGGCTGCCCTCTTACTCTTGCTGGAGCACAAGGCCTGCTAATAGAAAAGACTCTGACCACCACCCATTCAGAGTCCCATCCTGACATAGAAGAAAGGGAAGAAGCATTCCTATTGGCTAACACCCTGCAAGAACTGATGGGGGATCTTAAACCAGGGCATCCAGCAGCCAGTCTTTAGCATCTTACCTTCCGCCTACCCAAGATGCTTCCAAACGAGGCTTTTATCCTGCTATTGCTCTGCATCAAACACCGAATTTTACAGGGGATCCAGATAATGGCATCTTCTATTTGTAACCCCACCAGGTTTTCCCATCACTTCTTCCATCTTTTTTTTAATCAGAAAAGTGTTAATTAGGTTCCATAGATCGAGAGCACCCTCTAGTCTGCAGTTCCATCCTGAACAGTCAGCTCCTCAGTCTGCGCAACTTGTCCTAACAATTACCTTGCCTTCTCTGGAACCTGCCGGCAACCACATCATCTGCCTCTTGGCCCTTTGCTTGCACCAGAAGTGGACCTCCTCATGTCTGGCCAGTCCTGGAGTCTGGGAAGGCTTCACACACCCATTAACAAAGAAACAAAAGCTGCAGCAGAGAACTTCTGTTGAACAGCATCAGAGAGTTCTGAAAGCAAGACACAAGGATCATGTTGCCAAACCTCCTGTTCAGAAGGGCTCCAGAGTCCTGTGCCTTGAAAGCTGCATGACAGATAGCAGAGGAACAGATGTAGTTTCCCCCATTGTTCCATCCTCATGCTGGGCATAGCATCACCAATCAATAACTGTCCACTGAGCAGCTTGCAGAGTACGAGAACACTAGAACAGGAAAGCTGCCAACTGCACAGAAGAACAACTGGATGGATACTGATCACTACCGTTGGTCATTCACCTGTGGTCTGCATGGTATCGAGTGTGGCAAACTTCCTTACCTCTCTCCACTTCTTGGAGGGTTGCCTGGAAAGAATCAAGGGGGACGACGACACAGTAATGACTAATGGTCATCATCTGCAATATACTGTATAATGAATGCTATTCTTTGTGGAAAGGCGGGATAGAAATACATTAATAAAAACTTGGATCCTAATAGTCCTTCCCTAAACTGAACAGAATTCACATTCACATAATGGAATGGGGTTTTCTCTCTTCCTCCTTGCCTTTGTGGCCTCCTTAGATCTGTTCCTGGGTGTTGGGGGACCCTTATGAATGTTGTGGGATATGGTGTGTGTGTGTGTGTGTGGTGGTGCAGGACTGCAGCTGGACGGGAAGCTGATGGAAACTGCTCTCTCTCCTCCCCCCTCCCCCACCATGTGAATGGAGGAGCATCTTACAATCCAAGGCCATGTCTCTCTGGACAGATGTGCTCAATGAAGGAGTGAAACACACAGACAACACCGAATCCTAGGTGCTCCTCTCCAGTGGCTCAGCTTCCCTCCTCCACTGGTGTTGCCTCAGCTGTCTGTACTTGGGGGTCCACCTGCTGGAGAAGGGACTGTTGTCACTGAAACAATTCTGGCCAATCCCATATCAGCAGTTGCTGTGGAACTGTGCATGTTTACTCTGCTTCATGGAAAACTCTGTTCTTGCAAGGAAAAAGGGATCAGCAGTAGCAAGGTTTAAAGTGGAGTGTTAAGTGTTCACAAAAAGAGTTTGCCTGTATGTGGGGCCCACAGCCACTAGCTCCCTTTATCCTGTGCATTCTCCTGGGAGCAGGGGGACATAGCTATTAGCTGTTGATGGAGGAAGTATTATTTAGCCAATACACTGTTTTAAGTAGGGGGAGAGGGGAAGAGCCATGAGACATTTGCAGCAGTCATACTTTGACGCATCACACACACCCCGCCCACTCAGCTTAGCTGTGTTGGATGTGTTGTCCTTGCATTCCCTGGTTGTAAGAGTGGAGCTGAGGTTCCTTGTTAGTGACATTATTCAAGATTTTAACAGCATGAACACCAAAGCACTTGGATTTTTTCCTGAAGACCTTCCTTCAGGTATTGACCTATAATGACAACTGGAGGACATCAAGTCAATAATTTAGAGCTCAATCCTATTGATGTTTACTCAGAAGTATCACTGTGTTCAATGAGGCTTGCTTCATAGTAAGTATGTTTAGGGATGCACTGTTCATTTGCCACTTAATTGTGGCAACTTGCAAGAAGCACTTTATAGACTCAAAAACAGTTCTAACAACAGTAGTTCTCATTCCTGCAATTTCTACTCATGGCAGCCATAGCACAGCAGATACACATTCACCTTGGACCAGATAATGCAAATGTACATTCCACAAGTACACCCTGTTTCCTCAGCATCCTAGTGCCTGGTCTTTCACAGCTACACAAAAGTAATAAATGTACAATTTGGAACTTGATATAAGGAGTTCAAAGGATAACATGATATAAAATCTCCTAAGATTCAATACTAAGAAGTACAATGAAAGTAGAATATCTGTTCTCAATATGATCCTTGTAATAAACTGTTTTAGCATCCACCTTTTCTTTAACCTTTTCAAAGATAATTTGTCTAACAAAAACCTACTCTCAGATTTTAACTTCTCTAAAGGCCCTATATTATTAATAGAAGTAATTACATTTCTATTAATGGAGAAGAATAGGAAGTATGGTGGTTTACCCAGCAACAGTCTCAAAGTGATAGGTTATTTTTCTAAATGCTTCTGCCTTGAATTGGGAATGTGTTGGTCAGGGATGGGGACTCGGACTCTAGGACTCGACTCGTGAGTCGGACTGAGTCCCCCCTCTGACTCGAGTCAGACTCGAGTCCCAATATTTTTAATGGGACTCGAGACCAAGGACTCTTCAACATCCCTGGGCTGTGCCAGAAGGAGTGGAGAGAAGTGCAATCGCCGGCGAAGATTTTATTTTTAAAAATCATTTTCCTAAAATGCAACCTTTCAGACATTTTGGGTTTGGCTTCCTCTGCCTGCCTGTTTGGGGTTCCCAGCCTCCTCTGCCTGCCTGGTCTCTTCTTAACCAGTTCCACAGTTTGAATTGTCCAAGACAAAGGCCTCTGCCTGCCTGCTTTGGGATTCCCTGCCTCCTCTGCCTGCCTGGTTATTTTGGGTTTGTCTGCCTGGTCTGTTCTTGTCAAAATCAGTTGCAGAGTTTTGAAATAAAAAGGCACACTTGTGCCTAGAATTCATTTAAGCCACACATCTGAAGTAGCCTCATTTTGTTGGGGGAAAACCCCATTGATTTTAATAGGGACTCGTGGAGTCAGCTTTGGGAGTGAATTGGGACTCGTGACTTGTGAGTCACCATTTTGGACCAAGGACTCAGACTCGGACTCGAGACTCTGGTCCAAAGACTCATGACTCGACTCGTGACTCGAGACCAAGGACTCTTCAACATCCCTGGTATTGGTCTGTGTACACACTGCAAAAAGGGGGAACATTAGTCTGTGACCCATCAATCCAACTGCTGCACCAAGAAAAACTGTATTCTGTGAACGATATAAATTATGCAAATTGAGTTCTTTGATCCTTTTAGTACTGGTATAATTCTTGATTTACTAATTGTGTGGAGGGTCAAGGAGCCATGAAAGACCCTGAAATTCACTCTAACCACCAGAGATTTTAGTTAGTCAGCTCCGCTCTTTGAAGATTTCAACAGGCAATACCCATACAATTTTAAGCATATCCTCAGGGAGCTGTACTCTCACAGAATTGCCCAGGATATCAATCTTAACCCTGGCATTCAAAATAAGTACTTTGTGTAGCCAGTGGAATCTAATTTTTAAAATATATCCACACCAATCTCATGAACACAAGTCCAGTGGCCTATACTGAACCAGCCTTGTTGTAACTCAGGCTCATGTTATGGTTTTATTGTTTACTGTGGCCATCGCTAGTAAGCTCACAGAATGGGACAGGATGGTAATTTAAAACTAAGCCTATGACTAAAGTTTTTTTTAATCAATGCGGTAAGTTACAAAATCCATATTTCATC
This sequence comes from Shinisaurus crocodilurus, assembly GCA_021292165.1. NCBI lineage: Eukaryota > Metazoa > Chordata > Lepidosauria > Squamata > Shinisauridae > Shinisaurus > Shinisaurus crocodilurus. The sequence goes on along the minus strand of CM037876.1, from coordinate 113,052,649 downwards.
ATTCTATCAATATAAACGACTGGAAAGAATGAATAAGTTGGTGTATTGAGGACATTGTACACTTGTAATACTCAACGTTCTCCATTGAGCTACATAAAAGGAGGCAAGAATTACTGCTTGCAATATTAGGGCCTATTCTTATTGAAGAGGTATCAGATGGCAAGTGGCAGAAAGCTTTCAAATAATGAGACAATATAAATTCTTGTACACTGAGCTTCAACCGTTACTTGATTCCTTGCTCCAATTATATTAAGTGTCCTAGCATTGTTTTAGTGGGTTTGTTTCAATCATTAGTAATGCACTGGAAAAGAATCCCCCCACTGATAATCTGGAGGTAACAAAATATTATCAAAAGTTGAACAGTTATAGGCATATTTGTAGTGAGTGAAATAACTGCTTCAGTAGACATACTGTATAAGAAATTAATACTATTCTAGGGACTGAAAGGGAAGTTACAACTGCTTTACAAGCCAATTTAGAGGCCAAATGATATGCTTTTACCTCACATTGCAATTAGGGTTGGCACCCAATTAAAGGAATCTTAGTCAACTAATAATATGATTTTAATTAACTAAAATAAATTTGCAAGGTGGGGAGAAGAAAAGTTATGCAGGAACCTTGTGGCTTACGCTGGCTCAGCTTGTCTGAGTGTGGAAAGCTAAGCAGGGTCAGGCCTGGTTATTACTTGGTTATTACTCTAGTTTCCTGCATTGAGCAGGGGGTTGGACTCGATGGCCTTGTAGGCTCCTTCCAACTCTATGATCTATGAAATCTATGAAACCTCAGGTCTCTTTGCAGAAGGCTTGGGAAAACCTTTCAAGTATCCCTTGCAGATGACAAAGGTGGCTTTCACACACCAGTCTCAGGAATTGTGTAGCATTCCAGTGGTTTCCATGCTGCTGTCCTCTTGTCTTGTTGCTGCTTCTCAAAGCTAATTTTGTAGAACTGGAAAAGGTGCAGAAACAGGTGACCAAAATGATCAGGTCCCCGGAGCACTTTCCCAATGAGTAAAGAGATTTTTTAAATAAAGGCAATTTAGGGCACAACACAACCCTATCAGGCTTCTAGACAGAGTCTAGACAGCCATAGGATAAGTCAGAGTCCCAGCTCCAACCTCAGAAACACACTCAAATTATCTCAAATTCTGTCCGATAAATGGAGATCGAGGGCAAGATCAGCATATTCATACTATTAAAATTTTGAATCATATTGGTAATAAGGAACCTCAACTTCCCCTACTTATATTATTTATTGGTTTTCTAAAAACACTTATAAAAAGCACTTATAGTATACCAATAGTGGCATTCCTCCCCCAAATTTCTAGCTATTTTTATTTTTATCTGTATTTTCATTAGCAAGAACAGCTTCCATTGGACCACTCTTCAGTTGATCATGCCGCATAAATTAAAAGTACACTTATGCAGATCATTCTGCATCAGTTAATAGCTCTGAATGGATAATGTAGCCACGAGCAGCTATCCAGCTGAACTTTTCCAAGTGGTTCCATGGTTGTTGTCATCTCCCCCAGTGAATCCAATATTGGAGCCCCTATGTGATGAGTTTGCAAGACACTTCAAGGATAAAATTGCCCACCTTCATGCTGACTTCAACACAGTTATTGATGCAGTGTCTGTTGAGTTGTCCAATGCATCATCATATCCTGTTTTCTGGGATCAGTTTCAGCTTTTGGAGCCTGAGGATGTGAATAAGATGCTTGCATCTCTACAACCCAGCACATGCTCTCTCGATCCTTGTCCTTCATTGTTTCTTTGAGCTAGCTGTGCGGGACTTACCAGATGGATCAGGGGAGTGGTGAACATGTAATTACATGATGGTGTGGTCTGCTGACTTTTTTTAAATATATATATTTTTAAGAACAAAGACAAACACTACAAAAACATAAAACAAATAACAAAACAATAAATAAAAGGACTTCCAATTTTCTCCACAACAAATATAACAATACTTTCTCTTACTCTATAATTACAAAGAAAATTATCTTTTTTCCATTGTCCCAAATTTTTCTTCTTATTCATCAAACCCACAAATGCACAAATCATTTTTTTCCGATCTCTGCAAAAAGTCTATTAGAGGTTTCCACTCGGCCATAAACATCGATGTTGACTTTTCTCTAATTAGTGGTCTGCTCACTTGAAGGAGGCAGTGAAAAATCCCTCCCTGGGCCCAGACATCCATGTCAGCTATTGTACAAATATTTCCTTCCTGGGTAAGGTGCTTGAGAGTGTGGTGGCATCTCAGCTGCAGTCATGTTTGGATGAAATTGAGTTTTGGGACAGAATTGGCCTTGGTTGCTAACCTTTTTTGGGAGAGGGGGAGTGACACCCTGTTACTTCTTCTTGATCTTTTGGCAGCTTTCGATACCATTGACCATGATATCCTCCTGGATCACCTTGCTGAGTTGGGAGTTGGTGGCACTGTTTTACATTGGTTCAGCTCTTGCGGGGTTCATTCCAGAGCATAACACTGGGTGACTGTGCATCAGCTCCTTGGCAGTTGAACTGTGGGGTGCCACAGGACATGATATTGTCCCCAATGTTATTTAATATCTATAAGAAGCTGTTGGGAGCAGTTATTAGGAGATTGGGCAAGATGTTCCCAATACAACATCTCACTGCCTCTATCCAATCTTCTATTTGCCGCCCAGTGGAGCTTTTTCAGGTTGTCCGGGGCCTATTATATACTGCCCCAAAGGACATTCTGGACCCCTCTGAGTGTGATATGTTTGCTAGGCACTTCAAGGAAAAAATCTCTTGCATCCGCCGGGACTTAGACTTCTATGTTATGGCAGTTGAATCAGCTGAGGTTCCTAGAACACAGTCTGGTCCAGTTATTTTCGATGAGTTTCAGTTGGCACAGCTCGAGGATGTTGACAATGTGCTTGGACAGGTTTGTGCAACTACATCCGCACTGGATTCCTTGCCCCTCTTGGCTCATAAAAAACTAGCAGGGAGGGAACAGCCGGCTGGGCCAGGGAGGTGATCAGTGCCTCCTTGCGAGAGGGAGTGGTCCCATGCCACTTGAAAGAAGCGGTGGTGAGGCCGCTCCTGAAGAAACCCTCCCTGGACCCAGAAGATCTTAATAACTTTAGGCCAGTAGCGAATGTTTCTTTCCTAGGCAAGGTCCTAGAGTGGGTATTGGCCAACCAGCTCTAGGTGCTCTTGGATGAGACTGATTATCTGGATCCATTTCAGTCAGGGTTCAGGCCTGGTTTTGGCACGGAAACAGCTTTGGTCGCTGTTTCCAACATCTGGGGACCCAAGGTTGGAGAGCCCTGACTTAGACAGTCGACTTCAGCCGTCTTGAGTGTTGCCCTGGAGCGCGAGGAGGCTGTGGCACCGCCAGGATACTCTGTATGCTGGCGAAGCCTGTCTCCTCGCCCTCCCCACCCACAAAGCTTCAGCTGTGTAAGGTTGCTGTTGCGACCTCAGAGCCCCAGCTGGTGTGGTTCTTTCCACGCCAGCTGTGAGTGTGGAGGGAGGGTGCTCCGAATTCAGAGTCCCAGTTCTGACCCCGGAGCACGCTTCCAGGGTTGGAGCTTGGATTCTGTCTGACTTATCCTATGGCCGTCTAGATTCTGTCTAGCAGCCATAGGATTGCACCCTAAGACAATTAGCATGGTGGTTACATGAGCATAATTTGGAAGCTTCTTTGTGATTACATTATTAACAGTGAAAGAAAATATAACATAAATTTAAGATTAACTAAAAGGATTGTAGCTGACAGCTGGCACTACAAATGTAGCAAGCAAGACTGCAAATTGAGCTAGCATTGTTTGTTTGGTTAATATGGCTCCTCCTCAGCACCCTTCTGCACTCTACTTGCCTTTTAAAGCTAAACTAACTTGCTAAAATTCACTAATGTCCCTTTGACTTCTTCCTGCACACTACTTGAATGTAAAATACTAGGCAGATTATTTGCAGGGTGGATTAGCATATTGTGCAAATGTGGCTATTCTCTAAGATTAAGCAACTCACAGGTTAGTTGGCAAGATAAAATGGGGTATAGCCCCCTCTCACCCATATACTCCTCAGAGCTCCTTGGAATGAAGGTGGGATAAAAAACGGAGAAGCAAATTATTAAATGCAACACAGAGTGGCTACATAGGGGCAGTAAAAGGGGTCAGGGCCTTCTCAGGGCTATTCTAGAGACCCTATTCACGAGTATTTAGGTAGTATTCTACCCAGCCCATTTGCTCAGTAAGAAATAAGCAATAGTTTTGTCCAATAGGTGCAAAGACACTGGGAGGACCAACAAGCACTTACTTTAACATTTGTATAAAATTAAAAATTATTTTACAAATATTTAATACAACTAAGGGTGCAATCCTATGAATGTTTCAACAGAAATAAGTCCTACATGTCGCAGCATCTCCCAGCCAGGGAGTATGTAAAGAATAAGCTTTCTCCAATATTGATTTTTTCAGATGAACAAGGTAGATGTGTTGGAGTAGAAGTTAACATTTCTGGAAAGAAAACGTTGGTGGTAGGGGTTTATGCACCAAATGAAAATAAATTTATGTTTTATAAAGGTCTTATGGACAGACTTTTGGAATCTACATACGAAAATTGGTGTTTAATGGGAGATTGGAATGGAGTGCTGTCACCAATACAGGATAAACGTTCAGAAAAATATATAAGAAAAAATCAGGGGAAATTGCCCAATATTTTTTTTTTGAATTAACAGAAAATCTGGAGTTCGTGGACATTTGAAGAACTAAAAATGGAGACTCCAGAGAATTTACATTTTTCTCTGATAGACATATCACATGCAAGACTTGATATGATTTGGTTGTTGAAAGCTATGGCCGTGGAAATTTATAAAGCTAAAATATTGCCAAAAACTTTTTCTGACTATAATCCAGTTTCTGTGACTTTCAAAAGGAAGAAGGGTTCTTTTAGATGGAGATTTAATGAATCACTATTGAAACAAGAAAGGGTAGTTCAAGACTGTAAACATAAATTAAGAGAATTTTTTGAAAATAATAATTTTTTGATAAAGGTGTGGACTTACAAATAGTTTGGGATACAAGTAAAGCCTTCATCAGAGGACAATTTATACGACATAACTCCTTTCTTTAAAAAAAGAGACAAGAAACGACACAAAAGATTTTATTGGAAATTAGAGAGAAAGAAAAGGAATTAGAAAAGATCTCCAAAGAATACTAATATTTCATGGCAAATTAAAGCACTGCAGAGGCAGTTGTCTATGTTGACGACGCAAGAACTGGAAATCAAATTGAGTTATGCCAAGCAAAGGAATTTTGAATTTGCTAATAAACCAGGGAAATGGTTGGCATATAAACTAAGGAAAGAGAAAGAGAAGAGAGTGATCCTTAAGCTGTTGGATGGCAATGCTGAAATAACAGATAATCCGGATATGAAAACAGTGTATCTTCAATCTTATCCACAATTATATAAAGGGGGGGGGGGGAATTCCAAAAAAAGAATAGATTATTTGCAAAGGCAAAAGTTAACAAGGATCACACAGAATATCAAAGACAAATTATGAATGGCCCTATAACTATACAACAGTTATCTGGAGCAATTAAAAAATCTAAGAAAGGGAAAACACTGGGCCCTGATGGATTGTCAGCAATTTATTACAGTGCCATGTGATGCAACAGGACTCTGCGCCGACGCGGCGGAACCCTGTGCTGTGGTCTTGGCATAGAAACCAGAGCAACAGGCCGCGATGGCCATTTTAAGCCCTGTTTTCTACGCCAAAACCGTGGCGCAGGGTTCCGTCGCGTCAGCGCAGGGTACCGTCGCGTCATTTCTGGCCAGCCTGGCTATATCAGAAGAGCGTTATTAAGAATTTGGAACAAATGTAAGCCTAGGTTATGCCCCAAATTACCCCTATGGATATCACCCCAAGAGGCGTTATACAAGAAAGAAATGACAAGCAATGAGAATTGGTTAAAATACCCAGAAATATTGGAAGCGTGTCAAGGAACATATTGGATTAAAACACAGGATTGTTTAGCAACAGAAGTGTGGAGAAAGCACAACACAAGTCTGCGCACATACACACACACACACACACGGTCTTCGCCCAAGGGAGGGGGCAAGGAAGGGGGGATGAAGTCATAGGAGAAGTAGCAGACAGACCATCATCCCCCAACAAAGGAGAGTCTCGGTGGAGATCCACAAAACCAAGGAAGGACCATCAAGGATCGTCAAACTATCAGGGCAGTCTCAAAGAGCTGCAAAGTACCAGTACGTCACCTTCTTCCCGGGCAGGAATAAGCCCACCTGGAACGAAGGGGCAGGCATAAGCCCCCACCTGACCTGGAGGGCGGGGAGAGTGGGAACTCAGGGGTAGAAAACCCCTCTCCCTTCCGGTTTGGGGTTGTTGGGAACCAAGGGTACTTCGGGGCCAGATTCATCTTCCAAACAAGCAGCCCGAGTACGCCATTCTCATCCACGGATCGGCCGACCCGGAGCCAGGCTGAAACTGACTAGGCGCAGAGTCTTTGGTCTGAGGTAATTGACTAGATTCCCTCCGCTAGCCTAAGCCTGTTCATTGAGAAACGTGGGGGTCAACTAAGGTTGTGTTGACAGTGTAGTATTCCTGGAGAGCTGTTAGTTCCGTTCTGTGTTATTGTATAAACAAATAAAAGCCTTATTTGGTCATTTAAAGGGCTGCGGTTTCCTCTTGTGTGCGAAAGCCTCGTGGGTGGTCGCTAGCGCTCGTATGGGCTGTAACTCAGTGCCGGTTAACCCATTAAGCGCCGAACTCACGCAAAGGATCCTGTTGGTGATCCTTCACATGGTGGCAGCGGTGGGATAATTGGAAACCACATTTAACAGTCGGAACTAACAGGGTCTAGGGCAGGCTAGTGGATTGCTGGAAAGCACTCAGACCAAAGAAATGAACAGCCTGAGCCAGGAACAGTTGGAGCTAGGGAGCAGCCCAGAGACCCCAACCAGAGTAGGGAGCCAGATCTCCACAATGGAGTGGGTAGTGCGGCCGAAGACTGCAAAACAGGAAGGGGGGGAGCCCCCTCATCTTTGCTGGTAGGGCAGGAACCCAAGCAGTGGGGTAGCCCCAGCCTTACAAGTAGCATCAGGAGAAGCGAGAGGAGGGACCCCGAGTTGGAGGAAGACCTCGACGGAAGGGTTGCTGGTGGAGCCATGGGGGGAGGAGGGTTAGATGCCCTCTTTCCCCAACTTAATTGGCAGCAGACCAGGGAGTTGATGCGGCATCAACAGGAAATGATCCAGCATCAACAAGCGGCGCTGCAGATGCAGCTGGAGTTGGCCAGGCTGACCGTGGGCGCCGGACAAGGGGGACCCCCTGCACCCCAGAGTGGGAACACCCCGACCCCTAAATGGGACAGGAAGCAATTCCCCACTTACCAGTCCGGGCAGGATGTGCTGATCTTTTTCACCCTGTTCGAGGCTGCGTGCCTGGAGCAGAAGGTGCCGGACAATTTAAGAATGTCTGCCCTAAGGACTCAGGTCAGCGGGGAGCTGGCTGATCTCCTGGGTATTCACACCCAAACTGCCCCCTTGGACTATGGGGCATTCAAGGAGGCGGTAAGGGAGAGGTTTGCCCTTACAGCCGAACATTGTCGCCGTAAATTTCGTTACGGACAGCCTTCCCCAGGGGACACGTATGCCTCCTGGATGGCGCATCTGGGGCAGGTTTGGGACGCGTGGATTGGGGCCACCGGGAAAACCACTTTGGCGGAGGTGCGGGAACTCATGATTTAAGAGCAATTTTGTGCCACTATTCCGGAGGATTTGGCCACGGCGGTGAGGGATCGGGACCCCCCAAACTGTCGGGAAATGGGCAAGTTGGCCGACCAAATGGGACTATATCGGCAGCCCAAAGGAGCAAAGGGGGGCAACCTCAATCGTGGCGGGGCTAAAGGGAGCGCAGAGAATGGCAACCCCAAACCTCGGGAGGGGGCCCCAAGCAAACCCAAGGAAAGCCCCAGCGCCAGTGGCTGTTTTTACTGTAAGGAACCGGGGCACCTCAAGAGGAGTTGCCCCAAGCTCCTCGCGAAGAACCGCAACTCCAAGGCATCCCCGGGCAAGGTGGGAAGGATGCTCGCTCCAGAGTTCCGCGAACCAGAGGAGCACGAGGAGGATCAGCAGTCCAGCTCGTCCCTGGAGGAAGAAATTGAGGATGCGGCGCGGTCCCTGAGGAGCGGAGGACAGCATTCCCTTGGAGCCATCTCGCAGGCATCCCTGATGCGCATTGCCTCGCCGGAGCAGCTGCGTTGGAGCCAGAACAAATTCTGTGAGTCCATCTCTGTGAACAATGTTTCCCATGCGGGGTATAGGGACACCGGGGCGGACATAACTGCTTTACCTCGGAGTAAGGTAAAGAAGAGACAGCTGTTAAAAGGGCGCACCTGCGCCATAAAGCCCTATAACTCCCCCAACATAGCTGTTCCCCTCGCCCGGGTCTGGGTCAAGTACAAGGGATGGGAAGGGAAGGTGGATGTTATAGTACATGGACAACAGGAATGGGGGATCATCATAGGGAACGACATTGCGTTCCGGGATTGCCCAGGTCAAGGTGGGGGTGGTGACACGACGTCAGGCCAAGCAGCCCCTGCCCCGCAGCCGCCCGGTCCCCCGGTCCCCCATCCCGGTCGCGGTAAAGTGGCCCTGGCAGCCAGCTGTTCTCCGCCGCTCCCCTCGGCTTCGGTGCGGGAGGAGGACCAAGGGGGGTTCGCGCCGATGGCCAGAGACTTTGTGGCTCAAAAGGTGTTTCAGGAGGAGCAGCAGCGCGACCCGTCCCTCCAAGGATGCCGGGATCGGGCCGGTCAAGTGTCCGGGGCAGGGGACCAGTCAGAACAGTTTTGTGGGAGGCAGGAGCCCTTTACCGAGAATTCTGCCCAAAGACGGAACCGGGTCCACAACCAAGGAAAAGACAATTAGTTGTGCCTGCAAGGTACCGCCAGGCTGTGCTGCAGTTGGCCCACAACGTAGCGTGGGGAGGTCACTTGGGACAGAAACGGACATTAGCCAGGGTGACAGAGGGGTTCTATTGGCCCATGGTGGCGAATGAAGTGCGGGAATATTGCCGGTCCTGCGATGTCTGCCAGCGGGTGGGGCATAACCGGGACCATCCGAAAGCCCCCCTTCAACCCCTACCCATTGTGGGCACCCCTTTTGAAAGGATAGGGTTGGATATTGTGGGACCCTTGAATCCCCCCACCAAGACGGGGAAGAAGTTTATACTGACTGTTGTTGACTTTGCCACTCGCTATGCCGAGGCTTTTGCCCTAGCCTCCATCTCCGCTACCAGCCTGGCTAAGACTCTCCTCTCTCTTTTCGCCCGCCTAGGAATGCCCCACACGGTGGTTTCAGACTGCGGCACGGGATTCGTGTCCAAACTGTTTTAAAAAATGTGGGAACTGGGGGGTGTGGAACATCTGACTTCGGTGTCATACCATCACAAGACCAATGGGCTGGTGGAACGTTTCAATCAGACTCTTGAAAAAATGATCAGGGCTTATGCGGCTAAGCACCCCGGGACTTGGGATCAAGCTCTCCCCTACCTGTTGTTCGCCTACCGGGACTCCCCCCAAGAGAGCCTGGGATTCTCCCCCAACGAACTGATGTTTGGAAGGGAGCTCAGGGGACCTTTGGCTCTGTTACGGGCGGAATGGGAGGGGGTTGCCGCGGAATCTTCCATGCCTGTGCACACTTTCATGCAGCACCTTCCAAACTGTCCTTCGGGAGGTGCGGGAGATGGCACAACAGCATCTCGGAGCAGCGCAACAGCGGCAGAGCGCGTGGTACAACAGGACGGCTGTGCCACGGACTTTTGAAGTGGGGGACCAGGTGTTGGTACTGCGTCCCCAAAAAATGGACAAATTGTGCTTGAAATGGGAGGGTCCGGGGACTGTGATTGGAAGGTCAGGGGAGGTGAACTATCAAGTGGCTTTTCCTGGACAGCCGGGGAAGCAAAAGGTATTTCATGTAAATATGTTAAAATTGTATGTGGAACGGGGAACGAAGGTGGGAGGAGTGCAGGAATGTGTGGAACAGGGGACCTCTGACGGGGATTTGTTGGCCGAATGGGGGGAAGGGGGAGGAATGGATGAGATCCACCTGGCCCCCTCCCTGTCGGAACCGCAACGGCGGCAGATTATCCAGGTCTTGGAGGACTTCCAGCCTATGTTCTCTGACCGTCCGGGATGCACCACACTCACACAACACACCATTGACACAGGGAATAGCCCCCCTATACTGTCCCTACCCTACCGGGCGGTGGGGCCCCATGCCCAGGTCATCGCCGATGAGGTCCAAGCCATGTTGGACCTTGGAGTCATTGTTCCCAGCTCGAGCCCCTGGTCATCCCCTATAGTGTTAGTGGCCAAGAAAGATGGGGGTGTCCGGTTCTGCGTGGATTATCGGAAAATAAACAAGGTGACTGTCCCTGACCCATACCCCATCCCCAACATGGATGTGCTGTTGGAACGACTTGGGGGGGCCAAGTACATTACTACCCTGGATCTGACGAAGGGTTATTGGCAGGTCCCGCTTGATTCGGATGCTGCCTTGAAGTCTGCTTTTGTGACCCACCTGGGGTTGTTCCAATTCACTACCCTCCCCTTCGGGGTCCGAAACGGTCCGGCTACCTTCCAGAGGCTGGTAAATGGGATGTTGAATGGGCTGGGGGAGTTCACCTGTGCATATCTGGACGATATAGCCATTTTTAGCTCCACCTGGGAGCAGCATTTGCAACATGTCCGCCAGGTATTTCAGAGGATTCAGGACGCCGGGCTGACTGTGAAGGCAAAAAAATGCCAGGTCGGGTGGGGGGAGGTGGAATATCTGGGACACAAGGTGGGGGGAGGTAGTGTCAAGCCCCTAGAAGCCAAAATAGAGTCGGTTCGCACCTGGCCCCAACCCGATGAAAAAACAGGTTCAAGCTTTTTTTGGGCTGGCTGGCTATTACCGTAAGTTTGTGCCCCATTTTAGCCAGCTAGCCGCCCCCGACTGATTTGTGTAAGAAGCGGCAACCCGTTAAGGTCCAATGGTCAGCCGCTTGCCAAGCAGCGTTTGAGGGATTGAAAGCCTACCTGATGGCAGCCCCGTTGCTGCAAGCACCAGATTTTGAAGCCCCTTTTGTCCTGCAGACGGATGCCTCGGAGGCAGGGATGGGGGCCGTCTTGCTGCAGGAGCGGCCAGGGCAAGGGCTGTGCCCTGTCGCCTATCTGAGCAAGAAGCTTTTGCCTCGGGAGCGGAACTTGGCCACTGTCGAGAAAGAATGCCTGGCAATAGTGTGGGCAGTGACCAAGCTTCGCCCCTACCTGTGGGGCCGCCGGTTCCGGCTGCAGACCGACCATTCCCCCTTGTGTTGGCTGGACCGGGTGAAGGGGTCCAACCAAAAGTTGTTGCGGTGGAGTTTAGCCCTGCAGGATTTTGATTTTTCAGTCGAACACATCAAGGGCAAGGACAACATCGTGGCAGATGGGTTGTCCCGGGCTTTCTCAGTAGGAGATAGTTAGATAGGGATTGGGGTGGTGGACCCCAATGCCATCTTTCTTCAAATGGGAGGGTGTGGAGAAAGCACAACACAAGTCTGCGCACATACACACACACACACACACGGTCTTCGCCCAAGGGAGGGGGCAAGGAAGGGGGGATGAAGTCATAGGAGAAGTAGCAGACAGACCATCATCCCCCAACAAAGGAGAGTCTCGGTGGAGATCCACAAAACCAAGGAAGGACCATCAAGGATCGTCAAACTATCAGGGCAGTCTCAAAGAGCTGCAAAGTACCAGTACGTCACCTTCTTCCCGGGCAGGAATAAGCCCACCTGGAACGAAGGGGCAGGCATAAGCCCCCACCTAACCTGGAGGGCGGGGAGAGTGGGAACTCAGGGGTAGAAAACCCCTCTCCCTTCCGGTTTGGGGTTGTTGGGAACCAAGGGTACTTCGGGGCCAGATTCATCTTCCAAACAAGCAGCCCGAGTACGCCATTCTCATCCACGGATCGGCCAACCCGGAGCCAGGCTGAAACTGACTAGGCGCAGAGTCTTTGGTCTGAGGTAATTGACTAGATTCCCTCCGCTAGCCTAAGCCTGTTCATTGAGAAACGTGGGGGTCAACTAAGGTTGTGTTGACAGTGTAGTATTCCTGGAGAGCTGTTAGTTCCGTTCTGTGTTATTGTATAAACAAATAAAAGCCTTATTTGGTCATTTAAAGGGCTGCGGTTTCCTCTTGTGTGCGAAAGCCTCGCGGGTGGTCGCTAGCGCTCGTACGGGCTGTAACTCAGTGCCGGTCAACCCGTTAAGCGCCGAACTCACGCAAAGGATCCTGTTGGTGATCCTTTACAAGAAGGTTATTACACTGGTTTTCATACATGCAATTATCAAAGAGATTTAATGTGGATAAAAGAATGTAAGATATATAACAGGATACGTCTGAATTTGAAATACAATTGTGTACAGGTGATGACCATGTGATTGCAAAAATGTATAAATTTCTGCTGAAGTTAGGGACAGAAGAACAAGTTAAGGATTGCATGATTAAATGGGCAAGGAACTTTGGATATAATATAATGATGGGACAATGGGAACGTATGTGGACTAAAAGTATAAAATTTACATTGTGTTCTGATCTTACGAGATCATTTTTACAAGATGATATATCGTTGGTACCTAACCCGTGAAATTGGCTAAGATGTATAAAAATGTGTCAAATGTATGTTGGAAATGTCAAAACCACGAAGGAACATTTTATCATGTTTGGTGGACATGTAAAAAAGTGAAATTTTTTTGGATACAAATACATACATAGATACAAAAGATTTTAAAAGTAAATATTCAACTTAAACCAGAAATGTTCCTGTTGGGCATAATGAATTTACAACTTGAGAAAAACTATGGAACATTATTACAATATATGATGACAGCAGCAAGAATAATCTATGCTCAAACATGGAAAGAAGCAGCAATACCAACTATAGAAGACTGGCTGTTGAAAATTTTGGACTTAGCAGAGATGGCGAAATAATTGACTTGTTTAATTAGAGAAAAGAATGTATCTTCATTTATGAAAGACTGGAAACCTCTGGTGGACTTCTTGGGGAAGAGGGAAGGTGATTTAATAACTTCGGGTTTTGATTTTTGAATATATAATCATGTTTATTTACGGTCTCAGTCAGTCAGTCAGGCGATCACTTGTGACCGAGTAAGATTGTCTTCCAGGATAAAATTTTTTTTTTTTTACAAAAAGGAGATTTTAAAAGGAGGAAATTCTAAAGAAAATTGTGTAGACTCTAGCGATGGGTCCGTAAGTGACTGTGGAGGCCAATTCTAGATCCACATAGCTTCCCACAGTGAGGACACAGGTTACCAGATAGAAGATGGTCCTGTAAAGGATTCATTTACATGTGTTATTTATGGTCTACCGACCACACCAATATATACAATACAAACAAGATATACCAGCTCTCAGTTGTACACTCAGAATAAAAACATACAATAAAACCGAATTAGGCAAGCATAGAAGGCCTAGTCAAAATAGCAACATTCAAGAATTTTGCAACTTCCTTCGTGATTAAACTATTTGAGCCATGAAGCAAAATGGTCAAAAGGGACTCTAAAGATTGTCCAGGGAAAGTTTGTGTGATTGGATGTATTAGAGTCTCTCTAGCCCCTCGATAGAAACTGCGAATAGAACATGCACAACAGATTCCACTTCCTCGTTGTCGCTTCTCGGCCTTTTGGCTAAGATCAAGTGTGATTTTTGAATATTAGTAAAGGTGATAGAAATTATTTTTGTGAAAATAGAGAAAACTTAGATTGGATATGGATTGGTAATGTTTGTCAGACAAAGAGGCGGAAGCCAAATATGATGTTTTTGTTTTGGAAAATTCAATTAAAAGGGGGGGGGGATAATCAATAGGATTGCGCCTTAAAGAACTTTTAGACGTATTCAGCTACCCGGACTTCCATTCTGGTTGTTCTGCGTTAGAGTTCCTCTATCTCCGTCCTCAGCACATTTCTGCCTATTGGCCTGGACTCCGTGTCGGAGTATAAAACTTTAGAAATAACGGGGCTGGGGGGTGGGGGGTGGGACTACTGGCGATGGGAAGCGATCCCCGCCTCAGGCGAGAAGCGGACCCACCAGCCCAGGCGGAGAAGCGCGCTCCTGGAGCGCACCCCGCCACGCATGCGCCCTTCTCCTGCGCAGCAGCTGGGGACGAAAGAGAAGCGCCGCTCCCTCCCCCGCTTCCCTCGCTCAGGCACGCGGCGCTGACGTCACCGCTCCGCGCCGCCGTGAAGATGGCGGCCGCCTGCGGGAGCAGCTCGGCTCTCGGCGTGTTGCTACAGTGGCGCCGGCGGCTCCCCTGGCGAAGCCGGAACGCAGCTTACTACTCTACCGCGCTGAGAGTGGGCGCTGGCCCAAGCAAAGGTACGGGGTGAGATAACGCCGAAGAAGTTGTAAGTCCCATAGATCTCAGTGGGGCTTAGGGTCTCGCTTTCACTGGGCTACAGATTTAGCGTGCGTAGGATTGAAGCCGTCATATCCGAGGGAATGTGGGTAGGATCAGGCTGCAGGGCTGCAAGTCCTATGTATACTTGTCTTGGGAGGAAGGCCCATCGAAAAATAATGGGGTCTCCATAATTAGAAAGCCTCAGCTGTTACAATGGGGCTTACTCCCAAGCTACTGGTCCTAGAATTGCTGCCATGCAGCACTGTTCCGTTAATGTTTACTTGGTGGTGAATCCTGCTTATTTTAGGAGGGCTTTTTAGTAAGTCCACACAGAATTGTAGCCATTGGGTGAACGCCAATGTAAGTCCTACTCAGAGTAGACCCATTGAAATGAATGGGACTTAAGTTAGTCATGAGTAACTTAAGTTCCATTGATTTCAACCCTTAGATTGCAATCCTATACACACTTAGAAGGGAATACGTCTTGCTGTGATCGGAGGGGTGTACTTCAGAGTAAACATACATAGAATTCCACTGCTTACTGATCTTTCTCTATTTTATTTTTTAAAAAATCGTTTTCAATAGAAGTAAGGCTTACTGCCCTGAATCCACAAAGGCAAATGGCAACTCATTCCTTTAATGTTTACTATTCTTTTTTTTAAAGGGGGGGGGGAGTAAGTTCCACTGAGTTTAGTGTGATTTGCTCACAAATGAATGTATAGGATTGCAGCCTTAATTTCATAATCCTTATGACACTTTGTTTTTGTAATTTATTAGCCTTTTTTTTTTAAAGGTAGGACCCTGTCTTCATGCTTAAAAAACTATAAAAGGAAGGAATAAGCAGGTAATGGGAGCCAAGGGAACTGAGACTTTTCAAGCAGGAAGGAAGATCATGGAAGAACTGTAGGAGCAGAGAAGCCTTAAAACATGAAGGTTCCATTTAGCCACCGTTACACAATTATTATAGTAGACTTATCTTCTGTTCATTAAATCTGTCACATCTTTGTATAACCACTACCATACATAGTTTTAATCACAATTTGTAATCTTGTAATATGTGATCTTGTAAATATTTAATAAGGGGGGTATTGGTCCTCAAGCTGCCCTCTATGTCCCCCTGGAATCCTTGATACTTTGTCCAAATGCTGTAGGGAGGCAAAAACACTCTGCATGTACCTTGAGACTTTGCACTATTTGTTCTTGGGGGATTGGCCCTAATATTGAGAATGGATCCTGGAATTGCATCGTGGAAAAGTTTAGGTGTTGTAGTTCCTGGTATACATCCATATTATCTGGTAAAGGGAGAAGCTGCATGCCTAATTTAGGAATGCCTTGGCCCAACCCCTGTGATATCTCTTCTGTATATGGTTTTATGTGTTTGGCTGTAACTGATAATATTGGTGATACCAGAAGTTTACCAGATAGGTTTTTTGTGTGTTGTCAAGAGGTAGCATTTGCCTGTCAACTGCTAAGGTTCCCCCCCCCCCCCCCCCAGTGCCACAGACTACAGATGATTTAAGTCTTAGCTAAGAAATGAGATTTTAGAGTTTATTCTTTTTTTGTATGAGAAAACTTGCATATGTGCAGCAAGGTTAAATAAATATTCTACTGAAAGATGCTGTTACATTATAGGTGCATCAGTACGAGGGGGAAGGTCCTTGCCAAATGAAAGAACCCGGAGAGAGGTAAATGTTCAAGATGTACCGTATGTGGATTACGTAGTTAAGTTTATAATGGTTTATTCTACTTGAGTATGACCACACTGTAAATTTAAATCTGTTTCCAAGCTGTTTAATTGTCATCGGTGCAAAATAAGGAACCCTGGGATTTACAGCAATGTAAACGTGGCTAGGACTTCACCAGCAAAGAACTCCTGCAAAATTACAATTTCCCAAGTTTCTTTTGTGGGGGAGGATCAACGGTTAAACTAATTTGAAACAGGTTTAAATCTGTAGTGCTGTTGTGCCCATAGTTGGCTTGCAGCTACAAAGATGTGCCAACATACAGCATTGATTTCTGTCCTCCAAGTACACAATCATCCTATAGTTCATCCTAAATAGGGTATGTAATGGCAACATCAGGTTGATATCTCAACATACATTATCCTGGTGTTGAAGCCAAATAAACCAATGCTCAGGTTTCAAAGAACAGGAATCCAGCAAAATATTGTTCTGGTTGTGATGTGCCAGTTTTATGAGTATATTGCACAACCGAATGTTAGTTATCTGTGATATACCAAGATCACAAATTAAGCCTTTGAATAGTACAAAAAAGGTCCTTAAGAAAATAATTGAGGACAGTTCTTGTTCAGATAAGAGTATGGGCAAACAATTGAGACTTCCAAAAAATATACTTATTGTTCTTGCAAACAGATTAGTCTGAGTTATGAATTGGTCCAAGGCCATGCTTTGACCTTCATGGCTGAGCAGGGATATGAGTGAAGATTACCCCAATCTGATTCCAAAGCTCATGTGTCATTGGGGGGGGGGGGATATTAGATTATCTGTTGCACACAGCTGACCTACATGAAACCATCTTTTATGTAATAAATATATAGAACTGTTGCTCATTTTAGAACGTGGTTTTCCTTTACTCCTTTCATTAGTCTGGAATTCCCAGGACTGAGAAGATGAAGGTTGATCAGGACTGGACCAGTGTCTACCCAGCTGCGGCTGCTTTTAAACCTGCTACTGTGCCCCTCCCTATTCGGATGGGCTACCCGATAAAAAGAGGTGTACCTCCAGTAAAAGAAGGCAACCTGGAACTTTTAAAGGTAAGGTTGCATTCTGCTAGCTCAGAGACACTTATTAAATATAGTTGCAGGCAACTGGTGTAGGGTTTAGTAGTGTAAGGTATAAAAGTCTGCTGCTCTCTACATGTTTGGCGAGGATAAAATTATTAGTGGTTGGTTTACTAAAAGCTTTGATCCCAAGACCCTGATTTCTCTTGGAGGAATTTAGAGGGCTTTGAGAGCATGCCCCAGGACAAACTAGGAATACCTTTTTCTCCGCTGCAAGCTTGCTATAAGGATTAGCACTGACTTCGATAAATGGACTGTTATTTCTAGGCGATTAGCTGGAATTCTAGGTCACTCCTACTTGAATGAGAGTGGGGACAAAAAGCGAGAGGGAAAGGTAGACAGCTGCTTCCACTTCTTTGGATGATTTGGAGGATGTCATGACTGCAACCCAACAGATGATTTTGGAGCATCTTCTCCTTGGATAGATATGGAAACGGGTGCTTTGTCGCTTGTGTCACACTAGGGATTTGAACCTGGGTCTCCATAGTCTTAGCCATGAAGCTTGCTGGGTGACCTTGGGCAGTCACCCATTCTCAGCCTAAGCTATCTTACAATTTTGACCTGAGGGGCTGGGAGAAGAAGCAGATACAATTTGGTGAGCTGCCACCATCTAGGTCCCAGTGATGGCCCTTCCCCCAGTTGCCACCAGATGGACATCTGAGGAAACATCTTGACCTGCAAGAATGGGAGAAGAAACAGATTAAGCTTGAACTGAAAAGAAAAGAGAAACTGCAGAAGAGAAGAAAGAAAAGAGCCCAGTTGAGAAGAACAATAGATGCAGTGCAAACCTGAGTACGATTGGTTCCAAAATAGGTATATTCTCACCCAGCTAGGCAAATGAATCAACCATCACCATCATGCTTTTTCCCACCTCCCCTCCCAATCCTTTTTCTTGTGTCTCATGTCTTTTTAAGTTCGTATGCCTGAGGACAGGGACTGTCTTGATTGTTCATTCATATAAGCCACTTTGGGAGCCCTTTGACTGAGGAGCAGGGTGAAAAATGCTCCAAACATTTGTTGGCTAACAAATAAATTAATAGATAAGATTGTTGTGAGGATAAAAACTGGTGGGTAGAGGACAGCCATGTACCTCATTCTGAGCTCCTTGGATGAGGGTTAGGATATAAATGTGAGTAATTAAAAATGTAAATTCCTTTAATTCCCTTTCCTGTTAAGGGAAGACCTTCACAGTAAGATGGCCAGTTGTGTCAAATGAAAGTAAAACATCCACCTTCCATGAACTCTAGGGGCAGTGTCCAATGTTATTCCTATATAGAGTAGACCCTTTGAAATGGGTCTCCACTATGTAGGACTAACATTGGATACTACCCTATAACTTTTAAATTCTGGAGTTGGGAGTGGGTGAGGAGAGGAAAGGCAGGGCACAGTTTTCTGCCCAAATGTCAGATAAGGATGTCTAAACATGCAGGCAGACTTTGTTAGTCTGGGAGGGTTGTTTTTTTTTACACCTGGGAGAAAATGGATATGTAAATGAATGCTTCTAGATAATGAAAAATCTTGTATACAGTATACTTGTAATTATTGTTAATGTAAAGTAGCAGAATAAGTACAGCTGCTTCCATGGCTATCCTTAATTCTATGGTTTGTTCTTGGGTTAAAACTCTAGGTTGTTTCTCTCTAAACAACCCAGAGTTCCAGGTTAGGACATCACAAAGCACAACCCAAGAATTGGGCATTCCTGGGTTGTTTATTGAAGTGGAAGCAGCCTGTACACTCCAAAACAACGCATGGTTAACAGACTATGGACTGTTTAATTGTGCAAACTGGATCAGGCTTCTGAAGGTGAAGCAGCAGATATAACTATGGTATATCAATCCATGCCAATCCATATTTAAGCCTTCTTTACCATGGTTTGGCATGATGCATGAATTAAGCCTTGCTTGATTTCAATAATTTGGAAGAACCTAGTTTGCATTATCTTCCCATTCCATTATTCTTTATAACGAACTTTGCCTCTATTATTGTACAGTTAAATTAATGCTGAGGAAGCAAGTTGACATAAGAAAAAGAGCCAACAGTGTTACAGTTATGCCCTATATGTGGTCAAGAAACTTCTTGTTCATGGGCTACTAAATGATTTACTTGAAAGGATGCTTACAAATACTCAATATTTTGTTGTCTTTTAGCTATCTACAATATATATAGGCTAATTCTAATAAAATGCAACTATTTCAGATCCCCAATTTCTTGCATCTGACACCAGTTGCCATCAGGAAGCACTGTGCTGCTCTCAAAGGTAAGTTTCAAACAAAATTCAGTGATGCAAAAACTATAGAAGTGTAGATAAAGGCAATACTAGCAATCTATTTTGTCCTCTGAACACTTGAGTTCTGCTAAAGAAGTAAGGTCAAGACAGGCATGTGTAAGTATGGCACATGATAACTGTAAGGAAGCCTTAAAAAGCTAGTGGGGACAGCTTATGTTTGGTTGGCAGTTGCTTTACATCAGAAGTATCAAGTTCTATCATTGCATGCTAATTGTGCTTGTGAACAAGGTTTGTGGATCTCACTTCACATGAGCTGCAGCAGCTTGGGAGAACCCATGAAGTGATCCAGTGTAGTTGCAGACTGCATATGAATGATGCAACTCCATGGGTCTTTCCTACCTGACGAACACCCAGAAGCTTCAAGTGTGCCACTCAGGTGGGAAAGACACAGGCAGTTGGCTCTATGCATGTAGCTGTGATATTCACACACTGCAGGAAAGCATCTCCCACACCACTGCAGCTGTAAGTGAAAGTGAAGGCAAGGTGAAGGTCTGGAATTTGTGCCATATTGGTAGAAGCATCTGGGCAAGCTGACAGAGGATGCATATGCAGCTTGGCCAGCTTGTAAGAGCAGTTCAACCAACCATGTTAAAGGGTTCTTCAGAGTATCAGTTAGCCAGTGAAAACTGTCTCCCCAAGTGCAAAGTAGGCTGCTTGTTCGTTAATATTCTTGCTATAAGTCTGCAAAAAACAGTTAAAAAGAATGCACAGGTGATCCCAACATGATCACTTGGGGCAGTGGTCGACATGGACTGCTTGATTTAGGAACTGGGTAATCACATAATTGTCAAAAGCATAAGTGAGAGAATATGTACTCTTCGGGTGCAATCCAGTCTGGATGCCGGTAGCCCTCTGAACTCAGAGGATTACAGGCATCCTTTGCAGGGTGGGAGGAGCACAAGGGCAAAAGTTGCCTCCATGCTCCTCCTGCCCTGCAAAGCACTTACACTGCTGATTTCAGCCGTCTAAGTGCATCGCTTCGGAGAGGGAGGGAAAGAGGTTGAGGATACCTTGTAGCGTGGCGGCGCCTGTCTCCTCTCCCCGCCACAAAACCCTTTCTCTGAGGTTGCGTTTGCGACCTAGGAAAAACAGCTGGCGCAGTTCTTTCCATGCTGGGTGCGAGGTGGGGGGAAGGTGCTCCTGAGTCCCAGCTCGGGAGTGAGTTTCCAAGGTTGGAACTGGGACTCCAAAAAATCCTATTGCCGTCTAGATGCTGACTAGCGGCCATAGGATCCGCTGTTAGTCTCTTTGTAGCTGGAGATAATAAAAATTATATTTGGCATTTATATAGCTCATTCAAAGCACTTCACATACATTATTTTATCCTTCATATTTATTAATTTTATTTTTAATTTATCCAGTCGCAAAGGTTCTCTGGGCAGATTACATAAAGTGAAAGAATAAAATGAGAGCCAGTGTGGCGTAGTGGTTAGAGTGTTGGACTGGGACTCAGGAGATCCGGGTTCTATTCCCCACTCAGCCATGAAACTCACTGGGTGACTTTGAGCCAGTCACTGACTCTCAGCCTAACCTACCTCACAGCGTTGTTGTGAGGATAAAATGGGGAGGAGGAGGAGGATTATGTAAGCCGCCTTGGGTTCCTTGCAGGAAAAAAGGCGGGGTATAAATATAATAAATAAATAAATAAAATGCAATACAATACAACAACCCTATAAGATAGGTCAGTATCGTCCCCATATCACGCAACAGGGAGGACTGGCACTGAGAGAATGCCTTTCCTAAAGCCACCTGGTGAACTCATGGCAGAGGCAAGATTTGAATTGGGAACCCAGCCTCTTAGCCATTACTCTACACCAGATATGTTGCCCTTTGTTTTTCAGCCCCTCCTACACTTCTCCGGTAAGTAGCTCTACCAGTTTCACACACTGGGTTTTTGAGACTTTGTGTAATGATACGGAGTTACTGATTTCATTTTGCAGGTGTAGTATGGTTAAGAACTGGAAAATAAGTATAATCTACAGGGAATAGGAATAGCAGAGGAATGGTAAAGGCATATGGGGCAGAGGTGGAGGGGTCTGTCCACACACACACACACACACACACACACACCTTTTCGGTTTGTTCATGCACCTCTAAACAATTGGCATATTCACATGTTGTGTTCCTATTTATTACCTGGGAAGGGATGAAGTTGGCATCAATAAATGCAACTTTATTGGCTATCTTGCTCTGAGTAGCATTTGTTGTTTTTGCTAAAATGATTGCTGTGATCTTATGCCACTGTTTTTATCTCTTCAGGGTTCTGCACAGAGTGGCCAGCTGTCCTGGATAAAGATGAGAACTGTATACAGCACTTTCCCATTGAAGTTGATACAGTAGACTACATTTCAGCAGGCCCATCTGTTCGTAATCCTAAAGCGAGAGTGGTGACCCTAAGAGTAAGTAAACTGCAGGGGAAGTTTGATTCTTAACACTGCTCTTAAAATCAGTTGATGTGTTTGTAAGGCAGGCAAACATGATACTTCAACTGCTAAAAGACTTCACAATGCAGGAAATGTTTACATTGGTGAAGCTTCAGAAGTTAAGAAATCAAATAACTTCTTGGCACAAAATCAAGTAATTTTGAATGGCATTTGCTTTATGGTGGTATAAAGTACACTTATGTAACAGCTGAGTAGGTTCATCTCTTCATACCTACTTGGATGCCTGTTTAAGAATCCTTTAACAGTTTAACGGCTCTAATAAGTAACATGGAGCAAAATACTAGGATTGTTGTTATAACAACAACAATTGTTGTTGTTAAACATAAAAAGTATGTTTAAGGCCATAATGTTATCAGGATAATCTTTTGTGGTATCCTTAATTTATTACTGCACCATCTATGATTCTCTTTAGCCTAAGGAAAAAGTTAGACCTTATCCAACAAGCTTAAAATCCTCAGAGGCTGGGGTGAATGTATTTGAGAAGTTTGGAGCAACAATTTTTTGTGTTTGTAAAAAGGAGCCACGCTTGGCATTTATGTAGTGCTTTTTGAGTGTTCAAAGCATTTCACATGTATTCTCCCTAAACTTTCAAATAGCCTTGTAAGGTAGGTTTTTGTTTATATCTATGAGAAAATACATAGGAAAATCTCCTAGAGTACAAGCAGACAACTCTGCTTATTTAGATGTCTGAACAAAACCATGTGCCTGTTTTTTTCAGATTGGTCTTTTGAAACAGTTTACATGTAAAATGGCTTGAGTGTTGATTATTAAACATGAAACAGACAGCCATATGGCCTTTCCTAGCACTAATGATCAGATCAGACATGATTTATAATCCTGTTTTGTGGTGGTGTCCAGTTAATCCTCTGTCAACATAATCTGCTAGGAGGAGTGGAGCAGGAAGAGGTCTGAAGGTAAAAACCAACTGGTATTGAGACTGCTTTGTACAGAGAACACAGCACACTTCTCACTAAAATGATAAAGCTATGTCTGGGTTATACAGTTCCAGACTGTATGTGGGGATTTGCATGATGGAATGCACTTCCAAAAAACCCCTCCCTGCACCTAGAAAAGAAGCATATCATGCTTGCCTTGTATGTGCAGGGAGTGTTTTTTTATGGAAAAACATTTGATTATGTGAGTCCCCAGTTGCAGTGAAGTGCCCAGTCTTTCAGACATGTTTGCCATTTCAATGGGGCCTGAGTGACCTGTGCACATCTAGTATGTTATGGAATGACCTTGAGGGATGCTGTGACTGTCTTCAGAGTCCTTTCAAGGTTTGAGAGTACTTATTTTAATAAAATACATATATTCAGCCTTTTGAATTGAAAAGGGTCCATGAATCGGCTAACAGTTGACCATAAATGCGTATTGAAATGGTATATAAAGCCATCAATCAATAAACTATTGATTTTCTGACTATTTATTTATTTATTTATTTTTTATACCGCCCAATAGCCGAAGCTCTCTGGGCGGTTTACAACAATTAACAATACAGTCCCTGCCCGCAGGCTTACAATCTAAAAAGACACGACACACAAGGAAAAAGGAATGGGGAGGGAAGAAGGGGGAATATTACTTATGTAATTCTCTGTGTCTCAAGAAGCTCCAGCCTCCTTCTTCTTCCCCACAGGGCTGTAGATGTCAGTTAGCCCTGTGGGGGGGGGCAGTCCAACTGGAGCAGGCCCTGATGTTCCTTCGGCCTGCTCCAGCCTCCGTCATTCCTTCTTCCCCACAGGGCTGTAGATGTCAGTTAGCCCTGTGGGGGGGGGGGGGCAGTCCAACTGGAGCAGGCCCTGATGTTCCCTCAGCCTGCTCCAGCCTCTGTCGTTCCTTCTTCCCCACAGGGCTGTAGATGTCAGTTAGCCCTGTGGGGGGGGGGGGCAGTCCAACTAGAGCAGGCCCTGATGTTCCCTTGGCCTGCTCCAGCCTCCGTCGTTCCTTCTTCCCCACGGGGCTGTAGATGTCAGTTAGCCCTGTGGGGGGGGGGGGCAGTCCAACTAGAGCAAGCCCTGATGTTCCTTCGGCCTGCTCCAGCCTCCGTCATTCCTTCTTCCCCACAGGGCTGTAGATGTCAGTTAGCCCTGTGGGGGGGGGGGGCAGTCCAACTGGAGCAGGCCCTGATGTTCCCTCAGCCTGCTCCAGCCTCTGTCGTTCCTTCTTCCCCACAGGGCTGTAGATGTCAGTTAGCCCTGTGGGGGGGGGGCAGTCCAACTGGAGCAGGCCCTGATGTTCCCTCGGCCTGCTCCAGCCTCTGTCGTTCCTTCTTCCCCACAGGGCTGTAGATGTCAGTTAGCCCTGTGGGGGGGGGGCAGTCCAACTGGAGCAGGCCCTGATGTTCCCTCGGCCTGCTCCAGCCTCCGTCGTTCCTTCTTCCCCACAGGGCTGTAGATGTCAGTTAGCCCTGTGGGGGGGGGGGGGGGGCAACTATCACTTGATCTAATAACATTGTCAAAGCCTCTTAGTCTTCTTCCCAAAGCTTTCCCTCCTTAGATTTTCATTCCTTAAATAAAGCTTTGCATCTCCCATTAGGATTCTCTAGCTGCCTTTTTTACAATTATTTCTGCTACTTCAGAAGATGGATGGAAGTTTACTAGTAGCTCATTACATGCACAATGCTGTGGTATTGTATGAATAGCATAATTTAAATGCTGATTTTTAATATAGGTACTTGTAAATGTGTGGGGAGTTCCTGCTGGAATCACAGAAGCCTGAGGGGAGGTGGAAAAAGATTTCAGATGACTGGGATCAAGGTGTCAGTACATTGTGTAGCTCCCTTGTATAGCCCCAGGACTTGCAACGCCAGAATAAATGATAATATGTAAGAAATTATGCAAGTGGCAATCACATTGTTCTGGGTACAGGTTTCATGAGTCTGAACCTAAGGAGAGACCTGTGATGGTTTGCCGATGTCATCTGTTTGAGCTTGGTGCTATATCAGGCCCTCACACCTAGTCACATGCCAAGGTGAATCCAGCCCACTAGCCACACAGCTTGAGGATGTTGACAAGGTGCTTGGACAGGTTCATGCTGCCTGAAAGAAGTGACAGTGAGGCCACTCTGAAGAAACCCTCTCTGCACCCGGAAGACCTGAACAACTTTAGGCCAGTGGCGAACGGTCCTTTCCTAGGCAGTGTCCATGAGCGGGTGGTGGCCAACCTTCTGCAGCCACTCTTAGATAAGACTGACTATCTGGATCCATTTCAGTCAGGGTTCAGGATGGCACGGAAACAGCTTTGGTCACCCTGTATGATGACCTATGTCAGGAGAGCGGGGGGAGTGTGACCCTATTGATACTCCTGGATCTCTTTTTTTTTTTTTTTTAATTGAATTTTCTAAAACAACAACAAATTATATTTGGCTTCCGCCTCATTGTCTGACAAACATTACCAATCCTTATCCAATCTAAGTTTCCTCTATTTTCACAAAAAGAATTTCTATCGCCTTACCAATATTCAAAAATCAAAGCCCAAAGTTATTGAGTCACTTTCCCTCCTCCCCAAGAAGTCCACCAGAGGTTTCCAGTCTTTCTTAAATGAAGATAGATTCTTTTCTCTAATTAAACAAGTCAATGTCGCCATCTCTGCTAAGTCCAACATTTTCAACAGCCAGTCTTCTATAGTTGGTATTGTTGCTTCTTTCCATTTTTGAGCATAGATTATTCTTGCTGCTGTCATCATATATTGTAATAATGTTCCATAGTCTTTCTCAAGTTGTAAATCCATTATACCCAATAAGAACATTTCTGGTTTCAGTTTAATATTCACTTTTAAAATCTTTTGTATCGTGTGTTTTTGTACCCAAAATGTTTTCACTTTTTTACATGTCCACCAAACATGATAAAATGTTCCTTCGTGATTTTGACATTTCCAACATACATTTCACACATTTTTATACATCTTAGCCAATTTCACAGGGATTAGGTACCAACGATACATCATCTTGTAAAAATTCTCTCTAAGATCAGAACACAATGTAAATTTTATACCTTTAGTCCACATACGTTCCCATTGTCCCATCATTATATTATATCCAAAGTTCCTTGCCCATTTAATCATACAGTCCTTAACTTCTTCTTCTGTCCCTAACTTCAGCAGAAATTTATACATTTTTGCAATTACGTGATCATCACCTGTACACAATTGTATTTCAAATTCAGACTTATCCTATTATATATCTTACATTCTTTTATCCACATTAAATCTCTCCGATAATTGCATGTATGAAAACCAGTAAGTTATAACCTTCTGTTGCTAAACAATCCTGTGTTTTAATCCAATATGTTCCCTGACGTGATTCCAATATTTCTCGGTATTTTAACCAGTTCTCATTGCTTGTCATTTCTTTCCTCTCATCATCATCAGGCGATCACTCGTGACCGAGTAAGATTGTCTTCCGGAAGACCGCTAACTTGGTTTTCTGCGCGGGTTCAATACTAAGGGGGTAGCGAGTCTTGGGGGCGGGCCTTCTCTGAGGTCCCCCAGCGACTATCACCTTTAGCCTAGAACAAAGGGATAACTTATAACTACAAAAGTATCTTTTATAAAACAAGTTTATTTACAAAATGACCGTCACAAACCCAGACACACGCCAGCAATACAGCTTATCAGTACAGCACAAAGTAGCAAGCAAGAAATCTCAAGGACACTGTGATTTCAGGGCTCTCAGCTAGTTAGTTCAGCTCGGGCTCTAGCAGAGGCCCGGTCAACTGCATGCTGCTAGCTGGGTTCTCGGCGGAGGTCTGGTCTACCCAAGCGGCTAGCTGGGTTCTCGGCGGAGGTCTGGTCTACCCAAGCGGCTTGTGAGTGATTTCAGCTCGGTTGCCCGGGGGTCCGGTCAACCCAAGCGGCCAGTGATTTCAGCTTGGTTTCCCGGGGGTCCGGTCAACCCAAGCGGCCAGTGATTTCAGCTAGCTGGAGCACGCTGGGTGCTGCTACCCGGGGTTGCCGATCTCTTCGTTCTTTTACCCCAAGCATGGGGCAAGACTGCTGATCAGGTCCAACAACTCAGTTCTCTTGCGCAGGGTGTTTTATACTTTGGGTTTCAGGTAGCCCCTCCCTCTGCAATCAGGTGGGTGGCCAATCAGGTGGGTTGCCACCCTCCTCAGGTGGGCGGCCAATCAGGTGGGTTGCCACCCTCTTCAGGTGGGTGGGGTCCCCTTGAAGCCACCTGCTTAATGGTCCCATCCTGTGGTGTTGAATGGCCCTTTCTTATGGGTGCCGAAATGTCTGCTCTCGCAAGGTATTCAAGTCTTATGTAGATGGGGCTGATATACGAGAGCATGACGAACCTGGGGAGCTTCCTGCCTTCCCCTCCTTGTGAGTGGTGTTGTGTGTCAAGAAAGGGGTTTTTTAGGTTTGGCTTTCTCCACATCTCCCCCCCGGGGTTAATATAACGCTCTTCTGATATAGTGGTTCTTGAAATCTACATTAACCTTAGCTTTGTCATACCACCAATATCCATGCCATCCAGACCGTAGATCATGCCCTTCTATCGAGAAGTCTATTATTCTCAATGTCACCATTCCTTCAACCAAACAAAACAGCAAGCATTAAAAAGATACAATTCGTTCAGTTACACCCAATCCACCCCTTTCTTTCGCATCCTGTAAAACTATATCTTTAACACGTGTTTTCTTTATTTGCCATATAATTGAGATAAGTCCGTTGCCATTCTTTAAAGTGCACATATTAGTTATATCGAAGTGTTGAAATAAAAACATCATTCTTGGTAAAACATTCATTTTTATCACAGAAATCCTACCCAACAAAGACAATTTTAGTTTCTCCCATTTCAACATATCATTTTTAATTCCTGACCATATCTTAACATAATTGTTTTGAAACAAGGTGGAATTCGAATTTGTCATTATGATACCAAGGTATTTTACTCTTTTTTCCATTTTAAAACCCGTTTTTTTGCATCAATATCTGTTGGCCTTCCGCTCTCACATTCTTCACCAACATTTTTGTTTTTTCATGATTTACCTTAAATCCTGCCAACCCTCCAAACTCATTTAATTTATCCAACAGAGTTTGCACTCCTTGTAGTGGATTACTCCTGGATCTCTTGATGGCTTTTGATACCATCGATCATGGTCTCCTCCTGGGCAGGCTGTCTAAGTTGGGAGCAGGGGGGTGGTTACTGCATTGCACTCGTTTCGCTCCTGCTTAGATGGCCTGCTCCATAAGGTGGTGCTTGGCCCCTTGGACTTTCCAGTATGGAGTTCCTCAGGGGTTGGTCTTATCCCCCATGCTATTCTACATGAATCTGCTGAGTGGGGTCATCCCGAGTTTTGGAGTGTGTTGCCATCAGTATGCTGATGACATACAGCTCTATATCTCCTTTTCATCCATTTCACAATGGACTGGATGAGGGCTAACAAACTGAAGCTCAATCCAGACAAGACTGAGATGCTGTTAGTGGGTGGTTCCTCTGACTGGATGGAGGGTATTCAACCTGTTCTGGATGGGGTTGCAC
Organism: Shinisaurus crocodilurus; assembly: GCA_021292165.1. NCBI lineage: Eukaryota > Metazoa > Chordata > Lepidosauria > Squamata > Shinisauridae > Shinisaurus > Shinisaurus crocodilurus. The sequence goes on along the minus strand of CM037876.1, from coordinate 113,024,206 downwards.
TCCCCTTGAAGGACCAAGTTCATAGCTTGTGGGTCCTCCTGGAATCATCTTCATCACTTGAGGCTAAACTGGCCTCAGTGGCAAGGAGTGCCTTCTACCAGCTTCAGCTGGTGGCTCAGCTACGTCCCTATCTGGACAGGGATAGCCTGGTTTCCGTAAACTATGCTCTGGTAATCTCCAAGTTAGATTACTGTAATGCGCTCTATTGGAGCTGCCCTTGAAGACTGTTCAGAAGTTGCAGCTTGTGCAAAATGCGGCAGCCAAATTAATAACTGAGAACGGAAGGTCTGAACATATAACTCCAGTTCTGGCCCGCTTGCACTGGCTGCCTGTATGCTTCCAAGCCCAATTCAAGGTGCTGGTCTTAACCTATAAAGCGTTACATGGCTTGTGACTGCAATACCTGTTGGAGCACCTCTCCTGACCTAAATCTACCCAGATACTATGCTCAACATCTGACGCCTTCCTCTGAGTGCCTCCTCCGAGGGAGGCTTGGAGGGTGGCAGAAAGGGGGAGGGCCTTCTCAGTGGCGGCCCCCCGACCGTGGAATGATCTCCCCACTGAGGCCCACCTGGAGCCAACTGTTAACTTTCCAATGCCAGGTTAAGACTGCCATCTATGCTGAGGCATTTAACGCTTTTAATGGGATATGGGGAGGGGGGTTTATGTCTGCAGTGGTCTAGCTTATTGTACATATTGAATATGTTAAATTGTTCAAATGGTTTTTAATTTGTTTTCAAATTTTGTATTTAATTTTATGCTGTTTTGTTATATTTGTACTGTATGTTGTTGTTTTTATAAATTGTTGTTAACCACCCAGAGAGCTTCGGCTATTGGGCAGTTTATAAATGGAATGAATGAATGAATGAATGAATAAATAAATAAATAATGATAATAATAATAATAATAGCCATGTCACTTGAGGCCCAGGTAGCCTTGGTGACTAGAAGTAGGTTTTTTCTTCCTTTTTCCATTCTTCTACATAAAAGCCTCTGGAAACTAATAGGACTCCCCAACACCACCCCACAGTCAATGCCCATCCTTTACCTGCCCACCCACCCTCCATCTCCTACCATTAAATGCCTCAGTCCTCCTGAATCCTATATCTGGGGAAGGTTCTTATTCAGTGGGATCACTTGATATGATTGTATGAGCAGTTTCATGCTTTATGTGCTTTAATGTAATAACTCTGGCCTTCTTTTGAAGGTAAAGTCTTAATTTCTATACTGGGTATTGAACTTGCTAAGAGACTGATTTCTTCCCAGGTTAAGCTTTCAAGCCTCAACTTGGATGATCATGCAAAGAAGAAACTCATTAAACTTGTAGGAGAGAGGTACTGCAAGGGCACAGATATCCTTACCATTACAACAGACAGGTATCGTAACATGAGAGAATTGTCTAATGTGGGCCCTACATAACGTAGTCGAGAGACCTTATTTCTAATATCCATTTCTGTCCTACTCAACTGCTTCTAGGATGTAAACAATTGTTATAATGACTCTTGGCCTTCAATATGGGAAAGGATATGGCTATCCTAGTTAATCTTCATTTCTCTTGGTTCAAAGTGCAAATAAATGAATATGATTGAAATAAGATAGTGTCTGAAGGTAAAACAATTTCCTAAGTCCATCTGTGAAGCAAACTGTAATGCTACAGCTCTTCAAGCAATTCATTCTATAGTTTCAATTCTGCTATTCAAATCTTTTTTTTAAACTTTAAAAATGCGAAATATTGGAAAATATAAACTTAGTTCTTCTTGTCTTTCAGGTGTCCTTTAAGGAAACAAAACTATGATTATGGAGTATACCTTCTGACAGTTTTGTTCCATGAATCATGGGTAAGAATCTATGCACGACCATTATGACAGCAAAGTTTGATTAAGTTGTGTAACACTTGTTTGTTTAATTTTTTTTATTTATTATATTTATACCCTGCCTTTTTTCCTGTAAGGAACCCAAGGCGGCTTACTTAATCCTCCTCCTCTCCATTTTATCCTCACAACAACCCTGTGAGGTAGTTTGGCTGAGAGTGAGTGACTGGCCCAAAGTCACCCAGTGAGTTTCATGACCGAGCGGGGACTAGAACCTTGATCTCCCGAGTCCCAGTCCAACACTTTCAGCACTATGCCACACTGGCTCTCACAAATCATTTGGCTTTACATGTTGCTCACAAATCATTTGGCTTAATTACATTGATGGGGAAAGAGGAATCATGGACCACCTGTACTGATAGGCTTGTACTCTAGGGAAAGGCTGTTTTTCACAAGTAGAAAGGTAATGCTCTGATGGTATAGGATACGTAATGAAAAGTCTTTGATGCAGCAGCCTGTGGCTTATGCTGGCTCAGCTTGTCTGAGTGTGGAAAGCTAAGCAGGGTCAGGCCTGGTTATTACTTGGATGGGAGACCCCTCCTCTAGTTTCCTGCACTGAGCAGGGGGTTGGACTCGATAGCCTTGTAGGCTCCTTCCAACTCTATAATCTATGAAAATCTTCCTGAAACACTATGGGTGGAATCCAATGTTCCTCTAGCATGACTGGACTTTCTCCACCCTTCCTGCCCCTATAAATCTGCTCTGGTTGGTCCCACAGCCCTCTGGAGCAGATTTTGAAGGTGGAAGGGAGAATCACCCCTTCCCCATTCCGCTGACTAAAGCAGGTCCAGCAGCGGAAAACCTTCATTGGATTCCACCCTATGAGCAGAAAGCATGGACATCTATATATCTGTATCAAAAGTGGACTGATCAACACAGGTCTGTGTGGCTGACAATTTAGAATGTGAAACTGTTGAGTCCTTCAAAATCAAGAATGGATGTATTAGGGCTTCCTGTTGAATGAAAACAAAGTGTCTACAAATCAGGAAATGACTTGTGCTTATCTCTATCTCTATATACCCATCTTTGGCAGGTGACAAGCTATAGAACTAGCACAGTGGGGTCATATATTGGCTAAGAGTATGCTGAAAGACCCAAGTTTAAATTTTGCCCCTCCCATGTAGGTGGCCTTAGGCAAGTATCTTTTGTTTCAGTCACCTCTCTCCAAGGATAATACTGGCCTACCTTGCCAGTCTGTTGTATAGTGCTTAGAACACTCAGAAGCAATATCTAAATCCTAAATACTTGTAAAATACTAGCTTCCTGTTCACTGTATTAACTCTGTGGAATTTTAAAAATGAGAAATCTTGTTCATAGCTGTTCTTTAGGTTCTGTATGAGTTGCCCTCTCAAGATGTCAGAGGGAATTAGTAGTATTCCTTGCCCAAGGATATCTCCTTCAAAATATCCTACTCTCTCCCTTCAAGTGATGTATTGAGGTGATGTTGGTGGCCTGAGTGTATTAATGTTAGGATGTGTATGACTTTGGGTCAAGGTGAGCCTAGTCTGTGATAGTGCTCAGTTGACATGAGGCAGTTCATACAAACCGGGTATGTACCTTAGAACGCACCTCTAGTAGACCCCAACACTCCCTCCTGCCCTTGCACAGTTCTGGAAAACATAGGCTGTCTACCAGTGCCAGTCTTCTAGTGAAGCATGTCTGCCATTACTGATCTCACTGAAGAGCCTAGCACTTGGAATACTGTACCTGAGAAACAGTGTGAAACCCACTGCTGCAGTATATGAGACTTGCTTCAACTGTGCTTCCTCCAGCTAAGGAATTTTAGTTACCCTGTAACTAAAAAACAGGTGTTCTTACATCTGTAAGATTAGGTAAAGGTGAAATGTCCCCACTACAAATACATAGGTGTCTGCTTTTCTGTAGCCATTCAGACATTGATTTTACGTAGGCTGGAAGCTCAACACTTGGGGTTATTAATTCCAGATGAGCACATCTGTCCTTGGCTCTAGCATTACTTAGTGATGGAAGTCTTGGCCATATGATATTGCTTGTGTGAGTGCTTGGTGTGTATTGAATACACACAAGTCTCATGCCCTTTTATTACCTTTCAACTTCCACATGAATACTTAATGACCTCATCAGTTGTAATTGTCTTTGATTGCAATGAAAAATTCATGGCCCGCTGCAACACATTGTTTTTTGTTGTTTTTTTCCATGATCAGAGGTGATCCCTCAGAACAGAGCTAATTTAATACATTTTTGGCAACTTTAAATGTGTATTCTTCGTAGTCTCTGACATTTAAAGGTGGAGTTGTGAGGGGATCATCCCTTGATAAGGACACCAAGACTCCATTTAGCAACAGAATAGGCTTAAATGACATAATTGGAGAGCAAGTATGTTATAGTAGATAGTGATAGGAGCAGAAAGGTTGGGGTTCAAATCCTTGATTAGCTATGAAGCTCATTGTGTGGTCTTGAGGTAAATTGGGGTCAAACTAGACAAGACAGTGTGAGATCTGTGATCAGATCTCCTATAGTTTTTCTTGAATCTTAAAACCAATGGGGGATGGGGTGGGGAAATCAGGTCAGGGCTGCAGTGCTGGGGGAGGAAAGTTAGCCCTTCTGCCATTTTCCTGATCTGATCTAAAGTGCACCTCCCCACCAAAGTTGCTATCTATTCCATGGAGGGAAACATAAAGGTCACCATAGAAAACTAGGATGTTGGGGAAAAGCTTAGCTAGAACTTGACTAACTTCTCTCTGACATGCTAGTTTTATGTGGAGAGAACCTTTTTTGGAGGATCATTCAGTCATGTGAGCTCCCAGCTGAAGTCATTCAGCCTAGACACAGGTTTACTACCTCAGTGAGAACTAAGCTTTAGTCCAGTGTTCTGCAACCTTGGGTCCCCAGATGTTTTTGGCCTACAACTCCCAGCATGCCCCAGCCAGCTAGGCCAAAAACATCTGGGGACCCAAGGTTGCAGAACACTGCTTTAGTCGTAGGGTTGTGAGGAAAAAGTGGGATAACTCCATCTATGCCAACCTGAGCTCCTTGGAAGAAGAAGAATTAGCATTCATATAGGACTTCACACACATTTCAGTAATCCTTACTGGCCAGTTAGGCAGGCCTGTATTATCCCAATTTTGAAAATGTACGACTGAGGTAGACGGCAGTTTGTCTAAGGCCACCTAGGGAGGGCAAAGGGCAAAGTCTGAACAGGGGACTGGCTTCCCAATTCACAGCTCAATCAGTGTCTTAGCTGATATGTTACAGTAGAGGAAGGGCTCGATCGAAATATAAAACGATACCTTGGTGGTATTCAGCTGGAAATTCAGTAGTTACAATATGTAGGAATGGGCTTTGTCTTAGCTTAGAGGATGTATGTTTGATATCAAAGAATCAAGCCTTTCTAGCTTGTTACCAGTCTGTTGCATTTAGTTCTGAAATGTGTGAAACACTCATTTTAACACTGTCCTGGTTGGGAGTATGGTTGTTCTAAAGAAATCACTTTTCTATATGCTTGGCAGTATAAGGGATCTTAATGGATTATCATTTATGGATTAAGTGAAAGTAACAGGTATTATGAGAAATGGTATGAATGTTGGCTTTCTCTTAACTTATTTCATACAAATTCTGTTCTACCCCTGGTGTTCATGGCTATAGTTTAAGATGGATTACTTTAAAAGTTGAAAAGGTGTTACTGGGTTAGAACTAACCAGATCTCGATCCTTTGCCAAATGCTTCTCCTTGTTATATTTGTTTGTTTGTTTGTTTGTTTGTTTTAATCTCCTTATGTGAGGCTTTCCCATTTGACTCCTATGTATAGCTTCATGCTATGTTAGGTCCATCTGCAGTCACTTCTGAACTCTGCCTTCCATATTTTAAGAACTCCTGTTCACATGATTAATCTGAGAAAATAATGAGTTTCTGCATGGCAACAAGTTCTTGGGATTGTATAAAAACCCATTCTTTTCTCAGAGTAACAAATAAAATAAATCAGCATAAAAGTGTTTAATCGGCACTGAAAGCATGCTTATTTAGGCACTGTCAAATATTGCTGGGGTGGGGTTTCCAATGTCTCAGTGTCATGGCTGAAAAGAGCCTGTCTTGAAGAGCTGCCTGTCTTGCCTCTGACGATGGAGGCATCCAGGGCAGGGCCTCTGCCTGTACAGGCAGGTTCCTCTGAGAGCTGGGTCCCTCCTAAAGTGCTCCAGATCCCTGGCTGTTTGGGGCTTTAAAATTCAAAACCAGCATTTTTAATTGTGCCTGGCAATAAACTGCTAGTGGGCGGGTGTGTGTGTGTGATTTTTAAGCACAAGACAAATATGAATAGTTTTACAAGAGTAATAATAGGGCAGATGCATCCTGAACCAGTTTTAAGTTTTTGAATGGTATTCAAAGGCACCCCACATGTACAACACAATGCAGTAATTAACTTGGTTGTGACCAAAAGTATGGATAACTGTGGAAAAAGCTAGTTTTCCCAGGAATGGTCATTGTTAGTGCTCTAGCTGGAACTAGTGAAAGACCTTTAGGCCATAGATTCCACTTGGCCATGCACAATGAGGTCGGATCTAAAAGCTGCAGGCCTGATCTTTTAGAGGAAGTGCAACTTCATCCAAAACAGACTGAAAATGAATTCCAGATCACCTTTATTACGTACAAGTACCTGCGTTTTGTCTGGATTGAACTTCAGTTAATTGGCTTCCATCCAGCCTGTTAGAGATTCCAGGCGCCAGTTCTATCCACTGCCTCATCTGGGTTAGATGAAATGGAGAAACAGAATTGGATGTCATCAGTATACTGATGACACTTTGTTCCAAACCTCTGAATGACCTCATTTAGCAATTTCATGCAGATGTTAAATAGCATTGGGAAAAAGATGAGGGTTATTGCTCTCATGTCCTGGTATTGGCTTTTCATAGGCCTCTGGTTGGCCACTGTGGGAAACAGGATGCTGGACTAGAGAGGCCTTTGGTCTGATCCACCAGGGCTGCTCTTAAACCCTGTGGAACCAAACAGCAGAAGTGTCATGAAATAGGACAGAAATCCCTGAGCAACACCTTCTGAAACAGGGGAGGGCAACATGCATGCCGTATGCAGTTCCTGCCGCCTCCCCCCCCTCCTGGTATGACCCCCCAATTCTTCTTTTTTTTAAGTTACCAAAAAATGGCATTTGGAAGCTGGAAACAAGCATAATTTAACACTCACTTTGGTAGCAAAGAGACTTTTCTCCTCTCTTTTAAAAACTTTTTTTGGGGTACCCCATGTTGTGCAGCCTTCGGGGGGGGGATGGCCTGCAATTGCCTCCTGCACTGCAATTGCCCACCCACTCTGAAACTTACTTGCCATATAGGAGTGGAACCACTGGAGTAAAGTTCCTCCACTTCCTAACCCAAAGAGGCAGTTCAGAAGGCTACCATGGTTAATGATATCAGACATCACAGAAGAGGTGAACTGGAGGAGCCAGTGGGGGTCACACACTCTCTGACCCAGCGAAAGTCATCCACCTTGAACAACGAAGGCAGTTTAACTCACAAACCCAGTTGAAATTGGTCCACAAATAATAAGTTTCATCCGAGAATGCTAGGAGTTGAGTAACCACCACCTGTTCAAGGACCTTTCCCAAGAATGGGAGACTTGCCACCAGCCAAAAATTAAACAAATCAGTTTTCTCCATGGAAGACTTCTCAAGGAACAGTCTCACAGCTGCAGCCTTTGAGGCAGCTGGAACCCCCTCCCCCAGGCATTTAACCACCTCCTGGACCTTGCTAGCTACTCCCTCCTGGCAAAACATTATTAGCCATGTCGAGTATAGACCCTCCTTGTCCAGAAATTCTGATTTCTGATCAGATAGACTGCTCTTGATAGACTGCTCTTGTCCTTGTCACTGTCCTCGTCACATTTTTTCTTACACCCATCTGCCCGGGAGCTCAGAGTGATGTACGGTACATGGAGTTGCTTCCATTTTAACCCCCTGCAAGATGTGCAAAGCCATCCAGTGAGCTTCGTGGTTGAGCAGGGATTTGACTTTGGGTGTCCGATGATGAAATTCATTGTGCCACATTCTTCTATCTTTGCAACGTCGTCTTTTTCCTTTAATGAAAAGTATTCCATGAATGGTGCTTCTTGGATGCGTGCTATAGCACAGAATTTCTCCATGAGCCAAAACTTAAAATGCTGAAGGTTTGCTGCCACCTAGTGGCAAAACAGTTTTCTTTTCACAGAGGTTACTAAATATCCCTCATGTTCTTATTGAAAGGTAAATGGGTACAGAGTAGCGGAGGTGCTTTTGGGTAGTTCCTACATCATTATTTCCCTTATAAAGTTTCATGCTGAGGTACAAGTATCTAAAACAGTGTTCTCCAACCTTGGGTCCCCAGATGTTTTTGGCCTACAGCTCCCAGCTACGCTGGCTGGGGCATGCTGGGAGTTGTAGGCCAAAAACATCTGGGGACCCAAGGTTGGAGAACACTGATCTAAAAGCCTTTGTGTGTAACACTGTTCCAGGCTGTGGCCCATGCACGGTGGGAATATTGGCTCTTTGGAAACATTTTTGAGTTGAAAGTAGAGGTGCAAGCTTGACTGGAAATCAACTAAAGGTGTAGCTTATTGGTTAGGGATCCGTGGGAGCTGAGGTCATACCTAGTTCTGTGACTATTTTGGTTCTGGTGTATTCTTATAATAAGGAATGATGATATTGTAATTTGTTAAAATGTAAATGAGCAAAAATATATCTTGGGTCTAACATTTTAGACAGCCTCGTTCCCGTTATCACAAGGTCTGATCCACCAGGGCTGCTCTTAAACCCTGTGGAGTTTAAGAGTTATACCGTCATGCATCAGGTCAGAAGCAAAGGCATGGAGATCCCTCTCAAGACCCACCATAGTCCCAGCCTGTGCTTCTTTCAGGAGTGTTTTAAGATGTATCTATTTTGGGCTTGCCTTGTGGAGTTTAGGATTAAGTTGAGAATGAGTGGGGACATTTTAATGACTCCAGTCTGTTTTCATTCTGTGCTGCTTTTATTATCAACCCATTGAGACAGGGTAGGCTACAATTAAAAACAACATTTAAATCAATTAATGTATGGTCAATCTGTTGGTTAAAAGATGATCAATTACATTTTCAGGTAGGGTTGTCAACCATTGAAGGTAATCCACTGAGATGGCTATAAATAGTTGAATTAAGTTTTAATGTTATCTTCCCACCCACTTCCAAGTTTTTCTGCTGCATCGCAAAGGGGAAATATGTTCCACAAACCTGTTTAACAATCCTATATGAACTTGTCTTGATGTTAAGACAACCTACACTTAAGTGTATGCATTTGGCATGAGTGGATGCTATATTAACTGAGTGTACACTTTGGTTTGTGCCTAGAGCAGTTGGCTTTTTGTCTTGGAATTTCAGGAAATAATTCCACCTTGGCTTCTCCACTGAGGAACCCCAAGGCGTCTGCCATAGAACCCCTGTGAATTACAAAGAATTCTGGGTTACACACTCAGTCTAGTGATGGGAGAGCCAGGGGTGCTTGAGCTCAACAAAATTCTCCAAACTCTTGTTTGTAACCTGTTTGTTTGTTTGCTTGTTCTAACGGGGAAAGTACACATTTTCCAAATGTGCACATTTCCCCCCCATTGGCTAAAGTGTGATAATGCACATTTTTTTAAGGTGTGCATTTTGTAAATACAAAGGCACGTTCATGAATTTGCAAAAATATTGTGGAGAACATGTGCTCACATTAGCATTTGTGGTTGCAAAAGGGCATTTTTGAGTGATTTGCGAACTAAAACAAAATTCTCATGTAGAGTATTCACAGGCCTTTTGGACCTCACTGCCTCTCTGCATGAAAGGAGATGGCTGCAGTGCAGATAAGATTGGTAGTGGTGATCAAGCTGTCATTCAAGAAAGCTTGTCTACAGTTACTGACCTCAGTGAGGAACTTCTACTAAGCTTCCAAGGAACACCAGAGTTCATTGGAATACAACTTGAAGGCCGCTGCCCTAGACCACAGGAGTAATATAATTAGACTCTTAACCTTCCCCTTCAGCTTTTTCTTTGAAACATTTTCTTTCAGAAAACAGAACAGTGGGAAAAAGAAAAAACTGAGGCTGACATGGAGGAATACCTCTGGGAGAACAGCGCTTCTCAGAAGAATTCTTTGGACACACTACTTCGAATAAGAGCAGCTGAAAATGCTAAAGAAGCCAGCAGAGAGGAGCTTCTTGCCTCAGAGATCATTGTGGCCTACAGAAAGTCAATGGTTGTACTGAAAAATGAAGGAGAAACAGAGAAGAACATTTCTGAGTATAAGAACTCTGTCAAGAAACTACTACAAATGAATGGCTTGTAGTGAAAAGAACTATTTCATGCATAGCTGCATATGTACATAATAAAATTCACAACAGTGTCCTGTTTAAATTTGAAATGACAATCTTTCTGCTTTCAGTTTCTTATACAAATTATTTTGCTGTTCCAGCAACCTGCAGTCCCTCCAAATAAAAATACATTCTCTAAAGAAACCTATGGATGCTGTAGGGTTCTCGTAGGATTGCATTCACTCTGCTGCATTGAAGCCTTATTTAGTCAATAACTGCAGAAACATGAGAACTTATGCAAAATATTAATGTCAAGACTCAAGAGTGGGGTGGGGGTCTTTCAATGATCATTGTGGTTGTTTCCTGTTATGTGGGGGCCAATTTACACTAGCATTTTAGCCCAGCACTCAATGTCCAGCTTTATTTATTTACTGTACTTTTAAACTGCCCAATAATCCAAATTCTCTGGGTGGTGTACAATACATTAAAAACATAAAATACAAACATTAAAACAAAACAGAAACAGCCCAGAATTAAACCAGCAGCAAAATAAAATACTAAAAGCACTAAAAAAAAAAGTCTTAAAATGCCTGGGAGAATAAAAAGGTTTTCACCTGGCACTGGCAAGACCATGTAGGTGCTGGGTGAAATTTTTGGCGAAAGTGTTCTACAAATGTGGTGCCATCACTGAAAAGGTCTTCTTTGTAATTACCCACCTTGCTTCGTTTGGCGGGGACACATGGGGGAGGGGGGATCAGATGATCTTAATGTCTGGGAAGGTAGCTTAGGTGCAGGCTACACAACCCATTGTGATTACACTACTTTGCTCCCAATATTCAGGTGGTTTTCCTCCCAACTATTTTTTCATTGCTTGCAGGTGCTGTGTACTACAAAGATGTGTGTTGTAATATTATAATTCTTACTGGTGGGGGTGGCTTTATATATGTACAATTTATTTTGCAACATTCCCCCACTTCCACATCTTTCTCTTTTCCTCACACTGATTTTCACGGGATTTATGAGTGGGAAATCAGTGCTTGTTTTAGCAGCTCTTTTTCACTGTGCAACTACATAGCTGAATAGCTGTGAGTAACCACATAATTTATTTTTAAACCATTCCGTGCAGCTGCATGTGTAGTTACTGGACTAACCCACCCACCCACCCCCAGCAACACCAAAAATGGCACCATGACCTCCATATCTCCCCACCAACACCTTCCTCTTTGTGCACCCCCCCCCCCAGTATTTTTCATTGTGCCGTTACACTTTTGTGTAGCTGTGAATAACTACACCCATTTTAAATGTCCATTCCTATGCAGTGTCAAAGGCACATATGTAATAAGTGGACTCAAAAAAGAAAAGAGCATACTGACATGGCAGCGTGCCCTCCCATGTCTCCTGCAATTGCAGCACTGTGTTGAGGCTTGTGTCATGTGTTTGCACTACAAACACAATAAAACACATGACCTTTCGTTCCTTCTCCCACAATTACAGGGCTATATATTTGTGTGGAGCATAATTATGTTATAAAAATTATGTTGGTGTTAATAATTATGTTGCTGTTATAAAAATTGCATACTGCACTGTATTCATTAGTGTGTGTCCCCAGAGCAGTGATTATGTTCTGAAAAGATAACAGCTACACAAAAGTGTAGATTGGACCCTGGTATTTTTCAGTACTGTTAACTATTACCATTATCATCATATGTTTTATTTTGTTTTCTTAGTTCCTGTTAGAAAATGGGAATGCAATAGTTGGCTGTGCCAGAAAGACTAAACACACTTTTCACTGTCAAAATCCTGTAGGTTTCAGTTGCTGTAGCTGGTACACATTGCAGAGCAGTTCACTGCCTCTAAGCAGAGGAGCAAAGCATATGAAAAGAGCAACTCCTTGTAAATTGGGACTCGGGTATTTTTTGCAGATGAAACAGAAATGTTCATGAAGTAGTTAGTATTCTCAGAGCTTCGTTCATTTTGAGAGTATATGCTGTGGTGAAAGATGTCCTGAGGACTTACATTTTTAACTTAAGCAAGCTTCTTTCTCCTTTTCTCGCTGCAAAGGCGGTGATCTACTGGCAGCTTTGGTTTCCTTTGATAGCTCAACTTTTGACAGCTGGCAAGAGAAAGCAAAGTGAAAAAAAGTATGCTCTTTGCAGCCTCTGGGCCAATGCCAATGGTGGATGACTGCTTCACTTTGACGGCAGACACCACCCAGGACATTGGCCAGGTGAGGCCTGTCATTTCAGACCTGCACAAGTCCAACTAAAAAGTTAATTAAAAAGTTTGAAAATATTTGCACAAATTTCTTGGAGGAATTGGGGGGGGGGAGTCACAGCAAGCGAAAAAGGGCTCCTGATCATGGGGGGGGGGGGGAGGAGACAAGTCGGTCCTGCTGTGGAGTCCCCTGGGATACCCGCAGGAGGACTGAGGGGGGACAACCCACGGTGAGACCACCCACGGTGAGACCAAACATCTGTCGCATCATGCTGCATGCGTTGTTTCACGACAACCCACCCTGCGTAGCTTAGTCGCAGGGTGGGTTGTGACATTCGAACCTGCCCAGTCTGTCAGTCTTGCTGCATACTTTCAGTGGGCCTTTTAGGTTACACGCATGAAAGCTTGTACATTGGGGCTAAGTGAGCCGTAGCCTGCGAATCCTCCTGTTCTGACCTTGCCATAAACTCACTAGGGGGTCTTAAGACAAGCCTTTTCTCCCTCACAACAACCTCAATCTCCTTCAGTTGCAATATGAAGATAATTACACTGGTGTGTAATTAGACTTGTACTAAGAATTGCTGAGGGTGTAAACTGCTTTTGAACATGGGTGCAGTGCTATAAGTGACTGATGAATGCAAGTGTCTATATCAGTGTTTAGCTGGCTGGGGCATGCTGGGAGTTGTAGGCCAAAAACATCTGGGGACCCAAGGTTGGAGAACACTGGTCTATACTGAATTTTGGCATAGTGATAACATTATTTTAGCACTTTATTTGATATTTCATAATGCTTTATAGTGTAGTGATGTATAAAGGCTCTTACTAAGGAAAGGTGTTTAAAAAAAAAACAAAAAAAACCCCTGTTCAAACAGAAAGCATATAAACTGAAACGGTAGAGGTATCTTAATCTAATTTAATAGCAAAATATTCAAAATACCTATAACCAGTGCAAAACAGACAGAATTACTGAATTCCCTAAACAGCTACATTTCCCTTTCTTACCCAATCATCCCACTCCACCTACCCATTTGAAATGTGAGCTCTTCACTGTATTTTAACCATGGTTTATTGTGTGAATTGTCTGGATACTGCCACTCCTCTCCGTCTTGGTTTATACCGCCCACGCCTCTTTCTATGGCATCCTGTTGCAACAAAAATAGTGCAACAGCAAATCAAAGTCAAGGAAGAACAAAGCACCACAGGAAGCAACCAACTCTCCCTTTCCACCCCTTCCCAAGCTGGTCTCTCGCCTTCGTCATCTGAAGTGTAGTTCCTCCCACTGTATCCTTTCGTTTCATTCAAGTGTTTGCTGCTGTTCAGATGAGCTGGGCTGGGCATATGTGATAACATCTTGATGGATGTGAGTGCAGAGGTAGGAAGTGGAGTTGCATTGTCCAAAGTGGCCGTTGAACCATTAATTTCTGAAACACTGTCTGTCACTTTAGTAAAACGGGCCTTCACTGATGCCGCTGTTGATCCTAAATAAGTGATGGGTGCAGTCCTGTGGATAGGATCACTTGCAGTACTTGTGTTGCTGCTGTTTGTTACCAACTCTTGTACCACTGTAGAAGATGAGGCCTTGGGGGGAAAGTACCCTGAGTTGGTTGTTGCAGACTGGCATTTCTCTGAATCAGCAACTCTTGCGCTTTCGTGTCTTTCCCACTTGTTAAAAGAGGACCTAGTATTTATATCTTTAAAAGAGAGCTTCTCAAAAACGAGAAGATCTGGATCGACCCCTGTCAAAGCAGAATCCAAACACACAAAGTACAGGGTTAATTTCACTGTGTCACCCAAATGCAACTTATGACAGTCTTCCTAATTACATCTTGTAACATGTCTGAAGAATCTGATGAGTGAGCTCTCCCCACTCGCCTCATGGGCTGGCATTACTGTGAGGTTGATTTTTAAATAAGCAGGTGCCTTTCCATGCTAGAACAGTGCTGAAAGCTCTATATGACACAGTAATAAAAGCAAAATGGAAATGGTATTAAATCAGAATTCTCCAGCGCAGTCATACATCCAAGCAGAAAATTATGTACTCCAGCTGGCAGCCCAAAAGCTGGTCTAAACAGAAATATCTACTTGCCTCCTCTCAAACACTGCAGTGAGGTGCTGAGGGCCAAAACGGACATTAGTACATCCATATCTAGCAGCGATGTCCTTATTTTGACACTTGAGTAGGCACAGAAGCCTGACCTGTGTTGTGATCCTAGCATGGGGGGTTGGGTAGGACGGATTTAACCCTTTCCTCCCACTATGGTTCCACTCTGGATTGTGGGCTCTGCGCCTACTCTTGAGTGAAAACGAAAAAAGACATAGCTGCTTAATTCGGATTTAAAATGTTTGTTTTGGCCGTGAATCAAGCCTTTCTAGCAGAATTCCAGAGGTTAGGCAAAACAACGCAAATAGGGTTCTTTGTTGTTGTTGCTGGTTTCCTTACCTGCCAGTTAAACATCCTAGCTAGATAGGCCACATAGCCTGTCTCCCCTTCTGATCTCAACAACTAAGAGATCAGAGGGGCAAAAGTGCTTCTGAAGATATAAAGCCATACAGTTCAAAGCAAAACAGGTGAAGGATGTGCAAATAGCAGTTCTACTGTCAGCCAGTTTCAGTGCTATGCCCTGCTGTGAGGTGTCCTTGCAGTTTAGATAGGGGCATACCTCAACCTCTTGATCTGACTTGAGAGATCCTGGGCGCACCCAGCTGTACTTATTCGGGAAGCAGCTACTGTCCTCATCACTGTTATGGACACTGCTGCCTCTGCTCCAAAGTCTTAATTTGTTAGCACTAAAGCTGAACAGTATCCCAGTAAGACAGGTGGGGCGGCTCCTTATACAGGAACTGGAGTTCCTTCAGAGTAGCAGGGCAGGGAGGTCAGGCAGGAGGAAAGGGATGGTTTGGTCTTTCTCTTCCCAGTTACTGTGGGTCCCAGCTGCGCCTGTGTTGTTCCCTTCATGACTCCACCTTTCAGATTAGGGTTCTTGTGGAGGTGCCAGAGAATCCACAGGTGTATTACCTCACACCCTCCTAAATCTATGTGTATAATAGAAACTGCACTATTATCTGTTTCTCTCTCTCTCAGCACTGCTATCCTGTCACACAGGTCATGAAATCATTGTGTACTACTAACGCCCCCAGGTGACTTTCAGTTACTGGCTAAGCCATCTTTCAGGGTAACTCTTTGGAAGTATCACTGTCAAACTTCTAAAAGTGTAATTATCTGTGTGTTCTGGCATTTGTACCCTTAAGCAATTTCTAAGCAAGAAATTTAAGAGCCGTTAAACCTTATGGCGCCCTCAGCTGTATGACAGTTTACTCCAAATGAATGAGGGTTATGTGACTGTAACATGCAGCACAGCACAGTTGCAAAATATTCTGGAACGCTTGAAAATAATTTATTTGGTAGCAGACACATAATGACACTCTGATGCTTTTTTAAAAATAAAAGGTAAGAAAAGCAGCACTAGCAGGGAAGAATTTAGAGCAGAGTAGCAGCAGACTAATTTGGAGTGAAGAAAGGCTGGACAAGGAAATAGTTAAACACTCCCTTTCCCACCACTGCTCTAAATTTCATCTCCTAAAACTCCTTTTATTTTTATTTTTTTTAAAAAGTGGCTATGTGGTGCACATTTGCACGTAGCGTCCAACTTTGTATTTGGGTGTGTCATAGTGCCTTACCTGGTGTGATGTTGTATAATACAACGTTGATTGTAGGCCTCAGTATGCAGCTCTCCAGAGCTGGACAATAAATGTGCAAGCAGTTAACGCTCTGGTCATTGGTTTCATAGTAGAAAACAGCCACGTTGCAGGAAACTAAGAAAGGAGGAAAGTGTTGACTTAGGTATAAGGTCCTGACCACGCCTTTGAAACTGGGTCTGCCCAGTCTACATCCAATGCTGTAGCCACTACATTACACAGGCCAGGGCTGGTCCAAGATATTTTGTTGCCTGAGGCAAAGGACAAGGCATCACTCCTCCCACATTCAAGACGCAGAAGTCAACTGGACTGGCAATAGAATCTTACTTCAGCACGGACGATGGGAAAGCATCTTCCAACGCATCCAAGGGGGTGCTGTTACGGCTCCATCTTCCAACAGAAGGGAATGGTGCGGTATGTGGAGGGGCAGCCGGGAGTGTGCCAGTGCCCCTCCACATACCCCACCACCTGATGATGCCTGAGGCAGCTGCCTCACTGTACCTAATGGTGTCAGGCTGGCCCCGACACCGGCTAAGTACTGAAGCAGAATCTATCCTGGTATCTAGAATTCAACAGGTCAAGGGTGGGGCTAATAGCATAACTTTTCTGTTTGTTCCTGTGGCTCACGCTGGCAGGAAAAAGGGCTGGCCTTGGAGGGGTACTATTGAGGGACCATGCACACTGCAATCTGTCGCCAGGTTCAGTATCTCAGCACCTTAATGCATGCACATGGCAAACATAATTCAACCATGCGTAGTAAGTAAAGTGGTGCTTCTGACGTTTATTCCAGAAATTCAAACTTTACTAAAAAAATAAAATAAAAATCCTGGCAATCACTCAACCTAATTTCTGACTTTGACACAAACTTCTAGCAACTGGCCCAGATGTCAAAAAAAATGAGCCAGGGTACTTTTCTAATGAGTTCACAGCCCAACTTAAGTATGTTAATACTTCTCTGACTGTGAAGCATTGGTACATTCATAGATATAAGCCAAACCCAAAATGTCCAAATATGCAAAGCAGAATTACGTATGCTGACAGGGTTATCTACCAGGATATCTAAGCATCTTTAAACGTGAGTTTTGTTGCACCAGTTCAGTGCTTGACTAATGGATGAGCTCACTCCCTTAGCTCTGATTTCAATCAGTCCCTTTATCTTACCAGCTCGTATCTTGCTCTGAGCTTTAGCTGTATCTGTGTAACATAGAACAGCTCTTTGTTTGAAAGCTCAGTTCTGAAGACAAACTATGGCTGGAAAAATGGATGAAAGGACTTGGAAGACTTTTTAGAAGTGTCGTTATTAAGGGCAGAGTAATTATAGGTAGGTGTCTTGATCCTATGGATAAAAGAGAGGGAGTGTACCAGCAAGAAAAATGCAACAGGCAAAGCCAATCAGGTGCAATAATAATTTCATAAATAATTCTCTAGTGATGTGGGTTTTCTGGAAAATTTTGAGTTGGAAATTTTTCCAGTGCAAATTAGGTTCATTTGCATAGGAAAAATCTGTTTGTATCAGAAAATGTTCTAATGCCCTAGGGCAGGGCAGGGCAGGGCAGGGCAACTTGAGGTCCTCCAGATGTTTTGGCCTACAATTCCCATCATCCCTCATCATTGGCTATGCTTGCTAGGGCTGATGGGAACTGTAGGCCAAAACATTTGGAGGGCCACAAGTTGCCCACCTCTGCGCTACAGAGATCTAATTTCATGTGTTTATTTTACTTGTAAAAAAGCTTTTTTAAAAAACGTACCTCATGTTAACTTTTTGTCTCAATACCCCACAAGTATTTGACCTGAAATATTTGAGTGAAAAAATCATCGCAATGCCTGTTGGCCCCCAAAGTCAGAGGCTTATGGACATCCTATGCAGAGTGGGAGCAGCAGCAGCAGCAGCAGCAGCAGAGATCTTTGCCTCCCCATCCCTCCACCCTGCATTTTCCACTAGATAGGCTTTCCCACCCATCTAGCTGGAGCATCTCAGAAAGGGCGGCTGGAATGGCTGCAGGATAGCTCCTATCCTTGCCTCTCCAGTCTCCTCCTCTCCCTACCCCTGAAACACCCCCTTTTCATCCTCTCCAAGGTCGCTTTTCCAACCTCAGAAAGGAGCCAGTGCAGTTCTCTCCATGCTGGCTGTCAGGGGTTGGGGGGGGGAGGGGGGTTGGAGCTCAGTTTCCCAGCTCCAAGGTTGTTTCACAGTCTCTGAACTCGGATCTGGGAATCTGAAGTACCCTATGGCCCCTCGGATGCGGTCTAGGGGCCATAGGATTGCCCCCTTGAATGGTATATTATGTAGAATTTTTTATTGGAATACTTACATTTGTAAAAAAAATTAAAGACAAATGCATGTACTTCCCTTATATTGCTTAAATTTAAGGAAAAAAACAGAGGTACTGAAATCTGTTGACACAGTAATTAATTTTAGCAACCCTAAGAACTAGGTATCATATGCTGACAACCACTCATGTATTTCAACAGAGTTCAACTCTCTTCCACTAAGGTTGCTGGGGCACCTTCAGTTCCGCTGTTACTACTTATTTCTTATTCCATTTTGCCCCAAGACATACATGTATTTCAATGATATGGATGTCATCTCTCACATACTTGCTAGGGTTGATCACCTGAAAAACATTAATTACAACTTTGAAACTGCCAAGCTTCCCTAATATTGCATTTACAACTGGCATACATTCATTTTCACTAATGAACTTATGAAATTGAAATTTTTCCGTGGAAAAATAAAGCACTGGAAATGTTTCTGCTCCACATCACTGTGCATTTCAAAGAGCTTTATACGGAAAGATTGTTTAACAGTTAGGCAGACATAAAGCGGCATCTCCTTCTAGTACTCCATTTGTAGAAGAGCAGATGTGTGTTAGAAAATGTGAATTACATGATTGTGACACCCAATTGGCTTTGCCTGCTGCATGTCTCAACTGTATCAAAAATTAAGTTTTCCTTAATGTAAGTTATATCTCAACAACCATGATGAGGCCTAAGCTGTCAGGATGGCAGTAAAAGCCAAAACACAGGATTACCACAGAATACAACTGCCTTGTTGCATCTAGTCTCCCACTCTCCTGTAACTTGCAGCATTGAAACACATGAAGTCAGGTTGTCACATAGCTGTTCCCTGCTCTACATCATTGTCCGTCAGTGAAAACACATGATGTGATGGCGTTATCTCATCTGTTTCAATGTCATGGATTAGGGCAGTGTTCTCCAACCTTGGGTCCCCAGATGTTTTTGGGCCTACAACTCCCAGCATGCCCCAGCCAGCTGGAGAACACTGGATTAGGAGGAGAGGAGTTGAAGGCCACTGTTTTCAGCTTTCCATTTGGGGTAACTCCACCTTCAGCCTCTTGCTGGTGGCCTAGGGCTCTGAACATACAAATTACTGCCATGTGAATGTAAAAGCAAAGCTTCGGCCACAATGCAGAACTAAATTGCTCCTCAAGTGGTCTTTAGAATGGGAAGGTTGCACAGGGATCCAAGTTAGAAGTGTTACTGTTCCTAGTCAGTTGACATAATGGCCTAATTACAGCTCTCTAATTAGAAATATTTAACCAGCATAATTGTTAAGAAAGAACAGGAAGCACTGTGTGTGTGTGTGTGTGTGTGTGTGTGAGAGAGAGAGAGAGAGAGAGAGAGAGACATATATGCAGTTCCCAAGATGGAGCTGTGTAGTTAGGAACGAGCTTGATTCTTACTGGTGGTGTTACCAGGCCAGAGAGCAGGTGTAATTCCTGTCTCAGTGGTATCTCCAATCGTACCCTTCTATTTTCTCCCCTATACATGAATGTCTACCATTCAATCTTACTGGGGAAAGTAAAGCATGGCACTTGGGGCACTCTTGCAATGATAGTA
The DNA here is from genome assembly GCA_021292165.1 of Shinisaurus crocodilurus. Lineage (NCBI taxonomy): Eukaryota > Metazoa > Chordata > Lepidosauria > Squamata > Shinisauridae > Shinisaurus > Shinisaurus crocodilurus. Next base: position 113,004,289 of record CM037876.1, on the reverse strand, counting down.
AAATCTGCCCTCCACCTCAACACGGGGCAGACCAGCTGTTATCAACAGGGATGTTGCAGGATGCGGACGAAATACACTGTTCTGCATTGTAACCTGCCTTGCGGTCTACAAGCACGCCCTCCCTACACAGGAGCCAACCATGCATGGAGCACCATTAAGTAGGACATCGACATCTTGATCAATAGAGAAGCAAAGGACAGGGCTGTTCAGCAAGAGGTGGGATGCTTATCCCTAGAAACCATTGATGGAGCATCTTTACAGCTCTGTTCTGGAGAGCCAGAGGTCTCCTCATGCCTCCTTTCCTGTTCTGCACGATACAAAAGAGACTAGCTAATACTTGCTCACACATAAAACTACTTCTAGTTCTATCCTATATACCAGTGTTCTCCAACCTTGGGTCCCCAGATGTTTTTGGCCTACAACTCCCAGCATAGCTGGCTGGGGCATGCTGGGAGTTGTAGACCAAAAACATCTGGGGACCCAAGGTTGGAGAACACTGCTATATACTAACAGCAAGCTCATTCTCTGAGCATGTAGGGCGGAGGGGGGAGTAGAATGGAATGGAAAAGGATGAAAACCTAAACAGGAGCATTCCACACGGTGACATTCTGTTGCAGGAGGCCCCACTTGTCCTTCCAAAAGATTATCACCACGTGGCGTATTACTCTGGACACTTAGAAGGAAGTAGAACTCAGATATTCTCCATACAATTAGCATGCACACCAGTACCAATAAAGAATATGAATGTTCTTCATGCAATAAATCACAATAGTTGGCTTTACCTATGACAGCTAATTAGAACTTCCATTAGACTAGCTATAAATACCAGACATGAGACAAACAATGGGGGACAGCTAGACTAGATCAACCCTTGGTTTGATCCTTATAATTCTCTAAGGAGAGAGTGCAGAGATATTTTTTTTTTCTCCATCTCTTATAATTGTAGAATCACTCAAATAAGTTGATTGGTAGTAGGTTCAGGGACAGACAAAAGAAAATATTTCTTTACACATCACAGAGTTAACTTATGGGATTTGCTGTTGCAAGATGTGATGATGGCCAAAAGAGGTGAAACAAAATCTTGAGGAGAGATCCATCATTAGCGATTAGCCAGGAATATTAAATGGAGCATCCATGTTCAGAGGCAGTGTACCTCAGAATACCAGGTGGTGTGAACAAACCATTGGGAAGGGTTATTGCTTTCAAGTCCTGCTTATGGGTTTCTTTGTGGCATCTGGTTGGCCACTGTTGAAAAAGGGATATTGACCTGGATGTGCCCTTGGTGTCATCCCAGCAGGTCTCTTCTTAACGTTTGTATTGCTTGCAACCATAAGGCAACTGAGTATCGCCATGCCTGCATGAAGAGTCAATTCAGAAACACAACAGAATTGTGACATTTGTCTTTTAAAGGCCTTTTTGTTAGGGATCACAGGTCCTAGGTTCTGTTTGTGCCCTCACATTTCTGTGAAACAAAGTAGAGGAGACTTTGGCACTATATTAGATATATAACTCTTTACCTTCAAAAGAAATCTGAAGAGGCGGCTCTACATAATTTGAAAGCTCACACACCACAGTGGGAAATCTGGCTGACCTTAATAAAGTTGGCTGTGCATTTGGAACATTGATATACAGTGCAACTCCCTGTGGGACTCTTATCAGTGAAGGGCAGGCCTCCATAACAACAGTATTCCAAGCAAGGCAATAGTAACCAATCATTTATGTTGGAGAAAGCAAAGGGGGTACACTCGGAGACACCATTTGGGTGAGGGCTAAACTTGTTCCATGGCCTTGGTGACTCCAGTACTTAACAATCAAAACCTGCTCCTATTTGCATAGCCCCATCCTAGTTTCTCTTTCTTGGTCACTCTAAAGCAGAGGTGGGGAACATGTGGCCTTCCAGATGTTGTTGGACGCCAACCCCCAACAGCCCCAGCTAGAATGGCTAATGGCCAGGGATGATGGGAGGTAGTCCAACAACATCTGGAGGATCAGAGGTTCTCCACCCCTGCTCTAGAGTGTGACAGAATGTTGGGAAATAGGTTTTATACAGACATACGTAACAGTTATTTTTTTTTTTGTATGGACCACTTTGATTCTTTACAGAGGTGGAAACTGAATCCTTACCATTCTTCAGGAGGCAACAGGTCCGACTGCACTGCTGTGCTGTGGATTCTGTGTATACTTTGAGGATCTGGGCCCCTCTCCTCTGTGAATGCTCCAGATCAATTGTAAGGCCTGGGAATCGTCGGATCCAACAGTTTTTGTAGAAAGCAGTGGGTGAGCAGAGGCAGTCTGATCTCCATGCCCAGCCCAAAAGGATAAAGACTTCTGACATACCCATCAGCAGAAACATCTCAGTGGGATGAGCTTACTAACCGTCTTTTCTCCAAAGCGGCAGCATAGTCCACCAGAGAGGGCCTACTGTGATGTGTCAATGCTGCCAGGCTAAACGATCTTCTCACTGCTTACAGTCATGATCTTTCAGAGTAAGACTATGCTGGAATGAGGAAGCCATGTTCAAACATATAGGACAACATTTTCTAATCTCTGGCTAGCTGTTTGTGAATAATGAAAGAGACTCTGAAGTTCACCAGAATTGATCTCTTCCTATACTTCACACAGCCGTGGAGCACCTAAAGCTGGGCCCCATGATCCTGAGTTGGTTGTGTTAGTGTAATTAGCCCTAGTAAAATAATAGTATATATGTAGCAAACAGTGTTGGTCTTTGTCCCACTGTGCTAGGAAAAATATATATTAAATTTTCTCCCTTGAAATGGGCTGATTACTGTATTTATTTTTTTTAACGGTACTTTGAATATCCTTAATAAGAAGTTACTTGTTCAGATTGTCTTATTAACCAAGCACTGCTAGAAATTACTCTGCGCATGGATTGCAACCCTAAACACACATCAGAATCCCATTCAATTTCATGGGATGTGTCCAAGTAAACATGCATAGGATTGAGCTGCACTTTTTACTGAAGCCTGTGGGACTTCAATGTATGCCTAATGTGTGTTTGTTTTTCAGCCTTGGGGCATTTCTATAATTGAGGCTTACCTAAATGTCCCTTGAACTCAACTAGCGACATTTCTGTTAATATCTGATAGTTAATGCAGAAGAGAAGATCAGGTCCTGCTCCTCTTCCAGTTGATGAAATTAAGGGGCTGATTTATCATCCATCATTCATCATCACCCAAACAATGCTGCATCGCCTCAGCCCCTAACAGGAGTTCTCTTGTGCAGGGCTCTCACCGAGATAGGTAATCTTTTCCACAGCTCAGGGGGGGGGGGGGAGGTTCCAGAAATGGGGAAGGAAAAGGACATCTCTTATCTTTACCACCTTCCCACAAACTTCACCCACTGTCTTATATAGCACTAAAGTGCTCAGATTCAGGTTTGGCTGCCAGGCTTGAACCTCAGTACTGTCCTGCTACATGGGGGGGGGGGCAGTTGGGAGAATTCCCGAGATAGTGCAGGGAAGGGGGTATTTTTCAATTTCATTCATAGTACACACACATCTCTCCAGCCTAATGCCAGAGTACAAGAAGATGTTAGGGCAGTGTTCTCCAACCTTGGGTCCCCCAGATGTTTTTGGCCTACAACTCCCAGCATGCCCTAGCCAGCATGCTGGGAATTGTAGGCCAAAAACATCTGGGACCCAAGGTTGGAGAGCCCTGTGTTAGGGGCTCAAGCAGGCCAATTCCAACTGCCTATTTTGCTTTCTTTTTTGTCTTCTTTTTAAACCTGACTTCCACAATATTCTGTGGCTCAACTGCCCTCAACTTTCCATAAAGTCATGGAAGCCACAGAGCATAAGTCCTTGCTGGGCCATCTTCTTCTTTTTAATAATAATAATAATAATAATAATAATAATAATAATAATAATAATAATAATGAAACAAAGAACAACTTTCTTTAAATTTACAACTGATACACTTTTGCATACCCAGAGAGTCACCTGAGTATACAGAAACCACTACCTTTCACTACCAAAGTTATGTGTACTGGATCCCAAGTTTGATATTAGAAGGAATGCTGATGATTAATTCCGTGCCATCAATTTACACAGTGCTTTCACAGCAGGGATGGGAAACTGGATGCATGGCGGTTCCCCATCCCTACCCCCTTTCCAAGGTCCCACCTCCTGCAGGCTAGCAGGGAGAGAATCCCCACTGACATAGGGGATTCCCCTGTGTCCCACTCAGTTTCCTAATTGGGAGGGGGAGCAGCAGGCAAGGGAATCCCCCGCTATTCTCTCTGACCACTGATCGGAGATAACAGTGGGGAATCCTCTCCACACTAGAAAAGCATTTCCTCCCTGCACAAAGAGGCAAGGAGCGATGACTCACTGCCGCTCTCTGCACAGAGGGAAAAGCATTTTCCTCCATGCCGAGACAGACAGTGATTGCTCCCTACCTCCGTGCCTCTCTCTGTGCACAGAGGGGAAATGCTTTCCCCTAAGTGCACAGTCAGGCAAGGAGCTCCCTTCCTCTCTCTGCACAGAGGGAAAAAAGCCTTTTCTCTGTGTACAGAGAGGCACATCAGTGCCTTTCTCTGCAAGGAAAACTATGGCATGATCTCAGGGGGAGGGACCGCCGTGTTATGTCATTTGCCTCCCCCCCCCCCCCCGGGTTGTGTGAGCCGGAGAGCAAACAGTTCTTCACACCTGTTTTACAAACTTTCATAAACAGAAAAAACAGGTTCCTGACCTAAAGGAGCTAACAATCTAAAATTGAGGAAATCTGCAGAGGGAGGGGGAAGCAGCAGCAAGAGTAGCTAGAGATGAATGTGAGCAACTGCAGTTAGTTACATGCACTTAACTTGTTTGCAGGATTAAGGGGCTAAGCCAAGGCCTTGCAGAAAACACAGGTTCTGGGGAGGGTTTAGGAGAAAGAGAAAGGTGGTTCCCCCATACAGCTGTCACATAAGGAGGTATTGGTGATGCAAATGAGCTCTGTGGGCAGTGTGTAGGTTTCTCACTTGCACTACAAAGTGAGATCGAGCAAGAGTTGCTTTAAGCCTCACGTGAAAATGCTCCTAGAGCAGAGCTCTCCGGCCTGTAGTCCCCAGATGTTGCTGGACTACAGCTCCCAGACTACAGCTCCCATGCTGGCTGGGTATGCTGGGAGCTGTAGGCCAGCAACATCTGGGGACCCAAGGTTGGAGAGCCCTGTCCTAGAGTGTCTCAGTTTAGCTTTTTTGACAAAAGGTGGAGTCCCATTCTGCCCTTGAAATATATCTGTTCCTAGCTGATTGGCAAGGAAAGGACATTCTCACTTGGACTTTTAAAAGAGAGATTGTCTGTCTTTCTGCTAATGCCGAGTGTTGCTAACCCAAAGAACCCTTCAGCTGCACCTTCTGGGTTTCTGTAGCACAGCACCACACAGAAGTCTGTCATTTAATCATTATTTTGCCCACAGTGCCTAGCTACTGCAGGCGCTCTAGACAAAATTAGTAATTATTTGCCCGCTATAAAATAGTACCTGGGCACTGCAGAGACTGTAGTATAACTAGAATTAAAGTTTAATATCAATAATGTGTTATTGTTTCTGGAGTTTGAACTACACTATCTTGTAATGGACCAACCTATTATGGGTTGACTGTGCAAACCAAGCATCTGAGTTAACTTTTTTTTCATTAGGCAGTATAACCTGAAAGTCTGCATAACCTTGCATAAAAGGACATTAATTCAACAAGTGGGAGCTGCGAGAAACGTTTGAAATATGGAGTGCTCCTGTTCAGGATTTCAGTCAGCCAGCCATGCCTTCCTCCACATACTATAGCAACATACTATACCCCGCTCAACAGTCAGTCATCCTTATGTGGCCAGCAAGCATGCTCAGACCTCATTGGGCTATTTGGGGGTCGTCCCCTGAACTTTTTTTTGTGTGTTAATAATAATAATAATAATAATAATAATAATAATAATAATAATAATAATAATAATAATAATTATTATTATTATTATTATTATTATTATTATTATTATTATTATTTTTAAAAATGTACTTCTGCAAGTTTTGGGGTTTCCTGAGCCTGCTGATACCTTTGTCTTGTGCATGAATATTTTGACTACATAAACATCAGTTCACTTCGGAACACTGGAATTGGAAGGAATTATAAACATAGCTGTGCTGTTTTTCAAGTGGCCCAACAATTGCCCAGCTGTTTTTCATGTAGGTTAAGAGACAGCTGTGCATAAATATTGAGTTATAACTGAAAAAGGAAAAGTAGTACAAAGAACACTCACTTTTTAAAAGGAATAGAAACTTTCCCTTTTAGTATTTTAAAAGGAATAGAAACTTTCCCTTTCAGTATTGAAGTGATTTATCTTATTTTAAGTTGTTTTCTTAGTAACAACAATTGCTTCTAATGTAATTGGAATGCCTGGAAAAGATTCCAAACGAGAATGATCGTAATCCTATAGGTAGTTATAGGCATGAAGTAATTCAGTAGTAGCCTTGATATCGATATTCAATTTTGATTTTCACTATTAATAATTGCAGGGTTAGATGTGCATTAGTAACTTACAATACAATCCTATACATGTCTACTCAAATGAAATGAAATGTAATTCTCATTGAGTTGAATGGTGCCTACTCCCAGGTAAATGAGTATAGGATTGCAGCCTTATTCATTATATCCAAGCTGCACCTTCTTTTATGGCTCATGCTTATCTCATTACCTCTTCTAAGAAGATTTGCAGGAAGATTTCTGTGTACAGCAAGAGAGCTTTGGCTCATAATTCTCTGTTTCTATCCAGAGCTTTAGCCTGCAAAAAGAAAGTAAAATAAGCTATAAATGATAGATCCTCAATCTGAGGAATGTTTCTGAAAAGTATGAAGATTGCTATTTGCCTGAAAGTTAATATGTTCCATCCTAGCGCAGCTCAACTGCATGGTGAATTGGCAAAGGACAGAAGTGATGGAAGGGATAAAAAGAAAAACACAAACATGGCTATTACAAAACTCACCAGAAGTAAGCACTGTATCAGTTTTCTTACCTGAACTCTGTGGAGGTGCTGTTCCTTGTTCTCCAACAGGGAAAAGCAGGAGGATATATTTTGTTGGCAAACCGCCCCCCCCCAAAAGAAAACCAGGCTGGGTGCTTAGGATTAGCTTACAACATTTCAAACACACACAAAAAAGACCTGTTTGAAAATCAATGCATAATTTTACATTGTCAGACGTGAGACTTGCTTTAATGCTGGTTACTGATTTATAAAAGCACCTACTTGAGAGCAGCAGGTAGATTGCTGGCTGCTGACAAGGTGGGTGGGCGGTGAATGGCTGCCCTGCTCCCCTTGCAGTTCTCCCTCTATGCAGAGATAATGGCAGATGCCTTTCCCTTGAGATCCGGTGCCTTGCTGTTAACCCCTTTCCTGCCAAGGAGCCAAACACAATGGAAACCACGAAAATGTATCTGTGTTTAATTTATGGCAGATAATGCACATAAATAATAATAGCAGAAAAGGAAAAGAGAGGACAAATTCATACTCGCCGATCACATTCAGTGTATAATGTTTACTTGTGTATCTTGATAACAGTCATTCAAAATTTCCACCAAAATTACTAATATTTCCATTTCCTTATTTAATATGTCTAATGCAAGTTACTTTTTCCATCTACCATATATACACGATTTTATACATCCAACCTTTTCCAGTCAGACTTCATATTTGCCTTTCAAAGCAAATGGATCAGTATTTCACAATAAAAATTGCAGGTGCAAGCCCCCCAATCTGGAGTGTTAAAGCCCCCATACCCCATGCTAGGGTCCCAGTCCAGATCAGCCCCCCTGTACCTACTCTAGAGTAAATGTAGCTAGGCTAGCAGCTACATGTACCAGCTTCACCTGCTACTCACTCTCTGGATCAGGATGGCGAGCGGCAGGCCAAGGGACTTGGCCAGCGCTTAAAGGAGCCGCTTCTCCAAGTACCAGCCAAGTGCACAGCCGCTTTGCCAGCGCTCGCTGCCCCAATTGGGCAAAGGGACTTGGGCAGTCTAATGTCCCTCACCCTTGAGCTATAGACCTGGTGGGAGTCCTGTGACACTGGCAGAATGTGATATGATCTGCTGCCCCAGGAGATACCCTCGCAGAACTGCTCAGATATGACGGCCCAATACTACGGTGTCTCCATTCTGCCAGGGCAGCGGTCAAAACAGGGTGGAGAAATGGGTAGGGTGTTGGCATCGCACGGGCGGAGCAGACTTAGGCCAAGTTGGGCAGGTGTAGGCAGACTTCCAGATTGTTGGATCTGCTTTGTTGTTTTTATTAGAACCCCAAGAGCCACCAACCAGAGCCAGCTGCAAAAGACACACACACACACACACACACACACACACCACAGAATTAAACCCGGTGCTTCTGAGTACATTCTGAGTCTAGGAATTTATTTTCAGAACCAGAACTGAACTGGGCTCACCGTCCTTCCACACACAAGTCCACTCCTGGTTATCTCAAGCTTTCATCATTTCAGCTGTATAATTTAGGATAACATGGTTTGCCTGCCAGGGGAGGAGTGGGACAAATAGGCCATTGGGCCATACATCACTCCCCACATATGGCTGGATGCAGTCCCGCCCCACCATTTCTAGTCTGGAGTTGTACCCTGGCTTTCAGCCGATGACCTCCTGCATGTAAACCTGAACTGTTCCACAAGGGTAGGGTTCCACCTGCAACCCCTTGTGACCCTGGAGTAAATGACTGGATCCTCAGACTGGATCCTCAGACTGGCAGCAGCTGGGAGAAGACAAATGCCCCAGGATGTCTCTGTTTCCTGTCTGCTGCTCTGGCTGAGTCCACAGGACTTGCTCTGTGGTGTTGTAGTGTGGGTTCAAGTTCTGGGAGCAGCCAGTCTTTTGTCCCTGACATGACTGTTGCTGGTCAGGCATGGAAAAGGTTAGTGGGGCCATATTCCCTCTAGTCTCCATAATGGGGCTCGAACAGATATCTCCAGTTTCCTCATCTCCTGCCCTGTTTGGTGACCTTTTGGAGGTTGCTACCATCAGTGAGCGGTTGTGTCTTCCCTTGTTGCCTGCCCTAGTCCCTCCCTCTCTCTGCTTGGCAAAATATTCTTTTCCTTCCTCAGTGGGTCTTAAGCCCTCATCCCAAGGTATGTTTGTACGTGTCTGCATGCACGTGCATTGTGTGTCTTTTTTGCATGCCTCCTGTCAAGGGAATTCTTTGGTGGCTATTATATGGCCTCTCCTTCCTTCCTTCCTTCCTTCCTTCCTTCCTTCAAAAATGGTACTTGTAAACGGTATCTGGCATAAGGAACATCACATCTCTGTGTGCAGGAATGCCTGGGGCTTGTGGCTGCTGGCATCTTCCTACCTGCACCGCAATGGCTGTCACAGCGGAAGGTGCTGCGGCATCATTGTATCTTCCAGATTGTGCATTGGGGGAAGGAAGCTATATTGAGGGCATCCCCGTCACTGTGAGTGGAATGGCTCCTGTGTCTGGCTGATGTGGCAGCAGTCTCTGTGGCATCTTTGCAGCTTCTCTGCAACACGGCAGGATGCTGATGGCATGGCTGAAGTTTTTGTTCCAGTATGTGCTTTTCGGAGTGGTGTGTTTTCCTTTTCCTTTCTGGGTTGGGTGAGGATATGATGGATGCTACTTGCACTAGTGTAGCAGTGCCATATCCCTTCCCCTGCTTTTTATTTATTTATTTATTATATTTATACCCCGCCTTTTTTCCTGCAAGGAACCCAAGGCAGCTTACATCCTCCTCCTCTCCATTTTATCCTCACAACAACCCTGTGAGGTAGGTTAGGCTGAGAGTCAGTGACTGGCCCGAAGTCACCCAGTGAGTTTCATGGCCGAGCAGGGACTAGAACCCGGATCTCCCGAGTCCCAGTCCAACACTCTAACCACTACGCCACACTGCTGTAACTGGCATATATAAGAATGCTCTGCCCAGTGCCCAGCTTCCTGGGGAATCACTTTAAAGTGCTGTATAACTGGTATTTAATCATCCTAAAACTAAGTAAAATAAATCTGAGAATAGCCAATTCATGTGCATCTGTTGATGCAGATATTTGATGCAGATCTAGATATTTGGTAGGGGTACCTCCAAATTCTGGTTTTATTGGGAGCACGTTACAGAGATACTCTTTAAAATTATTTGATACATATTAGGGTTAGCAGCATTGAGATTTCTTCTGGGGTATATTAATGATGTGATCCCATTGCAAAACCACGTCTTGCTTGGCAATGTAATTACTGCAGCTCAGATTGAGCTAGCACATAGATGGAAAAATGCCCAAGGGGCATAAATTAAAAACTGGTTGACAGACTAAGAGCTTATGTGTTCAGCACAGTTTAGAGAAGGAGGGAAGGGGCAGTTACTATTAGGAGATTTATTTTAAGCAGGAATTTGTTAATTTTAAAAAATCTGTCTTTTCAACAAAATAGCTATGGATGTTTCGGGGAGGGGGGAACCCCTGGTGTAAAATCATGAAAGTATCTGAACTATTGAAATATGTATTTCAGTATTATTTTGTCATCATAATAATTAAAAATGATATATAAAATGCATAAATGCTAAGTATTACGAAAAAGCCTCCATGTACTGTACCCTGGCAGTATATCCTTGAAAAGCAGATGATGGGGACAAACTGGGGGGAGGGAATTGCCTTCATGCTCTGCTTGTGAGCTTCCAGGAGCTCACATGGCCTTACCCATGTTTGAAACAGAATCGTGGACTAGACAGGACTGACCTCGTCCTGACCAAGAAAGGCAACTGTGACTAAGATTAGGCTGTACACTACACAGCACACCCTGGCAACACAATGCCATAATGCCGAGAGTGTAGAGAGATCCATCAGATGCAATAAAACACCATCCTGTGCTTCACAGAACAAAAAGCCCTCACAACTGCATGACTCTAAAGGAATGAGCTGGTACAGAGGAGGTTTTCTATCTGCCTGACCCTGAGTTTAGACTCTTATAGGGAGCCCTCTTCACCTGAGGCAAGCACAAAGAAATTCCATTCTGGAGCCTTTTGCCTGCTAGACTAAACGGATTGAGTGTCACTGACATGATTTGGAGAACACATACTTCCTTTCTATGCCTTGGTGATTGTGGAGCTCCTTGATCCGTGGAGAATACCTTCTGTGAAAAGAAGCTGGCTTGGCTTTTGCCTCCTAGAAATACCTGAGAACAGGCACCTGCAGTCCTTTTGAACATTAATAATGAGAGACAAATAACAAACAAGAAACAGCTAGGTCAAGTGTTCTGGTAACAAATAAAAAGATATTTGTGGCTTCTGTTCTCTCAGGTATGTACGACAACATGACGTTCTTTATAGCAGTGTTCTCCAACCTTGGGTCCCCAGATGTTTTTGGCCTACAACTCCCAGCATGCCCCAGCCAGCGTAGGAAAAGACGCAGCGTGGGGTCCCGGCGCGCCGGCGTGGGGTCCCGGCGCGTCACTTCTGTCCAGCCAGAAGTGATGCAACGGGACCATCGCGGCCGGCGCAGGCGGCTCAAGCGGCTCGGAGAATTGCTCCGTGCTACTGAGAATCGAGCGGCGGGGGGGACCCCTGCCGCAGAGAGGCAAGGCAGGGTGGGGGGCTCCCCGCCTCTCGATTCTCAGCAGTGCGGAGCAATTCTCCGCGCCGCTCAAGCTGCCCACGCCAGCCCCGTTGCGTGATGATAGCTCTTATTTATTTATTATTTACATTTATTTATCGGCCATCTGGCTGGCAAACCGGCCACCCTTTTAAAACAGTATAAAATTTTAAAATCTTAGCCCACCCCATAAACAGCCATGTTTTTAGTTTTATGTTCTTGTCCCCACTCAGCTATGAAACTCACTGGGTGACTTTGGGCCACACTGACTCTCAGCCTAACCTACCACACAGGGTTGCTGTGAGGATAAAATGGAGAGGAGGAGGAGTATGTAAGCCGCCTTGGGTTCCTTGCAGGAAAAAAGGCGGGGTATAAATAGAATAAAATTAATAAATAAATAATTGTACACATAGTTGTAGCTCTCAGTCTCTTAACTGTAATATAGGGACAGCACACTGGCCTACCTTCTCGGGGTGTTGTAAGGATTACTGGGCCAACGTATGTCAGTGTGAGCCAGTGTGGCGTAGTGGTTAGAGTGTTGGACTGGGACTCGGGAGATCTGGGTTCTAGTCCCTGCTCGGCCATGAAACTCACTGGGTGACTTTGGGCCAGTCACTGACTCTCAGCCTAACCTACCTACCTCACAGGGTTGTTGTGAGGATAAAATGGAGAGGAGGAAGGAGGATTATGTAAGCTGCCTTGGGTTCCTTGCAGGAAAAAAGGTAAGGTATAAATATAATAAATGTGATGTCCTTTAAGCAAGGCAAGCACTAGATGATATTTATTTAGCATGTTTCTAATTCTTGTAACAATACTTGGTAGTTGCCATGAGTATTAGAAACATGGTTATGTCAAGGTCAGGCTGCTGGTGTTTGACTTACGAGGTCACAAAAGCAAGTAATCGACTGACGCTGTGGTCAAAGGCCTGTGTCGGCCAGCTCAGTGTTCTCCAACCTTGGGTCCCCAGATGTTTTTGGCCTACAACTCCCAGCATGCCCCACTCAGCGTAGCTGGCTGGGGCATGCTGGGAGTTGTAGGCCAAAAACATCTGGGGACTGCGACAAGAAAGGCGCTCTGCACGTAGTCAAAGCGACGCCTAATCACATTATTTCTATGGCTGAATTCTGGCGCTAAAAAAACACTTTAAAACAAAATCTGGAAGTCTCTGGAACGAACTGGCGTGTGCGGTGGGTGGGAGGCTATCGCGACGATCGCTTCCTAGTAGCCGCGCTGAGAGAGGCACCAAAAAAAAAAAAAAAAAAAAAAGGATCCACGGGGTGCGCCCCGCGCGTCCACCTTGCCTTTTAAGGCTTTTTTCTTGGCGCGGAGAAGATGCAAAGCGCAGCCGGGCTCCCTCCACACCCCGTGCCGGCGTCTTCCCTCCCTCTGTCCTGTTCTTCCCAGGCGGGCAGTGGGTGGGGAAAAGGAGGAAGCGGAGGAGGGGAGGAGCGTGGCTCGCTCCGCTGTGACGGCGCAGCGGGGGCGATGTCCCACGGGCAGCAGCAGCCCCACGGAGAGGAGGATGGATCTCCGGGCAAAACGGAGGACGAGGTGGTGCAGATCCGCCTGGGTGACCGCTGCTTCCCGGTTTGCAAGAGGAAGCTGATCGAGCAGAGCGACTACTTCCGAGCGCTGTACCGCTCCGGGATGCGGGAAGCGGCCGCGCAAGGCCCGGAGGTGCAGCAGCTGCGCGGAGGGCTCAGCGCTGCGGGCTTGGAGCTGGTGCTGGATTTCATCAACACCTCCCGCCTGGCGAGGCTGGAGCGAGAGGAGGAGCGCCCCCTGCTGGAAGAGCTGATCGAAGCGGCCTCCTATTTGCAGGTCACGCCTCTGCTGCGCCGCCTCCTCTCTCGGGTCGGGCTGGCGAACTGCCTCGAGCTCCACCACCTGGCCCAGATCTATGGCCTGCGGGACCTGCAGGATGCCTGCCTCGGCTTCATGGCTGACCACTACCACCAGGTGCTCCGCAGGCCCGAGGCCCGGCCTCATCTCCTCCTGCCCCATGCCTTGAGGCAGCAGCTGCGGGAAAGGCGCATGAAAGGTGCTGCTGCCTTGGTGGCCATTGGGAACTTTGTAGGACCCTCTTCACTGGGTCTGCATTTGCAGGAAGACTTGCCCTGCTCCATGTTGAGGTACGACGAGGTAGTCCAGAGGTGGCTGCCGCTGCCAAACAACCTGCCTTCAGACCTGGTCAATGTGCGAGGTTATGGGTCAGCAGTGCTGGACAACTACTTGTTCATTGTTGGGGGCTACCGCATTACCAGCCAGGAAATATCAGCTGCCCACTGTTACAATCCGTGTCTGAATGAGTGGAGTCAGATGGCTTCAATGAACCAGAAAAGGTACATCTTTGAAATCCCACTTGGTATATTCCCTGTTAAAGTAGTGTAACCAGTGTGCAGGCAATGGGGGCTCCTATCCAGAAAATAGACCTCAAAAATCACACAATGTATGTATAGCCACTAAAAACAACTCTTTCTTTGCAGTTTGGAATAAATGGAAACATTTTCAGGATTGTAGGTGGAAAAGCCATGATAGTTTGTTTAACTATAGGCCAGATCATAATACCAGGCTCAACAGGTGCTCATCAGTGGTTCTTCACCAAATTGGAGAGAGGTCTTGCATGGGGTGCCACTTCAACACTTTTAACAGTAGCTTAGATGAAGGGGTAGAGGGAATCCTCATCAGATTTGCAGATGACACAAAACCGGGAGCAATAGCTCAGAAAGAAATCTATAAGAACCTTTTAAACTAAGAACTGGTGCCTGAGTTTTGCATTCTTCCTCCTCCCTCCCAATCCCTTTTCCTTTTGTGTCATGTCTTTTAGATTGTGAGCCTGAGGGCAGGGACTGTCTTATTAATCTTTGTAAGCCACTCTGAAAGCCTTTTCTGGCTGAAGAGCGGGGTATAAATGCAATCAATCAATCAATCAATCAATTATTCATTCATTCATTCAAAATGACCTCGATAGAATAGAAAACTGGGGCACTCTAGGGCCGAAACTATCAGAGTGAAATTCAGTAGAGACAAATGCGAAGTTCTGCATTCAGGAAAGAATAAAAATAAAAAGTCAAATACAGAACTATAGGAGGCACAGGTACCTCGTTTGGCAGCAGCACATGTGAAAAGGATCTCATGATTACAGTGAGATTACAAGTTGAACATGAGTGAGCAGTGTGATGTTGCTGCAAAAAAGGCAAATGCAGTTTTAGGCTGCATCAATAGAACCACCATTTCTCAGCTGCAAGAAATAATAGTTCAACTTTATTCTGCACTAGTCCGACCTCATCTGGAGTAATGTGTCCAGCTCTGGGTGCTGCATGTTAAGTAGAATGTAAAATCAGAAGGGGTTCAGAGGAGGGCAACAAAGATGGTCAGGGGTATGGAAAGTGAGAGGCCCTTTTGAGGGCACCATTACCTGCAGTGGCCCGTTTGTCAGGCACATGCAAAAGGGCTTTCTCCTGTGTTGCCCCCAAACTGTGGAATGCATTCAACAACTACAATTAGTGCCCTCTTTCTTGGCCTTAGAAAGGGTGTAAAGACACATCTTTACAATTTAGCCTTTTAAAATGTGTAGTTTTTAATGTTTTTATTGTTTTTAATGTTCTTGTTTTTATTGTTGCAAGGTTTTATTACTTTAAATTGTTGTATACTGCCTTGATGGCTTTTTAGCAATTAAGGCAGCATATAAATGATGATAATAATAATAATTAAAAAAATGTCCCATGCAGATAAGTAGACAGAACTGTGTATGTTTAGTCTGGAGAAGAGAAGATCAAGCGGGTACATGATAGTGTTCTTCAAGTCCCTGGAAAGGGCAAATATTTGTTCTCTGCTGCACCAGCGAACTAGATCTAATGGATTTAAGTTACAGAAGGGTAGATCTAGGTTGAACATAACCTCTTGATGGTTAGAGCAGTTTAACATTGGAACCGATTCTAGAGGTGTGATGAGGTCTCCCATGCTGGAAGTCTTTCAGCGGAGGCTGGACAGCCATCTGTTGGGGATGCTCTAGCTCTGGGTTTCCTACATCAAGCAGGGGGTTGGACTAGTTGGCTTATAAGACCCCACTACAACTCTGATTCTCAGCCAAATATCAACTTCCTGGGAGGCTTAGTAGGAGCAGCAGGCCTTGTGCTGTGATATTCTTGCAGCTTCCCATGGATTCGGTGTCCACAAAACCTACATTTCATCCACTGAATACTGCTGGCAGAGGAACAGAAAAGAAATTGAGACACATGACTCAAGCCAGCTACTGGCAGACTGGGAAGACCAAGTAATTAGGAGTCGGCACGGAAGTGATTAGTTTTGACATGGCCTTGTTTAGTCTTAAATTCTGTGAATTTAGAATCAAAGTCATAAAAGGAGGATTTCCACTCAGTTACATTCTTTGAATTAACACCAGTAGCGTTTGACTTGGGTGTTGCTCCCTCATTAGTTTGTGGCTATTAAGAATATACAAGGTTTGCCTGAATGGTGTATTGGGCTTTTCACATTCAGCACACTTTACTAAAGTGTGCTCTGCTTAGAACACACTTGCTAAGGAAGCCGCTTAATCTAAACAAAAAACTGTAATGCTTTCCTACAGGTAGTGTGATCTTGGGCAAAGGGGGTATTTCGTTTATCTTCCCCATATACCTTTGGTAGGTCTTATATAATGGAATGCAACCCACGTGAAAGGCTGTCCCCCGTCCGTCCGTCCCCATGTGCACTGCACCTGTCTATTTCTAGTGGCAACTCCTGCTCTGAATGACTGTGAGAGCAACATGGCATGCAAAGTGGGTGGAACTTTTCTGATTTCATAAGGGACAAATTCATTAGCCCAAAGATTGGCAAAACCCAAGGAAGCTGGCTTATCAGTTATCACTGGATGTAATATCCACTAGTTGCCGGAAAAGAGAGATGAGGGCTGTTGCCTTTGTTATCTGCCTTGACAATGTACGCTGCCGGGATATGTTGTATGTGACAGGCAATATAGAAATATTTTTAAATAAATAAAAAGTATTTAAATTATAACTCAAATACTACAAAACGTTTGGTGGCTAACATCAGGTGATCACTTGCATGTGTGAATGTGCGTCAAAGATATACAGTAATACCTTGGATTGCAAGTAACTTGGTTTGAGAGCATTTTGCATGACAAGCAAATTTTAAAATATTTATTTTAAAAAAATTGACTTGATATACAAGCTACGTCTTGCAATACAAGTACTGTAGTACGGCTTAAATTAAAAATCTCCGTACAAATTTTTTTGGATGAATTTCGTTTTGATATACAAGTGTTTTGGATTACAAGCACGTTTCCAGAATGAATTATGATCTCAATCCAAGGCATGACTGTAAATATATTTTATTTATTACAGTGATATCCTACCATGATGGAACTCAAGACATAGGAGTCCCACACTGTCTCCCATCCAGACATTTACAGTGTTCTCCAACCTGGGGTCCCCAGATGTTTTTGGCCTACAACTCCCAGCATGCCCCAGGTATTCTGGCTGGGGCATGCTGGGAGTTGTAGGCCAAAAACATCTGGGGACCCAAGGTTGGAGAACACTGGACTACGTATACCCAGAACTGCTTAGTCAGCAAGGCAGCCACTTCATAATCCTTCAGATCATGACACAGATAGAACTTCCACCTCACCTTAGACACAAATGCTGTTTATTGGAGTTTGTTCATGCATTCAGCTGTCATTCATCATATAGAACAAGCAAGTTCTTTAAACATATGTATGAACCTGGCGTCTGCTTACGGGTAAAATGTGTGTAGGGTCTATCTTAACATTTATAACCTTGGAGATGTATTTATAAAAGAAGCGTATCTATGGAGACAATATGTTTGGGCAGCCTTGTAAATAAACCCACAAAGGGTACTGGCCTGCACAAATGTTTACTCGCCTGCTGGGGGCTGGCAGACGAAGCACGGAGAACCCTGTCCTGCTTGGCGCAGCCTGTTTCATTTCTATGCTGGGTATGGAGGGTGAGCAGGTGAGTACGTAGGCCCCTCTGGGAGCCTACTTACTCGCCTGCAAGCAATTCCTTGTTGCCTATGGCTACCAGGCTGTGTTTGGGGTCTAACACAGAGTAATCGGTGATAAAGCAGGTTGAAAAATGAAGATACTGTCTAATTTATTTCCTTACTCTCCCATCTTATAATGACGTATCCATACATGTTGTCTCCACAAACTGGTATATTCTTTCAAAAGTCTCCTTTGATCATATTTCCCCATCAACTTCATACTGCGCTAGTCTACATCTGTGTATTTTTTAAGCAAAATATTTAAGACAGGTGTGCCTCTTTGAAAGTCAGTTTATAGAAGTACTCACTGCTGTTTGCTCACATGTTGTCACATGCTTAGCCCAGATGCGTTCAGCTGGAAAATAGTATGGGAGGGTGGAGATGTACAGGGTGACCCAATTGTATATGTCAGCAAAGTCAGTCTCTGCACTATTGACTTTTTTCTTGTTTTCCCAAATAAGCATTCTGCTTTTCAGAATTGAGATGTTGTTGAAAGATCAAAATTTCTATCTAGAAAGAATCTCCCTTTTTAAAAACTATTGCTCACTAACACATACTGTCTAATCTAGTGTTTTCTCACTAAGCAGGTGGGAGAAAGAGACCTGAAAATACATGCAGCGTAATTATGGTTCTTGTTATGTAAAAAGCAGCCATGGGGAAGCCTGAGCAGTCTTGGGACGGTGGGGTGGGGTGGGGTGTTAACTTGTTTTCCCTCTGCCACAGTCCCTTCCTGACCAACATTTCTACTCTGAAGCTGCTATTTTCAACTTCAAGCAATTGTTGTTGGGACAGTGGTAGGGAGAGATCAAACTGTTCTTACTATCAAAATGTCTCTCCTAAACTTCAGTCAAAATCCTGCAACTTAAGTCCATTAGAACTAGTCCAGGCCTCTGAGCCCTTCAGGTATTTACAGAGTACTATCAATATCATGTCCCCCCTCAGTCTTCTCTCCTCCAAGCAAACCACGCCCAGTTCCTTCAATGTTTCCTCATAGGACTTGTTTTTCATACCCCTGGCCATCATTGTTGCCCTTCTCTGAACCCTTCCAATTTGTCTACATTCTTCTTAAAGTGCGGCGTCCAGAGCTGGACTCAGTACTCCAGATGAGGTCAGACTAGTGCCGAATGAAGTGGAGTTATTATTACTTCTCGTAACTTGGAAACGAAGTTTCTATTAATGCAGCCTAAATTTGCATTAGCCTTTTTTGCAGCTGCATCAAACTACTGGCTCATGTTCAGCTTGTGATCAACTACATTCCTGAGATCCTTTTTTCACGTGTAGTACCACGTGAAAAGTCAGGTATTGCCTATACATCTGGAGGTTTTGCCTAAATGCAGAACTTTGCATTTGTCTCTGCCAAATTTCATTTTTTAAAAAAAGTTTCGATCCAGTTTTCCATTCTGCTGAGGTCATTTTGAATTATATCCCTGTCTTCTGAGGAGTTAGCTGTCCCAAATAGCAGCAAATCCAAGTGACAGTATTATCATCAAGCCCATGTTTAACCAGTTTTCTAAGCAAAATATCATGGGGAATATTATCAGATGTTTTGCTGACATCAAGATAAACTACGTCCACTGCATTCCCACAAACCACTAAGCTAATAACCCAATTTAAAAAATAGTCTCACAGAATTTCTTACTGCCAAACCCATGCTGCTTTTGACTAATTGCTACATGGTTATCAAGATGCTTACAAACTGACTCCTTTATCATCTGTTCTAGTATCTTCCCCTGTATCAAAGTTAGACTGACTAGTCTGTAATATCCCAGATTTTCCTTTCCCCCTTTTTTGAAGATAAGGGACAATATTTGCCTGTCTTCAGTCCTGTGCCACCTCACCTGTCCTCCAGGATTTCTGAAAGATGATTGACGGAGGTCCTGAGAGTACATCAACAATTTCGGTTTATACCCTCAGATGCAGTTCATCCATTCATCCTGAAGTCTTGAATGCATTTAAGGTAGCTAGGTATTTCTTGATCAACTCCTTATCAGTCTTGAACTGCAATCCTGACCCTTCACCAGCCACACTACTTATGCAAGGTTGGACACAGTTCTCCTTTGGGAGAAGATAGAGGCTAAATAGTAGTTGAGCTGTTCTTCCTTGTTGTTGTCACCCATTAACGTTTCACCCTCCTTACTAAGCAATGGGCCTACCATTTCTTCCTCTTGCTTTGAACATACCTGACAAAGCCCTTTTTGTTGCTTCTTAGTTTTCTTTGCCATCTGTAGCTCATTCTGAGCTTTAGCTTTCCTGACACTGTCTATACAAGTTTGGGCTGCTCATCTGTTCTCATCCTTGGTGACCTGTCCTTCTTTCCATTTCTTATATATGTCCTTTTTAAATAAATAAAAAAATTCAGCTCCTCATTAAGCTTTTTTTCTTTTCTTTCTCTCATTAGAATGGTTTGTGATTGCACCTTTAGTAACCCCTTCTTTATGAACTTTGACTCCTTTCCCCATTAGTATATCTAGCCATGGATTTCTACCTTGCATTTCTTGAACTTATTAAAATCAGCTTTCCTAAAATCCAAGGCACATATTTGCCTACACTCACCTTTAGGTTTCCAAAAAAATCAAGAATTCCAGCCTTACATGGTAATTTTCCTCCAAAATTCCCACTACTTTAATCTCATTGACCAACTCTTCTTCCCTATTTGTTAAGATCAAGTCAAGGATAGTTATTCTCCTCATTCTTTCCTCCACCTTCTGAAAGAGGAAGTTGTCAGCAAAGCCTGCCAGGAATTTGTTGGAGAGTCCATGCTTAGTGGAGTTGGTCTCCCAGCAGATATCAGGGTAGCTGAAGTCCTCCATTGCTACTAATTCTTGTTTTCCTGGAACATACGGTATGTAGTTTGCTTCAGGGAAGCATTAAACACATCATCTCCTTGGTGTGACAATCTGTAGTTGATTCAACCCCAGTGCTCTTTTTTTTTATTTCAGTTGCCATTTGCTTTATCTAGATGCTCGCCACTCTCTTGAATTTCTATGCAAGAGAAAACATTTTTTATATATAAAACTACTCCCCCGCCCTTTCTGTCACATCTTTTCTTTATAAAAATGTGATATCCTTCAATTGTTACATTCCAATCATGCAAGTCATCCTACGAAGTCATATTTACCATCCTGTACTAGGAGCGCAAGCCCATACTCTGTGAATTATTATTAGTAGATAGACATCAAAAGCCTTGGATATTCTGCTCCGATGTTTCTCCTGCTGTTTTATCTTGAAGTTTGCTAGGTGCCCCCACAGCTCCCTCAGTATCTCATGTAGCATCCAAGTCCCCATCTGTAGTGCTTACCTTTGTACTTACCTTCAGGCTATTGTCCCTTTCCCCACAGGATTTAGTTTAAACCCCTCTTGATCAGATTTGCCATGCTTCTGCCAAACAGTGAAGAAGACAGACAAAAAGAAATGCTTGTAGACCTCACTAAACACACTTATCTGGAAATAAGGCCCACCAAAGTCAATAAGCTCTGAAGTAAGGTGTTTATAGAATTTCAGCCGAAGTCTTGAATGAGAACTTTCCCCTACAGAACAGTGAAATTCAGGATTATGTTTTTGTTGATTGGTGTTGTTGTCTAGAGTTGAGATGAAATATCTTGATGGAGATTTGTATTTGCTCTTTGACTGTACCTCTCTAAATGGTTTATCTGTAGGTCTAATTTCAAGCTTTTGGCAGTCAGTGAAAAGCTGTATGCCATTGGTGGGCAGTCCCTCTCCAATGTTGAGTGTTACAACCCAGAGCACGACTGGTGGAACTTTGTAACATCTTTACCAGCCCCTCTTGTGGAATTCTCGGCATGTGAATGCAAGGGCAAGATTTACGTAATGGGAGGCTACACTACAAGAGGTAAGGCAGGCAACTAGGGAAGGATCTTTTCTTTTCCTTTTAATTTTTTTTTTTTTAAAAAAACATGCTTTTAGGCGTGTTCAATATTAAGTGGAAAAAAGCAGTGTATTTTAAGAGACTTTTGTGATTTCTCTTTAATGTCTCAGAACTACTGCAATATTAATATTATCATGGCAAACAGTGTTCACCAACTATAAGCACATTGGAAGGATGTAAAAATCTACCTTTTGACTACCTTGATCCTGAATTTGACAGGGCATTTAAGGGAAGTTATGAGAGAATTAATTTGTATTACGTGATCTTGGGCACGCAGGGTATTGCCAGGTTGAAATCTGTTGATCTGAGATAACATGGTTGTTTTTCCTTTTTAAAAAAAACATCTGAGTGTATGAAGTTTGTGTCTGAAAGAGACACATTCTCTTATGGCAGCCTTCCCCCAACCTGGTGACTTCCAGATGTTTTGGACTTACAGTTCCATCAGCTCCAGCCACCATGGCCAATGGTCAAGAATGCTGGGAGTTGTAGTCCAAAACATCTGGAGGGCACCAGGTTGGGAGAAGGCCAGCTTATGGTCTCAGGCCCTCAAGCTTTCTTCAGATGGTACAAATAAATTTGGTCAGTTTATTCAGAGGACTTGATCTAGAGAAGAGGAAGGTGGGGAGAGAGAAAAGGGTGGCCAGATTTAAAGAAGGATGGTGTTCCTTTGCTTTTAATAGTTGCAAAGTAAAGGGGAGTTCAGCAGACACACTCCTGAATTGACAAAAGGCACCTGCAAATTTTGTCTGCCCCTTCTGTATTTGGTCACCTTCGAAAGAGGGAAGACAGGCATACGCAATAAAACAATTTGGGTCCTGTGGTGCAGCTTTGAGTTGGAGATGGGCCCTGAATCTGAAAAGGTTGAAGGCTACTGCTAACAGAGCATGTTCTGTCAGTGTTCAGATGCCTTAAAGGTGAAGTATCCTTTAATTCAAACATCCTTAGGCAGAGCCTTCCTTGCTAATTTCAAGAAACAGTCAAATCACAAATGTATTCTTGAGCAAGAAGCTGGAACAATCTTTTCTGCTTACCATCATTTTTACGTATGAACTAGAGGAGAGAGTGAAGAAGTCCTCAACTCTTTAACTAGTGGTCAGATGTAAGTTGTAAGGCTAGATTTTGCTCTGGGTTTCAAAGGCACTCTCTAGGCTGCAGTACCAGTTTGCCTGTGTATCCAGTCAACTAAGTTCAAACAAACTGTTTGGCTTCAAGCTTGGCTTTTACATGGGGTTTCCAAGAACATGAGGCAGTGAACAATACTCCAAGGCATCTATAGTTCTCTACTTATTATGATGAATTCATCTTTTATGGTTTTTGTGGCCTTCTTGGAAAGCTTCTACTTCGTGTGTGTTTTCATAATTTGTGTGTTTTACAATACACTTCTAAATTGGCCAAAAGCCTTCTAAGGTCTATTTGAGCATATGAGAATAAGGCCATATAACCCAAGTACAATAAAGGAGAATGCCTTCTACTGCCAGTTGCTGGGGGTGGATGCATCTCCCATTCATATGCTGGACTATGTCCTGTAAAAGAATTTTTTTTTAGCAAGAACAGGTGCCAACACACAACTTTGTTTCACTTCTTTGTTGGCTAGAATTGACCCAGTTGGAGGCCCTATAGAGAAGATAATCTTGCTTTCAATCAGATGTTAAGAGTGCCCAAACTAAATTTAATAGTCACAAATTTATATTACTATTTTTTTAGTTTGAACCATAACAGTCCATAGTCAGTGGTGCCAAAAGCCACTTTCTAGTCAATAAGTGCTGCAAATAATTGTCCTTTCTGAAGACTCTTATGTTTATTTGGCTCAGCACAAAGTGAATATCCGAAGTGGAAAATGCATTCCTATATCCAATCTGTTATTCGCTGTATACATTATCAACACTTCAAGTCTCAGGTTCAGCAAGTAAGTACCTGGAATAAATTTTAGATACAACTCAGTCAGGCTAATTGCGAGTATTTACTATGTTTTTGAAAAATTGCCATCCAGTAATAGCTTACTCTGCAGAGGACAGGAGGCAAGCTTCCCTCACATTTTTGAAAAAGAAAGAGTATTTTGATTTGAAATCAGAACTCTTAACCAAGAACTGTGGTAGCAGTTGGTAGTCTCCAGTATGCAAGGAAACTGAATTTAGTGTTGTTGTTGTTTTGCATTAAACATCTTCTCCCTATTGCAGAGCGGAACCTGAATATCTTGCAGTACTGTCCCACCTCTGACAACTGGACTAACTTTGAATTGTGTGACATCCACATCCGCAAACAGCAGATGCTGTCTGTGGAAGAAACCATCTACATAGTTGGAGGCTGCATCCATGAACTGAGATCAAACAACAAATCTAGCCAGAATGAGGACATGTTAACAGTACAGTCTTATAATACTGCCACTAGAGAATGGCTCTACCTCAAAGAAAACACATCAAAATCTGGTCTTAATTTGACATGCACGCTACACAACGATGGGATCTATATACTGACCAGAGATGTCACATTGTCTACGAGCTTAGAGCACCGGGTTTTTCTAAAGTACAATATATTTTCAGACAGCTGGGAATCACTTAGGCACTTCCCAACCTTCGGACAAAACATGTTGATCTGTTCTATGTATTTGCCAAATCTGATTGGAGTGTAAACAGAGTGATCTTATTTAGGAACCTAAAATATGTTGTGTATAACTTGCTTTGCTCATAAAATTATCATGTTTGGTATATTAAATTTGAAAGTTTAGTTTATTCAGACAATAATTACAAATTTACTAACTGAGTATACTTTAAAAAGTTTTTAAATATACTGATAATTTTATGAGCAAACAAAGTTATACATAATATAATTTTAGGAGCATAAAAGCTGCTTTATGTTCCTGAAGCAGCCTTCCCTAGCCGGGTGCCCTCCAGATATTTTGGACTACAATGCCCAGCCTGACAATGGGCCAATCTCCCAAAATTTCCATTCTTTTCTGAATAAATGCTTCAAAATGTCCAGAAATTTTCCATCTCTGCACTTGTTTTTTGTTTGTTTGTTTGTTTACTTTGTGTAAGGGGTCTATAAATGAATGGTAAATATGGAAAATCAGCTGCCCAGAATGGGGCTACTTTGAAAGCTGTTGGTGTTGCTTCTCAAATATTTCCATGCTTATATTTGGCAGAAATAAGGGTGAAATTGCTAGTGGAGTTGATCACGGCCAGGTAAGCACTGAAATAGGCATCATAGTTCTATAAGCAGATTTATTTTAATTGTCATTCTACGCATCCATTTTCATTTTCCTACACTTGATTGTTGTATACTTGATGATGTTTGATGTGATGCAAAATTTCTTTTGGTGGTATTAAATCTATGACGGGCACTCACACATGCAAGTTCCTTTATAGTGCAGGCATCAAGGGATGAACATGCATTTGTCAACTAAGAATATGACCTCTCTTTCATGTTGTTATTCTAAATGAGTTGGCTGTGAAAGGTTTGTAGTGGACAGAGAAACCATCAATAGCCGGATACCCCCATCAAGCTTTTCCTCAAGTTGCTATTTCAGTTTTGGACTCTCTCTGGGACAAATCCCCAAACTTGTGGTTTAAGTCAGCATTTTGTTGCAAATTGCACAAGAAATATATTTTTTTATCATTAAGAGAATTGCAACCAGAGTTCCATGAGGCCAGAATGCCCACTAGCACAGCCTTTGAATGCAGTTATAGAACCAACAAGGTTTTCACCAGCTCCTCTTGTATCTTGCCTACCACAATCCAGGTGCCAGTGCCCCAGCAAGAGAGGAGGTGTACTCTAGAATGGTATTGGCAGGAAAAATAGCTCCTGATGACTTTGACCAGCAAGCCTGAGTGGGGAAAGCAGAACCTCGGATGGGATTTGGTACACAGAATAAAACATCTGTCCTTAGGGTGCCAACATGAGAGCTTAAATTAGCTCTATGGTGTGTGTGTGTGTGTGTGTGTGTGTGAGAGAGAGAGAGAGAGAGAGAGAGAGCTAACATTAGCTTTATGTTGTGTGTGTGTGTGTGTGTGTGTGAGAGAGAGAGAGAGAGAGAGACTGTGTGTGAGCTAACTGATGACCGTTGCTAAGGATTAGTGTACCTAAAAATGAGGATAATGAACCTCAGTAGAGTATTTTGGCACTCTTGGTGAAACATGAGAATGGCAGGTCTGCATCTTCAGTGTAGTGTATGCGGTAGGTAGTTTTGGACCTGGCACAGTGAAACTCAAATACATACGGTACATGTCCACCAATGAAGCTTTCTGGGAATTCTTGGGCACATCAAGGTTACCTACTTCACAGACTTGTTGTGAGAATAAAATGAGATAATCCTATGTATTCTGCCCTAAACTCCTTGGAGGACAAGTTGCAAATGTGACACACACACACACACACACGCACAATTCTTTCTGACCTAAGGTTTCTAGAATCCAACATGGATTTGATTCCAGATTTTCAACTACAGCTTTAACTCTTACGTAGCTATCTAGTATTGCCTAATGATAATGCTGGCTTCACCTTATAATACTTAGCATTTCTATAGGACTATAGAGTAGACTATTCATAGTCTTACCTTACATGTAAAATATATCAGTAGTATGATACAGGGCTGAAAGAGAGTGGCCATGCAGTGATTTCATGGGAAACATGAAATTTGACATCAGGGCCTCCTACTAAGCAGGGTCAGGCCTGGTTATTACTTGGATGGGAGACCCCTCCTCTAGTTTCCTGCACTGAGCAGGGGGCTGGACTCGATAGCCTTGTAGACTCTTTCCAACTCTATGATCTATATGCAATCTATATAATTTACAGCTCAGTATCTAAGCTGCTACGTCGCACTTCCATTTTGTACAGTAAAAAGCTTTCCTAGACCCCAGAAGTGAGCACTTTCACAAAGGGACCATTCTGAGAACACAGGCGTGTACCGAAGGCTATGTCTGGTGGCTCACCTACAGCTGGGATTCTTGCAAAAGAATGCTGGGGTAAGTGGACCTGGTCTCGTTCAGCAAGGCCGTTCTTACCAGAAGACTGGGACCACAGCTCAATGGGAGAGGATATGTTTGGCATGCCAGTGGATCCCAGGTTTGATCTCTGGCATCTCCAATTAAAAGGCCTGGGAATGATCGGTGATGTCAATCCTCTACCTGAGAGCCTGGAGCGCTGCTGCCAGTCAGAGTAGACTTTGGCTAAATCAGTGTTCTCAAACCTTGGGTCCCCAGATGTTTTTGGCCTACAACTCCCAGCATGCTCCAGCCCGCATAGCTGGTTGGAGAACACTGGTAAATGGACAAATAGTGTGACTTATGAATATGAGCATATGCTGTATGTTCATATTTGTAAAACATGAAAAAAGCTGCATATTTGGGATCTCTTAATGCAGTGCCTTAACTGCTAAGAGATCTTATGCACTCCTGCATCATGTAAATTTAAAACATGTTGGTGGGCCATGCAAGGCTGAATTCAGTGTACCATTGGTAGAGGACAGTGGCTTGGCTTTTTTCATATATGAGGTTTACTTTAAATCAATGTTTTGAGCATCTAATGCTATTTTATATGACTGTTTGGTCACTATTAATGCAGTACAAAAACTGGAAGAGAGTTATTGGTCCAATGTAGACCAATGTAGTTTAATGTTGATATTGGAAATCAACCAATACAGTAATACCTTGGATTGCAAGTAACTTGGTCTGAGAGCGTTTTGCAAGACAAGCAATTTTTTAAAAAAATTTTTACTTGATAAACGAGCAAGGTCTTGCAAGACAAGTAGTGTAGGGATGTAACCGCTCGCCTCAAGCGGGCCGAAATCGGCCCCGCTCACGCCCGCCAGAGACTCGCTTTGATATAAGAGTGTTTTGGATTACAAGCGCAGTTCCGGAACGAATTATGCTTGCAGTCCAAGGTATTACTGTAAAAGCAAAAACTGCTTTAATACCTCTTATATTATAAAAGCCTCTAAGGGCCCAACATTAACTGGGGGGGGGGTTTCCATAGGATTATTCGCCGCCCCAGCTTCAAGGTCCTGCAAGCTTGGGGCTGGGGGGACTCTGAACACCGAGCCCGCCTGTGCCCCCTCACAGCTGGAGGAAAGGGGGCGGGGAGGGGGAGGGGGCCGAGGGCTTATGCCGTATCCAGCTGGTGCCCCAGCCTCCTCCTTCCCTCCATCTCAGTGTTCTCCAAGCTTGGGTCCCCAGATGTTTTTGGCCTACAACTCCCGCTGGCTGGGGCATGCTGGGAGTTGTAGGCCAAAAACATCTGGGGACCCCAAGCTTGGAGAACACTGCTCCATCTAGATGTCTGAAAATGGCTGTCTAGATGAAATACAAATGGTTGCCGCTGTGCCTCACGCACAGCATTGGATGCATGCACACCTCTGTTTAGAGGCTTGCATGCATCAAGGGCAGAGGGCATTGGATCGTGCCCTGAGAGTATCAGCTGGAGAGACTCTGGTTCAAGTCTCACCTCAGCCATGAACTTGCAAGCTAACACTGGAGAGCTGGTGTGGCGTGCTGGACTGGGACTCGGGAGATCCGGGTTCTAGTCTCCACTCGGCCATGAAGCTCCCTGGGTGACTTTCGGCCAGTCTCTGACTCTCGGCCTAACCTACCTCACAGGATGATTGTTGTGAGGATAAAAAGGAGAGGAGGAGGACCATGTAAGCCACCTTGGGTTCCTTACAAGAGGGGGAAAGGTGGGATATAAATGTAATAACATGAAAGCAGGGTTCTTACAGGGTTGTTGTGAGGGTCATGGGGATGATGTACGGGAAGTGTTTTGAACACGCCAAAGCCCCATGGAGCAGGTACGCAGCAGGTACAGAGAGTTCTGCCTTAATAATGTTGGGAATATATTGCCTTCATTCATTCCAGACCTACAGCCTTCTGCTGGAACTGTCTGGAGGTCGTGCTGCCATGCATGACTTAAAGCTACAGAAATAAATTACATCACGTTAAATGTTGAAAATGTACAAAAAAGGGTGTGTTTCCATATTTTCTTGGGTAGATGGCTGCTGAGTTCATAGAAGAAATCTTTGTTCCTACTTCCCTTTCCCCACCAATACAGTTCCCACCCCCCTTTTTTTAAATGTTTAATGTTCTTTTGTAAGGTGCCCATTAATTAAACCATCTGACAGGCATGACAAGGCACTTAATGAAATGCTGCTTAGTGATGGAACCGATGTAGAAGGGAATAAATCAAATCCTTTATTTAAGGATAGGCATACTTGGAGCAGAATGCTAGACAACACACATGACATAATCTCAAATGAAAGCCTTATATGGTTTTGAGTATTAAAACTTGTAAAGTTGTTTTCATGTACAAAGCATAATTGCTTTTTGCTTACATTGGTTTGTCAATTGCATACGTGAAACCTACATTGGTCAGAATGGACGCTTACATTCTGTTCTGCATCCTGTTTCTACAGTAATGTTGATGTACGTATTCATGTAAGTAGCACAGCCAAGCTTCAAAGGTGGCCAAGGGACATAACAAAAACACAGAGAATACACAGCTGCCATAGAAAACAGCAGCTCCACACCTCTTTCCTTCTGACTGACCCAGGAACATGTAGTAACAGAATGTGTGCTGTCGTCATGTTGAGAATCCCCCCCCCCCATACATACTCTTCCACTTCATTGAATGTTGCTTGCAGGTGTATGTGTTCGCAATGTGATTTCATAGATATGTGACAGCATGTTTTTGTTTTACTAGATCAGTGGTTCTCAACCTTTTTTGCCCCATGCACCCCTTTCACCATATGTCAGAATGGTCCCTTTCCAAGATTGTCTGACTTAATCTGTGCCATACAATAAAGTGTGATGTCCTGTAGATTATGTACAATCTATAGAATTGTAATTTGTAGAAAGATCAGTATTCCAACAGTGTGAGTCTGTGGTCCCAATTCTCCTCCTGAAACCCTAAAATCCCCCCCTGGGGGGAATTCCCCCCTGGTTGGGAACCCCTGTACTAGATATTATTGGGGGAGAGGGAAGGAGGGAAAAATGGGGCTCCTGCTTTTGGTGGCAGCCATGTGTTTGTTTCCCATATAGTCTAGTTCCGTGTTCTCCAAGCTTGGGTCCCCAGATGTTCTTGGCCTACAACTCCCAGCATGCCCCAGCCAGCTACGCTGGCTGGGGTATACTGTGAGTTGTAGGCCAAGAACATCTGGGGACCCAAGCTTGGCAAACACTGGTCTAGTTCTTCCCTAGGCTTTAGTATCCCTAACATCTAGGCCTGCGTTTAGCCTTTTTTAATAATAAATTTTATTTAGTTATAAACTACATACAAAACTATAAAACACAAACACACAACTAAAATAAATCATAAGGTGCACCCCCCACCCGCCTAGGGACCAACTAATATACATCCATCCCCTGAATCAATTAAATTCCACATTCCAAAAATATATCCTGACAAGGCATACTCCCCTGCCCCTTTATTAATACATAGTCTAATAGCTGATTCCATATATCCATAAAATTATTCTTCTTTAACTGTCCCTTTTTGCATTTGATACTACAAGTTAGTTTATCATTGAGGGCTACAGTATATTCCAAACTTCCTCATACCAATCAGTTATTAGAAAAACATGTACTTTCCATTTCCCTCACTATCATTAACCTAGCTGCAGTTAACAAGTTTACAATTAGTTCCTTCATATTTTGGGCACAAGTGACTTTATCGGTTATTGATAACAAAGCAAGTTTAGGACAGACCTCTAGATTAATACGAATAATTTCCGATATTTCTGTAAAAACCTCTCCCCAAAATTCCAGTACATTTTTACAACTCCACCACATATGAGCATATGTACCTATTTCCTGACATCCTCTCCAGCAAAGTGCGGAGCGATTGTTATCTATTCTATTTAATCTTACTGGAGTTAGGTACCATCTCTATATTATTTTACTGTGTTTAGCCTTGACTCCCATCTTTGTCTCTCATCCACTCCCTGAGTCTTTGTGTATAGTACATGTGTGCCCAAAATGTTTCATCTTCTCAAGTCAAGTACTTCCCTTTCACCCCATTATTATTATTATTATTATTATTATTATTATTATTTATTTATCGCCCATCTGGGCGGCAACCGGCCACCCTGGGCGATGTACATAGAATAAAAACAATAAAATACATTTAAAACAATATAAGAATTTTAAAATCTTAACCCACCCCATATTCCCGCCTGAATAACCAGGTTTTTAATGAGCGACGGAAGCTCAGCAGAGAGGGGGCATGGCGGAGGTTACTCGGGAGAGAGTTCCACAGTACGGGGGCCGCCACAGAAAAGGCCCTCTTCCTCGTCCCCACCAGTCTAGCTGCTCTGGCTGAAGGGACAAGGAGAAGGCCATCCGTGGCAGATCTTGTTGAGTGGCCCAATTGGTGTTGCTGGAGACGCTCCTTGAGATAGACTGGACCGGAGCCGTTTAGGGTTTTAAAGGTCAAAACCAACACCTTGAATTCGGCTCGGCAAGCAACTGGTAGCCAGTGCAAATCCTTCAGCACTGGCGTGATGTGATCCCGCCGGCAGCTGCCTTTAACCAGGCGAGTCGCCGCGTTCTGTACCAGCTGTAGCTTCCGAACCGTCTTCAAGGGTAACCCCACGTAGAGCGCATTACAGTAGTCTAGGCGAGAGGAGACCAAGGCATGAACCACTGATGGGAGCAGGTGATTAGGAAGTTTGGGGCGCAGCTGCCGTATCAGATGGAGTTGATATAGCGCCGCCCGGCTCACAGCTGCCACCTGAGCCTCCATGGACAGCTGGGAGTCTAGAATGACCCCCAAGCTGTGGACCTGGTCCTTCAGGGGGAGATGTACCCCATTCAGCACCAGGTCAACATCCCCTAACCTCCCCTTGTCCCCCACCAGAAGTACCTCGATCTTGTCGGGGTTCAGTTTCAGCATGTTCCTTCCCATCCAGCCAGCCACTGCCTCCAGGCACTTGGACAGGGTCTCAACGGCCAACCTCGGTGAGGACTTGAAACAGAGGTAGAGCTGCGTGTCATCCGCATACTGATGACACCACACCCCAAACCTCCTGATGATAGCTCCCAGCGGCTTGAGGTAGATGTTGAATAACATCGGGGAGAGGATGGAACCCTGCGGCACTCTACAAGTGAGCAGCCGAGGGTCCGAAGCCTCCTCCCCGAGAACTACCCTCTGATACCTTCCAGAGAGGAAGGACCGGAACCACTGCAATACAGTGCCTCCCAAGCCCAAGCCCTCCAGGCGGTCCAGGAGGATACCGTGGTCAACGGTATCAAAAGCCGCCGAGAGATCGAGGAGGACTAGAAAGGAGCATTCGCCCCTATCCAAAGCCCTCCTGTTGCATGTTAATTCTGATCCTCATCCATAATGAGAGAGAGGAGCGGTGCTATTATGGATGCACTGAATAATAGTGTCATGCTCTCCCCACTTCTCTGAGTGGTGAGAAGTTCCAGGGCTGCAGCATTTACCCAGATGGATTTCCTTTGGAAGGTCATCACTGGAGGCTTTATGGTGGTTTGTAATATTTGTGTTTATTTACAAATGTACAGGTTGAGCACAGATGGAGGCACAGCTTAAACACTCCAACAGACAACCAAATCACTTGCCCCACATAAGATCCCCCCCCCGACCCCAATGCACTTAACTTACAGAGCTCCCCCCCCCCTCCCAGCTCTCTCTTTGTCTGTAGTCTGTCCCCTTTCACAGACAACAAGATTATATCATCCATACCTGGGGCAGGGGGAAATGCCCCCTTTCAGGTATTTCCTTGTCATTCAGATCAGAAGCCTTAAGGAAGATAGTCTTAACAATCACCAGAATATCCCAGGCTATTAACACTCCTTTTTCAAGTTAGAGGAGGGAGCTACACTAGAGCTGATGTTCCCTTTATCAGGGAGCACTGTCATGGTCTTTATTCAAAACACATCAAAACACATCGTAATGAATACAGTGCAGTTTCCACTGTGTTGAAAACATGATTTTGTGTCACACACAAATGCAATTGTGGGAGAAGTAGGAGGAGTTGGATAGGTGATGTATGCAGGGGAAATGGCCCTTTAAATTCACTTCTTGTTTTAGAACCATTAAATTATGTGCAGGTTCGCTGGTGCAAAGGAGCAGAGATTTTTTAAAAAGTAATTCACAGCTCCTTGAAAGCCAAAACAAACCTCTCCCCCCCCCCCCCCCCGCTGGCTGACTTTTGTTTTGCAGGATGATGATGATGATGATGATGATGATGATGATGATGATGATTTATTTCATTTCTATACCACCCAATAGCTGAAGCTCTCTGGGCGGTTTACAACAATTATAAAATTTTACAATAAAATGCAATTTTACAATAAAAATACAAGCTTGGGAGGCACATAACTAGCTAGCATGCCAGAGTCTTGTTCGTTATCGGAATTAACCAGACAAATTGCTCCACCAACTAAGAATGGCCATGCACCACCGCCCACAGAATCGAGAAAGAGCTATCAGTCTGTCAATCCTTTCTGTGTTTGGGCCGGGTGAGGTTTCCGGAGTAGGTGCCATTGAAGGCAATGTGATTTACTTCTGAGTAGACATGAATATTGGGGCATTTTCATCTTGTTGTTCCTTGCAGCCCCTCTCAAGTGCTGACTTTTGCAGGAGTAAGCACCACTGAAGGCAATGTGATTTACTTCTGAGTAGACATGTATATCTTTTTCAGCTAGTTGTTTCTCAACCAGCACTTGCAGCAATGTGAAAGGTTTGTGTTATTCACAGATTCCATACCTCCACACCTGTGCATTAGCAAATACTGGTTAAAAAAAGAAGAAGAAAAGAAGCCCGATAGAGCACTTCCTGACTGCAGCACCACCCTCCCTCCAGCCAGCCCACCACCCTGCTGAAGCCGCCACTCCTCCTCCAGAACAGTCTAGTACACGCTGAAATATATGCTGTGGAAAAAAATGCAACATATAAAAAAAGTCATGGTATAACTGGTCTGAAGAAATCCGGGATATAATGTCAGAAGTAGTGTGAGGAGATGGGTTTGCGGTATGCGTCGTGACACGCCAGTGAGTCAGGCATTACAATGCCAGTAAAAATCCCTAGTGTAGATCCCCCCCCCCCCCCCGCAAACTCTGGGCAAGTATTTCTTTCAGCCAACCCACAACGCTAGTCCTATTCACAGAAACCTAATGGCAAAACGTGTAGAAACATAGAGTTGGAGTGGGTCCTGTTGGTCATCCAACCCCTTGCTTGACGATGTGGGAAATCCAGAGGTAAAGCATACACAAGAAATGGCTGTCCCCATCTCCGCTTGAAGACCTCCAGTGAGGGAGAGCCCACCATTCCCCATGGTAATTCTTCCATTGTCAAACTGCTCATACACTGTGAAGGAACTACTCCACTAGTTGAGCTTTAGCAGAGATGTCTTAATGAACCAATTACTGGGGGCTCTGTGTTGGCTGCCCATTAGATGAGTGAATGCTAATTATGATATTCATAGAGACTATTCTGCAGATAGTGGCCCAGAGACCAGAAGTGTCTTTTGCTACATAACTTCCCCACCACCACCCCGCCCCGGCCAGGTCACCAGTGCTGCCAAATTTAAGAGCCTTAACGGGAAGGAGTTCACAGTTACTGTATGTAGCGTATGGTTGAGACAGTACTGTCAGGGCATTACATAGAAAGCTTAAAAAGTAAGATAACATTGCAGTGTGTCTGAAATTTATTTCACTTAGATCTTTTGAAAAAACATTATTTTCTCCTTACGTTTAAGTTCTGGGCAACAATTTTATGTCACCCCCAATTAAAATCTGGGGAGGTCCACTGATAAAATTGGGAGAAAGGCCACACAAGGCTGGCATATATCCCAGTGTTCTCTACGCTGGTTGGGGCATGCTGGGAGTTGTAGGCCAAAAACATCTGGGGACCCAAGGTTGGAGAACACTGCTTTAGATTATACTTGATTTGGTGAACAGTCCATTTTCTAACTGAATACAATTGGTAGTATATTGCATGGCAAATGAGCAAATCACAGGCTAGATTTCTTTTTTTGATTCTACACCTGCAGGATTTCAGAAGGGCAAATGACAGAACATTAATAAATGCTTGTTTAGTTTAAACCCAGACTTGAATTGCATGACTGCCACAAGAGAGAGAGTGGCACAGCATGTGATTAATGGTCAGCTGTATTTTACAATCTCAAAATGTGTGTAAACAGTAATTAATCATCCCCAAGCCCCCTTGTGAGGTACATACATGGTATATGCAATACTATTCCCTAGGGCAGCTCTTAAAAAGTCTGCCAACGTGTGCCAAATTAATAAGCAGCACATTTGTGAAAGCAACCTCATAAGGGCACCAACCTACATCAAAGGCAGGGTTTATGCAGCTTGCAATTTTAATGATGACCGAAGGGTGGCTCCCAATACCCACAGTAATTCTGACGAGAGGCCAAAAACCGAACGGTAAGGAAACTTTCAAAATACTGATTGTTATTAAATGAGTGCCAAAATCATGCAGCGAGCTCTGTGCCTGAGCAAGGGTGTAAACGTAGGTGTTCTTCGCTGGGTCCAAGTCCAACACACTATTGACTCCACCAGTAATCCCTAAACTGGCAGCCAGAGTGCACTGGTGTGCTGTGAGAAAGCTACTGCTGTAAGAAATACATTCATCAAATAAAAGCTGCTGTGAATTCAAAGCCTGCACCTGCAGCAAAGGGGGCAAAAGCATCATGGGATGCCACACAGAGCAGAGTTACACCAGTAGTACAAAATAGTAACTTGATCCAGCCCAGAGCGGTCCGGAGCTGGGAGAGGCAGGGGTTGCAAAGACAGCTTCTTCTTCTGCCTAGAAGGGCAGCCCTGGCTGTGGAGGAAGAGGGTGCTGTCTGTCCAGATGCCTGCCTGCCTGCATGCCTGCCGGCCGGCCGGCCGGCCATTCGGCCTTGTACTTCCTCTTTCACAAACAACCCTGAGAGGGTGGCCACTTACACAGTGCCAAAAATGAGGAAATGCATCACCAAAAAAGAGAGGACAATTTTGCGTAAAATCTGCATATGCTAAGTTATATGGATGCACATCTAGAAATAATTCCTACTATAATTTAAATCAGTGTTCTCCAACCTTGGGTCCCCCAATGTTTTTGGCCTACAACTCCCAGCATGCCCCAGCGTAGCGTAGCTGGCTGGGGCATGCTGGGAGTTGTAGGCCAAAAACATCTGGGGACCCAAGGTTGGAGAACACTGATTTAAAGAGAAACACAATGCATCTCACCACAGTGGGGCCTACTGTGTGCTGGCTCAGCCTGCTGTCCAGGTGCCAAGCGTTGATGGGCCAATGTGAGCCCCCTGCTCTTTCTCTTTAAACTGGGCTGGTATTGGTCAGTCCTTCAAGTAGAAGACTGCTCTCTGTAAAAGTAGGACACATGGCTACCCTAAGCTCTGGCCTGCGTAAGGGTAGTGGAAATAGACCTTTAAGCCAGAAAAGTATGTATAACCATGAATGGGAAAAGGGAGATCATTGTGCAGACTACACTTCCTGCCATGCTCCTTAGTGAAGAGGTGTACACAATTACACAATGATATCTGGACATTTTTATTCAGAAGGTATGTTATGGCCCATATTAGGTCACATTAATTAATGGGGTTGACTTTATTTATAGTAGCTCTATTCTTTTATGGTAATGACTGGTAAATGACTGTAATTTACTGCTCAGTGTGAATATATTGATTCAAATTTGTTGATAAGTAGTTCATATGGTTATAAAGATGGTGAATGAGCCACAAGCTAAAATGAAGAGCGCAATATTACTTTAAAGATGTATCTAGCAGATATGCTTTTGTTCATTTTTACTTTAGAGTAGGTGCAAGGGGAGGTCTGATCCGGAACAGGACCCTAGCTTGCACATTTGTAGGGTGAACTCTGAGTTGCCTTAATAAAAGTATTCTCCTAATATGATTTTGGAATTTTTCTTATGGCCAATATGGCAACCTTTGCTTTTAATATTTTTCTATGATTGTTGTGTGAGCTCAATCTGCCAAGTATTTGTTTTTGTTTTGTTTTAATTGTTGATAATATATGTGCATATTAGTTTTAATTGCTATACTACTCCTTCTAGGTTGAATCCTGGCGGGAAGTAAGAGAGGATTATCATTTTATTTTTTTTAATTTTTTAATTATATTTATACCCCACCTTTTTTCCTGCAAGGAACCCAAGGCGGCTTACATAGTCCTCCTCCTCCCCATTTTATCCTCACAACAACCCTGTGAGGTAGGTTAGGCTGAGAGTCAGTGACTGGCCCAAAGTCATCCAGTGAGTTTCATGGCCGAGCGGGGACTAGAACCCGGATCTCCCGAGTCCCAGTCCAACACTCTCACCACTATGCCACACTGGCTTAGATCCTTGGAGAAGGCCATTCATACTGATGATCTCCCCTACCCCCATATGAGGTTCCCAGGTGCCTCCTGTAGGAGGAATGGGATCCATTCCCCATATGTTTTAGGTTTTTACAGATACTGGGACACCCACATGATCAATGTGTAATTGAAAATCAATGTGTTATTGTTTAAAGATATTAAAAATGTTACTCATTGGAATGTTTTACAGCTGCTGCAGTGCTTTGGTTATCTGATACAGAGGCTGGGAAAGTTAAGGTCACTTTTGACCGTACTGAATATTAAAGCCATAATAGAAACAGCAGACTTTTTCAGGCTATGGTACAGAGCAGAATTAGACTTGTATGCTAAATTTGAAGCTGGTTGCCCAAAAAGGACACTTCTTTAAATTTGTGAGCAATATTTACTTATATCTAAAGCAAATTGACTAGCTTTTGAAAAGCAAGAGCTTAGACTTGGGATGGGGTCAGGGGGCGGTAAGGGAGCAATTTCAAAGGTTAAATGTATCTTTAATGCTAGAGGTGAAGATGCCTACATAATTAACAGTATTAAATCTCTGGAATGGGGCCTGTTGCATTACATGATCTTCAGGGTGGCTAAACTTGAAGTAAGGTCGGTCCATGTCAACAAGCCCATGATCAATGCTTCACTCTTCCCCCAGTCAAAATATCTCAGAGAAACTAGAGAACACTGACAAGAATATGCTGAACTTGATGGGAGTTTGAGGTCACATGACAGGCTTGTTATGTCTCACTGCATTGCTTTCTACCACAATGCAGTTACAGAAACCTGCTTGCTCAAAAATTGCCTTCACCCCTGCCTTCGCCTTCAGACTCCTTGCATCTCCTGCCACAGCATTTGAAAGCAATCTCCCAGGGGTGGATGAGCAGAGCCATAGACTCTGAAATGTTTGGCATCCCAGCTTGCATGTTGGTGGAGCCTCTCTTTTAAAGTGAAGTTAATCAAATCCACACAGGCTGTTTATGCCAAAAAAAGTAAACATGGAATAACAAATACAAGCAAACCTCCCCACCCCGTACTCTCCCAGAGCTGAAACATAGATCCTTTAAGAAAACAAAGTGGCTTTAAGATTTGAGCAGCATTCAACCATCCAGAACCTACATATTGACTCAAGCTGTATGATCCCTGCTTCAGCTGCTGTTTGGATTATACTAACTTTTACCCTTGTCACCGAGAACTGGTGTACTCTGAGCTGTGAGACAGAAAGTCCCTGGTTCAAATCTCATCTTATCTTTGAATTCAGAACTAGATGGGGCCTGTTGGTAAGGTTGGTGAAGGTAACCCCTTCACTCTATGTGTCTCACTGATCTGCAACATGCGGAAAATGCCATTGGTCTATCCTACAGGGGCTATTCTAAGGTTCACTGAAATAATGTATGTGAAGCACTTCGAACAATCTGAAATTCTATTTAAATACTCACGATTGTTGTTATTAATGTTTTGTAAGGCAACTCATAATGTTCAAACCTGAAGATAATGAACTGAGAAGAGACTTAACACTACATATGATATGTATACAAATGTAATTCTCTGCAGAGGGGGAATATCGGCATATGAAATGGTCTTTTCTTCCTTCTGCTGGTTTAAAAAAAGTTTTATTTATTTGCCAGACAGTATTGCATATAAAAATAGTTCCAACAAACACATATTTGAAATAAACTAGAAAGGTTTTCAGATTCTTGAATGTGTCTAATGAGACGTTTTGTGTTTCGCCGCTTCTCAGGCTGTACATGCTGACATGATATATTTTATTCCTCTAATCCTGCTAAGCAGATCTGTGTGTGGAAGCATGCTTCTGCATGCATATCACGTGTTAGATCCTGATAGCGTCTGAGTTCAGGTGTCATTTATCTGCAATTGGATGCACATTTGAATGTGTGTCCTCATCCACATTCTGGTGGTGGAGGAGGAAGAATTGCAGATGTCTAGCTTTCTTATTTCTTAAGTTTTTCGTATATTGCACTTATTAAATCAAACTAATATTCACTAGTTAATGGTATACAAGGGATCACTTATTAGACACTTCAGTGTGTTAAGATGTCAGTACATAGGATCAGGGAAGTGTGATCCTCCTCCATCTCAACCCAGCTCACTTTATTGATATTCTTTTGACTTTCTTTTATGTTCCTACTGATGTTTTGCCTTAGCAGGGACCTTCAAATTCACCTCAAATTTCTCTTAGGTAAAATCTAATGGCGAGCTTACTTGCTATATACTCACTTTTTTGAATCCGTTATAAAGTGGATCTGAGGGTGCACTCTGCTTTTTTGGCAACATAACATCATTGTCTTTTGGTTTCTGTATCGCTTGGACAATAACACATACAGCACAGGATTAACACATGGGTGAAGGTACTGGAAGATATTGCAGACAAAATAGAAAGAGTCCCAGCTGTAGCTGTGATGATAGATTCTTAAATAGATGCATAATTCTAAGATGTATACAGGAAGCCAGCAGGCTGAGAAAGTGGCAGTGGCAGAAAGAATCATCACAGAAGCTCTTCGTGTGTTTTTAGAACTCACCATAGACATCATGGGACCTTTATGAAGGAAAATAACAAGTCGGATGTAGTTGGATGCAATCACCAAGACTGGGATGAGATAATATAGGATGAACTGACTAAGGACTACTTGATAGTGTTGCTGGTATAGAGTAGGTAAGCAGAAGGATATGTTGGTAGACAGTCTTGTTTCCATTGTGGCATGGATTCTCAAAGGCAAACTGACAACAAAGCTCAGGACCCAAACCGAGATGAGCATGAAGATCATGGTTGTGGTCTTTGGAGTTCTGTAAGGTCTCAAGATGACTCTGGCTCTAGCAATGGAGACGACACATAGGGAATAGATGCTAGCAGCCAAGGAGAAAGCTGAACAGAACTGAAAAATCTTGCAGAATGCATCTCCCCAAAGCCATGTGTAGTAGATGACCGAGGCCAGTACAAATGGCATCAGGATAAGAGTAAGGAGGTCTGCCACAACCATGCTCAGGAGAAGACCATCCAGTTGATTTTTCTTAAAGGAACTGTATTTGATGGCGAGAGCAAGAGCTAAAATGTTTGCACTTAATCCAGTTGCTAAAATAAGTCCAAGCACACAGGAAAATACTACAACATAGTTGATGAACATTGTTCCATGCCAGTACATAAATTGTCTTGAAGAAAACAAGATTCAAATGTCAGATGCTCTCCTCCAAAATTAAAGAGGAGAAAATGTGTTCCTTGACGAATCTTTACTTGTTTCCACCTTTCCTATCTTGCCACAAATTCTGTACAAGAACTATGATCAAAAACGTTGGTCTCCAGGTAAAACATAGCAAAACAAAACTGCAGAAACTTGGGTTTTGCCCATCAGCTATAAATATTACAATTATTTGTTTCTTCCTTATAGTGTAGCTAATAGTATTCAGTTAGGGGTCTCACAAAAGCAGTTGTCTTTCTGTCAGAAAATCCTTGCTGAATGAACAGGTAAAGTCCAGTTTCTAGTTAAAAGGGCACAACTGATTATAAGGATGAAATATGTAATCGATTGTGAACATCATGCATGGATGCATTGTTCAACTAACAGGCCATAAGAGCTTTTAAAAGCAGTTGTTTCCTGGAAAGTGGCTGTAGATCAGATTTCTGTATTGATGTCCTCATCAGGCTTTGTTAACGCATGGTAAGACTAGTGACGATGATTTAGTGAACCACCAGAGGCAAGGATGCATGGAGGAAGGAAGAACACTCATTGCAGAGATCCCGTAGAACAGTAGTTTTCACATTTCTTTCCCTCAGGTAACCCTTGCCACATGGATTTGACTTTGCTGAGACCCCCCCCCCACCTTATACATTGCAGAGGATTCTGGGTATGCACTAGAGCAGGGCTCTACGCTGGCTGGGGCATACTGGGAGTTGTAGGCCAAAAAATCTGGGGACCCAAGGTTGGAGAGCCCTGCACTAAAGTGTACTGTATTCTCTGTTCAAGCAGGGCACTAGCCAGGTCCTTCTGGGCCTCATGTAAACTCAAAGAGCACTCCAGCATGTCCTCACTAGTAGATCACTCTTTTTTCTAGGAAGCTTATTCACCATTACCAAGCTCCCCAATAAGGAACCCTTGTTGAGCTCCCAAGGAAAACCAGAGTCCCTAAGAAGAGTTTAAAAGATAGTGTAGATTTTAGAAGTGGATGTGTGGATTTGATAGTATTGAAATCCACACAGAAAGATGTGTGGATTTGATAGTACTTAAATTTTCACCACCTCTTATTTTGTTGAGAAAATAAAACAAGGCAGAAAATTGTGTAATGAGGTTGAAATTAGGACACTACGAAGTTCTGACATGGACACTCAGGTTATCTTAGATTGACAGATCTCTCCATCATATGCAAGGTGGGGGAAAACAGAATGATTTATAAATCATAAATATCAGAAGCATATCCCTCAGGCAATACTTACCTCAAAGATAATGCTTCTTCAAAGAGCAATAGTGCAAGGTTTAGAAAAAGAATGAAGATATTTCTCTTCCGGCAAGCATCTTTGGATGGATACATTGTGTGTGTGTGTGTGTGTGTGTGTGTGTGTTGGGGGATAATTTGATTATGAGTTGAAAGCAGCTACAGACTTTTCAGAGTTTGTTATATTTGTACTTTTTTGGTTATATCTTTGTAGTTTTCCATGTGGTAGATGTATGTATGTTAGTGCTGCATGTATGGGGCAAGCAGATTGTTACAACGGAGACCTTCCACGTCTCATGTTGACATGTTATAAGAGCTTTATAAGACTATCTACCAAAGCCCTGCTCCATATTCTCTCATTGCAGGGATGTTGGATGTCTTCGGCGAAATGCAGAAGTGGGCCTTTGCATATGAAGTACTAGCCCTGACGTTCTAGAATGACCTTCCTGAGGATGTTAGTATATGTACATCTCTCCTGGCCTTCACAGGGAAGCAAGTGTGGCCCACAACAAAATGCTGCAGTGTATCCTGAGCCTGTGGCTGAGGGGACTGAAAAGATCCCAAAGTTAGCAGCAGCGACATGATTTCCTTGCTCTGGCTTGGCTCTTTATATCAAGTGCAAAAAATGTGTGCTTTTTTAGTATTCAAATATTTAAAAGTACATCCGGCCTGCATTTAAGTCAATGAAACATGAGGCTTCTGAATGCAGCTGAGTGCTTGATTTGGCCTGGGAGGGGGAATGGGTGGGCCAATTTTAGTAGACTGATCTTTGTGGCAACCTGAGAGGTTTGGGAGATTTGTGACTGGGAATTCAAGCTAGCTTCAGTACCACCTCTGTCCTGCGATATTAACGGGGCGGGGGTACATATAAGCTACTCTCTCAGTGCAGACCTCCAACCTGCAATAGGGGTCTCTCAGTGCAGGGTTGTTATATATTGCTCTCTCATCCCAACCTGCTATCTGGGGATAAAAGTTATGGATAGCATTGCAGGGCATGATTATTGCAAGCATATTTTCAGCTTCTGCCCAACCCCAGCCCCAACCCCAACCTGTGATATGCCTCTGGACAACAAACACTGCAGAGTTATTGTAAACCACTCAGAACCTGACCTGCAGAATTCAGTGTGAACTATACTGCAGGGCTGTCATAAGCCACTCTTTCCCAGTCACAGCAACTTCCAACTAAGGGTGGGTGATCTGCCATGATCCGACCTGCCTCCAACTTGGTGGATGCTGCTGCTGTGCCTGCCGAGCACCGCTCGCCAGACTTCCGGGTTCCCGGTGGGCTGCTTTTTACATAGAAAATGCTGTAAGATACGCCAAAAGCACCCGCAATCTGCATAACTTATGCAAATTGCGGCCGCTTTTGGCATATCTTACAGCATTTTCTATGTAAACATTGGCCTGCCGGGAACCTGGAAGTCGCTTCCCCAGCTCGACTCAGGAGAATGCAAGTTGAGCTGGGGAAGAAGGTAAGCGGGACGGAGTTTGGGTGGGGGGTCAAGCCCATCTAGTCCGCTGGGACACCCCCCCCCCCCCATCTGAGCGTGGAAAGCTAAGCAGGGTCAGGCCTGGTTATTACTTGGGTGGGAAACCCCTCCTCTAGTTTCCTGCATTGAGCAGGGGGTTGGACTCGATAGCCTTGTAGGCTCCTTCCAACTCTATAATATATGAAATCTATTGTGCACATCCCTACTCCCAACCTTCCATATGGGAACAATGAACTGCAATTGCTTTGGAATGTACATTAGCAAGGTTATTTTTTAAATGTTTCACACTAAATAAGAAGAGAGTTAGAAAGGTCAGGAACTCTTCTCTTTGCTGCTACCTCTTTGGAATGGTGGGGTGGGGTAGTCACACTTGCATCCAGTTCAGGCTGCATTAAAATCTTGGATTTCTCCATTGATTTCTATGGGCAGCTCTCACGTCTGTCCCTGCAGACAAGTAAAAATAGCTTCATAATGTGAACCAGGAAATGACCTATCCAGACAATGAGAGGGTTCTCTCTACATATTTTATATCTATGTGTGTCTTCCTTCCTCCTCCTTTCCCACCTACTCCACTCCATTCCCTGTCCTCCCTGGTTTTCTGCCTTGCCTCTCAACAGTCAGCATTTCATTGCCACTGAGAATGCTCAGTTTTCCTTGTTTCTTTTTCTCTAACATTTTTGTACTTCAGAGTTTCCCTGAGTCTGCTAATACCTCCCCCTTGTGTGTGTGTGTGGTGCCGTTTTGACTATATAAGTGACAGCTCTCAGAGAATTGAATAAGAAATAGAATATACAAGAGGAGTCCCGGAACAAAATGGTGTGTCTGTAGGGGGAGTCTTCAAAGCTGTCCCTTCTCAGGCAGGAGGCTGCCCAGGGCAAATGCAGTGATGCAGCGGGGTAATTTTAGACCGGGGTTCTCCAACCTTGGGTCCCCAGATGTTGCTGGACTACAGCTCCCAGAATCCCTTGCCATTAGCCATGCTGGCTGGGTATGCTGGGAGCTGCAGGCCAGCAACATCTGGGGACCCAAGGTTGGAGAGCCCTGTTTTAGACTCTGAACGCCATGGTTTTATTGGGGGGGGGGTTTAGATGTCCATGTGTATTACACAACTAACATCTCTCTTCCTGCCTCCTCCAACTTCCATTCAATACTTTAAAACTGCTTCTACATTCCTGATGTTACGACAACAAAATTGTTTGCTAATGGTGATTTAAAAACAACATCACACCTCTGAGCACGTGCAGTTTCGCATTTTAAATTCACTTAAGCCATAGCACCAGAATAATTACAGGAATAAAATGGAGTTTGCTTCTGCTGCCCTGATGCCCTCATCACCACCTGCCACTCTCTGGGTGTCCATTTGCCCACTCCCCCTGGCTGTGTGGTCCTGGACTTTGGCCCCAAGATCCAGCCCTACCTGCAAGCCTGTATGCCAGCAAATGGGCAGATGCCAGCTGGTGAGAGTGAGAGGGCAGGCTGGCACTGGTAGCTGAAAGAGAGAGTGAGTGGTTGGGCACCTCCCTTTCCAGCCACTCTTTCCCATTCCCCTTCCCACCCAGTTTTCAGGTTTTCCCCTCTCAATAGCCACCCAGCCAGCCAACATTCTGTGGGCACTGAGCATGCACTCAGTGGGAAGTGGATAATGAAGATTTTTCAGCCCTAAAGATGATTTTGTACTTCTATAACCCTTGGGGTCCCCCAATTTGGGTGATCCCTTCCTGTTATGCATGGCTGTTGTCATTCTGGCTACATAAGTGATGAGTGACAGCACTTGGATACAGAGGGGCAGCTATCTTTCTGTTACAGCTAACATTGACACTGAAATCCATCATCGTTTGAGCTCCGCAAGTGCCACATTTTCTCGAATGAAGCGTAGAGTGTTCAAGGATCAGGATATCTGTAGGGAGACCAAAACGCTGGTTTATGAAGCCATTGTATTACCAACTTTATTGTATGCCTGCGAAACATGGACTATCTATAAACGTCATTTCCACCTCCTTGAAAGATTTCATCAATGTTGCCTCCGGAAAATCCTGCGAATTACTTGGGAAGATAGACGAACAAATGTCAGTGTACTGGAAGAAGCAAAGACTACTAGCGTTGAAAAAATGATCCTTCAACACCAACTTCAGTGGACCGGTCATGTTGTTCGAATGTCTGACTGCCGTCTCCCAAAGCAGTTACTTTATTCCCAACTCAAGGATGGAAAGCGGAATATCGGTGGTCAATATAAG
Organism: Shinisaurus crocodilurus; assembly: GCA_021292165.1. Lineage (NCBI taxonomy): Eukaryota > Metazoa > Chordata > Lepidosauria > Squamata > Shinisauridae > Shinisaurus > Shinisaurus crocodilurus. Next base: position 112,959,307 of record CM037876.1, on the reverse strand, counting down.
AGGTTTAAAGATGTTCATAAGGCTAATCTAAAAAAATGCAATATAAACATCAAAAACTGGGAAGCTCTGGCCCATGAACGATCTAACTGGAGGTTGGCCTTTCACAAAGGTTCTATGGACTTTGAAGAAGCCCGAGTGCAAGGTGAAAGGGAGAAATGTGCTAAGCGAAAAGCACATCAAACGAATCCTTTATAGGACCATCTTCCTTCTGGTAAGCTGTGTCCTCACTGTGGGAAGCTGTGTGGATCTAGAATTGGCCTCCACAGTCACTTACGGACCCATCGCTAGATTCTACACAATTTTATACAATTCTCTCTTTATATAATTTTCTTTTGTAATTTTATCCTGGAAGACAATCTTACTCGGTCACGAGTGATCGCCTACTACAGAGGGGGAAGGCTTGAGGGCCTTCAGACTGATTTTTGGCCTAGTGGACTTTATAAAACTAATGTTACCACATCTTATTGTTCATCATAGTGTTTTTAGAATGTATTTAGCTTTTTAGGTGTAAACTTCTTTATTATATTTTTATTGTAAGGTAGTATGCGTGTATTGAGTGTGGTGGGATGAAAACGATGAGGTGCTTCTCAAGCATAGCAGAAAACCCACCACCCACCCCATTCAGTTTGAAGCTTCATTTGAAAGACACTTGCAGTTCTTCAAAATAAAAATCCCACTTGCTGTCTTTCAACTGAGTGTGAGCTTGTGAAACTATAAAATATGTTTTAAGTCCTGACAAATGGCAACTGAGTAGCAGCAAGCTTTGTTCTTATACGCTTAAGCCAGTGTTCTCCAACTTTGGGTCCCCAGATGTTTTTGGCCTACAACTCCCAGCATGCCCCAGCCAGCGTAGCATGCTGGGAGTTGTAGGCATGCTGGGAGTTTTAGGCCAAAAACATCTGGGGACCCAAGGCTGGAGAACACTGGCTTAGGCTGTACAAAGAGAGAGAGAGAGAGAGAGAGAGAGAGAGAAGCAAATATGCAGAGTCCTTACACCGACTTGGCTGCACAGCACTGAGATGACTTAAAAATGCTAATTACTATCCAGAATTTCTGACCTTATGATTTTTCTGTCTTTGATATTACTGCTGTTTTTTTAAGGCAGCGATGTCACCCACCTCACATTTCTAGGTTTATTCCTGGTTGCAGCCTGTCTCACTGAATAGGAAAGTATGAACTTGGAGGACTTGTGGTTACATTTATTTAATAAATGGTGGAAGTTTTAGTCTGGCTTTCTATGTTTTCCCACTGGCGTCTATAATTTAATTTTTAAAATTCAATTCTGACCAAAGGTTTTTACAAATGGTGGCCAAACCTGGCTATAAAAGTTGCTGAAAGTAGTTTATTAAGCACTGGTGGTCGTCTTCATTTTGGCCAAAGTCTGATATTTTTCCACCAGACCTGCAGCATAGTTAAGATAAAACCTCTTTATGGGAACAGGAGACAAGGCATGAGCAGGTTGCAAGAACTGAACGCTGAAGCAGATGTTTTTAGCAGGATTCTCATCTGCATAGGAAGAAAATACAGTCGAGAATCTAAGACTTCCGAGGTGAACTGTGAAATTGCAGGTTTAAGACAGCTTCGAACTCTAGTACTGAGACATGTAATGCCACTGAAATTTAAGTTTGAAGGCAGGGAGGAGCTGGGAACATTTAAAGATTTTAGGCTGCTCTGCTGGCAATTGCCAGATTTAAAGATGGGCATCATCGGAGTAATAATCCATGAGCAATTTTGCCAGATTTTTGTTTGCTGATTCTATTGCTTGAAAAAATCAATTGCAATGCAGATGGCTGATGGAAATGAAGCATCACGGTGCTTAACACTTTATAGATACTTTCCTGTGTACTTTGAACTAGTGCTCATATTACGTTAATGGCATTTAAAGCCTTGGTGAGCAAGCCAACTACATATATGGGGTGGGGAAGGAGGATATACGGATTATAAACTGTAGTGGAAAAATGTACTTTTCAAGCGGGACCTCCATCATTTGACCTCCATCCAGAGAATTTGGCAGCAGAATTGCCAGGCATGTGAGAATTAATGTATATGTATGAGAATCAAGGACCTCTGTATGAGGTCCAAGACAATTTGCAGCCATTTGGGCAGCTATGCTGATTCAAGACACAGGCCTAAGGTGCTGCTGAGCATCAGAGGAGGAAGGTAGTACTTTCCCATCACCCCTGCCCACCCTGCTCTAAGAATGATTAAAAAAAAAAAAGATTTTTGAAGCTCTGGAATGAGTATTCCGAACTGATAATCTGGCAACATTGGTGGACCAGAACAGAAAGTAGCTGGACACAAGGAACCAGCATGTACGTATGTCATTTTTCAGCAGTTTGTTGCTGAAAGCTTGGGAAACATGTAGTTTTCTTCAATCCAGCATATTAAGCCTAGTTCACACACTCAGTTCATGGCTTGCTAAACCATAGTTTAGCAGCAGGTAATGCATAAGATGATCACATGCTCTCTGCTCAACCTTCTCCTTGCCCCTCCCTCCTTTGGTGCTTACAACCTGGTTTAATTAAACCACAGGTAACAGTCATGTCCGGAATGGGGAACTGTGGCTTAATGTCAGTTCACTAACCAGGATTTTGAACCAACTGTGTAGTACAGTGCTATTAAAATATAGTTCCCTGTTCTACACATAATGGCAAACTTAATTAAACTAGGATGTAAGTGCCAAAAAGGTAGGTGGTGAGGTGAGGGGAAAAGAGGAAATATGGAGTCTTGGTGCTCATTCCCAGCTGTTAAACTATGGTTTAGCAAGCCAGGAATTCAACATCAGGCCTGGGCCGCTTAGTGTTGATACCATAAATATCAGTTAGATTAAGAAGTAAAGCTTTCATAGGACTTCTTGGTCTCCAAATAAAACCCCAAATAGAAGTACTCTCTTGCATGCCACCCAATGAATTTCACAATCACCTAGTTCACTATGGCACGGTTTACGTGCAATGGGAACCCAGGTTTTTTTTTTAACCCAATGTTCTGCAACCTTGGGTCCCCAGATGTTTTTGGCCTACAACTCCCAGCATGCCCCAGCCACCTATGCTGGCTGGGGCATGCTGGGAGTTGTAGGCCAAAAACATCTGGGGACCCAAGGTTGCAGAACACTGTTTTAAACCTGTGTTACTGTGAGTGAGCCGGCGTGCTAGAGCACATGGTTTGATAGTTCCCACTTGGTTCCTGTCCTGCTGCCATCAGGAGTGACTAAACAAGCCAGGGATGACCTATCCCTGGCTTGGTTAGCTATACATGCAAACAGTTCTTAACAGGCCACGGCCCGGTACCGTGGCCCGGGGGTTGGGGACCCCTGTTGTATGGTGTTACCCTCTCATATTGTTGCTCTTTTAGAAACATCATGTCGACATTATTAGCCAAACAGAAGGGAAAGTAATGGATATAAATGCAATAGGAGTAAAAGTTGGGGGTGGAATAGGTTTGGCTGACTTTAAAAAAAATCCTTATTAACGCTGGTATTGATAACATGGTTTTCCAGTTATTCTTATAATTGCTAATACTGCACGGAGCACAGCAAATAGGTCATTAATCTCTTTAAAAGTACAATTTAATGCAATGCTTCATGACAGGAAGTCAGCAGGATAATAAAACCTTTTACTGCTCAAAACCACACTTAATATTTTTACGGTGCAGTTGGCTCAACAAGATCGTCTTTGTGAGTCATCACTTCAAAGCAAAGTCCTGGAGACCCATTAAAAATGACTGCAAATCCACTTTATAATGGTACATGGACCTGAGATTTTAAAATGCCTCCGCCCCCAACCCAAGTTAGAAGAGCTGCAAGCTATATCAAGAGGGGCATTCATTCGGCAGTTTGAATTTGAAGTCTAATGTGAGCGTGTTGAGGACTTGTCTGGGGAAATTAAGGACTGATTTTATCATTATTGTAAATTACTATAGTTTCTAGACAGTTTAAATAATAGTCCCTGTATATACACTTGTGTTTTGCTCTTCTGCTTATGATCAACCTCTAACTTGTGTATATGTTGCTGGTATTCAAGAATTCGGTAGAATACTTAGCAATTTTGTAAAATACCTAGGGATTTTATTTTTATTTATTACATTTATATCCCTTCTTTCTTCCAAGGAGCTCAGTGTGGAGTATAAGACCCCCCATTTTAACTTTTAAAATACCCTGAGAGATAGGCCAGGCTGAAAGGGAGGGAGACTGGCACAAGGCCATCCAGTGAGCTTTATGGCTGAGTGGGGATTTGAATCTGGCCTGGGTCTCCTGAGTCCAAGCCTGACACTCTAACCACTATGCCACTCTAGTCAATGGCATTAGGCAAAGTTCTGAACATGGGCCAAATGAAAATCGCATTACATAACCAACCTAGGCATTGTGTGTAAGTCCTAGGAATTTCCAAGTAAGGCTTTGGAAATGTGGGAACACATGAAAAGGTATCTCCCTAGGTGCTGTAGCTTGTTCCGAGAAAAAAAAAAATCTATGGATGGGATCAGGCAATGTTCATTCAACATTAAATACAAGAAAAATTAAAGAAATTAATTGTATTATCTGTGATTACAATTACTTATTATAAAACAATTTATTTGTAGTTATAACTGAACCAAATATTAATGCAGCACTTGTAGGCAAACAATCTAATCACACAAGCCTTCAGACATACAGCATGGTTGATTTTAGCATTAATTATTTGTTACAACAGGACAAACCTGAATGTCAGTGCTTCACTTCTGAATGCTACCAGCCCTGCTGCCCTAGTTTGTTTGTTTTTAAGCTTTCTAAAAGGAAAAGAAGAAAGGATGCCCATCCCCTCTGCTGCTCACCACTGCCTGGTGAGTTTACAAGGAGGCCCACCAAGGGGGTGGCGTTGTGTCAGGGAGCATCTTGCCCAGGGCCCCTCAAGCCTAGCAACACTTCTGCTTTTGTTCTGCACATAGAATCATAAAGTTCGAAGGGGCCTATAAGGCCATCAAATCCAGCCCCCTGCTCAATTTATTTATTTATTTATTATATTTGTTAATTGCCCATCTGGCCGGTCACCCAATGCAGGAATCCAGGTCAAAGCATCCCTGGCAGATGTCTGTCCAGCTGCACCTTGAATGCCTCCAGAGTGGGAGAGCCCACCACCTCCCTAGGTAGTTGGTTCCATTGGCTTATTGCTCTGACAGTCAGGAATTTTTTCCTGATGTTTAGGTGGAATCTGGGTTCCTGTAACTTGAGCCCATTATTCCGTGTCCTGCAAACTGGGATGATCGAGAAGAGATCCTGGCCCTCCTCTGTGTGACAACCCTTCAAGTACTGGAAGAGTGCTATCCCTATTAAATTTCAGTCTGTTGTTTTCAGCCCAACGCTCCAGCCTATCGAGATCACTTTGAACTTTGTTTCTGTCTTCCAGGGTATTAGCTGTTCCACCCAATTTTGAGCCATCTGTAAATTTGATAAGCATTCCCTGCACCTCCTCATCCAAGTTATTAATAAAAATGTTGAAGAGCACTGGGCCCAGGACCGAGCCCAGCAGTACCCCGCTCGTTACCTCTCCCCAGTTTGAGAAGGAACCACTCTTTGACTGGGTTTGCACAACACAACACAACATGTAATGGTGGTTACTTACCATTGCTTGTTCCTTGTGTCGTGTGAACCTAGTCATGGTGACTGACCATTGTGACTTATTGTGGTTGTCAACCACGGTAAGACACAATGGTACATTCTATGGTTTTTTGGTACCAGGATGGCTTGTCGTGTTGTTCGAACCCAGACGACATGACCCCAGAACAAGCGAGACGCTTGGCAAGAGTGGTCATTGCCGCTCTTGCCAAGTGACTGGCCACAGAGCGCAGCTGCCAGCTGCCACCAAAGTGCCCAAATGGCACTAGGAGGCAGCTGTCAGAGGCTTCTCTTCTCTCACCTCCGCATGGAGCGGATCAAGCACCCCCACCTCCTCCTCTACAGTAGACCTCTTGAAGAGGAGGTGGGAGGTGGAGATCTGCTCCTGTTCGACTGCTCTGCACACCAAGCAGCTGCGGGGATCAGAGCACAGCCTCCCGCCTGACAGGTTTTTTCCCAGGCAGGAGGCTCCTCCCTGATCCCCCTGGTTACTCCACGCACCAAGGAGCTCCTCAAAAAGCAGGGGGGAGGCAGGACCGGTGCAGGGCAGTTTGGCGCCCTAGGCTAAATTATATTTAGCGCCCCCCTCGTGCCGTGGGGGGGGCTCCGGAAAGCAGCCCTGCTCTGCAACCTCCTGCCGCCAGCCGCCACCGGACCCCCCCCGCACGCTGCCGCTGCCGCCCCCACCCCCGCCCCCACCTACCTTCCCATGCCTCCTCCGAAAAGGGACCCCCGCGCTCTGTTTTTGGCGGGGGAAACCAGAGCAACAGGGCTGTTTAAGCCCTGTTGCCCTGGTTCCTCCCGCCAAAACAGAGCGCGGGCGGGGCTCCGGAAACAGCGCAGAGAAGGTAGGTGTCGGGGGGGAGGCGGCGCAGAGGCGAGGTGGGGGGGAGGCGGCGCGGAGGCGAGGCGAGGCGAGGCGGGGGGAGGCGGTGCGGAGGCGAGGCAAGGTGGGGGGGAGGCGCCCAGGCTCGGCCCCACCACTACTCCGGGCGCAATCCCCCGCACTGACCTGGCTTTCTCGGTGAGGCGGGCGGGCGGGCAGGGCAGGAGCGCGCCGGCAGCGAAGAGGAGCGCAGCGTTCTGCACCCTCTTCCGCTACGCGCCCTAGGCAACAGCCTAGTTGGCCTAGCGGTAGCGCCGGCCCTGGGGGGAGGAGGTGCTTCCCGCCATCACAGCTGCAGCGCCAGTCAGTGGGAAGCACCTCCCCCATCCACTTTCGAAGGAGCTCCTTGGAAAGCAGAGGGGGCAGGTGCTTCCCTCTGTCACCAGCGGCGGCCACGCCAATGACAGAGAGGAGCGCTGCCCCTCCCTGCCTGAGAGGTTTACTCTCTGAGTAAATCTCTCAAGCAGGAGGCTGCGATCTGGAAGGAGCCTACAAGGCTATCGAGTCCAACCCCTGCTCAATGCAGGAAACTAGAGGAGGGGTCTCCCATCCAAGTAATAACCAGGCCTGACCCTGCTTTTCTCTGTGGCTGCTCCGTTCACGGAGCAGCCATGGAGAGTGGAACCGGCACACCCGCCTCCTGCCTGAGAGTAGACCTCTCAAGGAGGAGGCAGGAGGCTCCCCCCTCCCTGTTGCGCTTCAGGGCTCAAGCCCCGTTTGCGCAATTGGGAGTCTTTAACAGCTGCTGTGAGCTGAAATTGGCTCACACAATTGTAGCTGTCAAAGAGAGGAGCCTCCTTCCTCTCCGTGGTGTCCCCTGGACCCCTGGGATATTGCTGGGAGGAAGGAGGGGGGAAGAGGGGAAGGGAGGGAGTGAAGCAGCCACGATAAGCCCGATTGTCTGTCAGGCTCATCGTGGTTGCTTCGTGGGTTCCGGTGAACAATCATGGTAACTTACCACGATTGTTGCAGTGTTGTGCGAACCCGCCCTTTGAGTCCGATTCTGTAGCCAGTTGTGGATCCACCTGATAGTTGTTCCATCTAGCCCACTTTTAGCCAGTTTGCTAATCAGGATATCATGGGGCGCTGTGTCGAAAGCTTTGCTGAAGTCAAGATACATTGCTGACTGTACACCAGGTAGTCTATGGAATGACCAGGAACTGTGTGGGAGAATAGATATTTAGTATTTTGCCTACTGTCTGTGGGTGGTGGTATAGATTTCCTACTTCCTATATATTTTCCTTCATTAAATTACTTGAATTGAAAATTTACTTGTAACATCTATACATCTGCAAAACTGGCTTGGGCACTACCATCTCATTATACAAACACTTCACAGAATTACTGAAGAAATCCTGTGAAGTTACAGACGTATACTATGCAAACTGGGATTTGATGAGTTACTGCAGTTTCTCTCAACTGTTTTTACTTCCTCTTCAGTTTACTTTACTTTTTGGATCTTTCAGCCCAGCCCCAGGGACAAAGAAGATAATAATCAGTTCATAGATTTCATAGATCATCAAGTTGGAAAGAGCCTACAAGGCCATCGAGTCCAACCCCCTGCTCAATGCAGGAAACTAGAGGAGGGGTCTCCCACCCAAGTAATAACCAGGCCTGACCCTGCTTAGCTTTCCACACTCAGACAAGCTGAGCCTGTGTTCTCCTGTATTTTTCTTCTTAACAACACATTGTAGGATGGACAAAGACTCCCTGGGAAAGGGGTACAGCAAATGTTATTGAGGTAAGTTCCATATGAGCAAGTAGTTGGAGAGCATTCTTTAAATATGTATTACTTATTTCTTTAAATAGTAGTCCACACTCTCGCTAGTTAACAATAGGATGCTATCATCATTCTTTAATTATGAGGTAAAAGGCATGGGGCCCTTAATTAAATCCATAAGCCCCACCCTCTAACTTCCCCATTTTAGGAAAATCATCGCCCCTTGTAGGCTTCTTAAAACAGTCGTTGAGGGGGCCACACGGCCATCGCAAAAGTTAAGGCGGCAAGTCAGTGAGGAAATTTATGAACTACCCCAGGCAAATTTAAAGGGATTAAGTGGTAGGTCGTCAGCTCAAATTTAATTAGTCATGTGTACAGACAGGCCACGTTGAAGGCACAGTCCCAACCCCCAACCCCACCCCCACATGCTGGGAGATGTGATATGGTCTGGCCGTGCAGTAATTAAACTGTTTTAGTGGTTTGTCCAAATAGGGGACAGGATTTTTATTTTTTTTTGTCAGTGGGAGGAATTGAGGTGGATGAAGAATGTGTATTGAATAGGAATACATAACGAGTAATGATAATTCAGTTTTTTTTTTAAAAAGTAATCCCATAGGGTTGGTTCACACATGCATGCACATCCCTTGATTTCTCCGTATTTGAAGTGCAGGCAGCTGCTCAATGTGTGAATTGTGATGACTCGAGCAAAAAGGGTTGGTTTGAGGTAACAGGAGAGTTCATTCAAGCCCCCTCAATGTTTTTGCCTGTATGCAGGGAGGGTGCAGTGGGGCTGCCCCTACCATCATGCCCAGCATCACATGCCGCTAGCCCCCGCCCCCCAACACGGATACACGGCAGCCTCAGCTTTGGCATGCGTGTGAAAGGGGTCTTTCTTTCATGTGAGCGGGAACCCTGATTGGCTGAAGTTCCCACCCATGTGGATGAAGAACCCCTATGTGTGTGCATCTGTGGCATGTAGGGGCCCTTTCATATTGATTCTGAAAGCACAGTGCCCTGGTGTGGATGTGGCTGGTGTGCATGGTGTGCGTGTCAGCATGCAGAGGGCATGGTTAGAGGGCACACTCCTGTTCCTTTCCCCATATTTGGTGGAGGTGTGTGTTGGGGACTGTGTATTATGGGCACACTCCTAATGAGAAAGTTAATTTCTTTATTTACTGCATTTTTATCCCACTTTTCAGACAATTTTTGTCTCCCAAAGCATCACACATCACTAAAGAGAGAGAGAGAGAGAGAGAGAGAGAGAGGTTGTGCTATCAGGCTGACAAAGTTAAAAAATAATAATACAAGACACACAAGGGGAATGGAGGGCCAGGGCAGGAAAGGGAGATCGGTTTTTCAAGCCCAGAACAAAGTGGTGAGCTATAAGAAGGAGCATTCAGGTCAACTGCCTGTGTGTTGCCTCTTGGGGCTGCAGAAGCAAGGGGAAAGGACCAGAGAAACAAAAGTACCATCAGCCAAAAAGGAACAAATTTTACCAATTGCTATTCAAGCGAGGACACCAGTAGGAGAAGACCAGCCTGGCCTGAACTGGATATAAATGCCTGCTTCTAGCTCACTTACCAAGCTTTAAAAAAACATTTTTTTCTACACACCAAAATTTCACTTCCCTTAATTAATCTTTAGTCTATTCTTTGAATATGGGTGTGTTTCAGTCGTGATGACCTTTTTGCTTTATTTAGTGCCATGTGAAAAGCTGAACGTTTCCATTTCCTGCCCCTTCAAAAGATTTTTTTTTAAAAAAAAATATGCTTTTTATTTTTACATTTTAGAGCTTTTCAGAGTCCACCATCATATATGGCCAACCTTTTCTCTGTAGCTATGTATTCTTAAAAGCAAGAGCCCCACAAGAATACAACAGGAGAAGCAGGCATTTAAGAAGATGGTAATCTTGCATCCCTGTGTCAGTGTTAAGAGATGGTTGCATAGGATTTCATTTGTAGTAAAATGGGGAGCAACACTGCTGTACTCTCTTTCTCTTCCATGCCCTCCCACTGGAGAAAAGATCCCATAAAAGCTGATGGAAACAGAAAAAAAATTGCTCTTGATCTTCTGGCTCTCTTGAGTTTGATGGTGAGCCAAGTATTTTAAACAGCAGGCCTTTCATAACAGGGAATACTAGAGCTAGGAGTTTGGGGTATGCTGTCTAACCACAACGCTCAGCACATGTCAACATAACTGATAACCAAGCTGTACCTCTCAACCTCCCATGCAGCATAACCACTGGCATGCTGCCAGTTTCTAAATCCTAATTAACACTCTGCCATGCTATGACTGGAAGGTGAAAGCCACAGCTTTATTTACTGCACAATTAACAGGTAAACATGACTTAATCATAACTTAAACATTCAGTGTTTACGAGAACCCTTCCAGGTCCCTTGAGATACCCTTTTTGACCTTGATGCTGTGGGGGAGAGGGAGGAGTGAGGGGAAATCCACTCTAGTCTTGACTTACTATGGATTCCCGGAAGAACAGCAAACTTCGTTCAGGACAAGCGCAACCCAGGTTCTCGAACTATTGCCATCTTTACAGAAAGTGTTCCCTACACTTTATTCTGCCTGAGGCAGCAAAGAGCAACAGCAAGTATGCTTGAAAGGAACAGATAATGAAAAGAAACAAAGCTAAAGGCAATTCATTTTGTAGAAGTATTTTGCAAAAGTGTTTGTATCCTGCTGAGATACAAAGAGACAAGACTCAATAGAATAGTGTTCTCCAACCTTGGGTCCCCAGATGTTTTTGGCCTACAACTCCCAGCATGCCCCAGATGCCACAACATTATACCTTAACATAAGGAACCACAGCAAATTAATCCTATTTAAATCACCAAGCCCAAGTGCAGGTACCTAATCCTTATGGGATGAGAGTTGTTGATACAGCCACCATCCTCATCATATCCACATTGGGTGACGCCACCCTGGCTCAGAGCTGTAAACTTCACTCCAGCTTCCTCACAGCCCCACACATCCAAGATTTGCTGAGGAAGGCTGCAAGAGGCCCCACTCCACAGCCAATTAACCCTGAGGAGATGAAGCAGGCAGACTACTGCCCTAGTTCTCCCAAACCCGAATAGCCCAGAGAGGCTGGTCTGGAGAAACATCTCTTCATCCTCAAAGCACTGAGTCTCTACCTTAATCAGCACCGACTTCACCACAAGATGACACATAAAAGCCATAAAACACCATGGCAAATACCAGAACATACAGTTTGACTTTAAGAGATCAGCAGTGCTTCTCAGTGGGGGGAGGGGGGTCCCTAGCACTACTGATCAGAAGGCATTGTGTATTCCAGCTTTTTCTCCTTAATATATTTTCTGTGGTAAGAAAAAAAGATTATGGAAGAAATTATGGGGAAACACAAAGGGTTACGAGTAGAGGATAATGTTGTCTGCAATAACACACACACACACACCAAGTAAAATTTTGTGAACGATGCTGAGTGATGGCACAATAAAAGCCTCATCTGGAAGCACACAATGTCAGAAGCCCCCCCCCCCACACACACACACAAATGCAAAGCAACAGCTAAGTGTAAATAAAGGTTTATGTAAAGATGATTCTACACTAGCCCTGCTCTTTGTGTGATGCCTGACGAGGGTAAATCAATGAATGTCAGGAGTGGGGCTGTACGTGCTGGCTCTGCCTGCAGTGTCCCCATCAGCAAGTCCTCCGAGTCAGCCTCCTTGCATTGAGCAGGGAGGAATGAAAGGGGCTTCTACCAGGGCCGGTGCTACCATTAGGCCAACTAGGCAGCTGCCTAGAGCGCATGGCTAAATGGGGCGCAGAAACCACACCAAATCAGAAGCCTCCCTGGTTTTCCCCCCTTTGCTTCGCTTCTTTCTCTCTCTCTCTTCTTCTGTTTTTGTTGTCCCCAGGCTTGCTTTCTCTTTCTGTCTGTCTTTCTTTCTTCCCCCCCTCTCTCCCCCTCCTCCTTTTTTTCTCCGTCTTCCTGCTGCTGCTGCTGCTGCCGCCGCTTGCCCACAGCCCGAGCCTTATGCCGCTCCTGTTTCTTTTGCAAGTGGGTCTCTTTAGCAAAGCTGCTTTCTTGTACAGCACATGGGGCGATAAGGGGAGGAGAAGAGGGGGGCGGTTAGGGAGGGAGGTGGTGGCAGCGACGACGCTGGAGGGGGTGGGTGGGTGGGTGGGTGGGTGGAGGCAGAAAGAGAGAGGGGGGTAACCAGAGTAAACTCTCCCCAAGCTGAGGAGCCCCCACCCCTAGCCAGGGAGAATGATAAAAGGAGTGGGGGTGGGGGAGGAGGAGGAAGGGGGGCTGGGGGAGCAAAAAAAATTAATAATAAATTTTTATTTAATAATAAATATCAGAAGCAAAAAATAAACCAGAATTTTGCATGCACGCGAAAGTAGAAATTGGAGAGGGGGGGGGGAGAGGAGCTTGCAGGAGAGGAGATGGGGTGTGGGAGGGGGAGGAGGAGAGATAAATTTTGCACATACACACAAAAAAGAAGGTAAAGGGGGATGGGAACAAAAAGAAGAGAGAGAGAGAGAGAATGAAAGAGAGAGAAAGGGTAAGAAAAGAAAAGGAGAGGGGGGGGGGAGAAAGGGAGGGAAGACAGACCAGAGAATCCCAGTGATCAAATATGCTAAGGAGGAGGAGAATAATTAATTATGATAATAATTTTTTTAGGTTTTGCCAATTGACTTTTATTTCATAATGGGCATAGGGCTGGAGGGAAGGAGGGCTCAAGTGGGAAGAGGGGGCGCTAAATATCTGATCTTGCCTAGGGCACCAAACTGCCTTGCACCGGCCCTGGCTTCTACTTGTGTTCACTTGATTGTGAGCAAAAGACTCTTCAAGAGCGGGAGCTCTAATAAGGCAGGGCTCCCGGTTGCATGGAAGCTTTTATTTATATTCAAGCAGAAACAAGGTCTTCGCCCTAAATACGGAAAGGCTGGGCATTGAGGGGGCCAGCATGGGGAGGGCAGAGGTGGGGCCAGCATGCAGAGCCCCGTGCCCCTGTTGGCACACTCTGATATGGTGTGGGGGCTGAGAAGGGCTAGAGACCAGTCAGTCCAGGGTCAAACTACACTGTGCTTGTAGTTTCTCCTCTCCCCAAAACTGGCCATTCCATAGGCGGCGGCAGCACCTTCACATGTGGTGTGGTGTAGTGGTGAGAGTGCTGGGCTGGGACTCGGGAGATCCAGATTCTAGTCCCCACTTGACCATGAAGCTCACTCGGTGACTTTGGGCCAGTCACTGATGCTCAGCCGAACCTACCTCACAGGGTTGTTGTGAGAATAAAATGGAGAGGAGGAGGAGGACTATGTAAGCCGCCTTGGGTTCCTTACAGGAAAAAGGCAGGATATAAATATAATAAAATAAAATATATTATCCCTCCTAATACCAATTATTCCTGTGCTAGTGGAGCTGGTGCTGGAGCTAGAGCCAAAACCACGCCATCCATGCACAAGAATGAGGTAACCTGAAGGTTTGGAGTATGAAATGTATACCCCTTTATATTTTATATAAAGCAAGATATACTACTATCCATAAGCATAGTTATGCATAGGCTTCAACAAAGCCAGACAAGTGGTAGCTTTGTAACCATGCGGTCTTTCATGTGGGGAAGAGTTTACTGAGAAATCCCTCTTAAAACAACACAGCCAAATGTCAAAATATAAAAAGGAGTTTATTTAGGGGGGTGGGAGAAGCAACGGGGGAAAAACAGGGAATGCAACAATCACACACATACACAGAATTCCAAATAATAATAAAAAAGACAGTCTAACTTATTTATTCACATTACCTACTTGAATAGAGTCTTGGGTCCCAGAGCATATGCTGAGTTTATTGCAGAGAGGATGGTGTGTGTGTGTGTGTGTGTGTGTGTGGCTTCCAGTTAGATGGCATATAGGAAGCTATAGAAGGATGGAGAGGGGATCTCAGTTCTGAAAAAGCAGAGAGATAGGGTTGGTCTGTCCAATAATGTGATAGCCTCCATTTCTGAGGTCAGGGGTCTAGCTGGAAAATCAGAAAATTACCTAGTGGCTGGACCCACCTTCTTAACTACTGTAACTTACATATCAAAAGCCCAAGGTGGGTGGAACCAGTCAGCCTATTTTTTTATTTTTTTAAAAAAAGGGATTATGGTTTTGGTTGCAATTTGGAGGACAAAAAAAATGAGATAAGGCTAGATGAAACTATTCAGACTACCTGGCAGGGTGCCACTGCCAGCTGACTAGATGCTCTATGGGGCCCTGTGGATCTATATTAGAAGTAGGGGTTTGTCACAATGGTTCAGGGTCTTGGTCAACTGGAAGGTATCCTGGGACCATCCTCCATTAAAAGAAGTGTGACTCCTTTCAAGTGAAGGCAGGGAACATATTGATAGTAATAAGTGGCCTTGACAGGATGGACCTGTCAGATCCATAAGCGCCAGTATGTGGGAAATACATGCTGAGACACTAAGACTAGGGGTAGGAATGGCCCAGCATGAATGATGTGTAGTGCTGAAATATAACATAATGGAATTAGTAACTGGGGTAGGCATGCCATTTAGTGGACGTCACTAAAGGAGGCAGTGTAAAAAGAGAAATAAGCAGGGGAGGCTGGTGGTGAGCCCTCATCCATGGCAGCTTTTATTCTGAACTTTATAGGAGCTGTCCATGGTGCTGAACTCCACCCCCACAATAGGTTCACCAGCATGGATAGCTCCTAGAAAGCTCAGAATAAAAACTCCACTGACATAGAAGTCACCGGCCTCCCCTGGAAATAAGCACTCTGTCATGTCTGGAATTCATGGCTGGCAACACTGAGCAGTGAATAGAAAACCTGCCACCTATTTCTGTAGAAAACTATAACAATCCCCCTTTCTCATCTTAGCCTTCTCTGTCTGAGAGGAGATGTCAGCAATATTTTGCTGTGCGTGCGCGCACACACACTCTGGAGACTAAGGGGCGCCAGACTGCCTATCTATTTGACCCCTTCTTAAAAGCAGTGCACATTTATTAAAGAAAAGCAGTAGATTAGTTGCATGCTTATATTTCCCAAAGAACCTCTCCCCTCAATTTGATAACAGCACGTATCCCTGAAGTGGCTCCATTTCCAAACAGCTCGGTACCTGCTCATAGAATTCCTTGTCCTACATTTGACAGGCAAAAATATATGAACATTCAAATTGCCACTGGATATTGTCTAAAGTGAATTTTGAGGTGAATTGGAAGTGCTCCCTCAGGTGAAACTTCCAGAGAATTTGGGGGAAGAGAAGAGTTTTGATGAGACAAGCTACATTTTATGAGAGCCAGTGTGGCGTAGTGGTTAGGGTGTTGGACTGGGACTCGGGAGATCCAGGTTCTAGTCCCCGCTCGGCCATGAAACTCACTGGGTGACTTTGGGCCAGTCACTCTCAGCCTAATCTACCTCACAGGGTTGTTGTGAGGATAAAACGGAGGAGGAGGATTATGTAAGCCACCTTTGGTCACTTTGTTTTAAATAAATAAATGAATAAAAGGACTAGGAAAGTGCTCCCAAATGTCTGATTGGTGAGTCACACTTATTTTCTGAAATAAGATAGGACACACACACTCCATCTTTTCTCCTGAAAAAGGCTGCTTTTAGAGCAGGGGTGGGGATTGTCACCCAGGAACCCGCTCTGGGGCTGCATGCCAGCAGTTGCTGTGGCCAGGGCCCAAAGTAGAAGTGGCCACCCCACACTCACACCCCATCCACACCATTCTCATTTTCTCTCTCTCTCGGTACTTGAAGAACTGTGTCAGCTCCTTGGTATTCCGGGCAATGAAATGACTCATCATCATCATCATCATCAGGCGATCACTCGTGACTGAGTAAGATTGTCTTCCGGGATAAAAGGAGGAAATTCTGAAGAAGATTGATGGTTAGAGCACAAATGGCAGAAGACTTGTAATGAATATGAACAAAAAGAGGTAAGAATCCATTTGCGATCTTATTCTTTGGTGGTGATCACAGAGAAGAAATTTTACTTCACCATTGCCATTGCATCTGCTCAGGGTAACCTGAGGACATGGACAAACTGCTTGGAGTACTGAGGTCTACTACTTTAGATCCTTGTCCACCCTGGCTTATGAAATCTGCCAGAACTGGGCTGGGTACCTGGACCTCTGAGGTAGTAAATGCCTCCTTGAGTGATGGTGAGGTCCTCACGGCATTGAAAGAAGCAGTGGTGAGGCCCTTGCTGAAGAAACCAAATTTAGACCCTATGGTTTCAGATAACTATTGCCCAGTATCAAATTTGCCATTCTTGGGCAAGGTGCTGGAGCATGTGGTGGCCTCACAACTCCAAGCAGCATTGGATGATATTAGTTATTTAGATCCATTCCAATTAGGTTTCAGACCTGGTTATCCTGATTGATGACTTATGCTGGAGAATGGATGTGGGGAGTGCAACCATGTTGGTTCTTGACTTCTCAGTGGCTTTTGATACCATCTACCATGGTATCTTCTGGATCGTTTTTCTGGGTTGGGCTTAGGAGGCACAGTGTTAAAGTGGTTCCAGCCCTTCCTGGAGGAATTGTCTCAGAAGGTGGTATTGGGGGACCCCTGCTCCACCCCATGGTCATCAGCCAGTGGGGTGCCACAAGGTTCCATCTTGTCCCCTATTCACTTAGTATTAAAGAATGTACAACAGAGGACTAGTATAAATACCCTCAATAAGAACCAAAGGGAGGAATGGGAGGAAGCCAGTGTAACATTTCTGAATTTTACTGATGTTCTGCAAAAGAAATATTGGCACCCCTCCCCTGATTCACCAGAATATCCATTTGGAAAATCTCAGTCCTCCTATTCCTTTCCCTCATTGCTATAGCTTCCTTAATTTTGTGAAGTTGCCCTCCTCTATAAATAATGTTTAAAACCAATGTCTCTAGCGTTGCTTTGTCTGTAGCCAGAGTGCATGAGGGGTTTCCCTGGCATACACAAATGTCTTCTGGCATCCTGTCTATTTTTAGGAGCTCTAAATCACTAAAGGGGACACAAGAGGACATTAGTTCCAATACTGTAACTTTCCAGATGACACCAGTTGCTTGTTTGATGCCAAGCCATACCATGAGAGAGCAAGAGAGCGTGCTCACATTCTTGTGGTTTTTGTACTGAAGTATCCTGTCAGGATGCTATTTCTGGTGTTCATTTTGCTGTGAAGCCAGGCAAGAACACACACACACAGAGCAGACAAACTGACCATATAGTCTGCGGCACTGAGGCATCCCAAAAGATTCCTACCCACTGCACACTCTCTCAGCAGTATAACAAGGTACTACAGAGCAATGGAGATAAAACTCAAGAGTTGGGATCTAGCCAGGCAGCCAGGCCTTTAGGCTATTACAACAGTGTTCCCAGTTCAAAAACATGCTGAATGTTTCAGCGTGCTAGTTTTTAGCATGCTGACATTTTATGAATTTAGCTTTTGAATGAAGGGAGAATTTAGAATTGGATGTTCACCACACACACAAAAAGAAAGAAAGAAAAAGAAAGAAATGGTTTTGAAACCAATTTACAGTGCAATGTTATACATGCCTACTCAGAAGAAGCAAGTTCTATTGAGTTTAATGGCGCTTACTCCTAGCTAAGTGAGCATAGGATTGCAGTTTAAATTCATAGTGTGGACATGTCTTTAGCTCACATTTTCATCACATAGTGGCTGCTGCCAATATCACTAACTAAATGTGCATACCCTCATTCAAACTGACATGCATATTATGCACATATTATGCACATAGGTAAAATAGGCCATACATTTCTTAAAATGGGCTGTACCATAAGAGTAGGGTTTTCTTTTATCACTGGAGAGTTCCATTGGAGTGAAGCCATGCACTATTTTTGTGTGTGTGTAAAATTATGCTTGCAGGATGAATCCTTCTTCTTACACTCAAAACAGTTGATTAGGCATACATGTTAAATGAATCCCCTAGAATTTAAAATCATCTCTACGGAGCATCTTCCAAAAATCATTTCTGAAAATGATAGTCTGCCTAGACTGGGCAGGCACATTCCTCCTTAAAATGTATGTTTATATAGTAAATCTAGAAACCACTCTGAGGTTAGGTTACAGCTATTGGGATTAGTGGGCGTCTCGTGGGCAGCTATAGGTTTGCGGAGTGGAGCTGAGCTGATGTCTGAATTATGAATTAGCTTCCTTCTGGTTCCAGTGGGGTAAACCTCAGAGCAGTTTATACACTTAGTGTTAAGTGTTCCTAAAGTACAGGGTATTTATTTAAAACATGCATATAAAGCGTAATACCCCCAAAGAAAATGTTGCCGGCCTAGCAGTCAAGTAGTGAGCAATTTTACGGATTATAAATGGAAATGCAGAGCTTGAATTATTTCTGAAAGGGGTGACAACAATGGTGCCCCATTAGGTTATGGGCATAGAAGGAGCGGTATCACAGAATCTCACTTAGTCTAGCATATATTATGTGTTGGGTAGGTGGGATCTGATGAAGGTCAGCAGAAATTAGCTTCTAATTGAGATAGGAATTAATCATAGAATATTGTAATTGTTGGTAGAGATGAGCAGATTTCCTCAGTTCATGGTTGTTTTGTAAGTTCACATGTTATTGTTTCTGCCTTCCAATGTAACATGGACAATTTCTAAAATTTAATCCAGAAGAAGCACACCTTAATCTCCTTCCAATCATAGAATAATAGAAAAGTAGAGTTGGAAGGAGCCTACAAGGCCATCAAGTCCAACCCCCTGCTCAATGCAGGAATCCAGGTCAAAGCATCCCTGACAGATGGCTGTCCAGCTACACCTTGAATGCCTCGAGTGGAAGAGCGCACACCTCCCTAGGTAGTTGATTCCATTGTCTTATTGCTCTGACAGTCAGGAAATTTTTCCTGATGTTTAGGTGGAATCTGGGTATGCACATTCATTCTCATCTTTCTCCTCCCTCCACCTGACCAATACATATGAGTGATCATGTGCACTGATGGAAAATGGATGCTCACATGATAAAGATTCCTTTCTACACTGAATTTTATCAATGCACACAAGCACTCCTGTGCATTAGTGAGACAGAAGGAGGGAAATGTGAGAATGAACAAAAGGAAATTAAAGCTGTAGCAAATTGTGCTTTGTGTAATGGTCTCTACAGAGTCTGAAAATAAATAATGAAGAATGACAGATTCTGACCACAGTGGTGCTATTCCACAAACAAGACCAGGTAATTCAGAACGGTAAAATCTAGAAAGAGATCAAGATAGAATTTTGTAAGCATCTTTAATTTGCCACCTAGCCATGCCTCATAACTCTTTTACAGCACAGAATTGCGCTCTCCTCTTTTCTCTGGGTGGTGAGAAGTTCCAGACTCACCCTACTTCTCCAAGTGGTGATTCATTCTAGGGGTGCACTGCTCACCAGATTTGTCTTTCTTTAGAACAGTGTTCTCCAACCTTGGGTCCCCAGATGTTTTTGGCCTACAACTCCCAGCAAGCCCCAGCCAGCATAGCTGGCTGGGGCATGCTGGGAGTTGTAGGCCAAAAATATCTGGGGACCCAAGGTTGGAGAACACTGCTTTAGAAGGAGGTCAGGTCACTGAAGGCTTATTGGCATTTTTTCTGTGTGCAATATTTGCATTTATTTACACAAATATACAGGTTGAGCATAGGTGGAAGCACAGCTTAAACTAAGGCTTACTCCCGCCCCCGCTGGCCAACTTTTCATGGGGCCATTCACCCCCTGCAAAAGTTTGGGTGGGAATAGTTGGTGACTTGTGTGTGTGTGTGTGTGTGTGTGTGTTGGACACACAGATGAATTCTAAGAATATTGTGTGTGTGTGTGTGTGTGTGTGTGTGTGTGAGGATCCTACCTTTAAAGACAAAGTGGCAGATGCGTTTTCTTTTCTTTCAATTGAGGTAGAGCCCCCCCACACACACACACACACATGCCCCTGGGAATGGTGCTGTGTCATAATGCAGTACCATTACTATTGGGTATTGAAGCAGCAGCAAGGCTTTTGCCTCCTTTCGAGTCTTACCTAGCCATTTGGAAAACTTAAACAACATCCAATATGGAAACATATTGCAAAGATATTAGTACTTTTTGGAAATCCCATAACAAGCCACACAGCCAAAAAGAGGGAAAGGCACTGGATGCCACACAAAAACAAGAGAGAAGTGATTCTCAAAGTGCCTGAAATATTTACTCAGACCAATGCATTTTGGAAATACGATTGCTTCTTCAGGGGCTTCTAAAAAGCACAATCTTTATACAAAAATAAGTACTCACATTTAAAGCATTTTAAAAAATATAAGAGATTGCAACAAATGACTTTCTATAACACAACCAACCACAGACATATAATTGATCAATATTGTGCATTTATAATACTTATTAAAATGTTCACCGCAACAATATATTCTTAATATTACATTCACCCACTTCTTTGAAAAGAGAGGCTCAAGTCTGCTTTAATCTGGTGGCTTCGTATTAGTGAACCTACAGAATCAAATTTAAGGAAATCCACTTTCCTGGCTAATAAACAAAACACATACACAAATACAAGAACTTTAAATCTTTGCTCTCACATTAGCCAGAAATAGATTTATTTTTTTTTTTAAACCCACTACATTTGTCTTCACTCATCTTCCAAATACACAACCACAAGCCCTTCTACACCTTCCTCAGCTGAAACAAACTGAACAGGAAGAAGCTTAGGCTGTTCACATAGACCTCTAATGCAGTGTTCCCTAACCTTGGGTCCCCAGATGTTTTTGGTCTACAACTCCCAGCATGCCCCAGCCAGCTACGCTGGGTGGGGCATGCTGGGAGTTGTAGGCCAAAAACATCTGGGGACCCAAGGTTGGAAAACACTGCTCTAATAGCTACAAGTATGAAAGGATTGTACCATTTCCAAACCTATGAGAAGAGTTCTTGTCGTCATTATTTGTGCTGCCCCATCTATCTATCTATCTATCTATCTCATTTCTATACCAATAGCTGAAGTTCTCTCAGTAATTCACAACAATTAAAACCACAAAATACAACATAAAAAGCAGTATAATTTTTTTTAAAAAAATTGAAACTACATAAGTAATCCCACCCAAAATCCTCACTAAAAACATACACCAGTGGCAAGTATTCCAAGCCCTCTTTTAGACCTTTCATGATAAGACATTCAAGTTTCAAACTCCGAATTATCTCCTTTCTGAAGAGAAACTTCATATCTGGCTTTTGCAATTTTTCTGTTTCCAACAAGGACAATTCCTCAGTGGAATTGTTTTGCAGGCAATGATCTATAGAGGGGCTCCTGATCTTTTGTTTCCTATGTTGTTAAAGTGTTTGCTCATATGCTTCTTCAGCCATCTTTGAGTCTGACCTGCATATACTTTTTGGCAAGGACATCTAATTGCATACACCACATGTGCGCTGCTGCAAGTTGAAAAGTGTTGACTATTGTATGCTTTGTTGTTGTCCACTGCATTCATGAAAAACTGCCATTTTAGTATATTTGCAAGACAAGTAGCCTGTTCCAAAGACTAAGTACAAGGCTGAGTTGGGGTCTGAGCCTCAACACACTAAACAGCTTGTTTGAACCCCCACGTTTTAGCACCAGCAGAAACTTATTGCACAGCAATCCTGTTGGAAATAGTAATATTGCCTGCTTAAAATCAACAAAGCGATGTAACCACTGAACGGAGTGGGAGGAACGGGTTAACTAAAGAAACCTCTCCTCCCTACTTCCTGCCTCTCTGGCCAGAGCTCTCTGCTGCTCTCTATCTACTTCCTGCTTTTTTGTGGAAGTTAGGTTGCTTCTCTGCTCTCCTTTCTCCCAACATGGAGAACACAAGTTAGAGCTGGCTTCCAGCCATAGATCTTCTATAACAGGGGACAGGGCTCTCCAATCTTGGGTCCCCAGATGTTGCTGGACTACAGCTCCCAGAATCCCTTGCCACTAGCCATGCTGGCTGGGTATGCTGGGAGCTGTAGGCCTGCAACATCTGGGGACCCAAGGTTGGAGAGCCCTGTTCTATAATGAAACTAATCTGTCTATATGTATCCTGAATGTATGTGAGTGAACTGTACGTGAAACTAATAAATGTCTTTATTAGTTTTAAACCTTGTATGGACATTCCATTCCTTTTAATAGCCTTAAGAGACAAGAGTTTAGCAACTCACATGGTGAAACCAGTTTCAATAAAGCAGGCTGTGCTTAAGGAGGAAACTCTGCTTCGTCCTAATCAGTTTAGGACTGACTCCTTTTAACCATATCCTCCAACAAATCCTAGCTACTGGTAAGAAAATGTGTAATTTTTTTTTTAAAATGGGAGGGGTAGGGCACCTTGACAGGTGCCAAGAAAGGTGTCTGGGTGTGCATGGGTGCCCACAAGCACCACATTGCCTACCCCTGCTCTAAAGTAAGCTCAAGGGCCCTCACCGGATCAGGACACTAGTGTGGGGGGGGGTTAAGGGGGGCTTTAACCCTTTGCCCTCACTGTGATCCCAATCTGGATTCCCTCCCCACCACACACACTTGAAATTTTCATTGCTCAAAGGTGATCCAATTAAACAAATTCATTACTTTTGGTAATGTAAATTACAGGCACACCCCCTGATCCAGATTAGGACCACAGCAAGGGGCAAATGGTTAAAGCTCCTCCCACTCTCCGCACTAGGGTCCTGATCCGGATGAAGGGCCCTGCGTATCTTCAAAGTAATATGTAGCTCGGCCCCAGGTTTCTTCATTAGTTCCATTACTCATAATCCATTGCTAGTAGTAGACACCCACCAAACTTCAGTAGGTGCGAGTACACAAAACAGGCATCAGATGTTGAAGGGAACACATGAGAGTGTACATACAGAGGGAAATGGTCTTTGAGATACTCAGGTCTCAAGCCGTTATACACTGTGTATCTATCATGTAAGCCCAGGTATTATTCACTGACAGATGTAATTTGCATACCTACCTTAATGTAGCCAGGCTCAAGGTATGTATTGAAGTATGAAATGTTTTTATCAGAGTATATGAAGCTTGTGACTCCAGAGTTCAGAATATATTTAAGCCACAACAGAAAGAAAACTTCTGAGATGGATCTACTGGCAGGAAGGCCTTGCTCCTGGTTCCAGAAATCAAATGTATCAGAAGTGTATCCATCCTCTGTACAAAGTCAAAAGATTGATGGCAGTATTTTGAAGCTTTCAGACAAGCTTCAAAGGCAGCCCCATGTAGAACACATTACAAACATTTAATCTAGAGGTTATCAAGACGCACATGACAGCAGGTAAATCTCTCTGTCCTTATAGTGAACATACCTGGTGAAAAAAGGGACTGTGAGCCACAGATGCCATCTGGGTTCCAGACACACGCCAGGTCCAGGATGATGGGTCCAAGGTTATGATTATTGCTGTCTTTGGAAGGAAACCGAGGGCATCTGAGTCTATAGCTGAGAAGGAATTGGAAACATTGACTATTTGGGAGTAAGACCTATTAAACACAGTGAAGCTTACTTCCAAGTAAACATTCAGAGAATTGGGCTTCACAAGATATTGGCATCCACTCCTTCCCAACTTTGCATTTCCTGAGCTACTGCTGGGTGTTTATGACCAGTTTTGGACATGATGTACAATGCTAGAAGCCATCTCAAAAATATGATAGCTAGATGTTTATGACTGAGCTAACCCCCACCCCCAATCCTTGTGGTCAGCCTCATACACACTGTATTAACAGTAATCTCTAGATGTGGTAATCAAGTTCATCGAACTTTGATCTAATAGACAGCTACTAGTACATTACTGGGTAATGTAAATGCTCAGATACACTTCATAAAAGAGCTTGTTGGATTTTTTTCCTAGCCTGGAATTGGAAAATAATCCAAGTTGTGGATTTTTTGAAAGTGTAATTGTAATTATTGTTATTACTTAGAGCCATCAGTGTGCACATGGAATTCTATGATCCTGCACTCGAGCGCAAAATCTGAAATAGACAGTGGGTAAGAGTAAGACAACAGAGAGTAGAGCAGGAGAGACAAAGATAGCAAGGGATTACTCTGAGCAATTATACCCACAAACTTAAAACCTGGTTTGAGCTGGGAATAAGATGAGATCATGGGGTTAAGGTCTCATAGAAAAGGTGGGTCTTGGATGCCATAGATTTGAATTTCTATTTGGCAGCATAGAAGCCCTGAGACGTTTATTGTCTCCCCCACATCCCCTGGAATGCTTTGGGTGTGTTAAAATAATTGAATATGAGGGAAATATGTATCAACCAGCAAAGTAGTATCAAAACTTATTCTGTTCTAAAAAGGCAATTAAGTACCTTTCAGAACACCAGCAATTTATTTTGTTTGAGCAAATGCTGTGGCAATGCTTAGGCTTAATCCTCTGATCTCCTCTGATTGCTCCTCATTAGATAAAACCAACAAAAGTCTGCTTTCTTCTTCTTCTTCTTCTTCTTCTTCTTCTTCTTCTTCTTCTTCTTCTTCTTCTTCTTCTTCTTCTTCTAAAATACTGTTATAAAGCTGACAGCTATTTTGCCTGGTGGGCAGACATTAGTAGGGAAGATTGGTAAGTAAGGACTGAGATTCAAAACCTGCTTTAGATAAATTTAGCTATGAAAGCATTCCTGAAGAAACAAATCTGTGCTTATGTATGGACAATTGTCCTGGCTCCTGCGTGCACAAATAAAAAACATCCAGTAATGCAGTGTTCTCCAACCTTGGGTCCCCAGATGTTTTCGGCCTACAACTCCCAGCATGCCCCACCCAGCTATGCTGGCTGGGGCATGCTGGGAGTTGTAGGCCAAAAACATCTGGGGACCCAAGGTTGGAGAACACTGCAGTAATGTGTTCCAAATTACTGGCAGATGATTATTTGATTATAGAACATGCACATATATATAATTTCACAACTCAGGTGTATCTAAATTTCCATACAACTTAGTTTGGGGGTATAATTATTTTGTGGTACCTTCTCATGTGTATCTTTTAATACGGTGGGTTCTCACTTAGAAGAGGGACATTTTGGCGCCTGAGGTGGGAAACCCAGATGGCCATCCGTTCCCACTAATTAACATGGAGGACACAATCCATCCTCATTGAGTTAAATGGAGTGAATGGCTTGTGCAGCAGAGGTTGTGAGTGGATTGTACTCATTTAAATATATATATATATATATATATATATATATTTAGTTATTATAAACTACATACAACACTGTAAAACAAAAACATACAACTACAATAAATCATAAGGTGCACCCCCCACCCACCTAGGGACCAACTAATATACATCTACCCCCTTAATCAATTGAATTCCACATTCCAAAAATATAACATGTCCTGACAAGGCATACTCCCCTTCCCCTTTATTAATACATAGTCTAATAATTGATTCCATATATCTGTGGATTGTACTCATATCTTGCATTCAGCTGTGCTTATCGCTTACTGGTGCCTCAAAGCTGCCACTTTAGGCAACCCACTTGACTTGCCTTGAATAGTAGGTTGGCCTCTGAATGAGGTGATAACCGGCTAAGCATAATACAGTCTGAAATGACACAGAGTTTAAAAATAAATAAATCCTCATTTGGCTTTCGTCCTATGACTACCTTGAGAAAATCTTTTCTCTTTATTTCTCTTTAAATCTACCTTTATTTTTCATTTTGTAGCAGATACTCCCTGCATCTTTTGCTCTGTCTCTGCATTGTTATTTTTAACAGTATTCATTTTTTTGAACAGCCAAAGCACAATATATATTTTACCTGGGAAATTTGCTACATTTTCCAAATAGCATATGACTATGCTAAAGGCTATGTGGATCCTGTTAGGGATGTAAGTTTTTTTTTTTTTAAAGTTCACAAATCACTCGAAAATGTTGTGTTTACAACCCCAAATGCAAATGAGAGCACATATTCTCCCAAAAATGTTCACAGATGTCTGAACTTGAATTCACATTCATAAAAAGTGAATTTTAAAAACTGTGCTCTTTTAAAAATGCAGACATTAAGAAGTGCACAACTTCAAAAATGCACAATGCACAGCTTTAAAAATGCACAATGCACAGCTTTAAAAATGCACAACTTTAAATAGTTGCTTTTTCATGCTTTAATGGGGGGGGGAGTGTGCACTTCTGAAAAATGTGCGCTTTTCCCATTCAACCCCCCTCCCCTAAATCAGGTCATGAATGAGAACGGGAGCAAGTCAAACCTTACTTTGATATAAAGTTCAGAGAATTTCAGTGGCCTCAAGCATCCCTGGTTCTCCCATCCCTACGGGTAGTGAAAATGTGATGAGAATTTACTGGGTAAAGTCTGATTAAAACTCTTCTATCTTTCTCAATAACATCTGCTTGTTCCTAAAACTTGTCCTGCCACTTGATGGAACCTTTTTGAAGTTGCTTTGGAGGCTTGGACCACTCCCCTGTCCATCATTCCTAATCCCAAAATCATGGAATAGTAGAGTTGGAAGGGGCCTACAAGGCCATCGAGTCCAACCCCCTGCTCAGTGCAGGAATCCAAGTCAAAGCATCCCTGACAGATGGCTGTCCAGCTGCACCTTGAATGCCTCCAGTGTGGGAAAGCTCAGGACCTCCCTAGGTAATTGGTTCCATTGTCATATTGCTCTGACAGTCAGGAAGTTTTTCCCTGATGTCCAGGCAGAATCTGGCTTCCTGTAATGTCCAGGGCATGGGCAGCAAGGGACTCTGGCTGGAATGCCAGGGCCAGGGGATGATGGAGGCTGGAGCAGGTCAGAAGAGTGCAGAGTCCAAGAGCTAGGCCCAGGTCCATACACATAGCAAGCAAGGTGGGGCCAGAGCCAAAGGGCAGGTCTAGTAGGTGAGCAGTGGTCAAGCACAGGTCAAGAGCAAGCAGAGTCTGAGCAAGAGCCAAAGGCAGGGAGGCAGATCCAGAAGCAGACAAGGTTCAGATAAGGGCCAGAAGTGGGGTTGAGAGTCAGGCTAGAGTAAGTCATGTACCAGGTAGAACAAGGCCAGGTGCTAGAGGCATAGGTCAAGCTAGAGCTGGTCACAGAGGGTCAGGAGCCAGTTGCAACTGTACAAGGAATCATGTTGCTGAGGTGAGGGTTGAAGGCAGACTGCAGCACTTATGTAGGTCCTCCTGGCTGCTCCCAGCTGGGCCGCATTAACTGGCCTGAGAGCAGCCAGGAGCAGGAGGCTATACTCTGCGAGTAACTAGAAACACTGGGCTCGCTCCTGCAAGGAGGCATCTTTGCCACCAGGTGGAGCTGTGTCACTACCCTGGGCCCTGACACTTCCTGCAACTTGAACCCATTATTCCATGTCCTGCACTGTGGGATGATCGAGAAGAGATCCTGGCCCTTCTCTGTGTGGCAACATTTCAAGTTCTTGAAGAGCACTATCATATCTCCCCTTTTGAAGGCTAGACATGCCCAGTTCCTTCAGTCTCTCCTCATAGGGCCTTGTTTGATGGAAATTGTAATATTGCCTGCTTAAATCACAAGGTAATGTAACCACTAGTTAGAGTGGGAGGAAAGCGTTAATTGAACAATCCCCAGGGTGCATGTTTTGTAACCCCTCCTCCCTCCTCCCGGCCTCTCTCTCTCTCTCTCTCTCTCTCTCCCTCTCCCTCCAACATGATGGACACACGGTCTGAGCTGGCTTCTAGGCAGTGACCTCCAAGGAAGCAGACTCTTAACACTTAAGATTCTAATCTGCCTATATGCATCTTGCATATATGAATAAATGGACTGTAAGTAAAACTAATAAATGTCTTTATTAGTTTTAAACCTTGTATGGACAATCCATTCCTTTAAAGAGCCTTTTAGCAAGGGTTTAGCAACCCACGTGGTGGTGATAACCAGTTTCAGTAACCAGGCTGTGCATAAGGGGAAAACTGAATGCAGAATTTGTCCTGACTACAGGCAAGCCCATAGATAATGATGGTAATACTGCTGCAATGAGTGAAAAATGGAATATGGCTGATGGCAAGGAATATGGCTGATGTTCACTGGACTAGACCCATTAGATCGTGATCAGTTCATTGACTGTGAAAGTGCAAAGGAATTGCACTACCCCGGACCTTCACATGTTGAGTGGGAAGGTCTAAAGGGGGAATCTTAGAATCCTACCTGTGACTGGAAACCCAAATCACAAGGAAGGGGGGGACTCTAAGTGTGTTCAGCCAAATGAATAAAGGTCCCCCCTAAAGGCAATCTATAAATCTAATAAATAAATAAATAAATAAATAAATGTGAAATCCTAGAATGGGGAATGGACACATGTCATCTCTACTACACACACATGTCAGTGCACACACATGAACACTAGGGCACCATGTAGGGGAGTATTTTAAGTGTGTTCAGCTAACCAGTGTTCTCCAACCTTGGGTCCCCAGATGCTTTTGGCCTACAACTCCCAGCATGCCCCAGCCAGCTACGGTGGCTGGGGCATGCTGGGAGTTGTAGGCCAAAAACATCTGGGGACCCAAGGTTGGAGAACACTGAGCTAAACACAAACAATTCCCTCTTCCAAACTTCCTGCTCAGTGTGCAAAGGGCATGGATGAACATGCAAAGTAAGGGAAGATTTAAAGAAATAGTACATAACTATTTTAAGTAACATTCCTCAAAAGTCAAAAATACTTAGGAACAGTGATTTGGCAGGGACAGATACCAGAAAATATGAACAGTTGGAGCAGACAACTCTCGCTCACATGATAAAGAAACTGAACACAGAGGATGACTATGCAAGTGGTAGGAAATAGCTTAGTCTTCAGTGTCTTTCATTTAGTCTTATGGAATGAAGTAAAATGAGGCCAGGTACTTAATCTTAAAATGACATTTAATCAACCTCTGGTATTCAGTGCTGCAAGGACTGAGACAATTGGATAAGATCAGTTCCTCAGCTTGGGACAGCATCTTTAGTAAGGCCTTGGAACTGTTTTTATCAACACTTTGCCTTCAAGGCATAATCTGATTACCAGCTACTAAACCTGGTAAAGAACCCCGCCCCCCTTCTTTCACATCATAAGCCAGGAATGTGGTAAGGAGGGAGCAGCAAGTTCCCCTTGTGCAGTCAATGCAATCTCCATTTGTCCTAGAGCCAAGACAGAAGAATCTGGGCTGCTTTTCAGTGGAGTAGTCTTACTGATGTAAATGTCACTACAGTGGAGTAAGTAACTGGGATTCAATCTACATGGCAGCCTATTGCTTTCATCCACATGATGTGATTTGAACCTTGCAATTTCATTTTATTGGCATTAAGATTTGCTTGTTCTTGTCAAATAGCTAGGGTCCTTTCTTTAAACGGAGCTTGAATTGCAGTTGCAGACAACCTCAGATGATGTAAAATCTAGGCATCTGTTCATTATTTTAAATACAAAGCTGCATGTGGGTAATTTAAAAAACAACAGTTGCCCCCAAAATTTACTTGTACCTCATCTTTTCTGTAAGTTAAGAGAGCCTATAAGGAAAAATTGGAGGTAAATATTCCCAGAATCAAGCCAGAAAACTATATTAATACCCCATTAATGTGAGATATTATGCTTGTTTTGTGAAACACCTTACATGCAGGCATTTCCTGGAGTTTCTGATAGCTGAAACACACTTAGGGTGCAATCCTATGCATGTTTAGACAGGAAATGTCCTACAACTCCCAGCATTCCCCAGTCAGCCATGCTGGCTGGGGAATGTTGGGAGTTGTAGGATTTTTTTTTCTAAGCATGCATTGGATTGCACTCTTAAAAAAATAAAACTGAAGGCACACTTCACTCATACACCTTATCATTTTCATTAATAATAAAATGGTTGAAGGGGCGATCCTATGGCCCCTAGACATTGTCTGAGGGGGGCACATGAATCTTTGGATTCCCAGCTCCAAGGTCAGAGATCGCTCTCTGACGTCCGAGCTGGGAGCTGGGCTCAGTTCCCCCTCCCCTCCCCCCTCGCAGCTGGCATGGAAAGAACCACACTAGCTGCTCTTCGAGGGGTAAAAGAGGGTGGTTCGGGGGCAGGGAGGGGAGGAGACTGGAATGGCCAGGATGTGAGGTATCCTGACGCCACTCCAGCCTCCTTCCCTCTCTCTCCGAAGCACCCCAGCTAGATGGGCAAAAAAGCCCATCTAGTTAAAATGCAGAGTGGGAAGACGGGGAGGCGAAGATCACCTCCGCAGCTCCTTCTGCTCTGCATTGGATGCCCGTAAGTCTCTGAGTTTGGGAGCTTATTTTGGGCAGTATCCAGTGGGGGTGCAATTCACTAATGTAGATTATGTTGCACTAGCATAAGCTACTTTAGCGCACTGCCAATAGCACTCACTGGTGTGCCAGTTTCAACTTTTGCAGTGGGGAAAAATGAAAACGGGGGGGGAAATTAATAATATACAATGCAGTTTCCAAATGAGTGAAATGCTTTTGAAAGCAGTGCTTTAGGGATGGATGAATACATCAGTTTCACTCTCTCCTGCACTCATATTTTTAAAATTCTCAAGTTCTTTCCATCCCGAACATGAAGAAATCTGCATATTTTCATAAATTCTTATACAAAATGAACTGATATGAAATTACTGGGCAAATTCGATAGGTTCAGCTATTCCCAACATGGAGAAGACGATGTTGTACATGCCTGCCATGTAGCTATTGGGTTTTGGTGAGCTATTTCTCACCTGTCAGAATAAAGGTGGTAATCCTAACTTAGCACTAGCATGGTTGAATACGCAGGGATTCAAACCAAGACCTAAGAGTTAAGCTTAAGAGTTAAGCATTCAAAGTCCTGATCCTGGATAGGTGAATCTGTAAGTTTTAGTTTCTCTCACATTTATTTTTTTTAAAAAAATTTCAAGTTCTTTCCATCCTGAATGTGAAGAAATTTGTGAATTTTGGTAAATTCTTAAAAAAATGAACTGAAACAAAATACTTGTATAGCTACAAAGCTCTTAGATTAAAAATTAAAAGGTGCTACAGACCCCTAAAAGGGTTTAGCTTGCAAACTACCTAATTGTTATCTGTTTGGTGTTCCTTAGTGCTCCAGATGCCTTTGGGGGGTGGGAGAGGTTTTTTAAAATTAATTTTCAGGTCACCTGGCAGACTATAGTCCACAGGATGTGTATGTGTCTAGGGGGCAAAAATGCCCACCAAACCACCCGAAGTTGTTCACCCCCAATGTAGGTGTTAAATAACAAGAGGGACAGGACAGAACCCTGTGATAGGGGTGGGCAATCCGCCCACCACCTGACTCGTGGTGCACTTGGTGAGCGCTGCCGCCGTGCGTGCCTAGCCGGGCCAAAAGCGAGTGCCAGCCGAGGCACTTGCTGGACTTCCGGGTTCCCGGCGCTACATTGTTTACGTAGAAAATGGCATAAGATACTTAAAAGCAGCCGCAACCTGCATAACTTGCACAAATCGTGGCCATTTTTAATGTATCTTATGCCATTTTCTATGTAAACAACGTAGCGCCGGGAACCCGGAAGTCGCTTCCCCAGCTTGGCTTGCGAAAACATGAGTTGAGCCGGGGAAGCAGGTAGGGCGAGTGGAGCTCAGGGGATGGCGCCTGGCGAGTCTGTCGGACTTCCACCCCCCAATTGCGCTCCACACACATCCCTACCTGTGGGACACCATAGGCCAAAGGCTGTGGTTCTAGCACCACCTTCTGGACACAACTTGATAGCAAGGGCCAGGATCACTGCAATACACTACCTCCACCAGGTAGTCCAGAAGGATACCATGGTCAACGGTACTGAAAGCTGCCAAGAGGTCCAAGACAACTAATAGGGCTGCATTATCCCCATCTAGTTCTTGGCATAGGTCATCCATGAAGGTGACCAAAGCAGTCTCAGTCCCATATCCCAGCTGAATTGGTCTTTCCCAACTGAAAGACCAATGGAAACAGGTCCAGATAATTAGTATTATCTAAATGCATCTGGAGTTGTGAGGCCACCAGTAATATGGGGGATGGCCCCAAAAACAACAGCTGAAGATCAATTCACAGAAGCACAAGGTACTGTTGCTTAATAATAATAGTTGACCAAGAATAGGGATTTGACTTGACTGGGATAGGATTTCACTTCTCCTGAAGGATCCACAGGGCCACAGCTTGGGTTTGCTTTTAGAACTGGACCAGCAGGTGAGCAGCCAGGTGTCAGCCATGCCATGATGCACATTTAACCAACTTCAGTTGGCTTACTTAAAGGACAATTTGGAACTACATAGTGGTATGTGGTTGTAATTTGTGTGCGTAGCTTCAGGCCTGGTTATGGGATGGAGACTGCTTTGGTTGCCTTGGTCGATGATCTACACCAGGAACTGGACAGTGGGAGTGTGTCCCTGTTAGTTTTGCTGTACCTTTCAGCAGCTTTTGATACAATCAACCATGGTATCCTTCTGAGGTGTCTATCTGAGACGGGACTGGGAGGCACTGTTAGACAGTGGCTCAGGTCCTTCTTGGAATGGTGATCTCAGAAGGTGGTGTTGGGGGATTCCTATTCAGAAACTTCAGCTGATCTAGAATGCTGCAGCCAGACTACAGAGTTACAGGAAGCATGTGATTCCCTTGTTACAGCAGCTTCACTGGCTACTGGTCTTTTTCCAAGCAGAATTCAAAGTGCTGGTTATGACCTGTAAAACCCTATATGGCTAGGGACCAAGCTACCTGAAAGACCGCCTTCTCCCATATGAGCCTACCTGGGTCTTAAGATCCTCAGGAGAGGTCCTTTTTCTGAGACTGCCGCCTTCAGACGTGCATTTGGTTGTCACATGAGAAAGGGCCTTTTTGGTGGCCACTCCCTGG
The DNA here is from genome assembly GCA_021292165.1 of Shinisaurus crocodilurus. Classification (NCBI taxonomy): domain Eukaryota; kingdom Metazoa; phylum Chordata; class Lepidosauria; order Squamata; family Shinisauridae; genus Shinisaurus; species Shinisaurus crocodilurus. Next base: position 112,926,416 of record CM037876.1, on the reverse strand, counting down.
CTGTGAAAGTTACTCCCTCCCAAGAGAGGCTAGGTTCACTCCTTCTCTGCTACCCTTCTGACGACAGGCAAAGACCACTTTATTGAAAAAGGCCTTTGGCCTGTAAGTGGGTCTGTTGGGGTAACTGCTCTTTTTACTCTGTAATCATTATGTTTTTATTATATTTTAATGTATCATTTTATTTGTTTTTTAAGTAATTTTAATTGCCTCTGTAAGCCACCTTGAGTTTGGGGGACCAGACTGGCTGCTGTGCTGTGCTGATACTTTCAGACATAAATGTTTCATGTCACTTTGCCCTATTAAGGGCAACGCCGCACTTATTATTATACTGAAAACTTAACCTGGCTTGTCAGGAAAGAGGGTCCCCATGTTCTAGAATGATTCCCTTCATCTTTGAAACACTGGTGAACATTCCATGCAGAGTAGCAGTGAAGAGTCTTTGGTTGGGTGAGGAGAAATGTTGTATGTTGTACATCGCCCAGAGTGGCTGGGTACCGGCTAGATGGGCGATTTAAAAATACAATACAATAAATATACTAAATTAGGGGTTACCTTTTCCCGCCGGCATTTTCATCCAGAGGGACTATTCCCCTCTGTGAGCCTTGCTAGTGATGCTTGTGTGTTTGTTTTATAAATCTGCAGGTACCTTTCTGTACATCTCTTGCTGCTCACTGCTTGTTAGAAAAGTGTGGCATGGATTTTACATTACATACATAATATGTCAGAATTATAGAAAACAGCAATAACAGCAAAATTGGGGCTCTTGAAAGGGATTTGTAAGTGTGTTCAGTTGTAAGCGATGGCGTGTAGCATTGTAACTGTGGTCAGCCAAACAAGCTTACAAACACCTTTCAGATCAGACAGGCGTGCATGGATATTGGGGGCAGGGCTTGTGTGCACACCCACATCCCCTTCCCAGTTTAGCCCTCACATGTTGCAGGGGAATGCTTGCATGGGGTTTGAGAGCAACTAGGGATCTTTAACAGGCTTCTCAACCTCCTCACCAAACTACAATCCGCATAATTCCTTGAGGGCAGGAATAGATTTCATAGATCATAGAGTTGGAAGTGGCCTACAAGGCCATCGAGTCCAACCCCCCTGCTCAATGCAGGCAAATAGAGGAGGGGTCTCCCATCCAAGTAATAGCCAGGCCTGACCCTGCTTAGCTTTCCACACTCAGACAAGCTGAGCCAGCGTGAGCCACAGTTAAAGTGGTATAAAACTGACCAGACTTTGTAGAATAGATTGCCCCCAGTTTTCAGCATCATTTTTTCACCTCTGATTGAGGCTGACGCCTCTTATAACTCAGCTCCTAATGGAGGGGGAGGGGGAAACCTGCATTGGTTGAGATGTATATTACATTTCCCCCTCCAACTTCCTACTGCATTAACAACATTCACAAAATACAAAAAGCACTCAAGATGCTGAAAGGGACTTCTTAGCATTATATATGAAAAACCCCTTTCTGGATTATATGATGATGTGAGAGCAGGATCTGGCTGGTAGGGCAGCTGTACTGCCTAGTGGCAGGATATCTAGTTCCCTCTGATCCTGTAAGATCCTTGTGGAGAAAGCCTGAACACACACACACACAGTGACACGAACCCTGACCCAGTTTTCCCCTTAGTAACCACATGTAGTTTTCCCCTGGCAACCGCTGTCTGCATAATCCCCACCGGGGGACAGGAGATGCAGGACTGGCCAGACAGGTAACACGCATATCCTCAAGGGGGAACATCAGCCCGAATCCACAAGAAGAAGCATGGACCATCAGGAAATGCAGGGCAGTCTCAAAGAGCTGCTAAGTATGCTCAGAGGGCATGATAAGCCCAAAGGTGCCACCTGTTCCCGGGCAGGAATAAGCCCACCTGATCGTAAAGGGGCAGGAATAAGCCCACCTGATCACCCAGGGGCGGGGAGGGGGCGTGCAGGGTAGAAAACCCCTCTGCCTGCTCCACGGAGGTTGTTGGGAACACGGGCAGGTGAACACCTTCCAAAGCCAGGACCGGCTGGGTCAAGCAGTTCTCTTCCCCGAGCACGGCGGCTCGGAGCCAGGCTAGAAGCGGGGAGCCTTAGAGTCTCTGGCCTAAGGTAACTCATTGCTGTAGTACGCTAGCCTGGGAACCAATTCATTCAAGATATCTGAGGTCACGACCAGGTCTTGTTTATGTTATAGTATTCCTAGAAGTATATTAGTTCCGCTCCATTTAACCTGTAGTAAATAAAGTGTCTATTCTTGTTTTGTGAATGGACTGGTGTGCTTTTTAAGCTGCGGTTGAGTTTTAATCACGTAACATCCCCTTGACGGGTTATATCTCAGTGCCGGTTAACCCGTTAAGTGCCGAACTCACGCAGAAGACCTGGTTGCTGGTCTTCCACAATCCTAACCCTTAAAATACCTTAATATATTCTTTGCAATACACATTGGCAGTATTTAAGGATTGTCAGGAACCATTAGGGCTGAAACTGGGGACCTTTGGAGCTGTGTGCAGCTGCCTCCATGTGTGGTGAGCCGTAGACTGCAGGATAAAGCAGCTACCTCAGCATTTAAGTATCCTTAGGCCCTCAACTAACTTCCCAGGTTGTCCATTGGACCTTGTTTGGCAGGAGGGACTATAAATAAAAGGGCTTGCTGTGTGGGAGTTAAGCCTTGCCTGGGCAAGAAGGCCTTCATGAGCTCTGGTGTGTTATTCTGTGTACTTTCGTTTGTTCTTCTGTCCAGCCTTCTGGCTTTGCTCTTTGGTCTGGACTCCTGCTGGTCCTGGGGCTACAATTTCTGGCTTGCTCCTTGGTTCCATGGCTTCGACAACTTGCTTCCAATCTTGGCTCCTGATGTCCTGGCTCCTGGACAGCTGCCTGTGACCCTGGCCTGATAATGGTATACTGCTGCAGTACATGGAGATTCCATTGAGCTATCAGAGCTAATAGCCACTGACAGATCTCTCCTCCATAAACTGATCTAATCCTCCTTTAAAACTATCACACTGAGTGCTCATTGCTATTTCTTGTGATAGTGAATTATTGCTGCAGATAATTACAAGGAGTTTGACAAATGACAAACTCCTCCTTCTGGTTCTAACTCCTAGTAAGTGCTGTAGCCATATGTGCATGCTGTACATACCGGTAACTCATCTCATTGTCACATACGTTTGGGTAGGTCCCTGTGACTGGAATAGCAAGTCTAATATAATATATTGCTTTTTTAAAAAACAACTGATTAGGTCAAACCTCAATGTAAAGCATCAGCGAAGCAATTGTATTATACGACATGCACCCAGATCTCAGTGTTGAGGGGCTACTCAGACATTAGCATAAGAGTGTGTGGGAGATAGTGAGCCACTGAATGATGAAAGATTATATGGCAATGGGAAATTGGTTGGATCCCATACTTAAATGCAAGTTTCCAAAGCTCCTGGGCCAGGTTCACTCCCCCGACTTGGCCCCAGCTGGCTACTGGCTTCATTCCCTTGGCAGAGAGGAGCTGTCAGTCTGCTTGGTGTAAAGCTCATAGAGTTTGGCTCCTGAGACATGAGGCAGGAAGCAGAGTGGAGGAGTGTGGCTGAAGCACAGCTGCATTCTGGCAGTGGGTGGCTGTTTTAGGGGGGGTCCCTTGCCCGTTGGCGCACCTGCAGTTTGGGCTATGCCTGGAGCTGAACAGGGAGAAGAGATAAGGAGCCTGAACCACCTTCATCCATAACAGAAGTGGGATTTGTCCATTGTTACTCTCTGGACAGCAGATAATTAACTCTTAGTTCTCAGGTTAACTCTTAGCCTCAATCTCTGTACTTGATTTTTGTAACCTACTGGAGATGGATGGTGTGTGTGTCTGTGTGTGCTGGCATTAGATCATGCTTTTTTTTTTTTTGCATTCTTGTTTAAATAGTAAATTTCAGAGTTAGTGTGTAGTGTAGTGAATTTCCCAGTCCAGAATTTCCCCCTCATCTATGAATTCACAGGCAGGGAGGCCTTCAGCAAGCCACTGTTTTCTCAGCATCATCAGGCCCCTCCTCCCTCCTCCAATAGGGATGAAAAAAATTGTGGCCTGTCTTTCAAGGCTATCGTATAGATTATAGTGGGGTAATAATATATGTGAAGCATTCTGGATATGCATTATATAAATGTGAATGATCATGTATAGTAATAACGATACGTTTGGGGCTCTTCTGACATTCTTCTGTGATGCTGAACATGGAATGTATTCCCAATGAATGATTACATTTGAATTCAGTTGATCTCAGTGGGATTCTGTTGCACTTGATTTAACTCGGCCTTTGCCAAATGGAGAGTTGAAGTATTTTTGGAACATTGTTTTCCTTTGGACCAAGCAATAAGGCTATGGTAGAAGTTGGATAGGGTAAAACTAATTTGAATCAGATGGTAAACCAGCCTTCTGCAACCCAAAAGCCCTCCAGATATGTTGGACTATGACTCCCATCATCCCTGACATTAGCCACATGGCTAGGGCTGATGGGAGTTGTAGTCAAAATATCTGGAGGAGGCCAGGTTGGTGAAGGCTTTGTTAAAATAATAAATCTCACAAACTGATAATCAAAATGAGTATTTGTGTTTGCCCAGTGTAGGCAGATATCTCAACAATTAACGTGAATTGATTGAATCCTTAGATGTATTAAATCCGTTCAAGTACGTAATAGCCAATAGAATGAGGGTAGGGAGCATGTGGCCCTCCAGATGTTGTTTGACTCCAGATGTCGTTGGACTCCAACTCCCAGCAGCACCAGCCAGCATAGTCAATGGTCAGAGATGATGGGAGTTGTAGTCCAATGAGGGACACATGTTCCCCAGCCCTGTAATAATAGAACATCAATCAATCAGTTGTGAGTTAAGCAAAGTAGGCTTATAAAGTGAATGGTTACTGACTTCAAAATGTTAGAGCATCTTTCCCCAAAATACTTTGTGTAAAAAAATTGTACATGAAATCCCTGAGAAGGATTGAAGACTTAACATTGGAAACAGCATTTTCTTGTACATCATCATCATCAGGCGATCACTCGTGACCGAGTAAGATTGTCTTCCGGGATAAAAGGAGGAAATTCTAAAGAAGATTGTGTAGACTCTAGCGATGGGTCCGTAAGTGACTGTGGAGGCCAATTCTAGATCCACACAGCTTCCCACAGTGAGGACACAGGTTACCACAGATCTTCTATCTGTGTCCACAGTGAGGACACAGATAGAAGATGGTCCTGTAAAGGATTCATTTGACATGCTTTTCGCTTAGCACGTTTCTCCCTTTCACCTTGCACTCGGGCTTCTTCAAATTCCATGGAACCTTTGTGAAAGGCCAACCTCCATTTAGATCGTTCATGGGCCAGAGCTTCCCAGTTTTCGATGTTTATATTGCATTTTTTTAGATTAGCCTTATGAACATCTTTAAACCTCTTATATTGACCACCGATATTCCGCTTTCCATCCTTGAGTTGGGAGTAAAGTAACTGCTTTGGGAGACGGCAGTCAGGCATTCGAACAACATGACCGGTCCACTGAAGTTGGCGTTGAAGGATCATTTTTTCAATGCTAGTAGTCTTTGCTTCTTCCAGTACACTGACATTTGTTCGCCTATCTTCCCAAGTAATTTGCAGGATTTTCCGGAGGCAACGTTGATGAAACCTTTCAAGGAGGTGGAAGTGACGTTTATAGATAGTCCATGTTTCGCAGGCATACAATAAAGTTGGTAATACAATGGCTTCATAAACCAGTGTTTTGGTCTTCTTACAAATATCCCGATCCTCGAACACTCTATGTTTCATTCGAGAAAATGCGGCACTTGCGGAGCTCAGACGATGCTGGATTTCACTGTCGATGTTAGCTGTAACAGAAAGATAGCTGCCAAGATAGAGAAAATGATCGACATTTTCCAGTATTGTCCCGCCAAGCTGGATAGATGGCATCACCAAAGGATTGGCTTGCACTTGCTGATGAAGCACTTTGGTTTTTTTGATGTTAAGTGAGAGACCAAGTTTTTCGTATGCTTCTGCAAAAGCATTTAGGATAGTTTGGAGATCATCCTCTGAATGTGCAGAGACCACATTATCATCAGCATACTGAAGTTCCACAACGGAGGTTGTAATTACCTTACTTTTTGCTTTCAGCCTGCTGAGATTAAAAAGCTTTCCATCTGTTCGATATATAATTCCCACACCGGTGGGAAGTTTCCCCTTGACAAGATGTAAAACCATGGCGATGAAAATGGCAAATAATGTTGGGGCGATAACACATCCCTGTTTAACACCTGATCCCACTTTAAATGGAGCACCATGAGAGCCGTTGTTGTCCAAAACTGTTGCCGTCATGTTGTCATGGAGAAGTCGCAAGATATTCACAAATTTATTGGGGCATCCAATTTTCATAAGGATAGTCCAGAGAGCTGTACGGTCTACAGTATCAAAGGCCTTAGCCAAATCAATAAATGCCATATAAAGGGGTTGATTTTGCTCCCGGCATTTTTCTTGGAGCTGACGTGCAGTAAAAATCATGTCTACTGTCCCTCTAGAGGGGCGGAAACCATATTGAGTTTCAGGGAGGATCTCTTCTGAAATAGATAGAAGACGGTTTGCGAGAATCCTAGCAAATATTTTACCTGCGGTTGCTAAGAGAGAAATGCCCCGATAGTTTCCACAGTCTGTTCTATCACCCTTCTTAAAGAGGGTGATAATTATGGCATCCCTGAAGTCTTCTGGGATCTCTTCTCTTATCCAGATTTTTTCGATGAGTTTATGAAGATGTTGTACAAGTTCGGGCCCCCCTTCTTTAAAGATTTCAGCAGGAATCCCATCTGGTCCACTAGCTTTGTTGTTCTTCATTTGATTAATGGCTTTTTTTACTTCATCCAAAGTGGGGAGTATTGCAAGTTCCTCTTTAATTTGTTTTTGCGGGATTTGCGAAAAAATCTCATTATCCACCTTAGATTTACGATTTAAAAGGTCATAATAATGCTCTTTCCAACGCAGTGCAATAGACTCTTTGTCTTTTAAGAGTTTGGTGCCATCTTTTGATTGTAAAGGGTTTGTACCATAGGTTTTTGGTCCATAAATGGCCCTTGTGGCCTTAAAAAAGCCCCGTGCATCATGAGATTCTGCAAGTTGTTGAATTTCTTCAGCTTTCTTTTTCCACCAAGCGTTCTTAAGTTCTCTTGTTCTTCTTTGGACCTCAGCCTTTGCGCTAGCGTAGGTTTTTTTCTTGGCAGCGCAGTTAATATCATTTTGCCATATTTGGAAGGCTTTCCTTTTTTGGTCAATTATATATTTAATCTCATTGTCATTTTCATCAAACCAATCCTGATGTTTCTTAGTTTCATATCCAATAGTTTGTTCACAAGCTGCAGTAATGGAGGTTTTCAGCTTAGACCAATGGTCCTCAATGTTGTCAGGAGGTTCCGTAGGTAGATGTTCCTTAAGAAGTGATTGAAGACGAGTTTGCTTAATAGGATCTTGAAGGACTTGGATGTTCATTTTACGCCTTGGTTTCCTTCCTTGAAGCCTACGTTGGGGAGCAATGTTGATAACCATTGTGGAACGGATTAGTCGGTGGTCTGTCCAGCAGTCGTCGGCACTCACCATGGCCCTAGTAAGAAGTACATCGCGGCAATCTCTAA